>OY728142.1:832176177-834676177 GCA_963277665.1 Viscum album | reverse complement strand
TAATTAATTTTCATGTGTAATAATCAACTTCTCACCAATATGATACATAGTGTGCCTTAAATTTTTTAAAGTGTCGGGTGTATGTTTAAAACTGGAATTTTAGTTTAAAACATGTGTCACTCATTTAAAATTGATAAAAAACACTGAAATTTTCTTGATAAACTTGGAAAATGATTCATAAGTCATTTGTGATGTGTAGGAATCTGTCTCATTAAAAACTAACACATGATGTGACTGATATAAATCAATGTGTGTGGTTTGAGTTTAAATTCAACATTTAGTAAATAAGACACATGAAATACTCCAAAACCTAGAAAACACATTATACTTTTTTTTTCTTTAGGAAAAATACCATTAGGTCATTTTTGACTTGTAGGAAACCACCACATGTTAATTGGATGCATCGTGGGACCGATATGACTCCATGTGTAAATTTATATTTCAAATTAACATCTTAGTTAAAAACGAAAATCCCATACCCAAATATAACAAATAACATTTGTATCATTTTTATACGTTAGGGAAATATTCAATAAGTCATTTGAAACATGTAAGAATCAACCACTCCTCAATCTAATAGACAATGTACCTTATTGGACTCAAATTGTTTGTTAAATAGACATTTTACTTCAAAAAACTTATGACATACTAAAAAATGAAAAAACACATTAATTTTTTTTGATATATTAAGAAAATAAAATCCAAAATCCATTTGTGACATATAGGAATCACCCTCACCTCAATCTAATTCATAGTTTGAATATTATTACTCAAATTACGAGGTTTTAGTTTTAAAATGAAATTTTATTATTGAATTGTTTCATGTTTGTGTTTAATTTATATAATTCTAGTATTTATAACATAGGAATTTTTTTTATACTGGTGGATTATTTTTCTCTAGTTTGTGTGGTTTGTTCCGAAACTCATACCATTGTTGGGAATTTTTATGAGAGGTATGGTGACAAAGATAATAATACCATTGATGTTTTTGAATGTTTGTGATAAATTGTACATATTAATGTGATTTAACAAAACAATGTTTGAAATTTATATAATATATATATATATATATATATATATTCAACTAGTTGGGATGTAATTTTTATTTCAATTAAATTATGAATCTTCAATATACCTATATATGTTTTTATAGTGTGTTGTAATTTTAACGACACACTATAAAAATACGATCTTTACCTATTCTATTTCTAGAACCCATAAAATTTTACTCTATCTATTCCAAACTTGCACTGATAAAGGATCATATTTATCAGTATTTTCTAATTCCAAAAAGGGACTCCTTTATCACATGTTTTCTATCACATTAGTGTCTGTTTCCAAGGAAACGCAAAGTAATGTCACTCGAACAATCCCTAAAATAGGTCCTAAAATAAATCTGATCCCTTCATCCTTGATCCATTCCAAAATATCCACTCAACCATCTATTATAGGGCCTTTTCCCTTATCCTGACTAACATCCATGAAATATTCTCATGTAGCAACAGATTCCCGTATAGGGTGTGATTATAACTTGGTAGGTCACCACCAATGACATATAAATAAATATCATGTCTAATAATAGTGTATGTAGATGAAAATAATAATAATAATAATTAGTGTAGAAAATTTAAATAGGTTTCACAATTATTCAATTTTCAATTATCAATTTGTCTCCTTCAGTCTCACTATGACGCATAATCTACCAAACCTACCTCATCCATGATTGATGTTTCAGACATAAAACATATATATGAACCACTTTAAAAAATGGATGTTATTAATCATTTCAAATATAAGTACTATGGATTATTATTCCATTTAACCATGATTTAATAAAAAACATTAGTGCCTTAATCATCATGCCAACACCATAACCAATAAGAATAAATGTTGTGTCCATCATATCAAGTCAAGGATGCCAAGAATCATGTACAACCATCCTAAATAATTGATAATACAAGCTATGTACAATATCCCTACCCAGGGGTTGGAACTATCATGTCCCTCATATATAACCATTTTAGCATCTGCTCCAGACTCTAGTGAAGGGAGGGAGAGTTATAATATATAAAAATATTGAAATAATATTCTTAAGTTCTCATTCTTCAAAATTTTAATTTTGTATGTAAAATTTATCTATAAAATATATTCATATATGTTTTCTTTATTTGTAGTTTTTAAGTCAAATTTAGTATTATCATTATTATTTATGTCAACAATTTAGTGTTTTTATATTTTTTTGAATTTTTCTAAATCAAAATTATAAATCATGTTCAAAATATATCAAATAATTCCACTCAATGTTTATGGGGTACTTCAAATTGAAATTTATTTTGAATGATTATATAAAATATTTAAATGAGACCATGTAATTATTACATTAATTGAATACAAGTGTTACCTTACCATAATAGATTTGACATGAATGTTTCCACTTCCAATGAAAATAAATCCAGGTGACTTACTCATGTATATATGAAACATCATTATTTATAATGGAACCATTTTTAGAGCTCATTAACATTATATTTTTAATTTTTTCATGCACAAATTCCAATTTTTAATTTTTTTTTATTTTTGAATCTTTACTCTTTATAATTACATATTGGATTATTTGATACGAAATCCAAATGTAATTTCTTAGTGGTTAATATACTCTACCTATCACATGAAACCATTTTGTTTCTAGATGGTTTTTAAGGGAGCATATTGGTAATCCCCCACATTGAATTTTGAGTTAAATTACAAGGGGTCAATCTATGGAAGATTCCAACTTTCATGTGGTTCTAATCTCCCCCTCTCTCCCCCATAGAGAATCGTCATGTGTCAGAATGATAACCTTTCTATGATAATATTAATTTACAAATGATGAAAATATGTTTTTTATTTGATTGTATGATTCTATATCCTTCCTATTCAATATATTAAACATTCAATTTTGGGAGTTTTAATCCATTTTTCTCATATTTATCATGATTGAGTAGATTAGTATTTTCACATGAGCCTCAGCCCAGTTGGTGAGGTATCCTTAAGTGCATCCACAAGACCCATGTTCAAAACCTGGTATAGCCATATTTCCAGGGGTACTGTAGTAGTACTATAGTAGGCACTGTAGTAGTACTGTAGTAGTACTGTATACTGTACGGGTACTGTAGCCGGACCTGTAGCAGTTACCATAGCAAGTACTGTTTGGTTCATTAGCAGCTTGAACTATTCACCTCGGGCCATTAGTTTGGGCTTGGAATCCTCAAGGATTTTAGGCCACCCAGGCCTTTGGATCAGTATGGTTTTCAGGCCACCTTTAAGGACCTCAGTCCACCTCAAGGCCTTCGGGCCACATGCAGTTGCCCCAGAGACACTACAAAAAAGGAGCAGCCCCAGAAGAGGATTCAGAGCAGATGCACTCACCAGAGCAGAGCCAAATGGATTTTCAGAATGAGAGGGTATGGCTATGCCGTCGGTACCAGCCAGTGATTGCATAGGAAGCCTAGCCAGACGACCATGCAAGGATGGAGAGCTACTATCATGACGTAGATGATGGGGAGGAGCAGTTCCTTGTAGATTGTCTGGTTGAAGTCCTTATGTCCATTGGGTCATGTAATCTCCTAAGCCTACGATCCTTGTAATCTCTGAGCCTCTGGGCCTTGTAAGGGTTCCCCCTCATCCCTTGAATAAAGGGTTATCCAAAATCAATAAAAATGAAGGCTTTCGAATCAAGTAGATTAGTATTTTATGTACTGACATACAAGAAATGTCTCATTAATTATTATATTCGTCTTTAATGGTTTGTATGTGTTTGGTTTATGGGAGGGTGGGTTGTGAATAGATGCGACCCCAAATGAGGTTTAGGGAACCATAATTTTTTTTTTAAATTTATATAATATCAGATGAAAAATGTGATCACTAATAAGGAATAATTATTTTTTCATTACCCAAAGTCATTGTCACCTAAAGAGACAGTAGAAATTTATCAAATACTATATATCAAAACGTACTTTGAGTAGCACTAATTTTATGAAATAAAAAAAATGATTGCTGCCAAAAGAAATTTCATTGGGTGAATTATTTTTTATTGATCGATGATGATGTTTCACATTGAAGTTGAAGGCTTTTTTTTGTGATGTGAAACCTGAATGGGTATCTTATGTTTCTTTTTTTTACTAAATAAGTTCTTGTCATTAAATTTAACCTGGTTGGTTATTCCATTTTTGGGGAAACACTAATCCGATCACCCAAAAACTATGTTTCCCAATGTGTTATGGGGTAATTAATTTTATTAATGAATGTTGTTTTAAAATATTTAATCAATGATAAATATTATATTTAAATTTTATTACACCATGTATTGGTGGAATGTTATGTAATTTGATTATTTTATCAGGAATAGATCTCTTGATGATCTTATTTAATGATTCTTACTATTTTACCATGATGATATGTACCATATTTACTTGTACCGGTTTTCAAATTATTTATCATGGTGATTAGTTTTGTGTATGAAATATTGTGTTTATTCTTTTGGTATGTGAATATCAATTATTTTCAACTCCCATTAGATCTCTAAGGTGTGTGACTTTTTTTAACTTATCATTGTGTGTTTTGATCTATTATTTTTTGATACCATCTTAGGGAGTTTAAGAGTTGTTTTTATGTCTTGTAAGTAGATTAGGGGGTTCATGGTTAAGAGAAACCATTATGATCTCCCATATAAGCTTGATATTGGAGTCTGTGAAGACATTGTAATTTTTATGGTTGGAGCATTGTTAACCAAACCATCACTCCCAACTATACGAGTTGGGTTTTGGATAGCATCACATACACTATTTTCTCACAGTTTTTCAAATTATAATCATGATATTAATTAATATGAAAATTATAATTCTAACATGAAAAATACCTAAAACACTCATTATTACTCTTGGGGATAGGGATATTAAACTAGAAGACTCCATTGGGTGATTTTAGTAATTAATTTACATAAAAAATGATGTCTTATTAGATCTCAGCTTATTTTCTCGAGATATAGAAGGCGACGAATATTAATCCACCATTATTGCCTCTCCTCTCTTAACTGATTTGTGATCCATTTGTTGTAGTGGTTTTTGCATGGGATTTTGTGTATTAGGCCTCATTCATATAAAGGTTATTAGAAATTTGAGTTTTTATATTCTTGAGCTAGGGAGTCTTTTCCTTGTTACATATTGAATATACAAATGGTTGAATTGACTTGGTTGCAGGTGCATGTGTAGCCTTGCGAAAGCTGCACTACATGTTTTGGTTTTTATGTGGGTATGTGAGTTACCTTGTAAGAACTCTATCATGTTATTTATATTATCATGTGATAAAATTTTAAGCCTATTGAGATCTCTTCATTGGGTTGTTGTGATGATATGTGCGATATGTGATGACTATATGGTGTCTGTCCATCAATGATGTGGTTAAGTTGTTAAACAACTTGATCTATCATGTTGGGAATATAGTAGATATCAATCAATATGATGGCTGAGTCATTGAATTAAATTTGATTTTGCGTTGGGTATATTGTGGCTATGTATCAGTTGGATGGTTTAGTCAAGGGAACAATATGGTGACCTTGATTAGATTATTTGACTATTTATATGTGACTTATCTTCCTATGCAGCCAAAGTAGGTAGTACTGGGGTTTTTTACATCTTGGTTAGAATACAATGGCTTGAATGGTTGTATGTTTATTTATGATTTTTTCCATTAATTACATAAAACATTATATATACATGATTCCTTTTTCTTAATGATTCATTAGTGGTGTTCTATTGGTCTTATTCTCACGCTATGTACAAGAATATCAGTTCAAATGTAGAATTTATAGACATGGTTTTAAATGAGGGTAGTGGCCTTATTAAGAGTAGTTTTACAGGAGGAGTAGGTTGGTTGAGGTGATGTCAAGACAGAATCCGAAATAATTTTTTAGAGATTCCACTTTTTTAGTTAACCCTTACTTATTATATATGCATATTCTATATATTTTTAATCCTATGTATCTTTTTGCAATGAGATATTGAATTCCATATTTTTATAGAATGGGATGATATTGTTTTTTATTTCCATTATTTGATGTTCTCTATTTTTAGTTCCATGGTATAATCTGATTATAATTTCTACTATTATTCACTAAATGGTTTTATCTGTAATAAAGTGAATAGTCTCAAAATGGTGCCACTTAGGAACTTTTCACTAGTTGGAAACCCCTTACATATGGGGAGGCATTCATGAGGTCATGTTACACTCCGGCCAAAACTGAATGATTCAGGTTAGGCTATTATAAGTTAATTATTAAACTATAGACAAAATACTGATGTGTATTTCATGCATGAGTTACTCTTTGATCACTATTATGTTTAATTTATAAGGGAGATTATATTTAAATAATATTTAATTTCATTCGAAAGGCTGAGGTTATGTAAATGATATATAATTTACCACCGAAGGGTGGGTTTATCTAAATGATTTGTAATTTATTATCAATGGGTGTTGTTAAATATGTGAGGTTTAATTTTATGTCGAAGGACTAATTTATAAAAATGATATTTTTTTAAACCACCAAGGTCCAAAAAAATATAAGAGGGTGGTGGTGTAAGTGAATTAGGGTAATTAAATTTACTCCCCAAAAGGACCTCATTATTTTGTTACAAATAACACTGAAATCTATCAAATCCAACAAACAGGGAACAACACCCAAATAATGAAATAACTATAGAAGAACATGAAGATTTTATCTAATTAATTGAAAAATAGCTACATATAATGAGTATAAACCAATGATTTGATGATTTAAATTGAATCTACATACTAATTTTTGAGTGAATAGAAATTCTATGATCAGTTCACTACAAATTCTATGGATCACTACATATTGATATCCCTCCACCCACTACCTCAACATAAGGTAATAAAGATAAATGAATCATGATTTATTTTACTAAAGGTACTAGATATAAAGATACACTAATCTAGTATAGTTGTTCCACATTATCTCTATCTCCATGAATATTTCCATATCCTAAATCATGTGTAATTATACATCTTTGAAGAAATAGTTATCAAAAAAATTCTAATGTAAAGTATCTTCTATTCATTCTTACTGTTCTCCCCCTCACTAAATTCTATTTTACTAACATATGTAATTAATGATTTTGTTTTATTTATATTTTTGTGTAATTAGGTTTCTATGTTTAATAAATAGAATTTTGGGGTTATTTAAAGAAGGAATATAATTGATTAAAGGGAGAGATAATTAATTTAGTGTATGAAGTCCACCATGTAACCTATGGTGTCTCATAGAGTTACAAGAGAAATTACAACTTGCATTTTGTACTCGATGACATTTCACTAGGTAGCAAGAGGCTACTGAGTGGTCTGTGGTCCCCCACCATTTACTAGATAGACCCCATTTGAGATTTTTTAAAAGGGGGATGATGGAATTTTTACATAAATCTAAATCCTCATTAAATGGGTTTCCTTGGGTATATTCTTCCCAGGGATCAATTAAAGATCTTCTCTAAGAACTCTTCTTATACTCCTCTCCTCCTAGGTGAAATACCCCATCTATATATCTCTATTCATTCACCAAGTGATATAGGATATTTTCTGATGCTTAAACATGACCAGGATTTTTATAGTGGCCTTGATATTAGTTGAATCATTTAAAATATTTTTTAGTAATATTTTAATGAAGTGGTTGTATTGTTGGTTCATTATTAAAACATCATATGCCCTCTGAATTTTTTTTATCCCATGAATATGAATGATATAAATGATATATAATTATTAAAAGTAAACCTGGATAGAAAATCTATCCCTTTAGTTTGACAAAATATAAGGGTGTTTACCTATGAGAAGTATTTTCCTTGTCTGTCTTTGTGTTCAAAAAATAGATTATTTCATGGGATTAATAAAATTCCCAAGAAAACCCAAACCCTATATTTATAATTTTCATAGTTATCCTATAATTATATGTTTATCCCCAAACACCAAAAATATAAATACATTATTAGGTTCAGTGTGATTCATCAAGGGCCATCATCAGATCTTAGAGGATGAATAGATCTCACTGCAATATCGATCATCATTTGAGGTAGGAGATTGCTATTATTTTATTCTATTCATTATAAAAATCTTATTTCAGATATTTTTAGATAATATTTTTATGAAAATCATTTTAATAAACATTACAATTTTATTATCATTATTTATGGATTATTTATGTTTACACTATATCCCCTGATGGATGGGTGACTTGATAGATATTCATCCACCCCTTCCCCCACATGGTGTAGGATTTAGTGTGGATGAAGTACACATATAGTTCTAGATATAGATTCTCATGAGGATAGACTAATCCATCCATCAATGATCTATCTCTCACCCATTCCCCCATACAATATCTTCCTAATGGGTAATGAATATAATATGTAATGGGTAATGAATATACTATGTGTATGGTATTCTACTACCTTACTTAACGGTGATTGTTAATGTTTTGTTTTACTTCCTACCATGGACAAAATTATGGTGGAAAGCATATTTTTATATTTCATATATTATATTTATTATATAATTAATCTTATTTATTCATTTTATAACGTGTATTTTTTTAAATTTCCATTGGGTGTAATTATGATAATTTCGTTTGAGGAAGTGTGGACTACCTACCCCTCAAAGCGATCTGATTCATTCACACACTATATGGAATGTTTTAAGAATGGGTTAAGTGAAATTATATTATATATATAATATAATAATTAAACTGGAATAATTATTTATATACTTATATATACATATATTTCATGTACTTTCTTTCTTTCGGCACGATAAAAAAAATGGAAACATCGTTAATGCGTATCAACGACATACCATGTACATGAACCGTGTACTCCATTTCGTACTTCCCTATTGTATAGATTATTATAATACAAATATAATAAATATAATTCGTATTAATATATTGAATTAAATTATTTAAATCATGAAATAACTATAATGACCAAAGATATGACAAATTAAGATGCATGCGAAGAACGAAGCGAATATTACCTGATGTGAAACCTTAACATAGAATTGATAACAAGAGGGTAATATAAATTAATAATGAAAAAATATATGATACTAGAAGTAATAATATGTTTATTTTATATATTTATAATTAATTTATATTTATTAAATTGGAGGTTTCAATGGGTATGACGAGTGTGAAGACACAAGTTTAGGGAATTTAATCTCACTTATTATTTTTGTGAGATACATTCTTTATTCCCCACCCATTCATTTTATGCAGTGTTTATAATTCCCATGGATATATTCTATGATTATTTTACATAAATATGTATGTATGTACATTTTTATTCTATGGTCATTTTTTCATGGGGTTAATGTTTCCAAAGATACAAAATCTGTAAAGTTGTTTTGTCACAAATTGCCTTCTTACATGAAGAGTGTTATCACATGTAACCATGTGGTAAGATTTTTTTAAATAATTGCATCAATTTTCATGATTTTTAATTACTACACTTCTTTTGATGAATTTTAATGATTTATATTTCATGAAAAATAATGAATTTTAATATACTTCTTTATTCAAGAAATATCATTGTATCAGTACCATTTTCCACTCATTGTTACTTTATATATTAAAGAAAATATTTTTATGATATATCTAACTATATATCTATCATCGGTCAGAAATCTATTTTATTTAAAAAATTATGTCCTCAAAAAAGTTTTCAAAAATGTTTTTGAATTATATTTGAAGATAAGTTTCTAGAAAAAATGATTTTTATTTTTTATGGTTTTTCAAATATTCTTTAATATGTTTTCATAGCTATCTTCAAAAAAAATTTAAATTGTTTTATGTTTTAAAAAGGTTTTTTTATGAAGAAATGGTATTTTCCTCAATAAATATTTTTAAAAGAAATATAAAAATTATTTTCTATCGAAGATGATATCTTCTAGCATTACTCCTTCCAATCGAGGTAAATGATTCTATGTAATCATTTATACACTTTATCTAAATGGTTTATATTTTGATGGAAGGACATTTATGATACTCATTCTATTTCACAGGATATATGCTTTTGAAACCCCCTTCTTTTCATTGGTTATGTTTATGATGAGATGATTATGAAACCTTTATTTTTTTTGAAGGTTATGATATGATTACATTTTTATAATACCCAATTCATTTCATGGGTAATGATATGATTATTTATTATCTCATGCCACATGTATGTATGATTTCATAATCAGATGGATGAGACTTATATCTACCTCAAATTCTCAATGTAATGATTTATATCTCATGAGATATAATAATATGGTATTAGGTGTAAAACATGACTATTAAGACGACCATGTGAGTGAAC
The DNA here is from genome assembly GCA_963277665.1 of Viscum album. NCBI lineage: Eukaryota > Viridiplantae > Streptophyta > Magnoliopsida > Santalales > Viscaceae > Viscum > Viscum album. The sequence continues at coordinate 834,665,780 of OY728142.1, read as the reverse complement.
CATGACTACCAAGACTGTATGAGGAGTGAACGCCTGCTATTAAGATGGCCATGGGAGTGAACCATGACTAAAAAGTTGGTATGGAGAGGGAATTCATACTAATAATATGGTTTTGGATGTGATGATTTGGCTACTATGGAAATCATATTATATGATTTTTATTTTTCCATATATACATGTTTTATTCCGATATTATGCTTTCATGGATTATGTTATTTATTTTCTTATTATTCATGTCTTATGATTTTTCAATCTTTATGCCTTGATTCTTGTTTATGACCTTTGATATGTAGGTTATGATCATCTATTTTTATGATCATGTTCTCATACCCTTATTCTCATTATTATTATTATATATCTCCAATGTTTTACCTTACTAAGCATTTGAGGTGTCCTTTATTTTATTCCTTACCTTGGTTTTAAAGATATGTATTATGTTTGATGTGTCTTAGAAGGGTGATATTCAAGGAGAACCAAGTGGTAGATAATGTAGTTCATTTATGTACTAGTGATAATGATTCCTTGTTTCTAATGGAACTTGACCGATACAGTCTTTAGACATCTGTTAGAATCATTTTTTTATGTATTCTACAAAAGTAATATAATGTCATTGTATGAAATGTGACTGTTTATGTTGTTGGTACTAGTGAAAAGGTTTAGTTATCCTTTGGAATATAGGATGAAAAAACTATAGTGATAACCCATAGCAAATGTCTAATTATATGTCTAAGGATATGAAAAAGTATAAGAAAATGTCCTGGAATTATGTTAATTATTAGGGTGAGTGGCTTCATTGAAATACATCCCTATCTGAATAATACATGTGGATTTAGATCTATAATAGATGTATCTTTGAGTAAGAACTCTGAAACGATGTTAGAGACATGAGTTGCGGTAATATAGTACACGACAAATAGCCTTATTGAACACTTGGTTTGAAACTATTGGGGGATATGCTTTGGGAATTCACAAACTCTTCACAAACCATTATAAATGATTTAAATAAATTGTGGATATGAATAAACTTTGATAAAACTATGGTGTTATAGATTATGGAAGGTTTCATATGTTAGATATACTATAGGTTACATTTAATGATTATGTGGTTCCTCACTATGATAACTATTTCATACGCTATGGTTTTTTGTTTAGTATATGGGTAGAACCCAAAGGAACCATAATAATGACGATTATGATGAACATTGAAATGGTTTACCTCCTAAGAAACTGAATTATAACGGTGATGGAATAAAAAATCTTATTTCATTTCTCACACTGCTTTCCCAAGATAAGAATCAAGGTGTACATCAAAATGAGAAATGGTAGGAACAAAATTATGTTGATTCCTTCATGAGGAAACAACCAACGCATTTCAGAGGGTTTTCTGATCCACTTGTTGCGAAAAAATAGATCAGTACATTTGAAAAGATATACTCTATTGTATAGTGTTTGGAGCATGAGAAATTTATTCTAGTTGTTTATCATTTAGAAGGTGATTAGGACTAGTGGTGGACTCTTATCAAGAATAAAAGGACGAAAGAATAAATTGAATCCATGGATTAGGATAAGGTCAATAACTTATTTTTTAATAAGTACTTTCCTTAGATTCTTCATACCAAGATAGAGAGAGATACTTGATTTGAAGTTAAGGGATGATGAATTTATCAGTAACTATGAGGATAATTTCACATGACTTAAGAGGTTTGTTTTATGAATTTTCATCCTACATGATTGTAATTATGATAGGTTTTTAGTGGCTTAAATTCATGTCTTATAAGTGAGTTAGACATAAGAGACTGGTGTAGATATGGAGAAATTTTTCATTGTGAGATCAAGGTTTAAATAGAGGTTGGAGTCATATATCAATCCCATGGTTTAGATAAGAAAATGTATATGGGGTTTAATGAAAAATCTAAAAACCGTGAAAATAAGAAGTTGAGCTTTCTTTTTTGCTCCAAGTGTGGGAAAAAGTATGGAGGATGTTTCCATAAGGAGTCTAAAAAATGTTTCATGTGTGGAATTGAAGGCCATATGGCATTTGTTTACTGAAGTGATGAAAAGAAGTTATCTAGTCATGCGAATGGAGAAAAATATGTACATAATACTTGTCTAATGATTAAGTGATACAATTTTTAGTAGAATGGTCATTATGGTAACCGGTACTCAAACCAAAGGGCTGATGATGTTGAATGACATTTGAAATCTCTTAAGCTAAGGTAAAATAGGGAAATATCAAGATATTTATTTTTATGATGGGGGTATGATAATGACGTGATGAAAGGTTCACTTATTATCTAGTATAGAGCTAATAATGTCATATTTGATACTATATTTACCCACTCTTTCACAAATAATAAATCTTTACAAGTTTTATATCCCACCAAAATTATTAGATGTGGAATTAGTAGTGAAAACCCTTAATGATATGGTGATTTCATCCCATGTCTATGGTTTCTCTACAGTTGATGTTTGTGGGAATGTGTTTTTAGAAAATATTTTCATTCTTCATTTGGCTGAATTTTATGCCATTTAAGGAATGGACCAACATTATCTACATAAATCCCATATCAAATGTCGAGGAAGGGAAGTTGCGTTTGATATTTAAAACCCTTATTTGATCATCCACCAATGTTATAATAAGTATTACCTTCTTGCGGAGATTACATCCAATATATGGGTCATTATTATAGTTAAAAGGGGTTATTTATCTCAAATTGTTGGCGTGAAAATCAACATCAATGATATGCTTATTGGTTAGGATTTTATGTATGTATTTATGTATGAGTTTTTGAGACTTCAAAAAAATGTGAATTTGAGTTCCCTATAGAACTCATACCATTTTCCACACCAATTTCAATGACTCTATTTAGAATGGACCTAATTGAGTTCCAGGAAATTAAGATGAAAATCCAAGAAAACCTTGATAAGGGATTTATTCATCTAAGTGAGTCATCCTGGGGTGTAATAGTTCTTTTAGTGAAAAAAATATGTATTAATGTGGTTCAAAATTGATTATTTGGAGTTGAACAAGATCACAATAAATAACAAGTTTCCTCTTTCCCATATCGATGAATTTCTTGATTAACTGTGCAGAGACAAACAGTTTTCCATGATTGGCCTTAATTCTAGATATCATGAATTGAGGGTAAATTAAGAGAATATACCTAAGAAGGTTTTATATAAATGGTATGTACAATATGTATATATTGACCCCTTTTGGTTTTACTAATGCACCAACTATCTTCCTGGATTTAATTATTAGACTCTTTAAAGATTATCTCGATTTGTTTGTGGTATTCTTTATATATGATATTATTATTTATTCAAAAAAAAAGGAATAATATGAAGATCAAATGAGAATTTTACTAAATATTCTAAGGAAGGATAATCTATATGAAAAATCTACAAAGTGTTTTTTTTTCTGTAAAAGGATTCATGTTTAGGTCACATAATCTCAAGAGATGGTATAGTAGTAGATCTATCAATGGCAGAGGCTATTGAATGTGTTACAAGACCAACTATAGTGACTAATATCCATATCTTTCATGGTTTATCTTGATATTATAGATGGTTTGTGAATAATTTATCATGATTATATATTCCTATGACCATGTTGACTCATAAGGGTCTCAAGTTCCTTTGGACAGATTAATGCAATGAAAATTTCAAGGAACAAAAGAGAAGGTTAGTCAGCACACATGTTCTTACATTAACATGTAGTGGATAAATAATTGTAATTTTTAGAGATGTATCCATGAAGGTATTGGGATGTTTTCTTATGAATAATAACTTGGTTATCGCTTAATACTAATAGATGTTGAAGATTAATGATAAAAGTTCACCAACTCACTATTTGGAGTTAGCTGTGACATTTTTAGCATTAAAGATATGGATGTATTATCATTATGGGGAAAAGTGTAATATATATAATAATAATAAAACTATGAAATATATATTGAATGAGAAAGAGATAAACATGTTCTAGAGAATATGGTTAGTGTTTGTATGAGATTATCACTACTCAATACATTACCACCGAGGGAAAGTGAACAAGGTGGTCGATGCATTGAGTCGAAAGGATCATGCTATCTTATCCGTGATGAGGATCACAAAAGATCCAATAATTCAAGATTTGTAGAGGATAGAGTGATAAATCCTAAAGGAAGGAAAAAATCATATCTTTCTCAAATGAATTATCAACCCTAGATCCATGTGAAGATTAAATAGGCATAGAATGAAGATACAGAGCTACAATAGAATTTTGGAAATATTTATGAGTTTAACCGCGATCAGTATGGAATTATAAGGTTCAAGAACCGTGTATGTGTTACATCCATACCATATTGGAAGAAGGATCTATTAGATTAATCTCACAGTTCTTCATTCTCTATTTATCCTGTAAGTATAATGATTTAATTAGATTTTAATTAATACTTATGGTGGGATGGCATGACAGTAGATATTGTTGAGTTTGTATCTCAGTGCTTCTTATGCCATAAAGTTTAGGTACGAAGGAAAAACTCTAAAGGGATGTTGAATCCATTAACTATACTAGAATTTAAATTGTAGAACATTTCTATAGATCTTGTCATTGGAATATCCAAAACCTCTAAATGGTTTAATAATATATGGGTTGTAGTCAATCACATTACAAAGTCACCACACTTCATTTCTTTTAGATAATACTTCTCTCTGGATCAACTTTTCAGGATATACATTAAGGAAGTTGTAAAGTTTCATGGAATACCAAATTCCATTATATTAGATTGGGATTCGAGGCTTATCGCAACATTTTAGAGAAGTCTTCAGAAAGAACCTGATACATAATTGAGTTTTAGCACCGCTTATCATCATCATACATATGGTCAGTATGAAATAAAAATTCAAACCTGAGATGAGATGTTGAGATCTTATTAAATGGATTTCAAAGGTGATTGGGATCAAAACATTACACTAAATGAGTTTTCATACAAAATTATCATTCACTCAAGCATTCAGATGGCATATTATAAAGCCCAATATGGTAATAAATTTTTGAGCTCCAATGTGCAAGGATGATGTTGGAGAAGGAAATCTATTTAGACCTGTGATTGCTAAAGAAATAACAGTGAAGGTTAGAATCATACATTAGTAAATCAATTTATCTCAATGTTAGGTGCAATGTTATACTGATAACCGATGGATTGTTCCATAATTTGATGTTGGTGAGAAGGTTTTTTTATGAATCTTCCACTCTAATAAAGTTATGACATTCATGGTGAAATGGAATGTAAGTCCTAGGTATATCAGACCCTTTTAAATTCTAGATTGCATCAGGTTGGTATCCTATTGCATGGAACTACCTCCAAATCTCTCTAAATTCCTTGGTGTGTTCCGTGTATATCTCCTGAGAAAGTACATACCTGAAACTTCACATGTGATGAACTCATAGGTCATATGACTGCAACAGGATGTATCTTATGAGGAAAGACTTATTGAAAATATGGATCTATTAGAGAAATTTCATGGAAACAAGACCAATCACATGATCAATGGTTTCTAGAGACATCACAAGTTAGAGTAAGCTACATGCGAACTTAATGATACAAGGAAGAATAAGTATCCTCATTTTTTTGTACATGAATAATGAATTTTGTGGATGAAATTCATATTATAGTGGGTATAACGTAACACCCTGAGTTTTTATGGATAATTTTTTTCAAATAAATTACCTTTAATTGATGTCATACATTTCACTATGTAAAACATTCCTTTCAAATGTCACCAACGTCTCTTGTGCTACACACAACAAAAACTCGGATTACGTTACACTCAACACTGACTTGGGGTACATTACACACAACACTACATTTCTATGAAACTTATTTTTATTCTTATTATTATAAAATAGAAATAATTATTACCTAGACCTAAAACATTGTAATATAAATAGTAATAAATAAATTTAGAAATTTATTTATGAGGTTTTATATAAATAAAACAAATTTATAATGAAAAATATAATTTTTATAATGTCTTTATAAATTAAAAAAATATTATTCTCCCCAATGGAATTGTTTTCATGTACTTCTATGAGGAATAAAAAAATAATTGTAGACACATATTGAGATTTAAAATGATAAAATCAAATTTATTTTCAAATTTATAATTCCAAAATTAAGAAAGGGTGATATTCTAGGAGTTTTATGTGAAACTTCATTTTTTGATGAATAATGAATGAATCAGAATTTTAGATAATAACTTACTTTTTATTTAATAATTTTTAATTTTATATTGTATTTTTAATTTTTTAATGTCAAATTAGATAAATATACATCTATTCATATAATTTAGTTCATTATATTCAATTGTAATTCGAATTTGAATATAAAAACATAATATACTTTTGAACAATTTTCTCCGTTATTTCTTCCTATTTGTGGTACTAGCATAATTCATAATATTTCCAATTATCTGAATTAAATTTAAAAAAAATTGAAATAAACCATTATAATAAGTATAATATTTATATTATTTTTATATTATTTTAATTTTTGACAAAAATTATTATTAAAAGTGATTAAAATTAATCACAACGACTAAGGTTAGATTAAGCTTAATTAGGGACTAAACTTTAATTTTAGTGCCCCAAAGGACATATAAACTTGTCTAAAACAAATTTTTAAACATATTTATTCAACAAAACATTAATTATTTTTTTTTATGAATATATTTAGGTAATAACACGTGTACACCTAACTTTTTTTTTAAAATTCAATGCGAGCCCTTTTCCTTCCCAATAAAAGGCCACCACCTCTCACACTTCCTAAAACCTCTAAAATTACTTATATTAGGCCTATATATGCCTAATAAACTTTTGAAATCTCTAATATCTTCATTTAATCCTCCATTTATGTGTAAATCTTTTCTAGGAATCCTTTTGGTGGAAACCAAAAGGAGTTACCAGATTAAGAGGTTACACGCTACCTCAAATTCCATTCCTTTATTTTCATTCTCCAGTCACTAAAATTTTTATATTACAGGATTTTATAACAACATAAGTATATTGAATATATTTTTATTTTTTTATTCAATGGTTTTGACTAACACTTACACACATATCCATCTAATGCATTATGAATATACTATTTATGTGTACGATGAACCATCGTCTCACTAAACGATGATCATTCATTTTTTATTTTACCACATCTCATGGCGGAAATTATGAATGAAAACCTAAATATATATGCCATATATGATATTTTTTATATATTTAAGATTTTATATTCCTTTTAAAAAGAAAAACGTTTTTTAATCTCTTTTTTTTTATGTATGATAATTTTATATGAGGAAGTGTGGACTACCACCCCTTCAATGTGATGTGATTCATCCTCACACTAGATGAAGTGTATTAAGAATGGGGTTAATGAAAATATATGATATTCATGATATAATAATGATAATGTAATAATTATATATATATACATACACACATATATATAATGTACTTTATTTCTTTCAATATGATAATAAAAACGGAATGATCGTTAATACGTACGTACATCTTACCATCTCCATGCACAGTGCACTCCATTTCATAATTATTTATTATATAGATTATTATAATACACATATAATAAATTTAAATTATATTTATATCATGATTTTAATTTTGGAAGTCATGATATAAGTATGAAGACCAATGACATAACAAATTAAGACACATGCAATGAACAAAACAAATTTAACACAAAGTGAAACCTCAACCTATAATTGTAACAAGATGGAATACAAATTCATAATAAATCCATATATTCTATTATAAGTATGAATATGGTTCCATTATAGATTTCTAATAAATTTATATTTATTATACATGATATTTTAATGAGTACGATGAGGGTGAAGGCATAAAGTAATGGAATATCGTCTCACATTTTATTTCCGTTAGATAAATGCTTTATTCAACACCCATTCCATTTATATGGTGTGTATAAATACCATGGATGAAATTTAGGATTATTATACTTAAATTAATTTTTATTTATATATCCATTATATGATCTTTATTTGATGGGGTTATTGTTTCAAAATTTACTAAATCAGTAATGTAATTTTGTCTCAGATTTCCTTCTTTGAGAAACATGTTTATTTATGAAACTATGTTATTTAACAAGGTGTATATGCTTAAAATTGTTAGGTTATATCATGAATATCATTTTATTAATGATATTTTAAAATTTATTTATTTTCTTTTTTTACATGAATAGTATGATCCCAAGTAACCAAATGGTAAGATTTTATCAAAAAAATGTCATCATTTTTTCATTATTATTAATGATTATGATTATTTTGATGAAATATTATGATCCATATCTCAAGAATAATCATGAGTTTCATTATACTAAAATTATTGAAGATTTATCCCTGTATTAGTTCAATTTTCCCACTCTATAGAAGTTAATATAATTAAGATTTTTTTTTCATAAAAACATGATAGTGTCTTTATCTCTAGTTGAAATTCTATTTTATTTCAAATACCATGTTTGAAATATTTTATAAAAAATATTTTCAAATGATATTTGAAGATAATTTTCAAGGAAAAAGGATATTTAATAGTATTTATTGTTTTAATCACCCATTATATTTTTTCAAATCTATCTTCACATAAAAAGGTTTTTGAAAATGCGTAATGTTTTAGAATGTGTTTTTCAATGCAGAAAAGATATTTTACTCATGAAATATTTTTAATAGATATATCAAAATAATTTCACTCTCTAAGATGACTTACATTAGTGTTATTCATGAATTTCTGGGGAAATGATTCATTGTTAACGTTTACAAACTATCTCTAAATGGTTTAAGATTTGATGGAATGAAATTTATGATACATGTTACTACTTCATGGTTTATATGATTTTGAAACCTTTTTTTTCATGGGTTATGTTTATGATGAAATGATTATGAAACCTATCCTTTTCCATAGGTTATGATATGATTACATGTGTATAATACTAATTTAATTTAATTGGTTATGATATGATTATTTATTAACTTTTGGAACTATAATGTACGATTTAATTATGAGATAGGTGAGACCAATATCTTCTTCCAATGCATTGGGTGAAGATTTATATCTTAGGCGATAGAATAATACGCGTTGGGAGTACACCTTGACTATTAATATGTCCATGGGAGTGAACAATGACTAAAAAGATAGGATTATTAGTGAACTCATTCTACTAAGATGGCCATGGGAGTGATCCATGACTAGCAAGATGGTATGGGGTGAACTCGTACTTCAAATATGGTATTAATTGTGAAGCCCTGAATACTATGGAAATCATATTATATGCTTATGTGTTTGTAATAATTCCATGTTTTATTCCTATGTTATGATTTCATGGATAATGTTATTTATTTATTAATTATTTATGTCTTATAAAATACCATGATTTATTCTAGGATTCTGGTATCTGATCTTTTATATGAAGGGTATGATCTTATATTTTTATGATTAGGTTATAATGCCCAAATTCCCATGATTATGCTCACAGATCTCCCATATTTACCTTTACTAGGAATTTTAGCTCACCACTTTTTATGTTTCTTTCCTAAGCTTATGATGATATGTTTTATTTTTGATGAGACAAAGTAGGGTTATAGTTACAAAGAAACTAGTGGGAGATAATGTTGATCATTTATGTACCTTTGATCATGTTTCCATGTTTCTAAAGTCACTACACCAGTACAGTCTTCTAGCGTCTCTTAGTATAATGTTGTAAGTATTTTATAAATTTTATTTCATGTTAATGTATGAAGAGTTAGGGTTTTTATAAAAATACTATATTTCTGTTTATATTAATCTAATTAATTTCATTTTAATTATTAATTTTCCGGATTTTGTTCTAAATCTAATTTAATGCTTATAACCACATATTTTCTAAAAACTACTACTAAGTACATAAAATTTTTCTGTTTTAATTAATTTAAACAACTAATAATTAGGAATTATTCAAATGAAATTTATATATTATATATAAATCTTGATGAATTTAAATTCATATAATGAAGTATACTTGTCAAAAAGTTAACATAAAATCACATTTATCTTAACAAATAAAATTTTTCTAAAAAACCATCCTTCATCACATTTTTCTCACTTATTATAGGAATAATTTTTTCCTCATGTAAAAATTAAACTATTTTTTTAAAAAACATTTCATAATCCTCCTAGTGTGAGGTTTTTAATTTTTAATGAAAATGTTATGTTTTAGATGAATTGTGAAAAAACATTCATCTTTAATAAAATTATCTTTTAATTTAAAGAATATAAAATGATCAATTTTTTTAAGTAGATCTAAAAGAAAAAAATTTAAATTATATTAATTTTAATACAATTTATTTTATTTTAATCAATTTTATAATCAATTTTGATATATTATTTTTTATGTTATGAAAATCTTTCTATGGAAAACTGCTTTTTTCATGGCATCGGTAGGTTTAATTTTAAATTAAAATTATTCAATTGTTTGAACTATTTTTAAAAAAATAGATTAAATATTTTGAATGAGAATAATTATTATTATATAATAATATCAACTTAATTTTTTCATAATGAATAGTTAATAAAAGTCAAAATATGTTACTTCAGTTAAGGTCAAAATTAGTTTACTGGGGGATAAACTTAAAATAAAAGGGATAAAGTGAACAAAAAACATTTAAAATTTATATTTTCATATATTATTTTTGTCTTATATCATATAATGTTAGCTAATGGTCTATTTTGGATCCATTTTTTTGTGTGTAAAATATGGTTATATTTTATTTTTCTTTTAAAAAATCAATGATTATCCTCTCCCCAATTTATAAAAGAACACCCCTTATCCTTTCCTCCCCAATCATCAAGATCCTTTTTGTTCATCCATTAAATGATTTAAACCTTTAATTAAATACCTGATAATGAAGTAGAACCCCTATTTTTATCAGAAAATTACTCAAGGACCTCCTTAGGTTTAAACCTATTGAGGTTGTTTGAAGATGTTGTATAATTCTTTACCATGGATTTTAGTTTTATTTATTCTTCATAATACTCAAATTGTTAAACCATGATTATATAATGACAGAAGTATATATCATATAATTATATATTATTATGATAGTTCTGTAACATATATCTGTCTCATATTCCATCAAACGGGAAAGGAAACCCTCGATCATTTGTACGAAAAACTACTGCCTTGAGAACCAATGTATTCATTTTTCATCACTCCATATCATAGATGGGTATAATGATGTATTTAATGTATATATATGACATTTATTACATTATTATAACTATTTAATTATAATATAACATCTTACTTCTTACCATATAATCCATCTATGAATGATAATGTTCTTCATGCATGCATTTGAACTACCGCCTCCGTGAAGTGATGTGACACGTTTTTTATATTAAAATTGATGGGAATAAGGATATATTTATTGAATATATATAATATATATTTTTAAAAAATTATATTATAAATTTTAATTATTATATATGTTTCTCTTATTCTATCTACTGAATTAATTGAAACCTTATTCATTTTTATGCATGACCTACCATCTCTATGAATGGTATAATTCATTTCTCTATCACTACTTCTATGGATAAAAATAAATATGTATAAAAACAATATATTTGATAATTATATTATTATTTAAATACAAAATTTAATTTAACCATGATCAATGTAAACATACAAAAACTACTAAACCAAAACATATATGAAAAATGAAGCAATTATTACCAAAAATAGTTATTTTATCAAAGAATTGTTAATAAACATGATATAAAAGGTTATAATTAAATCATGTAGGGTATTAAAAATATTACATGCTTTTATAAAATATGAATAATAGTACTATATTTATTATATAGTATGTTTGATCATGTATGATGATAATCGATACTTGAGGCAAGTGATTTTCAGTTAGCTTTTATTTTTAGGGGGCACATGCCAATTCACTACTTGTTTATTTAATATGGTGTATATAATTTCCCTTTTAAATGTTATATGTTGATTTTACTTCTTTTAATTATATTAAATGTTTTAATTTATTTTAATCTTTTTTGGGTATTATGATTCAAATGTTACCAAAGTGGTATGGGTTTTTATGTTACAATCTCATTGTTTACTAGGATTTTTTGTGATTATGATTCCAATGATGAAATATTATGACATAACTATTAAGAAAAGAATTAATTTTAAAACCCTATGGTTATTTCTTGAAATTTCATGTTCTTATTTCTTTTTCTTCTCTTTATGTAATCAATAGTTCAAATAAATTTTTAAGGAAAACCACCTTTATTTCTTTCTATTGTAAAAAATATTTTCACATCCATTTACGTGTTAATAAATTATGATTATTTATAATATTATACAATTACTGTTTAAATTTATTTTTACCATTATTTTTTTAAATGTTTAAAAATGAATCTTTTTGTCATTTTTGAATGAGATACTATTTACTTTTTTACTGAAAATGTGAAAGGAATCTTTGTTTTAAAACATGGTACAAGAATGAGACTTCCCAATTTCATAAAGACTCAATGATCTGAAGATTATTTTACACATTTATAAGTTTATTTCAAAATAAAATGTTGTACTAAATATTTGGGAAATTTTTAGATCTAGAAATGTTAATTTTAAAGAGGAAATGGTATTTTCCTCAAGAAATATTCCATATGATATTTTAAAAATCATATTCTATATAAGATGAAATAATTTAGTGTAACCTAACATTTACTAGTCATATGATCCAATGATACCATTATTATTATTATTCAGGAGGGTTAATGATTATGACTAAATATTTTTAGGAAACTTGATCATTTTCCACTTTTTATTATTTGATGAAATGATGAAATTTTTATGAAACATGTTTCTTTCCCATGGGTTATTCCTTGAATAAATGTTTATGAACCCAATTTAATTTTCATGGGTTTTGATATAGAGAATGTTTTATGATATTTTTGTATACATTTTTTTAAATTTCATTTTGTGATGGGTGGTCTCAAAATTATATATTCCACCAATGCATTTAGTAAAAATAGAAATTACACGAGAAAAAATCTACTATAATGGAGAGTGGACCAAACTCATTAAGAGACATTAACCACTATGATAGGATTTGGAGTGAACCTTGGATACTATGATTTTTTTGGTAGTGAAACAATTCCAATATGATAGTCTTATAAACGATCCTTGACTAATATGAAAATTGTTTTCTATTATAATTTTTATAAAAAACACTATGTCTTATACCAATGTTATGTTCTAATGGATCATGTTATTTGATTCCATTATGAATCATGCCTTATGAAATATCAAGATTCCACATTCTATGTTATATAGGTTGTGGTTCTAAAAATGTAATGTTCATGTTCTCGTACAATTTCACTCAAATTATGTTTATATAATCATTGATATCTTTCTTTTAAAACCTTTATGAGAATACAATCTCACCATTTATTATGTTTTTATTCCTTAGGTTATGAATAATGATATTTTTTTATTAATGTATTAGAAGGATTCTATTTATGAAAAAATTAATGGGAGATGTTGTATTTCACTTATGAACCAATTGTTTATATATCAAATTTTATAAAGACACAAAACATTTATGATCACGATTCATATATTTTATTAAAATGAATTGAACATAATTATATTAGGATCTAACATCTATGTATAATGATACATGGTTTCTAAAAAAAAAATATGTTCATGTTAAGAAAAAAGTGGGAAATTTAAAATCATTCTGCATCCTTTAGATTTGAAGGGGATATCTAAATTTATAGATTCAAGATGATATTAAAATTATGGCCTCTTCATTAATTATTAGAGATACCCATAATGGTAATACTTTATATCTTTCTTCATCTTCCCCTCAGTTCATTTAAAAAAATAAAAAAAATATTGGGTGTGGGTGGATCACATAATAAATACTCAATATGAGTTAGTGGTTTGTGATATATTTTCAAACACAAGATAATCATTTAAAGTATTTTTCATGCTTACACCAATAGGATTATAGGTATGTTCACTATTGGGATGTATAGTATTTATCTTATTAATTATCATGGACTTCTATTTATGAAAAATTAATAAACTTGAGCTCATAGTTTTTTCACTTTGTTCTTCAGTATTTTTTCTTGTTTATGAAGCCATTTCATCTATTTGGAAACACTATGGACTATTTTATTTTACCTTCCATATAACAAATTTCTAATTCATCCTTTTCCCTTATTGGGAAACTTCTTCACATCATCCATTTGAGAGAAAACACTAATATAATCCAAGAACACCACATATGGGAATATTACTTTTCTCCCGCATGTATGATCACATTTTTGTTTAATTTCATGACCATTTTTCATTGATTCATAATGTGGAATATCATTCCATATTTAAAGAAACTATTACTAGTAGGTTTGAATTTCTTTTGATATATATATTTTTTCCTTATGGGTAGTAGATGATCCAATTTATCTCTTTATGTATTTTCCTCTGAAGGCTAACCCATTTATTTTGTTCTCCTACCTATAAAAGTAATTTTTTCGCTTTTATCTTCTATAAATATATGGTACCTTGAATGATTTTACATTATCGATAATATCATTCAACACAAATCCAAAATTGATCATATAATTTATTAAATCCTTCAAATATATACTTCAGAAGTAGATACATCCCTTTCTATGAGATCTGATTCATTTGAGAAGATGGTTATGTTATTTTCCTCAAGTATCCCCCCACTTGATTTAGGGAATCTTTGATTTTTATATGTTGACATATTGTATACTACTATAAATTTTTGTCTACCTAGTGTTAGTATTTAACAGCACAAAAAAAAATTAAACAATACAAGTGTCTATTTATCAACATAAAAACTCAATATAAATGGTGGGTGGGTGGGTGGGGGGAGGGGTTAAGAGTGCTAAAAAAGCTTTAATAATGACTTGTCCTTTAACAGCACTGATAAATACTTCTTATATTATCACTTTTTTAGTAGTATTGATAAATGCCACCCTTTATCATCATTAGAAAAATGAATTTATAAAGTGAATCCATTATTATATCTAGTAAAAAAGCACTAAGGGGGGGGGGGGGTGACCTATAAGTGATTTTTGTAGTTTTGATGATAAATGAAACACTTTATCATCACCTATTTTCTAGTGTTTATATAGGGTATTTTTCATAAAAATTATTAATCATTAAAAATAATATATTAATATATAAATATTTTTTTATTGAAAAAAATATTATATAATTTTTTATGTTTGATTTATATAAGGATAAATAAAAATATACACTTAATGTATAAGATATTTAGTCAAATGGATTTGAAAATTAATAGAAAAAAATATTAATTAATAATTTGATTATTATTATTGAGTTTTAGTTATTTAAAAAATGTAGGATGATATAAAAATTCAATAAATAAATGAATGTTACAAGATATGTTAAAATCCACACATGAACTTCAAATATGTATAACATTTGAATCGGGTGTCAATTTGGGACCTACAATATATCAAATCGATGAATCTGAAGAGATTTACACTTTTTTACTAGGGGTAAACCTAGTAACTATTTTTTTAGGTCAAATTGACAAAATTCATAAAAAATTATGTTTTTTAGTTCGGATACCTTAATTTTTTAATATTCGATAGTATTTCAACTTCCATTTAAAGATTCTTCTTGTCCTTCTTCAATAGAGGATGAATTTATTCCCATGGATTACATTCATATATGTATTATGGTGTTAAAATTTTATAATATTTCACATTGTATATTTTTTATAATTAATCATACGCATATTTTCTTATATTTACATATAATAAATCAATTGTATACACACATATTTAAATATATTAACACAATAATATATTATTAAATATATAAACAAAATTAAAATATATATGAATTTATATACATATAAATGTAAATATAAGGTTTATATATACATATGTGTCTATATTAATGAACACATATTAATATTTTTATATTTTCTAATATATGTAAATAGATTTTAATATAAAAAATATTTAAGTAAATAAAAGTATACATATATTAGAACACACACACAAAAATATATTTTATAAATTAATTTAAAAGTAATTATATAAATATATGAATAAAAAATGTGTGTGTGTATATATAAATAAATAGAAATATCATAAAACATTCAGTAAAATACGAATGGTTAAGTGGTAATGGTGTTCATATCATAAAAGGATGTGTAATTATCTAATCTAGGCACACGTATGGGTGAAAAAGTGGATGAGTAGTGTAAAAGTAATTATAAAGGTGCTTTTTAAGAATTTAATAAGGTGGGATGTGGATGTACCTGCACGAAATACGTTGGATGGGGTTGAGGGTTGGGGAAAAACTCTTACAATGTTAGGGGAATGCACTGGAAATAGGGTTGGGTGAAGTGCTCATACTTTTTCTAAATTATACGAGTATATTTTCTATGCACTGATAAAGTGGACCATTACCAATGCTTTTTTAGATCCCATGAATGGGTAATTTATGAGTGTGAAAAAAGCACTAATAAAGTCCCCTTTATCAGAACATATAAAAATAACTCATAATGTGGGCCTTAGTAGCTCTTTAAAAAAGAACCAATAAAAGGGGGATTTTAACATCGCTTAGATTAATAGTATTTTTTAGCATTGGTAATGCAAATTTCTATCACTGTTAAAAAAGCCTATAGTAGTTTTCCCAGAAATCAATATACATATGCTCAAATATCTAGTAGTACTAACTTCCTATGATACATCTTGTTCTTTTCTCTATATAAATTGTCCTACTAGAATGACATGCTTATTGTTTTTGGACATTTTCACCAACATTTTGAGGTTATATTTGAAATATTATCAACTGGTGCTTATATATATCTAACATTTATTCCTTGGATGCTTTCTCAACATTTTCCTCCTATATTTTTATATATTTTCCAATATTCCCAGAAATTCCACATCTGGTGAAAGACACATTATCTTCACTATGGGTTTCCTCATTCCATGATCTACAGGTGGAGAAATCACCACATTATATATATATTTGACCTAACATTTTGATACTACTTTTAAATAGGGATCACCTCCAATGTATGTGGGGCATAATCATAATTCTAGGTTCTTTGGGGAGGTCTAACTAGTTTTTATACCACATATTTTAGTTTTAATTCTAGAAGTAAAAACTTGAGGTTAAGGGTGATGTAATCATCAGAAAATGATATACACCTGACTTCCTAATCAATTTTAAGTGCCTATTTTTTAAAAGAATTACTCAATTCAATTATTTATCAAATAAATAAACTCTTACATTGAGAAGTATAAAACATTCTACATTTTCTTTTATAATATTTCTGAGAGTGCTTCATTTTACATCTTTTTTGGCCAATGGATTTTCCATTTAAGTAGCCTCTTCATCATGCAATGATTTTTCATCAAATAATTCTTTGATTAAATTTATCATATAGGTGACATCCTTAATTAAAACCTTATTAAGTCATTATACAAGAAGTGAGTAATAATCCTCAAATGTTATAAGTTCTCCATTTTCCCCATATCCTTCTTAACATGAACATAAATCTTAATAAAAATAGAAATAAATTGATATAATATATAAATCTTTATAATTTTACTTACCTTAAACTAAATTTATTTCTTCTTTCTTATATGAGATATATATTAGATTCCATGCCTATTTATTTGACACATTTTCAATGATTTTTATGATACTCCCATATCCGTTTTTATGGATTTAATGATATTTGTTTGATATGATACGCTTATTCCAAGATATAAAATACACACTAGATTTTAATATTTTTCAAGGTAAGTTATACATTTAATAGTACTAGAAATGTAGAGGAGATAAATGGACTAATTTGAGGGGAGGGATGAATCAACTGTCACATAAAACATTTAAAGATCACTTCTATTAATTAATCATCTTAGTATTATTCAACATTGATATACTCCTTCTTGTGTCTAAAAAACATTCCCATATAATTTCATAAATAAATACATAAGAACACAATGATTTAAATGGTTATATAAAGGGAACAAATCCTTTCTTTGACGAAATATGCTCCCTAATCAAGGATTCTTCACTATAAAAAAATATCACAATTACAAGTAAAGGGTTCTTGAAACACCTTATCTAGTTCTAGGTAAAAATAATATTATCTTTGTTGAAGTCAGACAAGATAGTTCTTCAGTGCATTATAGTACCTGATATATTAGATTACCGCTGAAATTCTTAATAGTATCCCACTGTATTCACCAAGTTAAACAATGGTATCCTTGCATACCCTGAGTCACAAAGGGTCTAAGAGACCAACTATGTATATGTATGATATACCTTTATGTTCCTATTTTGATGTATATTATTATCTATATATAAAATATCTGTACCTCTATAAGACAAATATCATTCTTCAAATAAGATTCTTCCTCAAACACCAAAAGGTATTCATGAATAATCTTCAACTCAGTCATTATTCACAACTCAAATTTATACAACTTTTGAATATATTCACAAAATTGCCTCAATAAATGATTTCATGTGATATTAAAACCCAATAAATTAATAGAAAACTTATTCAATAAATGATATCAGGGTATATTATGATAATAAATTGATTAGAACACGTTAACATGATTTTATAAATATGGATATGAAATTTTTTATTCTTTTTATTATC
Source organism: Viscum album (assembly GCA_963277665.1). Classification (NCBI taxonomy): domain Eukaryota; kingdom Viridiplantae; phylum Streptophyta; class Magnoliopsida; order Santalales; family Viscaceae; genus Viscum; species Viscum album. The sequence goes on along the minus strand of OY728142.1, from coordinate 834,647,027 downwards.
TATAACATGTAGTGGATTCTTCCCATTTGTGAAATATTTAGATGTCACCCAGCGACATAGCTCCTAGATACCCAATCTTAGTGCACAGACCAAAAAGGGTACTCCTTTATTTTTTATTTAATTTTCATTATCTTTATAGATTCTCAAATGTATGAGAAGATAAAATAAATGGGCCTTTGCTTTTAAATCCCCATTAATATGATATTTAGGGACATAGAATCAACCACTACAAGGGTACAGTAATAGAATACCCATTTGGGTTCCCATGTATTCTCGTGCAATTTTTTTCAACACAAAATGTATTACATAAATACCTTCATTAACTACTTATCATTTTTGAATGTCATTCAATAAGATATTAAAAAACTCTACAGTAGGCATGATATCATCTTCCAAAAAAAAATAATATTATATATATTTTAAAAATCTCCACAATTATATAAAATATAAAACAAATAGATGCATTGTGGAACTCTTCTTTAATACTAATAAAATATATTAGTTATTCCCATTACATATGTCTTGGTTAAATTACTAAATTACTATCTAAAATACTAAAAAACACAGAAAAAACCATTTAAAAATATGATGTAGATGATGATGATGATGATAAAAAAATCGAGGTCTAATTGAACAGTATCTTCATTATTCTTGAAAACCTAATTACATATTATTTTTCTTCAATAGACACATATCATCATTTTCGTCAATTGTTCTTTCTCAAACCAATCTAAGATCATTGTACATATAAGATTAAATATTTTTCTATCTTGATAGCATGAAATAATAATTTATTTATTTGTATTTCCACAAAATTTAATAATTCTAAAATCTTATTTATTCATCTCAACTTGATCTCTTATTTACCATAGATGATGATAGAATCATCTTATTTTTCGTTATTCTATAAAAAATTTGTTTTTTATGATTTGTATACCATGGAATAAAATCCATTTAATTATCCAAATTTTTTTCTTCTTTCAAATAATAAATTAGGGAATTTTGTGGGTTTCACATATTATATTAGGGAAACTCATTTATTTGAAATTAATTTTTATATACATAAACTCATCTACAAAATTAATTCCCTTATTCAAGGATTCATGTATCAAATTTTTGATATACGGTGCTTTTATGAAAACTTTCTTATGTGATAATTAATTATTGAACATGGATCTAAATTCTAATATTCATCTTTATTTGGCTACACTTATTTTCTTTACGTTATATAAATTCCTTACATAAAGAATTTGGTTACGTTTCCTCATTCCATTATGTGCACTTTCTGTTATGAAAATATTTATATATGTTGGACTAAGGATACATGTAATTCATGTATGTGAAAAATGGAAATATACATTTTCCCATATTTCTATGAATTTCACACCGGGCCTTCCATATAGAGACTATATCCATTCCCTTCTATTCAAAATGTTGTCAAAATACCATTAGTAATTATTGATCCTTACTAATCAATTAGAAATCATTCCCAAGATATTTTAAAAAAACTGAAGTCTCAACTATTTGATTTAATTAATATTGTGTTATTCACATCAAATTTAAGAAAACATATTCCACTATTTTAGACTTCAACCATGTGTGTTTTCAGGGCTATTAGTAGCTAAATGCACCATCACACAAGTATGGACTTCCCCTGACTCATGGTTATTAAATCCTCAATTATCATTAAATTATACCATTTATTAAAATAGATCTAATAGATATTCACTATATAAATAACTCATACTATTACTAATTGTTATAGATATTACTTGAACACCTTCATTAACAAATTTCATTTTCATCTGTGAAATAATGCCTTTTCAATCATTAAATTTAATGGGATTCCCACTAGAGTATGTCTAGACACGTAGTCAAGGGAATCCAACTATTCTTACTCCTTTAACCACAATATACTAGAAATAATTATTCTTTATAAATTTCATGGATACATAAAAAAGAAAATAAACCCTGAAATGATCGAGTTAGACTAACAAAATAACCAAATTGAGAAGGGAAATCATCAAGAAGTTAAGCCATTATAGTAGTTGATATATGAAGTTATAGAGGGTGTCAAGGAAATCATCACAACCAAAAAGGTTTTATACAAAATCAATGGATTCATAGTAAAGGTCAGTAAGTGGGATCCTAGATAAGACACATACTCACAAAAATTAGAAAATAAAGAGAAATATAGATTTAACTCCACACATTCTATGAAGAAACAAAAAATTGAAAAATGATCTTTTAGATATAACTATTTCACAATAAGAATAATAAAAAAATCATATTTAAAATGATTAATAATATAGGTATTAACAAAATTTGATTTTCCAAATAAACAATCCAGCTATTCCCAAAATTAATCGGTATGAATTTTGAAGTCATATCCCGCTAAAAAATCCCAAGTGAAAATCAAACCCCCCACACAATTAAATAAAATATAAATTAATTTTTCAGGTTTATATTATTTTAAATGTTCATGTAATAAAAAATCATATTTCAAATATAATAATGGGACTAAAGTATCATTTAGAATAATTAAAAAGGTTAGGTTATTAGATAACAAAATGGGTAATGGTTTGGTATTTTTTGTGAGGATTTAGTGATGGTTTATCTTTAGAATTATAGATTTTGTGTTTTGTTGAAATATTAAGGTATTTTAATAGAATATAAATTAATTTTATGTTATCTAACTAGTTCTTCAATCATTCTACCAAGTTTCCAATTTGTAAGATTATTATATTAAATTTAAATGCATATGTGTGTGGGAGAGAAAATATGAAGAAAAGTGTTTGAAAAAAAGGAGAAAGGTGGGATAACGTTTTTAAAAGTGAGATTTTTTTTTTGAGATATCCATGTACCATTATTATAAATGGAAATGTTGAATGTAGGTGGATAAGTTGAAGGGTTATACATCATATAGTTTGATAAGAGAAAACGAAGAAGGGGTTGCTACCTTTGAGGTTCCTTAAATAAAAAATATGAAGTTCCTAGGTTAGGTGAGATCACTTAGAAGGGGAATGGTAGAATTATTAAACCATTTTTATTATTAATTTTTATTATCCATTAACAAAAATATTGGTAGGTTAAAGGCTTGATCCAATCATTTGTTCTATCTCACCCTTCCTCTGATAGAAGCAGATGTATGTATGGAATGCCTATGAGGATTTATAAGGTTCATCCATATAACCAATATCCATTAAATTATTGATTCATGTTCAAAGAGAGGGATTATTGATTATAAAATATTTATTACAATTAAGAGACATCACTGAAAAATCTTCATAGGAAATATTCTATAATATCTGGTCTGTAATTCTCCCAATGGTCACCTATAGATGTGTTCTTCAAACTAGTTTTATATAAATGAATCATTCTCTCAAAAATATCTTATTTTCCACTCGGTGGGGTCATAATATAGCCTCTACGTATTTCTCAATTTTCTAGTTGTACTCATTCCTTGAACAAGCCTTTGAACACTCTTGTTTCCTAGTGCCATGTGTGCTAGTCTTTTTCTCCTCAATTCTACACATTCAATATTCCTCCTATTACTTATATCACATGAAATTAATCACTCTAGCACAATACTTTTAATGATGGTTATATTATTGAATTATTTTATGTTAAAGAGATCCTAAATACAATTGGGTTCTTTCTCATCTCCTAAATCCATAGGATATCATAGATGTGGATATGTTGTTTTTTGTTTTATTATGTGATACAAAAAATATTCCATATGTTATAGTATATTGGAATATTATTTCACCCTTCGTCGATAAGATTGTATTTTTTATAAATGTTGTATCAAAAGGTTATTCCATAATCTTTTTATTCTACTATTCTAATGTATATTCACAAAACTAAATCAATATTTTTTCTATTATTAGCATTCTTTGAATTCTTCAACATATCTAGTTTTTTAAAGACATTTAAAATCAATTTTATTTTATATAATATCTCTTATAGACTTTGGTGATTAACGATAAGTAATAATTGAATTACCACCACTTTATCATAACTATTTATAACCCTATTAGTATTCTCATTAAAATTTCACATCAATTAGAATGATTCCATCCCTATATTATGTTCAAAATAGCTCATTTTTAAATTCCAGTAAATATAATCCTTTAAATATTTCAAAATATTACACGTAGGAATGCATCTTAGAAAAAATCCTCTATGATGGGGATATTTCCCTTATTATGTGGAAATCATCTCAGTATCCATGACAACACATCTTATTTCCACAAAATGTGGATCTCTTATATTTCACAACATCACTTTTAATTTGATTTATTTCCACTTAGTATGAATCATAATTATAAAAAGAGTAATTTTGATGTTTAAATCCATGAATTTCAGGTATGAATAGATTCTCTTTATTATCAAAATATTATTCCATAAAATCAAACTACATTTACACAAAATATATTTATTTAGGGTTACTAATATATTGGTACATATGATCATTATGTAGTGGTCCTCTATCCTTGTGTAATATCTATATATTTATGAAATCGGGGTTAATCTTTAAAAACTGTGAATTGATATTTATGAATTCCTGGTTCATATTTATGAAATTGAGGTTTAACATTACAAATTCATAGATGACTGTTATAATGTTAGACATGATATTTACATTCATGGGTTTGATCCATATGAAATGGTAGTACATCCTTATAGTTTATTGACCTTTTTAAAATTTATTAAGTCTATAATGATCATTATGAAGGATTAATAAATCCTTATGATGTAAAAAATTATCTTTATATAATTGGTTTTTATCTACAAAATGTGAAACTTCACCCTTAAATTTTTTGGGATTAGAAATTTATAAGACATATAAATTCCATAATTCATCAAATTAATTCTGATCCACTTAATAATTTCATAAAATGTTGTAGAAAATTATCTCACCATAAATACATTCCTCAATCTGGAACATCATTATATAAATCTTTATGTATTAAGGATTATTAAATATAATAATACAATTTCTTGAAAAAAAATCCAACTCCTTCCTTTTTTTAATTTCCAATGTAGAATGGTAGTATCATGCTAAACATCACTCAACATATCATTAAAATAACTTTTACCTAACTTATTTACAACCTTATTTAAAAAATAAAACATCAACCTAAAGGGGAGAACAATATCCCTCTATAGATTTTATGTCAATACCTTTCTACCTTTTTCAACTTCAAATTCTATTTTATTTTCACACCCTTATTGATAGTAAATACAAAGTTCATATAGGGGTTTCATTCACATATCATATGTTCCTTTTTATCGAAGAGAAAAGGGAAATATTACATAAAATATAACTTATAATCCCTCAATATCTTGGAATTTCATCCGGATTATCTAGTTGAGAGAAGGATAAATCCATTTTCATTCTGAGTAAGAAACCCTTATATATTCACATATATGTCTATGTGGGTTAATTAGATTTGGAAAATATGACTGGATAACTAATGTAATGAATGTTTTCAAAACATAAATCAATGTGATACTACTACAATCTTTTCATTTTTGTAATAGTCAATGATTGTTATCTTTAACTATATAAAACCTTTTTAGATCTCGACAAACTCATTGAAAATGTATATTTCTAGGCCTATTACTCCCAATTTAACTCATTTTATTCATCAAACAATACTACAACTAGAAATATTTTAAAACAACAAGGGTTTGAAAATTTGATTCAGATACCTTATCCATTAACTTTATTAGGGTTATCAATAATTTCATATTTTCCCACAAGATCTAGTTTGAAAACACCTATATTTTTTTCACCTCATAAAGAGATTAATACCTCATATCAACTTCTCATCATGGTTTATTTCCTTCAATGTAACACCATGGTGGATTCTTCTATTTACGATCTAGCTATGAGAACCTCATATAAATTCCACTTTGAGTTTGTATCCTTCAACAATAGACATGTTAGTACATAAACATATAAAAAAGATTATGCATGGGAGGTTTTGGCCTTTCATATTAGTTAGAGAAGGATGGAAAAGTGATATATTCTCCCCATGATTTTCCATTCATCCAATATTCTCTATTTCGGGTACTCTTCATGATTTCTTAATGTTTTATTATCATCTATCTTTGTGGATATCTTGGTTGTATAAATTTTCGCAAAAGTTTGTGTATAAGAGTTATTTTATTAAATGAGAGATAAAGGAAGATACATTAAAAAATCTTTCTTCTTATTTTCCCTCATATTTTTTTATTGTCTAGTTAAGATAATCATACATTCCGTGATATTATGAAATATTTTTATATAAATCCCACACATATTCTCTTGAAATATTTCTTGTTTTCTCTATTTTCCCCCTGAGAAGCATTTTTTTCCTTTATCATATATACACTTTTTCTTATCCCATTTTGACTATATTTTAATTATCCAATTTAATCCTTTTAAATTTTTAGAGTATATGGAACATTCTTAGTTGAATTCTCGGTTTCATATATATGTATTATGAGATTGTTTTTATATTTAAAAAACTAGTAATTATTTTTTTCTTTAATATCACCCATGCACTTATGATGATTCCATTGAAGTGACATAATAAAATTAAATTCATAGGATTTGTGTCCAATTATTCAAAAACAAAAAAATTACATTTGATTCGTTCTCTTTTCGCATGTTGTTTTGTTTGTTCTGCTTGAAATTTTGGAATATACTAGCCTTTATTAAGACTTATTTGGGAGTGTATTTATTATTTTCCTAAAAAAATATTTTATGGAGTCAGAGTATGTTTATTATTGTTATTGCTTATAAATAACTTTAGGATTGTCTTCAAAATCAATACATACTAAAAAAAACAATTTCAATGTCAATTGAAAAATTGAATGTATTTATTTCATTTTTCTTTGAGATTTTCATCTCTAGAGCCTTTGGTGATTAAATATAAATATTCATCAACTTTTCATAATCTTATAACATTTTATTTATGATTTTTTCAACATCCATGAAATTGGAATGAGGCTCATTATACTCTTTATTTTTTGTCTGATGATTCTCATTAAGATAATAAATCATCTTGTCTTATTCTACAATATTTACATGGAAATTTTTAATATATTATCTATGATCAATTCTTTTCATATCTATAGTTATTTTTTTCATTCTATAGTAGCTCTATTTTCCTCTTGAGTTTTTTATTTTTCTTAGCAAAGGAAACATGTTTAGATCTTAACATGAACTTAGTGTTCACTTTATGTTTCTTTTTAGAAACAATTCTTACTGATTTTTTTTAAATTTTATCCAATGTATTGAAGGGCATAAAATTCTAATAGATTTATACATCATCATAATTATTCAATGATGATGATACCCCATCATCTTGCCTACTCATTAAGACTTTTTTATGATTCCTTGAAAAGTATCATTCTTAATGATACTAATTTTTTTTGTTTTTCATAATTTCCTTCTTGATTAGTCTTCAACTTCATCATCACTCTCTATTTTATCATTTTTATTATTAGTAAAATTTATTAATAAATTACTAATTCCTTCATAATAAAATAATTTAAGATATTACATACCATTAAATTTACCTATACCTTTTTGATGTGTTTAGAGATATGATACATGACCTTCCTATGACTTTAAATGGTTTACTTCTCTATATATTCATCTTCATTGGTATATGTGAGTTTTATCTATTTCTTTACTTTCTACTTTAGACGCACACATATTTAAATTCCCTTTCATCCATAGAAATTTCATGAATAACCGATCCTTCATCATATCAAAATTTAAAAGTATTAATGAAGTTCATCAAGTGATAGGTTTTCAATTTCTTTCAGGGTTTATATTTTTAGGTCAAATATATCAATAAAATTAATCATAAATTTATTAATTTTTTAATCATAAAATGTTACAAAAAAACCTATTATATAACTCACAATCTCATTTACCCATATAAATTATTCATTGATACATTCTTTATTAAAAAATTGGTTTCATGAAATTATTCCCTCAAATTATTTAATTTGGCCTCTTTCGCTTTTAATTTTTCATCAACCATATTTTCTAGATTGTCCCACACTTTTTTTGGGGTTTTTTGTCCCATAATATTAGTGTAGACATTTTAAGATTGGTATTAAAGGTATAATTAATTTATTTATTATCTAATATCATATTCCTTTTATCTATAAATACCAAAGGTGTATCTTTATTAATTAGAGTGAAATCCATAAACGTATCAACTTTTAATTCTCGGAATTATGGAGGAGATAGGGAGTCATCATGGTCTTCCATATAAGGTCATTTTTTCCATCAAATGTTTGAAAAAACCTATCATTGAACAAGTTTTATCCCTCCATCATTGATTATAAGTCAAGGATGTATCATTCAAAGGGAACCTTGTGTCTCTCTAATAAAACTTGATGTGATCATAGTGGGTGTGATCCTTGAGAGTGTGGATGCATCTGTGATACCTTTTTAGTTCTATGTTTTATTCTCTTTTTATCAACCTTTATAGCTGATTTAATCCTAGATCCACCAATTATTATTATATGATCCTTTCTTATATGAAAGGAGAAGTAAGAAAATAAATCAATTTAGGTTTATAAGATTCAATCATGAAATCCTACTCCTTTTTAGAATTGAGTCATCTTCAATGACCTAGTTTATTATCTATAAAAAATGATTACATGTTCCTAATATCTCTAAAACATATTGGTAGAAAATCTATCAGAATGAAACATCTCTTTCTCACAATGGTCATCTATCGTTGGGTTCTTTATTATAGATGTTACTGAGTGAATATTTCACCTAAAAATATATTTACCATCTCTTATTAGGGTCATTATATAGTCTCTAGAGACTAATTAAATGTAACTCCTAAACCATTTTCCTGAATAATTCTTTAAATGCTCAAATCTCTAAGTATAGTGTCAATAAAACATGTTCCCCTCATGTGATTTTTTCAATAATTATTTTTAGTTCTCAGATATCTTAGATTTTATGTCTCCATAACAACAGTTCTATTAAAGTTCATCTTATCAAATTCACCAATGCATAGGATATCCTAGATGTAATCTATTATTTTCATATATCTTTGATCCATAGGAACTCCTTGATCTAATTTGGTTCTCTTATTTTTTTATTCTTCTTCAATATATAAAAGCATCACTATGTAATAGAGCATAAGGATCTTAATTCTCCCTTTTTAAAGGAGTTTTGGAATCTTTTAAATTAAAATCAAAGTCTTCCCTATTAATTTCATCTTTTCCTAGACAAATATATATCCATGAAACCACATGACTATTTTCCCAATGATCAGCTTAATTTTAATTATATTCCATATATGATCATTTAAAAATTATAAAACTAAATATTTTTTTAATAATATCCTCAATAGACTCAGATGATTTACTTCAAAAAATATTGCAATTATTTATGCTTTATCAACTTAATTTAAAAATCATTTATCATCCCCATTTAATTTACCTAAAAATTAGGACATTCCTTATTAATGAAATATTTAAAATTTCAAAAATTTAAACTCCAAAAAATTCACTCTATTAATTACTTTTCAAAATATTTCACATAAGAATGAATTTCTGTGTTCATCCACTATGAAATGGAATTTTTTCTTTTAGTGTGAATCATATCTCATAATTCAACAAGGTGTAACCTGTCTTCTTGATGTATAGATCCATTTTACTTCACAACATAACCATTAAATTGATGTTTTCCACTGAAAAAGAATTATAATTATAATCCAAATAATTCTATTTTTTTAAATCCACATAGATGAGGTCAATCATCACTAGAATTATATTCCACAATTCATTATATATTTATTATGAAAATTAAAAAACTTTTACACAACATCGTTTTTTTGGTGTCATGTTTAAAAAACATCTAATTTTTTATTATTACCTTTACATAGGTTTATATAACCATTATATAGTGATTATCTAACCTTATGAGTAAACTATATCATCACAAAGTTAGAGTTCATCTCTATGAACTATGAAATGATTTGTACGAACACACGAGTCACCTTTATGAATATTATAATTATCATTATGAAGTCCATAATAATCTTTATGAAGTTATGAATAAACCTTAGATAGTCATAAATGATATTTATGTTCATGGGGTTTATCTATATGATGTGGGACTACATCCTATTGTTTTATTGACCTTTTTAAATTTATGAAGTCTACAATGATCATTAAGAAGTCATAGATGACACTTACAATGTTAGACACTATACTTACACTCATGGGTTACAACCATATTATTTAGGAGTTCATCCTTAAATTGTTTTGAATTCTAGAAATTTACAAGACAAGTAAATTAAATAATTATTCAAATTAATTCTAATCAACTTCAAACTATCATCAAATTCTTTAGACAATAGTCTCACCAATAATAATGACCTTTATCTTAAAGATAATGACATCAACATTAATGTATCAAGGCTTCTTGAATATGTTCAAACATGTTATTTAAAAACTAACCACACTAATTTTTCCCTTTTCCTTGTATAATGGTATTATCTAACTTGACCTCTCATTACAATAACACAGACCTAAATTTTTGACATCATTATTGAAAAAAGTACTAATTTAGAAAAATTTCCGATCAATTTCTCCATTTTAGCACTGATTATAATATCTCTTATAAATGTTCATTATAACCAATAGTAATACTATTCCAAATTTTTATAGAGAGTATGTAAAATCATTTTATATCACATTTCATTTTATTCCATGATGTTCTGATCTTTCAATAATTTGTTATAGTGGTCAACCCACATGATTTTTTCTCATCATTTATTCAGGGGAATCCAACTCATCATACACCTTTAAGCATAGTGTATGGGAAAAAACTCTTCTTTTCTACATTTATTGGATGATTAAAATTGAATATAAACTATCTAATGATCATGTAATACCTACAATACCCCCAAATTGGGAATGAAAATAATCAAGTAGTTAAACCATTATAGTAGTAGTGGTTAAAAGTTGTAAAGGGTATTGAAGAACATATTTTTACGAATATTAGATGACATGATATCCATGGAAACCTTTATAATGAAGTTAAGTGGGTAGATAATCAAGAAACATCATTAAATCAATTAAAAAACAAAGAGGAATGTATATTTAACTTCAAACACTTCGTGAAGAAACCCATAAAGTGAACAAATATTTGAATAAATAGTTATTTTCTGATTAGAAGAATAGTTAACTGATATTAAAACATAGTTAGGATATATAAATCAATATAATTATATTTTCCAAATAAAAACCCAAGAGAGGCCCAACATAGAGTATTTGTCATTGTTTAAGTTAATTATAGTGGTAAATAAAAAACATCTCAAGTGAAAATAAAACCTCACACATATATATTTAAATTAAATGTTAATCGATGCTTCATATATATATAATTTTAAATGTACCTGAAATTAAAAAATAAATTTCCAACTATAATAAAGTTACTTAAGGATCATCTAGGAATATTATTAATTATGAGGTTATTAAATACCCACAATGGGTAATTGTTGGCCAGATCTTGTGATGATATAGCATTGTGACATCTTTAAAATGATAGGTTTTAATTTTTATTGATATATTAATGTATTTTAACTAGTTAGAAATTATTTGGAGGAAATCAACCATCTTCTCCAACAATTTAACCAATTTTCCATGTTATTTAATTTTTTATTATAAATTAATCTCAGAGAGAGAGATATAAAATATTAATAAAAGAGTTTTAAAAAGGGAAAGGTGGGATGTGGTTTAAAAAAATTTTATCCCCCCCTTTTTGAGGAATTAATGTGCCACTCCTTAAGGTGAAATGTTTACTATATGAGGAGAAATGGATGATTAATCCAAGATTTATCCTAATAAGTGAAAACGAGGAAGGCTTTTTTTATATTTCATTTCATTGAATGATGTATTTGAAGATCAAAGGTCATGTGTGATCACTGAGAGGGGGATGAGGTGAATCAATGATCCTATTTTTATTATTAATATTTCATCTCCTCAAATAAAACTATGTGTTTGGTTAGAGACATGATCCACTGATTCTTATTATCTCATCCTTTATTATATAGAAGAATATGTAATCAATGAAATAACATAATGATTTACAAGGATGAACTTTAAATTCCTACTCCTTTCTAGGTTTGAGTCAACTTCCAAGACTTGATTTATATAGTATAAAATATTCAGTACATACTATCACAACTAGGTTAAATACCTTGAGGGTGGGGGGGGGGTGAATCTGGGTATGATAGATTAAAACAACTAGCCCTTCAAATCTAGTTTCATTTTTAAACAAAACTCTCTTATTTATATTTCCCGTAGAAAATTATGAGAGGAAATTAAATCATGCATGTGACAGAACAATCTAACTTGGCTCACCCACACAAGGATACATCTATGGAGAAAACAACATTGATGTGCTGATGTATCAAATACATTAAAGATCTCTACCAAAATACATGGTTCTATCTAGATCACTTCTTATTCCTATGTTCCCTACTTTTAAAAGATTTAGGTCTAGCTCAATACTTTCACAAGGGTTACTCCCTGAGTCTCCTTCTCTCGCTCACTACTGATGAAAAGGATTTCTATCTTACTCTTCCATTCTCACAGCACTTGGAAGGGATTCAACCATAGTTTATAGACATTTGGGTACCCAAATTATCATAAATGAATAATCCTTTAGTTTTAGATATATTCTCTATTGAAATACCACTTTCATCAGCTCGTTGAATACCACTTTTCTATATAATTATTTAGAATTCATTTTTGAACACTTTCATGATGCTCATCCGCTTCATGAAGCTTACTTATTTTGCAAATATCCAATATCATTTATAAAGTAACTTCATCTTTTGAAGCTCACCATTCATTAAAAAACATTAAAAACTTATATTTTATTTTTATGGAGTTCATGAACTCCCTTACATTCAGGATGATTACAATTTTTGGTTGTATTTTATAGCCATCACTGACTCGTTTTCTCTTTGTAGTTTTTTGAAACAATGATCTTCATGATCCACCATCATCAATACAAATAATTATGATTTTCATTAAGTCTTTCCACTTTTATAAAAGGGGTATATCGTTATTTATTGGAATTTCCACTGATTCTAGAAGCTTCCATCCATGTCATCTCCATTTCCTAATGCTCCCTCATTTTGTTTTCAATGCTCCTTGTCTCTTGAAACACCATTTGAATTTTTTATTAATTTATCTTGGATATTTGTCAATATATGATGTCAAAAATATCTATTAAGCTCTATAACATACCTTATAAACCCACTTTGTCAAAAAATACAATCAACTAAAAAATACTTCAATGTTACCTTGATGGATTTTTTCTAAATAATATCCCCCTTTGGGATTATTGAAAATTCATCATATTCTGAAACCACATTGAATATTCTCCAATATTCTACCAAACTTTACTTCTTTCAATTAAAAAAGCTATAAATTATTTACTCAATACATACTCTAATCCCATATGATCCATGCTCAGTAAGAGAAACAAGAGTAGCCTTAAAAGTTCATCAATGACTAACATAATTCCAAAACCACTCAACTGATTCCATATAAAACTCCATCTATTTTGATATATATCCTTTGATAGAAGACATTTTGTGTCATAAAACTACTCCCCATATCAGCTTCTACCCTATATTGATTAATTTATTTTTCTTCCCATTAATATCCACAACTTCTAATCCTTTATCATCAATCCTGAAGGACACATCTTCATGGTCTGTCATAGGGTAAAGAAAAGAGATCAGCACACCAGGGAAAAATACAACATACCTTAGGGATTGGGGGTCCCACATCCACACCTTTTCATTTTTGGGGAGTTGAATAAACTCATAGATTTAGTTAGTTCCTTTTAAATTATTATTTTGGACATTCCTTTGTTAGAATATATACTACATGTTGTTCTATAGGCACAGACTCCAACTTTACAGGCCCTTGGTATATCTACTCCTTGATACAATGAATCATTATCTCAATATAATTTATCCTTGAGTGTTGATCTAGATTTTTTATTAGAATTTTATATCATGAATTATGGTAATGGATTCAGATTAGAGACTTCAATTCCACTCACATACCATCAGGCTATTGTTACATCAATAATAACTACATGATTGAGTGGCCACAATATACCCATGTTATATGGTTCTTAAAGATACTAAATCATGTTTCTTGCTTAGATAAGAAATACACAATATGGAATGATTGAATGAACCACCTAACATTGATTTTCTATTATCACCAAATCCTTCTCAATCTACATCTATATATCCCAATAACTCTTATTGATAATTTCAATTGTATAAGAAACTGAAATCCATTATTCCCTTTACACACTAGCGTATTCCTTTCACTAAAAGAAATTATTTTTTTGGGAATTTCATCAATATCATTCTTCATGTAATGTGGAAAAAAATATTTGGTCGTGTTTCTATTATGTTCAACAGGCTTCTGATGATCTACATGTATTCTGGGACATTAACAAATTTTCCTTTTTAATCCCATGAAAATTTCATCCGAGTAGCTACTGATGTCATTATCCCCATGGAATTATCCATTAAAAATCATCTTAGAATCTCCTTGGAATATTTATATGAAGAAATGAATGTGCCATTCCTTCCTTGTGTCTCCAATACACCAAGGAAAATTATCTGTTCACCAATCATTAACATTTCAAACTCACTTTTCATGAATTTATAAATTTATCTACACTACACTTCATCTGATCAACTGAAGATAATTTCATCGACATACACCAGTACCATCATACTTTGAGTACTATAACTGTAGTCATATAAATTGTAATTAACTCCACCACACTAAAAACTGAGATTATTCAAAAACTGATCTTTCCTTTAATACCATGATCTTGGTGCTTACATCAACCCATATAGAACATTCTTCAACCGAAAAACTCTATTATCATCCTAATGAATGAGAAAAACATATGGATGATCAATATAAGCATATTATTCCAGAACCCCATTTTGAAATGATGACTTTATATCCATATGGAAAAAATTGAACCTTCCTTGCAATTTTATGGCTAAGAATAATATGATTGTCTCAAGATTTACAAGAGGTTCAAATGTTTCAACAACATCAATACCCTCTATCTGGAAGCACCCTTTTCACACTATTCATGGTTTTTTTAATAAGAACTCCATATTTATTCACCTTTTTGTGAGAGACCCATTTATTTCTAATGAAATTTAAATCTATTGGGAAAAAAAATCCCTTGTCTGATTCTTCTAAATTTGGTCAAGATCATTATTTATAGTCTGGACCTATTTTCCATCCCCAAATACTTCTTGAAAACATTTAGGCTCTACTTCTGATAGGAAATATGCTTGGTATATATTCATTATCCACCTTGCATGCAATGAAACTGTCTGATCAGTAATTATGTAATCTATATCAATTTATACTATTCTCATTGGTCTTTGTGGAGCTACTAGTTTATGATAATCCTTTTCATTATCCAAATATTCTTTTGAATCATCCAATGGAATTAGAACATCTACTGATCTTCTAATCTCTTCATCACGATCCTCATGAGTCTTATCATGTATTTTCTAAAGATTCATCTCATTATATACTATAAGTACAACATTGATTTTGATGACCATTACCATCAACTTATTGAAGAATTTAGATTATTTTATTTTATTAGAGTAACCAAGAAATATTCCTTCATCTCTATGAGATTCATACATACTATGTTTCTCCATGATAATGAAAAACTTACCTGTGTAGAGTTGAAAGTACATCAAGGATGGATTCTTTCCATACTAAATCTCATATAGAGTCTTTTATTCTTTTAGACATAATAAATATTAAATTTATCTGTAGAATGATGTCATCACTACTTCTTTCCAAAATTTATCTGTAAGTTCTTTCTTGATGATCATTTTTCTATCCATGTTATTAATAATTTTATTTATTTACTCAACTAATCCATTATGCTATGGAGTTATTACTACTAAAACATGGTTCTGTATCCAATTTTTCATGATATAATACTCTAATAGGATATTTTTGAACTCTATTTCATTATCTGTTTGAATCTAATGGATTCTTTGACCCATAATTATTTTAACTTCCCTTCAATAAGTCGTTATGAAACTAAACACCTCATATTTTTAAGTGATGATTGAAACCCCTGTCGTTCTATTAACATCATCAATAAATAGAACATAATATATTTTTTCATCAATAGTTCATGGAGAAATAGGTCCACACATATCAATATGCACCAAATTAAGAAATTTTTTAGATCCTTTTTCTTTTTCCTTAAATGTATCCCAAATGATCTTCCATTGTTGAAAAGGATGACACAAATGAGTATGATCATGTGATAATATAGGGATGTCTCTAGGGACATCATATTTCACCAAATATCCCAATGATGTCTGGATCAAATATCCAAGGAATTAATGCCACAATGCATTTTCTTCTTCCATGGAAAAAAAGAACATATATTCATTATTCACTTACAAGGTAGAGATTCCCTTCGGTATGCTTTCCCTAAGAAAAAACTATACCATTCTTTAAATGTATGAATTATAATTTATTAGAAATGACTATAGAATGTACGGAGTCACACAGTTGACTTACACATAGAAATTTGTGACAAATACGTTCAATAACCAAGTCCTCTTCACATCTCATGTCTTTTTCCCCAAACATCAATTTTCCCGATCCAATAATTTCAGGAATCCATCATTACGAAATTGTACAACACATTCCCTGTTTTATCTATTTTGTATCACCATTTCTTTATTAAATATCCTATGTTAGGTGCACCAATTATTAATAATCCATGTTCATGTGAGATCTTATGCTTTGAATGTAGTATCTACAACCACTATCTATTCATATTTCTTATTTTTGATATATGTTTTAAAATTCATACTCAACAAAGACTGATAATCATGACGTTAATAAAAGTATTATGGGAAAACCTCCTCATGCAATGATGCTAACTAAATTTTAATTTTCATCTCATTTGATGATGCATTGGATTATTACTTATGACTACATTGATTCTTCATAGGAATATTTCTTTGTATTGTCGATGATCAGTATCATTCCATGTTACCAAATACTCCACAGATAAAATAGTTACCATCCAATGGTGTTTTAGAATATTGAGATTTATATGTATGCCAATGTTGGTCTTATTCCCTTCGATAGTTATTGTATATAGAACATACACTTTGTGAGTTTACCATCTTTCCACAATAATAACATCTCATGCGAGGAGCATTCCTATGTAGAAATAAAACACTACATGTTCTCACTTGGGTTCAGTGAATTTTATGGTTCCGATTCATACCCAAATAATCATTCAATATTGTATCATGGGATCGTGGTATAACTTTAGCCATTACTACCTTTGGTTTTTTTGACCATCCCTCATAAAAATATTATGCTTTGGATTTTCCTATTTCTTTTGTTCTGCTGGACCTCTATACTCCATCTATATCATTTATATCCCCTGAATAATATTCTTTCCCAATGTCATATAAATATTTAATAGTTTTTCATAATCTTTGACACTTTATCACAAGACAAAAATATCCTCTTAAAGTTATTCAATACATTTGATTTTATCTTTTCTAGTGTTTTTCAAACTATAGCCTTCCATTTTATGTTCATCGATTTTGATCTTGTACTCAATAAAATTTTCTGTGATATTTGGAATTAAATACTTTAATTTTTCAATTTCTTTATTTAGCTCAGACTAATATTCTTCCTAATAATATATATAATGATTGGAATCATGAACCACTTTTTTTCTTTCTTTTTTTTGGATATCCATACATCTATTTCCTCAGGAGAGGATTTTAATTAGACTAGAAGGTCATAAATTTCTTTGACTTCTCTTTCATCATTATTGATTTATTCCCTTATTTTGGAATTTATGACAACTAAAACCATAACATATAATTCATGATCCTTGTATTCCTCTTGATCTTCTACCTTATATTCTTACGAACTATTATATTCTTTTCAAAGAGGATTATACTTTTGGAAGAAATTTCTCTTGAATATTTTCTGACCTTTCACATAGGCAGAAGACTTATTCATGGGAATTTCAACTTCATTCCCATCATCTTATTGTAACATATTTTAGCACCTTTCTATTATATGTCCAACCTTTCCACATCAAAAACATGCTTGAAGAAGTTTCCCTTTTAACATTCCTTTTTGTCTTTGAGTAAATGAAGAAAGGATTGAAATCACTTAATCCATATTTTCTTCTCCATAACCATCATAAATGGTGAACTTCTTCATGGCCTTAAATTATACTTCATTGTACTTCTATTTTTCCATAGACTTAGTGTCATCATTTATCATCTCATATGAAATAAGAGTACTATGAAAGATATCCGATGTCATCTCCTTTGGAAGTTTATCATCCAAAACAGATACATTCAGATTAAACAAAGGGGGATTTTTTCTCAAGATACACTTAATGATCTTTATGTATTCAATAATATCATTGAGACCATGCATGTATTAGACAAATACATTTTTCAGGTAAAATAATGTATCAGTAGACTCATTATGGTGCATTATGAGGTCCTCATAATTATTGTATAAAGCATACAAGTTCACTTCTCTGAATTCTGTTTCACCCACATAAATATTAAAAAACATTTCCCACATATAATGTGATAACTTACATGAAAACACCATAACATATATTAAATTAGTTATGGATCTCATAAATAATTGACTCCTTTACCATCGAAATCTAATTTTATTAATCCAGCTTCTGAGAAAGCACCACAGTCAATATTAGACGAAATTCCATGCATCACTACTGTAAAGACATCCATTCCTAATGATCGAAAGTAATATTGAATCCAATTATTTCATAATTGAAAATTGTATCCATCAAAGATCCGAATCCCTGTATGAATGATAACCACCATTTATTCTATTGATAGAGAACCAATGACTTTCAACCCTTTCTCTGATACCAATTTTTAGCCAAACTAGGTTGATTACCCTAAGGGGGGGGGGGTGAATCAGGGAATGATATATTACAACAACTTCCACTTCATATATTATTCTATTTTTGAACAAAAAAAATCTCCTCTACCTTTACCATAAAAAATTATGAGTGAAAATTAACTCATTTATGAGACACAACAATTTTAGTTGGTTCATGCTCATTCAGCTATGTCCAAGGAGCATACAATGATTGTGTTATAAGGTACAAAATCCACTAAGGCTCAAAACCAAAATACACGGTTCAAGTTAGATAACTTATTATTCTCAGACACACAGCCTTTCCACATTTTAGGGTCATATAATTGCATTCCCAAGGGTCACTACCTGAGTCTCTTTCTATGGAATACTACCCGCAGAAAAGATAATCTTCTTCCTCTTCTTTTACTCACTATATATTGAAGGGATTTACCCACAATTTAAAGACAAGTATTTCTCTTAGTTATCATAAACTAATACATCCTCAATTGTAGAAATATTCTCTATTGAAGTTCTGCATTCATCCACTTTACGAATACAACATTACCTTATAATTACTAGGTAATACCATTTGAAAACTTTTTTGATGCTCACTACCTTCATGAAGCTCACTTATTTTCCAAAGCATAAATAGCTCTCATGAAGAACCTTCTTCACTTGAAGCTCAGTTAACCTTCCTGAACATCTTAAAAATTGTTCATATTTTTATGGGCATTGCAAACTCCATTACTTACACGATTCTCCTAATTATCAAGTCGATTTTACATCATACATGAAATCCCTTCCTTTGAGAACTATTTCTCAACAACCACCATCACTAACGACCTTCATGAATTTAGATTCTTAATATTTTGGTTAAGTATTACAACTTTTCTGAACAAGATAGAGGCCTATTTATAATAATTTAAAATAATTATAGAGGGTTATAACCATGTCATCAAAATTTCATGATCCATAATCATTTCGTTCACAATGCTACCAATATCACAAATCACCATTAGTATTTACAGTTCATTATTCTTGATGTATTCATAGTGATTACCGTCAAAATATTTGTTCATTCAAGAAACCAAATTCTTAAAACCCAATATTCACAAAACTCATTCCTTTATCAAATTATCATAATGCCTTCCGTAAAATACAAATTTTACGATGCTCACCATCCTCTATATTTTGGACTAAATTTTTTTTAAAACATAGGGGAACATCATCTTCTTATGTACATAATTTTATATACCGCTACTAGGGAATCCATTACTTTTTCGCAGATCTTTGTCAATAAACCTTGTAAACAATCTCTATTGAGATGAAAAAATAGCTTGGAAACCAAGTTTTTGAAAATGTAATCAAAAAAAAAATAATGCAATGTTTCCTTGATGTATTTTTTTTTCAAACAATGAAATTATAAGCTATCGATCCAAAAATATAGCAAGAAAATCTCTCAGAAATACTGGTATCTAATTTTCACTATGGTTGTATCCTGACTTGTTCTTCAAAACAAATCCCTTAAATTGAATCCATATATCCAAAAAAATTATTAATTAAACTCAGTGGGGGTGTTTATATTTATTCTATGTAGTTATTAAAGGATCCACTTAAACCCCATCCTTGAACAGACCTTTCAAAACTCTAGTCTCCCAGTGCAGTGTGCAACTTACTTTTTCTCCTTAGGTCTAAATGTCCAAGCTTATTCCTATTAATTGGATCTATTGGCCTTCCTTATTCCAAAAATAATTATTATACTGATGGTCATCATCTCAAATTACTTGATGAATAAGAGATTCTATATTTAATCGGATACTTTCTCAGCTCTTCGATCAAAAATCTCTCTGAGATGTAACCTGGTTCACTTATTTTTCTTCGTTATAAAGTAAACAATAAAAATATTATAGAGTATTAGGATCAGAATTCACACTTATTAGATATTATTTGGTTCCTTCATAAGTTTTTATCTATGGTTTCTATATTAATATTTATATTCTTCTATTCTAATGTAAATTCACAAAAACACATTAAATATTTCTCTATGAATATCACATTGTGAATTCATTTATATGTATGATTATTTAAGAAATTTTTTTATCGATATTATATTCAATAATATATCCTCAAGAATATGACGATTCACTACATAAAATATCTAAATTATCACTACATTATTGTCTCCATTTAAAACCCAATTAGTGTCCCTATTTAAATTACCTTTATTTTAATTCGATCGTCATTAGATACTAAAAATTTCACATATTTAAACTCCAAAAATACACTCCTTAACATATTTAAAAATCCTCCATGTATGCATCATGGTTAGCATGAATCCTATATGACATGAAAGACTCTCATGCATTGTGGAATTTATCTTAGTATCCACCACAATGCTACTTATCTGCTCATAGTGTACATCTCTTTTATTTCACAATAATACAATTAGATTGATATTGTTAACTAAACATGAATGTCAATTATAATTAGAGTAGTTGTGACATTTTTAACCATGAGGATAAAATCAATAATAATCAGAATTAGATCCCGTTATTCCTTATAAATTCATTCTATAAACACAAAAAAAATATTATAGAATTACATGTTTTTTTTACCATTTGAGACAGCTGGTTTTTCATTGTTACATATATATAAGTCCATAGGAATTTTATGTAGTTCTTTTTTGACATTACATTTCATCTCTATCATTACGAAGTAAGATATAATTTTTATTGTAATGCCGCGGGCCCAGTTACCCAGAGTCGGTGCATTATTACATAATATTAGCATGATCAAAAGAGAGATCAAATCTTGAAAGACCGATAAGTTTATTAGCCTTGGAAACACTAGATATATTCATAAATTTTTACATCATAAAAATGAAAATTATAGCAACATAGTCTCCATAGACCACACTCTTATCCCCTCATACTATCCCTGCAGGTCATTCATAATTTACTTCTTCATACCCTAGGAAAAATAAAACATAGAAAAGGGCTGAGCTCAAATGCCCAGTAAGGATAACAATATAGCGGAAACCTTCATAAATAAGAATATACTTTTAAGGAAATGTATAACTAAAACAAAAGCCTTTTAAGCTTGAACATCAACATAGTATGACAAAAATAAAATGAAATAATTCAATTTACTTATTCACATGGATATTCTACTAATCGAATAATCACATGCGATATCAATAACCACTTTCATAATGATGGAATGCATAATGCCAGACTATCATAACCACATATCCAAGGCCTCGTTCCAAGACTAAAAATAAGATTTTGTCAAGGCCTTGTGCCAAGACACTAGTTTGTCTCATTAGACCTACCGATGCATCGAGGAGCTATAGCGGGCTCCACCCGTCACATATTAAGTTCAATTCATTCCCATATGAAAAGGTTTAAACATAACATAATCATTCGTATTAAAACTAGCATAAGAAATGTAAACAATTCATCCATAAACTATGAATGTTATTAAAGTAAAAAATCCAAAGTCAAACTTATCACAAAACCTTCAATACAATATAGAAGTCGTGTATCATAATAAATCAACTTCAAATAATCGTAAAATCCATCAAAGGATGTCGACATAGATGAAATCAAAACTCTTTTTATAGAAATATATCTTTTTATTTTGAAATCATTTATAAGTCATATATTTATAAAATAAAAGATTTTATTTGAAAATATTCTTATAATCTTGTAAGGGATGCTTTGACAATTTTATAATGGCGGAAGATAGCCATAGCCACTGTATAAGTTAAAAAAACATTCTTACCTTAATTCTGTCGATAAGGATAAATAGCACCTTGTTTGGAAAATGATGGAAAGATTCCTTTATAAAACTCCAATTAAAAGTCAAAAAAGGGTATAAATGTCTTTAACCCATATTCTTGTAAATATTAAAAATGTTTTGAAATACATTTTAAAGAAACATGGATGTGGATGATAATGAAATCCCAGTAGATTTTTACGTATAAAAACCCTCGGATAATGAAGAGATTGAAAAATAAACCCTTGACTTGTACTTTTCCTCGGTTGAGGGTAGGTTAACCTCCAATATAATGGTAAAATAATTGTTATTAAATTATACAATAATCATATATATTAATATGATATCATATATAATCTTTTAACATTGCTTTGTTAAAAATATCTTAGTATTATCGTCGCTTCAGGTGTTAACTTACTCGTTTTCTTTTATATGTTTTGTATATTGTATCTTATTCATATCCAGAACGATATTAAGTCCTTAAACATTATTTTTAAATCATAATATGATAATTATACTTGAATGTATATGATGGAGAATGAATCTCATCGCGTTCGTGGAGATGGTTGTCCGTACGTACGTACGAGCGAAAATATCATTCTTTTGATATTAAAATAATATATAATTGGATGGTATATTATATATACAGAATAATTATCATGTTATATTTATTATTTACATGAATTATATATCATTATTATACCCATCCAAATAATAATATATTGAATAACAATTACACCACGACATGGAGAAGGTAAGCCGTACGTACGCACGTATGGTGACATATTATTCAAAGGGTGGATAGAATACTGAATATGAATGTACCATATCTATAATAACATCAATGTATATAAAATATACTGGATTTATTATTTTAGAATGGTAATAACAAAGAAAGAAGAAGTGGAATAAGAAATGAACTTGAAAAGGGGTGGTGAAAACATTACCTCTTCTTCGGGTTCTTCCTTTTGATTTGATCAAAAGGGATCCTTAGGTTGGCTTTCTGATCACAATAAGGATTCTAGGATGTAGTGAGGGAAGTTGAGAGAGTATTTGGGCAGGGTTTGGCAGAACCAAAAGGCATTAAATGTGTTAATTAGTGAGAAGGGGGAGTGCCCTTTTATAAAAGGGGTGAGGGGCACCTTTGGAAAATCTAGAAATATTAATTTATAATAAATTAATATACAGTTTCTAATGGCTCCAAAGTTGATTATTTAAAGTATAAGGTATGTATTGGTCTAAAAACACTCAAACAATAGAATTTAGAAAGGTTTGGGTTACTATTTTAACCTTATCTTTAAGTATTGACTCTAAGTTAATAAGTTTCACTTTTACAATGTCTCTTTGTATTTTTATATTATAGGTTTAATAAACATACAATATAAATCCAAGATACCCAAAAGTGGTCCACTAATGATATAAATATCATGATATAAGTATCGTGGCCGAACCTTAATTTTTAGGAATTTAATATCAATTAATAATATAATATTTGTTTAAAAACTCTTTTATGTCAATTTTGACACTATTCAATAGTTGATTTTTGTGAAACTCATTACAGAATGATTACTTCAAAAGAATTCAATTAAATCAATCCTAATATGTTATATTAACCTATAAAATTAGTGCAATTCAATAAAAGTCTCCAATTATATTTATTTGTGTATTTATAATATCAATTATTTTAAGTTTTCTCTATTATGGTAATTTCTACATCATCAATGTGTCATATATAAATTAAAATATTTAATGTCTAAAAATTATAAATAAAATATAATTATGTAGGAGATATTTTTATATTTATAATGAATATTTATAGTAAAAAATCCAACATATATAACCCTATGTAAAAACTTTTTTTATAAAAGGTATATGCTTATGTCATTTTTGTACTTATTATAACTTAATTAAAATAAAGTGTCCCTATCGTCTACAAGTGGCTCCATGAGGTCCCAAAATCGACCCAAATATGACCATGTTCGTAAATGTATCCACCAATAAGGTTAGGATACGTTTTAGGGTAATTTAGTATTATTATAATATTATTTTTAACCCTTATTTACCATATTTACCCTTAACCATGGTAAATAAAATATTTACCGAAGTAATTATTCAAAATGTATAAAAATAAAAGATACCTATTTACACAATATGAACATAGTGATTTCAAATATGGAATCCATTTTTCGAAATTCAAAACACAGAAGTGGTAGAAATTAATTTAAAATTAATTCCTATTGTTAAAACAAAAAACATGTTTTTAAGAGATAATAACTATCAAAAGATTGACACTTGTTTATGTCCGGTTTAATTGTAAAATTATGTAAAATGACCAAAATTGTATTAAATGGTAAAAATATATTCTAAATATACTTTAAAACCACTCAAATTCATAATTTATCAATATAAATTATTTGGATTAAAAAAGATGTTTTTAATTAAAATTTAGTAATTTTCCCTATTCATCAAAATATAAATGTTATCCGAAAAGTTCCAAAATTTCACCCTAGGCTAAATTCAATATTCTGAATCCAAAAATGAAGTCCATTTTGGGAGATAAAATTTACAAAATTTCAAAAAGTAGGTATTACTATTCATAACTACTAGATTGATTGGTTATGGTGTGTTAGAACTCGATATTGCGTACAACACACGCTATCACATTATGTAAAGAGAAGCGTACTGTAGAAGCATGGGGTGTTACATTATCCCCTCCTTCAAATAATTTCATCCTTGAAATTTCTAGAATACTATCACATGAAAAGACTCGGGTGGTTCTTCATCATAAGTTCCTCAGGTTCCCACATTGCCTCTTCCATCTTATGGTTTCTCCACAAAACTTTTACCAAACACGTCGTCCGGTTTCTAAGTACTTGTTCTCTCATATCAAGAATCCTGACAGGCTCTTCACAATAAGATAGATCAGGTTCCAGTTCTAACTCTTCATAGGTGAGTACATGCGTTGGGTCAGGCATGTATTTCCTCAACAGAGTTACGTGTAACACATCATGAACATTGGAGAGACTTGGCGGCATTACCAATCGGTAAGCTACAACCCCAATTTGTTTTAGAATTCCGAAAGGTCCGATGTACCTGGGACTCAATTTACCTTTCTTACCAATATGTATGACTCCATTCCATAGAGATACCTTCATGAAATCATGATCACCGACATGAAATTCCAAATCCTTCCTTCAATTATCGGCATAGCTCTTCTGCCTACTTTGAGCTGCTTTGATGTGATTTTGGATTAACTTCACCTTTTCCATCGTTTCCTCAACTAGTCTTGGACCTACAAGTTTTCTTTCACCAACGTCATCCCAACAGGTTGGTGTGCGACATCTCTTTCCATATAATTCTTCATTTGGTGCCATCTGAATACTCGAATGGAAGCTATTGTTATAGGAAAATTCTACCAAAGGTAAATATTGATCCCACATACCCTGAAAGTCATGTGATCAAGATCTCAACATTTCTTCTAAGATTTCAATAGTTTGTTCCGATTGTCCATCTGTCTGAGGGTGGTAGGCAGTGCTCAAATGAAGTTCAGTATCTAGGGATTTCTGAAGACTTTTCCAGAATCATGAGGTAAAATGGGTATCATGATTAGAAACAATCGATAGGGGTACTCCATGAAGTCTCCCAACATCATTAATATATAATCTTTCTAGACGTTACAGTGGTAGATATTCTCTTATAGCAAGAAAATGTGCTGACTTGGTAAGACAATCAATAATAACCCATATTGCAACGTTCCTTCTAGGAGTATTTGGTAGTCCCATGACAAAGTCCATCGTAATATTGTCCCATTTCCACTCAGGTATGAGAAGAGGTTGCAATACCTATTTACACAATATGACCAAGAAAAGAAATCTCCTGAAGCCAGAATTCACACTTACAAAACATCCCACATATTTCATGTCTTCTCAGAGTCTTCAGGATAATGCGCAAGTTATTTTCATGATCTTCGTAGCTTTTAGAGTATACCAAGATATCATCAATAAATACCACCACAAATTCATCGAGATATTCCTTGAAAACTCTATTCATTAGATCCATGAATACAGAGGGTGAATTAGTCAATCCAAAAGGCATTAATGTAAACTCTTAATTCCCGTACCTGGTTCGAAATGCTGTCTTCAGAATGTCTTCCTTCTTCACACACAACTGATGGTTTCCAGATCGAAGGTCAATCTTTGAAAAGTATTGAGCTCCATGCAGTTGTTCAAATAATTCATCAATGTGAGGTATGGGATACTTGTTCTTTATTGTTATATCATTGATCTCCCTGTAGTTGATACATAACCTCATAGGTCCATCTTTCTTTTTAACAAAAAGAACAGGGGCTCCCCATGGAGAAACACTAGGGCGAATAAATCCCTTATTACTCAATTCCTCTAGTTGTTTCTTTAGTTCGACTAATTCTACAGTGTCCATTCTATAAGGGGTCATCGATATAGGCCTTGATCCAGGAATTAAATCAATGGAAAACTCAACTTCCTGTTCTGGTGGATGTCTAGGTAAATTTTCCGGAAATATAGCTACATATTCTTTCACAACAGGTACATACTCTATTTGAACATTCCTTTCCTCACCCACAATCCTTTCATTCTGTTCCTCCCCAATAATTGAATTTAGTTGAGCTACTTGGGGTGGATCTAGATAATAATTTGGTGGTGATGATTATTCTCTAAAGATAAGGTGATCCTCATCATCATCATCATCAAGAATCGTAACCTCTTTCTTCTTACAATAAATCTTCGCATCATAGTCCGAAATCCAGTCCATACCGAGGATTGTATCAAACTCAATCATAGGTATAACGATGAGATCAGAAGATAAAGAACATTTATGTGCTCTAATGGGGACTGATTCACAAACTTTGTTACAATGATACTTCCCTTAGGAGTGTTAACTGAAAAATACCTTGTTAAATCAAATTAGAAATATCTAATTTTCATAGAAAATAGGGAAGATATGAAACAATGCGATAATCTAGAATCAAATAATCCATTTTCTATACTTGAGGAAACCATTAAATTACCTGTCACCACGTCTTTCAGAGCTTCTACCTTAGCAGTAGTGATAGCATAATCTTGTCCTTGATCCCTTGGAATTTTCTAAGGTATGTTTCCCTAACGCTTAGAACATTCATTTTCATAATGTCCCATCTACCTACAATTGTAGCACTGAACATTGGTAGCTTCCTTATTCCCTTTTCAATCACGAGCTTGGTGGCCTTTATCACCACACTTGTAACAGACTCTCGTTCCCTTCAAGCAAGTACTGGGGTGTTTCTTTCCACATTTAGCACAGGATGGATAATCAACCTTTCCCTTCTTCCCCTTATTTACATTACCAGATTGATCAGCAGATCTCTTCTTCTCTTGATTTGCATTAAAGTCATAAGACTTAGAGAATTCCTTTTCTATCTTGATAGCACATGAGACAATGTCTTCGTACGACGAGAAGGATTGTGAGACTAATGCTCGATGGAGAAATGGTTTTAACCCATCAAAGAAACGATCAATATTACTTCTTGGGTTACGTATATAATATATAGAATACCTTACTAAACATGTAAAGTTAGCCTCAAACTTCGTGACATTCTCATCCTCCTTTTGTCTCAGACTTAGAAATTGCCTTTCCATATCTGCTCGATGATCGCGAGGAAAGAATTTTTCTAAAAACTCATATTTGAACTCCCTCCATTCCATATTTGATACTTCATCATCTCCCTTCATATTTTGAATCAATGACCACCATTTATCAGCATCTCCAGTGAGGCGGTAAACTGCCATGATAACTTTTTCCCTTTCACTACTCCCCAATGCCTGAAATATTTTCCCTAGGTAATTTATCCATTGCTCAGCTACTAAGGGATTTGTACTCCCATTGAACGTTGGTGGTTGTTGCCTCATGAATCGATCTAACATTGATCCTCCATGATGCGGATTAGGGTGCTCCATATGTGTAAGGTTATTATTCATAACCTGAGTGAGTTGTCCCAGTATGGTGATTAGCTGATTGGCACCAGTTTCGTCACCAACTCCACTATAATTATCTTGAGTAGGAGGGAAATCCTTACATGGAGTGCGTGCATTGATATTGTTTCCATTTCTTCCACTAGGCGGAATTTCTAAACAATGGAATAAACTAGATCAGTTTATGAATCAAAATACATAATCCCATACTTATAAAACACTTAAAATAAATATGGATATAATACATAATCATAAGAATGTTTTCTTTGAGGACGTATATACTCATAAACCCTTCATAATGATTTGTAATGAAAATGAGAGTTATCCTAAGCATATCCCCTGGGAGTGTCGTAACCAAGAGTGCAGCAAGGCCCATTGTTGTGCACCAGTTCCCATTTGAGTCTAGATCAAAGCGGTGTTTTCGGGTTTTACCCCTAGGTACATCTGTGCCAGAGCCACCTCTACCTGATCGTATCCATACAAGGATGTATTGCTCGGAAAACTCACAAAATCTCTACAATACCAAAATTATAGGAAGTTCTTTTATACTAATCCTCAAAGTCCATCTTAAATCTATTTTCTCTAATCAGAGTTTATCTAAATCTAGATTCCAAGGGTTTGTACTAAACTTCCTCTGATACCAACTGTAATGCCCCAACCCCAGTTACCTAGATTTGGTGCATTATTACATAACATTGGCATGATCACAAGAAAGATCAAATCTCGAAAGACCGATTAGTTTAGTAGCCTTGGAAACAGTAGATATATTCATAGAGTTTTAAATCATAAAAATGAAAACTACAGCATCATAGTCTCCATAGACCACACTATTATCCCCTCATACTATCCCTGCAGGTCATTCATAATTTACTTCTTCATACCCTGGGAAAAATAAAACATAGAAAAGGGGTGTGCTCAAATGCCCAGTAAGGATTACAATATAGAGGAAACTTTCATAAATAAGAATAAACTTTTAAGACAATGTATAACTAAAACAAAAGCCTTTGAAACTTTAACATCAACATAGTATAACAAAAATAAAATGAAATAATTCCATTTACTTATTCACATGGATATTCTACTAATCGAATAATCACATGCAATATCAATAACCACTTTCATAATGATGGAATGCATAATGCAAGACTGTCATAACCACATAGCCAAGGCCTCGTGCCAAGACTACAAATAAGATTTTGTCAAGACCATGTGCCAAGACACTATTTTGTCTCATGAGACCTACCGATTCATTGAGGAGCTATAGCAGGCTCCACCCATCACATATAAAGTCCAATACATTACCATATGAAAAGATTTAAACATAACATAAACATTCGTATTAAAATTAGCATATGAAATGTAAATAATTCATCCATAAACTATGAATTGTATAATAATAACACATCCATAGTAAAACATATCACAAATCCTTCAATACAATATAGAAGTTTTGTATCATAATAAATCAACATCAAATAAGCGTAAAATCCATCAAAGGATGTTGACATAGATGAAATGAAAACTATTTTTAGAGAAATATCTCTATTTATTTTGAAATCATATAAGAGTCATATTTTTATAAAATAAAACATTTTCTTTGAAAATAATCTTATAAGCTAGTAAGGGAAGCTTTGAAGAATTTATAATGGCGGAAGATAGCCGTACCCCCCGTATAAGTTAAAAAAACATTCTTAACTTAATTCTGTCGAAAAGGTTAAAAAGCACCTTGTTTGGAAATCGATGGAAAGATTCCTTTATAAACCTCTTATTAAAAGTCAAACAAGTTTATTAATGACTTTAACCCATATTCATGTAAATAGTAAAAATGTTTTGAAATACATTTTTATGAAACATGGATGTGGATGATAAAGAAATCCCAGTAGATTATTACGTATAAACAACCTTGGATAATGAAGAGATTGCGAGATAAACCCTTAAATTGTACTTTCCATTGGTTGAGGGTAGGCTAACCTCCTATATAATGATGAAATAATTGTTGCTAAATTATACAAGATTCATATATATTAATATGATATCATATATGATCTTTTAACATTGCTTTGTTAATAATATCTTAGTATTATCGTTGTTTCGGGTGTTAACTTACTCGTTTTCTTTTATATGTTTTGTAGATTTTGTATTATTCATATCCATAATGATATAAAGTCCTTAAACATTATTTTTAAATCATCATATGATAATTATACTTGAATGGATACGATGGAGAATGAATCTCATCACGTTTGTGGAGACGGTAGTCCGTACGTACGTACGGGCGACAATATCATTCTTTTGATATTAAAATAATATATAATTGAATGGTATATTATATATAAAGAATCATTATAATGTTATATTTATTATTTACATGAATTATACATCATTGTTATACCCATCCAAATAATAATATATTGAATAAAAATTACACCATGACGTGGAGACGGTAAGCCGTACGTACGTACGTATGCTGACATGTTATTCAAAGGATGGATAGAATACTGAATATGGTTGTACCATATTTATAATAACATCAAAGTATATATAATATACGGGAGTTATTATTTTATAATGGTAATAAAAAGGAATGAAGAGGTGGAATAAGAAACGAACTTGAAAAGGGGTGGTGAAAACATTACCTCTTCTTCGGGTTCTTCCTTTTGATTTGACCAAAAGGGATCCTTAGGTTGGCTTTCTGATCAAACTAAGGCCTCTAATTTGTATTTAGGGACGTTTATATAGTATTTGGTCAGGGGTTGGCCGAACCAAAAGGCTTTGAAAGTGTGAATTAGTGAGAAGGGGGAGTGCCCTTTTATAAGAGTGGTGAGGGGCACCTTTGGAAAAGCTAAAAATATTAATTTATAATAAATTAATATTCGGTTTTAATGGCTCAAAAGTTGATTATATAAAAGTAAAGGTGGGGATGGGTAGAAAACCACTCAAACAATAGAATTTAGACAGGTTTGGGTTACTATATTAACCTTATCTTTAAGTATTAACTCTAAGTTAATTATTTTCACATTTACAATGTCTCTTTGTATTTTTATATTATATGGTTAATAAACTTTATATATACATCCAAGTGACCCCCAAGTGGTCCATTAATGATATAATTATCATGATATAAGTCTCTTGGCCGATCCTTAGATTTTTAAGAATTTAATATCAATTAATAATGTAATATTTGTTTTAAAAACTCTTTTATGTCAATTTTGACACTATTCAATAGTTGATTTTTGTGAAACTCATAACAGAATGATTACTTCAAACAAAGTCAATTAAATCAATACTAATATGTCATAATAACCTAGAAAATTATTTTAATTCAATAAAAGGCTACAATTATATTTATTTGGGTATTTATAATATCAATTATTTTAATTTTTCTATATTAATGTAATTACTGCGTCATCAATGTGTCATAAATAAATTAAATTATGTAATGTATAAAAATTATAAATAAAATACCATTATTTAAGAAATAATTTTAGATTTCTAATTAATATTTATAGTAAAAAATAAAACATATATAACCCTATATAAAAATTGTTTTTCTAAAAGATATATGCTTATGTCATTTTTGTAATTATTTTAACTTAATTAAAATAATGTTTTCCTATCACCTACAAGTGGCTCCATGGGGTCCCAAAATCTACCCAAAGATGAAAGTGGTCGGAAATGTATCCTCCCATAAGTTTAGGACACGTTTTAGGGTAATTTGGTTTTATTATAATATTATTTTTTAACCCTTATTTACCGGATTTACACTTAACCATGGTAAATAAAATATTTTCCGAAATAATTTTTCAAAATGTCTAAAAATAAAAGTTACCTATTTACACAATATGAACATCCTGATTCCAAATATGGAATCCATTTTCCAAATTTAAAACACAGAAGTGGAAGAAATTAATTTAAAATTAATTCCCGTTGTTAAAACAAAAAGCGTGTTTTTAAGAGATAATAACTATCAAAAGATTGACACTTGTTTATGCCCGGTTTTATTGTAAAATCATGTACAATTACCAAAATTGTATTAAATGGAAAAAATATATTCTAAATATACTTTAGAACCACTCAAATTCATAATTTATAAATATAAATTATTTCGATTAAAAATGTTGTTTTTAATTAAAATTTAGTAATTTTCACTATTCATCAAAATATAAATGTTATCCGAAAAGTTTCAAAATTGTACCCTAGGCTAAATTTGATATTATGAATCCAAAAATGAAGTCCATTTTGGGAGATAAAATTTATAAAATTTCAAAAAGTAGGTTTTACTATTCATAACAGCTAGTTTGATTGGTTGTGGTGTGTTAGAACTCGATGTTGCGTACAACACACACTATCACATTATTCAAAGAGAAGAATACCGTAGAAGCTTGGGGTGTTACATTTATGACCTCCAAAATAATATTTTTGAACTCATGGTTCATCTGTATGAACTTTAGACTTTTAATTATGTATGTTGGAATGATCTTTACGATGTGATGGATGAACCTTATGAAGTCAAAAAGGATCTTTATGTCCATGGGTTTCGTCCATATGAATTCGGAGATCATCCTTACATTATTTGGATGCGTCCAAATTAACAATATTTAAATGATCTTCATGAAGACATGGATAACACCTTTACAGTAAACCATGATATTTAAATTTAGGTATTTCATCTATATGATGCATGATTTCATACTTACACTATCTGGACATTTCCAAATATATAAGAAATGTAAATTATATAATTTTTCAAATTAATTTGATGAAACTTCATACATCCATAAAATTCTATGGATAGTACTCTCATCATCAATAATTTCATTTATCTTTAAGATGAACAAGTTAATCATCACGTATCCGGGTTTCATGAATCTATTCACATAGTATAATAGAAAATTAATTTAGATGATCTTATCAAACCGCTGCTAAATACTTTGGGATAATCATATTTTGTAACTATTTTAAAAAAAATTCTACAAAATGTGCCTTTTTTGTAGGATTATTTATTTATTGAGGTAGTTCTTCAAAAACCTATGATATATCATATTATTTTCAATTTTTAAAAAATATTTTTAGTGGAAACTTTTAAAAGCCATCGTGAATTAGATGCAATTTCTAAAAACCACCGCTAAATTAATGGGAAAACACATTAAGTATTTAATAAGTAAATATTATTTGTCGTTTATTATTATTATTATTTATTTAGAATAATTAATTATTTTATTATTCCAAATTTAATTTATTATTATGTTTTAATTAATAATTAATCATAATTATTAAATAATAACTATTTGAATCTTAAACTAATTTTAGGATAAGTCGAAAATCATACTTTGGCAATAAATAAATATTACATTTGATCCAATTTTTCATTTGATCTCCACACCTAATCAAATCAGTGTTTATGAAAAGTGTTATAAGGAAATTATATTATTATTATTATTTAATATAAATTATTTATTATTTATTATAATTGTTTATAGATTTTTATTAAATTATCATTTTTTATTTAACATTTATTTAATAATTATTATATATTATTACATATAATTTAACATTTATTATTAATTTCTTATTTATTATTAATTTATTAATTAATAATAATTTATTAATAATTTATTATTTATGGTTCATTTATTTTCTTATTATTTATTTGTAATTTATTATTTATATATAATTAATTAATTAAATAATTAATAATTATTATTTATTTATGAATTATTTATGATTCATTTTTTATCTAATTATGATTTATTTTTTTCATTTATTTTTCTATGAATTTTCTTAGGGATAGGTTCATGTGGGTGCTGGACCCCTTTTATATATATTGATTTATTATTTGTTATTAAATTATAATTAAATTATTATTTTACTATTAATAATTTTTAAATATTTGTAAACATTACTATTTTCTATTATTAATTTATTATTTATTATTAATTTATTATTAATTTATTATAATTATTAATTTTTTTTGAATATATATATTTTATTTATTTATTATTTATTTTTATTATATTTGAACAGTCCAGGGCCCGAGCCCCCTTATTAGGATAAAAATACATAAGGACATGGATGGTTTCAGACAAATAAACTACCCATTGCCAATTACTATTGGACTCCAATCCGAATTGGTGTTTCCATGTATTTTGTGTTGGATTCATTTTCAACACTATCACTATCAACATTGGTGAGTTTTTGTGTTGGATACAATCTTACCATTACTATGAGGTGGTGAAGCATATTGGATTTTTTATTCACTATTTCAAAAAATGAATGAGATAGTGATATCCCTGATATTGGGAAAGTGGTGGATGTGAGAGCCCAAAATGTCGATCATGACAATACTAAGGGATGAGTCGTAGTTAACAATGATAGAGGAGCATCCAGAAAAAGGTAAATCACACCGAGATTTGTTGAGAAATTATAATGTGATTATTGACTTGGAATGTTGACAAAGCTTCAAGACATAAGAATTGATGCTCTATAATTGTTTTATAATGTTTCACTACTATGTGGTAGCATCCCCTATTGTTTGACAAATATTTTTTCCAAAATTTGGTAGAAGGTACATGAGTTTCAGGAAATATGTATACTAGGATTGCCTCATGAAAATATTGAAAATGAAGGGAATTCCTGAAATTTTGGTGTTGTGATGATTTTGAGGATTTTGAAAGAATTTTGAATGAAAGGATGTTGAGCTATGAAGGAAAAATAAGGTTTCTTTCGTGACCATGGAATTTCACAACATGTTTTGTGAAAGGCGATAAGTTTTGTGACTATGAAAAATTTACAAGAGGCTTTGTGAAGAAATAGAGTATCATGAACATGAATGAAGATTTTTACAAAATGATGATATTGAGGTTGAATGTTTCTCAAAGAGGATAAAACATACAAAAAAAGTTAAATCCCTTACTCATTTGAAGAAACCAATAATGTAGAAGATCCAAAGGCTTTGAATTCATGGAATAACTTCTTGAAGGTTTTTTATTTCATGACGGTCTCATAAGAACATATGTCAAGAGACGAATGTTCTTGTGTCAATTTGAAAAAATTTGTTTTGTAATGGTTTATAAATATTTACAAAATGTTTGAAGTCTCATAAACAACTTTGAGTGTCTAGACAATGTGATGTTTAATGAATACGTGGATAGTTTTACATGCACATGAGCCTTAGCCCGATTGGTAAGGACTCTGTAAGTGCATCCAAATGACCAAGGATCAAATCCAGGAGGAGGTAGAATTTCTGGGAACTGTAGCAGCACTGTATCAGGTACTGTAGCAAGTACTATAGCAATGCTGTAGCAGGTACTGTAGCAGGCACTGTTTGGCACTCTAGCAGCTGGGAATATGACACCGTTTGGGCCTTCGGGCCATGAATTTGGTCCCTGAGTCTTGTAAGGCCTTCAGGCCACCCCAGCCTTTGGGTCAATAAGGCCTTTGGGCCACCTCAAGGAATTCAGGCCACCTTAAGTGCCGATGCAAACCAGACAACCTACAAGGAACAAGCTCTACAAGGAGGATGAGTCAAGAGATTTCACCACAACAAAAGTTAAATAGATTTCCAGAATGAGTGGGTATGGCACCTGCCATCCAGACAAGCCTGTGCATGCACGGGAAAGCCTAGCCGAACATCCATGCAAAGGTGGAGAGCTGATTTCACGATGAAGATGATGGGGAGGAGAAGTTCCAAGTAGTTAGTCTGGGTTTTATGTAATGTTTGAAGCCTACGGGTAATGAATTCCTCTAATGCCTAAAGTCATGTAATAATTACGCCTACGGTCCTTGTAAGGGTTCCACCTCACCCCTTGAAAGGTGGATTATCAAAAATCAATAAAAAATGAAGGCATTTGGCCATTGGAGGAGGATAGTTTCATGAAAGTGGTTAAAATAATCAATGAAAATTTTATTTTTATGATATAAAAACTGATTGGAACTTATTTTATATATATTCAAAGATGATTTTCCGTGAACAATAGTTCAATAAGGAGAATATGATTCATTGGTGATGTTCACAACATATTTTTGAAAGAGAAGAGTGAAAATCAATGGGAACAAATCAATGTATCAATTATCAGATATTAATTTTGGGTATTTTGCTATATTTTAAAAAGAATTACCTCCTAATATAGTCAGAGAATGGATATGATAATTGTAGTGACACTTGTCTAGTTTTGAGCAAATCATTAAATCCCATAAAAATAGTTATCATAGAATAGAGTGACTACAAAAAAAATTATATCCACAATACTAGTGGAGATTAATTGATTTTGGCACCTCGACTCCATGTTAGTGTGTGTTTCATAAATATATCCTAGGGAGGGTGAACCAAGTAAAATTATTTTATATTGTGTGAATTTATTACATACATTTTCAAGATGACAATCAGTGCATGTTGATTGAGCGATCATCAATTTTATCAAAATAGGGATAAGATTAGGAAACCAACTAATCGGATCATCACTTAACAAGTGAACATTAGAGTTACCCTTTTAATATGTTAGGTCAATATTGGTTAGGTTAGGGATAGCTTCATAGGTATATGTGGAAATAGTAATGTGTTTTAAACCCTTATTCACACCCTCTCAGGATATCTCTCACCAAAGTTCCATCATGCACCCTATAGTTATAGATTCATATCACGCATTTTTAATAATTTGTCTCTTGAGAATCTAATATATCACTGTGTCGAGTGACCCAATTAATTAAAAGACATACATAAACCCAACAACTTAATTTTTAACCTATCCTCCATGTCTTCACACATTTCTATATTCCATCCGGTTCTTTTGATCCCTTTGTTTCACTGTCCACAACATCAACATGAGAGGCATACTCAATTCCACTAGCCATCATCAGAAGGGATTGACTTTTAGGAAGTTATAACTAGTACAATTTCTTTTTAGACATGTATTATAGATAATGATATGTTTCTAGACCATCAAAATAGTTGGAATTAGATATCTATAAATCTATAATATTATCATGCTTGAATAAATATTCATTTTTTCTGGGAAGTATCTCATGATCATCATCCAAATAAACCATCCCTTTCATAGTCACTTACACTAATGGCATAGAGGACACAACTTTTGACACAATGTTGGGTACAATGGTTCAACAGAAGCATTAAGTTGATTTTCATGATAAATGGGAACTACTAAATTTTTTGAGGCCTCTTTTATCAATGGATATTCCTATCCAATGGACAACTCACATGGAGGATTTATTGAATATGTCCCTTTATAGAGAGAAATACCTATGCTTATTCTAGATTGTATAGTAGGAAAACCAAAGGATTGGGTCCCCCATAGATTTCTATTTGGTAATAGGAATGTACACTTCCTTTTTCATATATCTTTTCCAAGTATAATCGTGTACTTGTTGTCAAGATCCCCAAGTCATGTATAGATAAAATATCTATCTTATGTAGAAATTGTTAAAATATGAACTGATAGTAGAGCCTGAGGTCATACCGAATGTATTAGCAGTAATATATTTACCATTTTCCTGGAAATTTGGATTTTGAAAGACAACATGTTTGGTCAAGGGTGTTGATCACCCCTTGATCCGAAGAGAGGATCTCTTAGAAAATATCTTTTTATAAAAACTCCATTTGGATGCCACCAACCTTCTAGGGATAGGTGTAATGATATGAAATTCCATAGAATTATTCTTATTCTATTTTATGATTGTGTGATGATCCCTCATGAAATTGGTTATTTTTTCATGAAAAAATATTTTTTCCATATTTTCTTTCTACCCATAGTATCAAACTTATTCTTTTTCTATAAATGTTGGTCTACTGGTGTTTGAACATCAGGTTCACCCTCGTATTGGCTATCTTCATAATCAACCTATATATCATCCAATAATACATGAAGTATAACATCCTAGAAAGAGGGGGAATTCAGCTTCTTCTACAATCCATGAAACCATGACTTTTTATTCAATGTTAGTTTTGGTATATTTCATTCCCTACATCTAAGATACTTGATGTAATGTAACAATGGAAACCCGATTATCCTCAAGTGAAGTACCTTTTGATGGTTGAAACACTCCATAAAAGGCTTAATAAATGGGACCCTATAAGAAGTAATTCATTAGATTATTCCAAACCATCATGTATCATGGTCTCATACTAGGAAGAATTACCAATAGTTAAGAGTAAGGAATTTCGTTTGTTCATAGATAGATGCCCCTTTCTTTGGGACTAACCCTTATCCACCATCTTCACTCGACAGTGGAAGGTAGAATTTATGAAAATAAAATCACCTTATGAATACCCCAGAAATCATACACTAGAATAGTTTTATTGATTTGAATCCATCCCCTTTACTTTTCAAGTTGATGCTAGATTCCCCCTCATGACACAAGTCACACAAGAGATCTTTCTAGAACAATCCCCCCTTAGATGCTAACTAGCCTCAAAAGAATAACATATTTACTTTAACAATTCTCATACTCTTTATTAAGGTGAAACTATTCAGTGGGAGTGGGGGGAATAATATTTTCAATTAAATTAAAACTTATATCTACCTCAACCAGTATTCCAGAAAAATGTCAAAACTGAACATGCTCGGT
This sequence comes from Viscum album, assembly GCA_963277665.1. Taxonomy (NCBI): domain Eukaryota; kingdom Viridiplantae; phylum Streptophyta; class Magnoliopsida; order Santalales; family Viscaceae; genus Viscum; species Viscum album. Next base: position 834,607,650 of record OY728142.1, on the reverse strand, counting down.
CTCTCTATCTAGGTGGATTGTGGTCCCAAATGTTGTAGTGATATTGTGGAAGATATTAATGTGTCATAGAGTCCATTCAAAAACATGTATCCTAATATATATATTGGAAACTGAGTTACTTGCCCCCAACACATTGAGATCCATGGACCATTCATGGAGGTGAAGTGAGTTTGGCATCAAGAACGGTGAATCGGAAATCTATGCTCATACATGGATTCATCCAATGAAAAAATTAAGTGAAAGAAACCATGACCTAAAGAAAAACACTTCCAATCTGAGAATGCCAAAATTATAGAGATCCTAGATACCATATATGCAATATTTCATTGATTCTTGACATTCTGGTGATCAACCCTTATGATTATATTATATTTACCCGTGGCCACCCTCTTCGAAAAAGAGCCCAAAGTAGCATCAAATTGAGTTGGTGAGCCTTTTATGAGGAACCTGCCAATAGAGGAGTCTCTATACCATGACAGTGGTTTCCTACTATCATCACTCTTCAAATTTGAGAGCACACACAATCTACCATTCATAGTTGAAATGCCTTTAATGGGTCTCAAGTCATTTCTATCTACCAAAGGCACACCCTTGGAAGGCCCTATGAATAGTTGATTAATACCAATAAAATGCGGAATATCCATAAATATTGAATAACATTGGATTCCATTATCCACACCATGGAGGAGGTCTCAAACCCACATCCCTCCCTCATCATTTATGTAGTGTTTATTATTTACTATTTGTTATATACTATTTACTTATTACTTATTACTTATTATTTATTTACTACTTATTTAATATATATTTATCAATTCTATATTTACTAATTATTTATTATATATTAATATATTATTAATTATTCATTTGTTATGATTATTATTAATTTATTATTAATAGATTATTTATTAATTTTTAATATTTATTTATTATATATTCATTAATTATAAATTATTTTTACATAATTAATTATTAAATTATTACTTATTTATCATATATTGATTTATTATTTATCATTAATTTATTATTAATTAATTATTAATTCATTACTTATTTTTTATTTTCTTATTAATTAGTTTTTTAATAATTTTTATTATTTTTATCTATTTATTTACTATTAATTATTTAATTAGTATTAATTATTATTATTTATCAATTAATTGCTATCATATTAGTAATTGTTTTATTATTTAATATTTATTATTTTTTAATTATTATTGATTTTTTTTTTATCATTTATCATTTATTAATTCATTGGTTTTTATTATTATTCATTAATTATCGTTCATATTTATTTGTTATGTATTATTTTTTTCTTATTAAATATTATTATTTTTATGATTATTATTATGAGGATGATAATTATTCTTTAATATTATTATTTTTGTATATATATATATATATAATTATTCTTGCTGATCACATGAAAGTTTTCCTTGAGTGGTAAAGTCTTTGTAGAATAAAAATTTTTTAGGGGTTCAAATCTAACCAAAATCATATATATTCTAAATTTCTGCATGATATGCATGAGATATGCAAGCATGGTTAGATGAATAATGAGTAAATAAATAATATATATATAAATAAGCGTAAATGAACAATAATAAATAAACAATAATAAATAATAAATGGTAAATATTAAATAATAAGTAATAATAAATTTTAAATAAATTATAATAATTAATTAATTATTTATTTATTTTCATAAATATAAAACTAAAAATAAAACAAACAGCCACCAAACAATCAGTTAAATTTCAAAAAAGCCACTCCGAAATGTTTCATGTCACTTCATTACACAACGATTTAAAGAACCGCTATGAAACAGTATAGTGACTATTTAAAATACTATTAAATGATAAAAAACTACCACTAATTATCCTCTTTGGTGTAGTGACAGATGATATTCAATAAAAAAACCCAACTCTTTTCCCCTTTCCATGTATAATTGCAACATCTCACTCAGCCTCTCATTCCAAAAAAAAAATAACACAACTTTATTACAACCTTGTGGACAAAAAATACAACATCAGCTCATATGGGAACAACAAAATCAAAGATGAAAAAAGTGTCAATGATGGCATGCACATAGATCTATAGATATACAATGTATTGAAATTCTTCCTTATATTAATAATCTTACTATGTGTCTCGATTATGAATATTGGAAATACACAAGTTGATGTGACCATGATAGTGAGTGATAAATTTTCATGGGGGTGTGAGAGAATCTATGAGTTTGAGAGATTTTATCTATGAGATATATTTTTAATTTTGGATAAAATAAAAAATTTATATATTTCTTTAGTGAAGTAGTCATAGGTTGAACAATTCCACTATTGGTGTTTTGTGATTGATTTTCTCAACAATGACAGGCTAAACCCTAAAACCATGTTTCATGGATTTTTTAGCAAGAAAATATTTATGATTTAATAATGGGTAAATTTCCTTCACCAAATATTCTCCCAAAAGAGTTTTATTTTCAAAATCTTTTTATTTTTATTTTCTTGAATGTTGTTTAAGTCATTCTAAAATCTATATTTAAATGATAAATTTAATATTATATATTTTATAAATTTTAATTGATATGATTTATTATTTATATATATTTTTAAGGGTTTCATGAATTATAGATGATGATGAATAATTTTTTTGGTCAAAATTATTTACTTGATGATGTTATATAAATTTTATCCTCAATGAATGATAATAAAAGAGAGTAAAGTAGACAAATTTTTAGTAATCCTCAAAATGAACTAAATAAAATTAATATCCCCTCACTTTAACAGAGATAATAAATACTCTACAGAGGTGTAAGATTACCAATCATTCGATCTACTCACTGGTTCATGAATGGAACCATCATGCTTAGTAGTTATTTTAAAGGATCAAGATCCCAACAGATTCTCAATCCAACAAACTATTTATAAAAAAAAGAACATCAACACAATAAATGTGGCAAGTGGAGCACCACAAAAAAAAAGTGACAACCAATAAAACCCTATAAAATCCATAGTAAATCCTTATAAGGTAAAAAAATAAATGAAGATAAAAACACGCCCAAAAATCATGCCCATTGACAGAAGATAAATGGTCCATATTCTCACTAAATCATTTGAAAAAACGTCACCAAAAAAATGTATCAAAATCCAACCCAACTCATAGGTTCATTATTTTTTAAAAAATATTCTTATTAAAATTTTCATCCCACCTTAACCATCATATGCCTACATCCCAATGATGATGCTGATTGAGGACATAAAAGTCTCACCAATACGAGCTATCTGCAATAGCCTTAGAGAATTAACCCATGAAACTGACGACCACCAACGTCTTGAGTGTTGGGGAGGTGGTAGTTCTTGGTGAGATAAAACACCAAAATGTTAGAAGAAAAATGGATCACTAGAAGATATTTACATGGTTTTTAAGTGTTCCTATGTCTACAAGAGAAAGGGTGGCCTCATTTTATTTCAAATTTCTAGATGAAATCATCGGAGGATACAAAATAGAGAATCAATATTTTTATCTCTCTTATTACAATTCAGGGGAATAAATCCCAATTTTAGATACTATCTAGGCGATATTTTTTTGGTGGTTCATAAACACTGTAAAAATAATCTCGTCACTGGTTACATCAACGGTTGGTCCCTCTAGATTAGCTTCCAAACAACAGGAGACCCGCACAGAGCAATCTGTTGATTTCTCCTATTGATTGGTAGTTCCCCCCCCCCCAAATCTCTCCCTCACGATCAATTGGGGGTAGAATCTAGACCTAATGTATCATTTCTATCATCCAAATTCTCTCCCGGTAAAACAATTTTCATCATGTCTGCCCCATTATCACTGGTATGAATTTTCTTTAATTTCAACCATCTTTCTTCCAACAGATTACGAATCTAGGGATATTGCATGTCAATGTGTTTGGACTTGGAATGAAATGTTGGGTTCTTACTAAGATTAATAGTGCTCTGACTATCAAAATAGAGAATATAATTCTCTTGACTCTATCCCAGTTCCTATAAAAATTTCATTATCCACAGTATCTCCATGAAGCCTTCAATAATTGCGATATATTCCGGTTCTGTGGTGGATATGGAAACACACTTCTAAATTCGTGATTTCTATGAGACTTATCCACCTGAAAATTATATTAGGTACTCGGATATAGATTTCTTCATGTTTACATCTCCATCCATATCTACATCTTTGTATCCTTAAAAAACATGTTTACCACTTCAAAAACATAAAAAATGAATAGATATACCACAATGATACCAAAATTTCCATTTTACCACTATCCAATGATCCATTCATGGATGTGATAAGAATTTGCTCACAACGCCAATAACATTGGAAATCTCTAGTCTGGGGCATAACATGGCATACACAAGACAACCAACTACTGACTGATATAGAATGTTTTTCCATTTCTTCTATCTTCTTATCAGTTTACGCACTCTGACATTCCATGATAATGAAATAAATCTCCAGTGGTGTACTAACTTGTTTCTCATTGATCATGTTGAACCTTTCAAGAAACTTCTCAATATATCTCTCTAGTGATATCCAAATCACACAATTCCTTCTTTTATGGGTAATCCTCATACCAAGAATCATAGTATCATCTCCCAAGTCCTTCATTTCAAAATACTTATTCATCTACTTCTTCATCCTGCCAATCTTGGTGATATATCTACCAATAATCAGCATATCATGAACATAAATCAATAAGATAATAAAATCACCATCAACAAACTTTTTGATGAAAACACAATGATCAGCAATAGTCCCCCTGTACTCATTTTTTCTATGAATGAGTCAAATTTCTTATACCATTTCCTTAGTGCCTGTTTCAAACCATATAACATTTTATTATGTTTCCATAATTGGTTTTCATTTCATTTCACCTGAAATACCTTGGGTTATTCCATGTATATCTCTTCATTATGATCAACATGTGGGAATGACTTCTTTACATCCTTTTGTAAAACCATGAGGCTCATAATAGTCTCTATTCCAAGAACAACTCTGATATAATACACTTTAACAAAAATAGAAAAAAAAATCATTAATGTGAATACATTTCTTCCTATCAAATCCCATCACAAACAATTTGGCTCTGTAGCGCAGTTGTGAGATTCCATCTTCACCTATAATTATATACACTAATTTTTTATTGAGTGACTTATTTCCTTGGGGTAACTCTTCCAAATAAAATGTATGGTTCTTGTGCAAGGATCTCATCTCCTCTTGCATGAACTTCTTCCATTCCATCTTCTTTTCACTTCTGATCACATCATTATAATTTTCCGGCACTCCCAAATTATTGAGCATCACATACTCATGTTGTGAGTATCTATGACTCAGTTTTCATTCTCAGGTGGATCTCCTCAAATGTGTTTCAGGGGGAATCCACTATGAAATATCATATAATGGATTCATATCAATAGATGGAGACATATTACCTGGTAGTGATGTTTCATGAGTGTCACGTATGTCTCTCGCGCTAACTGGTACTGATGGTGATGAGACGGGTTGCAGACTGACTAAAATTTCCTCAAGATGAAACTTCTATGCACATTATAGATTCTCAAAATCTTCAATTTTCTAATCCTCAAGAAAAAACAAATATCTACTTTTGATTATCATCTTTTTGATAATATCCCAAAGTTTTTTATCCAAACTCCTCATGAGCATATCCCAAAAAGATACACTTCTTCCCTTTTCCATCTAGCTTTTCCCACTCAACATTTTGGATGTTAACGAATGCCGTATGACCAAATCCTCTAAAGTGTTTGTAGAAATAATATTTACATATCTAGAATCTTTTAATAACATTGTAGTTCTATCAAACTAATGGAGAAATGTTTATAAGATCAACTGCTATGATCATTTTCTCCTAAAAGAATGTGTTTTAAATCTTTTCATTTGAGATCATACATCTAATTCTCTCAAAAATTGTTCTATTCATCATTTGAGAAAGACCGTAATGACGAGGAGTATTATGTACTGGTTTTTCTAGCCCAATGCCAAAACTCCTATAGTACTCCTCAAATGGACCATGATACTCTCTTTCATTGTCTCCTCGCACAAAATTTAATAGCCTGACTATTTCTCTTCCCACCGTCACATGAAACTACTTGAAAATATCCTACACATGATCTTTTGTTTTCAAAGAAAAGGCCCAAAATTTTTGTAATGATCATCTAAGAAGGTAACAAAATAAATAGAAACTCCCATCATCTTGGTTCTCATCTTTCAAAAATTGGTGTAAACATAATTTAAAAAAACTTCTTTCATGGACTATATATAAACACTAAATGACACTACGTGTTGTTTTCCCATGAGAAATCAACAAAAGTATATAGGTGTGTACATTTTATTCCCAAAACTATATCCTACCTAGAGAGCATTCTAATTTCTCTCTTGCTCATGTGACCCAAATACCTATGCCAAAATTCTATAGGAACATAGTTTCTAGGTGCATTTAATTATCCTCCACACGGTCTTACATCTATGAGATAATGAGAGGTATCTTTCATTCCTTTAGCAATCAACATGTTACATTTAGTAAACTTCGATTTTCCATCACTAAAATGACTGACATATCCCTTTTCATCAAGCATTCTAGTGGATATCAGATTGAAGGGAATATGAGGAACATGCCTTGAATCCTTCAATAATTACCTATATCTAACATTAGTTTCTATAAAAATATTAACAATACCAATAGTTTTGGATGAACCATCATTTCCCATCTTTATATGTATGAAACTACTTAAATTGTAAGATCAGAAAAATATCTTCTGGTAGTGACATGTTAGGAGGAACCAGAATTGATCACCCTGGCAGAGTCTTGATTGACATGACTATCCTGAATTTCATCCTGAATTATAAAAATCACATCATTAACAGCTTCAACATCATTATTTTGTGTCTTTCCATCATGATTCATCTACATCCCCTTCATATTTATACACTCTCATATGAAGTGTTTTGGCTTTCAACAGTAGTCTCACTTCATGAAATGTCTTGATTGATATTTTGGTCACTTCCTCCTTTGAAGAATTTGGTCATAAGATTCTCTTACTCTACTTCTCCCCTGCCATTTTTCTTCCCTTGTCTATCAGTGATAAGAATTTATAATTTAGATGCATGTCCCTCATCTTCTCTTATGGACTATTTATTATACATCTTGTCTTTCACCATCTCAATGGTGATAGTTCAATTTTGAGTATAATTGCTTTCCGAAACAACTAATGTGTCCCCTGTCTTCGGTAAAGAACTCAACAGTAATAATGCATGCAAATCATCATCAATCATCATTTTCATGGAATTCAGCTGATCAAATGTACCTTAAAACTTGCTCTTGTTCTCTGATTAGTAGGTCCCATATCTGAATTTCAAGTTGAAAAGATGATGTATCATGTTTTCTTTGTTTAGTGCAGTTGTCCTCGCATACATCATTTATAATGTTTTTCCAAATTACAGAGCTTTCATGTTCATTGGAAAATTTTTGGAAGATGCTTTTGTCGATCCACTGTCTGATCTGGGTAGCACATGTCTTATTGAGTACGAACCACTATCAATCCACTAGTAGGGTACTGGTTGGCATATTGTCCTCAGAATTATTGCTTATTAATGATACCTCCTCTTGCGCTGCATCCGGATTAGTGGTTTCCAAAATAGTCATCCTCAAATATTTAATATACAAAAGGTCCTACATTTTAGATTCTAGATTTCACTATTAAATGAAGTGAGTTTAATCATATTAACAGTATTTAATTCCATTACAAGAGTTCTAATTTCATAATATAACCATACAGATGTGTCCATAATGAGAAAAATACATGGAATTGACTCCTGGATCGCTGAAAACAGGCATCGATTGGCCGAGTTTTGGCTCAAACATTTTCAAGGTCTGGATTAACTACTGATGAGGGCATTGACGAGGCACCGATAGATCAGTGGCCGAGGAGTTTTCAGAATGTTGTCAGAATGTTTCTGGTTGTGTGAAAAATGTCATCTTCTCTGACACGGGGTACTGTAGCACCGAAGATTTGAAAAAAAATATGCCAGTACTACCAGATTTGTTTCAATACCATTTTGACACTGATTGTGTAATTGGAATCATCACTCTGAGATCATCCTAGATCTAGCCTAAAAAAATTCCGAGAAACTTCAATTTTCTGGTCACTGAAATTCTTTTCTACTATTATGACATTTTGTAGATGAACCCTTTGATACCACTTTGTTGGGGAAGAGAAAGTTCATGGTTATATAAAACACACAAATTAAAGAAGAAAAATTGATCAACATATTATATTTACATGGTTCAGCAGTGTGCCTACATCCAAAGGGGAAATGGGGCCTTATTGTATTTCATCCCTCCAGAAAAAATCATCAGTGGATACATAATAGAGATACAGAAGATTTATTCTCTCTTCTTACAATTCATAGGAATCAATCTCATTTTATAGATACTAACAAGGGGTTAGTTCTTGGATGGTTCATCAACCATGGTCAAAATACCACCGTCAGATGCTTCAACGGTAGGTGCTGCCTAGGTTGGCTGCCAAACCAAAGGAGACCCGCACAAACTGATCCACTGATTTCTCATCTTGATTTGGAGTTCCCACCACACTAATGTAGTTGTCCCGAGGTTGTGACACTATCATCCTCTCACCTAAAAAAATCCACATACCAACATATTCCTCAGATCTATGATCCCATAGGAATCATATCCAACCTCACTCCCAGCACGACCCCACACACCAGCCGATACAACCAAGCTACACGCCGCATCCTCTACAGAAAAAGCTATGACATGCTGTGAAGAACACCAGAGCTAGATATCAACCTAGGATCCCACACCACCACTCTTATTCTACATCGAAACCATTTAAATCTATCTCGGCTCATCACCGGATCAAAGATGCTTCCAAAACCCCCCATGCGTAGACTTCAACATGTGTGCCAAACTCCATTGCTCGATATCCTAACAAATTCGAGGGACACCAAATAGATCAGAATGAATCTCCCCACTATCATCCTATTATGAGGCATTCCACTTCATTCAATCCTCCTTTATCTTCATGCATATCTTATTTTTATTCCACTTGTCACCGGACGTCGTGCCTTTGGAAACCTGGATATCCGCCTGCGACATACATCCACTTATAGGATTCCCTCCTTCAAACATATTCTATGTAGGTCTAATCTCTACCTTTAGTGTATGATATAGCCCATTGAAAAAAGTACATCCCAAGAATCATCCAATTCAGGAACCAGGCCCTCAGATTTTGATTGAGGGAATTTGGAACCTCATGTTGAGAACTACTGCAAGTGCCTGAAAATTTCTTGATCCACACCCTGCATGGTATTGCGATTTATAGGGAATATAACTGGAGATATATGCTCTCCCATGTTGATTTATTACCTCTACATCACCACTTAGTTTCTCTATTTATGATTACCTTGGTAGTTATATATATTTTTAATTTTATTTTTTTAAAAATGCATCAAGTTCCATCGTTTAAGCTAGACCATGGGAAAAGAACATGGGATGAATGCATTGTACCATTATCTTCAGAAGTCATCCACTCTGTAATAATATTAATTTATATTTCGAGGTTTCAATTCATTAACCTGGTCATTAATGTGAGAGACTTCCTCATCTCATAATTTATAAGTGTTTATGTAGATCACAATGTGATAGATCTTTATTTTCATCTAGGGAAGATTTCATTTGGACAAATCTATCAAGAAAATGTCTCTTAAATTTCATAAACAAAATGTTTTTTATCCAAAGTGTCACTGAATAATATTATATGAATTACTATCAAATTTACCACTGTAAATTAGTCATCAATGAATTCTTTAAAATACACACAAATATCTTCAAAATATTCCTTCCAAATTTGTATTTTAGATTAATTCACTTAGACATTTCCTTTAAAAATATTTTCAAAGCTGTCCCATACTTAATAGGTTGTTTTAAGTCCATTGAATTTAGTAAAGACTTTATTTCATAGGGAACTAAAAATAAAACTCATGGATTTATATAAAAATCCAAACTCAATTTATCTATAAATATCACAGGAGAATCATTATTAAATAGAGTTGAAAAATACAAAGAATCTTCTCTTACATATAGGTATTATGTGTGAAGATAAGGAATAATTGTATTATTCCATCTATGGTAATTATTTAAATCATATTTCACAACACCCCTACCATTGAACCGGTTTAGGAACTCGATCTATAATTCTCAGTCAAGGGTGGATCATTCCGAGGGAACCTACAGTCACTGTAATACAACATGAAGTTCCATGGTCAGTTGTGATCACTGAGAGGGGGGATACAATAGTGATCTCTTTTTATATGTATGATTTATTCCCTTTCAATAAATCTATATTTCTATTTGAAGCCACAATCCACCCATTATTGTTATATGAACCTTTATCATTTGAAATAATATGCAACTGAATAAAGAACTGAAAACATTACAAGGCTTGACCTTGAATGCATACACTTATACAGAATTGAGTCATATTTTGAGACACAGTTTATCCACTATAAATAAATGTGTATATGTAAAATCTATCTTTAAAAAATTCTGGTAGAAAATATTCAAAAATGATTGGTCCCAATTTTTCACATTTTTTTCTCTCGTTAGGTTATTAATGTTTTCTTTCAACAATTGAAGATGTATCACAAAAAACATTTAACCATATCTTGGTAGGTTATTTATAATATATATATGTAGTTATTCAAGGATCCTCCCAAAATAATTCCATTAATAGGTCATCAAATGGTGTTACATCTTGGTGTAGTTTGCATCATCATTGTTCTCCTCAAGACCAGACATCCATATTTATTTCTATTAATCAGATCACTTAGCATTTCTCTCCCAAGAATAGTAGTTGTATTCTAAAATTCATGGAGGTACAAGATATCCTTGACATAATATAGTTCTTTCATAGGTAACTAATCTAAAGGCTCTCTTGGTTGTGATAATGTTATATTATTTTTTTCTTCTTTAATACAAAAAATATTCAATATGGTTTAGAGGCTGAGGTTCTCTATTAACCCTTATTCAATGAGTTTAGGTATATTAATAATTAAAAATAAAAACTATCTCTTATTATTTTATTTTTATTATATTGTAATATATATTAATGAAACCCTGCGAAAATTATCTCTGTGATTAGAATACATTGAATTCTTTTACATATCTGATCGTTTAAAAATTATTAAAACAAATATTATTTTCACTAATATCTCTAGTTAATTCAGAAATTTTACTTCACATATTCTTTTAATTTTTTCTTCTTTATCTTCTCAATTTAGAACTCAATTAGTATCCACATTTAAATTTCCCAAAAAATAAGGCCTTTCATTTCTCATGAAATATTGAAAATATCACAATATAAAAATCTAGAAAATCCACACCATTATATTTTTTTTTCAAAATCAACCACATAAAAATGTGTGATCTCATGAATCTATTGTGATATGAAACCATCACTTTTAGTGTAGATCTTATATAAACATCCATAATGGTGTAACTTATCCCTTTATGACATTGATCCATTTTAATTCAGAATATGATATTAATATTGTTGTTGTGCTCTCAACATGAATTAAAATTATTCACAAATTAATTGTGATATTTAAATATATGATGATTAGGACAATAATAATCAAAATTAGATTCTTTTATTAATTATAAATTCATTCATGAAATGAAATCAACCTTTACAGAACATCCCATTTTTTAGCATTACCTTTACACATCTAGTTTTTTTAGTGTCTCCTTTACATAGGTCCATATGAGCTTTATATAGTGGTTCTCTAACCTTACATTCACGCTCTATATTTCAGATTTTAGAGTTCATTTTTATGAACATAGAAATGATCTTTAAACACACATGGTTCATCTTTATGAACATCAGATATATCATTATAAAGAATGGAAGGGTTTTTATGATGTGATGGATGACCCTTATGTAGTTAGAAATTATCATTATGTTCATGCATTTTATCTATATGAAGTGGCAGCTCATCCTTATGTCATATGGAATATTCAAAATTTATTAAGTCTGGATTGATCGTTAGGAAGACATGGATGATTCTTATGATGTTAGACATGATATTTACAATCATTGGGTTTATCCATATTATGTGGGAGTTTATCCATACATTATCTATACTTTTACAAATTTACAAGAGTTGTAAACTCAATAATTCTTCAAATTTGTTCTACGGATATTCAAATATTCATCAAACTTTTTAGATACCACTATCACCATCAATACCGCCCTTACCATGAATATGAGAACATCAATCGACATGTATCAAAGATTCAGTAATATGTTCACACATGTTTTTCAAGAAACAAACCAACATATTTTTCCATTTTCCTGTATAATGGTTTAAACTCACTCACATTTTCATTAAAATAACATGGAATTAACTAATTTACCACTTTATTCGCAAAAAAATACAACAACAACACATATGAGGTAACAAAGTCAACAATGACATATGATGTGTCCATGATGGAGTTCAATGTGATCCAAGAAGATATTATGTATCCAAATTCATCCAGATTATGGTAATCTCATGATGTGTCCTGATTATATTGATCAATAGTACAGAAGATGGTATTATCTTGAGAGTGAATGTTAAAATTCCACTAGGTGTGAGTGATACTATATGTTTGAGAGATGATACATCTAATATGTATTTATAATTTTTGAATCAAGAATAATGTTGCATATTTCATTAGTGAAGTAGTCTTATCTTGAACCAGGCTACTTCTGGTGTTTTGTGAAAAATTATATCTACAACAACAGGTTTTCACTAAACACAAAGTTTAATGGATATTTTTTGAAATCAATTCATCAATGTTCTAAGGTTGGGTAGTTTTCCTTCTCCAAATATCTATCCAAGGGTGTTTTTATTGTTTAAATAACTTTTGTTGATGTTTTTTTAATTAAGTTCATATTGTCCTCTAAATAAAATATAATTGATTAATTTTATTTTAAATAAGTTATAATTTCTCTAAAAGATATATGGTTAAGGGATACACTACATTTTATTAGTTTGAAGAAAAATGCGTTGATAAAAGCCCCAAATTTATCACTACTAGCTAAAAGTGGTGATATATGTAATATTTAGGAGTTTTAAAAAAGCACTGATAAAGGGGTATCCTTTATCAACCCTATTATTTGTAGTGATAAATTATTTTAGTAAAAAATATAATTACTATGTATATATATAATTATTATATTTTTATACAAAAATAATGTTTATTTTTATAAATTAATAAAAAACACATGTTTATAATTAATATAAATTTGATATTTTATTATATTTTTTTAATAATTTAAATAAATATATATATATAATATTCAAAAATGTATTTATATCTTTATAACTAAATAGAAATATATATAAATACTTAAATAATTACAAAATTATTATTCTATTTTTTAACATTATAAATATATTTGTTATATCTATAATTATATACTTCTAATTATATATAAATTCTTTTTAAATATATTCATTTATATTTATAGATATAAATAAAAAAATATAGTGGAGGTGGGTGGAGGCCTCCGATGAGGTGTGAGTAGAGGGGCGGAGCATGGCTGGCCGAACGAGACTGGAGGGTGTGGGCCTTGGGTTAGAAATTTTGATTGGGCCTGATGTTCATGTATTGAGGCGGACTATGGGATTTTAATATATATATATATATATATATATTTCCAAACATATATAATTAACCTGGGGGCTATGACTTTCCATTCTAGCCTGTGCGTCTGGGTGAGTGTGTGTTTGATTAAAATTATACCCCACGTCACCTAATATATAAATGTTACAAATGCTAAGTTTTCCTATATTTTGATGAAATACATTCATATGTTATGTATTCATCATTATGAATGTTCATTTATAAATGGACACCCATGTGATTCGTTCTTGCTATACCATAGAACGTATTATGTTGTCATGAATACATATAAAATTGAAATAATTTTATTTAAATTCTAAATATATATATCATATTTATAATTATAAATATTTAATTATATATAAATAATTATTATATATATTTATTTTTATAGAAAAAGTTTGGTATCAAGCCCCTTATTATAAAAAATAAAGAAAAAGAAACAAAATCATGGATGAAGGATGGGGAAAATAAAGGGAAAGACCACATCATTGAGAAAAAAAATCAAGAATCAACATAGTCATGATTAGAGATATGATGATGATCACCAACATCATCAGAAGGTTGTCACTATGATTGTAAGTTCCTCTGATTTAGAAGTATAATATACTATTCCTTAAAATTCTCCTTCTCTGGAGATTACTATGTCGATCTAGAAGACATACTTCCCCCATGACCCTGATTTGAATCATCACGACCACTCCCATCCACATATTTTTGGGTGCCTACCCCATCTCCATGTTTTCCGATGCATCAGTATATCATGTGCACATGTTTCCTCATAATCATGTTCCTCAATACTGTTACATTCTCTGACATTATTTGGAATACTAGATTTCTTATGAAAAACATGAAGGGACTTAGAATGACATTCATCTATCATTGGAACCATTTGGAAACCTACATTATCATTAACCCACTTTCCACATATTTAGAATGATTTTATTATTATAAATATTTATTTATTTATTTAAAGTTATTATTATAAATAAATATTTATTTATTTAAAAAAATTATAAAATTATAATAAATATATTTATTATATTTAGATTTTTTTTAAATATATATAATAAATTTATAAATATAGTAAAAATGTTTATTATAATATTATAATTATTTAAATAAATAAATAAATATTTATAATTTTATCTTTAAGTAAATATATATATTTATAATTTTAATAATAAATAAACAAATAATTATTTATTATAATAAAATAATAATAACTATATTTATTTAATTTATAATTTTATAATAACTTATAATTATATAAACATATAAATATAATTTAAATATATACCAATATTTATAATATTATTTGTTATATATATAATTACAAATAAAAATATAATTATTTATACTTTTTTGAGGGTCGGTGTTGATGAAAAATGTAGGAATGTGAGTGACCGTACTCGATTCCTCTCAAAGAGGCTACCCTACTACATCCGTAAAGCATATATTTGCACTCATTTGATGAAAATAATAGATTCAATTTAAAAAAAGTCATCCAATGCTGATAGAGGAAATGTTTTGAAGCCGATCTCCACCTTCATGGGTTTTTTTAGAGGATCCTTTGTTCCTCTCATGAATTGGGCACCATATTGCAC
This sequence comes from Viscum album, assembly GCA_963277665.1. Classification (NCBI taxonomy): domain Eukaryota; kingdom Viridiplantae; phylum Streptophyta; class Magnoliopsida; order Santalales; family Viscaceae; genus Viscum; species Viscum album. Next base: position 834,592,299 of record OY728142.1, on the reverse strand, counting down.
CGTAATAAAGGGATTGACTACACATGTTTCTGCCATGAATGATCTGATCACAACTCGACTTGATTTATGAAAATACTCAATCGTTTCCTATTTTTTTTTTTGAGGAATGGTTTGAAACCATTGAAGCTTATAGATTTTGTTTCTCGTTAAGTATAAATTTTGGGTTTTATGGACATCAAATATGTATATCTTGGAAGATAATTTTTTCACATATATTTTCCCTCTTCCGAACTAATGATTTGGGCATTAAGTAATGGGTTTGTCAACCTCATCCTAGGAACACTAATCCTTCATGATTGGAAGCCTAATTTCAAGCTAGATGACTTCAAGGATAACTAAGCATAGGTAAGGATCATAATTTATTATTTAATTTTGTCTTATGGAATGCTGAGATATTTTATGAAATTGCATCTTCCATTAGTATACCTATACGAATTAATTTTGCAATTGAGTTGGTCACCTATAAGAAATTTTCACGCATTTTGTTAGATTTAGATCTATGTTCTACAATAATTGAAAATGTCGTTCTATCCATAACATATGATGAAAATTTTCATATGATTGAATTTGAAAAAACACATCATTTTATAGTATTTTGGTATTATAGGTCATTCAAATGTGACATGTAGAAGGGATATAGTGTGTTCTAATTTTCAAACCATGGGACATGATATGAAATTCTATTGGAGAATTATTAAACCAATGAATAATGTCCATAACATAGAGGCACACAACAAAATAATTTAGTATGATTTCATTCAAGATCAAGGCAGGGATATTAATCCCACTGAGGCCTCTATTAAATTAGATACTGAGGTTCCCTTCCAAAAGTATGGTCTTATTGCTCTTGAAGAGCTGGATTTTGATGATACTGTTCGAAAGAGTAGTAAACCCGACTATAATTGGGCTGATCTTGAGTATCAGGATGAGATGTTTTTAATTGAAACATTATCAATACTAATTTGAAAGTGGTTTATTTTAAAGGAAAAATCTCTATGGGAATATCAAGTGATGATGTGGTGGAGTCAGTTGATAGTCAGGAACATATGGGGAATTCTCCTCAAATGGAAGCTAATTTTAACTTGTGGAAAGAAAAAATCATGGGGAATTATAAGAGTAGAAAATAAAAATATAAGAGAGACATTGAAATATCAAAGAAAAACCAAAGGGCTGATCAATCCCACTACATGTCTACTCTTGTTGATTGTTCATCAACTTCAATAAAACTGGATGGCTTGGTAGGACCTATGGATAGAGGAAGCAATTTGGAGTTGGATACTTCACCATTATCATATTAGTAGTGTTCTAATGTTAAAGTGCAATATTCTTCTCGAGATTATGCTCTTTTTGAGCCTTAACATAATCAAAACATGAATTTTTCTGTAGATAAAAAGGACATGCATTCTTCTAGATATTCATTCACATATCTCCTTGCTAAATCTTCTTTTAAAGTCACACCGACATCAGTTATTGATTGTATGGTTCATCTAGAACCGAGTAAGCAGGAGAAGGTTTTTCCCTCTAATCTAGTGAACCATGATATAGAGTCCTCCACATATTTCATGTCCCCATGTTCAGACACAAACTATGTGAACAAGTCCTTAGGAAATACCCCTAGTGAAGTGATATTGTTTCAAGCGACTACTGCAACACCGGGTAAGAGCATGCATGGCTGCAAGGAGAAATCTAGAAAACCCTCCAGTATATTGAGTGAACCTACTATACCTTTTGAAAACATTGGTGGTGAAATAAATTGTAGTAGGGGGAAATAAACTATTGCTACTATTGGAGCGTAACCTCCTATAAATGATGTTGCCAATGGATGACTGATCTATTTTTATGGAGCCGGTATTAAATCCAAATCAGGATCATCATGAAAAATCACATCTCAAGATCATTTGTCTATTTTAAATAGGGATGTGTGTATATAAAATTATTTTTACCCCTTGCTTCGGATAATAGTTATGATGACTAGAAGAAAATAAATGGCATTGATGAAGCTAATACCGTGACGGTTGGTGTTGTGCGAAACACTCGGATGAAGACTTTGGTTCATGGGTGTAGGTTAAAACATGGAGAACATGTTATCACCCTCATGTAAGGGTTTTACACATTCCTACTCATAGTATGAGTGCCCGCTCAAAAGTGGGTTGATTTCTCTTGTGTTTTTATATTGTTTTGTCTGCTCCTCTAGACTCTTTTACATTTCTACTATTAAATATAGAGGCATTTGTGCCTCAACAGTTAGAAACTTTTTTAGTTATAATTATATATATAATTATACAATTATAAAAAAATTATTTATTATATATATTATTTGACGATTATATATAATTAATAAATTTATCATATCAAATTATTATATTAGAAAATTAATTACTTATATTTATAATAATTTAATAATTATATAAATTAATATATATTTATTTATACTTATAACTATATTCAAAATATATTTATTTAAATAATTTAAAAAATATAATAAATATATATAATAAATATTTTAATTTTAATTTTATAATTATTTAAATAAATATATAATTATTTAAATAAATATATTTATTTATAATTATTTTTATAAATAAATCTATATTTAATTATAACCATATTTATAAATATAGTAATTATATTTATTAAAGTTTTATAATTATAATTTATTTATCAGCATTAGGTCTTTATCAGCACAAAAAAAGCTTAGATAAATGTTAGTTTTACCAGTTTTTTATATTTTATCATTGATAAAAAAATACTTTATCATCACTTTCCAAAAGGTGATGATAAAATCCCTTATTTTTTATAAATGGAACCCAATATGAACCCTGACAGCACTCGAACCTCAAGATTTCACAGAACCGGAGCTCTGCCATCACTTCCACCGCCACCTCGACCTCCACCACCATTGCTGCCTTACCCTACTACTACCAAAAGACATCCAAATATAACGTATTATGTTGTTTGCACCAATTTCCTCAATCAACACCCTACTCATACCATACCATTATTTCATAATACTTTCTCTTGGTGTACCAAACTATCACCATTTCTACTTCTCTCTCTACCTTGCCATGTCTTTTTTTCATGGCACACTAGCTTTAAATTTAGTGGAATTGGCCAATATTAATTCATTTAGATTCCCCTTTATCTATTTTTGTCAATCCATTGTATAGTGAACCAAACTAGTTGATGAAGTATAAGTACAAACAGTTCAAGTGAGATCCAAATAGATTCTATGTTGTCAAAATAATTCAATTAAGGATAACAATTAAAGGATTAATACCATTGAACCCAAAACGAGTTCAATGGAATTAGGATTGAATAATAGAAAGAATGTATAACATCTGAACAAGGATATGAAACACTAACTTTTATATCCAATTATAGTAATTAAATTAAATTTTATTCTACAAATTATTTTTATTTTAATTCTTAATAATTTTATTTGTACTATATTAATAATAAAAATATTCTTGAATGATTATGCTTATTGTTCTTCTATTATTAAGAAATGTTTTCCTCCTATGAAGTTAGTCAATTTATTTAAATTCTTATATCAGTTCATATATGGTATTATATTTGTTTATTTTGATAATTTAATTTATAATCACTTTCATGCAAGTGGCCTTTAATTTCATTGTTCCATTTTCATAATAATTAGCTTTAGAACTTAAAAACTTGGTTTGTATTTGGAGAATAATATTTATTAATATAAAATCGGATTTTATTGAGTGAATTTATATTAAAAACAAATTTCTAGGGGAATTAAAATGTATTTTATGGTATTTAAATTGTTTATATATTGTTTCTCTTCTCTTTTAATTTTACATGGACTTCCTGGAATTGAAATTAAAAGGGGATTTTGACAAAGTCATTAATTTGTGAAACCATGTGTGAATATTTCCTTGTAAAAAGAGATTTATATTATTTTAAATTTTTGAGATGTGGTTGATTTAATTATGTAAAATGATAGAACATTTTTGGAATTTGTGGAAATGATTTAATAGGAAAATTTGAATTTCAGTTTTAATAATTTGGATTTAATTCATAGTGTGAGTGTATTAAAAAAAATATTTCAAACCTCCTAGGATAGGGTTGTGATTTAAATTGAAATGAAAATTTTGAAAAAGGTTTTTTGTTTTTTATCATGTGGATATTTCTTTTGGATTTGATCATTTGGTGTACATTGGGAATATTTAATTAGAGTGTCTTTTAAAATATGAAGGATATATATTCTTTTTTCATGTTGATTTATTTACCCTCAAATAAATTACTTGTTATTGGGTAAAAAGATCATTATGTGGATATGACTTATGAAAAATACACTTTATTATTTTAATGTATTTTTCTATTTGATTGAATTTTCAAAAACACTGAAATAAGTAGTAGGGGAATGATCTATTTCAACTTAGGGATTATTGATTCATCATCCTTCCTTTTTAATGGTGACCAAAATCTTCACGAAGTTATGGAATTGTTTGGTAATCTTTAAAATTTCTAGATGTTGGACACTCCTAAGTGGTTTGATGGGATTATTATTTTTGGGTGGTATTCTTTATGATATTAGAGAGGTTTGGGACTTTTTATTTGACTTCCATTATAGTTAGTTCTTGGTAAAAATGATTTTGATTGTCCCACAATATTCTCAATTAGCTAACATAAAAATGAAATATTTGGATATATATATATCATGAATGATGTATTTCTCTATAAAAGTATTTGGATATATATTTATCTGAATGTTGTATTTATCTATAAAAGTCTATATTCATGCACTTATAAAGGATATACCTTTATTATCTTAATCAATTGTCCTACAAATTTTTTTAAGACCGTTAAATAATTTTTAGAATGAAAACAATTTTATTAAATAACTAATAGTAAATAATGGTTATTTTTTTAATGAAACTTAGAAAAACATTAAACCTAATGTAATTTAATAAAAAACCCTCAATACTATTTCTATGACAATCACAAGGTATTTATTTGTGAGATTTAAATTAAAAATATTTTGTGTATTTATTTTGATAAATAATATTATTTCCAAATAAAATAGGATAGATTTCAACAAACAATGGATGAATTCCAATCAAATGAAAAAGTGTATGAATATAAAGTTTAAGAGTTCATAAGGTTTGAAAAATATCATTCATATAACCCATTTCAAATCCTTTTTTTGGTTTAGGTTGTTGTTATTAAAGAATAATTTTTCCAGAGGAGTAGGAAGAATGATTCAATTATCATGGAATTGATCAAAGTTAAAAATGATTGAATAAACACCGAGAAAAAAGTAAATGTACCTAGTGAGTGGGATAAAATTGCATTTTATGGATCATTTGATATGATTATAGGTATGGACAATGAATAAGACCATACCAAGTATGTGATTATTGTCATGAATGCGGATGAAGATTGTGTTGAGGAAATGACAAGGACAATTGAAGTTGAATTGGGATTAGTGAAAGTTTATTTCAACAAGGTTGGGTACAAAGATGAACTATTTATAATGGTATTATAGGGATTATAGGTATTTTATGATTCAGATCCTACAAACCAAAAATGGTCAATTGTTCCATTATTGACTAAAACCACTGATGGGTCAGCTAAAAATTCAATTGAGGATGTCCCTTTTTTGGGATGTCAAAATCATTTCCTAGTGATCCCAATATAGAGGTAAATTTTCATATTATAGGTGACCACAATGAAGGGATTTGGATACTTTATAGAGGGTTCAAATCCATTAATCCTAAAAAAGAGAGTTCAATTATCATTATATATATATATATTGAAATATACATTGATTTACCACATGTTATTATCAGTTCACTACTGCATTAATGTAATCAAAATTAAATGTTAAACCTATTTTGCAGATAATGACTTATGCACATGATGGTTCTCCTAATCCTTAGTTAAAATAGGTCTCTCAACCTTCTATGTATCTCAATGTAGGGGAGCCATGAAATTATTCATGTAATGGAACTACCAATCCTAAGGAACAACATGTTTTTCATCCTATTTCTAGTCCCAATGCAGAGGAACGATCACCTTATGAACAATATGATGCTACCTATCAATTGTAACAACATATTGATGATGTTAAATGTGATGAAATGGTATGTGATGAAGTAATGATGATGAAAAACATGAGCACTGTTATTTGACAGTGTTAGCAAAGATCATAAAGGAAAAAATAATCGGCATCAAATACGTGGTCCAATGGAATGTGTGTGGTTGACATGTTAACCCCAAAAGGCCTTGTTAAGTAGTTGAAATGGAATCATCAGGAAATAATACATGATGATTGGTTTATATTCATAGAACCATGTAATTTACAATATTATAACATTAATTTGGGAAGAGATTATGGATACATTATGATATTATTTCTTTATTTTATTAAAAATTAAAATAATGAAATAGTAAATTAATATTCATTAAACCTTTATATGTTTATTTATAGTAGAGTACTACCACACAAAATATATTACAATTATTTGGGATGGATTCACAAAGGCTATTGACTAATTATAATGAGATATCATCTGAAAGATGCTAAAGTGAAAATAAACCCTGACTCATCACTTTTGTATGCACGATTGATAACCAAAGAAGTGTAGGATTTGCTTACTAGTTATCATGAAGACGTCTCTTTTCTAGTATATTGTGGCTGGTAAGAAATTTCTTGACAACGCATACCTTTATCACTATGATTATGAATTTTTTATTTGTAAAACATAAAATTATTTCTGAATGTAATGAATGAGTAGAAAAATCAATGCACCCCTACGGTAAAGCAAGTATGAGGTACATTTCACTTGAAAAAAATTGGTATGTATTCTAAATCTACAATAATACTTTTATGTGACATGAAATGAAAGAATAATTATTTTCCTTTGTTTATATGAATATTGATGAATCTAAATGAAAAACCATTTCTATCCCACAACATGGGATATGGAAAGAGATACATACAAATAAATATGAGATACTAATAGATGACAACAAATAAAAAGTGTGGGAAACATGTGTTTGAATGGAATAATAAAAATTTGTTTTTTCTATAAATCACAATTTCATAATAATGATTACATATTTTACTATATTTTCTATCTGACATAGTAACTTGAATCATCAACACCATTACTAGATAAACACATACTCTTGATGTCCTTGAAGTGGAAAGAACATTATGACCGTGTCAGAGGAGCGGGTTATGGGGTGACACCAAAAACATATTTTGAGGTAAAAAAACAAAATAAAGATAAAGATAAAGATATAGAAGTGATGAAAGGGAGAATGAATTCCCTTGATGAATAATTCCAATGGAAAACTAAGTTACTAACATCTATTATGGGGGGAGAGAAAGGAGAAGAAATAACTCAAGAAAAACCATTGTGTGATGATCGGCCCCCAAAACCCACCATATTTGAGGTGATCCATTATAATAAAAGTGATTTTCTAGTTGATGTAATCAATATTTTAATAATTGTTTCTGTGAAATTAAATTCATACTAACACTGATACATTTCGTGTACTTATATTCTATAGTGTGAAAATAACTTTCAGTTATGTCTATCAAAACCCATGGATTTCCTTGTAGAAAGGGCTACAATGCTCAATTTACATGATGACCATCTACACAATAGACCACTTCTAGTAAGTCATGCGAGATTGGCAATTAGTGTATCTAATGATATGATAACTATGCTACTATTACACATGATTATGAAAATATTCATATATTAACTGATCTATAGTAACATTCGTCGCATGGCCATGAGATATTTTAAAAAATATGTCAAAAAGGGGTATTAATTTTGAATTTATTTTTCACTCTAAGACATTAAAAAGTAATGAAAAAAGTACTTAACTAAGGAATTTTATTATAGAATTAAAAAGGGAGGTGGATGAAACCAATATTGAACTCAAAACCATCTAAAGGATCGACCAACAGATCAATAATATCTTTAGAAATCACCTTTACCTCACCCATTCAACATACTCAGTCAATAATATTTAAGGTTCACACAAATACAAATCTAAAAAATGGTAGTAGTCACATAGTTGATATTGAAAAAAATATGTACGTAAAGGAATGTATAGACTAAATTTCTTTTGTATATATAAATTAAATCCTCAACTATGAATGATTAGGAGTGTCCCTTGTAAATGTATACATGAAGAATATTTTCATGATTTGATTTTCCAAAAGATGATATACTATATTAATTACGACTTAATAAATTTCATAATTTTTTTATACATATATATCAGTATCATGTGATGGGATTTCCCCATGTATTTTTTGAGTCATTTTTCCTCATGCCATCTCTATGGAATAAAAATAAATAGAACAGAAAAGGATGAAATCATGGAATAACTGAAAAAATCATTTAAAAGAAAATTTATGGATGATTGGCAATTTTTGACCGTAATGATATAGGGGAAAAAAATTATAATTTAATCATATAAAATATATTTTAATTTCTTTTTTTACATATTCAATTTTTTTATGAAACATTGGATACTCATTTAAATCAATTTAGTTACTCCAATTATTTATTTCATGGATTCACAACATTGATACCCACCAAACCGACCATCCAAGAAGGAATTTTTGAATTGGTAATACAATACATCCAACATGTTATAACTAAACTTATATTTATGTAATTTATGTCACGATGGAATTAATATTCTGTTATGATGGGGAAATGTATAAATATCATGAAAACAAAGAATGTAGATAAGAGTTAAGCACAAGTATCTTAAAAAGGTTCTATAGCTAGATAAGTATCTGGGTATATATAATAATATTTCACTATCAAAACGCATAAAAAAACTACTTATTTTTAAGGATGGTCTTGTAGTGTCCAAATAAAAAAAATAGAAATTATTTTGGTTATTATGTATGTAAATTTATGAAAGAGATCATATTCTATAAATAAAGAAGCATCCCTAAAGAGGTTTTTTGAAATATAATTATTGTTCCATTTAAATTATTTATTTATCCTTAGAGTGTTTATATTTTTCTAGTACTATTATGACTATATAATATAATTATATTCACAAGATGATATAGATTTTCTTAAAAATGAATGGGTAGAAGTCATGATGACAGAATGTACACAAATAACATGAAAATATGTGTTCCATATATGTAATGGATTGTTTCATATTTACATTTAATTTTTTTACTTTTAGTACTACTCAAATGAGAATAGTTTTCTTATATAGGTGGATTCTGTTTCACGATTTGGGGTGGTTTTTTCAAAGCTTCTCAGGCTTGTGAGATATTGGACATCATGCCTTTAACTAAGATAATGAAAACAAGGAAATGGTGTAAGAATGGATACAACCATCATGAATAATTGAATTCCTACTACTTATTTAATTAATTTTCAAATCATTTTATCTACTATTTATAAGTTATTTTCCCAATTATTTTTATGTTATACTTAGTTATTTATTTTCATAGATATTTTGGGAATTCATATTTTTTTAAACTATCTAAAACAGTCCACATAATATATAATATAATTCCCCATCATTAAACATTACATAATCTTAAAATAAGATAATAATTCACATTTAGGATCTTTTCTGGTTACGAGTTTTTGAGAATTAGGCCTTAACAATTACATTTTATCTCAAAAATAACAAAGTAGACACTTCTAATTTATCAAATTGTTTCACAAAAATAAAAATATTTAAATAAAATAAGAGTTCTTTATTGATACATCTTATTGAATCTTTCATTTATCTTACCCTTCCTTATACCTTATGAATTAATTTTCAAAAACTTGGAATGAGCATAAAAAACTCAGTAAGGGTTATAAAATAAGAAAAGAAAACATTAGTTCATAAATATATTAAAATCAATAAAATCATACTTTTAAATCTATAAAATACCACACCAAATCAAAAGATTTATGAATAACACATAGAAATAAAAAATCATAAAGTTAACTTGGGGAATCAAAAACATACTTATGCAGTAGCATTCACTAAAATGTAGGGAGTTACATTTGGAATTCCCAACACACAATATTACCTAAATATCTTATCAGAATCATTAAAGTTCTTCTCCATCACATTACCCAATGCATTGAAGAGCTATCTCGGGCTTACCCGCCCTAGATTTATCACAGAACCACCCGTATACATAGACAATGCCCAAAAACCATAACATAATCAAAACACATAACACAAGAATAAAAGAAATATAAGATTTCCACATTGCAATCACAATATATCATTTCATTACATTGACATAATAAATCTATTATAAAAACAATAATCAATATAAAAAATTTATAAAAAGATTATATGATGTTTATTTTCCTTTTAAAAACATTAGAGCTATTTATGGAAGGAAAATATCAAATAATGCTCGTGGTGGCAGAAAGGTTGTCGTCACCACGTATGTTAAAATGAAAAGTTCTTTTCTTCATTTAGTAAAAATGATTCATATATAAAATATTACCTTTTAATGAAATTAAAAGTCATAGGGGTTTATACATCGTATAATGGAAAGTCGTGTATTAATCAAAGTATGCCTTAATGAAAAGAGTTAGAGATGAAGTCCCTTACAAAGATCATTTTGTAAATAAAATAGATCAATTATGTGTATTCACTATTGGTACACATAATTAATGTACAAATAAAAGATAGGAAATTAAATGTTATTTATCCCCTAATCATTTGACGACATAATCTATAAGTAGAAGATCAACTCATAGAATGGAAATTGGGTTATGAAGATCCCCTACCTTGTGTCCAACAAGACATTTTCATTCTTTAATATTATGAATAATAAACTAAAATTAACTTATACTTTCTCCAAAATATTTTTCTTATTTAATATTTCTTTTATGTCACTTATTACCATGTTATAATCAATACACAATCATTTATGTTAATAGTGGTCATTTTGTCGATATTTAGTACTTTTGTTAAAAATGAACTTCTTATAATTACATGTTTCCCATGTGGTCAAAAGTCCAATATCTCCAAAATGATATTCATGATTTATATGTAATATATATATATCATACATATCCACTATATATATATATCTGTGTGTGTGTATTTTTAATAGTACATAACATTTGGAGATAGGAAATGAAATGCACCGTTCCTAGAGAAAGTAAGCCGTACGTACTCATGAACACTTCTTTCATTTCTATTTATTATTTAATTAAATAAATAATTAATGATACATATGTATATTATAATTCTAGTATAATATCATATATAATTTAATTATCTCTATCCTTTATACATTCCACGTATTGCATGAACGAGTCATATCACATTGAGGGGGAGGTTGTCCGCACTTCCTCAAATGAATTTATCGTATTTACCCATTATGGAAACCATAAAGATATGATATAAATGAAAAAAATACAGAATCATAGAGGCAATATAAATATATTATATATCACATATAAATACACTGCCACCATAATGGCCACCCTGAGAGGTGGTAAGAGATAATTGAACAATCATCGTTTCATGAGGCATTAGTTCGCCATCCACAAAAATAGTATGTTCTTATCCATTAGATAGAGGTTCATGAAAGTGAGGTCTGAACAATTCTTATAAAAAATATAAGTATATTTAGGAAACTGGGATTTTTATAAAATAATGGTTTAAGGAGAGTTTCGTGGGTTGGAGAAGGAAAATAAAATAAAATAACATTAGAAAAGACGTTACCTTCAAATCGGGTAACTCCCTTGGGTTTGAACTAAAAGGCATTAATGAATTTCTTTATTTCAAGGATAAGGCCTCTAGGATGAATATAGGGATGTTGGGAGATTCTTGGAGTTGAGTTTGGTCATGCTACAGGGCTGGAGAGGTTTGAGTAATGGGTTAGACATGGTGACCTTTTATAAGAGGGTGGAGGGCCTCTTTAAAAAAGTTTGAAGGAATTATTTTATTTTAAAATTATTTTCAGTTTAAAAAGGCCAAAACCTATTTAATTCTAATTTAAGGTACATATAAGTAGAAATAAATTCATCTAATAAGATTTTTATAGGTTTTGTATATTTTTTAATCCTTATCTTTTTTGTTTAACAAAATCTCCTCTTATTTAACCTTTACCATGTCCTCTTATATATTCATACTATATGTCGAATATATTATACTATAAAATACCATGAAACACAAAATTGATCATTTATGACATTATTTTAGTCATTTTTCCTAATATTATATTTTTTTTATTTTATAATTTAATAAAATAATAATTTTTTTAAAAATCATTTACGTCAATTTATAAAGTACCCATATCAAGGATTTTAGAAAATCTATAACAACATGATTAATTAGAAAAAATTAATTAATTAAAATATAAAAAGTCATTATTATCTCTAAAATTAGTTGATGACATAAAAAGTTTCAAAATAAATTTATTTTAATATTTATAATATAATTTATTGGAATCTTTTATTGATAAAGCAATTACTAGATCACCATTGTGTCATAATTAATTTTTTTAAAGTCCAAAAATTATAAATAAAATACCATGATGTAGTAAATATTTTTTGATTTCATATTAATATTTACAGTTGAAGATATCAATTATATAACCCTATATAAAAATTGTCTTACTAAAAGATATAAGTTTATGTTATTTTTGTCTTTAATTAAAATTAAATAATATAATGTGTCATTATCACTGCCAAGTGACTCCATAGGGTTACAAAATAGACCTACGGATTCCCTGGGTCATCCATATCTCACAACATAAGGTTAGGGAATGTGTAAGGGTAATTAAATATTTTTATAACATTATTCTCACCCTTATTTACTAGATTTACCCTTTAACCAAGGTAAATAAAATATTGACTCATGTAAATATTCATAATGTCTAAAAATATAATTTACCTATTTATACAATTTGGAACTTCTGATTCCAAATTGGGAATCTATTTTTCCAAATTGAAAACATTGGATTTTCAGAAATTAATTCCCATTACCAAAACTAAAAGTGAGTTTTTAAGAAATAATAACTATAAAAAGATTGACACTTGTTTAAATTCAATTTCAATGTAAAATGACTTCCAATGACCAAAATTAGATTATATGTCAATCATATAGTACAATTAAAATTTAAAACTAATAATAAGAACAATATAACTGTATAAATAAATTAGATTAAAAGAATGTTTTAAATTAAAATGCAGTATTTTTCACTATTCATGAAAAAATGAACTTTATTAGAAAAATACAAGACATTTACACTAAGTAAAATATTATGTCCATATTATAAAGAAGAATTTTATTTTTTCAAATTTAGAGAATAAAATTAACAAAAAATATAATTAAAAGGGGGTTTCCATCAAAAGGCGGTAAAACGACCTTTTAAAAATATTAGAGTATTTATGCTTAAAATTGGATTTATTTTCATTTTAAGCCTCTAAATTCTTATTGGATAAATTTATAAACATTTAACCAACATGTGTAATAATATTGTAATCAGTTCCTTTCATTCCAAAAAATACAACAACTAAGTGTTAACTACCATAAAAAATAATACTATATAATTATTTTTCAGTATAACTCAGCATTGTGTGCAACATGACATTTCGGAGAAACCCATTGTTGCGTGTTGGGTACGCCATCAAACATAGAATCCCCTTTAAAGTAAGATTAATATTATATCCAAAATATTAAAAATTATAAAAATGTTATATTATTTATTTACTTGGGATGTTACATCCTTCCCCCTTTTGGGAATTTCTTCCTCGCAATTTTAAAATTAGGCTCAGAGAGATCATTAAAGGTAGCAAATCAGAAAAAGAGTCAATAAAACTATCCTTTTAAAAGAATTAATGATAAGTACATAGGTCACTCGAGATAACTCATACTAGAATTACATGTATGAAAATATGAATTTAGAGGAGAAACTAAGTGTCATGTTCTGATAGAGAGTGATAGAAGACATGACTAGGAGAAATGTAACAACAAGAAAACCAAAAACTTGTGATAGGTTAAATGATATTTGATTAACCAATAAGAAAAGTAATTGGACAATGTTTTTTTTATGTTTCCTTTCATAATGATGAAGAATTTAATTATGATATTGACGAAGAACATAATTAAATATACTTACTTTTCAAGTAGAGTTTCAACCTTTAATAAGTTTCTACCAAAAACTCATATTTCCTCAAAATGATGAGTATTCAAGATGAATTAGTAACACATGAAATTCTAGAATCAAATTCCATAGAATAACATAATCCACAAAAGATAAAGTATATATTTCCTCTATCTTTAGAAATGATCCAAAACCAAAATGGTAAATACAAGATTAGATAATCCTCCAAAAATTATAATACTTTATAAAAATAAATAATACTATTAATCTCCAAACTGTACAAACAATAACCAAAGATCAACAAAGACCAATCAATAAAAAATTGTCCTTTAAATCATTCAATATAATCCAAACTAAGATTGAAACCCAAAACTAAGAAGAATTCAATCACATAATATTCCAGAAAAATCATAACATTTATCTCCAAATAATATTTACTACTCTTAAAGTCTCATACTGAAGTGTAATTAACCTAATCACATATCTTATCTGATAGGTTAATCATTTCCATAAATAATCTAAATCACCATATTTCCTCAATAAAAACATTGATTCTTCCAAAATAAAATTTCATCAATTACTCCACAAATGAAATATCATAGTATTCTATTTTCTTTAGGCATGTAGTGTTCCCAAAAGAGAGAAAGTCTTCCAAAATAATCTTTATCACTTGATCATAAAATAATTTTCCTATGCTAAGGATATCCATTTGATAAAACATAAGATCCAAAATTAACTTATTTTCCTGATCCATAAAATCATTTAACCAAAATGAATTAGGCATACTGACTAGGGAAATCACATAGTCTAGTGGGAGGCGATAAATCGAAATCACACCTTGGTTATGCATTCAATTTATGCAGTTATGTCTGACGTGACGGGTTGTCCCACAATTTTCATGTTTCTTATTTTTTTAAAACACAAAAAATAACCCACAAATTATTTAACTTCAATGGTGGTCTTGTACCTATAATTTTCATCCCAACTCATAATTACCTCAATATCTGATTTCATGATGTCTTATTGACATTGTTTTAGGTACATAAAATATCACTATTCCCAAATAAAGAACATAGAACCTTGATCATGGTGTCCACCTGGTTTCATCATAATCTTGTTCTCATTGACAAATGTTCCATGCATTGAAAAAATGATTTGGAGATCCTTCAAAATCATATGATTCCTTTATCCAAATACATCTTATATAACTTGGGTCATATGGGTGTTCACAGAAAACTAGTTTCAGAAAATTTAAATGTATGACATATAATTTCAAAAAATATGATAAAATTATCTTTCTATAAAATATTTTGACTGACTTTTTGTTAAAACATTCAATCAATGGTCCTTTTGAAATACCATACGTATGTGATAAAAGACTATAATTTAAAAGCAACTATAAATAGGTTACGCAAGGGTATCCTTCTTCATAAGCTTTATCAAAATCATTATATGCTTCAAAATCTTATGATATGGTAAAGTATTTTAAAATTACATGATAATATTTAACTTTATTGAAAACATGAGAATATTGAGAAAATAATATTTGATTAAATACAACCCATGATCCATGATGGTATCGAGGTATATCCGGGGTGTTTGATATCTAAAACAATTTCTTGCAAGTGAGTTGTATGATATAAAATATTTCAGATTCATTTGGGAATGACTTAGAAATAATTATTGCAAGAAAGTTATCTGGAAGCGATGGTAATGGCATTTGGGATCCTCCTCGTTTTATTTGTAATAGAAAATACTTGATCAGAAAATGGTAAAAAAAATAAGGATTGAATTTAAAGAGTAAACATAAAGACTGACCACGTGTTTAACGAAAACTCCTAATCCCTAAATTTTTCTATACAGACCTCTGATACAAACTATAAGGCCCCAGTCATAAAAATTACAAAATATTGAACTATGTTAATAATTCACATTGAATATCTATTCAAGTATATAGTTTTAGAGAATTAGGTCGTAACTATTACATTACATCTAAAAATAAACACTATAGACACTTCTAATCTATCCATTTTAAAAAAAAAATATCCTTATATATAACAAGAGTTATTTCTGGATATAAATATTTAGGAATAATTCCATTCTTTTTCCCATCCTTATTCACTGTGAAAAACATTTCAAAAACATGGGATGAGCCTAAAAAGCTTGATAAGGGCTATAAAACAAGGAAAGAAAACATTATTCCATAAATAAATACAAATCAATGAAATCATACACTGAAATCATTAACATACCACAAAAAATAATAATATTTAGGAATAACACATGAAAATAATAAATCATAAATGTAACTTGTGGCATCCACAACATACTTATGTTGTATCTTTCACGACTACATAGGGCGTTATGGTTGGAATACCCATCACAATATATTCCTTAAATATATCCTAAGAAACATTAATGATTACCTCCATCACATTACCCAATTCAATGTAGAGGTATCTAGGGTGCACCCACTCTAGTTTTATCACAGTACCAATCGTATACATAGACAATACCCAAGAACCATAACATAATCAGAACACATAACAGAAGTATAACAGAAATTTAACATTTCAACATTGGAATCACAATATATAATTTCAATATATTGACATAATCAATATATTACAAAAACCATTTTAAAAATCAAAATACATAAAAAGAGTATATGGTATTTATTATTATTTTAAAATCATTATTCTATATTAAGGAAGCCAAATATCAAATAATTCTCACAGTGGTAGAAAGGTCATTGTCACCACATACGTTAAAATGAAACAATGATTTTGTCATTTGGTAAAACGATTCATAGGGAACATATTCCCTTCAAATGATATTAAAACTCAAAGGGGTCTATACACCATATAAGGGAAAGTCATGAACAAATCAAATTATGCCTAAATGAAAAGAGATTGAGAAAAAGTCCCTTATAAATATCATTTTGTAAATAAAATTGATTTATTATTTGTATTGACTATAGGTACACCTAATTAATTTACAAATAATAGATAAGACATTAAATTTTATTTATCACATAATCATAGCATGACATAATCATGATGTAGAAAGTCAACCCAAATAATGGAAATTGGGTTAAGAAGTTCCCTTACCCTATGTCCAACATGACTCATTCGTTCTTTAATCTACTGAATAATAAACTAAATATAATTTATAATTGCATAAGAACCATTTTAAAGTTTATTATTCCATTTATATCACTTATTACCATGATATAAACATTAAAAAATAATTTAAGTTAATAAATTTCCTTTAGTCGATATTGGGTATTTGAGGAAAAAATGAACTTTTTATAATTAAAAGTTATCCATGTGGTGAAAATTATTTTATCTACAGAATTATATACATGATTTAGATATCATATATATCTTATATATCTAGTATATATATGTATTTATAATAATACATAACATTTGGAGATAACAAACGAAATTCCCCGTTCATGGAGATGGTAAGCCGTACGTATGCGTGAACGGTAGTTTCATTTTTATTTCATGTTTTATAGAATAAAAATTAATGATACATAGGTATATTATAATTCCAGTATAATATCATATATATTTTCATTAAATCTATCCTATATTCGTTCCACATATGGCATGAATGAGTCATATCACCTTGATGGGGTAGTAGTCCACATTTTCTCAAATAAAATTATTGTATTTACAAATTATTAAAATATAAAGGTATGCCATAAATGAAAAAATATAGAATTATAGAGACAATATAAATATTTTTTATATCACATATAAATAATGTTCCATCATTATGACTAACATGAAAGGATGTAGGAGATAATTGAACAATCATCATTTCGTGAGGCTATAGTGCTCCATCCACAAAAACAGTATGTTCATTTCAATTAGATGAAGGTGTGTGAAATTATTGTTTGAATACTTCTCATAAAAACATACTTTTATATTCAGGATACTATCTTTTTTATAAAAAAATGGAATAAATAGAGTTTAGTGGGTTGGAGAAGGATAATAAAAGAAAGGAATTTGAGAGAAGCCATTACCTTTATATCGGGAACTTCTAATGGTTTGAATGAAAAGGCTTTCTTGAATTGCCTTCTGCCTTGGGGAATGATTCTAGGAGGAATAAAAGGATTTTGGAAGATTATTTTAGTAGAATTTGGATGAGCCAAGGGGCTTGAGAGTTGTGGGTAATGGGTTTGAGTTGGAGGCCATTTGTTAGAGAAAGGGGGGGCTCGTTAGGAAAGTTTGAAATTGTTATTTTATTATAAAATGATTTTAGGTTTCCAAAGGACCAAAAATTATTGTATTCTACGAAATGTTACATATAAGTAAAAATAAAATCATACCATAAAATTTTTTCCTGTTTTTGGATATTTTTTAATGCTTATATTTTTTGATTATCCCGTTGTTATCTTATTTAACATTTACCATGTCCTCCTATATATTCATACTACATGGTTAATATATTTAATATAAAATTCCAAAAAACCCAAAATGGATCATTTATGTGTATTTTTAGTCATTCTTCTAAATCTTATATTTTTAGTATTATTTTGTCATTTAATAAAATATTAATTGTTTTAATAACTCATTTATGTCAATATATAAATTACTCATATCAAGGAATTTAAAAAATATATAACATCTTGATTATATAGAAAACCCTTAATTAAATCAAATATATCAAGTCTTTATTTCCTGTAAATTTCTTGTATTAACTAAAAAGTTTTAAATTTTTTTTTAATATTTATAATTTCAATTATTTGAATCTTTTATTGATGAAGTAATTACTGAATCACCATTGTGTAAAAACTAAACCTATTTATTTAATATCTAACAATTATAAATAAAATACCATTATACAAGATATTTTTTTAGATATAAAATTAATATTTATAGTCAAAGATTTAACTTATATAACCCCATATAAAAATTATTTTACTAAAAGATAAATGTTTATGATACTTTTGTATGTACGTTAAATTAATTAATATAAAGTGTCATTATAACATCCCATGTGGCTTCATGGTGTCCCAAAATAGACCAAGAATGACCTTGGTTGACCATATCTCATCCAATCAGGTTAGGAAAAGTGTAAGGGTAATTTAATTTTATTATAAAATTATTTTTCACCAGTATTTACCAGAATTACCCTCTAACTATGGTATATAAAATATTTAATAAAGTAAATGTTGATAATGTTTGAAAATAAAAGAAAATTATTTTGAAAATTCGTACATTTTGATTCCTAATATGGAATCAATCTTTTCAAATTCAAAACACAGTAGTTGTAGAAATTAATTTAAAATTAATTCTCGTTGTTAAAACAAAAAAGCGTGTTTTTATGAAATAATAACTATCAAAAGACTGACACTTGTTTATGTTCAATTTCATAGTAAAATTACATCCAATGACCAAAATTGGATTTAATGATAAAAATATAATTGAATTAAACATTAAAACTGATAAAAAAGAATAATATATCTATAAACATATATTATATTAAAAGGCAATTTTGAATTAAAATACAATATTTTTAACTATTCATAATAATGAAAATTATCAGAAAAATACAAAAAAATATAAACAATGTAAATTATTATGTAACTTTTATAAATAAGAAGTTTATATTGTCAAATAGATCATATAAAGGTAACAAAAACTAGATTTAATAGAGATTCACCATCAAAAGGTGGTAAAACAACCTTTTAAAAATAATAGAGTATTTATTCTTAAAATTGGAATCATTCTCATTTTAACCCTATAAATTTTTATTGGATAAATTTAAAAACAATTATAAAACATGTGTAATTATATTTTTGTTAGTTATATTCATTTTTTCCAATATAACGGCTTAGCGTTAACTACCATTTAATATAATATTATATTACTATTTTCAGTATAACTCAGCCTTGTGTGCAACATGAGATTTTGGAGAAA
Source organism: Viscum album (assembly GCA_963277665.1). NCBI lineage: Eukaryota > Viridiplantae > Streptophyta > Magnoliopsida > Santalales > Viscaceae > Viscum > Viscum album. The sequence continues at coordinate 834,572,262 of OY728142.1, read as the reverse complement.
CCTGTTGTTGAATGTCGGGTATGCCATCAAAAATAGAATAAATTTAAATTAAAATTAATAATTAGTTTACAAATATTAATAAATATGAAAATATCATATTTTTTATTTTCCCTGGATGTTGTAGAAAACATGTTCCTTTTTTCCAATGTTACAACACAATCCATTTATTTTCTTTGTCTACTTTTCGAAACACCATATTGAGTCATTTTTTTAGATAAAAAAACTAATATATTTTTTGAAAACTAGACGAGTGTATGAATCTCTTGTTCCCATTTTTGTGACTTATCATAATATAATGGGAAGAAGAACTTCTTTCACTCTCTAGTTTTTCAACAACAAGAAATGTTTTTCATTTAGATACATTGAATCAATATGTAGTGTTGGTATATTGATGAATAATGGAAATAATAATGATGTTAAAATTTTATGATAGTTATTTTTGAGACTTAGGGATGTGTAGGACTCTACAAAAACTCAATCTGACACATAGTGTGACCGTTATGGCTCAAGATTCATTATTTTATTTAAAAATTACATTAATATTATTAAAATAAACATAATACGTACTAAAAACTAAAAAAAAATAATTTTTATATATTTATATAATTTAGGAAAATTACCCATATGTCCTTTAGGACTTGTAGGGATCATCCAAACCTCAATCTGATGCATGGTGTGAATGGTATGCCACCATGTGTCCATTATCAGTTTAAAATTTACATATTAGTTCTAAATGTTTAACTCACTTGAATCTAAGAAAACAAGTTGGAATTGAATTGGTAATTTAGGAAAATGATTCATAAATTATTTGTGATGTGTATGAATTGGTCTCCTATCAAACAGATACACAATGTGATTGGTATGTTTCAATGTGCATGTTTTTAGTTTAAAATAGAATTTTAGAAAAAAAGACAAGTGATTCATTGAAAAATGAGAAAATGAATTAATATTGTTTTGAAGAATTAAGAAAATGATCCATGATTTATTTTAGATGTCTAACAATCACCCTCACCTCCATCAATCATATGGTGTATCCGGTATGATTCCAAACGAGTCTATTTTGTTTCAAAAAAAATTGACCACAATTATAGTAAAAATGATTAAAAACCAAATAAAAACTAAGAAAAAATATTAAAATAATTATTATACTTTTTATAAATGATCCATATTTCATTTGCGATGTGGATGAAGAAGTCACACATCAATCCGATCCACAGTGTGTCCTATATTACTCTATGTGCATCTATTTATTTAAAATTGAAAACAATTTTAGTTAGATGGAAAACTGACCTACTCAAATCTAAGTATACAAATTTAGATATTTTTATACATTGGGGAAGAAGTCCATGTGTCATTTGAGATGTGTAGGAATCTACATCACCCCAATATAATGCATGGTGTTATCGATATTACTCTAAGCGTGTTTTTAATTCAAATTAACATTAATTTTTTCCAAATGAATATATGATGTGCTAAAAACCAAAAAAACACACTCAAATTGTTTTTATACATAGTAAAATGATCTACGAGTCATTTATGATGTGTATAAATTAGACACACCTCTATAAAATATATAAAGTTATCAGTAAGACTCCGAGTACATCATTTTATTTAAAAGTGACATCAATTTTAGTAAAAAGGTCAAATGGAAAGCTCAAAAACCCATAAAACTATTTCTAATTGTTTTGATACATTAGGGTAATAATCCATATGTCATTTTAGATGTGTAGGAATCAGCCGTAATGCAATTTGTTTCAGAGTGTGACTGATATTACTCTAAGTGTGTTTTTTTATTTTAAATTTACATTAATTCTAGAAAAAAGGAAAAACATACATACTAAAAATAAGAAAAAACATTATAATTGTCTTCAAACTTTATAAAATGGATCCATGGGTCATTTTGGACTTGTATGAACTAGCCACACCACAATCTATTGCATAGTGTTACTTGTATGATTCCAACTACCACATTTTATTTAAAACTAACATCAATTTTATTAAAAAGAAAAAATGACCTACTCAAAACCATGAAAACACTTTAGGATTGTTTTGATACATTATTCAAATGATTCATATGTCATTTAAAACATTTATGAATTATATTCACTTTAATCTGACTCAAGGTTTGACCAGTATGACTCTAAGTATGTATTTTTATTTGAAATTGACATGAATTTTAATAAATGTAACAAGTTAAATACTTAAAAAAACATTAAATGTGTTTTGATACTTTAGTAAATTGATTAATGTGCCATTTGAGAAATATAGGAACCAAATTCACCACAATCTGATGCCATATGAGACCTATATGACTCCATGTGCTACTTTTTATTTAAAATTGACTTAATTTTAGTAAAAAGAAAAATTATAATTCAAAATAGAGAAAATGTGTTTGGATGGTTTTAATGGCATTGTAAAAATGATCAAATAGTCATTTTTATGTGTATGAATCATCCATACATATCTGACACATGGTGTGCTCAATATCATTCAATATACATCATTTTATTGTAAATTGACCTTATTTTTGGAAAATGGAAGAAGTTATATAATAAAAACTAATAAAGTGCATTTAAATTGTTTTGATACTTTTTGAAGATTATCTATCAGTGATTTGGAATGTGTAAGAATTAGACGCACCTCTATCGGACAAACGGTGTGACCGGTATGACTCCAAGTGTGTGTTTTTATTTAATATTGATATTGGTTTTAGTTAAAAGGAAAACTTACCAACTCAAAACCCATAAAATTAATTTAGATTCTTATTATATTTAAAGTATATGATCTATATAAAATTTGAGACGTGTAATAATCAACCTAACATCAATTCGACATGCAATTTAACCAGTATGACTCCAAATGAATTTTTTATTTAAAATTGAAATGAATATTAGTATAAATGAAAACTTACCTACTCAAAACCAATAAAATTCATTTTGATTGTCTTGATACTTTAGGATAATAATCCATAAGTCATACATGACATATAGGAACCCAAATCACATCAATAAAATTCCCTATGGGATAGATATGACTCTATGTGTATCTTTTAGCTTTAAATTGATAGTAATTTTAGAAAAAGGAATAAGTGACATAATGGTGACTAAAAAATAAATTAGGATTGTTTTCATACATTATGAAAACAATACATGAGTTATTTGGGATAATTAAGAATAAGAATCTCCTTAATCTAATGAATGGTGTGATGGATATGACTTAGAGCGCATCTTTTAATTTAATATTGACATCAGTTTTAGTAAAAAGAAAAACTAACATACTCAAAAACTAGAAAACAAAGTTATATTGTTTTACTACTTTAGATAAATGATCTATATGTTATTTTTAATGTGTAAAAATCATTCACACATTAATCAGTTTCATGGTGTGACTGGTATGACACTAAGTGCATTTTTAATTTAAAAATGACGTCAATTTTAGTATAAAGGATAATTGAACAACTCAAAATCAATATAATGCAATCAAATTATTTTTACACTTTAGAAAAATGATACATATGTCATTTGTGATATGTAGGAATCAACCAAACCATAATTAGATGTACAGTGAGAATGATATGACACCAAGTGTGAATTTTAATTTTAAATTTACATTAATTTTACCAAAAGAAAAGGATACATACTAAAAACAGAGAAAACACATTCAGATAGTTTTGATATATTTCAAAAATCATCCATGAGTAATTTTTGATGTTTAAGAATCAACATAACCTTAATTAGACCCATGGTTTGACCAGTACAACTAAATGTTCCCATTATCAGTTTAGAATTGACATTTCTGTTCAAAATGTCTGCCACTCACTTAAAACCTAGAAAATACACTTCGATTATCTTGATAATTTAGGCCCAAAGATCATATGTCATTTTTGACATATAATAAGCTACCTTATGTGAAACCAAAACATGATGATATCAGTACGATTCAAAGTTCATGTTTCTAGTTTGAAAAGACATTTTAGTAAAAAACTCAAGTAATATTCTAAAAACCAAGAAAAAAAATTCGAATAGTTTTGATATTTTACAACAATGATCCATATATAATTTAAGATATCAAGGAACTATACAAACCTAAATCCCACACCAAGTGTAACCTGTATAACCCCATGTGTGTCTTCATTTATATTTGACTTTAATTTCATTAAAAAGAACAAATGACATACTAAAAATATGGAATACACATTAAATTGATTTTATACTTTAATACAACGATCCATGCCTCATTTGAGGCATGTTGTAATGAAACAAAACTCAATACAATGCATAGTGTGACTGATGTAACTCCAAGTGTGTATTTTTATTTAATGTCTAAATTTCATAATATATTATTTCATATTAATGCTTAATTTATGTCTTTATAATATTATAGACATAAGATTTTTCTTCTTATATATGTGGATTATCATTATCGGGTTGAAGTTATTTTTTTGGCAATGGATAACATGGATGAGAATTTTTTTGAGGGGATCAAAAGATCCAAATAAGTTGAAAATTTAATATTTTTAACATTTTTTTGAGAGTAATTGTATATTTTAGTATACAAAATATTGTTTTAAATGTATATATTAGTGTTTTTTGTTTTCATGATGTAATATTTATTTTGATTAAATTATATATTTTGTTTACATGTTATAGGTTGGGGTCACTATAATTATCTATTATGAAAACATCATATTACAATAGTTGGGACCTTTATCAGTGATATAAATAGCACTAATAAAGGGGCTCTTTATGAGTGCTAAACCATCATTGATAATGGGTGGCCATTATCAGTGTCATTTGTAGCCCTAATAAAGAAACCACTTTATCATCTCTTTTTTTAACATTGATTAAAGGGACCTACATTAATATCACTAAAATTAACAACACATTATTAGCATTGTTGAAATCCTTTTGCGGATTATTAAAGTGCGTATCTATAGTATTGATTTTTACATGATATTTTTATTATTATTTATACATAATTTTATGCGTTTCGTGAGTTATGTATGTTGATGATTAATTGGGTTAGTCATGATCATTAATTTGTTGAGGTTCGATGGATTTTATCTTCCATGATATATTCCATGAGAGATTAAAGTGGTGTAGTTATTAGTCATTACAAAAATGAAATAAATAGAATTATATTCCTCTCACGTTACCTAAGAGGATAATTACCCTGTAGAGGAGTAATATGGTCTGTTATCTAGCCAGTTCACTTGTTCATGAATGGAACAAGATGATTTCGCCCTTTATGATTACCTTGGTAGTAATTTTTTTATTTAAATGATTTTTTAGAAATGCATCAAACGTCATTGTTTTAGCTGGACAGTGGGAAAGGAACACATAAAGAATGGGTTCCATCATTAACATCAATAACCATCCACACTTTAGTAATATATATTATTATTTTTTGGATTTTTATGATTGGGGAATCAACTCTACGATGTCTGGGAAATTGATTAGATATTGGAGGGGTTCATTGCAAAATTCTATCGACATCTTCGATTGGAGCAGGGAATATCTACAGAAATCTGAAACTACTGTAGGAGGAGATTCTTTATAAAAAATAATCTTCCACTCTATCCTAAAGGGATCAACATCCCATCTTGGATCATGGACTTGGAGGGTTAGTTCAAATATATATAAATACTAAAACTACTTTCATAAATTCATGTTTTTCCAAATTGGAAATTATGGATGTAAACTTTATCTAAAAAATATATTAATAATTTTTTTTCATTATTTATAGATTTAAAATCTAATTTAAGTTTTAAAGAACTAGTTGTGACCACTAATATGTATTTTTGTTAACATTTCAAAATAAAAATTATAGAGGTTATTCAAAATCTATAATATACCTAAAGTCAAACACTAACAGAAACATAAAATTTAACTTTCTTTGGGAAGTTATTTAAAAAAATTCAAATAAACCCATATAATTAAAATAATTATTGAGATCTTTTGTTACCTTCTTGTGAAATATTACAATAGAATTTTTCCATTGCATGTCAAATATTGATATTTTATAGGGGAACAAATAAAAAATTTTGGATGATATTTTTAAAGGGAGGGAATGGAAGAAAAATTAATGGGTGGTTCCTCAATCATTTTTTTCTTTTATCATAAAATTATAAACTATATGAAGAAAATTCTAGCAGAATTTTTTTCCATTATCATTGCTTTAAACCATTGAAAAACAATTATTATTTAAATCGAATTTTATTGCAATGTTGGTAATAAAATAGTGATGGATTGGATTTATTTAAGGATAGTTTAGACATTTTCCATTTTCATATTTTTATTATTGGTTTATATTATAATTTTTTTATTTAATTATTTTGGGAAAATAATCAAACCATCGCAACATTATTTTTTGGTAGTTCTATATGAAGACAATATACTAGAAATGCTATTCAGAAAAAACAATGAATTAAAAAACCAACATTATGAATTTTAAAAAATATATAAATAAATAATTTATTTTTAAAATTACACCACATAAAGTGTAACTAAATATTAATTATTTAAATGCATAAATATATAATAATATAAAAAAATATATTACATACATTCATCTCTGCCATCACACCATAAGTTTATAACCATCGATCAAAAACTCATTAATCATATATATAATGAATTAGTTCAACACCCATCCCAAACCCATCACATCCTTCACTTTACTATAACTACATCTAACCAAATATATAGGAAGGATCATCATACGTGAAAATAGATTGTTCATATCTACTTTACCACTACATATTGCCACATTCATAGACAAACTAATCATACATGAAACTGATCACATAATAGTCCTATCATAAGAAAAAAATTTGATATAAATCATAGAAGCAGAACATTAGAAATAGTCATTATATTAGAATACATGATAATGTTTAACCATACCACAGAAACTATAAACAATCATGTTTTCCATCTAAATAATGTTTTTGATTAGAAAAATAAAACTCCTACCCACAACCTACATATGTTATCTAAAATACCAAAGTATACAATTTATGAAATGGAATATGAAACAGAATGAAGGAAAACATATCTATAATTTTTTCACATAACATTTTACTTTTTCTTAATAAAATCCATGAAATTTTCATACAAAGAAAAAGATATATCCACCCACATATCAAAGATTAATTAAAGATATTAAAATTTCATTGATAGTTAAATCTCAAAACACACCTAGAACACATTTAAAATTTAAAATTACTTATCCAATATACTATTATTCTCTCAAAAATAAAAATGGTTGAGTTCATAAAAATATAATTTGTTTTTAACTATATGTGCATTGCGATCAAAATTACTGAATTAGATATTTTTAATGACATGGATATTATGTTAGTCATTACATTTCATAAATTAGTCTACCATATTTATAGTAGGATTTTATGATAAGACAAGGTTTTTTACTTGATTTTGACCCCTCAAAACCTATTTTTAATGACATCAATATTATAAAAAAATTATTGTTTTGTCATCTTGATCACACCACACATCATTATGATATTTTATTTTCTTATACACAAATAAATAATTCAACAATATTTTTCCCAGGATTTTATGTCATTTTGAGGTCATTTTCTATGGTTTTTACTATTACACACATGTTTTAGAGTTTTTGAAATGTCCTATCCCTGGTTCCAGAAATAATCTACAATAATATGATTCGTTATATGACCTTATACATGCATCCCCAGATGCTAGAGGTTACTAACTAGTACCGAGGGTCTAAAAAGAAACATAGAGAAACTATACCACCGTTATGAGATAATCAGAATAGTAGAATTCCATTATAAAAAACAATAGGAATAAATATAAAAAACCACACATTAGGTAATTAATTATGAAACATGGGGAAATGACAAAAAACCAAATACATTAAACTTTTTATGTCAGAATTGTATCATTTATAAATGGAAACCCTAAACAAAGACACATTGAAAGTCCAAGAAACATGTCCTACAAATATGTACTATACTCTAATCCATGATCCTCCCCTAAATCCCAACTCATTCTTCTATCATAGGGACTTTTCCCTTATCCTAACCTGCAACTGTTAAATCTACTTAGGTATATATTATGTCCTGATCAGGGTGTGAGTACAATCATAGTAGGATACAAAAAAGGTGTCTAATTAATTTTCTACTCTTGTAATAGTGTATGAAATATTACAAATAACAATAATCAAATTTGAAAGATGGAATAGGTTTGACAATCATTGAGTTTTCAATTATCCATATATCACAATTGGTTTATCATAACCATAATTCTTAAAAACCTAAATCCTCCATGATAGAAGTCTAATTCATAAAAAAAGAGTTTAAACACTCTAAAAAATTGTTAATCATTAATAATTTCAATTATAACTATTTTTGATCACTAGTCCATTTAGCCGTACCAAATAAATAGGCATTAAATCTAATATCATCATTCTGGCACTGTATCCATGAATAAGGAACAATATGTTCATCATATCAAGTCAATAATGCTAAGAACTAATTCCATCCATCCCAAATAAATGATAATTAACACCATTTACAAAACCCCTACACATGATTTGGAAATTTCATGTACATACTCTCTAACCATTTCATTAATTCACATTTTCCAAGGTCCAACCAACTTGTCCTTTTAATCTTATCACATCATTAATAGTGCACCCCTTACGTTCACCATTATTAACGTTGTCTATCAATTTAAATATCTCTAACCAAATTTCATACTTAAACCATATCTTTATTGATTAGTTTAACACCCATTTAAGGAGATTTAAAACCATTTAACAACATGGTCAACCCCTTTTACCATTTACCCATAGTTATATTCCCTTTTCATAACACCTTTAATTTCTTATTAATCCAAACAACCCTTTAAGTCTGGAAAACTAGTTCAATCAAAAAATTTAACTATTTTAATCAATTGAACCCTATATCTCATCATTTACAAAAAATACCATTCTATTCAAAGTATTGATACACCCAATGGGTGAATTAAATTTTTGACATATGATCTTCAATAGAACCGATGAGATCTATGAGAGGCTTATCATATCACTTAAAGGAATAATTTATTTTTCTTAGTAATGAATAAAAAATTAAAAAAAGGAATAATAATGAAAAAACCAGATATACAAGAACAATGTTAAGAATATGTGATAAATCTTATAGACCACATACCTTTTTCTAATAGAAAATCACTTGGCCAACCCCATCCATTGAATCAAGCTAGAAAGACCAATAATTAAAGGGTGAAGAAATATCTGGAAATATGGATCATTAACATTAGAAGAATAGAAACAACGATGGTGTAAATCATTAAGAATATAGAGGAAAGGGGACTTATAGACTAACTATAAGCTGCAGATCCTACAAAATGGAACCTTATATTCCTAAAAATAAAAGGAGAATAGTCATTGGATGAATTTGGAGGGTTTGTTACATACCCATTGCTATTGATGAATTAATGAGAGTAAAAATTAAGTTAATTTCATGTAAAAATGTGAGGAAAAAAGCACAAAATTTCACATTGAAGGAGGTTAAAGGCTTGGATGCTCTGTTTTTCAAAACACACACCATCTTTTCAGTATCCTCTATCAAAAGGGAATTTGAGCCACATAATTTTATAGGGTAAATATGAAACTTGAAAAAGAATATGGATGCCATGTAGATGGTTTTTTTAAAGGATTTATGGTTTCTAGGACCCCTTGAACAATTTAAAACTCGTGATTCCCTAGTCTCTAGCGACGATAGTTGTGGTACAATGATAGTTCACACCATGAACCCACCATGATCCATAAATAGTCTATATCTTTTACATCCTTTTTCATTCCCTATTCCCCGTGGATCCCCCCAAGACCTTACTTAATCCCTGGAGGTATCCTATTTACGAATTTTAAAGGATCTATGCCAAAATTTAAGAAAAATAAAACCTCATCAAAAGGTTAGGATCTTAATATCTATACTCCTTATAATAGTTAAAAATTGGCATATTGTCACAAGTGTCACTAAGACTCTGAGGTAAAAAGGTTAGGCCACTAGGCTTGCATTCAAGATTCCTTTCAAATGTTTCCACCAAAATGTGTCTATGCTGCCACAAAACTCAGGCCGACAACACAATCTTATCCTGAAGCTTTTCTTATTGTGATCAACAATACAAAACAGAAGATCCTCATAGGGCACATCAGCCAAAATCTAAAAAATATATATATATATCACCTGAGAAGTCGTGGGGTGATACTATAAAATCAGTGACATATAAAAACTTTTTGTATAACACCATTCCACATTGGAATATCCAATTTTTACACACTCAATCCAACCCTTTACATAATCACAAATGGTCCAATATACCTGATTTCTAACATACTCTCTATTAAAATCTGATATTGATACAATCTCATTGAGAAATGAAGGAACACACTATCACCCAATATAAACTCAATATGTCGATGATGTTGATCAATATATGGCTTATATTTACTTTTTTTCTATATCAATATGATTCCAGATCAATATGACATGATCCTATGTTTCATTCATGATACTCAACCCTAATAACTCTGATTCTCCAACTTCCATCTAATATACGGGTGATATTCATATACTTCTATAAAGTACATTATATGGTTATATCTAAATTCTCAACCGTTGGTTATTGTTTTTGGTGAAACAAAAAAACAATATGTGATTCACTAGGGTTCCCCAAATTCTGGGACACATACCCTTGACATGTACTCTAACACTTTGATAGTAAATTTTGATTTCTTGTCCATATATAGGTGATAATATATGCATGAAAACACATTAATACTATGTAACTTCTTCATCCTTTTACTATAGTGAAAATCTAAATGAAGATCATGTTTTGAAATGATACTTTGTGGGTCCTCAAAAAAATGACCTATCTCTTGATCATATATGTCCTCCAATTGATCAATAGTTAAAGTATCCCAAATAAATTAGAAAAATTAAACCTTTTCTACAAGTCTATAATCACCTATATCACATCACTCTCCTGAGGATTCATTATGAATCCATAAAAAATTAAATGATAACATCATCCCAATTATATAGCATAATGAGAAATGGTGGTAATAGTCCAGTAGGTCACTGATTCTCAACCTTCACCTATTAAATGTGTAGAAAAATGTCATTAAAATTACAATTTACTTTTTCATTCTTAGCCACACATACTATTCGATGAAGATTATGACACATTTTGATCAAAATATGATGCACCGCCCAGTATGAGGACTGAAAGTGATGGATCAACTACTACCACAAACAAGTAGGCATGAAAACATGACAACGAATATTTATAATCTAAACACTATAATTATTTAATTAGAAGGTAGATAATTCCTTTAAAATCATTCCATCAATTCCAGACACTCGAAATCCTCACATTTTATCCTCTTATCAGGATTATATGAGAGGGAATAATTGAAAAATACATGAGTTTCATATTTTCCTACTCTACCTAAACACCTACATGCCTCTCAGTGAACATGGTCTTTATATTCAACTCATAACTAGAATCCTAAACCATCCGAGCCTAAGTGTTTTAAATTAAATAATCTCTTTTTACCCCTTTTCCCAATGTATAAGTTAACTAAAAATCAAAGTCAGGAATATTTTCAACAAATATACACTACCATATATTTAAATCCTTTTTAAAAATGATTTATTTTAGGCTCTTAATATTTTTATACAATATAAACTTCCCACCTAGGAGATAATTCTGCCAAAATTTTATGGCATGAAGCACTTTGACTAACATGAGATCATTAGTATGATAGTTCCATTCATGTGGGATTATCAATTTTGATCCATTTTCCACTAATCGATCTCAATAGAATAACACTTCCTCGTGTATGAGCCCAAACAAATTAAAAAAATTACAATTCTTACATGATTCAAACAATATCAAAATCCCTATTATTGTGAAAAGTCTCTTCAATTCTTGGAAATTATTTATCATATTCTCCAAACCACTCTAACATGGTGTCCTTCATTATTTGGATCTCTTGTGTTGCCTCTAAGTGAGAGAAGATTTTGATGAACATTTGATAATAACCCAAAAAACCCCAAATTCCTTACATATCATGGAAATTCTTGGGAATCTCCCAGGAAAAAACCATTCTAACCCTTTTGGGGTCCACTAAAGAACATTTTAGTGAGATTATATGACACAAAAAGTGTATCATTTTTATCCAATAATGTCACTTATATAGCTTGGAATTTAACTTATTATCTAATAGTGTACTTATAATGATGTCAAGGTGTTTTTCATGATCATCATAAGGTTATTTTTACTCCATGATTTCATAAAAAGATACAATAAAAAAATAATCCAAGTTTGGGTGAAAACATCAATTCATCACATCAATAATCAAAGAATGAATGTTTTTATCCTAAATAATATTATGAAAAATCATACAAGACTCACCTATTTCTGAAATTAGTCCTTGTAAAATCAGAAGGTCTCACACTTAGCTGATGATATACTAACCTCAAAACATTATTGGAGAACACACATTCACCCCTTAGCTGGTCAAAAATAATGTCAATACATGAAAGTGGATACTGGTTCTTAATAGTCCTTCGGATTAACTCATGATAATCTACACAAAAACACAAAATTATTCACATCTTCTTCGAAAAAATAGTTGAGGATCCCCAAGGTGAAATTCCAAGATGGATGAAAATTTTATCCTTCAATTCCACCTAATGAGTCATAATATCTTGAATCTCTACTGGTTTGATTCAAATATAGTGGAATGAAAATTGGTTTAGATCCATCCATGTACTCAATAATAAACCCAACCTCTATCTCAGGTGGAAGCGCTGTAAATCCTCAGGGATCATGCCATAAAGTAGATCCACTACTGGAGTAATGACATAATTCTCCACTCTAACATCACCAGAAGAAGGAATAATAACCTTGGCTATGAGTTCACTCAGTTTCTTATGAAATGGACATGGAAAACCTTCCTGCATATCTAATTCCTCAAGAAAAACATAGGTTTTATGCTTTGGAGATATAAAGACACTCTCATTTAGTATCAATTGATGTGATATTGATATATTACTATCCAGTCTATACCATATTTCTGGTCAAAACATGATAGACCATTCATGTACAAATACCAAAAGAATTGGCACTTTCCAATCATTATAGAACACCCTTTAAATGATAGTTTCCCACTATTGATTCACCCAAAATATTTCGATCATCATTATCCAACACAATATATTTAAACACAGTCCCAAAACATTCATGAGTCATGAAAATATAATATTATGAGAGGCTCCTATATCATGTAAATAATTATAATGTTTGGAAGTGACAACAAAGATACATCAGAAAGTCTGTGGTCTTTCCCCACTACCACTAGGTACTAGTTGAACTACATGTAGCTAACCTATCCCCATACCATATGACCCTATCTAACTTCCATGATTTGCACTGCAATATAGATACAATTTCACTTTTCCTGGAGTACCTCAACCTCCACCCCAAACAGTGTGTCTAGTAGAAGTCTAAATTCGAGAATGATATTGTGTTGTTAATCCAATTTCAAGGCTCTTTATTGGTGTAACTTCACTATAAATACCCATATATCGATGGTTTATGTTAAACCTCTATAAATTTAAAATCTATACACAATACTGAAACTATACTAGTGTATGAATACATTGAACATGAATGTGTCTAGGAAAACCATAATGATTTCATACCAACTAACCACTTCTATGTGAGGTAACTATTATTCCTTATAAACTCTATTCAACATCGTCCAAGTGAAAGTTCACATAATGTAGCTTCATACTATCTGCAGATGTACCAACAAATATCCTAATTGATAATACCTATCCACCACTAAAATCAAACTCCAGGTTCCTATTAGAGAAAAGATCCTGATTTATGACCCTCAAAAACTTATTCAAATGGATGATATTCCCCAGGGACTTTATCTATCATTTAAGCCTATCCTGGAAGAGTCTCTCCATAACTAATTCCTCTCCAACCAATTTTGGAACAAAAAAACATCAATTCTGTGAAATGGCTAGTATAATCCATCAATGTCATATTCCCCTAGTTCAAACACATAAACTCTATAGCTCTATATATCTTCCAGGTCCCAGGGTAAAACTACTCCTAAAACATACAATGGAAGTCTTCCATTCTCAATTGAATAATAACTCATCTTGGACCTGAATAACCCACCAATTCGTCATTTTTCCTACCAACATGTGTGATTCCAACATAAATGAATTATTTTGATGAATCTCTGGCTGATATAAGATCATATTGATATAATGAAATCATAACCCATATTTCATAGGTATACCCTCTAAAAAATGGCAGAGGATGATGTAGCTGAAAAACTCTAGTCGGTTGAAACATTCCCGAACCTTTCTATATTAGGTCTCTTTACAAAAACATCATAATGTAGATAAAATTCTCCCAGAACATCTCTTAAAACCCATCCCTGAGAATCAATGAAGGATTTAGTCCCACTTATAGAGGCACATTCTCAGTAATGTTCACATATCACCCTACATGGATATCGTCATCATGATGAAATATCTCTATAATTACAAAATATTGTCTCAAAACACAAAACATATCACTTCTACATTTACAAAAAAGAGCGTGGGGCATGGGTGAGAAACTATATATCTCAAGTCATCTCAGATGCACATTCCCAATGGTTATCACCATAATACAATAACTACCATCAAACATCTATATCAAGGGTAACCGGAAAACATAGGGTAAAATAATTTCCCATAATCATACACTTTCATTTAAAACATTTTTTTTGGAATTTCAATTATTTTTTTCAATTTTTTTGATTCTGTGTTATACAATATTTCTATAAACTCAATAAAAATAAAAAAAATTATTTAATTTTAAACAACCCAACAATAACTGTATTTTCATTATGTTCCTAATATTATTAATTTCTTATAAATCACTATGTTCATAAAATGATGAATGAAAAAACAATTATTTTCCAAAAAAATGATTAAAATAATAGAAAAAATAACACCACAAGAAATTTTTTCACTCAATGTGAAATAACATCTAATTGTAACACAAACATCAAAAACAACAATCCACCCAAGGAACATGGGGTTTCCCCAAAAGATGGGTCTAATACTCCCATGTATGAAATCATTAATAAGGCCTAAAACATCATATAATACTTTCTATATTTTCTATGTAGTAAATAGAAATAGAAGAAAAATACCATGATACATCTTTGTAAAATTTTTGGCCCAGTTTCCACTAAACCAATGCCTTGAGCCAGTTTTTTATGTGACCTAAAGTAATCCTCCGCATACAGCAGTTGCTAAAAACTTACACAGAGGGTATAATAAGGCATGTGGGGAGACTATAACTACTTTATCAGAGTAGGAAGACAATAGTTTTCAAAATAAAATTATCCCAATGAATAAGGATAAATAAGCACACATCTTGTAATCAATTCTCCAACTATGTAAATTCCAACAAACCAAATATAGTAAACGTTTCATATAATATTAGTGATATGTGTCAAAGTAAATACTAAATAATGAAACTCTAAAAATACAAAAAATGGGACTTGTCATCATCTTGGAACCCTCATCCATCCTCTTTCCCAAAATCTTGACTCAAAAATATATTGTAGAGCCTTTTCCATTATAATAAACTGAAACCATAAAATCTTCTTTGATACCAACAATGTCCTGATTAGGGAGTGAGTAAAACTTAATAGGATATCCATAACAGTGTCGAAAATAAAATATAGTGTAATAGTATTTTAATTAGTCGTATAAAAATAATAAAGTCATTAATGTAAATGTAATAAGATTTCACATTAATTTAGTTATAAATTATCCCTTTTTTATCATTTGGTTTTATAGTGACCCTAATACACCAAATCTACATATCCCATATGAAAATTATAACCATAAACATAGAGGTTAATCACATTTTATAGAAGGCGAATATAATAATCATTTCAAATTTAACTACTGGGGGGAACCAGTCCTTTTACCCATACTTTATTAAATGGAATTAGTTCTTGAATCATCATCCCAATACCCTTGACAAGAATGAGGTACACTATGCCTATCATATTAAGTCCATGATACTAAGTGTCACATAAAACCATCCTAAATCAAGGAAAAGTAATTCCATTTCCAACATCCTTACACATGGGTTGGAACTTTTTTTCAATCATCTTTAATCATTTTATCAATTAAACAATTCTACGGTCAAAACTTTATGTCCTTTTCAACATATCATAACATTAAGAGTTCAACTCATTCATTCACTCTTATTCAATTGGTCTAAATCATTCAACATCATTAGCAAAATTACATACTAAATCCATTTCATCATTCATTCACTTGACACACATATAATGTTCTTTATAACCATTTAACACCATGATTAATCCCCTTTTACAATTTACCCTTAATTTTCTTGCCCTTTCATAACACCATTAATTTCTAATTATGTTCAAAAAACCTATTTTACCATGTTAACTTTTTCAAACAACAATTTAAATTGTATTAATCATATATAACCTATACCTCAACATTTAAAACCCACTATCTTTTTCCATGGGATTGAGACAACCCATAGGTGGCCTTAAGTTCAGTCTTCTAGTACTCAATGGACCGTATATGATCCATGTGAGGTATAACATATCATTTAAATTATGAATTAAGTTATTTTAGTCAGAAAGACATATATACATCAAATTACCATAATGAAACAACTAAATACACATGAAATACATAAATACTATGATATATGGATTTTATAGAACATAAATTATGCTCAAATACAATCACTCACCTAACCTTGACCCATGATAGTTGAAGTGGCTGCAAACACAAAGGTAAAAAATCCATTGAAATGGGGATCATGAGATTTATATTAAGCTAAAAACACATGTGGTAAATCTTCTATAAAATATATGAATGTGGAATCAGTATCCTTTGTCCCACTTTACATGAGGTGAAGGGATTGGATGTATAGTTTTCTAAACCATGAACCAACTATAAAGTATCCTATATTTAAAGAGAAATAAAACCAAATGATTTACTGAGGCACCTGAATGGCTTAAAAAACCATATGGAAACAATATGATTGGATTTTTATAAATATTAATGGTTTGGATAACACCCCATTAATGGTTTACAAACTATTATTACCCACTTAATAGGGTATATTATCTTCGAATATGGATAGTAATAATCATGTACAAACCACATTCTATGCATAATATGTCCCCTTTCCCCCCCTTTTCATGTCCCAAAACCAGGGGAGACCTCAAGACCTAACTCACACCCAGTAGGCATTCAGTTAACCAATTTAAAATGTGTTAAAACAAATTAAAACAAATCATTATTCATCAAAAGGTTGGGATATTCTATTCTTAAAATACTAGAAATGCATTTTCTATCATCCTGGGAAAACTCGTACTCAAATTAATGTGGTTTCAATTTATTAATTTCAAAAATTAATCTATGTCCATTTTCCTATGGTTTGACATAAATTTCAGGTTATTGTATTGGTTTTGACCACCATAATTCGTGTTTTTGAAGATTTTGATATCTTTTACAACTACATATTGGGTTATTTTGATTACATTGAAATTAAGATTGATGGTAAATTTTCTCATTCACATTAAATAAATTCAATGATAGTTTTTCTAGGATTTAATGCTAATATTATTTCATCTTCAATAGTTTTTTAATCTTACATACATGTTTCAAAATTTTAAAACTCTAAACTTGTGTCTATGGACATCCAAAGAAAAAAAAATCTAGATTGACGTAGCATGAGTTTTTACATTTTGAAAAAAAAATATGGTCCTTTTATAGGGATTTAAGAGAATTAACAAGTTATTTTCTTCGTTTCCCCATGATACATGTTTCTATAGACTTTGTTATCTTTCAAACAATTATATTTAGTCACTTCAATCACATCATACATCAAAATTACTTACTGCCTGCCCATAGATGTACAAACTGTTTCAATTAATTTTTTCCAATGTAATAACCCATGTATAGATGAGATATTAAATTTTGAATAAATTTGAATTTTTCTTTTGGTAGATGGTTCCATTTGAGAATCAAATCATGTATTATGGTTATGATAAATTTGATGTCTTGAATATATTTTTTTGCTGTATTTTATGGTTTTGTGGAAATCCCAATTGTTTGGGTGAATATTAGAGGAGTTTTTGGGTGCCCTGGCTACTAAAACTGTAGCCACAATTCAGTCGTGGATTGAATTGGTCTTTACCACATTGAATGACCTTCATGGGGGTCATTTAGGATGTTGAAGTGGGTTGGACGATGGAGAACAATACAATGACTCATGATTCATATCGTGAAACCTATGTTCACCCCATAAAATAGTGCTAGAAGCATTGTATATTAATTTTAAAATGGGTGGATTCACCCCTTTATTCTCTAAATGGTGTTGTTCTCATAGGAGGACTTGAATGGACCTCCTCCTCCCTTAATATTCTTCGATTTTTAGTGGTTTTGGGTTTGATTTGATAACATTTTCTGGTATTTTCTTCTTACATATATTTGTTTTACTGATTCCCAAAAATTTATTATTTTTTTTTCATTTCAATTTCATGTATTATCATTGATTCCACTAGATAAAAGTATAATATGGTGTTTCTGAGAGTGATTTTAGGTATCCTAGTGATGAGGAATCCTCATAAAACATCCACAATTTGTCGTGCACTATTTCGATGAGGGATGTCAATGTAGAAATTTTTAAAGTCAATTTGGATTAAACTAAATAATTTTATCTAATAGATTTATGTTTTTGGTTAGGGATTTTTCATTGAAGGAAGTCATAGTTATAAAGCAGGGTTTTGGTAGGTTTTTATTAATGTTTTAGTGTGACAGTTGTACTTGATGAGGTTTTAGTCATTATTCATAATTCAATTAAATTTTAAATTTATGTGAAACTATATTATTAATTATAAATTAAATATAATTAATTATATTTTTTATTTTTTCTATTTATAGGGCCTCGTGGTGATTTTATAATTATTGGTTGATCCAACGTTGAATTTGGGATGATCTATTATGCAATGATTAAAAAGGGAAATGGTTTATTTATTGAGTCTTGTGGTTCCTTGTAGACACCCATTTTGTATATTACATTTTTTTATGGAATGTTGTGTGTGGTCTCACCATTGAGGAAAATTTTTCCTTTTAAAGGTCAATGAATTATTTTAATTAATATGGGATGCTTGAACTGAACAAATTTCTAAAGGTAATGATGTATCCTTAAAAATTAACATGATTGGATCGACCATTGATGAGAAAGTTCTAGATTATAAATACACATCCTTGCAGTTTATGAAACCATAGGTTAATCAAAAAATGATAATAGATGAATTAGATATATAATAACTAGTTATTTGATCACTAATTCATCTGTGTTTTATAGAGTGATGAAATAAAAAACTTTGGAACTATTAATCTAAGGTGGAATTGTGATTTTTGTTAAAACTGTTTAATTAGGGAGTTAATCGTGAGTTGAGTGTTTCTACCCAACTGATATAGTGATTATACAAGGTAGAAGAACTTGAGGAGTTTGATTGATTGGATGGGTATCGATAAAAACCTAGAGTGGATTTTAAAATGAATGTTCTTGAGGCCAACTCTCCAATTGGACCTAACATGGTGTTCGTTGAGTCCTCCACGAGACATTGACAATGCAAACGAATGCTAATACCTTTGAGTTACGAGAATTTACCTAAGAGATGAGTGTGGGATTTATCTAACCTTATAAGTATTCATGACAATGATGAAACCTATGAGACCCTTGTGGGTTCTCAAATGGAATGTTAACCCTATTGAGAGAGTGTGCAAGATATGGGTAGTGAGGATTTTGGGTGTCACCTTAAAACCCAAGTCCCTAATTTTAGCCTATTATGGATGTGAGGATTACAAGATGTGAATTTTTAAAGCCATAAATATTTATGAGAGACATTTTTAGGTATATTTAAAACCCTTTTAATATGTTATTAGGGAAAAATTGGCCTCTACAATTTATTTGATACATGGGATTCCCTAGAAGATCTCCCTAGAACCAGCCTTTAAGCATGCTACTTTGGAAGACTCATGATAATCTTCCATGGTTTGATAATGACTCTTTATGTATATGTGTAACACCCAAAATCCAGTAATATATAGTTTTTCTTCATAATATAAATTTGAATAAGATACAAGTTATCACATCCCAATGGATAAAAAATTTTCTAGTCTTGGGAAACTTGATACTTACATGTCTCTCTCTTTAAATTTAAAAATAGGATGTACACTATATAAAACTAGATGTAACTTTATCATTTATTTTTTTATAACCCTAAAGTCATAAATAAATATATTTTTATTTTTCTTGGGAAAAGAAAAAATAATAAATGGTGAGCTCAGATTCCTAGTTAGATAAAACATTCAAAATAAACTGTCATAAAATAAATAATACTTGAATAATATTGTTGAAATATAAAAAATTAAAAAATTCCATATAAATAATATCATTGAAGGTTACAATACCAAAATATGGCATAATAATTTAAATAATCAGATGGATATAAAAAACTAGTTTCATATTTATAGAATGATTTATTTAGGTAATTATAATCCTTGCATCATACCCTTATGCCAAGTCATAATATGTAAATTTGAAAGGCATATGCCAAATAAACAAAATAGTTGGTCTTATAAGAACTAATGATGGATTGAGGGGATATAATAGGACCTTAAAATTACTTAAAATGTATAATTAATTCCTCTTATGAAAGGGGTTAATAATTATAATAATATATAATCAATATAGATATATGTATTTGAAAATTGGAATGCATAATGTCAGTATTTTTCCCCATTAAAAAATTAAACATCAAGATCATCAGAAATAAAATTAAAATGATATATGGTATCATTCGATTTTATAAACATTAAATCATAATATTCATCAATGTATTTTCAAATTAAAAAACACTTTTAATATAACATTTCATCATTTCATTGAAAACGAGAGAAAATATCATTTTCAATTGATAAAATGTTAAATAAAAATATCCAAAATACCGAGAAGATATATTTTTATCAAAATAACCATGTGATATCTTAAATTAATATTAAATGAAAATAATTATTGTGAAGGAGGAAAAGTTCATGCATGCAATAAACGTTAATATAATGATCCTTTTCACAGTTTTGGTAAAAAGTCAAGAGTACCTCACTATGAAAATGAAAAGAAGGCCATTTTAAATCATTGAAGATAAATTAAAAAATGGTTTAAAAATTCTTTATACAATTATTTCTTTATAGAAAAAAATATTCCTGAATACATTTTAAGAAACATGGACATGGAGGAAAATGTTCATAAACTAAAGAAGAAATAATGATATATTTTATTTAAAAATGATTTCTCAATCATATTAAGCACCAAAGTAATTAAATAAAAATTAAAAAAAAATTAAACTATATAAATAACCATGTTATAGTATAATAGATGAAATTTAAGATATAGTTTTTTTATAATTTTCCTAATGTAATCTTAAAAATAAACATTCGAGATTATTGATGAGATTATAGAACAGACCCTTACATCAAGTTCGACGTTCTATCTATGTTATTTTAGAATATTATATAATAACTATAAATTCATAATAATTATATTCTTGAACCATATTCATAATTATAATATCATATATAATCTACTTATAACATCTTGTCAGCCATTTATTAAAAATTATCTATTAGAATCACTAGTCTAGGTGATAAATATTTCGTTTTTCATGCATTTTCTTTTTAATATATCCTATTTTTGTACAATGATATTGGTTCCACCATAACCAAAATGATAATAAATACATTTATATCTTATCATTTCAAATTATCACTAGTATTAAAAAATACTTGAGCATTAATGTCATAAAAATTATAACATCACTCGAGAAGGTTGTAAAATTGGCCTAAACAAGAGCGTGATATAAATACTGAATGGGTTAGAACATGCAAGGGAATAATATTATAATAATATTAAGAGAAGTTTATTCATATATAAATTATTATATATATTCACTATAAATAATATTACAACCATCCATAAAAATAGTTATATTAAAAATAAAATATATCGCTTATAGAGATAATAGTCCATATATATGCAAAAGAGATACTTTATATTTCCATTTGATGAAATAAGGTAGAACTTTTTTATCCCATAATCATAACATCATCTAATTTTATTTGTAATTCTATAATCATTATGCAAAAGTATGGAAAAAATATATTTAGAGTATGTACAAGAAGAAATAAACATTGAAAGATTTGGTAAATATGACTACATCTTCTTGAAGTGAATTATTTGGATTACACTTTAAGGAAACTTAGGATGATATTAAGATAATTATACATGATCAAGAATGATTAGAAGTATTATTATAAGGTTTTTTGTTAGGACATGACTGATCTAGAGTTCTCAATTTCTGTGAACAAATTAGGAGAAGAGGTGTCGTTTTATAAGTGAGGGGAGCGAAAATCATGGAATTACATAAAATATTTAAATAATATAAAGTCATTTTGCCATAAAGTTGTAACAAAATAGAGCATAAATTGAATGAAATATAACAAATGTTGAAATATATTCATGTAATAATTTTTAGAACTTATTATATGTAATTTTACAATTATATCTTTCGTTTATGCAATTGATAAACCTGTTTTAACCTTATCTGTTGTAAACAAATTGTAGGTTTTTATTGTTCATTATGAAGAAATATTGATTTTAAATTTTTACCTAATATTAATTATGTTTCCTCTAAATATTTATTACATGTTATAATATACAATTCTTATAAGTTGTAAATATTATATTTAATATATTTTAATGAAAACAAACAATTTAAAAAACACATTTGTTTATAGAAGAAGAGAATATTGTGAAATAAAGAAACATATAATGTAATGGTAATCATCACAATATAATTAAAATTTGGATTAATAACTATTAATGGTTTAATAATACTCTTTTTATCATTATAAAATTTTAAAATGTGAAAACATTACGATAACAGAAAATTTTCCATCAAATGTTCTCATTGAAGGAAAAAACCCGGAGAGGATCTTATGCACATTAAATTGATAATTAATTTAAATTAAATATAATTAATGATTACCTAAATTTTATGAAATTTATTTGATAATGGTATTTATCATCTAAAATCATATTCAGATTACTGTTGTTGTGTAGGGAGGACCAAAAGTAGTGCCCCACTAGCAATGATCCACACAAAGTCCTTTAATATATGAAAAAATACTTTATATTTTTGGGTGATACTATGAATGATAAATTATATTTTATAATTCATCTTTGTCACTCCATGTTCTTTCATGCTTGATAAGATGAGAGAAATTGTAATCTAGGGAGAATTCTGTTGTGTGCAACTATTTTGCATTCTAAATTAACTCTACATAATAGACACAACCATACATTTATATAGTTAGGGTTTAGGTTTAAATATTATTTATCTACATAATGACCCATAAATAATATAGTAAACCTTATCTAAACACATACCGTATAGTAATTTTAATAATAATAATATTCAATTTCATGCACTATCTGAGGCATTGATATATATTATTCTACAGGTATGTAAATTAATATTTTTAATTTTTCATGATCTTGGCCTTCTCATCATATTAATCATTTATAGAAAGCCCAGATAAATATTTGTGAAATATTTATTCATAAATAATAATAATTATATTTATATTTTGGTAATAAATATAAATTAAATATTCAATAAATAAAATAAATATTCTATCTATAATACAAAGAAAAAATTTCTATAATTATTAGTGATAAATAAATCCAAAAAAAATATTAATCGTCTTATAAAATTATAATTATTAAAGTAATTAAATTTAAAAATATTTTAATTTAGATTAGTGGAAACACATAGACTGTGAACCTCTATATTTATTTCTCATTGGAATCATATAGGCTTTCTTAAAGTTGAAGATTACTATCCAGCAATTTGACCGGACCCAAAAGAGACGGAAATTAATGTTGAAACATCCAAAACCACAAATGAGAACATATTGTGTAATATAGTACTTTTATCGCAATATCTCATTAAATAGATCAAACACATTTGTTATCAATATATGTTCTAGGGAAATATTTATCAAACTATATGAAATAAACATTTAATTACATCATGACCATGTAATTTTTTTCGATGATGCAATTTTGATCAAAGGGTTGACCTATCAACTTCCATAAACATAGAAGGGAAATTTTTTTTTTGAATTAGTATAAATAACATGTCATTTGCGACACACCCAATGATCCATTCTTTCTGAGAACATAGGGAATAAATGTTTTTATTAGTAAACCTAAGTGAATGAGCAATGGTCTGAATTCCCAATAATATTAAATTATATGGGCCATTACACCCACTCATATATAGGAATATCCATTGACAATTAATTATGTAGTATTCATACTATTAGGTCTTTTATCATAATGTACCATCCTTAAAATTACCACTTATGAACTTAATAAGAAGAAGCCTCGTCTACCATTGAGTACATAAACCAAATAGTCAACATTATATGTGTCACATAATTGTATGTTATCCAACCATAGAAATATATTTAATAATATTATTTTGGTATTTTGATTTACTCGTCATAGTTGGGAACTTTTGTGATGTTTTCATCATAAAATTTACTATAGTACACTATTACATTAATGTCATACTGAACAATAAACATTATGTACTGATATAATTTTATGAATATTAAAATATTTTAATCTACATTTAATAAAAATTAAAACTAGTTTGATCTAGAACTACAACTCCTATATACCGCCATTTGGACAAGATGAAACTACCCAAAACTTTTAGTCTACTGGACCTCCTAGTAAGTTCATGTATTTACTATTTCAAGGCCTTTTTCAAGGGTTACTCTATGATGTCTGCCATGGATATTATACACACTAAAAAATCACCTACTTGAGAGAAATACTTCAAGAGATTATACTTCCTAAGTACAGTATTTATTTTATTATGTGAAATTAAAACCATAGAAAGATCCAACACTACTGTATAATCATAATAGAGTGTGATATAATATTTACTACTAGGTAAAATGTCAGGATCTTTAACGAATTTTAATATGAAAACTACTTATTCACCTTCCCCAAAACCCAAAATATATGTAGAATATGTAGTAAAAACTATGGCCAGGTCTTTATTTGAGCTCTTCCATATCACATAATCTCCATTGAGAGTGAATATGTATCCCATTTTGGATTTCATATCATATTGATCTATATAGAAAACTTGAATCTATATATCACATGATGACTATTTCCTTATGTCCTCTATATACTTGGATCATATTCATATTAAAACATAAGTACCTAAGTATATTATTAACTACGATCCAATAGAATTCAGCTAGATTATCATGATATCTACTTACTGTACTTGTTGTATAGGCAAAATCTATAATAATACATAACATAACATACATTAATGACCCAATCAAATATTTATATTGAATCCATGGAATCCTATATATATGTGCATTTATATGGGGAAACATTTTACCAAAACAATTATTTCCAAGTGATATTGGAAACAATTATCTCTTGAAATGTTTGATACAAAATCTCTTCAGTATCTTTATAATATATTTACATTTAATTTTGTAATTCATCGTCTTGGATCTATCATGATGGATCTTGATTCAATGAATATATTCGATTCGTCTATTCCATTCATGGAGGAGCATTTATTTGATCATTATTTAATAGACTCTTAGTATAGTATATCATTTACAATAATTTTTATGTTGTTGTCATAAAGTAATATGAAAATGACTGCACTCCCACTCAATAGCTTATAGAAACAAGTCTCAGGTAACATCTTGACCCAAACCACTGGGCTCAATCCAGATGCACCGTGACCTCATGCATGCCTCCCCATAAAAGAGGATACTGAATATGAATGAGGATCCTGAGTGAAATAATATGGATAATATATCCTATATAAAAGTGTAAATAAGAAATAAATAACCAATATAATAAATAAAACAAATAAACCATGTTTTACTTATAGAAACATAAAGTTAGATAACCTGAAAAATGCTAGAATAAACATGGATCTTGGGCATGGGATATGCTAGTAAAATTATAACAGTGGCTGAAGTCTCGCTCGAACTCCCTCAATAATTCTCCTCAGCCACCCAATCTACCTACTTAACCATCCACTATTGTCCCTTTGAAATCCTCATTTCACTTATCATATAATATATGAGAACACAAAAATTATCGTGCAGGGTGTGAGTACAATACATAGTAGGACACCACCAATGACCCTTAATATCGGTTCATAAAATATGAAAGTTCATCTCATGACAATAAATAGGGTACATATATGAAAACAATATATCCCACAAGTACCAAACACATGAAAGGTCATTGGGATCATCTCTACCTACTTCAAAACCATGGATGGAGAAACATACCTACATCAGGACAATATTGGATGGAAAATAGGTAACGAGCCTGAAGCATCCTCCTTGAGTGGATAACATGAAGGAATATGACACTTTTAATGGGTAAGGATAATTCAGGTACATGATCACCCAAATCTAGAAAATCCATCTCGAGCGGATAACCCAAACATGCATGCTCTCTCACCTACATACCAATGATTAGAACATCCATCATTTATGGATAGAGTAAAGCATGTGACACATACCATATACTAGAATAGTCCAAGTAAATACTGACCCTAGTTTCTCTAATCACTCTTTGTTGATATTATCAAACATGTGTCATGTATCACATGTCATCTTACATGTGTCACATCTAACATGTGAAAAATTATACCAAACCTATATGATCACCTACAATTGATAAGAAACTAAATATACAGTACATATAATGAAACTTACTGATCAATATCATGTGATATCAAGCAGTATAATTAACATAGACGACATATTTCATATCCAAACAACAAAATCAAAGATCAAAGGCCCCACACACAATTCAGGTGATCAATAATATTATATAGGTCTCCTAGGCTACACATGCATACTAAGAAATCATTACAAAATCCCATAATAAATTATTATCTGAAGTCAATGGATTCGTACCATACTTATAGTGACAATTGTCTAAAAGGGATGACATTCAATTCCAATTGAAAATTTATGAGACATTTACTAAGAATGGATATTTTAATAGAATAACAATCAAATTTGATATTTAAAATATATAAATGAGATAAAATAAAATCTAAAATAAATACCTCACAGACATTAATAACAAAATTAGTATTTAGTTTCTAATTGTTGACACGGACACAAGGACACCAAGAGAACATTAATCTGATTAGTATTGGAGATTATATTGAAGATATAATTTTTCAAAATAATAAACTAAAAATAAAAATAATAGAGTGGAAAGAGAGAGGGGAGATATTGGAGAGAGATTTGAGGAATGGTATTTCGTCTTTACACTTAGCCATTACTCCTCCCCTTCCCCCCCTCAATTTTTATTAATTCAACCTTTTATTTTCCCATTTTCATGTCTTTACTCATTCAATACATGTGTATACTATTAAATCCTCCATAAAATCTAAATCAAATGCCCCATTTCCCCTCTCTTCATTAAATTAAATATTTTACAATTTAACATTTTATTTCAAATTATTTATTTCCTTCTCTCATGTCTTGTGCCAACAAATATATATACACATATAAATATGAAAATTCATATATATATATCCATCATATATACACACACACATATATATAAATATATATATTTAACCCATTTATATATAAAGACATTATATATATATACACACACATAGGAATATATATAAACCTGTATATTTATATATATTTACAACTGTACACACAAATATATATATATATATATATATAAACACACCCACAACCCCCACATATATATATCCCATATACACACACATAATATATATATATATATACAAACCAATATTATTTCCAAATTTAGTAATAATAACAACAATAACAATAATAATAATTAAATATATCTCATCATTTCCAGCAATAAAATTTCAAATAAAAATTCTATTAAAAAATAATAATTATATACAAATTTTAATAAAAAGCATAGATTTTCAATTATGAACCATAAAAAATAACATTGTCATTATTTCTTAATCACTAATAAAAATATCCACCCAAGGAGAAACGTTTTTCACCAATTAAAATTATTTAAAATTATACAACTACACATGTAAATTTCCATCCATTTTATTCAACACAAATAAATATTAATAAAAATATTATTTTTAGTTTTAACTATCCAAAAAATGTTATGATAATAATTAATATTACCCCTACATGTGGTCCAAACAAATACCCAACAAACAAATATATTATATCATGCCTATGTTAAAACCCAACATCCAGATTTAATAGAAGTCTCAGATTTCCTATCCAAGACACAATTTTAATGATATTATATTATTTCATAAAACACTAAACTCACATGATATAAAATATTTAATAATTATATTATACCAATAACAAGGAACTATGGGCCATGTAATCAAATGAAAACTTAGTTAATAACTCAAAAAAGTTCTACTTAATACAAGAAGTTGACAGTTGTTCCCCTAGGTAAATAATTTATATTATTTTTCAAGTGATTTTTAATGAAAATATATAATTTCATATAATAATAATTATAATTTATTAACAATGATATCTTTTTATTATTATTAAAAATTTAGGATATTATTTATCACACTCATTCTTTATGAAACCAAATTCCTTTAAAACTTCATCAAACTAAATTTGTTATGACCGAGATTCTTGCATTATTCAATAAGTTGATCTTTTCAGTTTTATAACTTTTTTGAATCCTTTGGAGTCAAAAAAATGAATGATTTTGTCATATAAATATATAAAAGATGGTTCCCAATAAAGAATGATTTTCTGACATCATTTTTACAAATTTCATACTCAAGGAGTGAAATAATGTAAACTATAATTTGGATAGATCTCATCATTAAAACTGGTTGAGAATGTTTTTTAATTGTCTATGCCTTGAATCTAAAACTATTGAAACCAATCATTATTTTATGTACAAAATTTCCATCCATATATTTTTTCATGTTGAATATCCATTGACAACCAAAAAGATCTACATCCACTAGAGGATCTATAAAAAATAAAATTATGGTTTTGGTTCATGGAATATATTTTAGAATTCATAACTTCTTTATACTTAGAATCATCGGTAACACATAATTATTCCCTGTAGGTTATATGATCGTTATTATCAATTAATAATGAGTCAAATTCTTTAGTGACTTGAAAACATGTAATGTATTTACTAATATGACACTAAATTGGTGTTATGAGCTAGTTAATTATGTGGCCTCTAGTGCACCTCTCCATACTCTAGAGGATTCGTACTATTAGGGAGGGCCCATGGTGTGTATGTGGAGAGAAAATTACCTAATTTCAAGGTAAAAAATATAATAAATAACTAGATATCATCCAAGATGTAATAAACATTATGATGAATCTATAAATAAAAAGAAAAAAGAAAATACTGGAATAATTAATGAAATGATATAAAAACATGAATATCCATGTCATACATGCAACACTATTCACCAAAAATTTTGAACAAACATATAAGATTATATAAAAGAAACCAAAATAAAAGTACAAGGGTAAACTACGAACTTCCAGACACACCACATACCTAGTATGAAAGACACTATCGACATGCCTTATCCTGATCATAAGAACCCACATGAGTGTCCCTGTTCGATTAGACAACTCTTAGACTAATATATATACATAATGTATCAATGCTTAACCTAAAAATGATACAAAATGTTTTCACAACCACTGAGGCTCATGTACATGGTTGAGAATATAATCTTAGTAGGCCACCCCTATAACGAACATTTAAATCTTCTATCATGAGAGAAATCTCTTGCAATATGACTAGCCTTGCTGAGACTCAACTGAAAAGATAAATAAAACAAATAACATGAAACCATAATCGATCCCTTGGTTCAAGATCCCAATCAACTAGGAAATCTTCTTTCATGAATATTTATATTTATATCATTATATAAGTATATTCACATACATATAAATATATACATAAATATGAATACACATGAGTAAGGTGAATGAAATAACATAAATCAATAGCATTAGATCCTTGGGTCCGCAATCTACATTTTGTAGTCTTCCTGTGAAAAGGAATTTCGTTGAATTCCGTACTACTCAAGGAATTTATCATTAATTAAATCTATGGGTCCATAATCCCATTTCCTAAATAGATGGTTGGGGCAATAATGAAATATATCAAATAAATATATCTCACCCAAGGGGATACTCATCTAAACACTCAGTTCACTAGTACACACCTCAAAAAATTATAGTAGTGGATTCCAGAATATTATATTTGAATATCCTAAAATTTTTCTAGATATTGATGCATTTGTACTCATTCCATGTGAATATAGTTCAATGGATGATCCCTAGTATTTTGTCCATCGGCATTCATGAAATTGAAACTTGGATGAAACCTAAGGATCCAAACCTTAGGTGAAAAATAATTAGAAAAGACCAGTGGGATGTTAATAATCCCCCTTCAGGTATAAAATAAAGGATTTAAGAATCATCCCTATCACTTGGAAGAGCACAATTATCCACAATCATATCACGTTCTGGAAAAAAATTTCCAACACCCTGGTCTATTAATCAATAAGGGTGAGTATAATAATGCATTATTCTCAGTAGAGAATAATCATACCTGAGTGTAACTAGATAAAGGGTAGAATAATCGTACTCATCACATGTATATCATATGATAGAAGAATCATCATCAACATATGACAATTTGTATAGAGAAGAATCATATTAATCACTTGAGAAAGCCTAATCATACAAAAGGATCATTACTTGGCAAACCATGCATGTATATAATAATAATAGGTTCCAGGACCAGATCCCATGATTCTCATCTCGAAATATAATTAATATACTAGTCAAATATATAGGATTAGCATAGAGGTCCCAGTTAGTAATTTTGGAAATTGGAATAAATATAAGAAACAACATGGTTCAAAAGTAGGATCCTAGGAATAACATCTAATAATCCCAAAGATTAATAAGATAGATCCCATGTAGAATTTCTGGTCATACCAAAGCCAATGGATGATTAATGAAGTTAGGAACATCATCCACCAACCAGGAAGTACCTCTAGTAAGCATCGTGACATCAAAAATAAATAAATGAATGTATAAGTAAAAGTGTGAGGGAGGAGCAATGTCTAAACCCAATAAATCTACCACATTCCATGGGAATAAATGATAAGTATGGATTCAAAGGTGACAAACTCTACCATCTCAACCCAAACCCCTATTTCACTAGCTCAGGGTCACTCAACAGTAAGGCACCTATTGGGCCGATCAACTAAAAACATTGAAGATGCATCCTACTTGGGAACGTTGAGGACTAAACTTTAGAAAAGGAATACTACTCAGAATACATTACAAAAAAGGTAAATAATGTAATCTTACATGTACCGTATAATTTAATAGAATACAAGCATCTAATATAGGATCCTTAAAATGGTACATACAAAAAGGTGTCTTACATGGGACCCCAAAAGCAGCATTAGAAGCAGAGGCATCCTACTCAGGATCCATAGGAAATTATACTGGTTAAGGGATCTTATTAAGGATTTCCTAGAATTTCTGTTAAGAAAATGAATCCAATAAGGTATAGTCAATAACAGTAAGACGATAAATGCATCCTACAAGGGATCCTTTAAGCCGAAATGTAAGCCGATTCATTATATTTGGGATCCTTGGGAAAAACTAAACTGATGAAATTCTATAGTATAATGGGAAATATTATATAGGGACACTCTCTAGGTAAAATCTATGAAATAATTTTTCATGTTAGATGGCTCATTAACCATCTCAGATCAATTTATCATGCTTAGAAGTCAATTAGATTTGATCCACGATGTAAGAACCTCTTATTTCAATAAAACTCTTTAAATGCCACCTAAGAGCCCTCAAACCCCCAAGGGATTAAACATCATGATATATGTGGAACAATACTCATAATGGTATCTTCTTATATCCAATTATGACTCCATGGAATAAAATTGGTAATCCACTTAAAAAGGTATCGTAGGAGGAGTACACTAATTTTGTACTGTGGTGTACGAAGTCCACCATTGAAGCCTCACCTCGACGTGTACCTTTGCCAGAAAAGGCATGTAAAGGCCCATCTACACAACATTTTCATCATGTACATGATGTGTACCATAAACTAGGTACTTTCCATTGTACCTCACTGGGTATGGCCTTGTATATATCATGGCTACGTGCCTTGAAACAATGTTCCACCCACATAGGGTATGGAAGTGTAATCTACATGGCCATGTGCCGCTAAATAGGTTATGTGGTAAGGTAATCAAACACATGGTGAATTCATAGTAAATGGCCCGTATATCCTATAAATATCATGTACTTTCAAAAGAACATAACTCCTCAATAATAAGAACAAATGATGCATGTTCATGAACTATACTCTTTTTGATTGAGATTCCAGAATGGGAAACACCTCAATTCCCCCCAAACCCACTATTTTATCAGAAAAAGAAAGAGATTGACCAAATATGGGTCCTAAAAAATTATAAAAGGTTTTTAAAACTAGAAAATGGAAACTCTATTCTAATTTATGAGAATATATAATTTTTTTTGAATATGTTGAAGGTTTTCCTATATCCAAGCTCCACAACTACCATCTGACTATCCTGTATATCTTGATATCTAGGAAAGTACGTCTATTTATAAACCTTTTTTTTCATCTCTCAATTTACAATTATCTCTCTGTATGAAGATAAATGAGTACCCCCTTGGGATATTACATGAGAATCTAGGGAAGGAAAATAAGAAAAGAAAATACAAGGATGGAATGAAAAACAACATGTGAAGAAAAAGAATAGGGGGGATCGAATCATCCCTAGTGCCCAAAATGAGTTTATTCCACACCTAGGAAAAATATACTATTCTAGACTAAATGGAGGATAAAAAAACTCAATATAATTCTCCTTCCAAAAGATTTAACTGAATTATCCTTTTGTAATAAGTAAAAATATAATTAATTAAATATTATTTATTCAGCTAAAAGTCAAAGTGTTCAGAATTCCACCATACTACCACCCTAGGGTAAAGACCATATTTAGGGATGACTAGATGGGTCAAAAAAATTATCCGAGATCATATTCTAGTAGTAAATTCACTTTTAACACCTTACCATCATATTATTTGAAACATTCCAATTTCTACTAAAAAAATATGGCCTAGAAAATCATTGGTCCTTAAAATACGCCCACCAAAACCTTATCATATCCAAGAATCCATGGTGGAAAATGTAGTATCGATGCTATCAAATGAATAATCCACAAAAATCTATATAAACTATCCCATGACCAGTTTCATAGTGCCAACAATTGTGTCCTACATGAGAGGCTTTCAATAGTGACTGATCTTGTACACCCCAACATAGGAATACCCTTATCATCATATAAAATGAAAACTCTAAGCTCAATATCCCACTACAAACACTAAATTTAAATTAAAAATTACGGTCAGTTCCCACAAATGACCATTGGTGGAATCCACTCCATATGTATTACCATACAACACCCATCGAGCATAATATAAATAGGTTTCCTCATCAAACCTGGAATTATATTTGAACGAAGAGTAGCTTGACATAGAGCTGACGCTCTCTTAGTAGACTCAAGATGAAGCCAAGATTAGGTATTATGGTATCTAACTAGAAGTACACTAATATTCCATCATAGATCTATACGATCCATGATTATATCAAACATGTTAACTTTACTTAAACCAACTCCTAACACTACATATTCCAAAATTGTGTGCCTATGTCCAAACATGGGTCAACCATTACACAGTAACCAATTCATATATGATGTCTCCACTATAGTGGATGAAAATTTCTCATTTATCCCAATATCTTGTCAACCATTACAATTAAAAGTCTTGAAAACACCAGTCCCCTGCTTGTACACTTCCACCAATTGATTTACAATTAAATTGTAGCCCACATAACCAACACCAACCTTTACACCCAACACATTGTCCGGTGCGTCATCTTCTACTATGACAAAGATGACCATACTATACTACATTTTAGTCCAAACAAGGATGAATCAACCTTGGAACACCTAATCAATATCAAGTACCTTTCTTGTGTGATGATATGTTCCATGAAATCTTATTAGATGGTGTTGTTCTAGTCACGAGCATCGAACAACAATCTGACTACATTAGAAACAATGGAAACACTATCCGACAACCCTAGGAACCCAAATAGCCTTTCTCATCAAATTTCGTATTAATACCATAGAATCCTAGGTTATTTATCAATATCTGAATGAATTAAAATTTTGTATATCACAAAAAATGACCAACTAACATGCATTAATATCAATATGAGCATATAACATAGCACTGTTCCTAAAATAACTTTCAAAATCATGGACCAAAATCGTTTAGGCAGGTTTCCCATGATCAAAACAAAACACTGACCTATGGGGGTCAGATTCAAAACTAATGGAATATAGGTCTACAACATATCCCTATCGATCAAGCCTCACAACTGGGTTACATCATTTAACAACATTGCCCCAAAGATCCAACATCTCTAGGGTAAATATAACAATTGAACTACATTGTTCAAACTGTCTCAAACTCTATATGTGATTGATCATTCACTTGTATCCTTATATGGAACTACTCCTTAGAGGTCACGAAACCAAAATTTAAGAGAAAAAGAAACGAGCTGACACCCACTGGGCATCTTCATACAATGATACCAATGAAGCTGTAGTTCATAAGAAACACCCTGGTACCTATTCACGTCATACTCAATGATCTAACGAGATAAACACAAATGAATGTTGGTTATATAGATTTTTATTCCAATATATATAGGAAAACACACTAGATATTGTTACCGACACTTTAGATAATTGAACCTGAGAAACAACACCCTACAAAGTGGTATAACACAACGACATCATGTGCTCTATTGACCGACTAGGGTCACTACACCTACCATGCATGAGGGATGATTCATCATCCAAACCATAAACTGTATCAATTTAAATCAACATAGAATACCATAAGATAAAATTAAATATTCCTCTAGGATCAATTCAATATAATTCAACAAAAAACATATACAAGAAAAATCCATTTTTGTTGTTTTTGACACTTTAAACAATTGAAATATCTCATTAATAAAATCACATACTATATGGAATAAAACATGTATATCTGATGTGCCAAAATACGATGAATGAGATGCCTCTTGAATTTATCATCCAAGAGTCAAAATCCATCATTGGTCTCTATCGAATTTTTTAGGAGGCATAATTCTATAATAAATCATAAAATCCAAAATAAATTTGTGTCGCTCTAGGAAAATATACAACTATAGAACATAAATCAAAATAAAAATCCAATATCCATGGAAACTAAGATTTTATAATAGAAAATGTGTTTTGACAGAACAGTTTGATATCCATAGTAGGTTCTGACACATTCTGAATAATCCTTTCTACCATATCCCAAATAGAGATACAACAGGAATGAAATAGCTCTAATACCATTTTTTAAAGTACCAAAACACTTTCTACTGAATAGGTGCTCCACGATAGTTCATTATGGGTTCTCAAGAGTGCCTCCCTATACAACATAGGATGTTGACTAGCAATAAACGCCAATGATGATTCCATGGAGAGACTGTTCCATCTTATCAAAGTAAAAAACGGAGGAAAAAACTTGATATCTTTCAGGAAGTACTAATAAGAGTGTAAAAGAGATATATAAAATTAAATATAACATCCTTTAATAATATATGAAACACAATAAAACACCAAAACCCATGCCAAACATACAACATTATTCAACCATGAGGACGACCATACCTATAACAATATATAATCGAAACAAAAATAAATGTACATTGATCTATGACTAACTCTAAATCCAGAAAACTTACACAGTTTCGAAGACTCTATCAAACTACATATTCTTAATAAGATATAGGGGTTAGGATATAATCTTAGTAGACTACAACAAAATGAACCTTTAAATAAATTTTCATAAGCTATTTCACATGAAATACACATAGTAAAGTCGAAACATAACATTGAAGATAAATAAAACAACTAAGGTGATAGCACAATCAATCTCAATGTCCGGGATCCCAGTCAAATAGAAAATCTTCTATAATATACGTTTATATTTATAAGTGTATATATGCATATTCCCATACATATGCATATATACATTAATTTGAATACACACGAGTAAGGAGAATGAAAAAACATAAATCAATAAGAGTTTATGCTTAGGTCCGTAATCAAGATTTTCATGACATAAAGTGTAACATCCCCAAATGATAAAGGGATAAATGACTAAATGATATGACTCATGTCAACAAGGTTAACCTTCCTTTTCGGGAGCCTGTATGATTAGAACTCCACAGTTAAGCGTTCTTGGCATGGAGTAGTGATCAGGATGGGTGATCTTCTGGGAAGTTTCCCAGGGTGTGTGCGAGGGAGGACAAAGCACACTGGAAAGGACATATGTTGGCCTGTGGGGACATTCATTAGTCAGATGACCCATTCAGGCACGTGGGTGGACCCTGAGGTGGGCTCTACGTGTCTACGGGGAAACTGGTGGTACCTGGTGGGCCAGGACCCGACGACCATGTTTAGGCGGGGTGGTTGTGCTATCACCGGGACCCAATTGTTACATTTGGTATCAGAGGAGGAACCCGGCCTTATGTGCGGTGCACTGCATGGGTTGAGATGTAAGGCCCACATGGAGGGCACTGTGGGGACACGTGTTGGCCTTTGGGGACTGTCATTAGTAAGATGACCCATTCACGCATGTGGGTGGACCCTGGGGTGGGCCCCACGTGTCTGTTGGGAAACTGGTGGTACCTGGTGGGCCAGGACCCGACGACCATGTTAAGGCGCGGTTTTAGTGCTGTCATCGGGACCCAGTTGATACATTTGGCATTAGAGGAGGAACCCAGCCTTAAGTGGGGTGCACTTCCTGGGTTGAGATGTAGGGCCCATAATGAGGGCCTTGTTCTCTAGGGGGGGGGGGGTGATTGTAACATCCTCAAAAGATAAAGGGTTAAATGACTAAATGATATAACTCATGTCAACAAGGTGCACGTTCCTTTTCGGGAGTCTGTCTAATTAGAACTCCATAGTTAAGCATGCTTGGCCTGGACCAGTCGTCAAGATGGGTGACCTTCTGGGAAGTATTCTCAGGGTTTGTGCGAGTGAGGACAAAGCACACTAGAAATGACATTTGTTGGCCTGTGGGGGCTATCATTAGTCAGATGACCTGTTCGGGCACGTTGGTGGACACTGGGGTGGGCCCCACTTGTCTGTGGGGCAACTGGTGGTACCTGGTGGGCCAGGACCCGACCGCCATGTTAAGGCGGGGTGGCTGTGCTGTCACCGGGACCTAGTTGTTTCATTTGGTATCAGAGGAGGAACCCAGCCTTAAGTGCGGTGCACTGCCTGGGATGAGACGTAGGGCCCACAACGAGGGCCTTGTTTTCTAAGGGGGGATGTGGGGGTGATTGTATCATCCCCAAATGATAAAGGGTTAAATGAATAAATGATATTACTCATGTCAACATGGTGGACGTTCTTTTTCGGGAGCCTGTCTGATTAGAACTCCACAGTTAAGCGTGCTTGGCCTGAAGTAGTGATCAGGATGGGTGACCTTCTCGGAAGTTTCCCAGGGTGTGTGCGAGTGAGGAAAAAGCACACTGGAAAGGACATGTGATGACCTGTGGGGACTGTCATTAGTCAAATGACCCGTTCAGGCACATTGGTGGACCCTAGGGTGGGCCCCATGTGTCTGCGGGGCAACTGGTGGTACCAGGTGGGCCAGGACCCGACTGCCATATTAAGGTAGGGTGGTTGTGCTGTCACTAGGACCCAGTTGTTACATAAAGTGCAAGTGAATTGAAGTAGATGTCATTCCAATCAATTCATGCATCATTATGTTGATAAAGGGTTAAATGACTAAATGATATGACTCATGTCAACAAGGTGCAAGTTAATTTTTAGAAGACTGTCTGATTAGAACTCCACAGTTAAACATGCTTGTCTTGGAGTAGTGATCAGGGTGTGTGACCTTCTGGGACGTTTCCCAGGGTGTGTGCGAGTGAGGACAAAGCACACTGGAAAGGAAATGTGTTGGCCTGTGGGGACTATCATTAGTTAGATGACCCGTTCAGGCACATGGGTGGACCCTGGGGGGAATATGTGTCTGCGGGGCAACTATTGGTACCTGGTGGGCTAGGACCCGACAACCATGTTAAGGCAGGGTGGATGTGCTGTCACCGGGACCCAGTTGTTACATTTGGTATCAGAGGAGGAACCCAGCCTTAATTGAGATGCACTGCCTGGGTTGAGATGTAGGGCCCACAACGAGGGCCTTGTTCTCTAGGGGGGGGGGGTGACTGTAACATCCCCAAAT
Organism: Viscum album; assembly: GCA_963277665.1. Classification (NCBI taxonomy): domain Eukaryota; kingdom Viridiplantae; phylum Streptophyta; class Magnoliopsida; order Santalales; family Viscaceae; genus Viscum; species Viscum album. The sequence continues at coordinate 834,533,510 of OY728142.1, read as the reverse complement.
AATAAAGGGTTAAATGGCTCATGTCAACAAGGCGCACATTCTTTTTCAGGAGCCTATCTGATTAGAACAAAATAGTTAAGCGTGCTTGGCCTGGAGTAGTGACCAGGATGGGTGATCTTCTGGGATGTTTCTCAGGGTGTGTGCGAGTGAGGACAAAGCACACTAGAAAGGACATGTGTTGGCTTGTGGAGATTGTCATTAGTCAGATGACCCATTTAGGCGGGGGGATGGACCCTGGGGTGGGCCCCACGTGTCTGCAGGGCAACTGGTGGTACCTGGTGGGCCAGGACCCGATGGCCATGTTAAGGCGGGGTGGTTGTGCTGTCACTGGGACCCAGTTGTTACATAAAGTGCAAGTTAATTGAACTAGATGTCATTCCAATCAATCCATGTATCATTATGTTGATCATTGGGTCTATAATCCCAATCAACAAATACTTTCTTTAGCCAGAGCTAGAATGTTTCTGAGAAATCTATGTAACCACTAGTGGATAGTCATCATAACCATGGGTTTAAGAATACTCACATCCAATCCCCCATAATAATGGATTACAAGGATGTTATTATGGAATAACTGTAACTGTCTTATAGCATTATACCATACTGCTAATGCCTTATAAACTTGTTTAATGATTGAACCATAGTTCCATGTCTGTAGTCTTTCACACAATTGAGACTTAGAAAAACCCTAAGGGTCTGACACTTTGGATAACTATTATGAGATCTCCTCAGTGAGATATCATTCTCACCCCTTGAGGTTTTTAATTAGGGAGAGTGGAATCAACCCCACCAGTTGGGAGAGAATAGTCATCCACGAGTATCTTATCATGTGAAACACTATATCCAACACCATGGTCTAGTAATTTATTTGGGAGGGTGTAATTGTCTATATCGCTCAATATAGAGTAATTATTCATGAGTATAAAATGATCAATGAGAGTATAATCATTTTAATCACATTTAATTTGGAGAAGAGTTTAATAATCCTCAATATATAACAAATTTTGGCAATAATAACCATCTTAATCCACAATAAAGGTGTAATAATCAATAAGTATCAATTCTAGGGATTACATGACCATATATTATATTTATAGGCTTACAATCTAGATCCTAGGAAGAACCTATATAAATCAAAATAATATAATAGTCAAATATATACCCTAAATATCAATGTACCAACTATTAACTCTCGGTATATGAATAAATAAAATAAATAAAATGGATGGAAAGAAAAATCATATGAAGTATGAATGTGCATCTCATTGATGAATTATAAAACTCCCAAGATAAATATTTATAGATCTAATAGATAAATAAAGATGCATCACATCAGGCTTATGAGACATTAACTAGGAAACAATTATGATAATCACATATGAACCAAAAATAAACAGGTGACAGTATAAAAAAATAGAGAGGGTGACCAAATGCCTAATCCCAATAGTACTTCCACAGAACAATGATCTTACTTGTTCAACATGGGTTCTAAGTTGACACCGAATACCATCTCTACCCAGACCACCAATGCTCTAGCTTAGGGTTAGTCAATATTAGGGCACCCAATAGGTTCTTGAAGTCAAAATAGTGTAGATGAATCCATCTTGGGATCCATGTTGTCTATATACTATTGATGGAATCCAACTCGTGATCCTTATTCAAGTAGGTAAAAGGAGGGTTCCAATATGGATCCTCTAATGTAATGAAACTTAAGAATCCTACATAGGATCGTTAGAACAATAAAAGTAAAGGGAACCATCTAGGGATTCCCTTGTTCAGTTTGTAAGAAATGACATACCATAGAGGATCCTTGATAATATTAAGAAAGATGAGTCATCCTAGATGATATCATCTGGGTCATAACCTTAGAAGTGACTTCTTATAAAGGATCCCCAATAACAACTAAAATGATGGGCTTCATGTCTTGATTGGAACATCTCGAAAGGGAGACATCCTCATGGGAAAATATAAGAAATAATTTTTTCATAATGGACTGCTCGTGGACATTCCCAATTCAAGGTATCACTCTATGGAGACAACATGATTTTACTACTGGTGTAAGAACATATCCGTTAAATAAAATGATCATAACGACACCTTGGAGTGGTTAAACACCCTAGAAGTTTCACCATTCTAATCTATGTAGAGAATTTATTATAACAGACTCCTATTATATCCAATTAAATGTATATGGAATAAATTAGGTAGAAAAAATTAAAAGGGTAGAAAGGTACGAGTAAACAACATGGGTAACCTAGTACATGATATGTACACACAAATCCTCACATTGGCGTTTACCTCAATCGTGCATGGTATGTTAATACCTATATACATGGAATGTTCATCATGAACATTGTGTGTACCAATACGAGGTACATTACAGTGAATTTAACATTTCTTGTAATGCATATATCCTCTCAATGTATGTTTTCATGGAATGACACCAACACTGGGTCTGGCTGTGTAATCTACACAGCCATGTTCCCCTACATGGGATATTTGGACAGGTACTCAGTTTCACTATCATGTCCCAGTACATGTTGTTTATACCCTACAGATAGGATGTACTTAAAAAAGATATCAATACAAAAATAAGAATAACACACACAACATCTATTCCTATATTACACACAATGTGATCATGATTCCCAAATGGGAAACCTCTCAAATCGCTAAAAACCCTAATTTACTCAAAAAAAAAGATACATATAAACCCTAAAGGGTTCTTAGGGAATAATAAGGTGGTTAAAAACTAGAAAAATAAAAATATAATGGTATTTATGATAAAATATAAAAATAGATGACCTTTTAGTAGGTTATGAAAAATCTTTTTCGGTTTCTAGGATCCCCAACTACCACATTACAATCATACGCATCCTGAGGTCTATAGAAATACCTCCCTTTTTCCCTATAAATTCCACTCTCTCTATATCTCCCTTTATGTATCATTTTTATGATGAAGGATGAACCTAATAGGGGAATATATAAGTATCTAGTAGTGGAAAAGAATAAAATAAAGGAAAATGAATAAAAGAAAAAGAAAAACCAAATAGGAAGAAAAGAAAGAGAAAAGGGGACCCATCCTCGGTGACCAAACTAAGTTTATGCCCCGTCTAGAAAAACTCTCCATTCCTAAATTAATGGAGGAGATGAAATTTAAATTTTATGAGTCATTCAAAAGATATAACCAAATTATCATGCATACTAAATTAATATTTAAGAAATAGTAAATATTAATTATTCCTCTTAAATTTGAATTATTCAAAATTCCACAAAACTCATATAATATGGTAAAAAACCAATTATAGGACGAATAGAGAGGTCATAAAAATCATATGAGATAATCTACTTAGTTAAATTACTAAATTTTCCACTAATAAGCATTTGATAGAAAGAATTCAAATTTCTACTCAAGATTCCTGTTAGAAAAAACATGGGACCTTACAATACAGTGTGGTTCTAGTTATCTAAAAACTCGTGTACACCTATGTAGTATATGTGTCCCTATATCATAATATTCTATTGGGATTGGAATTTTTTTATATGGTAAGACATGTGTAAATTGATCTTAGACTTCATCAAATATGATATTTCTCCCACTGTCTCTTTTAGAGATATACTCCCTTTCAATGAATATAGCATGAATAACACTATTACACTATTTTATAAGGAGATATATTTGAAATATCAACTTGATTCCTTATGCTATCCTATAAAGGTAAAAAATTTTCCTTGGGATATATGTTTGTCTTCTAATGAGTCCTTATCAAATGATTCACAATATCACACATGTGTGTTTGAAAATATGTTTTTACTTTGACTCTATAATCAATATGGAATACTGTATACCACTTATGTTGTCCCATGATTTATTATACATTAATATACATATAACCCACATCACCAAAATTTAAATGGAATACTCACATGACTCAATATTGATCTCACCATGTTCAACATGGTACAATTACTCATTTATCTAACATAATTATATTCTGGCATATAAGAAGGAGTGAGTTGAGGAAAAATCCCAAATTCTCATAAATAACCAATAAAGTATTGATGAAGATATTCTACCCCATAGTCTGAGTGTATCTTCCTAATCTCCTAAACATACTTTTTCTCAAATTCATTATTTAATTCTTTAAATATATAAATTAATTTCCCATATACTGGATTGAGTAGACATGTCCATATCTACTAAATTAACCTTCAAAAGTAATTAAGTATTAGTACCAACCCTTAGAATAAAATTTATATATTCCACACACATAGTTATGAACATATTCAATAAATTATTTTACCTTTTTAACATTTCCGCTAAATGGGGGTAGGGTCTAGTTTACATGTAAACATTCAACAAATAGACCAAGTTGTTTTAGATTAATGGAATCAAAATACCCATCATTGTGTAATTTGACCAAATAAGTTTTATTTACATAACCCAGCTAAAGATTCCATAGTTTGATATTGTAAGAGTCATGTGATTTAGATTTATTATTGTTTTCCATTACTTGGATATCATGATCTAAAACCTAAAGATGATTAATTAGATATTCTTTATTATAGAATTTTATTTATTTATAAAATAAACAATATTCAATAACAAGTATGAATATAAATCCATATGTTTCATGTTTTTATTTAGATATAATGTTTCTAGTATTATATGAAACATAAAATAAATTCTAAAAAAAGGTCATTCATATCATCAACATAAGGTCGTAGTCCTCAGTGGCCCTCACAACATGTTGGTTCTATTAGATTCTCATTGATTTACCAACCCCGAGTAAATATTTCAAAATATACATGGTTCTCATATTTGAATTTATATATAAGAACCAAATGTTGTATTTGATACCCATTTCCTCAAAATATATATATTTCAATTCATAATAACTCACCTAAATCATCCCCTTTCTTATTTTTTTGGGTGTATTTTTTCTTTTAGTGTCCCTTCATGCTACATGAGAGAAGACAGAATACTTTTCCCTTTCTTTTCATTTAGTCATTATATTCTAGAAAGGGAATATTTAATTATCTTTATATTTAGATCTCTTAATCTGGCCTTTGCTTCTATTCACCATATGGATAGAATTAATTTCACGACTCATCTCAATATCAACTAGATGATGATGGTTGATAATATCTAGAAGAGACTTCTCAATGTTATATATATATAAATTAATAATAAACATTTAGAATATCGGAGGAAATTATTTTAGTATGATATAATTGTGTATTTGTTCAGTCCATATAAATTCTATAAACTCTAGGTGCTCAATATAGTAAATGGATTTACTTTATGAGACCCAATCAGTGCACCTTCTCCAAGATTAATATATAGGAGAGCATTGTATATATCAAACTTTTTCTATCTATTTACCTCTAGATATAAACCTTATAGATGATGGATCATTATATATGAATAAATGTATTCTGATGACTTAATGAGATCAATAGACATCTATGAATGTTATAAAACCGAAAAATCAACTGCATCACTGATATGTTTATCAATGAAAATGAACTCCACATAAATTTCGTCCATTTTTAACGACCATGCACTAAGGATTCAAGAATGTAATTTTTCTATTCATGGAATAAGTGTACCCATAGGATACTAAACCATTCCTAGATGTTACCACTTGTAATGATATCATCTTTATATAGGATATATCATTGGAATAATGTGGTTTATGAACATTATAATAATCCCAAATATAAGATAGTTAAATTATTTTAACATTTATTGATTATAAATTATGTGAGAAGTAATAATAATTATTAATTTTATTATGTCTCCCACAGTATCATCAGGTCCCAAAAGACCTCACCATTGGATAATAAATGAGTAGTTTCTTTCACATTCTAGTTGAAAGGATCAATATGTCCCTTTTAATAACCTAATAGAGGGATTAGTCAATTTATTAAGGGTATTTAGGTAGGTTGGACTTTAAGAATTGTGGGCTTGTAACTACTTTATCTATTTAGTGAAAACCCCAAACTCTAAACCATTTCACAGATTTCCTCAATACATGAATCCATGTTATATAATGTGTAGTGATTGATACATATATTTATGTGAATTGGATAGGTTAATAAAATAATTTTATAAGAACTCTATGATAAAAGTAAGTGTCCCAATGAGGTTTGGTCAAGAATATAGTTCTATGGATTTTATTCCTATTCATGTAATAAAAGTATTAGTCTAACATAACAATAAGTTGAGAAATTGTATTTATTATTAATGAAAATTTATTTCTTTATCCATTATATGTGTGGATAATATTATTTTAATTTCATTAAAATGATTAACCATTTTTTTAAAAAATTATGTATAATCAATTTAATTAAATTTAATATTTTCATATTAGTTAATTTATTTATCTAAACATGTTCCTACATCCAAAAAATAAATAATGAAAAATATGGAAATAAATAAATTAATAAATGAACTGATCACATACTTTTCTAATAAGTTACTTATTGAGTGGAAAATAAATCAACCTATGATCACATGGGAGAACTACTTGAGACAATCATGACATGAGTTACAACATTCCACCTATCCACTAGTGTGTCATCTAATTGTTTTTTCATATGTTGCATCTTGAACCATATCCACGCACCTTAGGAAACTCCTTTTATTACATATGTTTATATCATGAACATAGGTGAAGGGAACCAAAGGATTGGTTAGGGATATTACATAAAAAACAATAGTCACAAAAGTATTACATAATAAAAGAGGGATAAATGAATTTTAAGCCATCATATTTAATATAATAATAAATAATTCCACTACACACGTATTTAATTAAATTAAAATAAACAAACACATTCGTAGTATTAGTCAATGCTCATCAACAACTATACACATGTAGAGAATAAAAAAAGTACATTAGACATGAATCATTTCGAATAGTTATATATTATTAACATAAAATGCTAGTAATAATTAATAAAATAATCAATTCAATTTATATTAATGAATTGATGATGTTTAATAATGATACCTATCATAAATTTCATTCATTAAAAATAAACATCTTTTCAAATAAATATGGACTATTAGATTAAACTAGTTAAGAATTTACAAATTCCACAAGATCATTATTACATATTCGAAATCATATTTCTATAATAGTTTAATTATGATAGAGTGCTAAAATTAAATATTTTAGGGTAATGAAATTTTTTATTTTAATGGGAGACTACACGACGTGTACTTACAGGACACACACCATGATCCTTGTTTGTAGTGTACACATGGTAAATGTTTGGGGATTCAGAATGCACCTTAAATAGACTATCATAAATGTAATAAACAACTATAATCTATGTGTTTAACACCATGTGTGCCTGGGTAACCCTCCTATTTACTCAGCATGTTCTCCAGATGGAATCCAATGATGTGTTATTCTGTTACACACCATGCATTCTACATTACTGTTTGTCCATGTAATGTTCTAATTGACCAAAATATATTTTGCGGAATTAATATATTTCATGATTTCCACACAAGAACTAAATTTCTATACCATTAATTTTCTTATCCAATAATCTCACATAGCTAGAAAACATGTATATTACCATATAGTTAGTGTGAATTTTATTGAAATACCATTTAGAATACACAATTTCTACACCAAATACACAAAATGTAATATGAAAAATCATGTGCTAGGATGAACCGATCTATAAATTGTGTGCACTAACTTTAAAATTCATAATGCATGATTGGCCTATCATGTATCCTTTGAAACATAAATGTACAATGATCTTGGGTGCAAGGTGTGTACTCTATCTACACATCGTATAACCTAATATACCTTCTTTGAACATTGGTACACCTCTATGGAATCCCTGATCTTTATTTTTATATCCTTGATCCATAATAAAATATGAATCTTGAATGATGAATAAAAAATTCTAAAATCATTTTAATTAAAATTCTCATTAAATTTATATTTTATTTAAATTATATCTTTATAGAGATTACCATGTCATAGTAACTTTATTTAATGAATATTTTGATCATTCATAACCCTTATTGGATTACAATTATGGTTTAGAGAGGTCCCAAGGTAGATCTTCTCTATCAGTGATCTGCATGTTGTCCATTAATCTTCAAAAAACACCTACATATAACTATGAGATAGTATAGTGGATCGATGATGTTTCATAGTTCATATGGTTTATTTCAACATACTTCTTCTTGAAGGAGTAATTCTCATTCTAGAGAAGATTAGGGAAGAAAGAAACTATATTGGAAAATATTGTGTGCAATAATCCCAAATCCCCATTTGAACCAATGAAATTGGAATAAAAATATATTTATAGAGATAATGTTTAGGATATAATTTTATTTTAGCTTCAAAATAACCTTAAAATAATAAAATAATATTTACGTAACCCTATTCCGTATAATATTATTATTATTATTTTATGAAATGTTTTATATAAGAAAATGATAAATATAATTTCACTATATTTTAAATGAATATATATCTATTGAAAAAATTTGGATCTTCTTATCCTCCTCAACATTTATAAAATACTTGAATAAGTATATATCAAATATTTATTTATAAATAAATACTCTATTTACAGTTTTAAAAACATATATTTATTAAATATTTAATTAATAAATATATTTATCATATTAATAATCTAGTAATGGGTCAATGAAACCAAGATAATTAAGTAAATTTTTCAACATTAACAACCACATACGAGTGTTCATTGTGTAATATAATCCATTTTGTCACAATATTTCGTAAATAAGCTCACACAAACATGTCAACATGTTTTGTTACTGATACATATTTCTTTGAGTATTCGATATAAACTCATCATTACACCATGACCATATAATTTAACATGAAAATTACATTTAACTCAAAGGGATGAAATATTACCATCCATAAAGATAGAAGGGAAAAATAAGTCCTTAATTTATTATTAATAAAATATCATTCATGAATAACCCACAGAAACTACTTTCTATAAACTTATGAATTCATAGTTTTGGTCCATAAATCTATGTTCCTGAGTCATAACATGCGTTAATAATAATCTTAATGTCCAAGGGCCATTACAAACACTCAATGATTAGAATAACAGATGGCACATAAGCATGAAAATTCCTAATAGAAGGTATGTTATAATAATATCCCATATTAGATATTACCATGTGTTAAATTCACAAGAATAATTCTCATATCCTTACGAGTACTCACTCCTCAAAGTCAACATTCCTTATGCCCCATCATAATATTTTTTTGGACATGGAATTTAATTTTTCCCATCATATATGGGGGATGATATTCCCTTATTTGTTTGATATATGGTATTTGAATTTATTAAATTAATTTCATGTAGAACAAATTTTAATATATAATGAGATTTTTATTAATATTCAATTATTTGAATATACATGTAATCCAAAGCAAGACGTACTGGTTCTAGAACACATACTCCAACATAATTTCATTTACAATGGAAGTAATTTAATTATATTAAATAAAAGAAGAATTATTTTCCTATCAATGTAAAATAAAGTCAAAACGAACCTTGTGAATAATTAATTAATATTAAAGTATAAAAAATTGTCTATTATTGAATGAAAGCATTATTAGATTTTAAAAATGTTAGGAATAGTTTTGTATGATCAAAAATTTATTCTTATATTCATTATATCACACCTTAAATATATATTATTTCAAGAAAAATGATTCATAGGATTTCATGTTTTTCATATTTCATTATAATTTGATAATAGTGATTGTATTTACATAATCAGTATTTTTCACTATTCATCTAAAATTCCATTTATTTAGAGAATTATAATACCTTAAGATGATTTTTCATTTTATATTATTAAAATGTCATTCATTTTTTAATATAATTAAATAAATCCTAGAAATCAACACTAATATTTCACACGTAAAAAATATAAAAACCATTTTTATGAGTAATATATTCATATGGTATGAAATGAATTTATTATTATAATTTCTTAGTAACAATTATTAGTTGAATGAAATTTTTTTTATTCTATTTATTATTTTTTTCTGAAAATTATTTCCTCATATATTTCACAATTCAATTATTCATATTAATACTAGAAACCCTAATGACTATGATATAAATTTCATATTTATATAAAATTATTTCATTGTTTTTTATCCATAGTAACATATAGGTTGCAAATAGTCAAAATTTTAATTCATTTTAAGGAATATAAATTCTTTTTTCCTTAGGCTATGGAATTCCATGGTGGTTGCCCTTGGGTTTTTTTGAAGACTCTTGATACATTGGAAAGCCAATGGGGAAACCGCTTGGGTTTAGTGATGAAACCTTATAAATTAAAATACCTTGAGGTAATTATCCATTGGGTTCAATGATGACTACAAATGACTATTTGAAAACTTAGGATTCCATCTTAGAATTTGATGGTAATTCCTGATATATGTGGAAATCATAGGATGACCATTGAGTTTTGAAATTAATTCCTTATGCTATTATTAGTCTTCCTAGTGTCACCACATAGGGATCAAATTTATGCCTGATACCATGGAATGAATAGGATGATCTTATTCAGGGTTGGCTTATTCTTCATATATCATCTTGAACTGCAAGTGATTTTCCGATAAACACTTTTTTCATTGGATGCAGATGGTTTGGGTTGAATGAGGTTGTGCGGTAAAACCTAATTATTGAAAAATGATTATTTGTTTTTGATTTCACATTTTTTTTCTCATACTATGAATATATCATTCACATAAAATTTCTGTAATTATTATATATGAGACTATGTTGGGGGATCCCTACAATGTTGTACTCACACACTACTTGGGAAACCAAGGAAATTGGGTTCTCAATCCAACTTCACTAATTGTAGTTTGAGGTTGGGAATAGGATCCACATTTGGATCGTTTAGTTGGACAGATCATATGAATTTTGTGATTGGGACGAGGTGATACTAATGGATGTGGTGGATCCTCTAATTTTTTTTTATTTTTCAATAAGTGGAATACCAAATGGGTGTCCAGTGAGTCTATATGATTATATGCTTTCAAAATACATTTTATATTCTTGGATTTGTATATTAGTTCCACATACAATGATGTATTTGTTATTATTGTTCATGGAATTTTGTTTTTCTGTCCTTGATTACACACACATATTATAGGGTATAGTCTCCAAAAGGGTTCACCCTAATCCCATACTGCAGGTCAGAATCCTTTAGTATATAGGGATTCATTCCTAAGGTCTAATAACCATCTGGTCAAGTCACTTCTCACAGTATAACATGAAGGGATGTTACAAAGTTGTATCATAGGGATATTTTTCTTGAATGATATCCCATTTTTATCATAGTTTTGTTTAGTCTTAATATTTGGAGAGATGGTAGACATGTGACATAGTGATGTCGTAGGGCTTGTGATAGATCTCAAACTGATGCATTATAAGAACAATTTTCAAGGGGATGTCTAGGTTACCAGAGATGTTGGATTTATACTTTTGGATTCTACTCTAAATTTTTTATAATTTTTACATAGTGTGACACACATAAATCATGATATGTATGGTTTATATTTTATATTTTGATTTTAGGACTCAATCTATTAGAAGGTGGCCATTTTCAAGTCACAGATCATTCCCCATTAGAAAGAGGCCGTATACATGAACCATATTTGGAATAAAGGATTCATATGCAATTATTATGCTTGTGTAAATTATATATCACTGATGATAGGGTTAAACTATTTAAAATTTCATTATAATCATATATGGTGTATTACCATATATCTTGGAATTAATTTATACATAGGTAAACTAATATATATCTTCTGTTAATGACCGGTCTTGTGGTTATATGGATAGATACTTGATGATGATGACTATATAGTCCCTTATATATGGGATGTATAGAGACCCTTATTTGGTTAGTACAGGCATTGGATTTCATTATGATAAACCTATTTTGGGAAATTATTAAATAGTTTGGGTTATTTAAAGTGATAGTAAAAACATGTTATTTATTTTCCCATATAGCATAGAATGAAATCCATCATAACCTAATTGAATGATGGTCATTGATCGACATGAAACATGATTGAGAAATTAAACAAAATATGTACATATTGATAGATGAGAAAATTGTCGTTGAGGGGGCGGGGGTCATAAATGTGATGTTCTGGTTAGGATCACCTTGAGACTGAGATTCTCAACTTTTTAGTCCCGCATGTGAATGCATAAGAAAAATTAGTGACCTACTAAGTGATGATCTATCATATGATTCTAGATATGTATATGAATAATTAAAACCATATTGGGGGTGTTTTGAAACATGAGTCTGCATGTGACTCATGATATGGGAACATAGTGGTGTTTCCCATGATATATAACCGTGTGAATTAAGACCAATGAGTTTAGTGAGAGATAATAGTGGTTGATATTTGACTAAGGATATTGGAGAACTAGGTATTATGGATAAGGAGATAGGTTATGTGAAAGGGCATCCTGAGCGAGGGTTTTTCCTTAGTTTACGAGTGATTTAGAGGTTGGAAGCATTAGTAGATGCTTTGTGTTATGATATTGGTTCATGTGATGTGATACCATGTATATGACATAGCTATTATGCTTCCTTATATGATCATTAAGATTAATTAATTGGTTTGATTTATGTATTGATGTGGAGACTCAAGGGAATGATCAATATGATTCCTGGACCTATGAATTCTAGATGTGTTTTCTAGTGGATGATTTGTTAAAGTGTCATTTTAAACTTGTTGTTTTATAAAATATTCCTTATTAACAGATGACTAGGAAATTATCCTCAAGATGTGAAGGATTTCAGGTTAGAAGAATAGGGAACACAGCTAATCTAGTTAGATGATATTGACATGTCACAAATCATGGAAAATGGTTTATGCATGTGAGCCTATGTATGATGAGATTCAACTCATGGGATCATGATATGGTTGATGTGATAGTGTTGTACCAGAGTGTACACTATTGGATTCCGATGATATTTTTATAGTGCATGTTGGATATAAGAAGGGTCACTGAATTTTTAATATATGATCGGTGATGTGAAGGATTAGTATTGATTGTTTTCATGGGATACTGAAATTTTTGGAGCATGAGGATTGATGAAATGAGATAAACCTCCAATGGTGATGGCTTCCACTTGAAATATGTCTGGAGGGGTGGAATGGTTTATCCAAAATTTGATTGTATGTAGGTGATACTTGGGATGACATGAGAATAAATCAGGAGTAGACACACACATGTGATGTTTTATCGTATTAAGGTTTTATTCAATGAGTCGTATAAGTTTATCCATATAGTGGGGATTACATAGTCAACTATTACAGTGAACATACATATTTATGATTGGAGATTCAACACACTCTAAAGATGATGTACCCATGAGCTGGTAATGTGTGCGGATTGATATTATTTGTTGGATATCAATTATGAGTAGGATGGGAATGGATAGTCATTACATGTAGTGTAAGATGGAGGATGAGATGTGGTGGAGAAGCCCTGTGTTGGTATGGTCATAGAAGTGTTCGGACTAGTCATTAGCTGATTGATAAAGCACTTGGATGCTTATGAGCTGATAAATATGATTAAATCAATTTCTTTGTAATAAAATATTTCATGTTCAGATAGGATAATTGATGAGTAGTTTCATTGGCAACTGTATTGGGATTGTTTTTATATGAATTGATGGCATTACAAAAGTTAAACTATGGTTTGAGGGACGAATCATTAGGAGAATCCAAATTTATCATGTAGTTCAAGGGGTAAACTAGGGATTAGTTACTTGGTTCTGGGAGTGAGCTATTTTCATCATGTGATTTAGGGGGAGAACACAGCTTGTCACATGATTCAGGGGTGAATCATCTGATAAAACATAGTGAATGAGTCTGTTGAGGTGGATTTTTTTTGTTAATATTGAAAGGTTGATACCATGGTTTGAGTAAATCGTATTTGTTATGATGGGTGTATTCTAATATTTGGATGAGACTTTTTTTGTAAATGGTCAGCTTATCCATGTTCCATGAAAGTGTGGTGGAGACTTTCCTGATTTGGTTTGGAATCTAGTATAAGAAGCAATACTGAATTTTTACTAGTGTATTCAAATTTATTTGGGTGTGTTGATATGGAAGCCGCACTGAGCGGGTCATTTTACTACTAGAGATATGTCTAGTTAGGTAGTTTTTTATGGTGGTTATCACCATGGATTGAGAATTATTATTTTGATCTAAGGAATATGACCAAGTTAATAATTATAACGACACTAACACCAATATCCGAAAGCTGATGTCTTACTTCATTACATTGGAATTTGATATAAGGAATCAAATCGATAAGGAAAAAATAGTTTATTAGTCTTGGTAAAATAGATAAACACATGTTTATTATATTATAATAAAAAAATTTCAATATTTGTTTCAATAATATCGTTTTTCCCTCTAGCATATCATTTAATATCCTTTAAAGTACACATCCTAGAGTCATAGAAAATGAAAAAAATAAGGGTGAACACAAATTATATGTAATGGGTAGGTGTAATGGGTGTTATCAATAATCTATGAACATAATAAAAATAGAAAGGTAAATAACTAATCAGACATTAAATTTAAGAAATAATATCACTATTATGATCAAAAACGGAATAATAAATATGGGAAGGTAATAACTAAACACACATTCCATTTAAATAACATGACTATGATGAGTTGATAAGGATTAATTATAATAGAAAGGTAAATAAATGAACATACATGCTATTTAAATAACCCGACTATCATTATTAAAGAAGAAATAATCAATACTGCAAGGTATATTAATGAACACACATGATATTTAATCGATAAACTAAGAATAAAGATTCTTTTTGAGATAAAATCAATGAAAAACATTCATGGATAATAATAACTAAATTCTTAATGAAATAAATTCTTAATTATTGGATTTCATGATCTCAGTGATCATTATACCTATACTAACTTTAACTTTCATAAGATAGTTTAAAACTAATGGTAAGGTATTCAACAAAAACCAATTTAACTAAGGAAAGATAACTGATTCATCCCATGAAACTAATGATGATCCATTAGATATCTATAGCTGGGCCCCACCCATAACTACATGTCAAAATCATTCCTTATATATTGAAAGACATAAATAATTCATGAAAAATATGCCCTATCAAAATATTTCTATGTTGATAATGGAATACATATTAATAATAATTCCCTAGTCAATTATATAACATTAAAAGTACAATACCACATATAAAAATTATATATAGACTGTGTAATATGTATTCTAATGATAAATAGTAAGTATATTTAGAGAGAATGTAATGTCCAATGACAATAAGAATGTGAATATTTCACGTAAAAGTTAATGATTAAAAAATTGATCAAGAAAGATTATTTCAAAACATTCAATGTTAAAAATGATCATAAATAATCCATATATATTATAATGATGGTAGAAAGAAAAAATATCCTTATGGTGTCATAAGAAAAATTATTCCTTGATGTCATTGATGAAGAAAAATACCTTAAAAATGTCACTAAAAATATCTGGTGGAAAATAAAAATTTCACTTGGAAAATATTTTCTTACATAAAAGTTCAAAAAATAATTTGAAATTAAATTTCTTTGAAAATAACCATTGAAACATATAATGAATTCTTTAATTCAATGAATGGTCATGATATTGTAAAGTTCCAGACATTATGTACATGTTAAAAAAATGATTCACTTCACATTTTTGGAAAAGCACTAATGGGATTTGTTTGGAAAACAACATGAATATTCAATTAATTTATTCATAAAATGTCAAAAGGTGTCAAAATGTTTATAATAATTCATTTGGAGAATGTTAATAAAAATTGAAATATTTTTTATTAGTTATTATTTTCTATTATAAAGGATTTTCAAATGAATAGGGAAATGATGTTATATTTTATTAAAAAAAAATTCTCAAAAATTTTATATAAAAAGAGTGGAATAAATTACATTTAATTGTTATTTTATTGATTCCTTAGATTATAATAAAAATAAAGGGTTTTAATATCCCATAATCATATAATTTCTTTAATCTAAATTTAGGCTTAAATAATCTTTATTAAAAAGATATTGTGAAATAAAATATTAAAATGATTATTAATTTTTAGAGATAATTGAAAAATGAGTAATTATGTGAATCAGAAATAAATCCATAAAAAATATGAAAAAAATGAGATAATTATAATTCATTAAACACATAATCCTCTAATGTCAAAGATAGAGAAGAAGTAATACCACTCAATGAAAAGAAATTGGGATATAAAATAATTTACAACATGGTATATTTTAACTAAAAAACAATTGGTTTAATGAATTAATATTGAAACTTAATATACCATTAATTAATAAGTAATAATGATTTTTAAATTTAAAGGGGTTGTACATACACCGTATAATATAAATTTGTGGTATAACATTACAATATGCCTCAATGAAAGGACATTGAGACGAAGTCCCTAACCTCGTGTTTAATTTTCATTTAATGTAAAATATTCTCCTATATAATTGTTTTAGAATGTTATTAATTTATATAAGAATAATATTCAAATTTATAATATCATATATGACACTCTTATAACATTTTACAACCAGTTTATTATAATATTTCAATATTTTCATTGTTTCGGGTGTTAATTGTCTTGTCTTATCATCTGTGTTTTGTCATGAATGCCCCAATTTTTTTGCATAAGATACATATACATCATATTTATATTTATATAATCTCTCTATATATAATATTTATCCATTATATAAATATTTATAATCATTTTTTTATGTTCTAAATACAAAATAATTCACATCGCTTTGTTGAGGTGGTAGGTCGTACGTACACACGAGCCACAATATCATTCCATTAATGACCGAAATGGTAAGAAATTAGGTGATATAATATTTTTATGAAATAAATATCACATCATAAATATCAAATATATAAATTAAATTTATACTTATTACAATTCATGTAATGTATAAGGAAAAAATTAATCACATTACTTCCTGACTTAGTAGTCCACCATACACACATGATACATTATTGCATTTTTAACAGAATAAAATGTCAAAAGGTATATATGATATTAATTTAAAATAAATAAAATAATTTCATATATATAGAATATATTTTCTTAGTCCATACTTAAAATCTAGTGATAGAAAATTAATTACATAGGTTCGTGAGGTAGTAGTTCGTCGTACACACGATCACCAGTCTCATTTCATATTTGATTAAGAATAGATTGATATCGGTGATTCCAATAAAATAAAATAATATAAATAAATTTAATATAATATTTTTATTATATAATATTTTTTTAATAATATTTGAAGGAGATATAATCAGAATTAAAAAAAAATTCTCATTTAAGATCATTACATCTTATTTGGAAAACATCTTTAGGTTTGAACCAAAATCAATCCAAAGATGGACATATAATAAAAACAAGGGATCTAATATGTTCTTAATGGAGTATGTAAAATATTTGACTATTTAGTTTATGATCTATATGGATTTTTATATGTGAATAGGGGAAGAGAGGGGGTGGCCTTTTATAAGTAGGGAGAGGACACATAGGGAATTTTTGAAAATAATCAATCACACCCATGTTTTTATCTTTCCAAAAGCCTAAAAATTGGTTATTCTGTAAAACTAGCGGATATAAGGCCAAAATATGGATATAAAATGGGGTTTGTATTTGTTTTATTTTATTTTTGTCCCTTATTATCTTAGATAACACCAAATTATACCTGTTTTTACCATAACCTCAGTAATAAATTTTAACTATTTTTATTATGCATAATGTTCAAAAAATAATTTAAAATTATTAGATATTATAAATTATGTTGGTTCAAAACATGGAATAATTTTTTCCAAATTCAATTCATAGAGTTACTATAATCCAATTTAAAATTACACCCACAGATGCGATGAAAAAGATGGTTTCTAGAGAGAAAATTCTCATATGTAGTGAAGTTTTTAATATCAAAATTCTATATAAAATTTATTTAAATTACTTAAATCTGATAAATTTTAATATAAGTGAACTAATTTTACATAAAAACCAATATAATAAGTAATATTTGATTTTAATTTATTTAAATGAAAATGATTTTTTAATAAAAAGATGTAATTTTCCCCATTCATTGAAAGATGAAGCATTCAGAAAAATACAAAAAATTACTCATTGAGAATTTTGATATAATGAATTAAAAAAAATTAATTTTATTGATTAGGTTTTCTAAAATTAGTAGAAATTAATATTAAATTATATTCCTAAATATGGACAGAACAATTTATTTGAAAAAAAAATTTCAGAATAAATTTCTTTTTATTTTAAATGGTTCTTATTTAATTTCTAACAAAACAAGGAAAATAATATTCCAAATTTTATTGGTACTACTAATACCTGAACATATAATGGCTCAATTATAATGGTATTGCATATTATTGTTCATTTAGACTCGAGGAGTAGAATGAACATGACACACAAAAAAACCCACTAAACATCACCAAGCACAACTACTACAACTGAGAGAATCACCATAATGGGAAGACACTTTAAATCGAGCCCAAACAGCTCTCTATTTCGACAAACGGGCTGAGGAATCATTCTACGAGGTGTATTTACCATTTTAAAAAAATCAACAGGTTTATCAATAGGAATGAATGCTAATGGAGAACCATTTTGGGCTACATCACAACATCCAACACATCTTTAGAAGCCCACTGAACATTAACGCAAAACCGAGCCACCACAAAGATTCCCTCTCAAGATGTAGCAAGATTATGACTTCTAGATCATAAAGAAGCATACCGAAAAAACAATCATTCTAAGACATAGGATGAGACATCCATATAACCTTCAATTCATAACAAACACAATAATTTTTCAGCTACAAACTCTTTTGAAAAAAAGTAAATTAACTTGTTGGGTTTTCACATTCACTAATGGTCTTTCATTAATACTCACTCACATGAAGATTTATGTGCCACCCAGGGAAAAAAATACCAATCCATACCAACCATTCATCCATATATCTAGAAAAAAAATCTCGTGAGAACCCACAAAAACACAGTATAAAAAAACAAAACAGTAACATTACAAAAATAATTGTGTACCTCACAAAGGAACACTAACCACCAAATCAAAAACCATTTTTCAGATTTCACAAGACAAGCCACGCTTAATCACAAACCATTTGATTAAAAAAATAATCCCTTTCATTTAACAGAACATCAAAAAACAACCATTCTATTCCAAATATGCCTTTACCATTTAAAAAAACCATCAAGGTCTATTTTCACAATCCAACAACCACAAATTCCAAAACCCCTTTCCAGAAAAACACTAGTCGCTCATAACCAAATTTCCAAAACCAATTCATCATATTCAAACACTTTTCGACAGGATAAAAGGCCCCATTAAAAAAAAGATCCAGAATTACTTTAAAATGATTTACACCTTCAAAACCTTCTATTTCAATAAACTAGAAGTTTGAATTAGGGATAATACAATCCCGTTAAATCATTTCCACTTCGTCCATATTTTTTTAAAAAAAACCTTCCAAAACCATTCATATATTTAATTTTTGAAAATATCTTTTCCACTTTTAAAAATTAAATATTTACTTTAAAACAAATTTCCAAAATTCACACATAAGTATTATGAAAACAAAAATTCAGAATTCAAGAAAGGTCCAAGAATGTCTCAAAAGGGAACTAGTGTCGGAGGGTGACATGACCATATTGTTGGAGGCCATATGTAAAATAAAAAACCAACAAAAAGAGACATATTAGAAACATTCCTCAAATTCACATGGCTTTCCAGGCCCTACGAGCTCACAGAGGCCATTAGTCAGACTCCCCCTGTCATATCCCAATAGCAAACAATCATCAAGAATAATGGAAAATAATAATTCTGTACATTCCCTGGAAACTCAAGGATCAGAATGAGAAGGAGTTTGCGATTATCTTCTTGTAATTACCCCTAAAGTTCCAAAAATACAACTCCATCTACATTAACATCCCTCAAATAACAAGGGCACTCAAAAAATGTTTGCTAAGAGTCGACAACCTTTGATACCATTTTGTCACGAACCAGCCCGAGTCGACCCTCAACCGGTCACATGGGCCAGCCCACGACAAGTCCCAGGAAGAATTCCCAATCCTCCCAGGATGAATACAAGCACCAAGGGAATCAATATAGTACACAAGGAAATTATTTATCCCATATATAAACAATCAGACAAAGAACATAGAGAAATGGACATCCCAAAATACATTTATATAAAAACTGAACTAAACATTATTTGAACAAGAAACTGAAAGTAAAACTAAACTAAAAAAACAATAAACAATCTTAATAACCAAATAACTCCATGTGACCCTACTGGTCACTCTATAATATAAGGATCACACGTCACCCACGGTGATCAAACTGAAGATGAAACCTACACAATGGCTAAAATAGGAGAAGACTATAGGCATGAGTATTAAAACTCAGTAGGTTTGGCAGATATTCTATTCCAAATGCACATCCATTAAAATAAAAGAATCCTAAATTTCCAGTTTTAAATAAAAATATAATGGTATGTTTTTCAAATGTGGTCCCATGCTATAAAAAAATTACCAGACAAAAACTAGCATGTTTTATAAACTACAATGGTAGTAATAATTTATCAAATAAGTGTAACTTAAATAAGTAAATTGTTTTCAAGAGGGCTGCTTTAAATAATTTACTCTTTTAAATAAATCACACACACTAGTGAATTCATCAACCAAACACACCATATTCCCATGGTGAGTAAAAATATCCAATGATCATAACTCATGAGAACACCCCAAGGCACTAGTTTGTTGTGAGCCCGAGGTACCTTATATCTCAGGGAAAGTAACCAAAATAATTATCTGTTCTCATGCACATGAGCCAATATTAGAGAGAAAACCCATATACTAGTGTCACCCCAACATTATCATCATCATATTTTAGTTAGTTGTGATACAGTCAAACTCTCTATGTGAAACAATGGCCAAATCCAATGGAATCACTAGCATACTAGTACACCTCTGACCACCTAGATACCCGGGTTTCCCTTTAGTGCTCAATCAACATACACATATTATCAAATTAAATTTTAACATCAAAAATAAATTAAAAATCAAAATAACACAAACAACCCACAAAAAGTCTTCACATTTTATTCACAGATCAATAAACAACTAAGGAGTTTCATAAAACAATTTTAAGGAGTATAACGGGGCCTGGTAGATAAAATCTATTAAAAATGCACTTTTAAGACCATAAAACCTTAAATATCATAAGAAAAAAGATTTGAAATACCAAAACAAATTAATAAATCACTTTCATGGACCATAAAATGGACCCAAAAGATAAAACATGAAATACAGATGGAAACCATTTTTACAAAAAATGCCAAACAAGCCTTTAATACTTTCTAAAAACCAAAATTTGAACAAGGTATGCATTTAAATTTTATTAAAGAGGTGTATACAAACAATTTACATCATAAAAACACATTCATAAATTGCTTATAAAATTCTAGATGCATATTTAAATCACAACCATTTTCATATGTATGCGAAATGTGCCATTTTCCAACAACTCGTGCCAAAACATTTTATAACCAAAAACCCATTTGTTTGTAAAAAAATACAAATAAGAAAGACTAATAAGGACCCAAAAATAATATTAATCAATCTTAAAATTATTTTATAAAACAAAAAAAATAATTTTTAAATCACACATCACACATAAAAATCCAACCAGGCAAATTAACGAACAAATGACATACCCTTTTTTAACAAAACAATTTATTTTATGAACGTGACTAGTAATTAAATGCCAATTTCATGCCATATTTTATTATAGTTACTGTAACATTTTTAAAATACCATAAAAAAGGATTTAAACCACACAAAACCGTCGCAAAATCTAGCATAACATTAAAACAAACACTTGGTGTGCACTTTTTTCACAAAAGAACTCTACCATTCTCAAAACAAGGCTTAAAAAACCATTTACCACCCAAATAAAATTATCCAAAGGATGAGAATAAATAATAAACATATGAATGAGATATGAAAAATAATAAAATGATGAAACTTAAATGTTAAAGGCATTTTTAAGTGATATCCTACCTCAAATCATTTGCGTAATGGAAACACACACCCAATATCACCGTCCAAGGGTTTATAAACACTAAACCTATGATGGGCATCCAAAAATTATAAAAACCTCCCTAAAAAATCATGGTATATCAGAAACCTAGGTATAAAATTACATGGTTAGAAAATAAAACCAAGAAATAATGAAATGAGGAGGAAGAGGAAGGAGAAAGGAGAAGGAATCTCACCTTGACACCTAGAGAACTCTTATTCATCTGTTAGATATGCACCCTTAGAGAAAAGTTAATGGATCAGAACTTCTTTTAGAGTCTCCTAAGGTCTAAAAGAAATAGGGGAAGTATATTTGTGGAAAAAAAAGAGTTATAATTTAATGATTTGGGGATGAAAAAATTTACCTTTTCAATTCGATTTTTTTTAGGAAACCTCAGATCTTTCACCCTAATATTCGATTCAAATGAGCTCCAAAGAGGTAATATAGATAATGGGTGTGAGGATATGTATTTTGGATTATAATTGGTGGTATAATCAAAGAAAATATTAAAAATTGAAAAATATATAAAAGAAACAAATTTTATTTTTAAAACTAGAAATGGGCACACGTGTTGGCCCAATACCTAAATAATTAACCCAAATTAACCAAGCTTATAAATTCATATTGGGTAAACAAGAAAATGTAGGCATGAATATTTCAGGGGAGTAAAAATAAGAATATTAATGAGTCAAAAATGATAAAATTTTATTGATTTATAAAAGGAAATTTTTATTTAAATTCTAAAAAGAGCTCACAATTTGGACCATATCATGAAGTAACCACCCTTTCTACACAAACTCAAAAAAAAAAGAATTGAGGCACACAAAGATTGATTATTGGATATATATTAATCTTCAAAACTGAAAATTAATCTCACCCATGACCTAGGAAAAGGATCAGGATTTTCAATGAAGAGGATAAAAACAAATACCTGATAACCCGGGTGCGACACATTCTTCCCTCCTTCAATAACATTCTTCCTCATAATGTAAACCTGATATATATAATCAATGGTATAGAATTTGAAAATTAATTTTTTGTAAACCCAAATAATAAAAGGTTTTATAATATATACCTTTAATATAAGGAAATAGAAATACGAATTTTCATCTAGAAAATCAAATATCTATGTTTCCATGTAGTAGAAGATAGTTGGGAAGTGATTTGATATATATTGAATAAAGGAGTAATGGAAAAATAAATTTTTAGGATGATTTAGGTAATTGATAAAAAGAATGTGATTAATCCAGAGAATGTCAGCAACCACAAAACCATAAATTTGTGACAAGTCAAAAGATAATTGATTCCTCAGATGTGAGGGTAATGAGATAAAATTTCTATGTCAAGATCAATTTCCTAAAATGGGGACGATTTTACTATATTTGAATCTAAGGATATATTCATACCTGATATATTTAAATTTAATAATAATAATTTCATCCCGTGGTTGTACTTTGATAAATTTATTATTCATCTAATAATCGAAGACATGAATATCTAAAAATTAATTTTATAATCCCAAAGAACTAAAATTAGGTTTTGATGGATCATATGATTTATAAATAAGATACAAGACCTTTCACATTTTACTAAATATTCCCAAAATACAATATTGTAACATAAGTTACTAATATAAAAACCACAATAGAAACATCACTGATTTTTCAATAATATCTATTAATAAAAAACATTAATTAAAAACATTTAAATATTAACTAGAACAACATGTTGTCTAGTTATAGGAACTAAAACCTTATCATCTATTAGTTGTGTGTTCTCCCCCTGTGGACTTTCTTAGATGAAATGGGGTGTCACTCATCATACATGTTGTTTTTTTCAAATGTATATTTATATAATTCATATAAATTTTCTGAATTTTGATTTCCAATAACTACTATAATTCTAACAGTGAAATAAGCCTTTAATTATATGAGTACATTTAATTTTAATTAAAAAATATAATTCCATTATTCCCAAAATAAAATTTTCATATACTATTCTAAAGGGTTGTATTCCCAATAATGTTTTTCAAAAATATACTTAATGTTGTGATACACTAAACTAATTTTTTTCAAATGGGGTGTTTAGGAAACTAAACTTATGATCAACCTCAACCTCATAAACCGATGATGGTGTAAATAAAGATTAATTTAATTAAGAAATATATGATTTTAAAAATTTAAACAATCCTTAGAAGTTTCAGGATTCTTATAACCAAAATACCACTGGTAAAAAACAATTTTATAATTTAATTATTGATTTCTATTACATTAAAACATCAACTAATTTATTTCACCATAGGACACTCCTTGTTGTAGCGGTTGACCTTTAAAAGGGGCATTAACTTAGATAATTCCCAATATCCCCATATTTTATTCAATGAACTATAAATGGCCTTCTAGGATGAAATTTATTTCCTCATACTCTTAATTTTTTTAACAAATTCATTGCTTTATGACCTTATTTGACACACATAAAACATTTTACGATTCCTTTATAACCCTTTAAATGGTGTCAATTTCAACATTTTATTACATGAATAAATTACAGACATATTTGTTTTATGGTCTCCACTATTTTGAGATCTTAGAAAGATCCATGATTCACTTATTTAGAAAATATAAGAGTAAGTACATGTAGAGGTTATTTAATAATAGTTTAAGATAACTAACGAGGAATAATCATGACATATTTCAATCCCATATTCATCCCTTTTAGTGTGTCATAGTCAAAAAACATTCCATAAAATTGAATGTTAACATGATTCCTTCAGGTTCAAGCCATTGACTAAAAGAAAAAAACAGTGTGGGAAATAATAATCATATTGAAAAACACCATATAATCATTTATAAGATGCCTAAATCATGACACCATCTTCTAAATCCTAAAACATTAGGTTTAACCATGGTAAATCATTGTTATGATATATTCAAATACCTTTGAATGGTTTGTAAATATTATGTGAATTATCAATTCATATCCCCAAGAGTTTCCATTTAGGTGTATAGTAAGGCCCATTTTTGTGTACCAAGGAATCCATGATTGAAGCCTAAAATGCCTTTTTCAATGTTATCACCTGTTGATATATATATTCTAGAACCATATGAAGTATTAGTATACAGATAGTGATATATTTCATAGAAAAAACACAATCGCTACCTTACCAAAAATTTAGGATTTTATTCAATACTTATAATCAGAGTAAATAATATGGTTATGTAATTTAATCTTTTTTTTTCAAAATTCTGGTCCTATTGTTTATAATATTCTTCTTTCTGATACCAACATTAAAAAACTAAACCCCAGTAGCCAGAAGGCAGTGTCATAAATTATTTTATTGGAATATGATATAAGGATTCACATCCTGAAGTACCGAATAGATTAATAGTATTTCTCATCTAGATATATACATGATTCCAATATTACATTTTAATACAAAAATTAAAACATAATTTTTTAGAACATAATTATTCCAAATTTCATATACATGAATATCATTCATAGTATAATTCATGGATTCTTGGGATAGGAAAAAAAGGGTGAGATCAAATTCTAAATAATGGTTATGTATTGTAAAAGTTATCATAAATCGATAATCCAAATCAACATAGAAAGGTAAATAACTTAACAAACTTGAAATTTAATAGAAAACTTAATAATCATGATTAGATAAGTAATAATCAATATGAAAAAGGTATCTAATTAAACACTCATTCAATTTAAATAACAATACTATCAGAAGTATATATGAAATAATCAATAAAAAATGTTAAAAAATAGGCGCACATTCCATCTAAATAACCTTTGAATCATGATCATATAAGTCATAATTAATAATGAAAGGAAAATAACAGAAAACACATTCCATTTAATCAATAGATGAAGAAAAAAATTGAATCGAAAAAATATCATTATGAAAATAACATAGATTATAATAACTGAATTCATAATAAAATAAATTATTTATTATTTTATGTCATGATCTCTGGAATCATGATACCCTAACTATCATAAAATTTCACATCAAAATTTAAAACTAATGGTTATATATACAATAAGAAACCATTTAACGAAGGTTACATAACTGATTTATCTAATTAAACTATAGATGAATCAAGGGGCTATCTTTTTCCATTCCCACTAATATCTTTATGTCCAAACAATTCATTAAATATCTAATGATCATTCTAATTCATGAAAAATATAACTAGTTAACATTTTTATGTATCATATAAGGAATATATATGAAAAATAATTTCCATAGTTCCTAATATTACATTAAAACTAAAATATAATATGCATAAATCATATAAATATTGAGTAATAATTATATCAATGATAAATAAAATGGATATTTAGAGAAAATTTAATGTCCAGTGAAAACAATAATGTGAATATTCTAAGGGGAAAATAATTATTACAAAAAATGATCAAGAAAGAGAATGTCTATACTTTCTATTGTCAAACAAA
Source organism: Viscum album (assembly GCA_963277665.1). Taxonomy (NCBI): domain Eukaryota; kingdom Viridiplantae; phylum Streptophyta; class Magnoliopsida; order Santalales; family Viscaceae; genus Viscum; species Viscum album. Next base: position 834,506,758 of record OY728142.1, on the reverse strand, counting down.
TAAAAACCATCTAGAGATATAATAGCGATGGTATCAATATGATATACCCCTATTGGATCTTAATTATGACAATCATTTAATTTCATTAATTAATAAAAATAACATAAAATTTTCATTTTAAAACATTATGAGGAAAATATGATTTTCACTTTTAAAATATTTTTTATGGAGAAGAGGAAAAATTATTTTTTAAAAAAATTTATTTAAAAATTAAATTTGAAAAATATATTATAATCTTTAAAATGTTGATTGGTTAGGATATAGGTAAATATCATACATGTCGTACATGTAAAACAATGATTGTATTCACATTTTTTGTAAATAACAGACATGACATGTTTGCAATTCGACGTGAATATTTATTTAAAAATATTCTACAAAACATCAAAAAGGGTAAAAATGTTTTTAATATATCATTTAGAGAATATAAAAAATTATTTAGAAATTGTTTTTATAAAATAAAGGTTTTGATTAAAAAGTATTTTCAACCAAAGAGAGAAATGGTATCATATTGTATTAAAAAACATTACTCGACCATTTTATGTAATAAATATAGGTATATAGAACTGTTTTTCAATAAAGATTTTATTACCATATTAGAGGAAAATTTAAAAATTTTAATATCCAATGATCATATAATTTTTTTCAATGACAATTCTTGCATAAATAATCTCGATTTAAATGAGGTTGCAGAATAAACTTCTATAAATCTCATTACATTGAAGAGAGATTTAATACGTGAGTTAATTATGTGTATCATGAGTAAATAAAAAATAAGTTTAAATAAAAAAAATATAATTATATTTCATTAGACATGTAACCATTGGATGTCAAAGATATTGAAGAATTAATATAGCACAATGAAAATAAATTGAGTTATACAACCCCTTATCACTTAGTAAATTTGATTTAAATCCACATAGATGAATGAATAATATTGAAAACTAAAATACAATGAATAATGAAATAATAATGGTTTTACATATAAAAGGGGATGTATATACACCAATATAGAAAAATTAGGTATGTCACATTACAATATGCCTGAATGAAAGGAAATTGAGGTGAAGACCCATACCTCATGATTCTTTTTGGTTGAACAAGCTTCATCTGAATATATAATGATTTTTATAATTTTATTAATTTATATCATATTGATATTGATATTTATAATATCTTATATTATCCTTCTAAAACATTTTACCACATATTTTTTTAAAATTGTTCTATGATTTTTATTATTTCAGGTGTTAATTTCCATGTTTTCTCATGAATATTTTGTCATGATTTTTTCAATTCTTATGTATAGAATATATATCTATAATATCCATTATTATAATTTTTATTCCCCATTACAGTGGGTCCCTTTCCCTGACACCCTAAGCCCACCACCAATAAGCCAGCGATTCTTGACTAGCACCATGTTTGAATAGCAGTATATGTGAGGTGTTGACAAAAGTACATGTATAAACACACTTCTCCAAGCCATAAAAATGGTAAAATGTAAAATTAACTGAACAACCAATGCATGCATACATCTATATCAAAAAAACAGATAATGATAGTTACTAATAAAATTAGAAAGGGGAAAATTCAATCTCACCTCAAAGATTTTTTAACACATGTACAACCTAAAATTAAATGCACTTGGACTTCTCTATGAAAGCCACATGAACCCGCCATGGTCTGTCTGATCTCACCAGGCACTATTTTGATATAGTTTTCGAATGTCTCTGTCAAAAGTTTGATCATCTAAATAAGACATGGCATGTGTGGGAAAGCCATGTGTAGGGGTGAGTATAACAATACCCAGTAAGACACCCCCAAACCAAAAAGCATATGAAAAGGGAATGTTCAATCATATTTTCATAGATACATTTCTATAACACATATACTAAGAATATCCAGATATACTAAAAAATGACACATAATATAGAGGTATGTCACAACCATATTATACCATCCTTGGATTCCAGCTCGAAAGATCCACGAAGCACTCATCTGATAGAACACACTACAATGTAAAATAGCATTGATGACGTCCATATGATAGGTGCTACTCATAGACTCTCATCCTGGGAATGAACATGCTGATTTCCTGAGTAGAATATGATACATAGATGATGATCACTACAAGGGGAATAGGGTGGTACCAATGAAATAAATCTGGATTAACCTAGTAAGCAGCGGATTGGCACTTGAGTAGTGTTAGGCAGGTTGATACTAAAAACTCCACCTAGGGCACAAATATGAATAGAGGATATCACTTTGGGCCTCCCATAGGGATTACAACTAATATATATATGAATTACAACTGAAGGGATTAATATCCCAGAAGTAGGAAATGATTCCATACCAACCATCTGGGAAATAATATAGGGACCAAACCATATTGAAACTTGTAAAAAATATGGATAAAAAGTTCTCTAATCTAGGCATAAATGATTATATTTCATATAGTATGGGTCATATTCCATGTCCCTTGACCTCGGGTCCTTTCTATGTAAACTACTCATATCATTAAAATGTGTCTGTGTAGTGAAGTAAGCATAGTGTTGTTAACCCTTGTACTACACCCCATGTACCTAGTGAACATTCATACATCTAATCATAGGAACACTCTGAGTTCACTAGTGAGGATCCAAAAACCGTGTTATAGACGATACACTCTATTCGATTCTTATCCTTCTCCCAAAACCCTAGCCACTACTCATGGGGGGCATGGTATGTAGATCTATTTTATATGACTTGTCTCATTGGATTTTCTAGAATCCCAGATCCATGATCCAAACATATCTTATGATGATCTTTCTAATGATTATCACCATGCCCAACCAAAAAACTAAAGGTTTAGCCGTGTCTAAGACTCTCCATCACCAACATACAACATTCAGGCCCTCAATCCACTTGGAAATGAGATCACTATTCTTTCTTTATTGCAGAACAAATAATAAAAAATTAGTTTTCTACATAGTTCAATTCATCCCCCATCTATCGTCGCACCACCGCGATGTCATGTAGATCGAAAATCTACAATTTCATATCATTGTGCCCAAAATCAGGTGTGCATTGCTTGATTGATCAAGATTTATCGAGCCGTGAGAAAAAATGAAGAATGCTAGCTGTAAGAGATGAATATTAGGGATCACAAGAACATATTTGACGAAAAAGATGTGATCGATATTTGTGTTGATATGAACCCATTTATTTTAGAATTAAAAAAGTGTAATTCAAATAAAAAAGGAATCCCACCATAAATACCTTGTAAAATAAATCCCACCGACATGATGATTGAACTGAAGATCAATCTATTCATTGATTGATTAAATTTATTCATATAATTCAAGCATGGGGAATAAAAAAACAAAAAGAAATTCCTTACATCTATTTGGATCAATTTGAAATGAAAAAGGAATTTTTTTGTGTTGTGTGGTGGGATACTTCATAATCGATGTGCACTAGTCATCAATCTGAGATACACCATCATTTTCTAGGGATGGAATACTCAAATAACTATCTAATGGTTCTCTAGAGGATAAAATGTTATGTGGATAACTCTATAATTAAGAAATAATATCCTTTTGAAAGGATAAATATTCATTTCATCAAACATATGATATAAAATAAATGATTCTAATTGTTTCATTCATTTTAACACCTATGATGAATTTTCACAAAGTACACTATGTAGACAAATGTAAATTCATGCCTAGGAAAAATCCCACATTATTATATCAATGGTGCCCTATAATTTCTCAAACAATCACCTATTTATTTGTTATTCCACTTTTTCGGGAAAACTATGCACCAATTAATTTAGATCGGTATGGCCCGAAGGCCTTCATTTTTTTTTATTATTTTGATAATACTCTTTTTAGGAGTGAGGAGGAACCCTTTCATGTATTGAAGGCTTAGACAAAACTACATGACCCATAGGTCTTAGAGGTAATCCCCTAGAGTATACAACTTGGAAATGATCCTCCCCAGCATGATTCATGATATCGGCACTCCACCTTCACATGGCTGGTCGACTAGCTGTCTAATGAAAAACTGAACATGCCTAATCCCGATGGGAAATCCATACCATCTCATTCTTCCAATTCTAGTTAGCTCTTCTCTAGTGTATTCCCCGACCCTAAATCCTCCTATAAAGCCTTTTCCCTTGTAGTCTGACTGGTATATCTACATTTCATGTGGCCTGTAGGCATTGGGGTTTCCCAAAGGCCATAAGGCAGCCCAAGGGCCTTGAGAGTCAACTGGCGCAAAATCCTCGGGGGGGCCTGAAAGACTTTGAGGACTTGAGGACCAAACTGGTGGCCCAAAATCCTAGATGGAGGAATAGTTCAAGCTACTATAGTACTGAACAGAACCTACTACAGTGTCTACTATAATACTACACCAAAGAACACACTGTATCATCTCATGGTCTCAAATATAATCTGTATAATAATTAAAAATAATACACAAAAACCTGAGACAGTAAAATATCACAACATTGTGGATTTAAGTATTGAAAAATTAAAAATAAGGGTAATTAAAAAATAGGGTGGTACTGAGCATGAATATGAGTCTCCTACTTCCATGTGCTCTATTGGAGAATCTCGTGAATCCAATAGACACACAAAAATGTAATCAATCCCTCATGAAAGACCATATTCTATGGATCCTCAATCTCTACCAGGTACATAATAAAGGTCATTCCATCCTCAATGTCTATCTCGCCCTAGTCGATAATGTGTGATTGGTCATGAACATACCTCCTCAACAATGACACATGGAAGACGTCATGCCCATGGTCTAACTATGGAGGTAAATCTAATAGGTAATCCACCTCACCAACTCTACATAGTGTCTGGGATGTACCAATGAACCTCAGAGATACTTTTTCACCCTGACCAAATATCTATAATCCACATTGAGGTGAGACACTTAGAAAGACATGGTCTCCTTCACTGAACTCCAAAGGCCTCTGTTTCCTATCGATATAAGAATTTTTATGGATATTTATAGTCTTTATCTTCACTTGGATGATCTAAACCTTCTCAGTGGTAGCTAGAACTAACACTAGGACCATGAGTGCAGGCTCTTTGGGGTCATTCCAGCAATGTGGTGACCAACAGGGTCACACTTAAATGATATCAAAAAGTGAAATACCAATGGTGGAATGTTATCTTTTGTTGTAAAAAACATTCTTGTGTTAGGTGATCCTCAAAATATGAAAAATGTCCCTAATGTTAGATCATAGAATGTACTCCAGAATCAGAATGGTTTTCTTATAGCATATCCTTTAATACATATCATGAAATCCCTTCTGAAACTATGTTTTAATATGATCACCTTGATCAAAAACTCCAAATTATGGAACATGATGGAGTCAAACTATCTCTTGAATATAGAGGCTTTCTATGTTGAACTCAGCTCCTGTATAGCTAGGAAGTGGATTGACATTGTTGGTTGGTATATGATCTCCAATATGGCATCGTTTCCACTAGATGTACACAGTGACCCCATCACAATGATCTTAGATATCCTATCTCTATTTTATTCTATACCTTCAATGGGTTGTGCTGAACACACTTGAACATGGTACCCATCCTTCACATGCAGATATGTAAGGCATCGAGAGATGAACTATGAAACTTCTTTCTTCATCCATGACCACCAAAACTAATGTCCAAGGTTCTGTTACAATATTTTCACAATTGGATTCGCCTCTAAATGATATGTGGGAATATCTCACAGAACCTCCTCCTGAAACCACACTGTTACCATCGTGCATCATTTGAATATAATTACGTGATCCCCACCTTTTGAATATCCCTTAGTATCGTTCCTTGTCAATATCTGAGCATGTAGGTCTCACAGTCGATGTCCACAAGGTGTGCCTCCCTAAATGTCTATAAATGTAGAAGGTTATTTACCATATACTAGAAATAAGGATATCCATCTTAATCGACAAAGTATAACTTCATTTATGAAAAATAATCTGATGACATATTCAAAAAACATTAAACAATTTCTCATTCTGAGAGCATTTTCTTCCACATTCCCCTTCCAAAAAGTGTAGAATATGTCAATGTCATAATCTTGGTGGAAGTCTAGACATTGGATCTATCTCTAGATGAGATCATTTTGAGAGAATATATACTTGAGACTCTTGTGGTGAAAATAGATGATACACTGCTCGCCTATCAGGTAGTGTCACCATGTAAGAACCCAGATCTTCATTTCAAGTATGTTTTCCCCCTTTTATGGAGTTTTTGAGAAAAATCATGTATCTAGAAATTTTTGAAGTATAAACCGTATAATTTCTGAGTACACATCGTGTACTCTTTTCCCGCTCGAAGTCGTGTGCTGGTCGTGTCCGGGCCACACACATGGTGTGTAGGGGTGACGTGGAGGCCATTTTTTGCAGATTATGTAAATACCTAGTACACACCGTCTACTTTAAAAGTACATGTCGTGTACTTTCTTTTTTTTCATTAATCAGACTTTGGTCGCACCTGACCACAGAAATGTCTTCATCTACAGCTTCTTCATCCGAGAGCACTGGGAATCCACGAATCTTCGATGACCCACCACTCCTCTATCCTTTCTCTGATTCGAGCACGGTCGATTGCATTGGAATCAAATCTATGAGTTCTTTCTTCTTCTTGAGCCTTGTTTTACAATTCTTCCTCCTTCTCAAGTTATCATGGGTTGAGTGTTTTGTGCGTTTTCTCATATCTACGACGTTCAAGGGAGAATCAGTCGTCATGGTTCAAGTATATTGATCTCCTCGGATCGAGGTATGTGGTTTGTTCCTTACCGTTCAAAGTCATTGAGTTTTATGTGAAAATTCCACCAATACACGTGAACGTGGTATTGCGTGTTTACATTGTTTCCCTTGTTGTTTTCTGGCCTTACTTGTGTTCTTGTGTAGAGGTAAGTGAATCTTTTTATAGGATAATTGTTGTGCTTGGATATTTTTCCCATGCTTTTCTCTGTTTATGACCTTCGGGTCTTGTTAGCCTTTGACCTTTATGACTATTTCCATGCCTTGTGTCTATAGAATGGAGTGTTTTTCATTGCATGCTTGTTGCCTTATAGACTATTATCCAAGTAGCTCTATAGATGTACTTTGGTTAGCCAAGTAGCTCTGTAGGTGTACTTTGGCCTTATAGCATTATCATGCACTGACTCACATGGGGATATGAGAACCTGGTTCTATAGACTATAAGGGATAGACCGAGTGAGCTTCCCAGAGAGTCCTTAAAAGTTTAGACTATTGGTGGGTAGACCGAGTGAGCTTCCTCAGTGAGTCTTAGACATTATAGGCCATAGTGATAGACCGAGTGAGTTTCCCAGAGTGCCTTCAGATATTATATACTATAGGAAGGTAGACTGATTGAGCTTCTACAGAGAGTCTTACCTTGTTTGATTTATTTTACGACCTTTCCTAGGCAAAAGGAGGAATTGACCGAGTGAGCTTCCTTAGAGAGTCTATGGTATACCTGAAGCTATAGGAGGAATTGACCGAGATAGCTTCCTCAGAGTATCTCGAGACCTTGGGTCTAAGAGGGTTAGACCGCGTCATCTTCTTCAGATAGTCCATGACTACCCTAGACTATAAGGGGAATTGACCGAGTGAGCTTCCCCAGAGAGTCTCATAAATTTTTATAACCATTACAGAGGGGTTAGGCTGAGTGCACTACACAGAGGGTTGTGGTATTTCTTGGTTAGGACCAGAGGGGATGGATGTGGGTACTTCCTAGTGGGTTTCCTATTTGTGTTAGCTGGTTTTCTTTACTACTGTTATTGTGGTGGATTGATTACTGTTTTGTATCATCCTTCTTCACTACTTAGTATTTACTGCCTATTGCTTGATGTTGCTATTTACTGCTTATTGTACTTTTACCTTCCATATACTCATTGACTGTTAGGCACAGATCTTCGGGTGGTTGCCTACTGGGATTTTATCTCACATATTTGTTTGGGCCATGATTTTGGGACCAAGATGACTATGTTGTTGTAGGTATAGATAAGGGCAAGTGCCCTTCGACTTCTGAAACTTGATTTCTTGGAGCTGGAGAGCATGGGACCATGCTTTGGCTTGCGATGCTGAGGATATGTTTACTTTTCTTTTGTACTTGTTTTTGTACTGTGGTGTTTTTCAGCATTGAGACTTGTTTCGATGATTTCATAGGTATGTATCTTGCATTATTCCATATATATACATATGTGCTCCAGTTTGTTGATTTAGTCTTCCGATGTTTATTATTGTTCGTTATTTACTAATTCTACTATTGCATGTTTATTTATTTCTGATGTGTACTCTGCCTATGAGGAAATAGTTTCCCCACTATCATACCCAAGGACCTCACTACTAGTCGGAAGCCTCTGGCATTTGGGGAAATGCGCTTGAGGCCATATGACCAACCTGGTATGGGGCGTCTCAAGGTGGTTTTCGGTACCGGGACGTTACAAAGTGGTATCAGAGGAGTTCTTTTCTCTTGCATTACTATTTGGTGACTTTAGCCAGGGATAGTATGGATTTGGTACTTGGTAATAAGCTTCACCCAGGAGTAGCTAACCGATGTACATGGGAAAGCCATACTACCTTGTTTATTGCAGTTTTCTGGTGTGGGATTTTACGGTTGATATGATTTCACCTAGAGTGATTCACATGCCTTGTGTGGTTATTGTTTTAATATTACTGTTCTATTTCTATTGCAACCCTATTAGATGAGGGTATTATGTCTCATGCATCATATGGACACTTGTTAAAAATCACATGTCATGCATTCCTTCCATGCCATTTTGGGTGAATTAGCGATTGCATGTTGTTGTGATAGATGGTGTGTAGATTATTCATGCTGTTGTGATAGATGTTTGATAGAATCCCTCCAGTTGCGATAGAGAAATATATTGGGTAGCAGTTTGCTTAAATGAATGCCAAATTGTGATTCATGAGGTGTTATGGGCCCTCTTGGATCAAAAATTGATGGATCATTGCCCTGTTTTCTCTTGTACATGACTGTAGGAGATGCCAAACTTTGATTCGCAGGGAATATGGGCTCTCACGGATCAAAATTTTGCACCTCCTGGCCTTGTTTTCATTGTTTTTAGGCTTCTGTGCAGTTTCTGAGCTACTTGCCCAGAAAAAACCCAGAATACACAGTGTGTACTTTATAGGTACACACTGTGTAGTTTTCAGGCCTTGTAACTGACCGTGTGAGGAAAAAACACGGTGTCATGAAAAAAAAAGTTCCGGAACACGCCGAGTATGGTAGATGTACGCCATGTAGTTTAGAGTTGTGTACCCAACCATTTCACTAACAACACGGGCTGGGGAAGCTCAAGTTAAACTTGCCGTGTTGGTAAAGAAAACGCTGTGTAGTTTTGTCCAGGGTACCCGACCATGTCACGAACAACACAGGTCGGTGTTAACTTCTCCTATACATGCCGTGTTGTTCAGAACATGTTGTTTAAGGGAATCCGTGTGACTAACAACACGGGCCACTGAGACCGTGTTTAGTACACGCCGTGTCCCTAAGGAACACGCCGTGTAGTCTGGGGTTAGTTTGGACCATGTGGGTTAGTCGTGTAAGGAGACTCAGGAAGGGGTTTAGAGATCAAGTACATGTCGTGTGTGGGAACAACACACCATGTAGTTTGGGGTGTTACACGACCTGTAGTTGGTAAGAGTACATGCCCATTTTAATGGCTAAAATTCATGTAGTTTAGTTTTTATACACGCCGTGTAGTCGTGTTTTGTAAAACACGATAGTTTCTTCCACCTGTTCCTATTTTATACTCCTTTGTTTTCAATCATTGTTTTTCGAATATAAGGTGTGCTTCTGATCTTTTAGATCTATGCCTCTGAGACATCCTCCAGTCGTACGTCAGTTGTTGGACGGTGACTAGACATCAGATATGGCCAATTAGTGACCTCCTGTTGATACTCCTGCTGTGACAGCCTTGGCAGCAGTAGTTATACCTATCATAGGCAACGATACGCTGTTTAGGGAGGACTTCCTGAGGATGTTACAAACTTTTCTGGGAGTGCCACCTCATGCCCGGTCAATGGATATGTTGACGAGGGTTTTTCAACAGCAGCATCCTCATACTTTTTCAGGGTATGGAGGACCCCAGGCTACAGAGTCGTGGTTCGAGGTCACCTTGACTATCTTCGAGCATCTGGAGATACCTCCAGAGAAGAGGGTAAAGCTGGCCACCTATTTGCTCTGGGACACCTCCAAGAGGTGGTGGGAGGTGATCTCGCAGTCAGGATTCCAGCAGAGTGTGTCATGGGATTAGTTTCGATGAACCTTCTATGAATACATCTATCTGGAGACCCTGAGGGCCAATCGAGCCTAAGAGTTTATGAGTCTGCAGCAAGGTACACATTCTGTCATGTAGTACTCGTCCTGTTTTACTAGGCTATAGAGTTTCACACCGATCCCAGTAGGTGATGAGTTGTTCCTTGCTAGGAAGTTTGAGGACGGTCTCAGACAAGAGATCCATTCCCTAGTGAATATATTCTAGTTGACTTTCAAATCCTCTATCGTCAACCAGGCACAGATTACTAAGCGGAATCTGAGGGATTCTAGAGTAGTGAGCCAGGGTGGTTCGACATCTAGAGCTGGTGTTCCTCCTACGGACAGTAGGAACCATCACAAAGAGTCTTCTTGAGGAGATCGAGGATCGCGTGATGTGTCTTCTGGAAGCCAGGTTGTATGCTACCAGTGCGGTAGGAGTGGGAATACTAGGCCCCAGTTCTATAGAGATCCGATGGAGTTCCGATATTGCAACAAGATATGACATCATCAGCACTTCTTTCACATCTTCTCATCTTCAGCTGGAGGTAGGGGTTCCTCTATGACCCCACATTTTGGAGATGCTTCACCAGTTTCCTGCCAGCCTGGGAACTGGAGTTCTTCCAGCCATTCAGGACATGGTGGAGGTCACAGCTATGGTGGTCGGTCACCAAGTCATCAGTGAAAACAGAGTGGATCAGCTCAGAGCGGTCAGCCAGGGGCGCAGGGCCGCAGTGCAGGCTAGTCTTTCGCTGTGGAGCATACCTCTCAGGAGCAGGATCCCAGATCTTCTATAGTTTGAGGTACGATCTTAGTAACCCCATCTCAACATTTATATTTCATCCACATTGCCACTATTTTTCCCTCATCTCATCGTTCATTTTCCATGATGTGGTGTGTGTGGTAAAATCATGTTATATAAAATTAGGCACAATCTTATTTAAAAATATCAAAATAGTCTGGCTTGATAGTACTCTTAATTTCAGATAGATTATCTTTAATAATGGATATATGAGGTTTTAATCATAATTTATTATTAATTAAATACCTTTGATCATATTTCTGGATGATCTAATAAAATATAAAAAGGAATGAATCCAACAATATTTCCAAGATGACTACTATAAAACCCGTTTTGACTCTTATACAGTCAAAAATCACACATATGTAAATGCTGATGACCTGTACACACATCTAGAATTAATCCTACACGGTTTAAATATCTCATAATCACTTTTGGAATTAATCATACAAAAAAAATATTCTTATAGTATAGATAAATCATACATTACTTCTGAATTAATTATACATAAAACATGATTTATCCTAATTTTAAAAACTACCCATCAAATTATTTCATATAAATCATATTGAAAACCCTAAATCTTAATCCATCATTCCTGATATTAAAATGAAACTCATAAATATATCACATTAAATATTATTTCCACTGAAATGTTAAAAAACCAAAATTCACTTCTAGGGGAATTTTTTCAATAATATTATCCATTGTGTATGCCAACACCATAAATATAGGGTTTTCAATAAAAAAAAATTTAATAAGGAAATGAATCCTATCATAAACCCACTATAAATACCTTTTCATTATTGAGTTTATCAATTATTCAATTCATATCTACTCTAATCTTACCTGAGTCAACCATGATATTGGAAACAATGTTTAAATGAAAGCAACCTCATTAAATCACCTCATTTATTTTCATGAACTCTGCACCACTTTTGAAAAAAAACTCCTCATAATTAAGAAATGAAATACATTCCACCAATTTATGATAGCTATATAATATTACACCCCCATTGTTAATAGGAAGAAAATAGAAACCTTGAATTTACAAATATAGATATTAAATTTTAATAGATGAACATTCAATACATTTGAGAAAAACTTGATAGAAAGTTATAACATTTTAGTGTCTTTGGAGAAAAGATACAAAATCAATTTATTCCTTGAATAATATTCAGAATACCCCATAATGATCCCCTACATAGTATACCTCATATATATACCCTACTAAAAAAGAAGTATTCATCACAAAGGGAAAAGAAACATAAGAATGGGTCAGCTTAGTGTTTTATCTGATTCTCAATAACATGATCATGAAAAGCGCATAAATTTATGAGAACAATGATTATCATTTTAAAACAATAATCTCCACAACATAGATCAGAATCTTGAGTCATGGCATAAAGCTTGTAATTTCTTATGATATGAAATAAATAGGAAATAAACGAACATAATCCACGAGAGCAAAACATAGGAATAAGAATGTGGTAAATATCTAAGCATATAACATTCATAAAGAGTATAAATAGAAACTAGTTCACTCATTATATTAATGACATGATATTAGGACCTCACATAAAATTATAGACATGAAATAAGATTCAATTATAACCTTATGTACATGAGACAAGGTCCATACAATACCTTAGGGACATGATACTTAGTCTAAAAAAAACTATTTACATGAAACCTTTAACACATATAATATTGTGAATATGAAATTAGGTTCATATATAATATAATAAAGTCATGAGTTATCCATGTTTACCCAATTAATTGGGAAGAGATATTGGTATCACCGATCAAAGAAATTTAATCATACTTACATTTCCAAAAATATCATAAAACACCATACATATTAGAACTCAAAAAAATTAAATGGGGATCATAAACATTTTAGCACATAAAAACTCTTTTCAAAGAAACATGTTTCAAAATAATGTCACTAATTCATCATAGGACAACCCATGGAAAAAGAAATGAGTATAATAAAAATATTTTTCATCAAAATCATAAAACAAATATATATATATAGAATATGTACTGTATAATTAGATTATATCTACATAAAATATAATAAATCACTAATTTTCTTTGTGATTGATAAGTTGAATTCCCATAGAAATTTTATTATAAAATTCTTCAGGAAAACAAACTTTCTATTTGGAATACCCATATTTAAAATATAAAACATACCCAAATATTAGAAAATTTTTTATTTTAAATTTCCTTGGAAACATATTATTTATGATTAAATAATTTATAGGTCATGAATGATGGATAAACCATTCTCATTGTACCCATTAAAACAATAATTACTTTTAAATATTTGGTGAAATGTAAAAAGTGCATCATCTGAAGAAAGACAAGAAGATTCATTTTAAACCATTTTATAAAATTAAAACATAGGGAAAATGAATTAAAATAAAAATATAGCAATATCAAAAAATTAATGAAACATTTTTTGGAAACATAAATACCAAATAAGGTTTTTTGATCAAAGAGAGAAATAATGCTGATTTTTGTCAAAAAACTATTTTCTATTATCTTGAGTAATTTAATATAATAAAACGAATAGAAAAAAATATAATCTTTATAAATAAACCAAGTATAGTAATATTAAAAAATTTATTGAGATATAGAAAACAATATTTCATCATAAAATGAATAATAAAAAACAATCACAATAAAAATGTAGATTGAAATTTTCAAACATTACCGCTTTGATAAATTTTCAATATTAATCTACAAGAATTAAAAACATCCATGAAATCGTTAAAAATAATTAAAATAATTATATTCAACATATAAAAGTAAGACAAAGATCCCCTATAACTAGTATCAAATTTCTATAGAGATGTTATAACCTCTTGAATAACAAAAATAGGATTATTATACATATATTAATGAACCATATTAATATTTATAATACCATTTAAAATTTATATATGAATTTTTACAACATGTTTATCAATTTTTTACAGAAATCACTGTTACGGGTGATAACTACTTCATTTTTCATGTATGTTTTGGTTTATTTTTTTGGGTACTTATAATTTAATTATAGTTACATCATATCCCAAATTTCAATCATGATATGAATATCATATATATTAATGATATAAATATTTATATTCATTCATAATAGACAGAATCATAAATATTAATTACACCATTCTAGAATTACACTGTTCATTTATATCATATATGTTAATTTTATCTATCATTATTACAATCCATTTCAAATAAAATATATAATTTAAAACATCACATTATCATGGTTGTAGTCCACACATATTCTTGAGAGACATTATCATTTTCCAATATATTTTAACGTAAGGAGGTACATGTGATATTGTAATTCTAGAAGTATAATCATGTCATAAATAACATATAAATATGTTAAATCCATTATTGTCTCAATACATGAAAGGTTATGATGGAAAATGTATTATTTTTGTTTTCGAGGTGGTAGTCCACTATAGACATGATTGAATAATTTCTTTTTTGTTTGATGGAAGTGGAAATGGATATTGATCAATCCATTAAAATATTATAATACTACGATATTGAATAAATAGGTTTTATTATTTCAGCATATTTGAAGAAAATATTTTTGAAGGAGTACAAATAAATTAAATAAAAAACCTTTATTAATAACTATCCATATTTTTTTGGAAAACATATTTAGTATGGAACTAAAATACATCATTGGAGAGGTTCCCAATACCAAAAAACATCCTATAGGACATGTGGAGGGAAGTAAAGAAGGGGTTTCGTAGGTATTTACTGATTTAAATTCCATGGAATTGTGAAGAGGAAAGGAGAGTGGGTGTCCTTTTATAAGTATAGAGAGGAAAAAAATGATTTTTTCAAAATTAAAATGTATACCAACATTTTATATAACCCAAAAGGATGTAAAATGGATCTAAATCCAATATAAAATATATATTATCTAAATAATTCTATAAAGTTGGAATTAGGTAATTTTTAGGTTATTTTGTCCTCTATATTTATCATTTTATCCTTCTTTAAATTCCTTTTATCCTTAATTGTAGTAATTTATGTTTTTTTATTATTAATCACTATAAAAAATTGAGTTTTAATTATTATTTAATATTAATTTTAATTATTCTAAACATTGAATATTTTTTTAAATGTAAATATATATAAATGTGGAAGGATTAAATTAAAAATTAAACATTTAGATGTGTTAGAAAAGTGGTTTCCATAGGAAATATTTGTGTATGTATGGAAATACATAATATAATATATTAATAAAATATTGATTCTAATGAACTAAATTTCATTAATAATAATATAATATAACTAATTTTTCATTTAAAATATTTTAAAACAATATTTAATTTAGTAAATTCAATAAATGAAATGTATGTTTTCAATAAGAATTTGTTTTTTCCACTTTTCATCAGAAAATTAATCTTTTCAAAAAATTATAAATAATTAATGCTAAGATAATTTTGGCATGTTTATTATAAAAAATATGTTCATTTTTTCAAATAATTTTTATAAATGTATAATAAAATAAATTTTTTATGTATTCCAAAAAATCAATGAAAATATATTTAGTGTTTAAAATTTATTTTGAAAACATATAGATTCTTTACCGAAAATTAAATACATTGTTATAAATATATTAAATTTATCAAAAAAATTATTTTTTAATTTTACATAACTTGGTTAGTACTGTTCATAAATCTAAATTTAAGACTAGGTTATAATATTCATGTTTAAATAATAATAATATTATAGTATATTATGGTTTGTTATAATTCAATGTCACTTGTAATGAAATATATCAATGATATTATATTTATTCAAAAAAATATTTATTTTAAAATTAGGTTGTTATATTATATCCACTTAGAGCGAAAATGTTCCCTCAAAATATTTTCACTTTGATACAAACAACCTAGGATACTTTTATATCATCATATCCTAGTATTTCTATGTAGTTTTCACAAGTTGGTGGTTTTGGAACAAAACATTGATTGGTGATTGGTATTATTTCATTGATATTTATCAGTATGTTATATAATTTCTATAGGATGATAATCATAGAAAATATCAACATCCAGTGATTTAAGCATTGATTTCAGTACATGTGATGGATAACATATTCATTTCCTCTGGGGAGATACATAAAACAAATTATGGAATTGAGACCTGTTCATTAGATGTTCTATGCGATAAAAAAAATCCAAACACAATCAATAATATAAAAAGGGTCAACATAACTAGGTATTTGCTTTATATTATCCAACAATATTGAAAAATTATTCAATGGAGAAATTTATATAAACACACTATCATCAAAATTAAATTCTAGATCACATTAACAATTATCATCATAACTTTTCTATTGACATTGTGTTTCCCTTATGTGTTACTAAAATTCATTACCCTTCCCTTACCTCTCTTCAGGAATATTTAGTCCCAATATCTTTCATTCTCCAACTAAATCCAAACATATTTTAGATCCACATTTCTATCTATAGAGTTATTCATAAGGAGACATCTCATTCTTCAAGTGAAAGATATTATTGTATGAATAATCATCTAGAAGAAGGTGTTGATCCAAACCACTTTTTAAATCCATAGAAAAAGATAATAAAATATCCTCTATGGTTTTAATTATTATCTTAGAATTACCATCGATCTGAGGATGATACATAGTGTTTATACTGAACTCTGTATCAAAAGTTCGATGAAGACTTTTCAAGAACATTAAGGTAAACCTCAAATTTTAATCAGATACAATTGAATATGTAACTCTATGAAACCTTAACAGATTATTAATTTATATACATGAAATCTAATATAGATAGAAAAATCTTTGATAGCAATGATTTTTTATGAATTTTTAATGCAATCGACTACAACCCATATTTCATTATTCCATTTAGATGTTTTGGGGAGTCCAATGAAAAAAATCAGTGACGATGATTTCCCATTCCAATAATGTTATTTGTAATGTTTGTAATGTTCCATTTGAATTTTACCTTTAAACATTAACTAGACTATTTACCAAAAAAATATATAAATCTATGAAATATTTCTCTTTATGAAATCCCACAAGAAATACTCTTTCAAACATCTATTCATATTTTTGTTTAAAGGATGAATGATGAATTATTAACAATTATTTTCAACTAAAAAACAATTATTCGAAATTTGTATCAAGGGGTTAGAAACATAGTTCTTAAAGTATATTACTCAACCCAAATCATGTATAAAATTACAATCATTTCTGACCTTATTCTAAAGCTCTAATCATCCCAATGCACTTCATTAATATTCACTTTGATAGATAGGTGAACATATATGTCAGAAAGGTATGTATTTTAACCATCCTTCATGATAATTAAATCAATAATTTTAAAATCCTTATTTGTCGAACCTTTTGAGACCCTCATTATAGATAAGCTATCATGATCTGTTCGACTCAAAGCATCATCTAATTTTTTTGGTTTCATAGGGTGGTAATGAATCGAGAAGTTGTAATCTTTAATTAGTTCTAACCTCCAAATTCAAACATATTCAACTCATTATATTTTAATATATAATTTAAATTTAATTATTAATATATATATCACAACTTTACCCATATATATTTTAAATCTATATTTTTAATGGAAAAAATTACAAATATTACTCCAAATCATGATTTGGTTATTTTTTACAATGAAAATTTTGTTTTTAAGGGATATAAGCTATCACCAAATAAATATTCAAGAGATAAAATACAAATAAATCATTTGATGAATCACTATATATTATATATCATTCTCTACTATAGGGTAATTTAAGGACAGATGCACTGAGTAACATTCTCTATTTTCTTGGAATTTCCATCACGTTCATCGATGTAAAGGAACATAGATCCTTTTACATTTAACTTGATGAGTGGATTATATAGTCAAGAGAAAGTATTTAAAAAACATATATAATATCAGGAAAAACCAAGGAAACATCCAATCTCGGTCATTGCGATTCGTCTAGGCCAATGTGAAATATCATCTATCTTGTAAATTTCGTAAATATTTTCTCTATTCTTAAGGTTTTTATTTCAATTTTCTAGTGATATTTATTATATTCGTTCCTCTTTGAAAATATAAGAATATTATCTTCAAATAATTATCAAAAGTGATCAAAGTAATCTAAATAATATTTTTTTCACCAAATCCATAATGATAGTAAAGCAATTAGAAAAAAAATGGAATCAAAATATTCTCATAGCATCTATACATTGTATAGAATAATGTCTTATGTATATCCCCTTATTGATATTTAATTGTTTATATCCAGAATGATGATCAATCTTAGAAAAGTATTGAGCACCATACAATTGATCAAGTCATCAATACAAGGTTGGGGATACTTATTCTAGATATTGATCTTGTTCAGTTCCTAATAATCAAGGAATATCCTCATTGATCTATCACTCTTAGTATCAAATAAATACGTTCTCTCCAAGGTGACACACTTTTCTAAATGAATTCCTTATCACTATTCACCATCTATTACATAAATAACTATGGTAATGCAATCATGTTTATTCTATATAGGGTCTTTGAAATTAGAATAGAACCAAACATGAGTTATATTTGGAACTCAACTTCATGATTCAGTAAAAGACTACGAAACTCTTCTTTAAAGGAATTAAAAAATTAAGCACAATTAAAATATTTTATTAGTTTCCCCCCATCCAAATGAGATAAAAAAACCATTCGAATAGGAATGATAACCCTTAGAATATATGTGATTCCCATCAAAAGATGAAATATTTCATCTAATTGAATAATGATAATAGATTGGTTCGAAACGTCAATAATGGATTCCTTTTCATAGAAATTAATGTGGTGTTTAAAATGTTAAATAAAAAGTTTTTCCTATGATATCATAAAATTAAAATAGAGGAAGAATAAAATGATTTATAGAATGAAAAATCCCACAAACATCAAATGGGGATGAATCATACACATGATATGTCATTATCATACCATTAGGTGTTATCAATGATAATTTAATATCTTATCATTGGGGATAGGAATTAACATTCCCTGATACAATTCATGATATATAGTAATTTATATAACAAATATAAAATAATATTATTCAATATTTTAGCACATTATTAACCATCCGAACTACATTTTTCTAGTATCAATCCCATAGCAAAACACATATAGTCAGCAAGCCTATCATGAATCATTGATCAGAATAATCTATCGTGAAAAATAACCCATGAAAAATCACCCATAATATGAGTAAATCAGAAAAAATTCATTTATATATATATATATAATTAGGTTCTACTAAGGTCTTTGATGATCATTATCTACTCAAATTCTTTCGGTTGTTTGTAAAGTGTTTGTGAATTTCCAAAAAAAATATCCCCCATGGGTGTGAGACTAGGTGTGAAGAAAGTCTATTTTCATACACCAAGTGATGATTGATCCAAATCCCAATACAAAAAATTTGATGTTTTTACCCCGAGGTAAAAATATTCTAGAGATACATCCACTTGTAATATCTAGACAACAATGCAATTACATGAAAACCACTTCCTCTCTCATTCACCAAAATTTCATGATATCTTCCTAAACAAGGACATATCCAAAGATTTTGTACCAATGATTTCAAATCCTACTTCCAAAGGATATCTAAACAATTCATTTGATATAAAATATAGTTACCAAATGTTTACATAAATAGATAATACATCTTAGTAAATTAATATTTAGTATATTTTACAAAAACATGTTGGGGGCCTTAAAGGCTTAGTGTAGATGGATACTAGCTTTAGAATCCTCTATTTTATAAAAACATCTCCAATATATCCCATTAATATCCTCCCACATAGTACAATTCATAGGGATAACCTACACAAAACCTTTCTTCATGACCCTGTGAATGAAAACATAATAATGTGTGAGCATAGACTCTTAGTAATTCTACGAAAGGGAAAAATCAATAATCCCTTAAAATTAAAATGATTTTAAGGGTATGAGAATTTTTTTAACATTTCTAAAAGTATAACTTTCATAAAATACATCATAATCTTGAGTCATGGAATAAATATTTTTTTATCATATATGAATCATAATGAAAAGCCATTAACAAAATCACTGAGAGATGAACATAAGCATTGGAATGTTGAAATCATATACACTTATAATATTTTGAACAAATATAAACAACAATAGATTCAAAAATTAAATTAAGGTCATGTGATCTGGCCCTAACATAAACATAAAGACTAGAAACATGGTGTAATAACCATGTTTTTGTATGAGGCATATATCCTTTTAGTTTTAATATTATTGTTTTTCAATTTTCACTTTTGAACTATAACCTAATGTCGGGTGTTAGGTAGGTTGGTTTTCTTTCGAAAGGAATAGGTATGTTGATTGAAGGTAGGGTACTGGATAATTACATGATTACTAATTGAATTATATGTCTTAAAATCATTAAAGGATTTGTAATTTCACGTAAAAGACCAAACATTACATCTAAATGGGTTTTCTAGGGGGAGACCCCATGAATTACATAATGTGTATAACATTTACACACAATATAAATTCCCAATTTTTTTAAAAAAATGAGATTTAGGTCCACTTTTTTCATGGAAATAACCTCACCCCGCCCTCCCTATAATGCATGAGCTCCCTATGAAGCCTAATGATAGGTTCCTAGGTTTCTTCCCGAATCATAATCAGATTCCAGATCTTTCTAACTTGTTGGGTATTCCTCGGTAGGTGATTCTTCCCATTATCTTCTTTTGTATTTCTTATTCTTATCAGTTGCACTAGTTTTGGGGAGTCTCGTAAACCATATTTTCATGTTGTTAATCCATTATTTATATTGATTTTCATACTATAAAAATAAGTGTTGATATTAGATTAAGAGTGCACTACCAGATTATGGTAGGTGGTATATGGCTCATCCCTCTTGTTTTTCCATGTTATAAGATGTCGTTGTTGTGCACAGACTAATTTCATCTAGTGTTTCTTATTAAATTTATATAACTTTATTGTAATCCTTATGATCATATTCTAGTGCCTCTGATATACCTAATCATTGTACCACTAGTGGTTGAGACCTCAATGATTTCAACTCCAAGTAGTGTGTTTCTTTTCTTATGCCTTGATAACACATGTTGGTTTACATATGACACTGTTTGCGTGTGTGGGTTTCCCTGCTAATTGTATGACCTATTTAAATAATTGAACTATTAATTTCTAATGGCTAGCATGATTAGTTTACACTTGGACCTTTTATGGTAAGTATTTCTATATAATAAATTAATCTCATTTATAAATGGAAAGTAGTTTGTATATATCACACATCCAATTTGAATGTGATTGAACAAATTAGTTTCATATCTATAGTACACCTTTCCATTCTTAATGGAAGGAAGCATATTGAACCTAATTAATACTTATGTAAATAATGTGTTATGTTTTTTCATTTCCTTCTTCTCTATTCCACATAGTATTTTAGGCAATGGAATGATCTCACTGAATTATTATATGGAATGTGTATTACATGGCCTTAAATAAATAATTAATTTTTTATAAAATTCATATTTTAGGTGGATCTTTCTACCTTTACAGGACTGGTTGGACATGATCCAACCTCAGATTCCTAATGTAATACCTTGAGAACTCATAAGATTCTATTCTGATATACGGATCCATTTTCCCTGAGACATACCCACCATGGAAGATGGTTCATGTCTAGTAAAAGATTCATGAAATGATGTCATAGGGAGCCTTTCTCTATTTTGGTAATGAGGGAATAGTCCCCCCTATAAACAGCCTAAGAACTCGATGGTAGTCGATATCCCCTAGTGTATAAGAAGGTGCGATTGAGTCCTTGTGAGAAATTGAGATCAGGGAACCTCTGAGTCGAACCAGGGTTTAGGATATCACAAATTTGTACCAAATGAGATTATTTTTCAAGAAATATGATTTTGTGATTATATATTAAAGATTATGAATTCAATTAAACATGGTTATAACCTAGGATTTGGAAAATCTATCCCACATTCGGGATAAATACCATGTTTCCTAAAATGAATATTGTTGTTCTGTATTTCTCTTAATAAAGTTGGCATCGTTTCACAATTGGGTTATGAACAAGACTATGGTATTTTTTATGAATTATTGATATTTATCTCTGGCACAATTAGTTGAGTGAAACTGTATATTTTACATTCATCATTATAGGAAGCTAGTATTCACATGTCTTTCATTTTGCAGTCTATATTGGTATATTTCACTACTTGAATTGCTTGTTTTTCATGTGATTATTTTGTAATCCATGGTTGTTCATCTGATGTGTATGGTACCACATGGTTCTGAATGAGTTATTCACTGTGTCATGAAATCCTATACTACCCATGACATTCAAATATTGAATTTAGATAGGGTTTATGGAAGTTAAATGGGTGTCAATTTTATTGACAATGTACACGGGGCCATATTCACTAGGAATAGAGATCAATTTTAAATTGAACCTTGATATATATATATATAAGAAAATATTAACACCAAAATGTAAATCATGACTTTTAAAATGAAATGGCTTCTAGTAAATGCAGATGAAATTTGGGATGGAACCATCGCCTATTGGAACCACAATAAAATAAATATAAAGAATTACCACAACAACTTTGTGTTGTTCACTAAGTAGGTGTAGACATCAATGCTACAAAGGTGGTGGGACCATAGAAACAAGAGATCCCTCTTATAGTGAAACCCAATCCACCACCCAATATTAACATGTTAGGAACTAACACTCCGTTTCTTAATAGGATTCTACATATGCCGCAGTCAATGTTGTGTTCTTCGTGAGCCACAACTACTATGGCTGATCTAATTCATGTGATCCATCAACAGAATCCTACCACGTTTCTGGGTGATGGTGAGAAAAATGTAGTTTAGTTCTTGATGGATGGAAAACTTTCTGTATTTGATTATATAGAGATCAATCCAGAGATGGGGGTACGCCTTTCCACCTATATTCTTTGAGATTTAGACAATTGTTGGTGGGATTTGAATACTCTGGATTTTGATCATTAGGGCATAGTCCAGGATGAAACTCAATATTTATTCTATGAGTGCATATTTCTATAGATGTTAGAAGATGAACAATCCACTGATTTCATATACCTGGAATTGGGTTCCATGTTATTTATGGACTATTTAGTACGTTTTACAATGCTAAAATGATTTTCATTGCTTCCTTTTTGTGATGAGACGTCATGTATAGGATGCTCTAAAGATGGGCTAAATTATGCGATCCGTACCCAGGTGGAGGTCTTTCAACTAACTAGTTTTTATGATATTTTTAATTAATATCATTTAATTGAACACAACATGAGGTAAAACGATTGATCTGGGAACAATGGTTGAGTGCCGAGGTCAGTCAGTAGTTCTTCCTGTAGCCGGACATGTTCAATTGAGGATTGTCATCATATTAGAATCCGAATGAGTATCAGAACTGAATGTTCAATTATTTGTCATCTATGTGGAAAACATAGGCTTGTGAAAACTGAGTGAGATAATGAACCTTTGGAGTGAAAAGATTGTGGTTATATGGGGAATTGTTAGAGTGTCTGTTAGAGCTTTACATCTAGTTTAAGAGAAAGAGGTACAACACCATCTCCACCTTCAAGAAGAAGATATTTTATTCCATGCCATGTTGGGATTTAGAGTAATAGAGGAAATACTAGATGAAGATATGTTTGTGGCTATAATAGCAAGACAATTGATTATTAGTGCTAGTAGAGAGGTCCTCCTCAAAGTAGTTCTACTATAATGAAGGATTGTGGATTTGGTCAGGTGAATGCTTTATAGTCGATAATCAAGGATCACAGTGTATGCCCATCTATAGTATGAGTAATAAATCAAGTTTCCTCCACTATTATATCTACTTTATTCGATAATGGTGATTATAAATTTTTTTTCTCTTCATCAAATATGGAATTTCATGGGTTATATATTTAGTATTACTGTGGCGTGATTACTCCTGATACAACATTAGTAGTACATATAAAGGGAATATGCCAATGCAGTGACATCCCCTTGAACTAAACATGTATCCCTTATTGTGGTACTTCTTAATTCACAAGATGACAAGCATCACTGTCAATCTTGTAATGGTATGGTAGGTTCCCTATCATGTATATGTGGACTTCTATTTCCAAAGGGTGTCATTTAAATAATAAAATAGAATCAATTAACTCCACAAGGGTACCTGGGATTTACAAGATAGTAGGGATAGAATTGAACATCATGGTCTAATTGAAGTAACATCATAGATCTCTTGTATTTTCATGGATGATTAGGTAAAAAATCAGACAAAAATTTCTACTTTAGTAGAACATTTTATTTCCATCTTTCTTGTTGAATTTTATAGATCACCACTATAGGGAGGTGTATATTTTAGGAATGAGATCATTCCAGACACATATATAGTTTCCAATCCTTCATATAGGATGGTACCTATGGAGATCTAGGTTCTCAAGATATAGTTAAGGGATATGTAGTCTAAATTCATTATCTTACCCAAAACGTATTATTGGGGTTCACCCATTATTATCACCACAAAGTTAGGTGAGAGAATTTGTTTATGTATGAATTAAATTTTTTTGAAATTTGATTATGGTTAAGAACTGCTATCCACTAATTTTTAAGGTTGATCTCTTTGACTAGGTATAAGGAGGTATGGAATTATCAAAGATAAACTTGAGATCGGGCTATCATTAGGTGTGAGTAAGGCCATCCGACATACCCTTTACTACCATTTTTTGAAGGTATGGTCTATATGATTGTATTATTATCCCATTTGAGATTAAAAATGTTCATTCCATTTTCATGGATTTATTGAATATGATTTTTCCATACCTATTTGGATTCTTTCTTCATGTGTTTCTATAAGATATCTAGGTGTATTCTCATACACAAGGAAACCATGCTCAACACCTTGATGTCATTTATAATTCACTAAGATAACATCATCTATATGAAGATATTTCAATGTTGAACTTAGGGATCAATAAATCTCACTTATTGGGTCATATTATCTCGTAATTGACAGTATTTGTTGACCTAGAGAAGGTGAGTGTTGTGGTTTCCTTGGAGTATCCCAAGAATGAATTTGATATAGGAAGATTATTAGGTTTTTGAGATATTAAAATAATTTTATAGAGTACCTATGATGAAATAATTTACATTTTAATGGTCTTACAATGAAATGTGTTGTGTTTTTTAAGTCATAAGAATGCAAAAAATCCTTTTAGAATTTTAATGGAAACATTGTTTCGACACCAATTCTTATTCTGCAAGATCCAAGTAGAGGATATACATAGTTTCTTGTTACATTGGGATTTAGCATAGATGTAGTGATGATACACGATGATAGAGTCATTTCTTATAGGTCATGGAAGTTGAGGCCTCCTGAGAGAAACTAAATGAAGCATGATCTTGACCTTGGAACAGTTTTCCAGTCCCTATATTGTTGGAGACTCCATCTAATGGGGAAGTGATTTGTGGTGTATATAGACAACTAGAAAAAAAAATGCATGTTTTTCAAATGTGACATGAATCATATAAAGAGTTCATGAGTGAAATATTTTCTGTCTTTCAACATCAAGCTTTCATATTCTTCTAGAATGGATAATGCATTGGCAGGTTCACTAAGTATGAAAACATAGACACATGCCGTACAAGAATCCTAAGATAATTGGAAATTTAGGGATCTATTTTTATTTTATATATGGAGCTTCATGACAGTAACATGTAGTCTTATCTCATATCCTTAAACGTTACCTCTTCCCCCCTTGATATGGGAAAGAGAATGCCGTTTTTTTTATCCAAAGGGTGTGGTTCTCCAAGAGAGTTTTTCTTGTAAGGACCCACCTACGAATTGGTATTTTGAGGGAGATTACATTATCTGTATACATGGGTGTGTCTATGTTTCTACATAAATGAGAGAAGAACTGATGTGTGAGTCCCTTGCATTTTATTAGGTTGTTCATCTAGGCATATAAAATATGTATCAAGATATGTGACACTAGTATTGGTGTCTAGGTATGAAGTGTTAGATAACATGATTTATCACTATGTGTTCCATATATCAGTAGGTGAATGTGCAACACATTTGACCTACTGTATTGTTACAGTTACTTCCATTCCTGTAATTGATATTGGACGGTTTTTATATAAATTTTATGTCATTTTACCGAGGTCACATCCTGGTAGTGATACGTCTTGGGTAGTCCTGGATCAAGTGATGAATGTTGGCCACTTCCTTCCTATTCCGGGGACTTTATAAGTTGATGTTCAAAAAATAATAAAGATATATATATATTATCATATATCTATATGAGGCCTCCTATACTATCATATCATATAGGTATGCTCATTTCACATCGTGGTTATTCCAGGGGTTGTAGAAGGCTATGGGTATATAGGTGCTTCTGAGAAAATGTTTTAACCCTCATAACGGTGGCTAGTCAGAACGAATGATTGATGTTTTAGAAAATTTCTAAATTAATTAATTATTACTTTTAGTTGGTATTGGGACAATATAATACCACTCATAGAGTAGTTATATAATAATAGATTTCATGAGATGATTAAAATGGATTTCTATGAGACCTTATCTAGTAGAACATTCCGTTAACCCCTGTTATGGTTTGAGGCCGAAGAGGGATTTCTACTGGGTACTTTTAGTGTAGAGGAGGCCTTAAGGTATGTATAGATGATCAGGAAGAATATGTATACTTCTCAGTCTAAACTGATATATTATAATTAGATATATTAAAAACCTCTAGAGTTCATGTTTGGGTATTATGTTTTTCTTTGAGTTTCACATATGCTAGGGAATGTATAGATACTGAGGAAAGGGAAGATGTCGTCTCATTATGTCGATCCGTTTGAGATTCTAGATATAGTTAGGCCATTATAATATAAGAATATATTAACATAAAGGTATAATTAAATTCATGACGTCTTCCATGTATCCCAACTTTTCCAAAAGCATTCCCAACCTTATGAAACTTTTGATCGCAGGGACATTGAGTTAGATTCTGATTCTTCATTTGAGATGTATTAGATATTAATTATTGACTATATAAGGAAGTATCTACAAGGAAGGTATAACTATTTAGTATGGGTTGTATGGTTGAACAAACATATACATGATGGTACTTGGGAGCAGGAGGCCAATGTACTTTCTCAGTGGCCAGAGTGGTTCTCAGATAGTGTTTCACCACCCATGGCAGGTGAAATAGGGTACCTAGTCATTTAAGGGGGGAAAAATTTAAGAACATGATTTTTCAACTAGTCATGGTCCATTTTAATTTCCACATTTATCCCTTGTAATGATAACTTTTGATATAGACCCTAAAGATGGGCCATGGGCGGGTGGGTTTGACTTTTTTGGAATGGAATAGGTATAAGTGTTGAATGTAAGCTACATGATAATTACACAACATGTAATTTGAATAAATGATGTGGAATTATTACATGACATGTAATTTTGTATCCAGGACCATTCACGACATGTAAATGGATTATCCATGGGAAACCATTTGCATCACACAATGTATAAAACATTTACTCACCTTGTAAATTCGTGACTATGTTTTATTAAAATGATAGTAAGGGACTCATTTTTCCAAGAAAAAACATCACCCCACCCTTCCTCTAATAATGGATCTTACCTTAAATCCCTAATATAGGTTCTTGTGTTATTTTCAGTTCTGAAATCTGATTCTATATCCATCTATCACGTTGGCTGAATTCAAGTAAGAGAATTAGTACTTTACCTCCATTATTGTTCGTATTTATTTTGGTGGTGCTATTTTGGTGTAGGGTCATATTACCTATTTTTAATGTGTTGATCTATTAATTAAATTTATACTTATTTAGGCCAAACTAAGGGATGATACTATACGATGGAAATCCAACAGGCTTAAGGTAAGCGGTCTATGATTTTTCCCACATATTTCACCATTTTATATAATGACATTTTTGTGCACATGATGAATTCATTGGGAGTTTCTTATTTAATTAATACACCTTTCATATGATCATCATGATCTTATCCAGAGCCATGTCTATAAATGATTTTCATTCTAGTAGTGGTTTAGACCTTAACATTTTCTATCCCTTGTAGAGTTTTCCCTACATAAAACATGGTAACCCATGTGGGATTACCTATGACACCATTAGAGTTTGTGTCTTAACCATGCTAATGGTAATCCATCTATAATTAAATGAATTATGTATTTCTAATGGTAGTATAAGTTGTTTCCACCAGAGCCTTCTAAGGTATGTTTTTAAATATATTATGTGAATCTGAATTATAAAAGGAAGGTATTACATATGTTACACTTGGTCTATTTGAATGTGAACGAATGATAGGTTGAGTATTTTTAGAACACAATTCCATTCATAATTTAATTTAGAATAGTGAACCTACTAAATGATTAAGATATTAGTGTCTTAAGTGGTTTCATGACCTTATTTACCATTCTACTATGTACAGAAGGTATGGAAATGAAACTATTGAATTATTAAATGGAATGAGTATAAAATGGACTTATTTATAAAATGAATAATGGATAAAGGACCTATTGTGTATGGAATGTTTTGTATTTATTAGAGTGGTCATAATTGAGCTAGCCTTGTATAACCAAGAAAATGATTTGGGCACTAGGAGGATGCCTTTAGGATTTGGGGACCATGTTTCCTAGGGAGATACCCACATTGGGACATAGTCTTTTTCTATGAGAGGATAAAAAACAAAACATAATAGGATCCCTTAACTCTCTTCTTGATTATGGGATTCCTTGGATACACTCCTAGGATCCTGCATGATGTAATCAGATACATGGTTCCATGTACCCACACCATTGGGAAGAGTAATTTTTTTCCATTTTACCCTAGTGGAGAACTTTAACCCACTTGGAATCATTTACAGTGGAATGACTTGGGTAATTCCCATTTGATTACATTCAGCCCCTTAAAGACATTCTTCATGTTATTGTAGATATTTCTCAACCCTATGGCAAGGATTCCTTATTTATTACCATAGACCCTCTTTTTTATGATCATTATCATGGATTCCTCGATATAAATTTGAACATTTTTTACTATTAGTTTGATTTATTTTCATCCATATTACACCTCATGAAACTTATTATATACACTGAACTGAAACTAATTAATAAATTAATTGATTACATTTTTAGACACCAGCCAAGGTAGAAGCAGGTATGGAAGCATCTATATAATTTTACAATATTAACTTTTAGATAAACCTACAAAATTTATCAGTTTATATTCAAAGACTAGATGTTATAAATGTCTTTGGTTATGGATTTATGAGAATTATCTCACACCCTATCTTGAAATCCATTTTAACCAACAAATATAATATGTATGCAAGTGTTGATAAGAGGAAGTAGTATGCTTTGGACACTTGAAATTGATTTCATTCTTAGTTTTGATGTTGGTGGAAGGTGGATGGGACTGTGCTAGAGATGCTGGATATTTTTTATCCCCTTTTTTATTCATTTTTATAACATTTATCTCCTACTACATTGTATACATATTTTTATAGTTTTTTAAGAAACGTGAAATACATTACCCTATATTTTATATTTTTCATCGTATGAGTTGATTATCCTTTTTGGGGAAGTTCACTCTTATTTTCTACTGCTTATTAATTGAAATAATTCATTAAATATTTATCCCTTGTTATATCCATAGTTCTCAACACTATTAATGAGTTAACAGTCTCCCCAGATAAAGACCCTAATCCCTCATTTCTATTTGATAGCGTCGAGCATACAACGAGGCATACTTGATGACATGTGCCAATCGAGATTGGGGAACCCATGTATATTATGTCAAACAAGGTCCACACATAACCATATGAACATGAAATGATGTCAATACATAATGGTAAGAACATGATTATAGTAAACACATAAACTTATAAAAAATAATAGGTCCACAAATAATATTATCAACATGAAATCATCTTGACACATAAATTAATTAACTCATTTGTAAACCATGTTTACATAATTTTGTGGATGGAGACATAGGTGCCACCAATTAAATAAAAAAATATTACATATGCCTTCCAAATAATAAAAAAAATTATCATATTATAACCCTTTAAAAATAAATTGTTTTAATAAACATTTAATCACATCATAACCCTTTGTAATGAAACATGATTCATAATCATTTCATCAATTTATCATAGCATAACTCATGGAAAATGTATAGTATTCATAATAAAGTTACATAATAATAACAACCCATGTGTAGAGAGATTAATTATTTTATAATTTAATTAGGTCACCAGTAAAACATAATCAACACAAAATTTTGTTGTTGATAAATAAAAATTCGATAAAAATATCATTTATACATTCCTAAGGAAAATATCCAATCAATTTTGATAATAATTCATTGAAATATAAAAATTTCATAAATATTGAAGGGAAATAATTATTTCAAAATAACATTGGAATGTTAAAATTGATTCTTTTTTTTCATTTAGTGGTCAAGACAAAGGGAAATGATGTTCATTACATACAATTAAAACAAATATTCCCTTATAATTATTTATATAATTTTCAAAGAACCTCATTTTAAAAACTGATGGAATATTTATTTTAGGCCATTATTTAAAAATTGAAAAATGGGTAAAAACTACTTTAAAAAGTTATATATGAATATTAAAACATCCTTAAATTTTTTTAAAAAAACTTTATTTGAATGAAAACAAATTTTGGCAAAAGATACAAATAAAGTTCATTTTTATCAGATATATTATTTCAATATATTAATTTCATAAATAGTGGAAGATTAAAGGAAAAATATAGGTATATAGAAATTAAGATAATAGAATTAATGTTATGAGTTTATAGAGAATATATCAAAAGTCTTCGTTATCATAATCTTAATAAAAAACTCTCTCGATAACCCATGATATTGTATCATAAAAGCCTAACCAAATTAGTATATTTGGGTTTGTAATCCCCATGAATTAATAAAATCAATTGATAATTAAAAGATCACTAAAATAAGTATATTAAAAAAGTATCATGTTAAAGGGGAACTATATACACCACAAAAAATGTGGGGTAAATATGGCATATGTCTCCCAGTAGTAAAATTGAGACAACAATCCCTTACGCCGAATGTGGAATTTCATTAAAAAAATATAAATATAAATTATAATTAGTATTGGATTATTATAAATATATTATAGATTCAAAATAATTCATATATAAAAATATATAATATACTTATAACATTTTACCAAGGGTTTATCAACAATTCCTTACAAAAATAATTATTCCATGTGGTAACTCCTCCATTTTTCATTTATGTTCAGGTTTAGTAGTTTTTGTCCATATAATTTGAAAATAGTAACATAATCTCCAAAAATATAATCATGGTATAAATATCATTTATAATTGTTATATAAATATTTAGGGTCATTCATAAAATTCAGATATTGAAAAATGAAATACACCTTTCATAGAGACAATAAGTATTATGTATGAATGAACAATATTTCCATTTTTGATGGATGATAAATAGAAATTTTAATAGGAATAAACCATTAAGGAATACTTCTTAGGTAATATATATCATATATATTCATTATATCAATTCAAAGTACCATATATGTCTAAATAAAATAAAAAACATATCACATTGGTTCATGGAGGGGTGATCCACACAAATGCATGAGAATCATTATCATTATCCAAAAGGGTGGAAGGTAAGTTTGTACATGATATATTTTTATTAAATAGAATATTTATTTCATAAATAACAGATAATTATGTTACATCCATCAATAACTCTAGCTATAAGTTGTACTGATGGAAAAAAATACATCGGTTCATGAGGCGGTAGCCTGCCATACATAAGATCAATGGTCTCATTTTCCATTTTTGGGATTATGAGATGGATATAAGTTATGAAATTAACATAATAACTTATAAATGTATAATAGATACTATTTTTTATTATTTCATCATAATAAGATAATATTTTAAGGATATGCAAGATGAAATAAAATTAAAACACCCAGTTTAGAATGATAACTCATCGTCAGAAAACCTCATTAGGGTTACAATAAAAGGCTTGATAAAAGGGTTTACTAAAAAAATAATGGAACTATTAAATGAGGAGTTAAATAAGGAAATAATTTATGAAGGAATTGGATGAAAAAACAAGATTATTAATTTTGAAGTGGAGATTAGAGGTTGTTTCCAATTATTAATTTGTGAGAGGACACACATAGGATTTTGGAAAACTAAAAGATATAAAATGTTTTACACAAAAGAGGATAAATAGTGGATCATTTTAGGAACATATAATATTTATGGTTTAAAAATTTCTATTAAATAATAATTGGACTTTTTTTTGGTCTTTTTAACCCTTTACTTTTACATTTAACACTTGATAAACACAATTTATCCTTAACCACATAAATTAATTTTTACTAATTTTTATATTCATTATGAAAATATATTAATTAATACTTCCTATATATTATTAATTATTCTCTCTTCATATATATAATCATTTTTAACAAATTTAATTCATATAAGTGGTATAATTAAATTTTGAATTTAACCGATAGATTAAGTGAAAAAGTGTCTTTCCAATGAAAATGTTTCCATAAGTGTGGAGAGTATTACTACAAAATTTCTAAATGAGAATTGTTCTAATTAAATTTATTTGATTAATCATAAAATAATTTATTTAATTTTATTTTTATATAATTTTAAAATAATGTTTAACTTTTTAAATTTATTAAGAGAAAATGTTGTTTTCAATAATAATCCATATTTCTGTCAATTAAAAAAAAATTATGAAATTCAAAAAAATTAAATGTAAGATAATAAGATATTTTGAATTTGGAAATTTATTTTCATGAATGATAAATTTCTTAATAGTTTTAAAAATAAATTTTGTTATTCTTTCACAAAAACAAAAGTCAATAATTTTTTTAGTGAAAAATATTTTTTAAAAGGATGTAAAGGATTTACAATAGAATAATTAATTTTTTATCCATATATTTTATTTATATAAAATAAATCATTAGTAATTATAAAAATATAGTTATTCATATTCAAACATACAACTTTAATGAGTATTTTATAATGATCACGTTCATATAATAACATTTTAATAGTATATTGATGTTTTTCACAACATGGTGTTGCATGTAACAAAAAATATAAAAGAAATTCAATTCAATTTAAATGAAATATTTCATAAAAACATAGTTTATTACAAAGAACACTTCTAACCATCACATTGTAGTTCCACACAAGTGTATCAACCCATATGTAGTGATATATGAACTCTTCTAACCTCATTATCATTGAATCCAAAGCGAACTTCTCAGAACAATAAGTAATTAGAATTATAAATCAAAATAAGTAATACCAGATGATTTCAATACTTTCCCAGAAGTAATGAATTCCCACAAGAAAGTGGGGTCCACGTACCCAACATATATATTTGAGTGGATTATGTTGGACTCTATGATCCAACAAATTCATTTTGAAATATACATTAGCTAGTGACAATAAGATAATATCAACAAACTAATTCTATACTTACCAGTACAACAAACGCTAGTTGTCCTTATCCATCTTTTTTCATGATTAAATTTTAATTAGTTTTGATTTTCTTTCTCCAAGAATGATTGATTTGTTGTTTCTATGATTTATAAAACTCAATTTATCACACATAATTGAAATATATTATATAAAATCAACTCTAATATCATCAAGTTATTGATTCATCTAAAGAAATTATTTATATGATTGAGTAGTATATATATAGTTATCCCCCATAGTGATAAAATAAATATTTTCATTATTCTTACTCATCTAAAAAAATATATAGATTTTTAAGATAAAGATAAATAGTTGGTATTGACTTCCTTTATTTATCAAAACATTCCCAATCTTCATTAATAATTCTAAATAAATTATGATGTGATATGTTATGGAATAAATAGTATGTATCTTATTGAGGTATTGATGAATACTCTCCACTCCTAGAAAATGGATCAATTTGAGAAAAAATTGGTAACATAAAGCTTGGAATGTGGAAAGAAAATGTCACGTATTGATGTTTTTAAGTATAATGACCTACTATTTATTTTCTTATATTCTGTGATATTGAATTCCTTTCTAACAAAATCCACCAAGAAAAAACTGGATTTGACAATAAAAATTTATTTTCTATTTCAAATCATTTTACTAGTTATTTGGAAAATTTTGTTTAAGAAAATAAAAGATCCTTTAATTCCATGATCTAGTTGTAAGGGAAGAAAGAATTAAAACTATCAAATAAAATTCATTTCAAATCTAAAATTCATATATTTAGAAAATTTATTTTATTTTTAAATGTATTAGCCTCAAAGATTTATTTTCTACAAATATATAAGCACCAAAATCTAAAGTTTATTTTCTTTTTTTGTGTACATATTGTAATCGAATCCTCCTCTTTGAAACCCGATAATATTTAAACATTTATCAAACTAATAATAAAAATCCATTTGTGCTTATTTGTATATTTATAGAACCTTTTTCAATTGGAACACCTTGTTTTCATAATTATTAAAAATTAAACCATCTTGTTATTCAGTGTAGTCTTTTTTACGAATACCTCTATTGATGAATTTGAATTTATGAACCATTTGATACACATTGAATCTTATTTCCAATTATATATAAAAAGTATCCTTTTTGTTTGAATCCAGCCATTGTTGAAAATATTTCATCCACCTCAATGACTTATATTTGGATATTTCTCTTACAAACTATTCATTCATTATTCAGAGTAACTTTGCAGTCTTAAATGGGGTTATTTCTAGATATAAAAATAGTTCTTATAACTGTTTTATTTTTATCATTTTAAAGGCATCACAAGTTTCAGTATTTTAAATATTTTCAAATTTTTCTTGAAAACCCTAAACCCAGTTCACATAATTAGTAACCTGCCTATATTTTTGGGTTCCACCTATGATATAAAAGAAGCTTGAAATTGAACATTCATATACATCATTTGAAGTGGATATATCTGGTCACTGACTTTGTTTCATAATATATTTCAACCTTTCTCTTATTTCTATTTTATTATACTAAACCAATTTCATTTATTTCATCATCAATTTATAATTTTGTGTCTTCTAGAACACCATTAGTATACCCAAATATATTGATTATTACATTATTTTCTTCCTCTATAAAGATGATATTTTACTATGAAATATTATTTCATATTTACATATTCTTCTTGTTTACAACCATTGTTACTTATTGGATTTCTCACTTTCCCATGACTTTTGATATAATATATTTATTACTCACATCTGGATGAATAATCTGGAAAAATAGATTTATCCATATTATATAAGAACCTCTAATTCGTATCATTATTACGAATAAACCATTTAATTTAGAAAAATATGAAGTACTTTAGTGTCAGATGTTTCCAATACCATATTTTTTTGGTGGATTTTATCTTCATTCACAATAAATAAACCTCTATTGGTTAGGTAAAGTGATATAAAAATATCACCCATTCAATAAAAATATAGTTGAAGATTTTTAAGAGCATTGTCTATGACATATTACTGATAATTTGATTCATCCTCTAAAAATATCCTTTTATTGAGCAGTCCATAACATTAGCTTTTGAATTTATATTCAATGATTTTAAATATACACTTATACCTCATTATTTTTATAGTATATACCCTTATATTTTGTAACCTTATAAATTTTCATCACTATCATTTTCTCTTCCAATCCCTAATAATGATTAATGGATAGTAATATTTCATACTTTTCAAAAATGACCATTAGAAATCCTATAATCCTATAATAATCAATGAATAAGAAAAAATACCTTTCTGAGCTAAGGACTTGTTTTTAATTAGACCACACGTATACAATTTCACTAGATCGAACAGTATTGTATAATTATTCTATATTGTATTGTAAGAATTTCATAAAATATCTCCCATTGGGAAACTATAACCCATGTTAGTATGATATGAGAAAATTATATTGGTGTCTTAAGATCCTTTATTTTTATTAATACAAAAATTATTTTTTTGGATCAAATATCCAAAAAAATTATTCCAAAACATATTTTCATTGTAATGGCCCGGGTTGTTGGAGGACCATTACATGGTAAAAATCAGGTGGTTGAGGTGTCCTGGGTGTTCTGGGAGGCCATCCCATCTTCTCAGTGAAGTTTGACCCACAGTAGGCCTGCCAGTAGCCTTAGCCTACCAGTATCAAGACTACCGGTAGCTCGGTCTATCGGTATCCAGAGCCAACTAGTAGCTGAGCCACTGGTAGCTCGGCCTACCGGTGGCCCAACCGACTTGTGGCTCGGTCTACCAATCGCCGCAGCCTACCCGTGGCTCAGTCTACTGGTAGCCGCAGCCTACCCGTAGCTCGGCCTACCGATAGCTGCAGGCTACCGGTATCTCGGCCTACCGGTAGCTCGGCTAACCGGTGGACCTAGCCTAACCCCCACGGGTTTTTTAGTAGCACCTCATTTGGCACAAATTCCCAGTTTTGACCCCTTAAAGCTTGATTTAAATCCTAGTAATGCCCTTAAATGGCGTTTAATTAAATGTGTAATGATTCACCATGTGTGTCCATTGGTTTTATCCTCCCCTAAATGTGGGGACCCTTTAATGACGTGTGGGGCCGCATGGTCGACCCACGACCCCGCTCCATACGTGGTTTAGCATTTTTATCTCAACCATCTTTGTCCCTTAAAAACAAAAGGGTTCTCCCTGGGTTTCTTTTTCTTGATCACCCTCCCATTGATTCGTCTACTCGTCCTTGAGTTCCCGAGGCCCCACCCCTGCAAATGGTGCATCTTCTATTCCTGGCGCATGATGATAAACTTTGATCATCGATCAATCAGGTAGGGATTCACCTTATTCTTTCCTTTCTATGTATCTTGCGGGGTGGGTATGCTATTGATTCTGTAGAATTTAATTAGCCAATGTTTAAAGAAGATAAAAAAAGGATTCTAAAGAATTAAAGAGAGGGGTGTGACCGAGGATGCTGCTTTGTTTCTATCTTCTTCCATGATTAATGATTTCTGAATTGTGCGGGGTATACGCCTACTGAAAATTTCGACCATTGGTGGTCTTTCTCTATGAACTAATAAACCCTTACCACTGGTGATGTTTAAAAGGATTTTATTTTGGTTTTGAACCCTTGCTGTGTAAAGGAAATTGGTTAATTATGTATATTCGTATAAATAAATTGAAAGCATCGGGATCAATCCTTTTTCTGTGATAACCCCGGTTAAAGAGCAACAGAATTAGAATCATGGAGTGTGTTAAATCGTTTAAATATGAAAATACCCGCATGGGCCTACATTGTTTTGGTGGTAGTGGTTTGATGGTTTTTCTTTCACGGGACGATTGCTGGGTGATGTGGTGGTGATGGGATCCCCTGTTGCTATGTTTTCGCTGGTTGTGAATTTGAGTCCGTGTGGTTATCTTGCTTATATCAAAAATTGGGGTGTGATCCTCTATTTTTGAGAAGTTGATGGCTCCTGAATTTTGTGAACATGGAGTAGTATCTTGGCTTGTTC
This sequence comes from Viscum album, assembly GCA_963277665.1. Taxonomy (NCBI): domain Eukaryota; kingdom Viridiplantae; phylum Streptophyta; class Magnoliopsida; order Santalales; family Viscaceae; genus Viscum; species Viscum album. The sequence goes on along the minus strand of OY728142.1, from coordinate 834,468,926 downwards.
TTATGCTTGCTAGTTGCCAAGTAGGTGCAGAAACTCATCTAAATATTTACTAAACATGAAAACAAGGATGAGACAAATGGGTTTTGGTTTGGTGTGAGTTGTTACTTGGACATGGGTGATGATTTTGTTCTTTAGGCTGGCTGAAGAAAAACCTAAACTTTGGGTGAGTTCTTGTTACCTATACATATACATGTAGGTTTCGTGTTTCTTATTTGTACCCCACCCAAGTTGAGGACTTAGTGCTGAACACCCCCATTTCATAGGGGAGGGTGTTTTTCCCAAAACTTTTATGAGTGGCTGGTTATTAGCTTCTTTCTGCTCCCTTTCTATGATAGCCCAAGTATCATCAGGTAGGATGTGATGGCCTAAAGTCCATTATTATCCCAATAATTTTCAGGCGGGGTGGTGCAGTGGTTGGCCCAGGTGTGTGCTGGCAGGTGGTTTCCCAAGTGTATTCGAAATAAGGCCCAGGTGTCTTCCGGAATGGCAGTGGATGTTCTATCCAAGGTGTCTCCGAGCGTGACAGTGGTTGTTCTGACCTAGGTGATTGCAGGGGTGGTTACGTGAGACAGTTGTAGCCTAGGTGTTTGTGAGCTAGGTTTGGCAGTGGGACTGCGTGAGGGTATGGCCCAGGTGTGTGCGGGTGCGGTGTGGTAGTGGGACTGCGGTGAGAATGGTGGGATTGGTTCGATGTGTAGGATGTCCTCAACAATCAGTGCGAAAGTGGCGCGGGGTACCCAAACATCGATGTGATATTATTATATTTTACTTGTCTTGCATTATTTGGGGAGTATACCTTGGTGAGGCTTTGGTTGTTAGTTTCCTTGTTAAGTGCTTGGTTATCTATTTTCTAACAGGGCATTAGTATGCCTCCCCACTTGTGCATGAGAGATTTAGGTTTTTCCCTGCTGAGTATACTTGTATTCTCACCCTAAATATATATAACTATTTTCAGGTTTCTGGGAGGACTTTGGGGATCTCGCGGGACCATACTAGTGCAGGACCTTTGGGACAGTTGCAGTTGCTATTATTATTTATTTGGTACTTTTCCTTTGTAGTCACTTTGTTCTTTGTGGTATTTACTTTTGGAACATGCATATGAGAATGGTTGTTTTGTCTTTTCTTACACTTCTAGTTTTGGTGTTGTGTGATATACTATCTTATCTTCCAATCCTATTAAAAGAAAAAGGATAATTCCTTCCATTTAGTGAGTGATTTTATACCCTTGGTGCTGGTGGCCACTCCGGGACCTATTTAAGGCGGGTTTCAGGGGTCATTATCTCTCCTTCAACATGAAGAAGGAAGGTCCTGGCAATCTGCTGACCCTTCTCTCCTTTTGGTGAAGGTGGGTCCTGACAGAATGGTATTAGAGGGAGGTTTGAGAGGTAGGATGGATTCTGTAGTTAGGAATAGTAAGGATTGCATGGGATGGTAGGGAAACAGTGTTGGGAGACCGTGGTGCATGAATTAGGCCAGGGAAGACTAGCTAGGATAGGGGATTTTAGGGCCCCCGTGATCCGATGCAAGGACTCTGGACCTACCGAATGACCAAGTGAGGCCACACTGATTGCCGTGTGGAAACCCTAGGAAAGGTACATGCATCATAATGACTTGTGTTCTCGTGTTTCATTAGTGTTTTGGAAATTTAAATAAATAATATGTTTAAGAAATTTTAATAATGATATTCTGCACTACTTGGGATTAGGCATTCATTGTTTACCTTGAAGTTATGGCACCTGGGTGGTGACCACATGTGGTGCGGGCAATCAAGGCCCAGGAGGCTACTTTGGCCGATCGGCAGAGAGCTGATCGAGAGGAGGAGGATGACCAGTGGAAGAAGACACTTCAGGCCTTCCAGTGATAGACCCTCGAGAAATACGAGGGTAGAACCTCTGACATAAAGATGGAGAGTTGGTCAGAGAAGCTAGTGATAGCCTTCGGCTTGATCCGAGCTCCGACCGAGTACTGGGTTCCTCTGGCCATCATCCATATGTGGGGAGTGGCACGTTAGTTGGGGACGCTTTAGTTAGGGTAGATGAGAGAGGCTTAGGTGGCATGGTCTGATTTCGAGAAGAAGTTCCGGGTGGAATTCCTCACTTCTGTGATGAAGGAAAAGAAGTTGCAGGAGCTACACTCCCTCCATCAGAGGAGTATGTAAGTAAGGGAGATGAGAATCAAGTTCAAGGAACTTATACATTTTCCCCGGACCTCTTTCCAGATGAAGAGTCTTAGGAAAGATGTTTAGAGGAGGCACTCCAACCCTCCCTCCAGTACACTGTTACCCCCTTCACCCTACCGACATACATTGAGGTCCAGAAGGAGGCCAAAGTGATGGAGAGGATGCAGACACTTGGAGGTGTATCACGAGAGGGGATCCAGATGGGATCATCGAAGGGGAAGGATGTCAGCACCAGACCACCAGCATCAGGACCCTCTCAGTTCCGACCAACAGGGAGCAGGCCACAATAGTTCCAGTTCTGGTCCCCCAGTCCTCTCCCTTTCCTTTCAGGCCCAGGACCGAGGTGCTTCGTCTATGGGAGCCATAGAAATCTCCGGAATCAGTGCACCGACTGAGTATATTACGACACTGATAGACATGCCCAGCACCCACCCCAGCAGTAGCTTCCAGCTAGGGCCTTCCAGCAGCAGCAACAATGGCAGTGAGCTCCCGCTCCTCCGAGAGCAGACATTATAGGAGGAGGCTGACATTAGGACACTCCTCAGGGACCTTGACCATGGTGTGGTCGGGGAGGTGGACGACAGCTGAGAGGTAGAAGAGCTGGGTGTGGGCTGTTTCATTCTGTGGAAGCAGTAGTCCCAGCAGGACCGGAGGTCGTTCGAGGTACAATCAGTTTGTTTAGAACCCTTCCTTATGCTTTGTTAGATACTGGAGCTTCACACTCCTTCATTGCACCCAGTCTATCCCGTGCTTTGGGTCAAGATTCCTAGAGACTTCCAGTGCCCCTGGTGCTGTGCACAACAGTCATAGGATAGGCCGATTTGTTATATGTTTTTCGCGGATGCAGACTGATGATAGGGCCACATCAGTCGGTCAAGGATCTTCTACTGCAACAGATACATCCATACGATGTCATCCTAGGCATCGACTGGCTGTTCTCTGTGTGTGCCATCATCGAATGCTTCTGAGGAAGTGTTGTGTTATCAGACTTGGGTGGCTGACCCATTACTTTCACTGGAAAGCGGAGTAGTCAGAAGGGCAGCAGGTGAGAAGAACCCCTCCTCTCCCTGCTAGCCGAGCTGTTAGAAGAGTCAGTGGATGCTGAGATGGTAGATTTTTTATGAATCATCAGTGAGTTTATGGACATCTTTCTTGAGGAGGTAACTACTCTACCCCCTCGATGTAATGTTGAGTTTGGGATTGACTTGCATCCCAGTGCTCATCCGATTTTGATGGCTCCTTACCGGATGGAACCTTCAGAGCTACGAGAGTTGTGGATTCAGATTGATGATCTGATGAAGACGGGTTATGTTCGACCAAGTGCGTCACCTTGGGGTGCTATAGTCTTGTTCCCATAGAAGGAATATGGTGGTCTCAGGTTGTGCATTGACTAAAGGAGGCTGAATCAGGTGACGATCAATAATATCTACCATCTTTTGAGGATAGACGATCTTTTTGACCAGCTGAAAGGGGCATGGTGGTTCTCGAAGATCGACCTACAGTCTGGGAATCACCAGTTAATATTGACAGGGGGTGACACCCCAAAGACGGAATTTAGGTGTATATATGGACCCTTCGAGTTTGTAGTCATGCGCTTCAGTGTTACAAAAGCCCCGACTGTGTTCATGGGGATTATGAACTCCATATTCCGGGAGTACCTGGATTAGTTCATGGTTGTGTTCATCGACGATATCCTGGTCCATTCAAGATCAGAGGAGGACCACGCAGAGCACCTGATGATAGTTTTGGAGGTCCTCCGACAGTACTAGCTTTATGGGAAGTTGTAAAAATGAAAGTTTCGGATGCGGGAAGTGCACTTCCTTGGGCACGTAGTGTCTGAGCAGGGGGTAGCGGTGGACCCATCATAGGTTGAGGTGGTTGTTTCTTGGGCAGCACCCAAGAACGTGGTGGAGGTCCGTAGTTTCCTTCGGCTGGAAGGTTACTGTCAGAGGTTTGTACACAACTTATCCCGAGTTTCAGCCCCTTTGAAAACCATGAACAAGAATGACCATGTTTCCATGTAGAGTGAGTAGTGCGAGGTAGCCTTCAGCTATCTGAAGGAGAACCTGGTCAGTTCCCCAGTGCTGAGACTACCAGAAGAAGGGGCAGCATATGAGGAATTCTGTGACGCTTCAGGGCATGGCCTCGGATGTGTGTTGATGCAGCAACAAGTGGTGATCTCTTATGGGTCTTGGTAGCTATGCCCTCATGAGCTTAATTATGACACCCGGGACCCTTGATCTTGCAGCGGTCATTTTTGAGCTAAATTTATGACGACATTACCTCATCATAGAATGCTTTGTGGTCTTCACGGACCACAAAAGCTTGAGGTATATCTTCTCCCAGTGGGACCTAAACTTGTGGCAGACAAGGTGGGTGGAGTTCCTCCAGGATTATGACTTCAAGATTTACTACACATCAGGTAAAGGGGAATGTAGTGGGCGATTCCTTGAGTAATAGATCACATAAGGATGCGGTCCGAGAGTCAGCAGATGCCTGGAAGGCGATGGAGGAGTTGGCTGCCTTGGACATGGATGTGAGGACGGATGGCGATAGAGGTTTCATGTATCAGATGACAGTGAAGTCTTCTCTGTTGTAGCAAGTGGAGGAGTCTTAGTGGGAGACACATAGTGTGAGGTGATGCGTGACCGAGTTTACTAGAACAATGCTCCGGAAGGGTGGACGGAGGATGGTCAGAACCAGATTCTTTTCCAAGGAAGGATGTTTGTTCTAGAGGTGATACATGGTGAGGTTCATAGTGGGTTCCATAAATCATCCCTAGTGGTACAACCAAGAGTTTAGTAGATGTACTAGGGTCTGAAGAGACAGTTTTGGTGGCCCAGAGTAAAGAGATTAGTGGCAGAATTTGTGGCCAAGTGCCTAGTGTGTCAGCAGGTGAAGGCTGAACACCGTGTTCCAGGTGGCCTGCTGCAGTCTTTGGATGTCCCCAAGTGGAAGTGGGAGGGAATCTCGATGGATTTCATCATGGGAATTCCCATGTTTCAAGGGGGATATGATGCCATCTGGGTAGTATTGGACCGGTTGACAAAGTCAGCTCACTTTTTGGGGATTAAGGAGTCGAGTACGATGGCTGCTTTGGCACGATGATACATGGATGAGGTGGTGTGGCTGTATGGAGTTACGAGATCCTTAGTCATGGATAGGGGTGCACGGTTTAACTCAAGAGTCTAGAGAGGATTTCAGCATGATTTTGTAACCCAGCTACGTCTTAGCATTTCTTTCCATCCCCAGACAGATGGGCAGACAAAGCGCACCATCCAGACCTTGGAGGATATGCTACGGACATGTGTCATGGACTCAGGAGGATCGTGGGTACGACACATACATTTTATAGAGTTTTCTTACAATAATATCTATCACTCTACCATTGGTATGTACCCATTTGAATCCTTGTACGGGAGACCATGCCGCTTACCTGTGTGTTGGACCGGAGTTGGAGAGGTAGGCATCCTTGGCCCGGAGGTGGTGCAGAGCATGACAGAGAAGGTTCAGCTTATAAGAGAAAGAATAAAGGTGGCCCAGGACTAAAAGAAGTCATATGCTGATACCAGGAGGAGGCCCTTGGAGTTTGAGGTTAGAGACCACGTGTTATGGAAGATCTCCCCACGGCGTGGACAACGGAGGTTCGGTAAGGGGAGTAAAATTTCTCCTAGGTTCAACGGACACTTCGAAGTGTTGCGGTGGGTGGGCGAAGTGGCTTATCAGCTAGCGTTACCACCGCTGCTACTAAGGATACATGACGTCTTCCATGTATCCCAGCTTCATCAGTATCTACACGACGATTCACACGTCCTTGACTGGGGAGAGCTAGACATTGAGGACGACATGACCTTTGTGTAACGACTAGTGATGATCAAGGATCGTGATGAGAAGGTTCGTTGTGGGTGAACGATTCCCTTGGTTCATGTGTTATGGAGACATGGTGGGCTTGAGGAGAGTACGTGGGAGAGGGACGAACATATTTGTTCCCAGTACCCAGAGTAGTTTTGAGTTGTTTGTTGTTCTGTTTATAGTTGTTGTGGTGGACCGGTTTACCTTGTTGGCTATAAAACACGTGGTTTTTCTTCCTCTGAATGTGTTTGAAAAGTACTGGCTATGGTGATAGGAGGACCCGACCCCTAATCAAGACACATTAAGGTGGATGCGATTGAACCCGTGTGGGAGAGTTAGTGCCACCCAAAGAGGATAGTATCATGACGTGGGAGAAGAGACTCCCCAACCGACATGACTAGGCAGTTTGACGTGGTATGTTTCTTGGTTCTTTAGAGGGAGGTATTTTTAGTTAACAATCAGGTTCACTCCTGAGAGGTATCTTTCGAGGTGGTTGTTCAGAACCTCTCTTTCCTTATTGGTTGTTTTGATTCTCGAGGGCAAGAATAGTTTGAGAGGTATATGATGTAATGGCCCGGGTTGTTAGAGGACCATTACATAGTAAAAATTAGGTGGTTGAGGTGTTCTGGGTGGTCTGGGAGGCCATCCCAACTTCTTGGTGAAGTTTGACCCACAGTAGGCCTACTGGTATCCTCAGCCTACCGGTAGCAGGCCTACCGGTAGCTCAGTTTAGCGGTAGCCACATCCTACTGGTATCTCAACTATTGGTAGCTCGATTTACCGGTAGCCACAGCCTACCTGTGTCTCGGCCTACTGGTGGCTCGGTCTATCGGTGGCCGCAACCTACCGGTAGCTGATGCCTACCGGTAGCTCAGCCTACCAATAGCTTGGATAACCGGTGGACCAAGCCTAAACCCCCACGGGGTTTTCAGTAGTGCCTCCTTTGGCGCAAATTCCCTTTTTTTTGACCCCTTTAAGCTTCTTTTAAATCCCAGTAACGACCATTAATGGCGTATAATTAAATGTTTAATGATTCACCCTATGTGTGCGTAATTTTTAACCGCCCCTAAAGGAAGGGACCCTTTAATGAAGTGTGGGGTCACGCGATCGACCCACGACCCTACTCTTTACGTGGTTTCGCGTTCTTATCTCAACCTTCCCAGGCCCTTATAAACAAAAGGGTTCTCCCATGGTTTCTTTTTCTTGATCACCCTCCCATTGATTCGTCTAATCATCCTTGAGTTCCTGAGGCCCTACCCCTGCAAATCGCGCTTTTTCTATTCCTAGCGTGTGAAGACAAACGTTGATTGTTGATCAATCAGGTAGGTTTTAAACTTCATCTCTCCTATCTGTGTATCTTACAGGGTGGTTATGCTATTGATTGTGTAGAATTGAATTAACCAATGTTTAAAGAAGATAATAAACGGATTCTAAAGAATGAAGGAGAAGAGTGTGACTGATTATGCTACTCCATTTCTCTCTTCTTCCATGATTAATGATTTCAGAATTGTGTGGGTTATATGCCTACTGAATATTTCGGCCGTTGGTGGTCTTTCTCTGTGCACTAACGAACCCTTTCCTCTAGTGATGTTTAAATGGATTGTATTGTGGTTTTGAACTCTTGCTGTGTAAAGGAAATTTATTAATTATGTATATTAGGCTAAATAAATTGAAAGCACCAGGATCAATCCTTTTTCTGTGGTAACCCTGTTTAAAGAGAAGTAGAATTGGAATCATGTTGTGTGTTAAATCGTTTAAATTTGAACATACCTGCATTGGAATTCTTTGCATTGGTGGTAGTGGTTTGATTTTTTATCTTTCACAGGCCGATTGCTGGGTGACGTGGGTGGGGATGGGATCCCCTGTTGCTATGGTTTCTTGTGAGTTATGACATGGACATGGGTGCTGATTGTGTTCTTTAGGCTGGCTGAAGAAAAACCTAAATATTGGGTGAGTGCTTGTTACCTATACATATACTTTTATTTTTCGTGTTTCTTATTCGCGCCCCATCCAATTTGAGAACTTAGTGCCGAACACCCCCATTTCACAGGGGGAGTGTTTTTTCCAACACTTTTATGAGTGGTTGGTTGTTAGATCCTTTCTGCTCCCCTTCCCGGATAACCCAAGTTTCTTCGGGTAGGCTATGATGGACTGAATTCTATTATTAGCCCAAGAATAATCAGGCATGATGGTGAGGTGGTTGGACCAGGTGTGTGAGGGCTGGTGGTTTCCCAAGTGTCTTCGGAATGAGGCCCATGTGTCTTCAAGAGTGGCAGTGTATCTTCTAGCCTAGGTGTCTTTGGGCATGGCAGTGGTTGTTCTGGCCTCAGTGTTTACAGGCGTGGTTACGTGGGACAGTTGAGGCCCAGGTGTTTGCGGGCGGGGTTTGGCAGTGGGACTGCGTGAGGGTATGGCCCAGGTGTGTGCGGTCGGGGTGTGGCAGTGGGACTGTGGTGAGAATGGCGGGATTGGTTCGATGCGTAAGTTGTCATCAATAACTAGTGGGAAAGTGGCGCGGGGTACCCAAAAATTGATGTTCTATTATTATATTTTACTTCACTTGCGTTATTTGGGAGGTGAACCTTTGTGATGATTGGGTGGTTAGTTTCCTTGTTAAGTGCTTGGTTATCTGTTTTTCTCACGGGGCATTAGCATGCCTCCCCACTTGTGCAGGAGATCTTTTGGTTTTTCCCTTCTAAGCATACTTGTATGCCCACCGTACATATATAAATCTATTTTCAGGTTTCCAGGAGGACTTAAGGGATCGTGCGGGACCATACTAGTGTAGGACCTTTGCGACAGTTTCAGTTACTATTTTTCTTTCTTTAGTACTTTACCTTTGTAGTCACTCTGTACTTTTTGGTATTTACTTATGGAACATGCATATGGGAATAATTGTTTTGGATTTTCTTGCACTTCTAGTGTTGGTGTTGTGAGATTTACTATCTTATCTCCTGATCCTATTAAAAGAAAATGGGTAATGACTTTTATTTAGTGAGTGATTCTATACCCTTGGTGCTGTTCGCCACTCCAGGACCTATTGAAGGCTGGTTTCAGGGGTCATTATCTCTCCTTCAACATGAATAAGGAAGGGCCTAGCAATCTGCTGACCCTTCCCACATTTTGCTGAAGGTAGGTCGTGACATTCATACTCCTTAGAAAATGAACTTTTATATTCTTCTCGATTAATTCGATATATGTTTCCATTGGATCATATTCCTAGAAAAACCATAGTATAATATTTTTTCTTTTTCATAAATGTAATTTGGTTGAACTTCACAATATGTATTGAGTCACCTAATTGACACACACTAATTAGTATCATACTGTGGACTTTTATTAACCAGACAACCATGTGCTTCAATTCCTTTAAACCTATTCTTTCTATCTCGATGGTAATGATATTCCGACCATCATATTTACAATAATAAAAACAAAATAAATATGATATTTTATTAATATGATAAATCCTATATTCGGAAACATTAAGTAGGTTGATCTAATGTCATGAATCCCTACTCTATCCCATTTTTTTATCAATGAAATTTCCACAACATTATATTTTTCATATTTAACATTTTTGGTCAATATTAAGTACTTGACTTCAATTGGTGGTAAACTAGTTTGATCAACGTATATATCTACTAAAAATTCCTTTTAAAGGAAAGAAACATAACAGATGTTTTCTTTTAGAATGCATGATGAAGCTTCTGGATAATTTGATTTAATTATTTTTTTCTTCTTTAAACAATAACTTTTACTCATGAAGGAAATTCACATATTTGTGTATATAACCTCTACAACATAATAGATACCATTTTTAAATAGACCAATTACAAAAATATCTATACATATTATTTATTCTACTTATACTTTAACTAGCTTTTTTACATAGAACACACATAATTTGTATATCCTATACTTACAAAATAATAAAACTATAATTTTAGTGTATTATTTCTTATTTGGGATATCCCACATGTGGAATATTTTCTATTTGAGTGTTTTCTAAATCTACATTTAATAGAGGAATGAGCTCATTTTGTTTTTCAAAAAGCATAGTTTCTTTCTTCTTTGTGACCAATCCACAAATTAGATTTTATTTTTTCATTGAATTTATATTCTGTTGTAATAATATCTACCTTCTCTGTAAAATACTCATCCACGTCCTTACATTCTCTTACATCCCACGAATTTAAAGTTCCCAATTCCACGTTAGGAGTTATAATTCTAGCTTGATCATTAATCCTTATAACAATTATATGACTTAGTTATCATTTTATTCTATGATTTTGATGCGATCATTCATTATATTGGGTATAAATCAATAATCTAGGAATGTTCATAAATTTTTAGTTGGATATCAACATCTCTACCAAAATTTATACAATCTCCAAATGTATGATTTTTTATTTCCACTTTTAGATTTTAATTATACTCTTTTTACTACTATATATAGAGTTATGAGTATTTTAGTACTCCAAAAAAATTCTTTTTTTATCCCAATAAATGTTAGCTTCTTCATGGGGATCGATTATTTAAATTTTGAGATCAAACATTCCCTCAATTATAGAAGCTTCATCATCATTTTCCTCCATAGATGAATCATCTAAAAAAACCATATGAACTAATTCATTGAGGTTACTATAGTCCATGAGCTACTATACTTTTGATTAATTAGAAAATTATATTATTTTTATAATATGTTTTTTAATTAAAGCATTTCAGATGTGATCTTATTATTCACTTTATTCAATTAAATGTTTTCATCACTGGTTTTTCATCCTTATAATAATCATGAAATCTCATAGGACACCTAACAGCATGATATCCCACTTTTTTACATATAAAAAAATAAGGTGAATGCAATATTTTAAATTTATATTTTACACTTATTATTTAAGGGAAACAAAGATATCATCTCATCAATATCATCAATCATGGGATTATCTCTAGATGAGAGTTTCATTAATCCTTCAATGCTATCTCATGAGATTTCACTATAGGAATTGAATCATTATCAATTTTCTCTATTTCATATTCCATAGGATTCGTATGAAGGATATCAAACAACATCTTATTTAGTTATTAATCTTTAAACACTGAAACATTTTCATTTAAATACAGTGGTAATATTCTCAGGATTGTTTATACAATGTTGATATCATCGAGGAACTCTATAAGTTCATGCATATATTCCATAAATATGTTCACTTGATTAAAGAATAAATCAAATAATTCATTTGGGATCATCTTTAAATGTTAGTTTTTTAATACTTACATCTTTTCTTCTTAGACACTTGTGTCACTTTTATAATAATTGAGGACCTTCTCCCACATAAAATGTAATGTTTTACAAGACATTACCTTTATGTATATATGATTGGCCAAAAATTCCACCAACAGAATGGATGACTTAACACCAGTATCCAAATACATATAATCTATGTCTGATAATGAACTACTATATATTCTTATTATGAATCCATTAATATCTTTCATGTGCATATCCATTCACAATGATTCAATGTAGACAAAAGTTTTTTTATATCATATATGGGATACATAACCTATTAGGATATAGATTTCAAAAATATTGGTAATAATTTACATATATTAAAAGAGATACTTCTACAAATAACCTCACCTATAATACCAATTTGTTATCCCTATATATTAATAAAGAATAATGTATAGAAATAACCTTACATATCATGAAATGAATTTTCCTATAAACCAGAATCATTGATGCTCATTGAATTTGATAAAATGTTCTAGAGCGGCCGCACAAACCCACATAATACATAACCATGAAAAATAGAAGGATAATTTCCCTCTATATATAATGGAATAAATTTATCCTTATATGACTAGATATTATTAATAATATTGGGAATTGTTTCCTATAATATTTGTGTTTCAATTGGATCTATCTTTATATTCCATTATGTACTTAACATAAACTATCCAACAAAAAGTATCTAGATCACCTTTCTCTTATTATTCCTCATTACAATGTAAAAACTAAAATACTACTTTACATTTTTTTCTATTATCTAGAACTTATCTATTTAATCCATTTTTTTATTTCAATATGTATCCTTCTATTTCATGAAATATATACTATTATATATAAAAATTTATTTTTCCTATTTTAGGAAGATACCTGTTTTAATTTTTTACTATAATATCCCATATCCTCTAAAATAAAAATTCATTTCAAAGGGGATAGGTTAGTTCCCTATTTTCCATAAAAGGAAAAATTATCTTCCAAAGTATTAAGATAATTCTTTCAACACATAACCCACCAACCAAAATAGAATATGAAAAATGCATCCAAATCATGTATTTGAAATATATCTTTTTCATCGATGCTATACCCTGAACACCATCTCTTCTTATTCATAATATGATGCATGTATGATAAAATTTAGTTTAAAAACTCACTATTAGTCTTGTTTTGAAATATTGAATCAACATAGATTGATTATAATTTTAAAATAACATTGGTTCTTTCTATAGTTTATATACTAATATACTAATTATATTTTTTTATTAATAAAATATCTTTGAAATAATAGTGGGTGACCATAAAAAATTACAAGAAGGAATGACTCATATGATATTAACCACATGACTCATATCTAACACTTGATGAATATTATTTAGTTGGTAATCCCTCACAAAAAATTGACAATGACTCATTTTTTATTTAAATAATTAATCTTATGTAGCTCCCAATGACTCGTATCTATTTCAAATAACTTGTACACACTTGTTCAATAACACTAATACAACTTTAAATGACTATAATAATGTATATTTGACTCATAAGTTGATATTAAATAAATCAAACATAAAAGATGACTCATCCATATTTTACATACTTAAAATAAAATTTTTTTCTTGAAATCATCCATAAAATGCACAATAATATTCTTTCCTTAATTTTATGGACTCGACACACTGAAATAAGATGAATTCATGATTTTTTATATTTCATTGTAAAAAATCCCAAAATTCACTAAATGAATATTTTTATCAACATATATTTAGATATATCTCCATGAATAAATCAAGATCTCAATTTTTTTGTCAATCTGCAAAACTTTAAAAAATATTTATAACATAAATTATAGTGTAATTATTATTTTATATCATTCTCCCATCTCTAACTTTCTCTCAATTATTTTTAGGACCAATGTAATTTGGGTGTGTGTTTTGTTTTTAATTTTGGGTATTTTATTTTTTTGTTGAGTAATTGGTAGTTTTAGGTCGTTCAATGAAGTAATATAATGATTTAAGGAGGGAGATAAGGTTTTTTTAGGGGTCTAAATCCATCATGTACTTTGTTGTTTTTGGTGGAGCTGTAAGATCTAATATACAATATTGCATTTTTTTAATATTTAATATTTGGGATTATGATTGTATTTCAAAATAAATATAATTTCCTTGTAAATTGATTTAAATTGTGATTTTCTTCACTAATGACATAGTAATAATTTCTCCAAGGCCCCTTCTATTTCTCCTCCTCTCCCAAGTGAGATCCATCATCTCTACTTTTGAATTTCTACACCAACTTAAACCAGATTTATTATTTGGTGAGAATTAACTTAGATCGCATATTTTATAGTGAGATGAATTTTAGTCAAATCATTTATAATTTTTTTCATAAAATATAGTAATAATTTGGATTCATTATTGGGATATTTTTATAACATCAAAACCCCTCTGAAGAAAATATTATATTTTAATTATATTATATTTATCTAGTGCATGAAAATGAGATAAATTATTTAAAAACCTTAAATAGAGACCCAAATAGAGAATCTATCACAATATATTGACTAAATATGAGGGGTTTTACCAAAGGGATGTGTTTTTGTGTTTGTGTTTCAGTACATAGAATAGACCATTTCTATAATTTAATAGATTACACATAAAAAACATAATTATAACCTTAGAAATTACTCACAAATTCTATAATTATTGGATCACTGATAAAAAAAATCAAAAAAGGATATTAAAGATGGAATCATTCACAAAGGGGAAGTTACACACTAATATTTTTTTGCAAATTGTAAACACATTTTAATGAATTTTAATGGTCTTCAAAAGAAATATTCATATAATTCATTGTTTCAGTGAAATTTTATAATTTAAAAAAGTATAACTTATTTATTTTAATAAAAAAATGTTTAATTTTTTATTTTAATTTTATTAATAATTTTTGGTTTTTTAGTTTGTGAATAAATTAAAATTGATCAATGTATTTCACAATTTTTTAGAGCATAAAAAATTGATCCAATAATGAAAAATACTCTACCAACATGAAACATGTCACATAAAAATATTTTAGAGGTCCAATAGAACTTAGTGGGATAGTTGAATGAAAATCATGAGCCAGTGGGGCCATTTCGGATAAAATTGCCCTTAAACATTGTGAAAACATGCTGGATCACGTAAGAGTTAGAGTTTTCGCCTAAGACCATATAGAATGAGAAGTGTGTATTGGCCCGCATGTGTCTGTGTATTATGGAGCCTAATTTGGAGCATGAGTTTAAACCACTACTCAGACGTCTTTCATTATAAATTCTCATATCTTCTACATTTTCTTCTTTATTTGGAAAACAATCCATTGGGTATAATTAATCATTTAGGGAAATACCACCATCTTTCCTAATACCTATCTTCCCACACTCGTACATTTCAGGATGATATATTTTTGAACCATCATTGTCTTCATGCTTGATTTTCGCTGCTATTAACAATAGAAACTTCAATGTACTCCCCCAAAAAGCTTGGGAAGAAGCTCTACTCCCATAGTCACACCATGGGTTTCCATGAATCACCTCCTCGACCCCTAAAAACCACATTGATAACCATTTAAACATAACCAATCACATTTAATGAAAAAGGAGTTCACATTTGGTACTGTAAATGTATGAGGGTTTTATAGAGACCCACTCACTGCATCTTCAACTTAGTCACCGTATCTGTGTTCCCATTCCACCTAATTTGAGCCAAGAATTGCTGTTGAAAAAGTCTTCTATGAATTTCTATTCCCCCGTAAAATATTTAAACACCTAAACCAACTGATGTTTCCATTTTATACACCATTGGTCTCATGGATATATTTTTGAATAAGTATATAAAATAATTAGAATAAGATGACCTGCCATTGAGGATGCTTATTTTTCCTATAAAAGGAAGGAGTATCTCCACTATCAGGAGAGACCATAAATGTAAGATCCCAGGTAAATAAAGAATATTACTTTTTTATATTTATTAATATTTTTGTATAAGGTATCAATATTTCTTTAAAGGAAACACCATGCTCGATGGCATACCCAATACGCAACAATGAGTTTCATTGAAAACTTACATTGCAGTCTAATAATAAAATAATATTATTTTTAATTGTAGTGACCGCCTAGCCATTTTAATGGCAGGAATGAATGGAACTAACTACAAAATTATTATACATGTTTTCAAAAAATTTTACTTTTATCCAATAAATGTTAGAGGCATAAAATGAAAATGAATCCAATCTTAAGAATAAATCTTCTAATATTCTTCAAAAGGTCGATTAACCACCTTTTTATGGAGAACCATTTTTAAATATAATTTTGACATTTTTATATGTTGTATTTGACAAAATAAAATCCTTCTTTATAATCTGGCGATCAAAAGATACTTTGTGTAAATTTTTGTTATTTTTTCGATAAAGATCATTTTAGTGAAAATTTTGCAATTTAATTCAAAACCTCCTTTTAATCTGATTTATTTATATGGATAGATTATCTTTTTAATTTATATTAATGTTTATTTAGATTGTATTTTTACCATTTAATCCAATTGGGGTCATTGGAATTAATTTCACTTTGAAATTGGACTTAAACTAGTTTAAATCTTTTAATAGATATTGTTTCTTAAAAACACGCCATTTGTTTTGACAGCGGGAATTAATTATTAAATTAATTAATTCAACTTATATGTTTTTAATTTTTTAAAATAGTCATCATTTTTTAATTTGGAATATCATATTTATCTTAGGGTTAATTTTTGGTATTTTTCTGATAAACATCAATTTTTGATGAATAGTGAAACCACTAAGTGGTAGTTAAAGAATTTGATTTTTTATTTAAATGAATATTTAACACTTATGTGATTTTATTTTCAAAAATTCGACATACTTGGTTAGCATTATGATGTAAAATGTGGTTCAATGAGATTAAAATAATTTTTTGGTGAATAGTAACTTTTAAGTTTTCTTAATAGCGATTAAAGGTAATTAGTGTAATTTAAGGTAAAGATAATGTTATTATAATATGAAATGACCTTGACACATGTACTACCCTTATTTTACGAGTCATGGCCGACCAATACAATCCATGAGTCAACTTGGGGACCGCATGGAGACACTTTGGTTAGAAAATGACATTAATAACTTTTTATTTAAAGTCAAAATTAAAATTTCACAAACATGTATTATTTTACTAAAACAATTTTTACATGGAGTTATAATAGTCATATTTTTGACTATAAATATTAATTAGAAATATAAAGATATTTCCTACATCATTATATTTTTTTATAATTTTTAGACATTAAATAATTTAATTTATTTATGACACCGTGATGATACAGTGATTACCTCATAAATGAATGATTTAAATAAAATGAGAAGATATGGTGAAATCTAAGTCTAACACTTGTCACAAAAGTATTGGAAGGGTGGATTTCGAAACCTTATCACATTAGCCTCAAAATATATCCTTTTGGGACATTTAAAATCTGAAAATCATTTTATAATAAAGTAATATTTTATAACTTTCCAAGAGTGCCCCTCCTCTTCTCTTATAAAAGGACCCCACCTCTAGCACCATAGCCACACCTCTAAAGCCCTTGGATAGGCCAACCCCTGCCCATTTCATCTCTCCACACCCCTCTTTTCAACATTGAAGCCTCACCTTTGGAATAATTCTCTTCAAGAAACCCTTTTGGTTCAAACCAAGAGGAGTTACTTCATTTAACGGAATATAAAGAAACGAACAAGACAAGTCGGACTTGATGTAAGGGATACGACCTCTCTCTTTCTTTTCAAGTACCCTCTTTTATGTCATTTAATTTATTCTCCATGTTCTTATAATGGAGGATGTTATTTTATATTAAACATACTGGAATTTTTATTTTCAAATGATGAGATACTGCCTCTTACTCTCATTAATTCATTTTTAGAAATTATAAGTGGCACTGTTAGGATGTAGAATTTTCCTAACGGATCCTACCTCTATCATTATTTTTAATTACTATTTTTTATGTAACTTACATTAATATCCTCTTTATTATGTTTATGGATGTTTTTTATATTCCAATTTCTGTACATTTTATATTAATAAGATGAGATAATCTATTTGAACTCATCAATACATTTTTTGAAGTTTTATGTGGCGCCGTTAGGGTGCTAAATTTTCATAAGGGGATTTTCATCTGAATTTTTATTCCTATGAGATTCATGCTACATTGTCCACTATTTCGTTTTTTGTGGTGTATTTACTTCCCATTGTCTTACTATTTTTGTAATACACTCTCATTTATGGGTATTTACATCTTCATTGTATGACCCTTCATTCATGGGGTGTACGTTTCGAAAGTTTCCCAAATTGGTAAGGGAACCTTTCACACTCCTCATTTAAAAAGACTTATTTTGTTATATATTTTAATTTGAATCTTTTTATCTTGGGAAATGTTCTTCTATTTCCTTATTGATGTAAATTTTATGTCCAAGGGATGAGATACCATTGTCTCTCTCATCAACTAATTTTATGAATTTTAAAATGATGCAGTTAGGTTGTCGAATTTTACCAAGGAAACTTCTTAACCCAATTTTTTTTCTTTGGGTTCAACATGTAGTTATTGAATATGTCATCCATTGAATATTCATGAATGAACTTTTATTGTTTTACACATAATATCAACTTATATTTGGTGTATTTATATTTGTCACACATTATTATGAGATTGATTTATCCTTAATTTAAGGATACCTTCTTTATAAGGGATTTCATCACATTTTACATTTCTATTGAGACTTCATTGTTGTTATGAACCAATTCACTCTTTTATGGTTTATATACTGTCTTTTGAAATATTATACCATGAATCCCTTTATTCTCATGATAGTTTAAAGTTCTGATTAAAAGTTTTTCCTCAATTATTGTATTTAAGTGTCTCTCATTTTGTTAAAAAACCTTTAACTAAAATATAATTTTAAATGTTTTAATAAATATTTCTCCTTAATATCCATGTTTTAAAATGGTTTTAATGATTTATTTATATGGATATTAATGGTTTAAAATTTTAAAATCTTCTATGTGGTATGAGACACTTTGTTTCAAAACTAGCTTTATTATATATTTTAAATGTTTTTGAAAATGGTTTTTAAAATGGATTCATTATTTCAAATTCCTAAAATGTTATATTGTTATGTGGGAATGTTACCTTTCCTTTATGCTTAAGTTATGTGTTATGATTATGTTATAGTTCTTGGGCATTGTTTATGAAATCGGGTGCTTCCGTGATAAACTAAGGGCGGGTGTACCCGATATAGCTCTCTAATGCATTGGGTAATGCGAAGGAGTTAAACGTTAAGGTTTCTTCGAAGAGATTTAGAAAATATACTGTGATGGGTCTTCCAAACATAACTGTGAGGGTTACTCCCTACGTAAGAATGTTATGAATGCCTCATGGTACCTTTATGTATTATGATTTCTATGATTCATTCGTAAATTTTATGATTTCATGAGGTATGTTAAATTGCTTATGTTTTATGCGTAAAGTATGATTTCATTGATTCTTATGTACACATGGACTAATGTTTTCTTTCCGTATTGTTATAACCCTTACTGAGCATTTTAAGATCATCCCATGTTTTTTTGAAATGTTCTTCTCTGGACATAAAGTTGAATACGGTCAAGGATGGGATCAAGAAAATGTCAAGCTCTCTAAAACAAGGAACTAAAAATGACTTTTTGATTCAAGAGTTTTTTTTGTGAAAAAATGGAAGCTGAGTAGATGTGTCTACTTTGTAATCTTTGAGATGTAATAGTTATGACCTAATTCTCTAAAACTCTAAACATAAAAAGGTCCTCATTGTGAATTATTAATTTAATTCAATAATAAGTAATGTTTAAGGATGGGTCCTTATAGTTGGTATCAGAGGTTGGTTTAGATAACCGTAGAGGTTAGGGTATTCTTTAAGCATAAGTGACATTACCAGAATTTCTAGGATTTCCGAAAGAGTCATAGTTTTTAGATAAAGTGAATGAGAAAGTATATCTTAGTGTATATCTTCCTCATAGTACATGATGATTTTGTTGATATACTCACACTGATATTTTTGGTTTTAGTAAATGGATGGATCTAGCAGGAGCCAAAGTGACAATGTATTTGAAGGAAACTATGGTGGTTCTCTGATTAAGAGACTGGATGAAATGGGGGATTCAATGAGAAATCTCGTGGTTATTCTAAACCGACTATCATGAGTCATGATCAACCACTTGAACCTTGGTGATTTCTCTAATGAACCATGTACGAGAGAACCAACTCGATGTGGAAGTTCTGGTGATAATTATAAAGGCAACCATTGGGGTTTATATGATCCTTACTTTTGAGGTAATTACGGGTTACTATATGTTATGATGGAAAATGAAAAGCATGAGATAAACTTGAGGTTAAATTATGTTATGGTTATTCTTGAATATTTTATCTCTTTTTGGGGAATGGTTTAGGGATTATATAGTTTTGGAAAAAGGAAAACATGCATACCATGTGACAACCCATCACGTCGGACAAAGTTGCAGGAATCGAACCCACAACCAATGTGCAACTGGTATTTATGGCCTACCATTGGACTACGTGAAGTCCCCATTTAGTTTGACTAATTATTTTTAGTTAGATTATTTTATTAATCAAGAGTAAGTGGATTATCTGATCTTGTTCTAACAATTTGGTTTTGGTTTTTTTCTAAAGACATGGGAAATATATAGTTGTCTTTTGTGGATTACGTGATTCTCTAGATGTTGATTATAGCGCTCTTAATGTGAAAAAGTCATCCTAAATACTCATCTTTAGAGAAAGTATGAGTTTTTGTTAGAAATCTAGTAAAAGATGAATGTCTACACGACAAGTAAGTATGTTCCCTTATGATTTATTTAAGATTATAAATAAATTCCTCAATGAAAAGTAACTTAAAACAAAAATTTTGTATGTTAACTTTTCATACTGGGGAATCAAATACCGTTTAACCCATCACCAGTTTGTCATTTTCCGGTGGATAACTTTCTCTTAAACATGTTTTCTATCACTCTCCCTCAGAACATGACCATTTCTTTTTCCTCCATATCCATATTTTCCAACATGGAATCCTAGTATGGGTTAACTCGGGTGTCCTTTGTACTTATCTTTTTTTTAAGTGATAGTTTAATTTACTCTTTTTTCGATGTGGGGATTTCAATGAAGTTTCCAAGCCCAATTGTAAAATTGCAAAGACTCAATTCCCAAAAGGGGGGAAGGATGTAACATCCTAGGTAAATAATGAATATTAATTTTTCATATTTATTAATATTTTTGAATAATGTATCAATATTACTTTAAAGATAACTCCATGCTCGATGGCGTACCCAATACCCAACAACGAGTTTCTTTGAAATCTTACGTTGCACTATAATAATAAAATAATATTATTTTAAATGGTAGTGAATTTCTAGCCTTGTAATGGCGGGAATGAATGTAACTAACTACAAAATGATTATATATGTTTGTCAAATATTTTTACTTTTATCCAATAAATGTTAGAGGCTTAAAATACAAATGAATCAAATTTTAAGAATAAATCTTCTAATATTATTCAAAAAGAAGATTAACCACCTTTTGAGGGAGAACAATTTTTAAATATAATTTTGATAGTTTATATGTTGTATTTGGAATAATAAAATCCTTCTTTAGAATTTGGACATTAAAATTTACTTTGTGTAATTTTTTGTTATTTTTCCGATAAAGATCATTTTTAATGAAAATGTTGAATATTAATTCAAAACCTCCTTTTAATCTGATTTATTTATATGGATAGATAATCTTATTAATTGAGATTAATTTTTATTTATAATATATTCTTACCATTTAATCCAATGGGTTCATTGGAATTAATTTCAATTTGAAATTGGACTTCAACTAGTGTTAATCTTTTGAAAGATATTGTTTCTTAAAAACACGCCATTTTTTTGACAGCGAGAATTAATTATTAAATTAATTAATTCAACTTATTTGTTTTGAATTTTGTAAAATAGACATAATTTTTGAATTCAGAATATAAAATATAGCTTAGGGTGAATTTTTGGTATTTATCTAAAAACCAACAATTTTTGATGAATAGTGAAACCACTAAGTGGTAGTTAACGAAACTGATTTTTCATTTAAATGAAACTTTACCACTTCTGTGATTTGATTTTCAAAAATCTGACATACATGGTTATCATTAGGAAGTAAATTGTGGTTCAATGAGATTAAAATAATTTTTTGGTGAATAGTAACTTTTATGTTTTATTAATCGCGATTAAGGGTAATTAGTTTAATTTAAGGTAAAGATAATGTTATTATAATATGAAATGACCTTGACACATGTCCTACACTTATTGGATGAGTCATGGCCGAACAAGATAATCCATCGGTCAACATGGGGACCCCATGGATCCACTTTGGTTGGAAAATGACATTAATAACTTTTTATTTAAAGTTAAAATTAAAATGTCACAAACATGTATTGTTTTACTAATTTTTTTTTACATTTTGTTATTCAAGTCATATTTTTTACTATAAATATTCATTTGAAATCTAAAAAGATTTCCTAAATCATGATATTTTTTTATAATTTTTATACATTAAATAAAGTAATTTATTTATGACACCGTGATGATGTAGTGATTACCTCATAAATGATCGATTTAAATAAAATGAGAAGATTGGGTGAAATCTAAGTCTTACACTTGTCAAGAACCTATTGGATGGGTGGATTTCAAAACCATATATCCTTATCCTCGAAATATAACCTTTTGGGACCTTTAAAATCCTAATATAATTTTATAATAAAGTAATATTTTATAACTTTCCATGACTTCCCCTCCTCTTCTCTTATAAAAGGCCCCCACCTCTACCACTTTACCCACACCTCTCAAGACTTTGGCTCAGCCAACTGTAACACCCCAGGTAAATAAAGAATATGATATTTTCACATTTATCCATATTTTTGAATAAGATACTAATATAACTTTAAAGGGGATGCTATGCTCGATGGCGTACCCAACACACAACAACGAGTTTCTTGGAAATCTTACGTTTCACTCTAATAATAAAATAATATTATTTTAAATGGTAGTTAACGCCTAACTGTTGTGATGGCGGGAATCAATATAACTAACTAAAAAATGATTATATATTTTTGTCAAATTTTTTTACTCTTTACAATAAATGTTAGAGGATTAAAAATGTGAATGAATCCAATTTTAAGCGTAGACATTCTAATATTTTTTAAAAGGTCGATTAACCGCCTTTTGAAGGCGAACCTCTTTTAAATAAACTTTTTGACAATTTTATGTGTTATATTTGACAAAATAAAATTCTTATTTAGAATCGGGATATCAAAATTTACTTGGTGTAAATTTTTGGTATTTTTCCGAAAAAGTTCACTTTTTAATGAATAGTGGAAAATGTTGTATTTTAATTCAAAAAGTCTTTTTAATATAATTTATTTATATGATTAGATTATCTTTTGAATTGGTTTTAAAGTGAAATTAGAATATATTTTTACCATTTAATCCAATAGTGGTCATTGTAATTAATTTCACTTTGAAATCGGACTTAAACTAGTGTCAATCTTTTGATACATTTTGTTTCATAAAAACACGCTATTCGTTTTGACAACGAGAGTTAATTATTAAATTAATTAATGCAAATTATATGTTTTGAATTTTTTAAAATAGACATCATTTTTGAATTTGGAATTTCAAATATATCTTAGAGTGATTTTTTGGTAATTTTCTGAAAAACATTAATTTTTGATGAATAGTGAAACCACTAAGTGGTACTTATAAAAACTGATTTTCTGTTTAAATGAAATTTTGCCATCTTTTTGTGTTGAATTTAAAAAATCCAACAGACATGGTTGTCATTAAGAAGTAAAATTTGGTTCAATGGTATTAAAATAATTTTTGGTGAATAGTAACTTATTAAGTTTTTAATCACGATTAGAGGTAATTAGTGTAGTTTAAGGTAAAAATAATGTTTTAATAACATTAAATGAACTTTACACATGTCCTACCCTTATTGGATGTCTCATGGTAGACCGAGACAATCAATGGGTCAACATGGGGACCCCATGGATCCACTTTGGTTGGAAAATTACATAAATACCTTTTTATTTAATGTTAAAGTAAAAATGACACAAACATGAAATGTTTTACTAAAACAATTTTTACATGGGCTTATACAAGTCAGAATTTTGAATATAAATACTCATTGGAAAGTTAAGACGATTTCCTACATAATTTTAATTTTTTTTATAATTTTTAGACATTAAATAAATTAAATTATACAAGATATCATGATGATGCATCGATGATCTCATTATTTAACGATTTAAAAAAAATGGATAGATAATGTAATATCTAGGACCTAAACACATCCAAAACCTATTAGATGAATGGATTTACAACCCTTATCACCTTATCCCCTAAACACATCAATGTGGGACCATTAAAATTCGAAACGCATTCTAACAAAAAGTATCATTTCTTTACTTTCCTAGAGTGTCCCTCCTCTCCTCTTATAAAAGGCCCCCACCTCTACCTCCATACCCACACTTCCAAAGCCTTTGTATCGTCCAACCCCTGCACATTTTTTCTCTCCACATCCCTCTATAACTCTTAGAAGCCTCACTTTGGGCAGAAGTCTTCCCAGGGAAGCCTTTGAGCTCAAACCAAAGGGAGCTACCCGATTTTAAGGTAATGTCTTCACTTGGGTCCTTTTGTTTTATTTTACTTCTCCAACCCCCTAAACTATTTTTTATTCATTTCTTTTGTAACAAATACAGTATACTAAATATACTAGTATGTTGTTATAATACGTATTCTAGCTACACTTACACACACCTTCATTTAATGGTTAAAGAACATACTGTTTCTGTGGATGGTGAATTTCTCCCTCACGAAATGATGATTATTCAACACTCATATAACACCTTAAAAGGTGGACATTAAGATGAAACTATATTTATATATTATATATAATATATTTATGTTTTACTTAAGCTTCTGTATTTTTCATTTATGGCATACCTTTATGGTTTCCATTATGGTTAAACACGATAATTTCATTTTAGGAATTGCGGACTACCGCCTCCTCAAAGTGATTTGATTCGTTAATGCCTTATGTGGGACGTATAGAGGATGGATTTAAAGTTATTATATGTGATGTTATACTGGAATTATAATATACCTTTATATCATTATTATTTTATTTCCATTCAAGTACGAGATATAAATGAAAGTAGCGTTCACGCGTACGTACGGATTACCGTCTCCATGAATGGTGCATTTCATTTCTTATCCCCAAATGTAATGTACTATTATAAGTGCATATATATAATAGATATATATGATTTATGTTACATCTAAATTATTAATAAAATTCTGTAATTAAAATATACATATCTATCATTTAGTTTTAATTCCATTAATATGACATAGAAATGAAAGTAGCGTTCATGCGTACGTACGGCTTACCGTCTCCATGAACGGTGCATTTCATTTCTTACCTATAAATGATTATGTAATATTATAAATACATGTATATGTTGGATATATATGATATATATAATATCCAAATCATGAATATCATTCTTGAGATAATGGATATTTGACTACGTGAACAACTTGTAAATATAGGAAGTTCACTTTTGACTCAAGTACCAAATATCGACAAAACGATTGTTATTAACTTAAATAATTATATAATGTTTATAACATGGTAATAAGTTATATAAAAGGAATAATGATCTTGAAAAAGATTCTTAAGCAATTAGAAATTAACTCAAGTTTATTATTAAGGACATTAAAGAACGATCAAGTCAAGTCGGACCCGAGGTAAGGGATCCTACTCATCTCTTTCTTTTTAAGTACACTATTTTGTGTAATTAATTTTAAAGCCCATATTTCTTATTATTGGGATGTTCTTTTATATTAATCTTTCTGTAATTTTTATGTTAATAAGATTAGAGACCCTATTCTCTCTCATCAATCCATTTTGGATGTTTTGAGTGGCGCCGTTAGGCTGCCGAATTTTCGTAAGAGATCTAACCTCTCTCTTTCTTTTTAAGTACTCTCCTTTATGTCACTTATTTTAATCTCTTATTTGTTATGTTGGGGGATGTTATTTTATATTCCTCATTTTGTGAACTTTATGTTAATATTATGAGAGACCCTATTTGATCTCATCAATCCATTTTTGTATGTTTTACATGGCGCCGTTAGGCTGCGGAGTTTTCGTAAGGGATTTTTCATCTCACTTTTATTCCCATGAGATTTATGCTAAATTTGCCACAATTTCCTTTGAGTGGTGTATGTACTGCCCAATATTTTACTAATTGTGTAATATACTTTTATTTATGAGTATTTACATCAATGTTGTATTTCCCTTCTTTCACGGGGTGTATGTTTCGAAAGATACCCATGTCGGTAAGGGAACCTTTCACCCTTCTCTTTTTAAAAGACTTATTT
This sequence comes from Viscum album, assembly GCA_963277665.1. Classification (NCBI taxonomy): domain Eukaryota; kingdom Viridiplantae; phylum Streptophyta; class Magnoliopsida; order Santalales; family Viscaceae; genus Viscum; species Viscum album. Next base: position 834,443,063 of record OY728142.1, on the reverse strand, counting down.
TATTATGTATTTTAATTTACATAATATTATATTAGGATATGTTCTTCTATATCCTTATTGATTTAAATTTTATATCCATGTGATTAGATACCCTTTTAATCTCTCATCAACTCATTTTCTGAATTTTGTAGTGATGCTATTAGGCTATCAAATTTTTGAAAGGGAACTTCTTAACCCAAATTTGATTCTTTGGGATAAACTTGTACTCCTTGAATATGTCATTATATGAATATGTTTTAATAACCTCTGATTGTTTTACACTTTATATCCACTAATATTTTGTGTATTCATCTTACACACATAATTATGTAATTGATTTATCCTTAAACCAAGGATACCGTCTTTTTAAGGGACTTCGTCTCAATCTCCTTTCATTGAGGCATATTTGGTTTTATACACAACATTCTTTTATATGGTGTATAAACCCCTTTAACTTTTACATTTATACAAAAGGATTCTTTTTCTACGAAGCATTTTACTAAATGACAATAAGGAATGATTCTTTTAACGTACGCGGTGACAACGACTTTTTCCGCCACCGCGAGTATTATTTGATCTTTGGCTTCCTCAACAAGCCGTAATGTTTTTAAAATAAAATAAATACCATATACTCTTTTATGTATTTTGGTATTGAAAATGATTTTGATAAAAAATTATATTATGTCAATATATTTAAATGATATATTGTGATTGAAATGTGGAAATGTTATCATTCCATTATATTGGTTTTATGTGTTATAATTTTATAATGGTACTTGGACATTTTACGGGTGGTTACGTGATAAACCATATGACGGGTGGTGCCGTGAATACCAGGAGGGGTGGTTATGTTATAACCTCCAATTCATTTGGTATTGAAGTAGGCTGTATGGCTATTCCATTAAGTATGTATGGAATTTGGCCAAATGGCTATTCCTTTAAGTGATATGTGTGGAAGTCGACCGTATGGTTATTCCACTTAAGTATGTTTATGTCCCAGGTTACCTTTATATGTATTGTGTTCATTATATGGGTTTTATGGTAATCATTTGGTTACAAAAGCGTAAGAAATGATATTTTATTCAGTGAAGAGTTTTGTACTACTTCCTAAAGGTGAAAGGTATTACTTTGACAATGTATTGGTGGTATACTTGTTGTTCTGAAAAACTAACAGTTTTCATTCTTTGTGTATCCCTTACTGAGCTTTTTATGCTTACCCCAAGTTTTTGAAATGTTTTCCACAGGACATAAAGTGCAGTAGGGTCAAGGATGGGATCAAGTAAAAGTCATGCTATCTAAAACATGGAACTAGACATGTTTCTTTTTAAGAGTTCTTATTTATGGAAACTTAGAAGAAGTGTCTACTTTGTAATCTTTTGAGATGTAATAGTTATGTCCTAATTCTATAAAACACTAAACCTTAAAAGATCCTCAATGTGAATTATTCATTTAATTCAATATTAAGTAAGTTTTAAGGATGGGGCCTTATAGTTGGTATCAGAGGTCGGTTTAGATAACTTTAGAGGTTAGGGTATTCTCTAAGCATAAGTGACATTACCATAATGGTTAGGATTTCAGAAAGAGTCATAGTTTTAGATAAAGTGAATGAGTAAGTATATCTTAGAGTTTATCTTCCTCATTAGTACATGATGGTTTTGTTGATATACTCACACTGACATTTCTGTTTTTAGTGAATGGATGGATCTAACATGCACCAATGTGAAAATAGGTTTGAAGGAAACTATGGTGGTTCTCTGATTAAGAGACTGGATGAAATGGGGTATTCAATGAGGAAACTCGTGGTTGTTATAAACCAACTATCAAGGAGTCATGATCATCCACTTGAACCTTGGTATGTTCTATAATGCATCATGTATGAGATGACCAATCAATGTGGAAGTTCAGGTAATAATTATAAAGGTAACCATTAGGGTTTATTTGATCCTTACTTTTTAGGTAATTATGGGTAACTCTATGATATGATGGAAAATAAAAGGCATGAGATAATCTTGACGATAAAATATGTTATGATTATTTTTGATGATTTTATCTTGTTGTTGGGGAATGTTTTAAGAATTATATAGTTTTGGAAAAAGGACAACACGCAGACCATGTGACAACCAATCGCGCCAAAGCTGCGGGAATCGAACCCACAACCAAAGTGCAACTGGTATTTATTGCCTACCACTGGACTACGTGAAGTCCCTGGTTAGTTTGACTAATTCATTTTAGTTAGATTATTTTATGAATTAAGAGTAAGCTTATTTTGGGTGATCTATGTAAATTTATTAAAATATCATGGAGTATATGTGATTAGGTTAATTACTTTTCAATATGAGACTTTAAGAGTAACTGATGTTATTTGGAGATAATTGTTAATTTGTACCTTGGAAGGCTATGTACCTAAATCCTTAAAATATTTCGGTTTCAATATTAGTTTGGTTTACTTTGAAGTATTTTATGGATAATTTATTTTTTGAATGGTCCTCGTTGAACATTGGGTTTTATTGTAAAAATTTCGGAGATTAAGAATAGATTTTATTTTTATAAAGGGTTATACTTTTTTGGATTATCTGATCTTGTATTAACCTTTTTGGTTTTGGTTTTGGTTTGAATCTAAAGACATGGGAATTATATAGTTCTCTTTTTTGGATTTGGTGATTCTTTAGAAGTTTATTATAGTACTCTTAATGTGAACAAGTCTTCCTAAATACTCATATTTTGGACAAAATATGAGTTTGTGTAAGAAATCTAATAAAAGTTGAAAGTCAACATGATAAGTAATTATGTTTCCTTATGAATAAATTACTCAATAAAATGTAACTTAAAACAAAAATTTTGTCTATTAACTTTTCCTACTGGGGAATCAAATACCGTTTAACCCATCACAAGTTTATGATTTTCTTGTGGTTTACTTTCTCTTAAACATGTTTTCTATCACTCTCCATCAGAACATGACCCTATGTTTTCTCCTTCATGTCCATGTTTTCTTACATGGAATCCTAGTATGGGTTAACTCGGGTGACCTATGTACTTATCTTTCTTTATTTTAAAGTCATTGTTTTACTGACTCTTGTTCTGATGTGGGATTTTAAATGAAGTTTCCAAGCCCAATTTTAAAATTGCGAGGAAACAACTCCCAAAAGGGGGGAAGGATAAAACACCCCAGGTAAATAAAGAATATGAAATTTTCACATTTATCAATATTTGTGAATAAGATATTAATATAACTTTAAAGGGGAGGCTATGCTCTATGGCGTTCCCAACACGCAACAACGAGTTTCTTGGGAATCTTACGTTGCACTCTAATAATAAAATAATATTATTTTAAATGGTAGTTAACGCCTAGCTGTTGTGATGGCAGTAATGAATAGAACTAACTACAAAATGATTATATATGTTTGTCAAATATTTTTAATCTTTACAATAAATGTTAGAGGATTAAAAATGTGAATGAATCCAATTTTAAGCGTAGACATTCTAATATTCATTAAAAGGTCGATTAACCGCCTTTTGAAGGCGAACCTCTTATAAATCCAATTTTTGACAATTTTATGTGTTATATTTGACAAAATAAAATTCTTATTTAGAATCGGGACATCAGAATTTACTTTGTGTAAATTTTTGGTATTTTTCCGAAAAATTTCAATTTTTAATGAATAGTGAAAAATGTTGTATTTTAATTCAAAACCTCTTTTTAATATAATTTATTTACATGATTAGATTATCTTTTGAATTTGTTTTAAAGTGAAATTAGAATATATTTTTACCATTTAATCCAATAGTGGTCATTGTAATTAATTTCACTTTGAAATCGTACTTAAACTAATGTCAATCTTTTGATACATTTTGTTTCATAAAAACACACTATTTGTTTTGACAGCGGGAATTAATTATTAAATTAATTAATGCAACTTATATGTTTTTAATTTTTTAAAATAGACATAATTTTTTGAATTTGGAATATCAAATATATCTTAGGGTGAAGTTTTGGTAATTTTCTGAAAAACTTCAATTTTTGATGAATAATGAAACCACTAAGTGGTACATATAAAAACTGATTTTCCGTTTAAATGAAAATCTGCCATATTTGTGTTTTGAATTTCAAAAATCCGACATATATGGTTGTCATTAAGAAGTAAAATTTTGTTCAATGATTTTAAAATATTTTTTTGTTGAATAGTAACTTATTAATTTTTTAATCACGATTAGAGGTAATTAGTGTAGTTTAAGGTAAAAATAATGTTTTAATAATATGAAATGAACTTTACACATGTCCTACCCTTATTGGATGTCTCATTAACGACCATGAAAATCCATGGGTCAACTTGGGGACCCCATGGAGCCAATTTGGTTGGAAAATGACATAAATACCTTTTTATTTAATGTTAAAGTAAAAATGACACAAACATGAAATTTTTTACTAAACAAATTTTACATGGAGTTATACAAGTCATATTTTTGACTATAAATAGTCATTGGAAATCTAAAAATATTTCCTACATCATAGTATTTTTTTTTATAATTTTTAGACATTAAATAAATTAAATTATATATGACATCATGATGATGCAGCGATGACCTCATTATTTAATGATTTTAATAAAATGGAAAGATAATGTAATATTTATGACCTACACATATCCAAAACATATTGGATGGGTGGATTAAAAACCCTTATCACCTTATCCTCGAAACACATCAATTTGGGACCATTAAAATCCGAAACTCATTCTAAAATAAAGTAACATTTCTTTACTTTCCAAGAGTGCCCCTCCTCTCCTCTTATAAAAGACCCCCACCTCTACCTCCTTACCCACACATACAAAGCCTTTGGCTCGGACAATCCCTGCCCATTTTGTCTCTCCACATCCCTCTATAAATATTAGAAGCCTCACATTGGGCATAATTCTTCCCAAGGAAGCCTTTGAGCTCAAACCAAAGGGATCTACCCAATTTTACGGCAATGTCTTCACTTGTGTCCTTTTGTTTTATTTTACTTCTCCGACCCACTAAAATCTTTTTATTCATTTATTTTGTAACAAATAAAGTATCCTAAATATATTATAATGTTTTTATAAGAATTATTCGAGCTACACTTACACAAACCTTCATCTAATGGTTAAAGAATATTCTGTTTCTGTGGATGGCGAATTTCAACCTCACGAAATGATGATTGTTCAACACTCATATAACACCTTCAAAGGTGGCCATTAAGATGACAATATATTTATATATGATATATAATATTTATTTGTTTTACTTAAGCTTCTGTATTTTTCATTCATGTCATACCTTTATGGTTTCCATTATGGTTAAACACGATAATTTCATTTTTGAAAGTGCGGACTACCGCCCCCTGAAAGTGATTTGATTTGTTAATGCCTTATGTGGGACGTATAAAGGATGGATTTAAAGATATTATATATGTTGTTATACTAGAATTATAATATACCTTTATATCATTATTATTTTATTTCCATTAAAGTACAAGATATAGATGAAAGTAGCGTTCATGCGTACATACAGATTACCATCTCCATGAACGGTGCATTTCATTTCTTATCCCCAAATGTAATGTACTATAATAAGAGCATATATATAAGGGATATATATGATTTATGTTACATATAAATAATTATTATAATTATTTAATTAAAATATACATATCTCTCATTTAGTTTTAATTCCATTAATATGACATAGAAATGAAAGTAGCGTTCATGCATACGTACAGCTTACCGTCTCCATAAACGGTGCATTTCATTTCTTACCTCTACATTATTATGTAATTTTATAAATACATGTATATTCTGGATATATATGATATATATGATATCCAAATCATGAATATCATTCTTTAGATAATGGATATTTGACTACGTGAACAATTTGTAAATATAGGAAGTTCACTTTTGACTCAAGTACCAAATATCGACAAAACGACTGTTATTAACTTAAATGATTACATAATGTTTATAACATGGTAATAAGTGATACAAAAGGAATAATGAACTTTAAAAAGGTTCTTACGAAAGTATAAATTAACTCAAGTTTATTATTCAGGACATTAAAGAACGATCGAGTCAAGTCAGACCCGAGTTAAGGGATCCTACTCCTCTATTTCTTTTTAAGTAGACTCTTTTATGTCATTCCATTTAAAGATCATATTTCTTATTATTGTGATGTTATTTTATATTAATCTTACTGTAATTTTTATGTTTATATTATGAGAGACCATATTCTCTCTCATCAATCGATTTTGGATGTTTAGAGTGGCGCCGTAAGGCTGCCGAATTTTCGTAAGAGATATAACCTCTCTCTTTCTTTTTAAGTACTCTCGTTTATGTCACTTCATTTAAGCTTCTATTTGTTATGTGGGGGGATGTTATTTTATATTCCTCTTTCTGTAAACAGTATGTTAATATTACGAGAGACCCTATTTGATCTCATCAATCCATTTTTGTATGTTTTACGTGGCGCCGTTAGGCTGCCGAGTTTTCATAAGGGATTTTTCATCTCACTTTTATTCCCATGGGATTTATGCTACATTTCCCACAATTTACTTTGAGTGGTGTATGTACTGCTCATTATTTTACTCATTTTATAATATAATTTGATTTATGAGTATTTAAATCAATGTTGTATTGTCCTTCTTTCACGGGGTGTATGTTTCGAAAGATACCCATGTCAGTAAGGGAACCTTTCACCCTCCTCTTTTTAAAAGACTTCTTTTATTATGTCTTTTAATTTACATAATATTATGTTGTTATATGTTCTTATATATCTTTATTGAGTTTAATTTTATTTCCATGTGATGAGATACCCTTTTTATCTCTCATCAACTCATTTTATTAATTTTGTAGTGACACCATTAGGTTGTAAAATTTTTGCAAGGGAACTTCTTAACCCAAATTTGATTCTTTGGGATAAACTTGTACTCCTTGAATATGTCGTTATATGAATATGTGTGAATAGCCTCTGATTGTTTTACACTAAATATCAACTTATATTTTGTGTATTCGTCTGTCACACATAATTATTTAATTGATTTATCCTTAAACCAACGATACCGTCTTTGTAAGGGACTTCATCTCAATAAACATTTATTGAGTCATATTTCATTTTATACACAACTTTCTTTTATAAGGTGTATAAACCACTTTGACTTTTACTTTTATACAAAAGGAATCTTTTTCTACGATGTTTTTTACTAAACAACAAATAGGAATGTTTTGTTTAACGTACGCAGTGACAACGACCTTTTCCGTCGCCGCGAGTATTATTTGATCTTTGGCTTCCTCAATAAGCCGTGATGTTTTTAAAATAAAATAAATACCATATAATATTTTATGTATTTTGGTATTGAAAATGGTTTTGATAAAGGATTCTATTATGTCAATATATTCAAATGATATATTGTGATTGAAATGTGGAAATGGTATCATTCCTTTATATTGGTTTTATGTTTTATAATTTTATAATGGTACTTGGACATTTTACGGGTGGTTACGTGATAATCCATATGATGGGTGGTGCCATGAATACCAGGACGAGTGGTTACGTTATAACTTCTAATGCATTGCGTATGGAAGTTGGCCATATGACTATTCCATTAAGTATGCATTGAAGATGGCCGAATGGCTATTCCATTAAGTGATATGTGTGGAAGTCGACTGTATGGTTATTCCACTTAAGTATGTTTATGTCCGAAGTTACCTTTATATGTATTGTGTTCTTTATATGGGTTTTATGGTAATCATTTGGTTATAAAAGGGTAAGTAATGATATTTTATTCAGTGAAGAGTTTTTTACAACTTCCTAAAGGTGAAAGGTATTACTTTGACAAAGTATACATGGTTTACTTGTTGTTCTGAAAAACTAACAGTTTTCATTCATTATGTATCCCTTACTGAGCTTTTTATGCTTACCCTAATTTTTTGAAATGTTTTTCACAGGACATAAAGTGCAGTATGGTCAAGGATGGGATCAAGTAAAAGTCATGATGTCTAAAACATGGAACTAGACATGTTTCTTTTTAAGAGTTTTTATTTATGGAAACTTAGTAGAAGTGTCTACTTTGTAATCTTTTGAGATGAAATAGTTATGTCCTCATTATCTAAAACTCTAAACCAGAAAAGATCCTCAATGTAAATATTTCATTTAATTCAATATTATGTAAGGTTTAAGGATGGGGCCTTATACCAAGCCCTTCCCATTTCATCTCTCCACATCCCTCTCTTCATCATTAAAGCCTCACCTTTGGCAGAATTATCTTCAAGAAACCCTTTTGGTTCAAACCAATAGGAGTTACCCAATTTAAAGGAATATAATGAAATGAACAAGACAAGTCAGAGTTGAGGTAATGGATCCGACCTCTCTATTTTGTTTCAAGAACCCTCTTTTATGTCATTTAAATTATTCTCTATGTTATTATGTTGGAGGATGTTATTTTATATTAATCATACTGTAATTGTTATTTTCAAATGATGATATACCCCCTATTACTCTCATTAATTCATTTTTAGAATTTTTAAGTGGTGTCGTTAGGCTGCCGAATTTTCGTAAAGGATCCTACCTCTATCTTTCTTTTTAAGTACTCTTTTTTAGGTAACTTAATTTAAGATACTCTTTCTTATGTTTAGGGATGTTTTTTATATTCATGTAGCTTTAAATTTTATGATAATATGATGAGAGACTCTATTTGATCTCATCAATACATTTTTGGATGTTTTATGTGGCACCGTTAGGCTGCCGAATTTTTATAAGGGGATTTTCATCTCAATTTTTATTCCCATGATATTCTAGATACATTGGCCACTATTTCGTTTTGTGTGGTTTATGTACTCCCATTATCTTAATATTTGTGTAATAAACTCTCATTTATGGGTATTTACATCTTCATTGTATGACCCTTCTTTCATGGGCTGTACGTTTCGAAAGCTTCCCAAATCGGTAAGGGAACCTTTCACACTCCTCTTTTAAAAAGAATTATTTTGTTATGTATTTTAATTTGCATAGTTTTATGTTGGGATATGTTCTTATATATTCTTATTGATGTAAATTTTATTTCCAAGTGATGAGATGCCATTTTATCTCTCATCCTCTAATTTTATGAATTTTAATGTGATGCTGTTAGGCTGTCGTATTTTACCAAGTGAACTTCTTAACCCAATTTCATTTTCTTTGGGTTCAACATGTAGTTATTGAATATGTCATCCTTTGAATATGTGTGAATGACCTTTTATTATTTTAAACATAATATCCACTTATATTGGGGGTAATTATATTTGTCACACATTATTATGAGATTTATTTATTCTTAATTTAAGGATAACTTCTTTATAAGGGATTTCATCTCATTTTGCATTTCTGTTGAGACTTCATTGTTGTTATACACCAATTCACTCATATATGGTGTATATACTATCCTTTGGAATATTATATCATGAATCCCTATATTCTCATGATAGTTTAAGGTTTTGATTAAATGTTATTCCTCAATTATTGTATTCAAGTGTCTCTCATTTTGTTAAAAACCCTTTAACTAAAATATTGTTTAAAATGTTTTAATAAATATTTCTCATTGATGTCCATGTTTTAAAAATGGTTTTAATGATTTATTTATATAGATATTAATGGTTTAAAATGTTAAAATATTCAAAGTGGTATGGGACACTTTGATTCAAAAATCTCTTTATTAAATGTTTTAAATGGTTTTGAAAATGGTTTTTAGAATGGATTCATTATTTAAAAATCTTATAATGTTATATTGTTATGTGGGAATTTTACCTCTCGTTTATGCTTAAGTTATGTGCTATTATTATATAATGGTTATTGGGAATTGTTTATGAAATCAGGTGGTTCTGTGATAAACTAAGGGCAGGTGATCTCGATATTGCTCTTCAATACATTGGGTAACGTGAAGCAGTTAAATGTTAAGGATACTATGATGAGATTGAGGGAATATACTGTGATGGTAATTTCAAATGTAACTGTGAGGGTTACTCCCTACGTAAGAATTTTAATAATTCCTCAAGTTCAATTTATGTCTTACGATTTCTATGAGTTATTCATAAATATTATGTTTTCATGAGGTATGTTAAATTGCTTATGTCTTATGAGTAAAGTATGATTTCATTGATTTTTATGCATACATGGACTAATGTTTTCTTTCCGTATTTTTATAACCCTAACTGAGCTTTTTATGCTCATCCCATATTTTCTAGAAATGTTTTTCTCTGGACATAAATTTGAACACGGTCAAGGATGGGATCAAGGAAATGTCAGGTTGTCTAAAACAAGAAACTAGACATGACTTATACGGCCCCAACCTTAAACATTACTTAATCTTGAGTTATTACAAGATTACAAATTGAGGATCTCTTTAGGTTTAGAGTTTTAGAGAATTAGATCACGAAACTTGCAATACATTACACATTTAAACAAAGTGGTTACATAAAAGATAGTATTCATTTTTCCCATCAATGGAAAAATATTTAAAATAAAACATGGATTCTTTCTTGAAACTTCTTTGACACTATCATCACATCACGTACCTTTCCCTTCACCTTTGAAAAACATTTCAAAAACATGGGATGAGCATAAAAAGCTCAAAAAGGGTTATAAAAATATGGAAAGGAAACATGAGTTCATATTTACATAAGAATGAAATCATACATTACCCATAAAACATAGGAACATTAACATACCTAATCAAATCATGAATAAATCATAGAAATCATAAGACAAAAAAGGTAGCTTGAGGCATTCATAACATTCTTACATAGGGAGTAACTCTCTTGGTTACGTTTGGAATACCCACCACAGTATATTCCCTAAATCTCTTCGGAGAAACCTTGATGTTTCACTCCTTCGCGTTACCCAATGCATTGGAGAGCTATATCAGGCTCACCCGCCCATAGTTTATCACGGAACCACCCGTATTCATAACAATTCCCAAGAACCATAACATAAACTTATCACATAAAACATGCATAAAGGAAACATAAAATTTCCACCTTTCAATAACAAGATATCAATGAAACACATTGATATATAAACATTATGAAAACCATTTTCAATGCCAAAATAAAATAAAAGTAAAACATGGTATTTATTTTTCTTTTTAAAAATAGGGTATGGCTTGTAGATGAAGCCGAAATTCAAATAATAGTCACGACGGCGGAGAAGTCGTTGTCGCCGCATACGTATGACAAAAACATACCCTTTTGTCGTTTAGTAAATGTTTCATACAAAAAGGATTCCTTTTGAATAAACATAAAAGTCAAAGGGGTTTATACACCGTATAAAAGAATGTTGTGTATAAAACAAAATATGCCTCAATGAAAGAAGATTGAGACGAAGTCCCAATCAAAGATGGTATCCTTGGAGTAAGGATAAATCAGTTACATAATTATGTGTGACAAATGAATACACGAAATATAAGTGGGTATTAAGTGTCTAACAATCAGAGGACTTTCACACATAATCATATAATAACATATTCATGGTGTACAAGTTTATCCCAAAGAATCAAAATTGGGTTAAGAAGTTCCCTTGCAAAAATTTGACAGCCTAACGGTGTCACTTCAAAATTCCAAAAAAGAGTTGATGAGATATTAAAAGGGTATCTCAATAACTTGGTCATAAAATTTACATCAATAAGGATATATAAGAACATATCCCAACATAATAGTATGTGAATTTAAAGACATAACAAAATAAGTCTTTTAAAAATAGGAGGGTGAAAGGTTCTCTTACCGACTTGGGTAACACTCAAAACGCACACCCCATTGAAGAAGGGTAATACAATAAATATGTAAATACCCATAAATGAAATTATATTTCACAAATAGTATAATAATGGGAATTACATACACCACTCAAAGGAAATAGTGGAAAATGTAGCATAAATCTAACGGGACTAAAAGTGAGATTGAAAAATCCCTTTCAAAAACTCTGTAGCCTAACGACGCCACTTAAAACTTAAAAATGGATTGTTGAGATAAAATAGGGTCTCTCATCATATGAAAATAAAAAGTTCATTAGGAGTAATATAAAAGAACATCCTAAACATAAGAAAGTTGAGCATGAAAGGAATGACATAAAAGAGTGTACTTAAAAAGAAAGAGAGAGGTTGGATCCCTTACCTCAGGTCTGACTTGACTCGATCGTTCTTTAATCTCCTGAATAATAAACATGAGTTAATTTATACTTCCTTAAGAACCTTTTTCATGTTCATTATTCCTTTTATATCACTTATTACCATGTCATGAACACTATGTTATTATTTAAGTTAACAACGGTCGTTTTAATGATCATTGGTACTTGAGTCAAAAATAAACATTTTATAATTACAAGTTTTTCATGTGGTAAAATATCCATTATATCCAGAATTATATTCATGAGGTGGATATAATATATATCATCCAGTAGATTCATGAATTTATAATATTACATAACATGTAGAGGTAATAAATGAAATGCATCGTTCATGGAGACAGTAAGTCGTACGTACGCATGAACGCTACTTTCATTTATATCTCATACTTTAATGGAAAGAAAATAATAATGATATAAAGGTATATTATAATTTCAGTATAACAACATATATAATAATTTTAAATCCATCCTTTATACGTCCCACGTATGGCATTAACGAATCAAATCACTTTGAGGGGGCGGTAGTCCGTACTTCTTAAAATGAAGATATCGTGTTTACCAATATTGGAAACCATAAAGGTATGACTTAAATGAGAAATACAGAAGCTTAAGAAAAACTAAAACATATTATATATCATATGTAAATATAGTGACATCTTAATGGCCACCATGAAAGGTGTTAAAAGAATATTGAACAATCATCGTTTCATGAGGCAGAAAATCGCCCTCCACGGAAACAGTATGTTCTTTAACCATTAGATGTAGGTGTGTGTATGTGTAGCTCGAATAATACTTATAAAAACATACTAGTATATTTAATATACTAGAGTTGTTACAAAAAAAATGAATAAAATGATTTTAGGGGTTTGGGGAAGCAAAATAAAACAAACGGACTCAAGTGAAGACATTACCTTAAAATCGGGTAACTCTCTTTGGTTTGAGCTCAAAGGCTTACTTGGGAAGACTTATGCCCAATGTGAGGCTTCAAGGAGTAATATCGGGATGTGGAGAGACAACATGGGCAGGGTTTGGCCGAGCCAAAGGCTTTGGAAGTGTGGGTAAGGTGGTAGAGGTGGGGGCCTTTTATAAGAGGAGAGGAGGGGAACTCTTGGAATGTAAAGAAATATTACTTTATTTGAAAATGTGTTTCGGATTTAAAAGGTCCCACATTGATATAATTCTACTCTAAGGTGATAAGGGTTCGAAATATACCCACCCGATAGGTTTTGGACATGTGTAGGTCATATATTTTACATTATCTTTTCATTTTATTTAAATCCCTTATTAATGAGGTAATCACTGCATCATTATGATGTCATAAATAATTATATTTATATAATGTCTAAAAATTAAAAAACAAATACTATGATGTAGGAAATCTTTTTATATTTCCAATGACTATTTATAGTAAAAAATAGTACTTGTATATCCCCATGTAAAAATTGTTTTAGTAAAACATCTCATGTTTGTTTCATTTTTACTTTAACATTAAATAAAAAGTTATTTATGACATTTCCCAACCAAAGTGGCTCCATGGGGTCCCCATGTTGACCCATGGATTTTCTTGGTCGTCCATGACACATCCAATGAGGGTAGGGCATGTGTCAAGCTCATCTCATATTATTAAAACATTATTTTTACCTTAAACTACACTAATTATCTCTAATCACGATAAAAAACTTAATAAGTTACTATTCACCAAAAAATTATTTTAATCCCATTGAACCACATTTTACTTCTTAATTACAACCATGTATGTCGGATTTTTGAAATTCAAAACACAAAGGTGGAAAAATTTCATTTAAATGGAAAATCAGTTTTTATAAGTACCACTTAGTGATTTCACTATTCATCAAAAATTGAGGTTTTTCAGAAAATTACCAAAAATTCACCCTAAGATATATTTGATATTCCAAATTCAAAAATGATGTCTATTTTAAAAAATTAACAACCTATAAGTTTCATTAATTAATATAATAATTAATTCCCGCTGTCAAAACAAATAGCGTGTTTTTATGAAACAAAATGTATTAAAAGATTGACAGTAGTTTAGGTCCGATTTCAAAGTGAAATTAATTCCAATGACCAATATTGGATTAAATTGTAAAAATATATTCTAATTTCACTTTAAAACCAATTAAAAAGATAATCTAATCATATAGATAAATTTGATTAAAAAGTGCTTTTGATTTAAAATACAACATTTTCACTATTCATTAAAAATGATCTTTATCGGAAAAATACCAAACAATTTACAGAAAGTAAATTTTGATGTCCCGATTCTAAAGAAGAATTTATTTTGTAAAATATAACACATAAAATTTTCAAAAATTGGATTTAAAAGAGGTTCTCCATCAAAAGGTGGTTAATCGACCCTTTAAAGAATATTAGAATGTTTATGCTTAAAATTGGATTCATTCGCATTTTTAATCCTCTATCATTTATTGTAAAAAGTAAAAATATTTGACAAACATATATAATCATTTTGTAGTTAGTTCTATTCATTACCTCCATCACAACAACTAGGCGTTAACTACCATTTAAAATAATATTATTTTATTATTAGAGTGCAATGTAAGATTCCCAAGAAACTCGTTGTTGCGTGTTGGGTACGCCATCGAGCATAGTGTCCCCTTTAAAGTTATATTAATATTTTATTCACAAATATGGAAAATGTGAAAATGTCTTACTCTTTATTTACCTGGGGTGTTACATCCTTCCCCCCTTTTGGGAATTGCGTCCTCGAAATTTTAATATGGGTCTTGCAAACTTCATTGAAAATCCCACATCGGAACTAGAGTTAGTGAAACAATCACTTTAAAATAAAGAAAGATAAGTACAATGGTCACCCAATTTAAACCATACTAGGATTCCAAGTATGAAAATATGGACATGGAGGAAAAAAAGAAAGGGTCATGTTCTGATGGAGAGTGATAGTAAACATGTCTAGGAGAAAGTTAACAATAAGAAAATCACAAACTTGTGATGGGTTAAAAAGTATTCGATTCCCTTGTAGGAAACGTTAACAGACAACATTTTTGTATTAAGTTACTTTTCATTAAGGAATTTATTTTTGAGCTTAACTAAATCATAATGAAACATACTTACTTGTCATGTAGACTTTAAACTTTTACTAGATTCCTTAACCAAACTTGTATTTTATCCAAAAGACGAGTATTTAAGAAGACTTGTTCGCATTAAGAGTACTATAATCAATTTCTAGAGAATCACCTAATCCAAAAAAGAGAAATATATAATTCCCATGTCTTTAGACTCTAACCAAAACCAAAACCCAAAAGGTTAGTACAAGATCAGATAATCCAGAAAAGGATAACCCTTTATAAAAAGAAAATCTATTCTTAATATCCAAAATTTTTCCAACAAAACCCAAAGTTCAATGAGGACCATTCGATAAAAAATTTGTGCATAAAATTCTTCAAACTAAACAATACTTATATTGAAACCCAAATATTTGAATTATTTAGTCACATAGTCTTCCAAGTTAAATCGTAACATTTATCTCCAAACAACATCAGTTTCTCCTAAAGTCTTGTATTGAAAAGTAATTAACCTAATCACATATCCTCCATGATAGGTTAATAATTTTCATAAATAACCCAAAATCAACTTACTCTTAATTCATAAAGTCACCTAACTAAATAGAATAATTCATACATACTAGGGACTTCACGTAGTCCAGTGGTAGGTGATAAATACCAGTTGCACTTTGGTTGTGAGTTCGATTCCCACGGCTTTGTCCGACGTGACGGGTTTTCACACAGTCTGCGTGTTGTCCTTTTTCCAAAACTATATAATTCTCAAATAATTCCACAAAAAGAGATAAAATCATCAAAAATAACCATAACATAATTTAACCTCAATTTTATCTCATGCCTTTCACTTCCATCATAACATATAGTAACCCATAATTACCTCAAAAGTAAGGATCTTATAAACCCAAATGGTTCATTATAACTATGTCCACAAAAGACCAGATAACTATTCCTTGAATAAAATTTTTATATATTAAACATCATGGTAACACATACTATAAAAAGTCTTCTAATGTAACCCCATCATCAAAAGAGACTTAATACTCATAAGAATTTCACTATAACTCTTGAAGCCCTTATATGTTGACTTCTTTTTCATTCAACATTCTTCATGATCCATTAACCATTCCGTCCAAACTTATTATGAAATACTTCTTTCCTAAAAACAAAATCATGAATCATATCATAAGATTACAAAATAAGAAAAAAAAAGTTATTAATAAATCCATACCTTTGATTGGTCATTGTCAGTTTCTTCATCCTCAATCGGAATGGCATTAGGTATTGGTAAACGAGTATTTGTACGATCTTGGTGATCCCATTCATGAAACTTCTTCATAGGACATGTGTTTTCATAATGAACATGCACACCACATTTAAAACATTCAATTGATCCCTCAGAAAGAACTTCTTTCCCATTCCATGATTCAACTGGATGCTTCCTTTTTCCATGGAAAGTTCTTACTTTATGACCTTCATTTCCACATCTATAGCATATTTCTATCCCTTTGAAACATTTTCCTAGGTGTTTCTTTCCACATCATTGACACATAGGGTTCTGAACACACTTCCCTTTATGATTATTACCTGTAGTTCCGTAGGGATTTGTTTCTCGCATATATGATGCCTTATAGAAATCACCACAGTTTAGGTGGTCAATCATGACCCCAGATAGTTGGTTGAGGATAAGAACAAGAGTTCTCATTGCAACTCCCATATCATTCCGTTGCTTGCTTAAAAAATTGTCACAGTTTCCTTCACATCCATTGTTACTTTTGTTCCTGCTAGATCCAGCCATTTACTAAAACCAAAAAGGTCAATGTGAGTATATCAATAAAACCATCATGTATTAATGAGGAAGATAAACACGAAGATATACTTACTCATTCACTTTATCTAAAACTAATACTCTTTCTGAAATCCTAACCATTATGGTAATTTCACTTATGCTTAAAGAATACCCTAACTTCTAAAGTTATCTAAACCAACCTCTGATACAAACTATAAGGCCCCAGCCTTAAACATTACTTAATCTTGAGTTATTACAAGATTACACATTGAGGATATTTTCATGTTTTGAGTTTTAGAGAATTAGATAATGAAACTTGCATTACATTCAACATTTAAACAAAGTGGTTACATAAAAGACAGTATTCATTTTTCCCATCAATGGAAACATATTTAAAATAAAACATGGATTATTTCTTGACACTTCCTTGACACTATCATCATATCACGTACCTTTCCCTTGACCTGTGAAAAACATTTCAAAAACTTGGGATGAGAATTAAAAGCTCAGTAAGGGTTATAAAAATATGGAAAGGAAACATGAGTTCATATGTACATAAGAATGAAATCATACTTTACCCATAAAACATAGTCACATTAACATACCCCATAAAATCATGAATAAATCATATAAATCATAAGACATAAAAGGTAACATGAGGCATTCATAACATTCTTACGTAGGGAGTAACCCTCTCGGTTACGTGTGGAATAAACACCACAATATATTCCCTAAATCTCTTAAGAGAAACCTTAACGTTTCACTCCTTCGCGTTACCCAATTCATTGGAGGGATATATCGGGCTCACCCGCCCTTAGTTTATCATAGAACCACCCGTCTTCATAACAATGCCCAAGAACCATAACATAAACTTATCACATAAAAAATGCATAAAGGAAACATAAAATTTCCACCTTTCAATAACAATATATCAATACAACACATTGATATAAAAACATTATGAAAACAATTTTCAATACCAAAATAAATTAAAAGTAAAACATGGTATTTATTTTTCTTTTTAAAAAGAGGGTATGGCTTATAGAGGAAGCCAAAATTCAAATAATGGTCACGGAAGTGGAGAAGTCGTTGTCGCCGCATACGTATGACAAAAGCATTCCATTTTGTCGTTTAGTAAATGCTTCGTATAAAAAGGATTCCTTTTGAATAGACATAAAAGTCAAAGGGGTTTATACACCGTATATAAGAAAGTTGTGTATAAAAAAAATATGCCTCAAGGAATGGAGATTGAGACGAAGTCCCATACAAAGACGGTATCCTTGGAGTAAGGATAAATCAGTTACATAATTATGTGTGACAAATGAATACATGAAATATAAGTGGGTATTAAGTGTATAACAATCAGAGGACATTCACAAATAATCATAGAATGACATATTCACGGTGTACAAGTTTATCCCAAAGAATCAAAAATGGGTTAAGAAGTTCCCTTGCAAAAATTCGACAGCCTAACAGCGTCACTTCAAAATTCAGAAAAAGAGTTGATGAGAGGTAAAAAGGGTATCTCAATCACTTGGTCATAAAATTTACATCAATAAGGATATATAAGAACATATCCCAACATAATAGTATGTGAATTTAAAGACATAACAAAATAAGTCTTTTAAAAAGTGGAGGGTGAAAGGTTCCCTTACCGACTTGGGTAACTTTCGAAACATAGACCCCATTTAAGAAGGGTCATACAATAAATATGTAAATACAAATAAATAAAATTATATTAGACAAAGAGTATAATAATGGGAATTACATACACCACTCAAAAGAAATTTGTGGCAAATGTACCATAAATCTCACGGGACTAAAAGTGAGATGAAAAATCCCTTTCGAAAACTCAGCAGCCTAACAGCGCCACATAAAACTTCCGAAATGGATTGATGAGAGAAAATAGGGTCTCTCATCTTATGAAAATTGAAATTACAGTATGATTAATATAAAAGAACATCCAAATCATAAGAAAGGTGAGCTTAAATGGAATGACATAAAAGAGTGTACTTAAAAAGAAAGAGAGAGGTTGGATCCCTTACCTCGGGTCCGACTTGACTCGATCATTCTTTAATCTCCTGAATAATAAGCATGAGTTAATTTATACTTCATTAAGAAACTTTTTCAAGTTCATTATTACTTTTATATCACTTATTACCATGTCATGAACACTATGTTTTTATTTAAGTTAATAATGGTCGTTTTAATGATCATTGGTACTTGTGTCAAAAATATAATTTTTATAATTACAAGTTGTTCATGTGGTAAAATATCCATTATATCCAGAAATGTATTCATGATGTGGATATAATATATATCATCCAGTTGATTGATGCATTTATAATATTACATAACATTTAGAGGTATGAAATGAAATGCACCATTCATGGAGATGGTAAGCCGTACGTATGCATGAACGCTACTTTCATTTCTATCTCATAATTTAATGGAAAGAAAATAATAATGATATAAAGGTATATTATAATTCCATTATAACATCATATATAATAATTTTAAATCCATCCTTTATAGGTCCCACGTATGGCATTAACGAATCAAATCACTTTGAGGGGGCGGTAGTCTGCACTTCCTAAAATGAAGATATCGTGTTTACCCATAATGGAAACCATAAAGGTATGAATTAAATGAAAAATACAGAAGAATAAGTAAAACATAAACATATTATATATCATATGTAAATATAGTGACATCTTAATGGCCACCATGAAAGATGTTAAAAGAATATTGAACAATCATCGTTTCGTGAGGCAGAAAATTGCCATCCACGGAAACAATATGTTCTTTAACCATTAGATGTAGGTGTGTGTAAGTGTAGCTCAAATAATACTTATAAAAACATCATAGAATATTGAAGATACTGGATTTGTTACAAAAGTAATGAATAAAAATAGTTTAGGAGGTTGGAGAAGCAAAAAAAAACAAAAGGACACAAGTGAAGACATTACCTTAAAATCGGGTAACTCCCTTTGGTTTGATCTCAGAAGATTCCTTGGGAAGACTTCTGACCAATGTGAGGCTTCAATGAGTAAAAGAGGGATGTGGAGAGACAAAATAGGCATGGGTTGGCCGAGCCAATGGCTTTTTAAGTGTAGGTATGGTGGTAGAGGTGGGGGCCTTTTATAAGAGGAGAGGTGGGGCACTCTTGGAAAGTAAAGAAATATTACTTTATTTGAAAATTTGTTTTGGATTTAAAAGGTCCCAAATTGATATAATTCGGGGATAAGGTGATAAATGTTCGAAATATACCCACTCAATAGGTTTTGGACATGTGTAGGTCATAGATTTTACATTATCTTTTCATTTTATTTAAATCCTTTATTAATGAGGTTATCATTGCATCATTATGATGTCATAAATAATTTTATTTATTTAATGTCTAAAAATTATAAAACAAAATACCATGATGTAGAAAATAATTTTATCTTTCCAATTAATATTTATAGTCAAAAATCTGACTTGTATAACCCCATGTAAAAATTGTTTTAGTAAAACATCTCATGTTTGTGTCATTTTTACTTTAACCTTAAATAAAAAGTTATTTATGTCATTTCCCAAAAAAAGTGGTTCTATGGGGTCCCCAAGTTGACCCATGGATTTTCTTGGTCGTACATGACACATCAAATGAGGGTAGGACATGTTTCAAGCTCATATCATATTATTAAAACATTATTTTTACCTTAAACTACACTAATTACCTCTAATCGCGATTACAAACTTAAAAAGTTACTATTCACCAAAAAAATTATTTTAATCCAATTACACCACATTTTACTTCATAATGAAAACCATATATGTTGGATTTTTGAAATTCAAAACACAAAGGTGAAAAAATTTCATTTAAATGGAAAATCGGTTTTTATAAGTACGACTTAGTGGTTTCACAGTTCATCAAAAATTGATGTTTTTCAGAAAATTACCAAAAATTCACAGTAAGCTATATTTGATATTCCAAATTCAAAAATGATGTCTATTTTAAAAAATTGAAAACCTATAAGTTTCATTAATTAATTTAATAATTAATTCCCACTGTCAAAACAAAAATTGTGTTTTTATGAAACAAAATGTATCAAAAGATTAACACTAGTTTAGGTCTGATTTCAATGTGAAATTAATTCCAACGACCACTATTGAATTAAATTGTAAAAATATATTCTAATTTTACTTTAGAACCAATTCAAAAGATAATCTAATCAAACAGATAAATTAGATTAAAAAGTGGTTTTGAATTAAAATACAACATTTATCACTATTCATTAAAAAATGAACTTTATCGGAAAAATACCAAAAATTTACACAAAGTAAATTTGATGTCCCGATTCTAAAGAATAATTTTATTTTGTAAAATATAACAAATAAAATTGTAAAAAATTGGATTTAAAAGAGGTTCACCATCAAAAGGCGGTTAATCAACCCTTTAAAGAATATTAGAATGTTTATACTAAAAATTGGATTCATTCGCATTTTTAATCCTCAAAAATTTATTGAAAAAAGTAAAAATATTTGACAAACATATATAATAATTTTGTATTTAGTTATATTCATTACCTCCATCACAACATCTAGGCGTTAACTACCATTTAAAATAATATTATATTATTATTAGAGTGCAACATAAGATTCCAAGAAACTTGTTGTTGCATGTTGGGTACGCCATAGAGCATAGCTTCCCCTTTAAAGTTATATTAATATTTTATTCACAAATATGGATAAATGTGGAAATGTCATACTCTTTATTTACCTAGGGTGTTACATGACTATTTTAATTCAAGTGTTTTTTGCCAAAAAATGGAAGCTGGGTAGATGTGTATACTTTTTAATCTTTGAGATGTTATAGTTATGACCTAATTCTCTAAAACTCTAAACCGGAAAATATCCTCAATTTTAATTATTAATTTAATTCAATAATAAGTAATGTTTAATGTCAGGTCCTTATAATAAATCATTGGATCAATGGAATGGAGGCAGGATGAAATCATTTTTTTTTCTTTTTTTATTCAAAATTTTATATTATATAGATTATTTTTATATTAGTTTAGCTGTTGATGTAATTAAAATTTGAGTTTTTCTAAAAAAATATTACTATTAATATATAAATATGAATCAACATGATTTTTTTTGTTTTCGTCTTATTTTCTCCATTTTATTTTCCTAATTTCATTTCATTTTATTTTTATTCATTTAATTATCTATATCTCCCTCTTCATCCGTGTTATATTTTTTTTTTGTGATTCATGTGTTTGTTTCCTTCCTCTTATCTCAATTTTATTCATTGTATATTTATTCTCTTATATTATTCTCCCGTTCTCTATCATTATCACCACTGTTACCTCTTACCCCTAATAATTAGGGGAAACCCTATGTCTTGGCCAATGGAAGGAATGTGTTGTTTCCCAAATTCATCATTTCAATTCATATGTTTTATTTATATTTAATGTGGGGATGGGTGATGTGCATGGGTGTGGTGATTTATCAACATGAAAATGATGGAAAAATTACTTCTAATATATTATTTTAATATTTTACACCCCTTTTACAGAATTAATTTACTTCATTTGATTATTTTGATTAATTTAGTGGATGAAATAATATATGATACATCTTGGTCCTAGAAGGGGTCACATCCTTGACTGAGTTGTGCCATAAACCATTCTTATAAAATGATTTGTAGTTTAGTTTCATTTTTCAATTCAATATTTCACAGTCACAAAATAATGAAATATTTGTTTATGTGTGTGATTTCATCATTAAATTGTGAAACAAAATTTGATCAACATCATAAAGAATTATGGAACCCATAAACCAAACTACGGAGTCCAATTTATTTCTTCTCTAATAACATTTTATCATCACATGATATGTTATTTTTTGAAATCAATTAATTTATTTATGTATCATTATTTTAAGAAAATTAAATAATATGATTATATGAATTAGATTATATAAGTGAATAAAATGTGAATCTACTCAAGTAAGATGAACCTAGTTGTACACTTTTCTACATTAGAAGAAAAATAGAAATTTTCTTTTTCCACACACCTTGAAAATAATGATTCCAAAAATGGAGCCATTTACATGGATCCAATAAGTTTTTATTAGACATTTTATTTTTTTATAGTATATTATTATCACTTTTTTAATAAAACCATTAAAAATTCTATTTCCATGAGTTTTTCAAACTATTACTTCTATAAATTATAAAATAATTACTAATTAGATAAATGAGAACATAATATTGTTAACTCTTATTTAAATGATCAATTTCAATGGATTAATGAAAATATGAATTTAGTGAAAATATAATTGTAAAATAAAACACTTGAGTAGCTAAGGAAAACTAAACCTGAACTAAAAAACAAAGAGGAAGAACCCTTGTAATTTAGAAATTTTACAAATGAAATATATTATAAGATGGATTAACCAGTCTTATAGTCTCAATACACCATGTTTAAACATCAATAGGCACTGAAAAATTATAATGAGATTCAAAATATAGAGATATGGAATGATTTCATTTAATTATGCTTTATTTCACTGTATTTTATTCAATCAGAATAGAGCATAACTCCCCACTATTTTGACTTTTCTTATTTATCCAAAACATATTTTTCCATTGAGTAATGTAAACATAATTACATGTAACTTATGAGGAAACTGTTGGTCTTTAACATTTGGATGAAAATACATTAATGGAATACCTTGAGGAAGTCTATGTAGATGATCTTGAGGAAACCAAGACACATGCTTCTCACACATAACAATAGGATTTTAAATTTGATAACTCATGTTCAACTGTTTTATAAAGTAACATTACCATATTACTTTAACCTATAAAATTTAATTAATGAAAACCTCATTGATCCATCACCATAAAATAAAAGGGAGGGTGCACATGTAGCAACCAATAAGGAAGATCTACTAAACATCATTCTTTGCCTTCCATGAAAGCTATACCTAAATGTGAAGGGGATGTACATTGTATATTATATCCACTGATCATTAGTAAAAAAATTAATATATTGATTCTATTGAAATCGACATGTGTTGGTTCCATTCAATATTGATCCTCTCACCATCATATTATGAATAAAATTTCATACTTCCTTTATAGGGTAAGTCAAATGCATAGGGTTCAGTTCATGGATTAAACAAAATAGTGTCATTATTTTTATTCTATAAATTTAGATTTTAATTTTATTATATGTAATTTTATGTGGACTACTCTCTGAATATTTTTGAGAATTAATTTAATTATCATAGTCTTAATGATGTATTATCTTTTGTAAGACCATTATAGAACAAGGTAACCCCCATATAGTAGAGGAAGAAGACTAAATATTCAGAAGAAAATGGAGTTCACTTTTTAAATTTGAACCTTTAAAATCCCTAAATTTTTCTTAAAAAAAATTATTTTGATCATTAAATTTAAAATTGTATGCCCGATACTAAATTCTTTAATTAGTTGACATATAAAATAGAAATTTGTTTCCTAGGAATAAAATTATTCCATGTCTTTGAATTCAATGATAATGTGATTTAATGAGTATAATAGTGAATTGAATGATTATAGTTAATCATGGATATTAAAATGAGGAACCATTATTTGGGGGAATAAGATGAATCATGTGAATAAAATTTACCTATCATTATTTATGATTTTAATTTCTAAAACACATGTGTATAGAATTCTCATTATTTATTATTCCATGAGTTAATTTCTAATAGAATACTTCTCATTCTTTATATGACATCTAGACTATATAATTTATATTTTATATTAATCATACTTATTTATTAATTTTAGGGGATGCATCCTACTATAACATTATTAGAAATATTTCAAATCAATGATTGTGAGAGAAAAACATTTAAATGATTGAGAAATTATTTGATAAAACCTTTTACTTGAGAAGATCTTATACATTTTTCTTTATTTATCCCTTAGAATCAATGAGTTACCTTGTTAGGAATAAGGAATGTTTCATCCCATTTTTGACTATTGCTGCCCTACTCATAGTATTTTCAATATATTTTCTTTTTTATACATGGGGGTTATTCATGTCATATTGAAAGGGATGAAAGAAATTTTATGGAAAATGTGTGGGGTGATAATTTGATCATTGATAAAGGTTTCTGATTAATTTATTACACTTTATTGTTTTCCATTTGGAAAAAAATGAAAAAACAACTAGGTTGTGTCATGGAAGAATAAAAAACCACCCTTACTAGATAAAATATTTTTCTCAAATGTTGTTAGGATTTGGATGTGAGGTTTATTAAAAGTATTAATTTAGAAATAGAAAATATGAAAATGAAGAAAATGTACTTTTAATATTTTTTAAATTTATGAAAAAATCAAGAAGGTGAATTTCATTAATTATTCTATAATTTATTACTAGATATTATGGTCCATAGATGCCCAAGTTTTCATTTTAATGGTATAATTTAATTATTCTTTTACCATAGATTTCATGATCTTACATTAAGAGATAAGCCTCCTCCTTTGAGATTTGAAATTTTAAAAATCAATATCTAACTAAAATAAGCATTAGAGTCATTAGAAAACGATTAAATGTCATCGTGATTTCTTGTGTCTTTTTTATTCACATGGTGGAGAATATAGTTCCATTTAAATCCTGTGGATAAGGAGAATGATATCATGGTATGTGCATAAATCTACTAGAATTTGTATCATTAGTAATGAGATAAATTAATAAAATTTGAGGTATATCATGACATGTCATGTTTAACAATAATAAATTGTTGAAATTTAATAATTGAAAGAAGAAGACCCATAATTTTGAAAATATTATAAAAAATAATGGGATTAATTTTTTATCAAAAAAATCAGAAATTAAATTAATATTTTGTTTGGATTCTAAAAAGTTCGATTTAACATTTATAGTTATTTTATTTCATTTCATTGGAATTTTAATATTAGTAGAATTGGGGACCTATTTAATTTAATATAGAGATTTAATTATTAATGATAATCATAGTTTATGTATGTGGGGATTTGACACACTAATATTTTCATGCATACATTATATAATATTTTATGGATCTGGGATGGTTTTTATTTGAAATGATTATATATTTCAATGTTTTAAGAAAATTTAGAATAAAAAAAATTATTTATTTGTTTAAAATAAAGTTTAATTTTGGATTTGAATATATTTTTAATATTTTTTTATTTTTATTCTTTCAAGTAAATTTTATAGAACCCCCAAAAATTCTAAAGTATAAATATTTTATTCTATAGCATATAAGACACAAAATACCAAGAACGTAGAGAAATATAATATATCAAGAAATTATAGTGTATTTACATTTTACAATATATTATATATATTTCATTGAAATTAAATACTACATTATATTTACTTACATGCTATAATTATCTTGATTTATATATTGAGTTAAATGCAAGATCAAGTTTTACCAAACATCAATATATTTTTATAATATTATTATGTAATATATTAATATATAACCTGGTGGTTAAATTACATGTTATGTATAATATTATACAACATATTAATATTTATGGTTTACATGAATATAAGATTAATTCATTGTTAAAAAATAATTATAAATGAATATAAGAACTGAATGAATATATAGAGAATTATCTTATAGAAAACAATGTTTATTCAAAAAAAGCTATTTTATTATAATAAATGAATGTAATTAAATTTATATATTTAAATTAATTTAATATATATATATATATTATGTTCAATAAAATATTTTTGACATTCATCCAATAGATTTGATAATGTTAATATACGAACAAACCAAATATTTTTCATGAAAATCAATATTTTCATTAATGCACTTTTACTACATTTTACAGTATAACATATTTTAAATAAATTTAAATGAAATTTAATAAAATTATATGTCCAAATAAACTTTTTTTTGAATTAGAAATAGAAAAATTGGTTATAGACAGTTTTTCATATTATTCTGTGATGTTCAATTCTTTTATGAATAGTTAAAAATAATGTATTTTAATTCTAAACTTCTTTTTCATTTAATTTTTTAACACGATAAATTAAATTTTTATTTGTTTTAATGTTTAATTATATCAATTTTTTATTTTAATAAATTTTATGTTATTTTAATCAATTTCACATTGATGTTGGATATAAAAAATTAGAACGCTTTTGAACACTTTTACTTTAAAAATAGGCAATGTCATCCCATCTACATGATTAATTTAAAATTAGTTTTTTCCAAATATGTGATTTTGATATATAGAAATGGATTAAATATATTTAATAATCATAGTTTATAATTTATAATATTGGAAACTAATTTTTTTAAGAAAATTATTTTCTAAAGTGATTAAAAATAATTATAGTGATTAAGATTGAAATTAGCTTAACAGGGGACTAAAAAATAATCATAAAGGAAAAAATAAGTTATAAACATGTCCAAAATATATTTTATGGACATATTATTAACATATAATAACATAAGTAAAATTTGATTTTTATTTTAGACACATGATGTTAGTTAGACCTCCAAATCATATTTACCTTTTTAAATATAGAAGAATTCCACTCATCCAATATAAAAAGGTAGCCACCTATCCAACATCCTCACACTATTCAATACACATTTTACAAAAAAAACAACTTCTAAAATAATATCCCAAAATCCCTCCACTAAACTAAAAATCCCTTATTTGGTCATAAATCAATCCGAAAGAGCCCTTTGGTTTAACCAAAATGGATTTACCCAAAGAATAGGCAACATCATTTCTCAATCTCTTTTTTTATCTTTGTTCTCTAATAATAAAATTATATTTATACAATGATTATATACTATAATAGTATACTAAATAAACTAGGATCTTTTTATGTTAAGGGTTCTACCTACACATACACACACTTCCATAAAATGGGTAATGGTCTTACAATACATGTACAGTAAAGTACCACCTCCCAAAATTAGGATTTTTTATTTTTTCCATACCACCGCTGATGTTGGGAATTATGATAGACACGTTTTTTATATAATATATATATATATATATGGTATTTATTATTAATTTACTATTTTTTAATTTTTATATGAAACGTATCTTCTTTCTTTCTATTTTGTTTAAATATGATATGATCATTTTTGGATGTGTGGACAATCACATCCTCAAAGAGATGTGATTCATTCACACTATACATGGAATACATAAAATATTATTTAAAAAAAATAACATATTTTAAATTAATATGAGACTGTAATTATAATATAAATATGTTACATTTAATTTTGATTCTTTTAAATATGAAAAATAAATGGAAGTACTGTTCTTGCATACATACGCCCTACAGTCTCAATGAACGGGGCATTTCCTTTCCTATCACCAAATATTATATATTATTTTAAATACATTTATAATGAATATATATGATTGTTAAATCATGGTATATAATCTTTGGATGATACATCAAGATCTATGTAATAAAAAAACATGTTTTAACTCAAAATAGACTAAAAAACTAGGCAATTAACACCCAAAATAGTGAAAATAATTAAAGATTAATAACAAACGGTTAATGAGTTATTATAGGAAGATAAGATATGAATTTTTAAAAATGATTAAAGTTATTTAATAAGTCATTTACATGTCTAAAACCATTATAGGGGATATTAATGGATGTTCACCCAAAAGGAAACTCAAAGTATGGGATTTTAATCTCAATTTTTACGTCTTTAAGATAAATGTCATATTCACCACTTAAATATTTTTTGTCGCATATATAATGCCTATTTTAATATAATATATCATCCTTTTTTTATCTTAATGGAATTTTGAGTAATAATTTGAATTATTTCATTTATGGGGATTTACACATTATGTTACCAAGTGGTAAAAAATATCATAACCTTATTCATTTTTCTCAGGTTATATTATTTCTACATTATTTTTGATATTATATGATTATGTGTATAATGATTTTGAATATATATTGATGTATTTACACATAACTTATGTTGATTTAATTTTTATATACCTAATAAATTAATTGGTTGAGTCTCACCTCAATGTTATGGTCTTTTAAATGATTATTTCACAATCTCATTTTGTTCAGGATTGTCTACACTTGAGTTTAAATTAGAAGAACTTTTGCGATCATTATACAGTAAACCCTTTCATTGTCTTATCCTATGGTTATTCATGAATATTTTTAGGTAACCGTAGCATTTTTAGACTCTATAGTACACAAAATGTTTTAGAAATTGTTTTCAAGAAAACCAAACGTTATTTATCTCTTTATTCAGAGAACTTTTTTTCATCTAAAAAACTAAATTTCAAGAAATAATTCAAAAAAGTGTTATTATCCATTCCAAAATAATTTTTCAATGATGTTTTTCCTTTTTATCATTTAAAATGTTTTTAAATTAATATTCTTATCACTTTCGGAACAAGGTGCTTTTCTAACCTTTTAATTCCAAAAAGAAATGCTGATTTTTACTTGAATGACATGAAATAATAACCCACAGTATTTATTTATGGCTTCCTTTGCATGTTTAAAATGTTACAAAAAAAATAATTTTTAAAATTTATCAAAAAACAAAATAATGCTCAAAATATTCTTAAAAAAGGATATTTTCATCAATTTTTTAAATGATCATTCTACTATATTCTTTATAAAAAAATATTTTTACTTTACTAGGGATATGTTGTATTGATTCTAACCTTATTATTCCATTGGATAGATTATAATTTATTTGTATAAGGATAATATTTAATTTAACTTCTATGATTCTTTTGTTAGTCCCCTTTATATAGTCAGATTCCATTGATCATTAGACATTGAATTTCCCTTGATTATCTATGTCATTTATCATGGATATGTTAATTTCAAAAACTGAATATCCTTTTTAAATATGGTGTTTAAATTTATAGATATTTTATTATTTTAGGAAATCGTGATAAATAAGAATTCATTAGTCATTACTGATATTTGACATGGTATATTATTTGTTATGATTTTTTGATACATGGAATCATTTTGACTGTAAATTAATGGTGGGGCCTAGATGTTATATAGAACCTCAATGCTTAAATAGGTTCCCATGAGACAAACTAGTTTTGAATATTAAAAAAATTAACCGATGTTTTGAATAGTCTTGTGAATGATCATGATGATATAGGTTTCCATGTGCTCATGCATAACCTCCAATAATTTAGCATTGATTTTATTTTCATTTAGTTTTTTATCCATGATATTATCACGATGAAAAAGTTTATGGATGCATTTGATTCTTCGTTTGTAGATTAAATAGAATGTGTTTTTATTTTTGTACATTTCAATATTGATTTTTCCTTATCCATTAATTTAAATCTAATGTAATTTTAGTAATTTATTATGCCATATTTTTTATGTACTCCTTCTTAGTTTATTAATTATATTGAATTTTGGTATAGTTACTATCTTAGAATATTTATTATTCTCATTGATTCATTATTTCATCCATTATGTATTACCATTACTAAGAATTTAATCTCACAATTTTTTTTCTTACCCAGGGATCCCAAGTCTTATTTTATGAATTATGTGAAAGGATATGCAAAGTGGGAATAAATCTGTACTATATTGAAAAAAAAATCTAATTATTGTATTCACATATAACAGAGGAATTATCAATGTATCTATCTTAGCATGATGACTGAATTGATTTGTCATTTAGGATGTATTTCCTTGTAATAATGCCAATATAATTGTATTAGACACCAACTCTGGACTTACAGTGGCAGAGTTTCTATATTTGGTATCAAAGGATGTTTAGTAACATCATAGGGAACTATATTTAAGAAAACATAGATTATTGAACATATAAATAATGTATAAGTTTAGGATAATTATTGATGAACATCCAAATTTTTTATTAGATATATATTATTTGGTTTTTCGATCAATACAAACCATTCTAGATACATTAATTGGACGTGGTTCTACCCTAGATGAACTTAGGAGTAACAAATATGACAAGGTGCATCAGGCCTGAGTTGAGTGTAACCTAGTATATGACAACAAGACTTAATTTACACCTATTTTGACACTCTGGAGAGAAATTAATGGGATAATTCACATTTTATTTTGAAACAATTATAATGGATTTCAGTAGATAATGAAAATTTATAACCAAGATTAATCCAAAGATCTTTAAGATTCAAAATAAAGTATTGTGATTTATATATATCCTATAAATGATAATACATTTATCTCAGCTAATATATTGTTAATCACAAATTGATTTCTGGTATAATTCAATGGCCAGAATATGGCTACCCTTGAATTTTACACATAAAATTAGATTATTTTAAGAAAAATATAAGATCATATTACAAGGAAAGGATCATGATGTCTAGTGTCTTGGAATAATAGGTATGTAAAACTGAAAACATGGGACTAAATAAAAGATTTATTTAATTAATCTTCATAAAGTGATCCTAAAATTAATTGTTCCCATACATCTTCGATGGATAAACTTGGGTTAACATGAAAAAATGGATGAGATAATATTTTAGTAATGAAAAAAAATCATATAAATAAGTATTTATCACATGGGTTAGAAGACATGGCATAATGATATAAAAAGTCATTAACCATATAGAATCATAACATTTAAAGATTGGATCATACAAAAATTGAGTCATAATAATGTTGTAGAAACATAAAATGCAACATTAGAGAAATTCAAGGCTAGTTACACATGGAGGAGAACATATGAAGGTTAACCACTAGGACCATTGCACATTGTAGGAAAATTCAAGGCTAACCTCCAAGACGACTCCACATAACACCTCAAGAGGCTCAAATTTACTCAATTCATTGAAGCTATATATAGTTTCACCCATCTTAACATGGTCAGGAATATTCCTGTCACATAAATAATCATACATAATCAATCATACATAATCAAAAATACTTAAACAGAAGGGTTCCCATGTAAAGAAATGAATATCATAATGATGTCATAAACCATAATGAATAGTCATATCATACATGTGTCCAAGAAAGAAAGTAATTCGAACATTCTGTTAAACTAAATATGTTAAAAAATCATATATCATGGTATTTTATGTCAAATATAAGTGACAACATGTAAGAAGACTATGTAATACATTTTTTCATTAATACATTTTTGTGCGATTTTAAGCAAAATACTAACAAGCATTTAAAATAGAAAATGGATTAATCCTTTATATAAAACCATAAGTAAACCATGAAAGATTTCATAATATAAATATTGGTTTTATGAAAATATTTTTTGTTTAGAATAGATTATATAGTGCTCTTGAAATTGAGTAATAATTTTTGAAGTTCCCATAAACCATGTTTGCTTTTCTGGAAATATTAATGAGGGAACCATTTAAAAAATTAATATCCCAAAAAGGGAATGATGGTTGGAACATCATAAATGATTTTTGAGAATATAAATAGAAATTTTAATATGTACATAATAAGAATATATAACTTAATTTTGTTAAAAATAAAGATATAGCAACCCAATGGAATAATGGAGGTTTTTGTAGAATATCATACCTTACGAATGATGTTGTCCTTCAAATAATCGTAATGTCAAACATAACCAAATTTTATTTATTATTTAGTATTTCCAGATCATTTTAATAACTTAATTTATTTTTTATAACCTTATTAATTTAATTCCTATCCTTTTTGATGGTTTAAGAGGTTCAATTTCATTTTTGGGATCCTTTGTTTCCATGGGTTTCATGATTGGTTTACTTACATACGTGTAAGAATAATCATATAATATGAGAATGGTTGTATTTAATTGATTTTTCATTATTTTAGTAAAAATACATAATATTAGATCTTCCTAAAATTCCTTTGGTAGTTTTTAGTGAAGAATAATCATTATATTAAACAATAATGATAACTGTTTTGGTTAAATTGTAGTTTTTGATCACATCGAACAAATTTAAATTTATAAATTAATATAATGTGTAAAAAAGGATTCATGTACATTACCTTAGACATAATAAATATATTATAGTCTGGTAAAACCATAAAAATGGTTTCATCTTTATAATTGAAGAGGGTAATATAAATTGAAAACCTGTCTTCCTTGAATGTGATAAATTGACACATCTCGGATGGTGTTTTAATATATTGTATAAAAGGAGCAGAAATTATAGAATATAATGAATTTTTAAATAATTATAATAAAATTATAGTATATGTAAGGTAGTATAGTCATCAAAAATGTTGGATGAAAGGAGACTACGAAATAAAAAATAAATAAAAGAATTTGATGGAAAATAAATGAAATGAAAAGTGCCATTTACCTCTTGAATAAAATATCCTTGAAAAAACATTTAGAAGATATGATATCGTATTTTGAAGAGACCAAGGGATTATGGATGTTGGTTATGGGATTAAGGAGCTATTTTATTATTATTTTTACTAGCCACAAGGCTTGAGAGGATTCAAGGGAGGGGGTAAGGAGGGAGGTATTTATCGGGGATGAGAGAAGGGGTTTCCCATTATTTTAATCATTAGATTTATATTTTATCTCAAGAATAAGAATATTATTGATTAATTTGACCAAAAATGTAAATATATCATGTAACATATAATAAATGGCCATTTAAATCATTTATGACTCAACCATAATGTAGAAATTCAGTTATTTTTCATTAATAAATTATTGTATTTTAGTTTTCACCAAAAACTATAGTATTCAAAGAAAAACCTAAAAATTAATCCTAACCTTTTAATGACATGTATAATTCAATAACTTAATCCATTTCTAAATAATAATTTTATAAATATGAGAATCTTAATTTTTAATTAAAACATTTAATTATTTGAAAAATAAATTTTTAAAAATTAAAAATGCTTTTCAAACAATTTGAAAAATAAATTAAAATCTCATAAAATAATGTTGTGATCATTAGACATAAAAATAATTATTTATGAATTCATTTTAGTATTTTTTTGAATTACTTAATTAATCATAATATATTAGTTAAAAATAAAAACTTACAAAAATACCAACACTTTATTAATAAATTTGTAAAAAATTTATTTACTTATAATATTAAATAATTATATCATAGTTACACTTATATGATTGATATATTTTATTTATAATTTCATTGGTTAGATTACTATCATATTTTATTGTTTAATATTAATTTGTTTTACATTACTAATCTAAAGGTCATCTTAAACATTCAATGGTCTATGATCCTTTACTTCAATAGACACCTTTTATTTTTCTCATTCTTTATTTATAAGGTTTTATTGTGTTATATAAGTTATATTATGTGATTATACTAGAAGACAAAATTATAATCCCATAATTCCATTAATAAAACATTGGGTTGTTATATAGAACCTCATAGAGTCACAATAATATTGAACATAAAGGACAATGTGGTGACAATGTGAAACCCAATGGTATATTGATAGGAGTTCAAGATCATATGTTAATTTCTAATCAGTTTTCCAAAAAATTTATTAAAAAAATATACCTTAGAAAACTACTAAAATCATCAAATAACGGAAGGATGGAGGTTTCTAGGAGCTTGAAAATTGGGGACCATAGAGATATTAAATATCAATTTATATCATGAAAGAAATGTAAAAGGAGACACCCATGAACATGTCTTAAAGAAACAATGAAATGATTTATGTGTGGAAAATAAGGGTAGAAAGAAATAAATTGGTGAGGAAAATTTAAGAGTAAACTAGATGGAAATAAAATTCATCATAAGGATCTATTTATGGTTCGTTATATTAAATATAAGGAACATGGGAATAAAATGATTCAATTCCCTCTTATAAACGATAAAACCTAGATCAAGGAGGGAAATATGTGGAAATAAGTGGATGATGTTTTTATGTATTGAGTTTATATTAAAAACCTTAGTTAAGATGGTATTTTATGATTACATTTGAATAATGTCCGTCATACTTTTTGGAAACATCATTTGAATTATAATAATATGGTTATTGAAACAGATAACCAATATTCCAGGTGACAACCCAACAAGTCCATAGCATAAACTAGACTTGAACAACTGACTGAAGGATAAAATTCCTTTAACTCTAATCACTCAACAACACATTGTCCTGGTTTATTTTTCATTATTTTCAATTAAAACATTTGAAAAATAAATATTAATAATGAACATGTAGTGTTACTTTGTGAGGTAGATATTAATTTAATTACCACATTATCTTTAGAAAATATATATATTGGTATTTATACTTTTAACTATTTTATAGGCCTTAAGATATGTCAAAAGTGTATTTCAGCAGTTCATATAAGAAAATCAATTTTTGGATAACTATTTCATAATTTAGGAGATGAATTGAATATTTATTGATGCACAACCAAAGGATGAAGTTTTATTTATTTAAATATATCATGTTTCTATATTTTATTATATTCCTAGGCTTTAATATTATAACTCATAATTAGAAAAAATGATTAAAAACATGTCGTCCTAATACCTTAATATTTGTCGAACTGATGGTCTTTTGAATCAACACATATTTATGGCATTTATATCCTCAACATTCCATTGATCGATTAGTGGTTTGTGTTTGATGTCTTAAATCACTCCATATAATTAATTACGCATTTCCTATAAGTCCATATCATTTCTTAAAACTAATTCCTTCTTATACAGAAACCTTGTTATATGTATTCCATGTGACTTCTGTACCTTCCAATTAGTCATTTCATGAGGAATTTTTTACAAAACTTCTCACTATGTGGGTTTTTAATAAAGAAACATCCAATTATCAATACTTCTAATTCTTATAATGAGATTAAATTTATGGTTCTCAATTTATTAATTTTTTGGAGAATGTAACACCTTGAAATTATATAGTAAGAACATTGTATTCAATAGTGTGCATGACATGCAACACCAAACATTTAAGGGAATATAATATTGTTAGAATTTATATTATATTTCAATTTCTAATATCATATATATGTTTCAATTCACACAAACAGTATGTTATCTTTACATTCATTAAATAACGACATTGTTTAATAGATTACAGTAAATGCATAATTGAGTTTTACTGAACAACAATTTATTATTCAGATATTATCACTTAATATGATAATATATAACTTTCCTATTAAATTAGTGGTTATGAATAGTATTATATATCTTATAAAAATATATGGTTCATAAAAATTCAAAATTACATTTTTTTTACAAATTAATTTGAAATGAATATAAAAACCAAATTAATATAAAGGGAATGCTTATTGAAAAATATTTTTATTCTAAAAATGCTATTTTAACATATTCAATTAAAGTAATTAAAATTATTTAGTGATATTATAATAATATATAAATTTTATATATAGTAAAATATTATTTACATTCATCCAATATACTTGATAAGCATAATATATGAACAACCAAAATATTTCACATAATGATAAGTATTTCTATAAAGGCATTTTTACAGCCTTTTAATGGTGAACCTACTTTAAATCCAATTATTCGAAATTTATGTAAATTTAATTATGTACATAAAACTTAATTTTTAATGAGAAACATAAAAACTAGGTTAGAGTGATTTTTTAATTTTATATGATGTAACATTTTTCGATGAAAAGTGGAACATACTAAATTTCAATTAAAAAATGTTTTTTTAAGTAATTTTTTTATATGAATAATCTATATTTTTTATTTTTTAACATATAATTAGATTCATTTTAGATATATTACCTCATATTTTTCCATTGAACCCAATTTTACATTGAAATTATATATAAAATTTAAGAATTTGTTAAATATTTTTATTTTAATACCTCGCAATGTCATCCCATCCATGAGAATAAATAAAAATAAATTTTTACCACTTATGTGATTTAAATTTGTAAAAATAGATTCCATATTTGACAAAATTATTATTTATAATATCTATTAATGTAAACTTATTTTGTTCAAAAATTTTGGTGAAGGTTATTAAAATTAAATACAGTTATTAAGTGAAAAAATATCTTAACTAGGTACTAACCCTTAATCTTAAAGTCCATAATTAACAAAAAACATTGCCTAATTCCATTTTAGGGAAATATTTATATTGTATCCTCTTTTTTATCACATTTGTATCATTATTTGAGGCATGTGATATAAGTGAGACCTCCCAATATTGTTTAACGTCTTCTATTTACAAGAATGCCACGCCTCTTCCACTATAAAATGGTTGTAAAAGAGTCACCCAAAGAAGTGGTAACATCCATCTTCAAGATCATTTATATTATTTTCTTTCACTTATCATTAAATTATCCCTATTCCATGATTATATAATTAATAATTTTCTCAATATAAATATATTTATTTAGGTTATTTATTATACCAACACCTACACACACTTCTATCAAATTTTTAACAAATATACTGTTTGTGTATGCTAAACTACGACCTCATAAAACAATGATTATTCGTTCTTTCTTTAACACCAATCAGGGAGGATATTATGATGGAAAAATTATTTATATATTACATATAACTGATAATTATTACATATTTATACTTATTTTTTTTCTAAATAAATCATACCATCATGTATTCCATTTTCTATAAATATGATAAGATCATTTGTGGAAGAGTAGACTTCCACTTCTTCAAAGTGATGCGATTCATTTATACTATGCACAAAATATATAAAGGATGGTTTTCATAAAAATATGTTACATATAATAAATTAATATTATAATATAATTTTAATATACTTATTTATCATTTACATTCTATTATTTTAAATTTGAAAAACAAATAATGTAGTGTTCATGCGTACATACAACCTACAATCTCCAAAAACAGTGCATTTAATTTTCTATCTCCAAATGTTATGGATTGTTATAAATACATATTTACTAAATATATAGGATAACTACATCATGTTTTACATTCTATATATGATTAAATATTTATATATTTAATAATAATAACAAGAAAGATGTCAAAACATGCTAGAAAAACTAGGCAATTAATACCCCAAATAGTGAAAATAATGAAAGATTACTAAAAAATGATTAATAAGATAATAAAAAATATAATATAGGAAAATATAAATAATACCATAATTTGGTTATAATTTAGTGACATGATTATAACTATTTTTCTTGATGTTAAAGGATGGTCACATGAAAGGCAACATAAGGTAATTGATTTTGATTTAACATTTAACATTTGTGAGATAAATGTCATAATCACCACTTACTAATTTATTATGCTGCATCTAATACCCATTTTGATAAATTATATCATTATATATATTATCTTCATGGTATTTTTAGTTTCAATTTTAGTTTTTTTATTTAAGGGCATTTAAAATTAATGTTACAGAGTGGTAATGAATTTTCAGAATTAGATTCCCTCTCCTTGGGTTTTATTACTTCCTCAATGTCCTCAATATTATATGACTATATAAATAATTATTGTGACCATTCATTGAATTAAATACACATCCCTTATGTATATTTACTATTTATATACATATTCCATTAATTGGATGTGTCTCACTCCAAAATTATGGCAATTTCAATGGTATAGTTCACAATATCAATTTTTTTGGGATTGTTAACATTTGAATTTAAATTATAGAAAATAATTTTATTATTGTTTAGTGAAAAAAATTTTAATTTCATATCCTTTTGTAATTCATTAAATTTTCATGTAATATTTCAATTTTACCTATATTTTGTAATCAAATTTTTTTAGAATGTTTTTAAGAAAACACGTCATTATTTTTCACTTTAGTTGGAAAACCCATTTTCATCTAAAAACACTATTTTATTAAAAAGTATTGAAAAACATTTTAACAGTTCCATAATGATTTATTAAAAACATATATATTTTTTTAATTTTTGTCATTTAAAAATTCTATTGAAAGAATTATTTTTTCCCTTTCCAAACAAAGAATATTTCTATCATTTCACCTTAAAAAAGAATGTTCTTTTTTCCATGTTTGACATGTTTATAATTACCCACCGTCATTCATTAAGGATTATTTTCCCAACAGAAAATGATATTTATTAATTAAAATATTTATAAAATTGATTTTCAATGGAAATTATGTTCAAAGTATTTTTCAAAATAAAAATATTATTTTCCCCATGATTGTTCTTCTAATATATATATTTATTATATTCATTAATAGAAAAACCATTAAGTTTTTCTCCACATGGGATAGGTTGTATGGATTCCATCCCAATTCATCATCTAGATGGTTTATGATTTATTTTTCCAAGGATATTATTGAAATCCACCTACTTTATTATTTATTAGTACCCTTGAAATATTTTGTTTCTTATAAGAATTAGATATAGAAGTTCCCCTAAATAACCATGACATTTAACATGTATATTTTTATTGCCTAAACCATATATTTTTTTTCATACGGTTTATACCTAAAAAATTATTTGATTATATGGGAAAATAATGATAAATTTATATTCATTAATCAATATAGATATCTGATAAGGCATTTTATTTATTTGGATTATTCGATAAGAGGAATGTTTTAGAATAGAAATGATGGGTGGAGCCTGGACATTAAATATCCCCTTCATGTATTGATAGGTTCTCATGAGTGAAAATAGTTTTGAAAATAAAATAGGTTTATATACATATTTTTAAACCATATTATGAATGGTCTAGATAGTATATGATTTCAAGTGAATCAACAACTATATAAAATATTTAATTATTAACTTAAATTTAATTTATTATTTATTATACATGAGATTTTCACTATGAAAAAGTCTATATATTCATTTAGTTTTGATTTTATTATAGAAATTGTATGTTTTTTATTTTTCTTTCCTATTTATATTAGATTTTTCTTATCCATTTATTTAAATTTAATGTGTTTTTAAGTATTTATATCACCATATTGTTTATTCACTTCCCTATCATTTTATTGATTTTATGGCATGTGTTTTCAGTTATTACCTTTTCATATTGATTATTCTCATTAATTTATTATTTTTTCCAATGTACATAATCTTTATTGATCATTTTATATCATTATTATTTTGTTTCCATCCCCACGAATTCAAGTTATAAAATAAGAAAGATTTGAAAAGATAATATAAGTGGAAATAAGGTTATCCTCAAAGGAAACAATATGTTGTCATTTGTGTATTCAGTTGTATCATATAAATGAATTATATATGAATTATACCAAGACTAAAAAACCAATTGTTCATTTAGGATTCATTTCCTTTTAATCATACCGATGTATTAGAAGTAAATATAGAATCCGAGATTACTGGGGTCAGGTTGCTACATTTAAAATGTTCAATGTATTTTATATTTTTCAGCTGTTTAATAAAATAATTTTTCATTCCTTGAATAAATTTTACCAACTAGTGCCAAGTCTTTTAGCTATACATTAGTGGAAATAATAACCATGGAAGACTAGTTGGAAATAAATATTGAGTTTGAATTTCCACATTAGAGATAAGACCCATGTGTTGTGTCAAAATTATAGAGGGGGATGTGAGAGTAGTGTTTGGGCCTAATACTATGCAGACCGAGTAGCGTAGCTAGACCCATGTGTATGTGCATCGGTATCCGGGTGGCCACCCCACTGTAGAAGCTAAAACCACTTCTCACATGAATCTTATTACAAAGTCTCACCACTTCTAATCCAACTTCTAATATAGTATAATAAACCGTCAAGTTCATTTCATAATTTAATGAAATGACACCGTCTTTCTGAATCCCAACTCATAAGTGATCATACATTTTCACACTTCCATCCTCCACCACAGTCACATCATTCTTCCTCAGTTTTATTCATTACTATCAATAGACACCTCTATCTACACTATTTGTGTGATTCTATTTTATATATCCTTGGTCTTGTTTATTTATTTTTAAATAGAGATCATTTATATTTGGAATGATAAGACAATCCATCGAGTATGGTTTTTTTCCAATGAAAGACATAAGGATCACCACAGATATGAGAGATCAACCACCATTGGACTAAATTAATATTGGTAGACTGCATGAATATTAATCTATTATTTTTAATCATAAATTTATATTATTTCATTTATTTTGTCTTAGTTTAATAGTTGTTGTAATTATAATTTTTTCTATAAGATATAAATTTTAATTCTTCTGTTGTCAATGAAATTCCACCTTCATCATCATCTTCTTCAAACAATTTTTCTCTTAGTTTTATTTTTTTTATTTTTTTCTCTTTCAGTTTCTTCATATTCTATTTTAATATTTTTTGATTCACATATTTGTTTCTATATTCTTCTATAATCTTTATTATTTTTATTTTTATTATTTTCTCTTATTCTAATCTTTTTTCTCAATCTCTTCACCGTAATGTCTTACCCTAAAAAAGGAGGGGATAACCTAATTATGGGTCATGGGGTATATGTTTTTTTTAAATTATGAACGTCAATTAATTGGTTTTATTTTTGTTTTGGAGGAGAAAATTATATGTGAACGACTGTAGAGATTGTCCACCATGAAAATGAACTAAAAAAAACTTCTAATGATTTATTTTAATATTTCATCTCCCTTCTACTAGATGGATGTTTGTTATATGATGTCGTCGATCCATTTATTAGATGAAACAATATAAAATAGAGCCAGATCGTGAAAGGTTTCATGGTCTTGATTGAGGTGTTCCATCATACATGACTATAAGAGGAGGTAAAATTCAGTTTTAATAAGAATTCAATATTTCAAAATCCCTAAATAAAATAATTTTAGTTTAAGTGTTATATTCCATAATCAAACTATCAAAATAAATTTAAAAAATAATATGAAGAATGATGGAACCCATAAACCAAACCACAAATACTATGTTCTGTCTTTGCTAATCACATTTTTTCATTGCATATTTGATTATGTAATTGAAAAAACTGTGAGGATCCTCATTTGATACAACCATTGTTAACCACTATGATAAAATAGAAAAACCATAGAGATTTTCATTCCCACAGATCAAAATGGGAATGCCATTATGGAGATATCTTTTCTTATAGAAAAAACACATAACAAGTTTAAATATATCATAATTTGTTATAGGACTTTATTATTTATCTTTTTCCAATATTTACAATAAATATTTTGGAGAACGATTTTTTGATTTATGATTTTGTTATGAAGAAAATAATAATACAATAGTACAATTTAATTATTATTATTATTGGATTGTCAATTTTAAAACCATATCCATTGAGGAATTCGTATTTAGATGGATTTATATCCCCACTTTGTATTGGCCCAATGGGGTCGAGGTGTGAATCTAGTATAAATTTATTTCCCACATTATTTTTCTTTTATTTTCACCTTATAATTCAATCATTTTTCCAGTATTATGATGGGTGGATATTTTATGTAATGTATAATATAATTGATACAAAACACATAATATTAAAAAAAATTCTTTTAATAGATAATACTTTACATGTTGAGTATACCCACAAGATGGATTTTTCATGATAATATTGTTATCAACTATAAAGGCTTATGTTGAAGCATTTGATACACCTAAATAGTAAAACATATATTTTACCTTATTTATACCCCAAAAAATACCCCACTTTAGCCAAGGTTGGTTATACCCCTAACCAAATTATCTTCTTTTTAACTAGTTATACCACCAGTCGTGAGACTCCTTAGTAATAGATTATACCCTCTTGTCGTAGGATTCATCTTCTTCTCTTTGTTTATCCACATTAACATGATATCTTGATATCCCACCATGAGCAAGATGAATCACATAGTCTCATGTATAGTTCATGAACTTTTATAGCATTATGGTCTTGCATTAATATGTCCAATCACTAGTGTAAGATCAAATTCTTCCATGAAACAATTGTTGGGAAATTAATTATTCTTAGTTGAATTCTAGAACTCACATAATGTCTGAAAATGGTTCACACCAATACTTCAAATATATATTTATTAATGAACTGTCTTTTACAAGTCAAAAATTTTTATTATTGAATTTTGAATCCAATTAAATAAAAATAAATTCATTCAAGGTAGTGTAATGATTGGTGCATGA
This sequence comes from Viscum album, assembly GCA_963277665.1. NCBI lineage: Eukaryota > Viridiplantae > Streptophyta > Magnoliopsida > Santalales > Viscaceae > Viscum > Viscum album. Next base: position 834,399,981 of record OY728142.1, on the reverse strand, counting down.
TATTTGATGTCCTAATATATATAATTTCGTTATTTGTTTTGTGATTTGTGGTTCTCTATCTTCTACTTAAAATTTAAATCCTTAAATACATAGTACCATGTGTATGTAAATATAAAACACTTTTTTGTGTCTCAATGTGATTAAGAATCTTCGCGTTAGTTTGTCTCGTGATCTTCCTCCATTACATTCACTCTAGTGTATGATGTATCTATGTAATGTTTTCAAAAAACTATGAGCCTTGTAATAATAGTTTATTCACACTAATGAAGAGATTTTTATACACCCAAGTCTATAGAATCTATATCATTTAATGAAATCTTGAGAAGCATCACAAAAACTCATCTCTTTCATGTAGCTGAATATGTATAACAGAGGACTTTTTCTTTACAAAATACATAAACCTCTCGGGATCTATCCATCATAAAACAAGGTTTTTCAATTCATTATATCACTTAAAATAAGGTCTTATCTCACATGAATGTGGATCTATATTGATATGGTTATTTTGTATTTATAGGTAATTTTTTCACATGTTAGTTTTGCTTCACCAAATTCGAATCACAAAAAAATGTTGTGCCAATGAATGAATTGAATTCCCAACGACCTCATTATTTGATATATTCTAACATGAGTTATAAAATATAAAATTTCTATTAAAATGTTTGACACTAAGTTTATGAAATCTCTTCATATATGTTAATGCCACATGTGTATGTGAAAATAATTAAATGCACCATATATCTACTGTTCACATTCTTACTTGAATTATAAATACATGAAGATCCTCTCGCATTGTCTTCCAATCAAACCTATTTATGTATGAAATATAGATATTTCATGCATGGGGGATCATAATCACACGATCACATAATCTCAACGATTCATTATTTTCTAAATTATAATAATCACTATATGCAAGATCATTGGGGAATTGTAACCCACCGTGTGTCAGGAGATTAAATATGATGCATCTTTTCAATCGAGTAGTGTAGTTGAAGTGAATCAAATTTCCTAGTTATTTTAATAACATTTAACCATGGGTGAAAAATTATAGTGCTCTACTGGCCCACCATGATTCTCACTTTGTTTGAGAGATCCTTTATATATCAATTAATTCCATAAGATTCTATATTTGATACCATGATCATTACAAATATTTATATGTAAACACCACCCCACACCCTCATTCCTTCAAAAATAATGTAAGTGGAACATCCAAGTACACACTCACCCATGAACACACACTCTTTTACTATGAATGCACTAACTACCTCTTGTATATATGCTAGATTTGGAAAATGGATCTCCTATGTGCTTGAAATCTCAATCCACAATGTGATCAACTGAGCTATCCTTGAAATCTTTTGTGGATTTCCATTTTTTTCTGAACTCTATAATATAGATAATATATCTCATAGAATTAATTTTATGCATTATCATCTAAAATACCCACATATAACACTCAACATATTTCTTAAATATTATTCACGAAATAAAATATTTTTCACCATTCCCATTAATTCCAATTCATCATCTTATTTTGTATAATGTGTCATGTTTAGCACAATTGAAACATGCCTTTGAAACTAGTTAATGGTATAAAAATTTTCACATTCAGAGATGCATATATTGGCTATCATCTTCAGTCACCAAATTATCATACCTTATTAAAAACAAACAAAACTCATCATTGTTGACCTAAATAATACAACACATGGAATTTGTTTCAATACCACCAAAACATTCATCATATCAATTGGTCAGTTCACTAAATTAATTCAACAACTCATTGAAAATGAATGAAATGGTTTATTTAGGGCGAGAAATCTAACCATACAGTAGGAACAACATTTTATTGAAAAGAAATTATCTTATAGAATGTCAACTCTAAATATACATGGGATAACTGTGTATATAAAACAAGATTGTTTTAACAAAATAATAAAATTAATATTCATCTCCAAGAATAACATAAATAATCATTCACAAAAAATATCACTCCCCCTTTAACCCATCTTACTATTAATCCATCAATGCCTTGATATATAGTTTTACATGATCAAGGCAGTTGTTCAATTTCGATGGTTAAGCATCAGTATCAGTGTTCATCCCCCATAAGGGAGACACTCTATTAACCATTATTAAATTGATGAAATCCATGATTATTATCACTTCTATATCAATTAACTACATGTTATTTTAGACAAACATGTGTTAGGAAATAAACATGGATCATAATTTTCATTAAATAGGAAATTTTTTATGAGAGTTGATTTCATTCCAACCTTATTCTAAAATGAGGTAGGGGCCTTTACATTTTCACGCAATGTGGTTTTAATTTTATATTCGTTGTCCATACTTATATACTCATTAATATATCTTGGATCAATGATCATAAATTGTTTAGGAACATGCCCTGTTGGTAATTCGAGTATAGACTCCATTTAGACAAAACAATTTTAGCTTAAGTAGTCATAGGTTCTTTTCCATTATACATTATGAAATATTCTTATCCATGGATCCTTGAAAATAATTTTTTAGATAAATTTCTAAACATATTACACCCATCACACATATCCTTATCATTCACCAAGTTTCAAATTTAATCTAGTATATTAGAATTTTTTTTTATGATAGATGAATTTCAAAACATCAAGAATCTTCATTCTATTATGGATTTTTTCTTTCATCAATTTAATAATTCATTACATAGTATTGATGTTCAGGGAAAATTAATAATTTCAGATGATGTTACCTTTTACCACAACAATAGAGGCATCTATTCATTATAAAAAATCAATTTAAGGGAAAAATTTAGTCCATATACTCAATTTTTTATAATTTAGATCATTATTTGAGTCACTTGATGAAAGGGAGATAAGATAATATTGTTTACCTATTTCTACTTACAAGAATGATACTACTCATTCACTATAAAAGCGAACTCACCCCTCCCACATATTCATGCCTCTTAAGAAAAATTTTATTGACCAAAATATACTCTAATAAACTTCCAAAATTCCTCCCTTAAACCTAGAATCCCTATTTTTTTTGAAAAAATCAGTGAAAAGAATCCCTTTGGTGAAAAACAAAATGAGTCACCCAAAGAAGAGGTAACATCCACACTCAAGCTCTTTTTTTATTTTCATTCTCTACTCCTTCATTTATCCTTATTCATGGATTATATAATTACAAATATGTTCTCAATATAATTATATATATTTATGTTAAGGTTTATACCAACACTTACAGACACTTCCATCAAATGGTAAAAAACCATACTGTTTGTGTATAGTGAACTACCACCCCACAAAACAATGATTTTTCATTCTTCCTTTACCACCTATCAGGTTAGGAATTATGATAGAATATTATTATATAGGATATATATGATATTTAATATATATTTATTCTTATTTATTTCATATATTAATAATAAATTAGGCTTTCCATTTTGAGTAAATACGATAAATCTTTTTGTTGAAGTGTGGACTACCACATCCTCAACGTGATGTGATTCATTCAAACAACAAATATAATGTATGAAGGATGGTTTTATTATAAATATGTTGTGTAAATGAAATTAATGTGATACAGTAATTTTAATAAACATATATATCATTTAATTTTATTTCTTTTATATATGAAAAAGAAAAAAATTAGTGTTCATGCTTACGTACGACCTACTATGTCCATGAACAACACATTTTATTTCCTATCTCCAAATATTCACAATTATTATAAATAATTATGTACTAAAAATATATGATAGTTATATCATAGTCTATATTTTTGGGATGATGATATATAGATTTATGTAATAGGAATAAAAAGTAATTTGTCATAACTTGCTTGAAAAAGATTGCAATTAATAACTGAAATAGTGAAAATAATGAAATAATACTAAAAAATAGAAATAATATATTAGAAAAAGATAATATATAAGAGTATAAATATGATTCTTGTTCTAATATAAGTTATTGACATGTTTAAAACTTTTATAATGGAATTTAAATGTAGTTCACATGAATGGAACACAATGTAATTGATTTATATATCACTTTTTACATCTAAAAGATAAATTTCAAAATCTACACTTACTTATTCTGTGTGGGGTATCTACTTTCCATTTGCCTTAATTAATTAAATAATTATATTATCTTCATGGTAATTTTATTTTCAATTTTAATGGTTTTATAGGATGTGATTTAAACATAATTTTACCAAGGGATAACAAATCTTCATAATCCAATTCCTTTTATTTATGTTATATTAATTCCTCATTGTCTGCAATATTGTATCACTATGTGTGTAATAATTATGACCATTAATTTATACATTTGAACATACCTTATGGGTATTTAATTTTGATGCGCATAATAAATTTATTTTTTGAGTATCACTTCAACCATATGGTCTTTTTAAGGGTTTACATCACACTCCCATTATGTTTGGGACTGATTAAATTTGAATTTCCCATATAGTAAATTATTAGATCATAGTTAATGGATCCCTTTAATTTTCATATCCTATGTTTATTCATTACATTTTTCTTGTTATATTACCATTTTACCAGTGTTTGGTTGTCCAAATGTTTTAGAAATTGGGTTTAAAAAACTCAACTTTATTTATAACTTTAGTTGGAGAACTTATTTTCTTCTAAACCCCCTATTTTATATAAAAGTTTTCATAAATGTTTCTATCCATTACAATAATATTTATTAAACACATTATTATAATTTATATTTAGTTAAAAATGTTTTTAAAGTAATATTATTTTCTCTTTCCAAAAATGGATCTTTTCAAACCTTTTAAATTATAAAAGAAATGACCTTTATACCATGAACGACATGAAAATAATTACCCACCATCATTCATTAAGTCTTCTATTTCTATATTAAAAGGATAATTTTTTTATGAAAATGTTTTTAAAAGTGATTTTCAATGAAAATTGGTTTCAAAATATTTTTCAAAACAAAAAATTATTTTCTTCAAGATTGTTATTTTAAAAGATCTTATTATAATATTCATTAAAGGCAACGAACATTTATTTTTACACTACATGGGATATGTTTTATAGATTCCATCCATATTATTACCCTAAATGGATTACGATTTATTTTTCCAGGGATAGTATTTACATTCAAATCCATGATTATTTTGTTAGTCCCCTTGAAATATGAAATTTCCTATGATCATTAGACAATGAATTTCTTCTAATTATACATATCACTTACCATAGATATGTTTATTGCCTAAACTATATATAATTTTCTCATACTGTTCATGCTTTGAATCTTATTTTATTATATGGGGAACTATTAATAAATATTTATTCTTTAATAAACATTAATAATTGAAAAGGAATATTATTTATTTAGATTATTCGATATGAGGAATGCATTAGATGTGAAATGATAGTTGTGGCCCATTAATTATATACCCCTTGATGCATCCACATGTTTCCATGAGAAAAAATAGTGGAACAAATTATATAGGTTTATATTTATAGTATTAAACCATCTTTTTAAAGTCCTTGACAGTATAGGTTTTCTAGTGACTCAATCATTAAGTACAATAATTATGAATTGCCATCATTTTAATTCAGTATTTATTATCCATGACGTTTTTACTAGGAAAAATAATATGGATTCTTTTAATTATCATTTTATTTATTAAATGGAATGTGTTTTGTGTTTCCTGGCTTTCCATAATGTAGTTTACATATATATTTATTTAAATGGAATGAATTTTTAGTTATTTACCTCCCCATATTTTTTATGTACTTACTACTCATTTTATTGATTATATGGAATGTGTGTTCATTTATTACCTTTCCCTATTGATTATATTCATTAACATAATTTTTTTCCATTTTACATAATCCAAACTGATCATTTTATATTATTATTGTTATTTTTCCAACCCCATGGATCATTTTCGCCTACTAAGAATTTTGTTCAATGACATGATAAGTGGAAAAATGTTATCCTAAAAAACATGTTTTCATTAGTGTATTAAGTTATATTATAAGACTCATTTATGTATCCGGTTTTCCAAGACTACTAAAATAAATAGTCCTTTATGATTCATTTACTTTTAATCATGACAATTTAACATTAGTTGATACCAACTCTAGGCATATAGAAGCTGAGTCACTACATTTTAATTCTTCTATGTATTGATATTTTTTGCGGTTTAACAAAATAATTGGTGATGCTTGGAAAACCCTATACCAACCAGTACCATGTTATTTAGCTATCCATTAGAGAGAGAACAAATCAAAGAAGACCAATGGGAAATAAATAATGATCCAGAAGGGTTGTATTGGTTATTATTCCTTTGTGTTGTGTGAGGATGAGGGAGAAGCCCATGAGAGTTGTGTTCGGGCCAAATACCAAGAAGACTAAGTGGCGCACCTCCACCCACGTGTCTGTGCAGGGTATCTAGGTTCACATCCCACTACAAATGTTTAAACCAATATTCCCTTGAGTTTATTATAAATTTCCACTACATCTACTCCCACATACAATCTTGGATAGTTATCCATTACATATTTTTCATCCTTTAATAAAATGACATCAGGCTTCCTAATCCAAAATCTCATGCGGTCATACATTTCACAGTTATATTATCCTCTATAGTCACCTCCTTCATCCTCAATTTGATTTTATACTATCAAGAGGGACCTCTATCTCAAATACAGAGAGGTTCTAGTTCGATCACTCCAACCTCTGTTAGTTCCACAGGTCTCCAAGATTCACCCAATGACCCAAGACCAACCGCATGATCTCCTTATGAACATGACTAATTCCATTCCTATCAATAAGAGTTCTCTTTGGCCACTGTGAGAATTAGAGTTTATTCTAAAGTTCCAATCAGCACTATTTCTCCTCAATCACCCCCAAAACCTTCACTTTTCACAATGATGAAGCCATGAAAGGACATAGAATAAGGAAATCCATGTATTTTTCCCCATCAGAAATTTTTAATCACCATAAATCATCAAGTGTTTCTATTTTTAAACCCTTGGTCATAAGGATGTATTTTTGAATCATGATCTTGATGATTTTTAATTTGAAGAGAAACCACTGAGGAAGATTTTATTTTCCTATAAAAGGTATATGGATACCCCAAACAAGAGAGATTGATGACCATTTCAATAAAGTAATTGTAGAAGGCCACATGAATTTCATTATCTTCTTGCAGATCTTTATATTATTTTATTTTAGTTATATTTTTTTAGTTTAATTGATGATGTGATTATAATTTTGTTTTTATATAAGAGAGAAATTTGAATTCTTGTATTATAATTGGAATTACACATTAATCATCATCATCTTCTGTCCATTTTTTTCTTAATTGAATTTAATATTTTTGATTAAATATCTCTTACTTCTTATTCTATTTTAATTTTTTAATTCACATATTTGTTTTAGTATTCCTCCCTCATTTTTATTTTATTTTTATTATATTCTCTTATTCATAATTTTTTTTCTCATTCTCACCATTTTGACCTATTACCCTAATAAATGAAGAGCTATACTAATGATTTTCCGAGGTGGATATGGGGTGTTTAAAAAATATTCTGCACTTATATTCATAAGTTTTAATTATGTTTGTGATGAGTAAGAGATATGTTCATGAGTGTGGAGATTTTCCACCACTAAACTATTCTAAAACATATTTAAAATATTATATTTTATGATTTTAACTCCATTATACTGGAAAAAAGTTTTTCATATGATGGATTTGATTGATTTTGTGTATGAAACTACATATAATGGAGCTGGCTCCTAGAAGGCTTCATGTTCTCAATAGAGGTGTACTATCAACCTTAGCTCTAAGAGGAGGTGGAATTTAGTTTTCTATAGGAATTAAATATCTTCCAGACACTAAATAAAATTATTTTAGTATAACAGTGATATTTAAAAATCAAACTACAAAAATAAATTTAAACAACAATAAGAATAATGATGGGACCCCCAAACCAAACCAGAAAGGAAATGTTTTATCTTTGTTAATCACATTATTTAATTACATTATAGTTTAATTTTTATAATAAATTATTTATTTTAAGTTTCACTTGATAAATAACTATAAAACCAAAATAAGTAGACATATGTTTATTTTATTATGTAATTGGACAGACATTGAAGCTCCTTAGGTGATACAACCCTCTTCAACCACTTAGATACACTTGAAAAAACAAATAAATTTTCTTTTTCCACTTCCTGTAACAAGAATACCATCATAAAGTTATCTTTTCTTATAGAAAGAATACATCAAAAGGTGAAATAAATCATAATTTCCAGTAGGAGTTTGTTACTTATTTTTTCACCTCTTTACGAAAAATATTTTAGATCATGTTTTTGAATTATAATATTTTTATGAAGAACATAACAATAAAATCCTACCATTAATTTTTTATTAATGTTGGATTATTAATTTCAATACTAAATCATTTAAATTGTAAGTGGTTAGATTGATTTATATCTACCCTTTTGAGGGTCCCAATGGGGTCAGGGGTGTGAATCAAGTATGACTTTATTTACTAAATTATTTTCTTTTATTTATCCCCTTAGAATCCAATCATTTTCACCTTTATGATGGGTGGATGTTGGATGTAATATAGAAAAAAATGGAACAAAAAACATAATATTTAAATTGTTTTTTATTAATAAATACTACTTTCCTTGTTGGTTATACCCACAACATGGAGTTTCACTATAATATTATTATAAATTTTAGATGTTTGGGCTAAAACAATTGATACACAACAATAGTTAAACCAATATTTCATCATAGTTATACTCCTAAAAATCCACCACTTCTTCCAAGGTTGGATATTCCCCGAACCACATGATATTATTTCCAACAAGTTATAACCCCATTCTAGAGCGTCCTCAATAATATATTGTACCCTTCACTCATTAGATTTATCTTATAATCTCTGTTGATAAACTTTAGGAGGATATCTTGATCTCCCACTATAAACATGATAAATCAGACATGCTACTATATATATCCTGAACCTTTATAAATATATGGTCATGAATAAATATATCTAATCACTAGTGTAAGACCAATTTAATACATTAAAAAATTCTTGAGAAATTCATTATTCTGATTTTGAATTCACAAACTCACTTAATGTGTGAAAATTGTTCACACAATATCATCAAATATTACTCTACGAATGAATATGAATTCACAACTCAAATTGTTCTATTCTTGAATTATAAATCCATTTTAAAAAATTTTCATCATTAAATGTATTTTAATGCATGGTTCATGATATGTGATTTCCTAATATATATAATTTATTTATTTTTGTTTTGTGATTTGTGGTTCTTTATCTTCTTTTTCACATGTAAAACCTTAAATACCAAGTAGATCGTTTCTGAAAATTACACATATTTTTTTCGATATCTCACAATTTTCAATAATCCTCACATTAGTATGACAGTTGTTCTCCCCATTTCTCATCACTCAAGTGTATGAGCTATCTATGTAAATTTTACCATAATCTGTGTGACATTGAGTAATAGTTTCTTTATACAAATGAAGATAATATTATGTACTCAAATCTGTAATATCAATATCATTTCATGAAATCTTGAAAAGATTAAACAAAACTCCCCTATTTCCTGAACCTAAATAAGGAAAATTAGAGGACTTCTTCTTCAAAAAGGAAAAATCCACACATTATTTATCATTCATGAAACAATTTTTTTCAATTCTGTTTTTCACATAAAATAAGAACCCCTCTCACATGGATTCAGATCTATCTCAACATAGTGATTGGGTATTTATAGGTGATTTTAAACCACATCAGTTTTTCTTCACCACATTCAAATAAAATAATAATAATGTTGTGTCATTAAATTATATGAATTAACAATGATCTATTCATTTGAAACATTACCAAATGAGTTATCAAATTTAATATTTCTCTTGAAATTTGTAAAGCAATGTTTAAGGAATTTCTTATTATAGGATGATGCCACATGTGTATATGAAAATAATAAAATGCACTATATTTTTCATTTTCACATTTGTACTTCAGTTATATATGCATGAACAACTATGTTTTTCATCGTATCATCCCAAACAGCTGTCCTCCCATCATACTGATTTTTTTTGCAATAATGATATTTAATGCATGGTGAATCCATGTAACATGATCTCATAATATTTACCATTAAAACTTAGATCAATGATATTAATCATAATATGCAAGATATTTGGTGTGTAGAAGCACATTTAGTGTCAGTAGATTGAAGACGATGCACCATTTCAATCAAATAGTATGGTAGATTTAAATCGAACAACCAATTTATTTCCATAATATTTACTGATGGGTGAAATGTTCCTGTGCTATACTATCCCACCTTGATTCTAGTTTCGTTTGAGAGATCCATTATAAATAAATCTATTCCATAACATCATGGAGATGATTCTAGGATCGCCACGTAGTTAAATATGTAAACAATGCCCACACCGTGGTTCCTCTACTAATAGTGTAAATGGAATATTTAAGTACACACTCACCCATGCATGCACCCTGCCTATCTATGAAAGAACTCCCAAATTCCAGTCTCCATGCTAGCTCTATGGGATGGATCTCCTATGTGCTTGAGGCCTCCTCCCAGAATGAGATCAATTGAGCTATCCTAGAAATCCTATGTGGCTAGCCAATTTTTTTCTACACTCTATAATGTAGATATTGTATCTTCTATAATTAATTTTATAACTTCTCAAAAAAAATACCTAAAAATAACTCTCAACATCTCCCTTAAATATTAATCACGAAATACAATATTTTTAATAACCCTCATTAATTCCTATTTTTCTTTTTATTTTTTAAAATGTGTCCTCCTAAACACAATTTACACATTAGTTTGACATTAATAAATGGGATAATAATTTTCACATTTATAGATTCCTATATTTTCATCCATATTTAGTTACCATGATTCCATATATTATTGAAAACTAATTAAACTCCACTTTTTTGACCACAATGATATTCCCCTTTGAATTTTTTGTTAATACTACAAAATATTTTATTGTATCAATATGTTAGTTAACTCTATTGATTCAAAAACATATTTAAATTGAATGAAATTGTTTGTTTATGGGGATTAATCACTCCTAAAATAAGTAACCATATTTTTTCTCAAAAAATTAAATTTTAGTAAGTCAAATCTATGTATATATGGCCTACAAAAATATATAAAAATAATGTGATTTTAAAAAATAATCAAATAAATATTGATCTATTAAAATAGATCAATAGAATTAAATTCCAAAAAAACTTACAACTCCTTTAAATCATATAAAAATTAATTTACCAACCACTTGATATATAGTTTGGCATAATCAATTTAGTTGTTCAATAGTGATGGTCACACATCATAATAAGTGTTCCTCCCCCATATGGGAGACACTGAATTCATCACTATCATATTTGGTGAAATTAATGATGACTATCTATTCTCTATAAATAACCTATATTTTATTTTAGATAACCTTGAATTATAGAAGAAACATGGTCTGTAATTCTTCTTTATTAGAGAAATGGGGAAGACAGTTGCTTTCACCCCATCTGTATTCTTAAAAGATGTATTTCCCTTTACATTTTCTAGAAAAATTGGTTTTAGATTTATATACTGCTACATCCTTCGAGATTCACTAATCTATTTTGGATATATGATCATAAATTGGTTAGGAACATGACCATTGTTAATTTTGTGTATATACTCTATTCTCATAGTAATTTTTTAGTAGAAGAAGTCACATGGGATTTTCCATTATTCTTTAAGAAATATTCTAATAAAAGGTTCCTCGTAAATAATTTTTAGCTAAATTCCTCAACAAATTACACCTTTCACACATATCATTATCATTCACCATGTCACCCATTTTAGCCAACATATCTGACCATTTTTATCATATATGACTTTCACCAAATCAATTATAAATTTACTTTTATGGATTGATTATTTAGTAAATTTAATCATAATTTATTTAGTATTTATGTTTATTGAAAATTCATTATGGCCATTTATGTTACCTTTTCCCACCATAATAGATTAAATTATTCTTTCGCAAGATAGTATTCAGGTCATTCTTCAAAAACATATCTTGAATATTTTTAACAATCAACATCTATTTTTTAATCCAATGGTTGAGATTTCATCTACCTTTCTTACTTTTTTAATTTTTATGTAATTAACTATACAGAATATGTTTTGTACATTATTGGTACATATAATCACTCAGTATAACAATGACCACTTTTGATTTAAAAATTACAGAAATTTCCTATGTATTATCATATATTTTTGATATAAATGTTTTTTGCATTGAACACAAAATCTGTTTAGAGGGTTTCCTATTTTCATCATCTCTAATAACCCTCAATTTATAAATTATGTATTTTTTATATCATGAAATATAGTTCTAATAATTTATTTTATGAAAGAAAAATTTCCAACAACACCAATAGTAAACAATAAATCTTGATTTCTTCTTCTGTGACGTATTTCTATTATATTATGAACATGTTTTTTTAGAAAACACATTAATTTTAGTATGATTTTATTTGGTAATAATAATTCCCCCACATCTTCAAATACATCATTAAGGATTTGGTGGATTCATAATTATTTTTCATCACACATGTTTTTTCATATTTTATAGTTGAATATATAATACTCATTACAAAAATAGTAGTACACATTGATTTATTAGGGAAAAGGGTTTTATTTTTTAAGGAGTATATAGTGGATTTATCTTTAGATAATATGAATATCTCATTTCCCCTTAGATGAGTGTTTTTTCAAGAAAAAAAATTATTAGATGTATTCTTATAAACTATTTTTTTATCAACTCATGAATTCATATCTTATGTCTTCCATATTCCTCACTTTAAATTATAATTGAAAAAATTTCAAGTTAGATTATTATTATCATATTTAACTAATTTAGGCATTTTTTATAAATAAATATTCATATTTAGAATATCGTATTACTACACTAATTTTGACATCAATAATATATTTTCACGGTCCTTAAATATTTTCCAACTAACCTCTGTCTATGGATATTTGAAATTTATAGACAAATTATTTAGCTTTATTGGTGAATGTAATAGTTCTATAAAAAAATTTATTTATACCCTTATATTATAAAATCACCTTCAATTTTTCTTCTTTCAAAGAATGTTTTTGGATTGAAAAGAAAACTAATTTTACATTTTATTTTTTAACTATAGATACTCATTATATATAAATTATCAAATTTAATTCATCGAACATGTCATGTTTTAAGAATTTGTTTCCATTCTAAACCATATTATCCAATTCTTCGTCAATTACAATAGATTCTTCATCTAGCCATAATTTTTCATCCTGAAGTTCAATAAAAATTATTTATAAAATTTTGACTAGTTCTATCAGGACATGACATAAACGGTCTCAATCTACGATTACACAAAAAACATATCCAATAATATATGTGATAGAGACTGACATAGAGTAGGAATATCACAAAAAATGGAGGCCATATCCTAATATACCTATATTCAAACACGCACACACACAGACATATCCTTTTATATAATTTTTGAAATGTAAAATAGCCAACCACCATGCATTAATACATTGAGAATATCACAACCAGAGTATGAAATAAAGTACTATAAAAGAGGGACAAATTCAATCCCAAAAAAAACTAAAAAATTGATTTCTATGCTGTGGGGCATGAATTCTATAAATTGATCCACCAAAACAATCCTCAACCTCTCTGGGTCAAATACAATTTCTTGGTCTTGGTCCCTCTAAAAATTTTCTAATAGGCCAGACACCTACACCAGACATGAAACATGTAGGAAAAGCCCTTTTAGGGGTGTTTATAACAATACCTAATATGAAAACTCTAAAAAACTAAGAATATAGAGTTAATAATAACATTCAAATCATCATAATGCTATGAAAACAATATACCTAATACGAATATCTAGATACACTCATAATAGAAAAAAAGTCAATGTAATGTAACAACCAAAAAGAAATATTATGATTCAAGCTTGAAAGTTCCATAAAATAGTCATCTAAGAGAAAACACTCTACCAATCAGATAGCACTGATGGTGTCCAATTGAGATTAAATGATCGTTTGTCTCCCTATAAGTAGTTCACAATAGATGTCTAAAGAGATTAGTACACATATAGGGTCCACACCTAAAGGCATGGGTTATACCAATCACTCAATATGGATTAACCAACATTATAGGGGAACTAAACCATTATAGTGTTTGTCAAGATGATACCAACAACCCAACACAGGGAAATGCTGATGATATAGGATCCCATGATGGGCCTTTGGATGGGATTCCAACAACTCTATATGGGACAAAAGTTCCTCAGAGGGAATCACCATCCTATGAAAAATATGAGAGTCTAAACTGAAACATCATGTAATTTATTAAGGTGGAATACCCAAATGATGCTTTTCAAATCTGGAGAGGGACTAGGGATCCAAACCACCATTGATATCTTATGGGGAATGTACTAGGAGTGCATGGGTTGTCCCTTCGGCACATGCCTCATCCCATTCATCCAAGCCCATCCAAGTGCCCATTCTAAGTACACGACATTTGGACCACCACACAAGATATGTGAAACTAAACGATCTCTTGGGAGAGTACTCTCTTTAAATAGAAAGAAATCCTCTAGTGTGTACATAGCATGTGGCGTGGCCCACATTGTGTGTAATTCTACCTTGCCTCCAGGGTGTGTACACCCTATACATTAAGATATGGATATCTAGGGACCATATGGAATATTGTAGGGGTCACAAAATTTTTGATACAAATCTCATCATGTAAATTTTCATCCCTATTCAGGGAGTCCCAAATGACATGTATTCTATATTACATGTCGTGTAACTAGACATTTCATAAAACACAAAGGATCATATCCAGGTCAAACTTCATGCCACAACCACTAAAAAACTCACATGAATTTGAGGATTCAAGGATGGAAGATCCGTATCACCACTAATCATTAGGATATGGTCATTGAAATCAATCAATAAATGCCAATATGCACTATTGGTAACCGCACCATTGATCTGGGATGATCGTAAGTTTTTTATTTTTTTTGATCCACCCATGAACATCCACCACTATCAACTCATCTCAATTTTATCCTTAATCAAGATTTATACCTATGATATATACTGATTTCACTGAATAAAGGTTACACTGTAACATCCCAAGTAATTAATGAATAATATATATTCTTATCTATGTCTATTAATGAATTATATAGTGTTTTAGAGGCTTAAAATGAGTATAAATCCAATCTTATGCAAGGAATACACTAATATTTTTAAAATATTGTTTTACTGCCTTTTGATGGAAAACCATTTTTAAATCAAACTTTTGACAATTTTATAAGCTCTATTGGTCAAAATAAACTTATTGGAATTTGGTAAAATGGATTACATATTTCGAATCAGAAGGTCCAAATTATTTATTCAAAACTCTTTTGTTCATGGACATTATGAATAGTAATGATGGTAATTATCTTTAATTATCTTGATTATTTAGTAATTGGGTAATTAATGAAAATAAAATAATATCATAAAAATAAAAAATGACCCCAAAATCTGTCCTAATTCTACTAGTTGTGCCATGGCCTACCGTGGGATTCCTTGTGCCAAACTTGGGGACCCATGTAATCACTTTTGTGTGAAAATGACTTTTTATCTTTTTTTAAAGAAAGTTAAATATAACAAAGAATGTATCACCTGAGTAAAACATTTTTAATTTTGCCTACATAACATATCTCTTAAACTATAAATAATCATTGGGAAGATAAAAATATTTCCTACATAATAGTATATTTTTTATAATTATTAGACATTAAATGAATTAAATTATTTATGACATCATGATGATGCAGCGATTACCTCATTAATGAACGATTTAAATAAAATGAAAAGATAATGTAAAATCTAAATCTTAAACTTGTAAAAAACCCATTGGATGAGTATATTTCGAAACCTTATCACCTTATCCTCAAAATATATCATTGTGGGACCATTTAAATTCGAAACACATTTCAATATAAAGTAACATTTTATAACTTTCCAAGAGTTCCCCTCCTTTCCTCTTATAAAAGACCCCCACCTCTACCTCTTTACACACACATCTCAAGACATTGGCTTGGCCATGCCCTACTAATTTAATCTCTCCACATATTTCTCTTCACCGAAGAATCATTACCATAGGTTGGAAGCTCTTCATAAAACCCTTTTGGTTCAAACCAAGAGGAGATACACGATTCAAAGGTAAAGTCTTCTCTAATGCTCTTTTGTTTTATTTTGCTTCTCCAACCCCCAAAAATCTTTTTATTCATTTATTTTGTAAGAAAAAAAGTTTCTTCCATATACTAGGGTGTATTTATAAGAAGTATTTTAGCCACACTTACACACATCTACATCTAATGGTTAAGGAGAAAACTGTTTCCGTGGAAGGAAAATTTCTGCCTCACGAAACGATGATTGTTCAATATTCTTATAACACCTTCAAGGGTGGCCATTAAGATGTCACTATATTTATATATGATATATAATATTTTTATGTTTTCCATAAGATTCTGTATTTTTCATTTATGTTATACCTTTATGGTTTCCATTATGGGTAAACGCGATATCTTCATTTTAGGAAGTGCGGACTACCACCCCCTAAAAGTGATTTGATTCGTTAATGACATATGTGGGATGTATAAAGGATGGAGTTAATGATATTATATACTATTTTATACTAGAATTATTATATATCTTTATATCATTACGATTCAATTCCATTAAATATGAAATAGAAATGAAAGTAGCGTTCATGCGTACGTACTGATTACCATCTCCATGAACCGTGCATTTCATTTCTTACCTCTAAATGTTATGTAATATTATAAATTCATGTATATACATGATATATATGGTATATATGATATCTAAATCATGAATATAATTTTCAATATAATGGATATTTTTCCACCTAAACAACTTGTAATTACAAAGAGTTTATTTTTGACTCAAGTACCAATGATCAACAAAACGACCATTATTAACTTAAATTATTACATAGTGTTCATGACATGGTAAGAAGTGATATAAAAGAAATAATGAAACTGAAAATAGTTCTTAAGAAAGTTTAAATTTACTTATGTTTATTATTCAGGAGGTTAATGAACAATCGAGTCATGTCAGACCCGAAGTATGGGTCTTCGTCTCAATCTCATTTTATTGAGGCATTTTTTGTTTTATACACAACTTTCTTCTATAAGGTGTATAAACCCCTTTTGACTGTTACATTTATTCAAAAGGTATCTTCTTTATATGAAGCGTCTACTAAACGACAAAAGGGATTGTTTTTTTGTCGTACGTATGCGGCGACAATGACTTCTCCACCGTCGTGACCATTAGTTGTGTTTCGGCTTCCACTACAAGCCATAACTTTTTTAAATGAAAAATAAATAACATGTTTTACTTTTCTTTTATATTGGTATTAAAAATGGTTTTCATAATGTTCTTATTATATCAATGTGTTGTGTTGATATCTTGTGATTGAAATGTGCAAATGTTATGTTTCCTTTAGGCATGATTTATGTGATATGATTATGTTATGGTTATTGGGATTTGTTTATGAAGACGGGTGGTTCCATGATAAACTAAGGGCGGGTGAGCCCGATATAGCTCTCTCATGCATTGGGTAAATCGAAGGAGTCAAACGTTAAATTTTCTCTGAAGAGATTTATGGATTATACTGTGATGGGTATTCTAAATGTAACCATGAGGGTTACACCCTACGTAAGAATGTTATGAATGACTCAAGTTACCTTTATCTCTTATGATTTCTATGATTTATTCATGATTTGACGAGGTATGTTAAAATTATTATGTTTTATGAGTAATGTATGATTTCCTACATGGACTAATATTTTCATTTCATACTTTTATATACCTTACTGAGATTTTTATGCTCATCCCATGTTTTTGAAATGTTTTGCACAAGTCAAGGGAACGGTACATGATGTTATGATAGTGTTAAGGAAGTGTCAAGAAAGAATCCATGATTTATTTTAAATATGTTTCTGTTTATGGGAAAATGAGTTCTATCTTTTATGAAACCACTTTCTTTAAATGTCGAATGTAATGCATGTTTTATGATATAATTCTATAAAACTCTAAACCTGAAAAGATCCTCATTGTGTATTATTGAAATATCTCAAGATTAAGTAATTTTTAAGGCTAGGGACTTATTGTTGGTATCAGAGGTCGGTTTAGATAACTTTAGGAGTTATAATTCTGTTATATGATTATCCAAATATATTTTTTATGGTCAAATTGAAATGATATAGCATTTGAAGATTACCATGTTTCTTCATCTAATACATGTTTGTTCAGAATGGTTTTCCGCAGTGGAAATAGGGAAGAAGTGCTAGGAAGGCATATAGAGGGAAATGACCTTCTAAATTAGCATCATTATATGGTCAGAATTGGAACTAAACAGTTTGTTGCAGTAATGTTGTAGTTGACTCAAGCGATAAATGGTGGTGGTATCCATGCACGAGATCAGCCAAATCAACTGCAGATGAACATGTCAGTGGTGGGACATTTCATGAGGCAACATCACCCATAATTCATAGGATCATCTGACCCTGTTCTATCAGAAGGGTGGATTAAATCACTGGAGAAGATTTTCGATGTCATGGGATGTTCAGACAATCAAAAGGTTATTCTTGCAATTTACCGTTTAAAGGGTGAAGAAAATATGTGGTGGTTGATGGTTAAAAGTATCAGGGAAACTGATGATATTGATGCTCTTGACTGGGATGAATTCAAAGGTATATTTCTTAAGAAGTATTTTTCAAAGGTTGTTAGACTTAGGATGGAAAAAAAATACTTGGAATTGAGGCAAAAGGATGACTCAGTGGCTGCTTATAAAGAAAGGTTCACTCGATTGGCAAGGTATGCTCCAAATTTTATCTGAGACCTTGATAGTAAAATCTATCATTTTAACTCAGGATTAAAGCCAAAATATCAAATGGCTTTAGCTTCTCACGAGTTCAAAAATTATGAAATGTTTGTTCGATGTACTGAGAAAGTGGAAATGTAGTTTTCCGATGTTCAATTGTTCTATAACAACTCGGAAAAGAAGAGGTCGAGGTGGGAGGAGAAAGGGAAGAATTATTCAAAAAGGTCTGATGGTAAGAAAACTAAGTTTCCAGTTTGTGATAAATGTGGTAAAAGGCATGCTGGGGAATGTATTCTGAATTTTAGAAAGTGCTAGAGATGTGGTAAGATGGGAAATAAGGCTCGTGGTTGCACTGAAAAAGATCAAGGTGATGGTAAGTACAAATTTGATTTACAGTTAGTGAGATGTTTTAAGTGCAATGAGATGGGTCATTATGCAAAAGAGTGTCTGAAAAAGAGCTCGAGTGATGGGAAGCAGTTAGACTACAAGTAGGAATGGGAGGTGAAATCCTTTAAAACTACTTCAGCAGATGTTGGGCCATCGAATGAAGTGGTATCATGTACTTTGTTTTTTTTAAATTACTCTAGTGTGTTGTTTGATTTAGGGTTTACACATTCTTTCATCTCTGAAAACGATTCTAGTAAATTGGGAATTCCATCTCAATAAATGACTCCTAAACTTGTGTTAAAAACACCTGGGGGGAAATGTTTAGGAAAAAAGAGTTTATAATAATCTTCCTATCCTTATCCGTGGAAAGAACCTACTTGCAAACCTTATTGTTTTACCTCTAGTAGAGTTTTATGTTATCCTGTTTATGGATTGCCTCTCTATTTACCATGCTTAGATTGACTGTAGAGATAAAGAAGCTTATTTTTAGAATGACTTTCAGTATGTGTACAAGAATGAACCCTTATTGTTGAAAACATATCAAGATGCTGAGAAAGTTGTAGAATATGGAAATGAATGTTACCTTGCACATATTGTTGAAGACAAGGGAACTGTTCATACTAATTATGTACCAGTGTTAAATGAGTATCCTGATGTTTTTCCTGATGAGTTTCCTTGAATAATACCAGATCGGGAAGTTGAGTTTACTATTGACTTACTTCCTGATGCTTAGACAATTTCAAAATCCCCTTATCGAATGGCTCAAATTGAACTTTTAGAGTCGATGGAGAAAATGCAAGATTTATTAGATAAAGGTTTCATTCGACCTAGCACATCAACATGGGGTGCTCCTATTTTATTTGTCAAAAAGAAAGATGGTTTAATGAGACTTTGAATTGATTATAGAGCCTTGAATAACATCACTGATAAGAACAAATATCCTTTGCCTCATATCAATGATTTGTTTGATCAGCTCCAGGGAGGTCCGTATTTTTCAAAGATTGACCTGAGATTAGGGTACCATCAGTCAAAGGTAATGGAAGAACATGTTCCAAAGACCACATTTCAAACAAGATATGGCCATTATGAATTTGAATTTATGCCTTTTGGGATATCCAATTCACCAGCTGTATTCATGGACCTTAGGAATATAATTTTCCATAACGTCTTGGATAAGTTTGTGGTTGTTTTAATTGATGATATTTTGGTGTTTTATAAAAGTAAAAAGGAGCATGAAAGACATTTAAGGGTTATTTTTCTCACCATAAAAGAAAATAATTTGTATGAGAAATTTAGAAAGTGTGAGTTTTGGTGGAAAAAAATTTCTCTCCGTGGTCACATTGTTTCTAAAGATTGGATAGCTATTTCTCCTGCAAAAAAAGAAGGTTGTGGTAGAATGGCCAAGACCCACAAATGTAACTGAGATTCGTAGTTTTCCTGGGTTGGCAGGCTATTACCGAAGGATTGTTAGAAATTTTTCATGGTTCTCTAGTCCAATGACTAAGCTAACTTGGAAGGGTGTTATGTTTATCTAGACAAAAGAATGTGATGATTGTTTTTAGGAACTGAAAAGAAGATTGGTGAATGCTCCAGTTTTGGCACTACCTTCCAGGAATTGGGAGTTTGTTATCTACAGTGATACTTCACTGAATGGACTTGGTTGCGTCCTAATCAGAATGCTCAGGTAACTGCTTATGCTTCACGTCAGTTGAAAACTCATGAGGTAAATTACCCTACACATGATTTGGAATTAGCTGCTGTTGTTTCTGCTTTAAAAAATTAGAGGCGTCAATTTTATGGAGTAAAGTGTAAAATATATACCGATAACAAAATATTAAAGTATATATTCACTAAGAAAGAATTGAACATGATACAGAGGAGATGGATAGAATTAGTCAAGGATTATGATTGAACAATTCACCACCATCTGGGAAAAGTAAATAAAGTGACTGATGATTTGAGTCGAAAAAGTAATGATTTGTTTAAAATGTTGCATTTGGAACATGATCATTTAGTTAAGGATTTGATGAACTTTGGAATAAATTTGTTAGTGCAGGATGTCCTTCTATTCTATTTTAGGTATCAGTGAAATATTCTCTATCAGACAGAATTATGCAAGCACAGAAGGAAGATAGTGAGTTGTAGAAAAAGGTAGAGCTGGTTTAGAAAGTTAAGTTGCCTAGATTCAACATTGATAATGATTATGTTTTGAGATTTGAGAAGAGATTGTGTGTGCTGTGAGATTCACAGTTGAAGAGAGAGTTGTTATGTGAAACTCATAGGTCTCCATTTTCAGTTCATCCATGAAGTACTAAGATGTATAAATATCTTCAGGAGTGTTACTGCTGGGACGGAATGAAAAGGGATATTGATGATTTTACTGTGAAGTGTTTGACTTGTCAAAAGGTAAAAGCAGAGTGACAGTTATCGAAAGGGATGCTTCAACCTTTACTAGTTCCAGAGTGGAAATGGGAGAATATATCCTTGGAATTCGTTGTTGGATTGACGAAGACACCTCGAGGTAATAATGTAATCTAGGTTATTATTGATCGCTTGACTATGTCTGCTCATTTCCTTGCTATAAGAGATACTTTTTCCCCAGATCAACTTTTCCATTTTTATCTTAATGATATAGTTAGGTTACATGGAGTTCCTCTCTCCGTTGTATCTAACCGTTTTCCCAGGTTCACTTCTAACTTCTGGAAAGGCCTTCACAAGTTGTTGGGTACTGAATTAAATTTTAGTACACCCTTTCATCCTCAATCAGATGGGATGTCAGAAAAAATATTTCAGAAATTGGAGGATATGCTACGTGCTTGTCCGATGGATTATTAGGGAAGTTGGGACAAACATATTTCTTTGGTTGTGTTTTATTATAATAACATTTTTCATTCTAGAATACAGATGCCACCATTTGAGGCATTATATGGGAAGCGGTGTCAAACTCCAGCTTTCTGGGATGAATTTGGTGAAAGAAAGTTGATGGGACCAGAATTGGTAGAAGCGTTGGCAGAAAGAGTTTAGCTAATACATAAACGCATAAGAATAGCTCAGAGCAGGAAGGAGAGTTATGCAGACAACAGGAGGAAGGATCTCCCTTTTGAGGTAGGTGATCATGTTTTTTTCAAAGTTTCACCATAGAAATGTGTGGTGTGATTTGGTATGAAAGGAAAGCTGATTCCAATATTCATTGGACCATATGAAATTCTAGAGAGAGTTGGATCAGTTGCATACTGAGTGGATTTACCTCGGAGTTTATCTCAGTTACACAATGTTTTTCTTGTTTCAATGTTAAGGAAGTACATGCGAGATCCATATCATGTTTTGAGTCCAGAGGTAGTTCAGCTGGAAGAGAATCTATCTTATGAGGAACAATCGGTCCAGCTTTTTTACCACAGGGAGCAATTGTTGCGGAATAAGGTGATTCATCAGGTAATGGTTTTGTGAAAAAAACCACATTATTGAAGAGACAACATGGGAATCTGAAAATGCAATGAGGGATAAAGACCCCCACTTATTCGATAAGTAAATAAATTGAGGGGACACAATTTTCTAATGGGGGGAAGGATGTAACATCCCAAGTATGTAATGAATAATATATATTCTTATCTATGACTATTTATGAATTATATAGTGTTTTAGAGAATTAAAATGAGAATAAAGCCAATCCTAAGCATGGAATACAATAATATTTTTAAAAGATTATTTTATTGCCTTTTGATGGTAAACCATTTTTAAATCAAACGTTTGACAATTTTATTAGCCCTATTTTTCAAAATAAACTTATTATTTATGATTGTGACATTGATATTTACATTGGATAAATTGTTGGTATTTGTCTGACAATGTACATTTTTTAATTAATAGTGAAAAATACTGCATTTTACATAAAAATGATTTTTCATCTAATTTAATTATATGAATAGATTATCTTTTTAATTGGTATTATAGTGTAATTAGAATATATTTTTACCATTAAATCCAATTATGGTCATTGGGATTAATTTCACTTTGGAATTGGGCATAATCAAGTGCACAACTTTTTATAGATATTGTTTCAAAAAAACCCACTCTTTGTTTTGACAACAAGAATTATTTTTAAATTAATTATTAAAATTTATGTGTATGGAATTTGGTAAAATTTATTACATATTAGGAATCATATGGTCCAAATTATTTAACCAAGAATCTATTGTTTTTGGACATTATGAATAGTAATGACGATAAATTTCTTTAATTATATTGATTAATTTGTAATGGAGTAGTTAAAGATAATAAAATAATATCATAAAAATAAAAAATGACCCCAACATGTGTCCTAATGATACTGGTTGTGTCATGGCCGACCATGGGATTCCTTGTACCAAACTTTGGGAACCCATGGAATCAGTTTTGTGTGAAAATGACTTTTCATTTTTTATTTTTAAAGAATGTTAAATATAACAATGAATGTATCACCTGAATAAAACATTTTTAATTTTTTCTACATAAATGATCCCTTAGACTATAAATAGTCATTGTAATGATAAAATTATTTCATACATCATAGTATTTTTTTATAATTTTTATAACTTAAATAAATTAAATTATTTATGAAATCATGATGATGCAGTGATTACCTCATTAATGAACGATTTAAATAAAATGAATAGATAATGTAAAATTTAATACTTACACTTGTAAAAAACATATTCGATGAGTATATTTCTAACCCTTATCACCTTATCCTATAAATATATCAATGTGGTACCATTTAAATCCGAAACACATTTCAATATAAAGTAACATTTTATAACATTCCAAGAGTGCCCCTCCTTTCCTCTTATAAAAGGCCCCCACATCTTCCTCTTTACACACACTTCTTAAGCCATTGACTTGTCCAATACCTAATAATTTCATCTCTACACATCCCTATATTTACCCTATATGCCTTACCTTAGGTAGGATGCTCTTCAAGAAACCCTTTTGGTTCAAACCAAGAGGAGTTACCCGATTCAAAGGTATTGTCTTCTCTAATGCTCTTTTGTTTTATTTTGCTTCTCCAACCCCCTAAGCTCTATTTATTCAATTCTTTTGTAACAAAACCATTATCTTCCATATACTAGGGTTTTGTTCTAATAATTATTCTAGCCACACTTACACACACCTATATCTAATGGTTAACGAGCATACTGTTTCTGTGGATGGTGAATTTTTGTCTCACGAAATGATGATTGTTAAATATTCATATAACACCTTAAAGGGTGGCCATTAAGATGTCACTATATTTATATATGATATATAATATGTTTATTTTTTCTTTAATTCTCTTTATTTTTCATTTATGTCATACCTTTATGGTTTCCATTATGGTAAACGCGATATCTTCATTATAGGTAGTGCAAACTACCGCCCCCACAACGTTATTTTATTCGTTAATGCCATATGTGGGACGTATAAAGGATGGAGTTAATGATATTATATACTATTTTATACTGGAATTATAATATACCTTGATATCATTATGATTTAATTCCATTAAATAGAAAATATAAATGAAAGTAGCATTCATGCGTACGTACAGCTTACCGTCTCTATGAACGGCGCATTTCATTTATTAGCTATAAATGTTATGTAATATTATAAATGCATGTATATACTGGATATATATGGTATATATGATATCTAAATCATGAATATAATTTTAGATATAATGGATATTTTACCACATGAACAACTTGTAATTATAAAGAGTTTATTTTTGACTCAAGTACCAATGATCAACAAAAAGACCATTATTAACATAAATAATTACATAGTGTTAATGAAATGGTAATAAGTTATATTAAAGGAATAATTAACTTGAAAAAGATTCTTAATAAAGTGGAAATTAACTCAAGTTTACTATTCAGGATGTTAAAGAATGATCGAGTCAAGTCAGGCCCAAGGTATGGGACTTCATCTCAATCTCCTTTCATTGAGGCATATTTTGTTTTATACACAACATTCTTTTATACGGTGTATAAACCACTTTTTACTTTTACATTTATTCAAAAGTAATCTTTTTTATACGAAGCATTTACTAAATGACAAAAGTGAATGTCTTTTTGTCATACGTATGTGGCGACAACTTCTCAACCGCCGTGACCATTATTTGAGTTTTGGCTTCCTCTACAAGCCATAACATTTTTAAATGAAAAATAAATACCATGTTTTACTTTTCATTTATTTTGATATTGAAATTGCTTTTCATAATATTCTTATTATATCAATGTGTTGTATTGATATCTTGTGATTGAAATGTGGAAATGTTATGTTTCCTTTATGCATGTTTCATGTGATACGATTATGTTATGGTTCTTGGGAATTGTTTATGAAGACAGGTGGTTCTGTTATAAACCAAGGGTGGGTGAGCCCGATATAGCTCTCCAATTCATTGGGTAACGTGAAGGATTTAAATGATAAGGTTTCTACGGAGAGATTTAGGGAATATACTGTGATGGGTATTCCAAACATAACCATGAGGGTTACACCCTACGTAAGAATGTTATGAATGTCTCAAGTTACCTTTATGTCTTATGATTTCTATGATTTATTCATGATTTGTCTTGGTATGTTAAAATGCTTATGTTTCATGAGTAAAGTAATATTTCATACATGGACTAATGTTTTCATTTCATACTTTTATATCCCTTACTGAGCTTTTTATGCTCATCCCAAGTTTTTGAAATGTTTTTCACAGGTCAAGGGAAAGTTACATGATGTGATGATAGTGTCAAGGATGTATCAAGAAGAAATCCATGTTTTATTTTAAATATTTTTCCGTTGACGGAAAAAATGAGTACTATCTTTTATGAAACCACATTGTTTAAATGTGGAATGTAATTCATGTTTTATGATCTAATTCTCTAAAACTCTAAACCTGGAAAGATCCTCAATGTGTAATATAGAAATATATCATGATTAAGTAATGTTTAAGGCTGGGGCCTTATTTACAAAATGATAATATACAAGGTATTTCATCCAATCGATGGAAAAAGAGGTTGTTCTTTATAAACATGTGATGAATGAAGAATGAAATGTAAAAAAAGTGAAGAATATCAAAAAATGATCATGTTGCCCTCAAATAATTTTGGTTTACACGATGAACAAGGATATATGATATAATTAACAATACAAATCTCATAATCCTACGTAATTTATCCCATACCAACAAAACACTTGATCCAAGAATCATTTGATTAAATGAATTATTTGAGTTCATAGTGATAACAATTAATTAGAGATAAATCCACATATTAAAAACATCCTACCATGATATGTATTGATCAATGATGAAGAATGGATTTCTGTCATTATTATTGGGGTGATCCTTGATTTATGTTTCACTATAATCAGGAATCCACAACTTAGTGATTGTTCACCAATGAATAATCCTTAAACACTCTCTCACAACTCTCTGAGGTTATGTGGATTACCATAGGAACTTTCAAATTTTTTTATTTAAAGACCACTAAATATAATTGTAATGAAATTGAATCAAATAAATAAAATATTTTATTTATTTACCAATAATCCTTCAACTATGCTCAATCTGAAAAATCAATGCGCAATATAGATATGTCCCTCCAAGGATAAAACCCATGCTATGAACTCAAAAGGGGCCACTAATATCTAATATGACCAATTTTTTAACAAATTATTCCACTTTGTAGGATAAATAAATGTGTGACATTTAATACATTTAATAATCATTAAAAATTATTTACAAGCAAACCAGGCCTCCGAATCTCACACTGCTTCAATGATTATCTACAAAAATAGTCTATATAATTTTATATAAAAATATGCATAAAATAAGATTTTTTAAATTCTCCCATCATTTAGGCATGTGATCCATGAAAACATTGAAGAAATACACAAAGATACGTTTTTACTGAGCATGCATCTGAGTCTCCCACTCCATGGTTCATTCTAGAATATTCACGTGATAGTATGAAATGCACAATAATGGAAGAAATAACTCATGGAAATTTCACTCTTACCTGTCCTCAACCTCTACCAGGTATTCCAAAATTGAAGCTCAATCATCAAAATCCATCTCCCCCAGTCAATAACATGTAATGAGCCATGTAGACACCTCCTTAATTATAAAACATCGATGGCATCATGTTCCTGGTCTAAATGTGGTTGTAGAGACAAGTCGTATTCCACAACATTGACTCTACATTGAATCTGGAATGGGATAATAATTGCCGTGAATAATTTTCACCATGACCAAATCTATGCATCCCATATCAAGGTGATACTTGGAGGAACATAGGGCATCTCTTCCAAAATTATAAAGTCCTTCATTTTCATGAATTGAACTTCTGAAAGATATATGCCAGTATAGTACACTTTTATATGTTCTACACCATCTCTTTCATGGATCACACTAACTATGGGATCATGATTTATAAATCTCTCGAGTTTTCCCATTATATTAGTAACCTATAGGGTTTTCCATACATGGATTCAAATAGTTCCATCCAATAGTGGAATTGTATATTTTGGTGTATGGAAACTCCAAAAATGATATGTGATCCTACAAACTATAGTTAAAATCTAACATCCTAGCCCAATACATATCCTTAGTGACTACAATAATCTTGCAATTCTAGACAATAGTATGAGGGTGAAATTCCACACTCAAATAAAATGTGTCCTGAATGAATCTTATGATCCATTCCATAATTCTAATCTAAAATAATCATTATGTATTGAAATGATTATCAAGGGAAATCCATTATTCTAGACTATCTATTTCTTGAAGTTGAATCCCATGTTTTATACATAACATTGATATATAGAAGTTATGATGTTGTTTAACATCGTGAGTATGTCTATGATCATCCATATGTAATTGTGACCGTAAGAAATCAACGGTAACATATTTATTGAGTCCATATATATCCCATGCCACTTTTAGTCGAGCACCTATAGTGGTTGAGATAAACCTTATGGAACCTAGTGCTGTGCCTTCACTTATTGAAATGTAAAGAGTCGATAGAAAAAAATTATAACACTACTCTACATCCATGGAAATCAAAACTGATACCAAATTTCATGGTACATCATCTCCATGCCTGGATGTCTTGTTATAGATAACTAATGAAAATATCTAAGAAACTCCTCCCTCTGTGCAACAGGGACCACCTTGAATCCTATAAAAAAGGCTAACATGCTCTCCACCTTCAAAAAATACCATAAGAGAATATCCAATGCATAAATGAGTATATAGGGTTTCAGATTCAGTATCTCTATGATGAACCTCTCTGAATAACATTAAAAAATAAAGAGTAACAACCATGGAATGGAGGTAATATACTACATAATCATCCACAGTTGATAACTACAATTCAAAAAAATTTCTAATGCTACACTTAGTAGCTTCAAAAATTATCTCTTCATGAGAGAATCCCCTTCAATGACCAGCTTTCTTAGATTATAGATAATCGTGAATCCATATTACTAGAGAGAATCTAGACCTAACATCTGTCTCAAGATAAAATCCTTTTGAGAGAATATATAATTGATACTCTTATGATCAGAAATAAACTCTCTCGCCCATATGGTTGTGTCACTATATCTTCAGTGAAAAGACTTCCACTGCTAGCCCAAGATCTTGGGTCCCATAGTTCTTCTCATGTGGTACCAATGAGGTGAACCAAAGGAAATCATTTCTTGTATCTGCATTATAAAATATCCAATATCAAACTTGAGGCAATTCCGGAAACTAGGTACTCGATACACTACTCCTCAAATCACATTATGGGAATACTCATCAATGTTTCCCTCAAATCCTAGAAATACTATTAGAACAACCACATATTCATGAATGGATACCCATTTTGTGTCATATTACTAAATAGAGATGATATATTGGATATATCTTGTACATATCTATGATAGTTTTACACGAACCTATGAATTATCCACACCTCTATTATGCATTGTGGTGTCTCCCTATCAAACAGTGAGTTGACCATCGATGGGCCCCCTACTAAACATTACATAGGGATAAAATGTAACAAATAGTGGACATCATATATCTAGTACCAGAACATATAGAGCTTCTTATAAGCTGGTCACCTTATAATACATGTATAACTATCCTCACGTGTCACACAAAATGCTCCTAAAATTTTGAGTACACAAGGTTATTTACGATGAAGAATACAACACGCAGGTGTATGAAATGTAGAATGATCCAGTTCATGAGTCCCATAAAAAATATAGGGTTTATAATCACCCCAAATAGAATTACCATGTACTAATAATGTTCGGAACTAAATAAAAAAATTCACTTTGGTATATCCTAATCCCAATCATGACGTTGGTGATAAACAGATCTAAGGAAAATCATCAAGAACCACTGTGCGCCTCCCAAATAATTGAAGAGTCCATAAATCCTTGGTAGTGGATACATGTTCTTCACAATAAACCTTTTTAGGAGGCTGTAATCCACTCACAACCACACGATCTCATACATAATATTGGTGAAAAAATTAGGTCTATCCAGGGTAAAAAACTGGTCCTAAAACACCCTACGTTTTCAATTCCTCCAATTTCACCCTAATCTCGTGAATATCTAGCAGTGCCATCCAATATACAAGAATAAATATCTATAATATCCTTTGGTGTATGTCAATGCATATTTCTCTCTCTAGATAGAGAGGTATAACTAAAATTTCCTTTGGAAAGATCCCATCATATTCCACCACCACCATAAGAAATTGAAAACAGATAGGTTCAACTACACCAAGGGTCATGCTAGATAATTGTTGTGTGATCATATTTACCCTCCTATGAATGATTCCATACCACTCTACATGGGTCTTCGTTTTACCCATAATGAAAAACAATTCACCATTTATTGTGAATGCACTGGATCCTTAACCTGCAATAGTCTATATGGGAATGAACTATAAATATATAGTCTACACCTAAGAAGGAATCATAATGTCTCATCCGCACTATAGTGATATCCCAATAGAATAATTCCCCTCCCAGAGTCGGGTCACAAAGCCCATCGATTATATTGATCATTGAGTTCTCTCTGTTATGACATCCCAAGCACAAGGGTTGATCTGATCCAGGGGCTATGCCATAATCTTTATGTCTAAAACTAATGTAGTGAAATGAAATGAGTGGATCAAAACAGTGTCTATAAACACTGTATCTAAAGTAGATAATATAGATATCATACCACTTATCATCCCTAGATGCTTTGGATCATATGCCTCGACTACCTATAGCTTCACTCTCCATGTCCGCCAGCTCCCTAAGCCTCGTGCTGATAGCCTAGGAGTTTTGGTAACAAGTTAAAACATATTCCACAAAGAGCTACTCTCCCATATCATTTTCCATGCATTCCACCATAAGTACATGCCTTATCATACTGCTAAATATTTATTGGGTTTCCTTTTAACTATATCATTATCAACAATTTTTCACGTCGGAAAACCTCACGGATGATTTGATAACCATTAGAATAGTGGAACTACCTCTATATATGATGACTCTATCAATTCTATTTTTCCTAAAAAATTATCTATATTAGGGTATCCGACTTAACATCTCTTACATGAATGTCTCTATGAATGCAATTTGATTCTTTCCAATGAAGTCTATGCTTTTATGTTCCCACTATTGGCATAAATTTTCTGTATCTACACAGATTGAAACTTTTGACCAACAAGGAATTCACTAAACCCAGCCATATTTTGTAAAGCATAAAGGTATCATGCGAGATTAGATGTATCTATATAGCCCTTGATAAATGGTCCATGATTGAAATAAATGATACTGTACCATCTCCATAGAATACATAGAGAGGTTGGTGAAACACAATGAATACAAATTCATAGTTTTACTAACATGATGACACTATAAAAACACCTAGATAAAAAATATAATCAATGCAAGATAATAATACATCATGGAAATTTAATCAAAATATTACTGTGTTGGAGTCACATCATCATACGAATGGGTCACTCAGGACAACCAAAATCTAGAAAAATGAAGGATAATTCTAACTACTAGGACCAAAGTCTAGTTTTCATGATTCATGATAAGATGAGAATATTATTTCACCACCTCATCCCAGACCTTAACTTCCTGAGGGCATAGAACAACATGAAATATGAGAGGATGTTGTAGCTAAAACTCAAGATGGGCTCTCTACCTAAAAACCTCATTTTCTTGAACTATCAGTACTATATTTTTCTTGATAAGTGGTATTACAATTTCTCCACAACCTAGAGTTAAAACCTCTATAATAGATCTTTGAATTGTATCCCCATCCTTGGAAAGATTATCCTTATGATATTTCTTCATAATTATATATGTAAAAGTTTATGGAGTCATCCTGAAATAGATAGGATGTACCACATTCAAGGAGTATACCTCCTAAGCTAACAAAATAAGTAACTAGAAACCTCAAACCAATCCAATATGATTCATGTACTGCTTATTTTCCCAATGAACAGTTTTTACATGTGTCGAGTCAAGAAGTAGGATGTCAGAGTCCTAGTGAATAGATATTTAAGCCTCCTCAATAACAATGGAATTCATGGCTTGAGTTCTATGAATGAAACCCTTAACACTGTATTAATTGAACAAAAACAAATCTCATTGGATCTATTCATATAGTAGAAATGATTCCCCACATAACACTATTTCATGACCCAAGCCAATGGAGTCTAAACAACAATTACCCAAAGCCCGCCTCCACTAATCCATGGGATGGGGACTAGGGATGAGTCGGCATATCACCCAAAAAAGAGGCCTTATCCTAATGTACCTATACACCCACACACATCTACAATATCATAAAATTTTGAAATGTAATATAACAAATGAACATGAATTCACATATCTAAAATCCCATAATTGGAGTGTGATAAAAAGTATTAAAAGACAAGGTCAAAACATAATCCTTCAAAAAAATGAAAACTATTCCATGAAATGTTGGAGAGGATAGCTATAAATGAAACCACTATGGGACAAGTATTTCTATCAAGATCAATATTATCCACCTAGTCTTGGTCCCTCAAAAGGTTGGTTTTCTATAAAAGACATAACACATGTAGTAAAATTCCATGAAGGGGTTAGTATAACAACACCAAGGAGGACACCCTAAAATACCCAATCATTTAGAATTATGAATATCAGGCATCTAATCATAGGGATATTTCTATAGAATACATAATAAGACTATCCAGATATACTCATAGTCTAATATTAATGATAAATTAAGGTCACAACGATAAATCCTGCCTTGGATTCATTCTTGATGGTTCTATAAAACACTCATTTGGGATAACACACTCCGTCAGTAAGATTGCATTGATGGCGTCCAACCAAGATGTCATTCTCATTTGGTCTCACCATGAAAAGTTCACACTAGAATTATGAAAGGATCGATAACCATATGGGGATCCAACCTAATGCCATGGGGAATACAAACAAACTAATATGTATTAACCTACTAAGTAGTGTATTGACTCCTGCATAGTGTTGGTCAAGATGATAGAAAGAACTCCAGCCATGGATATGATGCTGACACAGGATCTCACTCCATGAAATAAAAGAGATTTCAACAACTATAATAGAGATTGAAGATCCTCATAGGATATAACCATCATATGCATATGAGGCGACACCATATTGAAACATTCATAAATAGATCAATGGTGAATTCCCTGATGAATAGTTTCTATGATGAACGGGTAAGGGAAATATTTCATCATTGAAATGATAATAAACATGTACCTAGAGCACAATGTCCTACCCATGTATCATATCATATACCAATGTTTGTTCACGAGTACATGATTTGTGGAATACCACACATAGAATGTGGACCACATGATCTCTTAGGCATATAATTCATGTACATACTGAGATCCCTTATTTTGAGTAAATGTCATGTAAAATACCCAACACTAAGAAAAATTCCACCAAGCCTCCTCAAAATCTACACCATGTGCATACTGGCCTGGAATACTAGAGAACACATGATGTATTGTAGGGACTACAAAACATGTGATACTTATTTCTCAGCAGAAAACCATAATTCCACTCATGGTGTCCCACAAAATATGTCATTTTGGATCACATGTTGTGTAACCACTAATTTCATAGAACCCATAGGTTATTTTCTATTTCGTCCTCCACAAAAAACCCACCACAAAACAAACTGGAATAATAGGATCTTTGGTCATCCAATTCCTCTTCTTTACTTATTGCAAAGATCTAAACATCGAAACCCCTTTATTTTGATCCATATGTTCTATAAATATTGTACTGATGGAAGATTATAATCCATTCCAATCTACCTTGGATCAACATACATAATAACTTCATGTCAATCAAATTTTCTATCATTATCTATAACCATAGTTTCAATCCGCTGCACCAAATAATAATCACAGAATGACTATATACAAATTATTTTGTCAAATAACATTATAAAGAAATTGCTTGGGATGAACATGTGAAAAATGGGGAATGAAATAAACTAATAAAACATAAGTAATGGCCCCTGGATAATTTTTCGGTTGGATTTTACTTTTTGTTTTTATAATGATGAAAAAAGAAATAAAATATAATAAATATATAATTCCATTAACCACATAATATCTAACATGTACCCACAATATGCTTGATCTCTGTGTTTATTATTCACATGATTGATTCAAATTCATCACAGGAATAATAAAATGGGGATAAATAGAAAAAAAGATATTCTAACTCGATATAGATTGATCATCAATGAATAATGATTCTACATCAAAGTTGTTGGTGATGTACTCAAGTTCTATTTCACAATAATTGATGATCCATGATCTGATCATTGTTCAACATAGAATGAGCCTCCAAGGCTCTCCCATAGGTTATTTTCTATTTTGCACTAATTACTATATTACCTTTAAACAAAATTTTTACACTTTTGTGTTTTGAATTTTAAAAATATGACATTCACAATTGCGATCAGTAAGATATTTGCAGCGTAATGGAACAAAATAATTTTTTTGGTGAATAGTAACCTACACTTATGAATAGTAATTTGACCCCTATTAAATGTGATATTCCTTAATTAATATTAACCTTACATATAATTGTATATAAATCTGCTTCAAGTGAATGTATGATGCACCTATATTTTGGAATAAGTAAATAAATGTTTTAAAATTGCCTTTTTTGAATAAATTTTGATTTTATTTATATATTAAATTAATCCTATTCAGAAATTTATTTCTGAAAAATTGATTTCATTTTTGGATTCTAAACATCTAAAAATGGTTAGGGTGAATTTTTGTGATTTTTTGAAATATTTGTATTTTTTATGAATAGTAAAATACGATAATTTACGATAAATTCTTAATACATGAATTATGATGTAATATACTGATGTATGGCTGAATTAAGGCCATTATCTCAAAATAAAAATCAAATATTACTATTCTTGGTCATGGAATCATCACTATTTTTGGTCATGATGGAAAATATTAAACTACGGAATTAAATATTATGAAAACTCTCCTCTCCTCCACTATAAATACCACCCCTCATTACATATTCTCTTCACACCTTCCATGCCACTACACATGTCTAAAATATTCCCATGAATCTTACTTAGACCATTCCCCACATCCTAGAGCTTCTGGTCCCATCAAAAGACCAATCCAAGGAGCATTAAAGTGGATTCAAGAGGTAAATACCCTATCTCTATTTTCCTTTAATTTCCATTCAATTTCAAGTTATTTTATTAAATCTCACCCAAAATATACTCTTTAATATGGTATGTTAACACTATTATCTTACATATAATGTTATGTTATGATAATAATGTTATAATATACCTTCCGACCCTCTTCTCCTCTTCTTTTTATTTTATAATGTGAAACATTTTTCGTGAGTTGTTAATTTATCACCTTCAAGAATGACATGTTTTCATTTTACTTTACCACATTCAGATATGGTCATGAAACCATTTTTATGTTTGAACCAGGATAAATTATATTTATTATAACCTATTTAATATTATAGAACAAAATTATGTACAAATTACTAAATTATTCAACAAAACAAGTCTGTTATGTTTGAAAGACCACCCAAATTGACCCAAACGATCATCCTTAAATTCATACTCAATAATCCATTCTCATGATATATAAATTTTTTTGTAAGATAATTTCAATTTCTATAACATCAAAAATAACATATATATAAAATTCTCGGTGGTTACCAAGGATTTAAATGAACATCCATTTATGGATACTAGTGAATCTTTCTAGGAAACTATAAAAAAGAACGTTCCTGAAAAATGAAATTGAACCAATTATCCATTTAAAATGTCCATTATTGAACATAAAAAGGTAATAATAAATCAATTAGATATATAATATTTTATTTAATTATTAATTTATATAACTAATTTTTTATTTAGGTCATTAATAATTAGGGAAGAACACTTTCAGACATAAGGTAAGGGATCCTTTCCATTTCACTCTTATTCATGATTTTCCCATATGTTATGACCTTTTATGTGTAATTCTTAGTTATGGGATATTATTTTGAAACTCAACCATATTCCATAACGATTTATAATTGATGATAAACCCCTTTACCTCTCATTAATCGCTTTTATGTACACCCGGTACCATGTTGACAATCCGTAAAACGTTTTACCAAAATCTCCATTATTCATTTAGGATGCTTTATATTTCATTATACCAAAATGAAGTTTGTGAATATTATAAATTAATTTTACATGTAACAAAATCAATTTTCATGACCCTCAAATCATTCTCCTTTTGGGATATACATGCTTTTAAATGATTTCCTCATCAATATTTCTCGATACGCAAACTTATTTTTGGAGAACTTCATAAATTCTTACCTAACTTAAAGTGGGATCTACACTCAATTTTATGAAACCATTATATTTAAAAAAATTATTTTTATTATATAAATATTCTTGGTTCACTTTTGGTTATATATAAAACATTTTTTCCTTTTCTATTTTAAAATCTCTATTGTATTTTCCTTAAAATCGGACAAAAATGTTTTAATAATACAATTTCTAAAATAAATTTTCTACATGTTTTCGATTATGTTTGACATAACATAACATAATATATTCATTTTTTACCTTATTAACATCCATGAGTGTTTTATTTACATTCTATCATGCACTCTTTTATGACACACCCATTGGTTATGATTTATGACATGATTTTGGTACCCAATACTTTCATGGGTTACCCTTTTGATTATGTAAGATTTATTATGAATGATTATTTATGTGGAAAAAATATTCATGAAATGTTATGATGGGTGATACTAGACATCACTCCAATGCATTGATTAAATTTTTGTCACATGAGATGTCATGTGTGACTGTCTTGTCGGTAAGCGTTGGCTTGGGAAAATATGTCAACCGATCTTAGTGGTTAGCCTTGACTCGTACTAATGTTATGTTTTATGTTGCTTCCACATTTCTATGAATCCATTAATATATGATCCCATGTTTATATTTTATGATTCTATATGTTAAATTAATTTTTATATCATAATCTCATGCCTTCTATCCCATGTGATAATGATTTGTTATTATGGTTATTCCATTACTGGGATTTTATCTTATCCATTTATTCATGTTATCTCTAGGTTATCTTGTGAATATGTATGATCACAATGGGAGATGGGATCTCTTTATTGAGTATAAATAAAAATTGGTTGTCATAATGTTTTATTATGTACATATTCCTCCAAGACACTAGACATTACAAACCTTGGATTGTAATCTAAGGTATAATTATGCTTCAAATCATGTGATGTTATATGTAAAAGTCTAGGATAACTATAGATGGTATCATTGGATGATCTGGTTATTTTTGGAGATCAGGAATAGATCACCTTAGTGTGTACCCTAATGATGAGACTATGTATAAGAAAACATCCCTAAATTTTGGTAAGAATAGAGTAAGTGTTTTATCAAGAAAATACATATATGTTTAGATAAAAATATGTAGATGTGGCTCTGGAATAGATGTACCTAGGAGTCAAAACTCCATTAAGGTGTTTTGGTCATGAGCCAGGGTATCATCATACACAACAATAGGCCTTTCTACACTATCAGTTTGATACTCCCGAGGGGAATTCTTTTGAATATTCATGAGATTAGTACAAACCATTATTAATGTAATTAGAAAAATACCATAAGAATATAAGTTAAGAAATAGATTGAGGATAACCTAGATTTAAACAAAAAGAATCAATTGCTAGGATATACATCTCATTTACATGTTTATCCTCTTGTGTTCAAATAATCCTTTCTATGATCAATAGTTAACAATTCAAGCCCTATAATTTTATGTTTTTTTATTGTTAATGGAGGGAAATAGAAGAGCACATTCCCACAATCAATTTGATATGGAATGTGAATATTCCCTTAATGATATACCTATGATGATGGGAATAGGTGATAATAACTTCATGGTAGTACATTCTCAATAGGCTGAGGATATGAATAATAACATGAATCATATATAACAACCTCTTCCTAGAATGAAAGAGAAATTTTACATTGAATACATCATACAACAAAGGCCTCCCATTTTTAAAGGATCGTCTAATCCCCTCCCCATGGAATAGTGGAATAAATCCATTGGAAGGATATTTTCAGTATTCCAGTGATTAGATGTAGAGAAGGATGTATAGGAGGACTATCATTTTGATGGGGAAGCATATCAGTGGTGGACACTAGTCAAGAATATGAAGTCCCCGGAGGAAAAATATTCCCTTTATTGGGAGGAATTCTAGAGGATGTTTTTCAATAAATATTTTTTCTCAATCCCTTTGTCTCGGGATAGAAATAGAGTTCCTCTAAATCAAGTATATGGAAGATGAGTTCATTAGGGAATATGAAGAAAACATTAAAACTAATGCAAGGTATGCCTTTGGCATTTTCATGAACACAAAAAGAAATGTGGATTGGATAATTAGTGAGATAAAGCTGAGTCTACGAAAGGTTATGGAGATTTGAGACTTAGATATTTATGAAGAGTTTTTCCATTGTTCCCTTAAGGTTGAAGTAGATATTGGAGACTCTCAGTGGTCTTTAGGGACTTGTGACAATAAGTAGAAAATGGAGAAAAACATGGGTGGTTCAACAAAAAAATCCCATGATGGAATGATTCCTGAATATCCTACCTGTTAATGTTGTGAGAAGAAGAGTCCTGGGAACTATCTAATGGGAACGTGGAATTTCATCAAATGTGGAAAGACAGAACATCTCACTAAAAACTGATGATGATATATAAAAAATATCACTAATTTTGTAGAAGAAAAAAGTGTTTATATAAATACACTCCCTGTAGTGCATTGTTACACCTACAAGGAGGCTAGAAATTATGAAAACAATTTCCATATGACAAGGGTTTTTGATAGGAAATCCTCAAAAACCACCATGGAAACAAAAAAAGGATTATGTTATCACTACTATTGACATGGATCTAGAAAACTATGTGGTGGAAGGTAGGCCAGTTATTCATTCCAGAATAGTGAACATACTATTTCATCATGGTTATACTCATTCTTTTATATCTTTTATGTCTAGTAGAACTATTCAAAAACCACCTCAAAATTTAGAGGAAATGATATCTGTGAGAACATCGAATGAGGAACTCATTGCGTCCATGGTTAATAAATCCTCCCTAGTTAATGTATATCAATTGACCCTCCTAGAAATTTTTATCATAATTCTTTTAGTGGTGTTTAACTTTATCTTAGGCATGTATTTTCCATATTTTTATAGATCCAACATCAAATTTTGGAAAAAAGACTTCATTCTTCAAATCACGAAGAATCCTCTGAAGCATTACATGTGTAAGGAGGAAAATTAATATCTTTTGTAATAATAGTCTGAAATGTGGATATTAATTCATTATGAGCATTCATTTATATATCAAATGATTGATATAGAAGATGGAATCATGCCTGAAGGCATGCCTATCAAGAGGGATTAAACTGATGTATTCCCAAAAGATTTCCCCTAGTCTTCCTCCTGACCGTGTTGTTGAGTTCTCAATTGAAAATATTCTTGGATCTCTACTTATATGAAATACACCTAATATAATGGACACTATAGAGTTGGAACAGCTGAATAAACTGTTATAGGAGACCCTGGAGAAGGGTTTTATATGCCCGAGGGATTCACCATGGGGTGAACTAGTCATATTCACTATGAAAAAGGAAGAAATATTTCACGTTTTCATTGATTATTATGAGCTCAATAAAATCACTGTAAAGACCAAGTATCCCCTTACTCAGATAAGTGACTTGATTGATTAGCTTCACAGGGACATTATTTCTCTATGGTGGACCTTCATTGAGGATGTCACCAATTAAAAATAAGGAACGAATTATTTCCCCAGGACTGCATTTCAAACAAGGTATTGACACTATGAGTTCATAGTGACACCCTTCAGACCCACAAATTCTACTAAAAATTTCATGGATTTATTGAATAATGTCTTTAAAGATTACCTTAACAAATTTGTTTTAGTATCGTTGACTATATTTGGATATACTCCTAGAGAAAGGAGGAACATGAAGAGCATTTGAATATTGTTTTTAAGACATTTATAAGGGATAAAAATTTTGAAATGTATAGTAAATGTGAGTTCTGGATAGATGAATTATCTTTTTTGGGGAATGTTATCACCAGAAAAGCGATATCTTTGGACCCTTCCAAGAAAAAGAAAATTTAAGAGTTTCCCGAAAAACATCTATAAGGGATATCCAAAGATTTATGGGTCTAGCGGAGTATTACTGAGGATTTGTGAAGATCTTTTATGATTTTCAAACCTAATGAACAGGCTGACATGGAAAGTATTAATGATTTTCTATTCTAATGAATGTGTAGAATATTTTAAGGAGTTTAAAAATATGTTTAAAATTGCTTCAGTACTAACACTCCCAATAAGTGGAGAACTCATTGTGGTTTAAATTAATCCATTAATGAAGGGACTGGGATGTGTTCTAATTCAAAATGATTAAGTGACCAGCTATGCCTCAATGTAGATGAAAATAAATAAGCAAAACATTCCCTTGCATGATCCTGAGTTGGTGGCGTGGTCTTTTCATTGAAAATCAGGCAGTATTATATTTATTGGTATAACTGTGAGATATGTACTGATCATAAGAGTCTCAAATTTATATGCTCGAAGAAAGAGATTAATATTTACCAATAAAGATGGATAGGCACATCAAGGATTTAAACTGCTCAATTCACTACCATATCGGTACAAAAAATATTGTGGTGGATACTCTAAAAATAAAAAACCCTAATCCATTATAAATGATGAGAATTGAAAAGGATATGATCATTTTGATTTTCATAGTATGGAAATGGAAATCATTAATGGAGGAACATAATCAGTCCTTTCTTAGATGATTTATCAACCATCTATCATAGAGAAAATAAAGGATGCTAAAAAAAGATGTTGAAATTTTGGAAAGGTTGGAAGCTTTCAAAAATTGGAAATCCTCAGTGTTCATGATTGATGGGGAAGGATTTGTAAGATTTAGGTCATGATTATGTTTACCATCCAATCTAGAGATAAATAAGGACCTTCAAAATGATGCACGTAGCTCTACCATATGTATCCACCTAAAGAGCCCAATGATGTATCAAGATCTCTAAAAGAATATTTTTTGGGACAATATGAAAATAGAGATTTCTGAACATACATCAAAGTGCATGGTTTTTCAACCATGGAAGAATGAAATACAAAAGTATAGGGGGATGATGCAACCACAACCCATACCTATGAGGAAGTGGGAGAACATTATCGTGGACATTGTCAATGGACATCCAAGGACATCCAGTGGAATAAATTCTATATCGGTCATGGGGGATCATCATACAAAGACAAATAACTTTGTTTCTATTTAAGAGGAATTCACAATTGAACAACTATCATAGATTTACATAAAATAAGTGGTAAGGATGCCTCAAGTACCATTATCAATAGTATCCAATCGAGATCTGAGATTTTCCTAGAAGTTCCTAAAAAGTATCTAGCATGTTCTAATCATGGAATTGATCTTCAATACAACCTATAATCTTCAACATAATTCCCAATATGAGTGACCAATTCAGACACATGAAGATATGTTGAGAGAATCTTGTATGGACATCAAAGGAGTATGGGAACAAAATCTTTCACGTGTTTAATTCTCATACAACAAAACATTCCACTAAAGCATCTGAATGGCATAAACCGAAGATATTTTATGGTAAAAGGTGTAGAACACACATCTGTTGGGATGCAATTTTTGAACTTAAGCTGGTAGGACCTGAAATGGATGAAGAAATTGGGGAGAAGGTGATAACAATTCAACATCACATAAAGGAAGCACAAAGTCGAAAATAGATTTATGCAGACAATTGTCAACAATGCCTTGAGTTCAAATTTGGAGACATGTTTTTACTACGCATATCTCTATGAGAGAATGTAATGTAGTTTGGGAAGAATGGGAAGCTAAGTCCTGGGTACATCAAACCCTTCAATATTCATGTTTGTATCGAGGTAATAGCCTATCGAATGGAACATCCACATACCTTTTCTGATGAAAATGATTTCTTTCATGTATCTCTATTAAAGAAGTACATTCCAGACCCTTCACATGTACTCTCTTCAGAGATGGTATAGATACTGGATGATCTTTCTAACAGGGATCAGCCAGCGAAGATCATGGATCATAGATATAAATTTTAATGTAAAAATACTACTCACCTGAGC
Source organism: Viscum album (assembly GCA_963277665.1). NCBI lineage: Eukaryota > Viridiplantae > Streptophyta > Magnoliopsida > Santalales > Viscaceae > Viscum > Viscum album. The sequence goes on along the minus strand of OY728142.1, from coordinate 834,357,697 downwards.
AAATAACTATAGAGAACACATAATTATGAAGAGGAAACAAGGGAACTAGAAGAATAAATTAAGGAAAATGTACATGCACCTGTTTATGGCCAATAATGTAAAATAAAATTTCATGGGAGAAATTTCATAAGGTGTGTAGAATATAACGATCTAATGTTTTTCAATGGAAAATTATTTCTTATTATTATGCCATATAATAACATGAAATCACAAAATAATGATCTAATATGTACTATGTCACCATTAAACATAATTTTTATACTTCTGTGTTTTGAATTTTGAAATTATAATATTATGGTTGCGATCAGTATGATGTTTGGAGTCTAATAGAACAAACCAAATTTTTGTTGAATAGTATCAAACCCTTATTAATACTATTTTTACCCTTGTGAACAATGATATACCATAATGAATAGTAACCTTTTCTATGATAGTATATAAATAAAATTTTAGTGAATGTACAAAGTACATATATTTTATAATAAGTAAATAAATATTTTAAAACATCTTTTTTAGAGTAAATTATGAATATAATTAAACATTAAATTAATCATATATTGAAAATTATTTCCAAAAAATAGATTTATTTTTTTGATTCTACATGTTTAAAAATGTTAATGGTGAAATTTAAGGATTTTTATAAAATACATTATTTTTTATGAATAGTAAAATACGATAATTTATGATAAATGATTTATACATGTATTATGATGTAATTATTGATGTATCGATGTTATAAGGACATTATTCCGAACTCACATGCACACATTACTATTATTGGTCATTGATTCATCACTATTGATGTTATTGAGGGAAAATATAAAACTAAGGAACAAAAACTCCCCCTCCTCTATTATGAATAAATCCCCACCTTACCTCTCCTATTAACACATCTCATGCATCAAGACATGTCTAAAATCTACCCAATAATCTTAATTATCACCTACCCATGTCCTAGAGCTTTTGGTCTCATCAAAATACCAGTCTGAGGTTCCTTAAGAAGTATTTAATGGGTAATTCCCCTCTCTCTTTTCCATTAATTTCCTTCCAAATTCACGTTTTTTTCATAAATATATCCCCACCTATCCTCATACACATGGTATGGTAACTCCAATAATGTAAATATACTTTAATGTTATGATAATAATTTTATAATATATCATCCAACCTTGTCATCCTCTTCTTTTTATTTTATAAATGAAACCATTGATTGTGAGGTTTTAATTTATCACCTTCAAGAATGACATGTTTTCATTTTCCCTTACTGCCTTCTGATCTAGTAATGAAACCATTTTTATGGTATAAACATGATATGGTAAGTTTTTATATCCTGATTAATGTTCTGGATCTAAATTATGTACATATTAATAAATGATCAAAGAAAACAAGTTCTTTGTAGTCAAAAAACCGCCCGAATTAACCAAAACGTTCATCATTAAATTCTTATCTAATGATCCATTCTCAGGGTATATAAAAAATTATTTATGATATCATTTCAAGTTATTTACCATAATAAATATCATATAACTACAATACTGTATGTCTAACCATGTTTAAGATGAACTTCCATTCATGAATACAAGTGCACAGTTCAAGGAAACTATAAAAAGAACAGTCTCTAACAATGAAATTGAACAGATTAACCATCTAAAAAGCCATGAATTAACATAAAAAGGGTATAATAAATCAATTAAATATATAATAAGTTCTAAACTTATTAATTAAGAATCCATTTTTTCTCATTCATCTCATTAATAACAAGAGAAGAACACCTTCAAACATTAGGTAAGAGATCCTCTCCATCTAACACTTATTCAAGATGGTCCTCTATGATATTCCCTTTTAAGTGTAATTCCTAATGATGGGGTATGATTATGAACCTAAAAAATACATACCTAATGATTTATAATTTATTATAATACCCTTTTCTTTCATGAATTATTTTTATGTACACCTGATACCATGCCGATAATCTGTAAGGAATTATACCTGAATATCCTTTATTCATTCGGGTTTCCTTATCTTTCTTTCACCAAATATGAAGTTACCGTATTTCTTAATGTGAATCTTATATATTATGTGTAAATTTACAGAATTCATTTATCAATACCCTTTAATCATTATCTTTTTGAGATATTCATTTTTCAAGTGAGGTCCTCCTCAATAATTATCGATAAGAAAACTTGTTTTAAGGGAACCTCCTTAATTATTACCTGATTTCAAGTACACTCTATCCTATGTTTTAATACACCATTATATTTATAAAATAAGTATTTTTATTGTGAAATTATTTTGGTTTCACTTATATTTTTATATAAAATGATGTTCCAGTTTCAATTTGAAAATATCTATGGTATTTTCCAAAAATCTGCACAATAATGTTTTAATGCTAAAATTTCTAAAATTAATTTTATGCTTGTTTTTAATTCTCTTTTAAATCACATACCATCATATATTCCTATTTTAATTTATGAAAATCCATGTATGTTCTAATTTCTTTGATTCATGGACACTTTTATGGTATACCTATTGGTTATGCTTTATGACATGACCGTGGTACCCAATTCATTGCATGGGTAACACTTATGTTTATAAAAATTGATTATGTATGATTATTAAGTTGCAAAAATATTCATGAAAAGTTAATATGGGTGCACCTAGATAGCGGACCAATGAATTGGGTAATGTTATGTCTCATGAGATGTTATGTGTGACAGTCTTGTTGGTTTTCCTTGGCTTGTGATACTATGTGAAATAATCATTACAGTTAGCCTCGACTTATAATAAAGTCATGTTTTATGGTTATTCTATATTTCTGCGATTCCATGATTATATGATACCCTGTTTATATGTTATGATTCCATATGTTAAATAACTTTTTATATCACAATGACTATCCTTCTATCCCATGTGATAATGCTTGGTTCTTATGGTTATTCCCTTGCGGGGCTTTTACTATATCCCATTTGTTCATGTTATCCCTTAGCTATCCTATATTGATGTCTTAGCATAATGGAAGTTTGGATCTCATTAAGGAGTATATATAAAGTGTTGTTTTTATATTGTTTGATTATGTACCTAGTCTTCCAAGACACTAGTCTTTACAATCCTTGTCTTGTAATCTGTTGTAAAATTATGCTTAAAATCATGAAATGAAATATATAAAAGGCTAGGGTCACTATAAGATTACCATGTGATTTTTCAATATACACTTATTTATAGACCATGATAGGTTGTTGAGTATATATATAATAAAATAAAAAATAATAATTTTATTCATTTAAAAAATTCTCTCACAACAACCCTCTACTCGAACATCAAATGTTGTCTATAATTATATCATTTAAAGGGTAAAACCAACACACTAAACTCAATTGTTCCATCAGACTGTTGATATGATCATCAATTAATTGTTATTCAATTTTTCATGAAAACAACCCATGTTTGGTATTTATTATATTTTAAAAAATAACATGGGCCCATCATGCTTAATAATCTCATATCATCTCAGTACCAGTCTATAAATAAATCCTTTTATTGTTATAAATCAATACATTGAAAAAATGTCATTAATATGAATTTTTAATCATGCGACAAATTTTCTCTGATTTCACAATTGAACACATCTTCTTTACAAACTGAACTCAATTAATCCAAATTATAGTCAACCAAATTTATTAAAAAATTAGAACTTTGAGTGCATTTAGTTAGCAATGAAAACATTTTTTCTTTTTTTTTTCTTTTTATTCTCTATAACTATTTTTTGTTTTATATATCAAGTATCAAGAGAAACTTCAACATTTCATTAAATAAGAGTAGGGGTAATCTTTTACATCTGAATACCTTTTGATTATTGTTCAAAATAAATCTGAAAGTCTTCTTCTTCTGATATAAGTGATTAATAAATTAAATTATGTCAAATTAGTGCTAGAACCGTTGATTTGATAACATTTTCTATTACCAATTAATTGTGTTGTTAAATTGGGAGGGAAGGGTGAATCAGGTGTGACATGTTTTTATGAATTATTTTCCATTTCATTTACCTCATTATAGTCACACCAATATCATCTATTAGGATGAATGGATCCTATATACAATGTATAATGAAAATGAAACAAAAACTATAGTGTTTATATGGTTTTCTAAGATATCCCACACCTTTCGTTGCTTTTTATACACCCCAAACATGGATTATATTTGATAACATTGTTATTAATTATAATGGTCTAGGTATACACTATTTATACACATAAGTAGTTTATCCTCATGTTTATCCTGGTTATATTCCCTATATTCCAACTCTTATTCTTTGGGTGGTTATTACACCAATAATATTCTCATCATATAAACAAGTTATACCCTTATTCTCAAGACTCTTCAACAACTAGTTATAACCCCCAGTATTAAGCTCCTTCTTCTTCTCTGTATTGATCAACAATAGGATGACCTCTTGACCTTCCTCCATGAGATTACTAAATTTCACTTTCTCATGTATATGTCATGATCAATTGAATATTTATTGTATTTTTGAAATATATATGATCAACTATATAAGACCTTTTTCCTCAGTGAATCAATGTTCTAGAAATTATTTATTCTAAAGTTGGAGTCATTACCATTCATAATGTTTGCATGTTCTTCCCTCAAATTATTCAAATATTATTCTCTACCCGAATAATCATAGACAAGTAGAATTACTCCACATTTGAGTTCTTATATCAAAAAACCCAATGTACATCATGGATGGATATTTTATGCATGGTTAATGACTTGTGAAGCCATATCATATTTATTTTAAATATTATTTTATGTTATTTTTGGTTCTATGTTTTATTTTTCACATAAAAATCCTCTCATTCCAAATATCACATACATGTAAATATCTAACATAGGTTTTGGTATCTTACTATTCTCAATCTTTTTTGTGTAACTGTGTCACACAATCTTATAACTTCATCTTCACTTTAGGTTATGTGGTATTACAATAATTTTCATAGAAACTAGTGAGGCTTTATTGGATATGTTGTTTATGAAAAATATGTGTTTATTATAGATTGATATGCATGGTATTGATAAATTTTCAAAAACTCCTGAAATGATTCACAAAAAATTATCTATTTCCTAAAACTAAAAATGTTTGGTGTGATTCCTTCTTCTTCATGAATGAAAATTTACTCATAGTAAGTATTCTATTTGAAATAAGGATTCTTGGTGATCTATTTATCTGAAAATGTGATCCCCTTTCTTTCTAGAATGAATCTCTTATGGAAATGGGCTTTGGTATTTTAATGCGAGTTTACATTACCTCATTTACATATTCACACATTCTATCCATTAACATAATGATGTTTTAAATAATTTTTTAATGTATAAAGATATCATCATTTGAAAAAATATCATTTATATTTTTTTATTACTCATGCTTTTTTCCATGTGACATTAAGGTTAAAGTCATATTTAATTATTTAAATACACCACACATGGATACAAATATAATCACATGAACCATTTTTTAGCTTTAATTTATTATATAATTACGAATAAATTGAAAAGCTATTATATCTTCTTATCATCCACAATAATTTTCCTCTCCTCAATCTTATTTATTTATAATATATAGAGATTTCATACAAGGAGGTCTATAGTTTCATAGTCTCATTATCTAACATTTGTGAGCTTGTCATGATAATGATAGTTGTGACTTAAAATAACTATATAGTATAGGAACATTTCGAGTGTTTGGAGGATAAATATGACACACCATTTAAATCTGATAGAGTAGATGAAGGTAATCGCACATCCCTATTTATTTATGTACCATTTAATGATGGGTGAATAATACCAATGATATTCTATAAAAAAACACTATTTCGTTGATATATACTTTGTAAATCAGTCCATGCGGTAATATTATCTGCCTAAAGTTAGGGTTGGTTGATAGATACACAAGCAAACACCTCCCCACACTACCATGTTTCCACGTACAATATCCCTGGAACCTTTATTCACTCACTCACCCATTTTCACATCCCACATGAAAATGTAGGAACTCACTAACACCTTCAACCTTTCTAGAATAGTTGGATGGATCAACCATGTGGTTGAGTCCTACCCCCATAATTTGGTAGATCTATCATCGTGGAAATACTATTTTTCCATATTTTTTTACTAAACTATATTAATCTGTTATTAGATCTTATTCAATTTTTCTATGCCTTCTCATATCAAATGAAAACCCATAACTCTCAACATATCCCTACAATATTATCCATGAAAAATAATATTTTTCCTGAAATTAAATAATTTTACTTCTCTATCATGTTGTGTATAATTCTTCATACTTAGTACAACTGAAACATTAGATTGATAGTAAATACTGGTACAATAGTCAACACATTATAACTATATATATTTCCATCAATCTATCATACATTTTAAAAAATGAACTCAAAACAATTTTATTTTTTGAAAACCTTTACCACATTTACGTTATAGAATATATGGTTTATGGTGTATTAATCCCACTGAATTTTTCTTACAATTATTTTCATTTGGGAGGATAGACCACTCGAGCCATTGGTGGACAATCTTTTCCCCCTCTCCAACCTCTTCCTCTTTCTCATCACAATTGATTGAAAAACTTCTTGTCCATGTGGTTACCATTGGGTCCAATTAATACAATAAAATAATTGTACCAAATTTTGGGATTAGCATATGTTAATGGATGGAAATAAATAGACATACAACATGTGTTGTCTTATGGCCATGATGAATAGAAGGCTTCAGTGGGATGGCTGAGATATTCTAGCAAAGGAGATAGTCTCTATGGTATGGGAAGTGATGGTTACATCATCTAGATACATTTATTTGTAAGGATAATGAGATAAAATGGTACATAGATGTCACCAACATGGTGGGTTTCACTGTGGTTTATGGTATGGTTTTTAAAGGGATGAAAAAATTACTTGACCTGTAGTTTCTAATCACACATCTTGTTTTTCAAGTGGATACACAACTAATGTTGTGATGAAGTACACATCGATAACCATATTTTGTTGTGAATTTCATATATATGTTATGTAAAAAGGATATACAATACACTACATGGCCATGTATTGAATGGTACATTCTCATGCCACAAACATTATTGTGTACATTTTTTCATATTATAAATGCATTGTGTATTTTGAGATGACATAACTCATGAATTAGAAAGACATTAATAATAATACATGATATTAACAGTTAATATAAAGAAGGATTGAATTCATTAATGTGGAAAACACAATGATATGGAGAAAGTTATTCATGCGTGATTCTCATATGCTATGAAATCATATTTTAAAGTGAAATAAATACCATGTACTTTCTATTTTCTGTTATATATTTTATCTTCTCACTTGGTTCCTTGATTAGATAAGGAATAATTCAATTATATCTATATTTCTACATAGTCTTGATGTTATGGTCCACAAAAACATCAATGGATGATTTTATTGGTATTTAGGTGTTTGAGTACTATTTATATATAGCGATGATGACAATGTTTTAGAATGGTTTTCAAAGTTGTATTACAGTTGAATCTAAAAGGAATATACCCTAATTCCATGTTATATAACATAGTATGATAGAGGTTTTCATAGAGTAAAACATATATATAAAAAATATAATAGTTATTAATTTTTTATATTTTATTTTTGAATAGAGAGATATTGTACAGGTGGATTGTGTATGTTGGGTTCTATAAAATAGATAATTTGTAGTTCCTTGAATTAGATGAGAATACTAATTTCACACTACTAAATATTTTTTATTAATGTTTATTGTTATGGATATTACATTCAAATGACCCATAAATATCATCTATCAATAATATTATTAGGGTAATTCATGACCAAAGGGTACATTTGACGTAACCATAAGAATTTATTCATTTATATATGAAACATTTGTGTAAAGAAGTGGTGAAGGCGTAATAACTATGGAATATTCAATGGGGTTTATTTCCTAGATCCAGAGTAGATGTGAGAAATTCCTAGGTAAGCCACTATACATAGATCTATCCCTCCTAAAGCATTGCTCATATAATATCTTTAACACCACAAGATATTAATATATCCTGAAGGTTCAGATGGTGGATCACAATGAATTTGAGCCATTCAAAATAATACATGGATACTACATGGAGGAATGATCCTTTTTGTTGTTCCTTGGTGTCTTTTTCAAGCACTGAAAAAAGGAAACTAAAGTACTTTAATTTATCATAAGTTATACAGATTTTATTTTCAGTTTCATATAATTTAATTTTCATAGGAATTGTGCTCTATGGATTTGTGATTCTTAAATAATTTACTTTTTTATTTAATTTTCAATCCTAACATAGATACTTTTAAGAGGTATCAGAGGTAGGAAATGTTTTTATTCATGATATCATGATTCAAATAGTGGTTTTTAGAATTATAATGATTATAATATTTTCTATCATTATATATGATTTATATGATTTTACCTAATTATGCCTTGGATTAAGATATGTGATTTCATATCAATACACGTAGTTCAAATAGCTCAGTTTTCATTAAATCAAACATTATGATATTGAGACACTATATTTTATGACAACACTATATATTGGTGTTAATTCCAATTCATCCTATCATCTATGCGATGTCAATGATAATTTTAATGAATGATTGATATATAATGGTTTTCCTTTGTAATGTAAGAACATGACCTTAATTCATGTGAGTTTTAAATTAATACACAATATTGTTATCATATTCTTGAATGAAAAAAACATATGCAAACCACTTATTATAAGATTTGATAATGTAATTCTTCATAAAATATGATAGAGAGATCTTAAGAAGATTATGTCTCATAGCCCTATCATTTGTATGTGATGATCCCACTGATTTAGTTAAATTCAACTAAAAAATCATGAATTTGAAATATAAATTGATTTATTAAGTTCATGAAATTATTATAAATCACTAGGTATTTGGGAATATTTAAATAATTTATTAATGTTTTTATGAGTTAATTAATTATATATTGTTTAACATTTAATTAATTAAATGTTTAGAAAACCTTTAATGAATGAATATACAGAAATATTAAATATAAATATTTAATTACATTTTTCCATGTATATGATATGAATTATAATGTAAATATAAATAATATTATTGGATATTATAAGTGTAATTTATAAAAGTTTTATAAATTAAAAAAATATCGCAAAATTTAAATGATGTTATATTTAAAAATAAGGATTGATTACAAAGTATATTTTTGATTGTTCCAATTATGAGTCCTTAAATAATGAAATAATTTAATCAATGAAAAAAATATATTATTGTTTTCTTCAATGGGTATGATAAAATGAAAAATTAAATATTTAGAGTATGAAAAATAATTAAATAATTTAATTCGAAATATAAAATTATCATATTTCATAAAATATCATATTTAAACGTGAATGCAATATAATTATTAATACGAAGAAGTTCATATTAGGATATAAATATTATTTTTTATGTTTATCTAATTATGAAATGCCCAATATAAATTTTAAAGCGTTTATAATATTTTATATATGGATTTTTAATATAAATATATTCCATTTTAAAATATGTGATGTATTCATTTATTTAATAAATATTCAAAAGTTTATTTATAAATGTAATTTTTAAAATATTAATGGTAGTATTCTTTAGATTAATTTTCAAAGGGCTTCTATAAATTATCTTACATTTATCTATGAAGGTACATGTTTTTTTTGATAATGGTTTTATTTTTCATCATCCCTGAATTAAGATAGTTATTAATGTTATTTTCATGAATTTAGTTTTTGAACATAGTCTATACGAATTGGGTATTAGAGTAATGTAGTAATTAGAATCTCTCATGAGTAAAGTATCCCTATGTAGAGGGAGACTGAGTAAGACTTCTCACTCGCCTGAATGATGGTGAAATTTTCTAGAATTTTGGGGGATGAGTACATATTCATTTTGGAATAATCATGATGGGATGGATAATATTACAAAATTTCAAACCATTACAATAAAATTTCATATATATTGCATATATTATGTATTTACATATCTGTGAACATGTTAATATTTGGGTTTTTGATGGGAAAAAATACCATTTGTTATGTAAAGTGTTATACAATAAGACGGGTTAAATACATATTTCTCATGGATGGAAAAGGATTATAATCTAAATCCATAGAACCACACATATGTGAAGGGATGAATATTTTTTAAGATGAAGAGAATGGGTCCCCTTTAAAATAATTTTTTTTATATTTCTCCTAAAGGGATACATTCCAGACATCGATAAATAGTTTTTGGCCATTTTATAGCGGCCCCACATTATCATGTGTAAGGAAAGTAAGAAATATGGTGACCCTAACCCATAGGATCTTTATTCATGGTGTCTACATTAGGTTACAATTATTTATAAGACCCTAATAGGAATGTGTTATCCAAAGGGAGAAAGATGGATTTATCCATATACTGGATTGAAAATACATTTATTCTCTCTAATATCTAAGTATATGATATGGTATTATTGTTATGATTCTATACCCAAATTACTATGTGGTGAGTGGAAATATACTGTAGAATCATTACATTGTGAAATGTATTGCATGGAAAACATATGGATAAGGTGAATTTAAAAGGGTTCATCATTTTCATTGGAGTGTATTTAAAAAAATTAAAAATTAAATAAATGATTTACATGATACTCATTTGATTAAAGAATTAATTGTAAATAATGACATCATAATAAACATTAATATTTGGCTTTATATCATTATTGTTTATGATAAAACTAAATAATAGTAATTTAGTTGTTTGGTATTCGATCATAAGAACAGTTCTTAAGAAATAAGGATAATATAATGTGATTGAGAAATCCCTTATAGGGAAATAGACTACTGAATTTGTTCAAAAATTTGATATAGATACCTATGATAGGTCTCTAGAGGGATCACTAGAAGTTTCTACTCTCATACTTGTGATGTTTGAACTCATTTTTTAAAATAATCATAAAAACATGGATTTTTATATGATGATTGATAATAAAAAACATTATTACTAAAAACCAATAAGGAATGTGTAGTGTGATGTGTCAAAGTATCTATTTAGTGAAATATAGAAGAAAAAATGAATATAAAATCATGTTCTCAATATTATTGTGTAATTAAATGACATAGAGGTATTGATTTCACCTCTTAGTCTTGAGTCAATGAAATATCTTATTCTATAATCACCATCATAAATATTTTATTAGTGATTGCGAACAATAATAAGAATGAGTTCAGTAATGTTTTACCTAAACACCCTAATTTATTGATTATTGCTGATTAAGACAAGATTAGTCAAGAATAATGATCCATAATGATTATGTATGGGGAATAGTATTATTTTTTTGCTAAAAATATAAGAAGAGTTGTCATAGAGATTCATTAAATAAAAAAAACTATACAAAAGGATGAATGGGTAGTGTTTTTATTGTGAAGAACCTGCCTATTATAGAAGTAACTATTCAAAATAATTAAAGAGTTTAAGGAACCCTCATGGAGATTCTATCTATATAATTAATTTTTTTACACATCTATTTTTACATTTTTAAAGCTACATAATCCAAACAAAATGTTCTATAAGTGTCAAAATTTATAGGATTTCACAAGTGATATATGATTTGAAGAAGAAATGTAATATTTTGAAATTTTTTGTTAGATTAATTGGTTTCAAGGTTACATTGTTTGGTAATATGGATAACATTAATATTGATTATATCTGATTAAATATTTTGTAATAATTATATTGGTTTAAATTTTATGTGATAATATGTTTTTGGTATAAACAAGTTGTTAATATTTATAAAATTAGTTTGTTTTTTTGATAAATTTTTTCATGAATAATAAAAATTATATAGAGTTTTGGAAAATAAAAAAAGGATAAAAATAGTTATATCAATGATTTTTTTATCCATGCATATCTTGTAATATGAGTTGGTGGATCCCAAGAGGTACTGATATGGTTTTTGTGCATAGCGAGGATGTGGAATTGGAAATGACTTTATTATTGGGTGTGATGGATTTAGTTTCTAATATTTAAATCCTATAAAATGAAATTTAGATGATTCTTAAGCCTGTTATAAGTGTTTATATATCAATATAAGAGTTCCTCATATAACTATTATGATGGATGAAGATGATTTAATTCCATACAAAAAATTACAATATTGTGACATAAATTTTTATTTGACAAGGATTTTTAATCCACAACGTACGTACATGCCGAATCCTGAAAAAATATCATCAATCAACATCCCAGTAGAGGTGTCTAGAATATAACACCTTGATTATTTATGTGTTTAATTTTTCCAAATAAATTATATTTAATTGGTTTCTTTCATTGCAAACTAAAGAAAGTTATAATTTCTTTATTCACAATGAAAAGTAATTCTTTCACTAATTGAAACATGTAGATTAAATTTTAGTAGATAAAAAACAATTTTTATCTTGTGTTACACCCAATACTGACTTCCATTGATAATTTTCATTACATGAAAGACTGGATTTTACTAAACTACAACATACTATTAAAATTATTTTAAAAACATTATTATTATTATCGCATAGTTATTAGATTGGGATATATGAGTACGATTAAAAAAATTATGAATCTACATTTTATTTATATTTATAAAATTAATTTTTTGGTTTTCTTCTATTTTTAAATGAAAATAAAAAGAAATTTATTATAAAGGATGTATTTTTATAAAACACTATTTTACGCCCAAAAAGGTGATCCATCATACTAATTTAATATAATAAATTTTATTTATATTTTATTATGAAATTTATATATTATAAATCCAATGAATTGTTTTTAATTTTATAAAATTAGTTTGAAAGGCAAAAAGTAAGAAAAAATTCAATTTTTGGATTAAAAAGATATATTTTCCTAAAAGGTAGTTTACAACCATTTAATGGAAGAATTATTTGAGAAATAATATTTTCATATATTATGATTTTTAATTTATAAAATAAACGTCATTTTTGAAATATTTATATCATAATTTAATTCTTGGGAATTTTTGGTAATTTCTATGTAGTTTCATTTTTTGGATGAATAGTAAAAAAATGTATAATTTTAATTGAAAACAGAATTTATTATTTTATTTGTGTAGATATATTATATTTAAAGTTGGTTTCAAAGTATAATAGGATTAATTATACATCCATGAATCATATTTATGGAATTTAAATCAATTTAATATTGAAATTTTATATAAAAACAACTCGAACAATTGATTATTTCAACTTCAAAAACCTGTTGTCACGTCCTGCATATGGGATAAATTTGGAATTAATTTCTACCACTTATGTATTTATAGTTTAGACGTATTTATTAAATAGTTTTAATCATTATAATTTATTGTGGATATTATGTTAATTTTAATTTTTGACAAAAACATATAAGTGAAATCAACAAAAATAAATTTGGGCGGTTAAGGTAAAAACAAGCAATCATTGTTGGTAAACATTAATTTTAAGGGACCAAACCACCTAAAAAATCATAAAAAATATATTTAATGGATATATAAAAACCATATAGTAAATTTTGTATAATATTTTTTTATTATTCTAGGCACATGATTTAAGGGAGACCTCCCAATACTTTTTACTTTTTTGTATATACAAGAAAAGCATTGTACAATAAAAATGGAATCACCCCCTCACTAATTCGCACCTATAAATCCTTTAAACTCTACCACAACCTGATGAAATAAGTTTCCAAAATCCTTAGTCCCATTATAGAATAATAAATTTGTGTATCAATAAAAAAATAAATTCAATTGGTGCAAACCAAAAGGGGTTCCCAAAGAAGAGGTAACAATCTCCAACGAGAAATTTTGTTTTATATATTTCCCAAAAAATTAAATTATTATTATTACATGAATATATAATGATAATAGTATCCTATATATAATGATACATTTTAATTTGAATGGTTAAACCAAAACCTACACACACTTCCTTCAACTGGGATACACAATAATAGTTTTTGTTTATGGAGGGCTACCGCTTGGCGAACTGATGTTGTTCATTCTATTATTACCACATCTATAGGATGGAAATAATTATGAAATTACTATATTTTTAGGATATATATGATAATTTTTATGTATCATAGTTACTTTAATTATTATATTACACATAAAATATTTCTTTCTATTTTATGAGAATACGATAACATCTTTTGTGAATATCTGGACTACCACCCCCTTAAAGGGATGTGACTTGTTTACATAATACAAGGAATGTATAAAGGAAAATTTTAATAAAAAAATGTTATATATATAAGATATAATAATTATTATATAATGAAAATATATATATATATACATATACATCATTTACTTTCTGCCTTTCAATACAACAACAAATCGATACTACATTCATGCGTACGAACAGTCTATAGCCCCCATGAATGGAGAATATAATTTTATAATTTTATATTTTATAGATTATTAAAAATACATATATGATGAATATATATGATATTTTTTTAATTATTTTCAACATTTAAATAAGTAAATTATTTTCAATGATAACAGAAAAAAATAACATGTCAAAACTTATATGAATTAGAAAGCAGATATTATCCAAAACAAAACATTAACATATAATTGTTTATATAAGTTTTATATAAAGTCACAAAAAAATAATATATGGTATTATAAATAATTATATGGTTATTTTTTACATTTATAATAAAATTATATTTATTTTACATGGGTTTTGAAGGTGTAAGATATATTTCAATACTTAATGTAAGAATTTTATCGTCTCACTTTTATTTCTCTGAGATATATGCTATATTCAGAAATTATTATTGTTGTGTGTCATATATAATTCTATATGAAATATTATTCCAAGAATTTTATTTATTTAATTGTATGAAAATTATGAAACTATGTTATTATTTCACATATATCAATATTAAAAAGCTACTCAATATGTAAGGGGATTTATAGTCTCACATTTATTTATATGATACTTAAACCATATTCCCCATAAATTTCTATTGTGTAATGTGTACACATGACATTAATGTATTATGTTGTTCTTATAGTAAATTTGTTTTATTTTAATATCCATTTTATTATCTTTCTTTCATGATGTTTTTGGTTCAACTGTTACTAAATCTGTCATGTAATTTTTTCTCAATTTTATTTCATTGAGAAACATGTTATATAATGAAAATATATTATTTTACTAGGTGCATATTATTCCCCTTTAAAATATTATATCATGATTATACTTATTTTTCATTAAATTTTATTTTTCAATTATAATTATTATTTCATGTATAAGGTGATTCGAGGTTACTAGAGGTGAAACAATATTTTCATACAATCACATCGTTTATCAAGATTGTTTATAATTATGATTTCATTGATCAAATAATCAGATCAATATCTAAAGAAATATATTGAATTTTATTTTAAAATTGATATTCATGATAAAATAAGGCAACCATTTTTTATCTCATTAGAACTTATGATAATTAAGATATTTTTTTAAAAAAATTCGATAATATTTAACACTTTGATCAAAAACAATTTTCATTACAGAAAAATGTTTCCTAAGAATGTTTTCATAATTGTTTTCATATGATATTTTTCTGATAATTTAAATGAAAAATTGTTTTCAAAATTAAATTTATTTGAAAGTGTTTTCAAATATTAAATTACATGTTTTCTAGGTTATTTTCAATTATAATCATTTTTTAAAATGTTTTATGTTATAAAAAGTCTCTTCTCTAAAGAAGAATTGATTTTTCCTCTATAATTGTTTAAATTTGTCCATTAAAGACTATTATCCATCCATTATAACTTAGGTTCATGTTAATTAATGATTATTAGGTTTATTATCCAAGGATGCCACCCTTATTCATTCATTGAATGGATTATTATTATGATAGTTGTTTATGAAACTTGTTTCACTTTAATGGGTTATACCATGATAGATTCTTATGAAAGCAATATTTTTTTTGGGGTTTTAAATGATTAAATTATTATGAAACCTATCTATTTTACACATTTTATGATATGATTAATTTTTTTTGATACCGATCTCATTTAATTTGTTATTGTAAGATTTTATTCAAACCCATCTCTTTTTATTGGTCATGATATGATAAATGTTTTATTATCTGCTGGTACGCATATGCATGGTTTCATTATGTAATGGGTGGGACCTATATATTTATCCAATTCATTGGATAAATATTCAAATCTCATCAGATAAATCTTTTAATCATGTCAAAGTGGGTTATCCACAATAAGAAATGGGTTCATATTAATCCAAAAGGCGAACAGGGTGCATCAAAGCCCACTATGGGAAATAGGTGCATCCTAATACACCATGGGAAGAAGGTGTATCCTGATCCATTATTAGGAAAGGATGTGGAATGGGGATAGTGGTGTTTCCCTCTATGTAGGTTAATCCCCCAATAAGATTCTAATTTTTTTGGGAAATGATCCTTGTTTTATAGGGAAATATTTTACCTGTTTTTTGTATACCAAAATTCCATGTATTATTCCAACGTTATACTGTGGTGGATTATGATTTTCAAACATTTATGATTAATTTCTTATTATATACCAATATCTACACCATGAATAATTTTTATATTATTTTATATCTAGGGTATTATATTCAAATTTTATTCTCATATTCTCATACCCATATTTTCTTGTTATGTTTACATATCACCTCTATTTACCCTTACAGACCATTTGAAATCACCTATTCTTATGATTCATATTCATATGTTATGAGTAAAGGATTACATTAGGAGTATAAAAACGTAATATCTTAATGGGATACATTTAATACATTTCACTAAGATAGAATATTATGTTTTTTGTCGCCAAATATAATAAAATATTATGGTTCTTAGGGATGTATTTTTGTAATGTGCGGAATATTAATCTTAAATGTTGTAAAATCCATCATGGAATTCCGATTTATCTTTAGTTGGTATCAAAGGAATCTTTTAGAGAATATTTATAAGCTAGTATAGAAAAACATTAGTGTGACCCCTAGTAATATTTATAAGGATATGTCTCAGGATGACTCGATGGATATGTCAAAGGTTGAGTCAATGATTAGGAAAATGTTATGGAACTTTTTTAATTGATTGATAGAGTGTCTTACATATAATTACATAACTATTTAGACAATACCTGTGGATGTATTTTAGGACCATGAAGATTTTCTGACTATGGTAAATAAGCACTCAAAGTAGATAGATTGAAAAGAAAAATGAAAAGTTTAGTTAACACAATGGATGTGAATATTGACCTACCTATGATATCAATGTCTAATGAATTCTTTTAATGTAGAAAATAAAGTCATTATGAAAATAAATTTCTTAGGGGGACATATCATGAGGGAAATATTCATAGTCTTAAGTGTAATTTTCTTGCTACTTATGATGAAAATACCATCACCAAAATATGAAAGGTATGTTCTGTTCTAACAATATCATTTTATAGCATGCTTAGATTGAGTAGACAAGATTAATATTTCAAATTTTATGAATGGGGTATTATGGAATGAAATTATTAAGCCTTGTTAATGGTTTTTGATTGATGTGGGATGATTAAACTGAACACGTATAGGATATCAAGGATTATTTTATATGAATAATGAAATATATTTTCATTGATGATTTGAAAAAATTTATTTAATGTTTCCAATGACATAGAAAAGTGATTTAAAGGAATGGTGATATTAAGATCAAGGTTATGTAACCCTTAAGGTGTTACAGATGATGAGAAACATTTCGTAACATTGATAAAAAGATTATTGATATGCATAATGTAAAATGGATAGTGTTTATGACCTCAGAACTATTAAAAGATTTGTTCAAACGTTAGTTGATGTTATCATTAATGAAATATAAAAAACATTTTTTGTTTGATGGAATATTTCCAGAATATAAGTTCAATGTAAGTAATTAAGAGGAATATATGTTTTGAAAACATGTTTATGGCAATTCGGGTTATTACCATGTTTCAAGAAAATAGATTATGAAGGTATTCACATGTTCGGTATATGGAAACAAAGATCTATATTATGATTTACATGTGATTAATATAACAATAAATTTGATAAATATAGTAACCTTCTTTCTAAAATCATGATCTTTCATCTTTGAGAAGGTTTATAAGGATAAAAATTTATTGAATATTTTGTGTTTGAACATTGTATGAGGATTTAGAGATTAATATAACAATAATTTTGAGAAATATAGTAACCTTCTTTCTAAAATCATGATCTTTCATCTTTCAGAAGGTTTATAAGGATAAAAATTTATTGAATATTTTGTGTTTGAATATTGTATGAGGATTTAGAGATTAATATATTACTTCACCATATGAATATTTATGAATATTTAATAACCTATGATAACCATTTTTTCTTTATACATGAAGATATAATGAATGAATGATTGTTCTATCTACAGGTCATATGACCTATTAGTTCATCAGGGATAAAAAAGTCACATTCTTTTTTTAGTTTATGATATGAAGTGTAAATTAATCAAGGAACTATGAAATGGTGAGATTTTGTTAATGAATGGGATATAAAATAAGTAATTATACTTATCATGAAATAAAATTCTCTCCCACTATCATCATTTTTGATAATATGAATGACCCTTTTCAATCCTCTTTGTTTAACATAATTGTGATCCTTAACATTATAATGGAAATTCCATCAATAAATCTATATAATAATTTGATAGTTGTATTTCTAACCCATGTCCATGTATTCACATTCCACCCATTTTACCCTCTATGAAAACCATGTTATCAGTTACTTTAGTTAACTGTTATATTATCAAATTTATTTATTTAAAATTGTTCTATAAATAATATCCAAATCTTGCGGGATTCTATGAAAGGAAACCTCATGTATTATACATTTAATGGCCCAAATTCATTTCCAGGGATGAATTTATTTTTAATGGGGATAAAATGTAACAACCCAAGATTTTAGGAAATGTTTTTTTAATAAATAAAAATTCATTGATGGGTTTTATTGCACATTTCACCAATTTATGATTTTTATATGCAAAAAAGTTATTATTTCACTTTGCATAAAACATAGAATAGTTTTTTTGTAAACTCAACACTATGTTGGGATTGTGCTACACATAATTATGAGTTCATTATATATCTTTCATTATATAGAAGACCGTGTTTTACCATTTTACAATATGCTATTAATAATATTTTGAATAATTATTATAGTTATAACCCGGCTATTGGAAAGGAATATTTGAATAAGAATAAAAAATTTGAAACGATTGACTATACATGTTTATAAAATTAATTTTTTGGATATAAAATAATTATAAATGAAAATAAAAAACAATTGAATATAATGGATGGGTTTTTATAAAAAAATCTTTTTATCACTGAAAAGTAATTAAATATTAATAAATTAAATTAATATATATTATTGGGGTATAATAATATAATTTTTATACTATAAATTTCGCCAATTTTTTTACATTCATCCAATATGTTTTATTGCCATCAAACAGGAACAAACCATGTTTTTGGCATTAAAGTAAATATTTCTCTAAAAGGCAGTTTGTCCACCTCTTATTGGAATAAATTTTTTAAAAATAATTAATGCCAATCTTATAAATATTATTAGAAATAGCAGATATTATTTCTCAAAGAACAATATAAAAATTTACTTTGGGGGATTTTTCGGTGTTTTCTTAAGAAGTTTTATTTTGTGATAAATTAAAAAAAATCACTAATATTAATTATAAAATTATTTTGAGTTTAATTTATCTCTACATATAAATTATATATTAAATTTATTTTAAATTAAATATCAATCATACATATATTGATACAATTTAATAAATTAGAATCAATTTTATAATTAAATTCGATATAAAATCATCAAAACAATTAAAAATTTTAACTTTAATAATCTGTTGTATAGTTTAGTTAGCTAAATAAAATTTTAAATTAATTTCATACAATTATGTCTTTTGAATATGAAAAAAATGTAATAAATATTTCTAATAATAATTATTTATAATTTATGTTATGTTCATCATAGTTTTTGAAAAAGATATTCGGGAAAATAATTTAAATTAATTATAATGATTATTTTAAAATGAGATTAAATAGTGGTTATGAATTAATCTTAACTGATTAAATGACCATGATACTGGTCCAAATTACATTTTATGGACATATTTCTACCATATAATATGTTGTATAAAATTGTATTCATTATTTTAGGCACAATATGTATGTGATACTGCCCAATAGTGTTTACTTTTTTTTTGTATTTACAAGAATGTCCCTCCTCCCCCACTATAAAAAAGAGCTCAAACCCCCCTCACATATTCACACCTATAAATCCTTTTTCTTAGTCAAAAAACATAAAAAAAATCTCAAAATGTACCTATTATAATATTATAGGAGTCATAATGAGAATAAATAAAACCATTTACGTCCTTTGGTGCAAACCAAAATGAGTTACCCGAAAAGAGGTAACATTCTTCAACGAGCACTTTTTTTATTTCATTGTATGTCCCTTAAATTATTATTATCCCATTATTATATAATAAAAAAATTGTAATAAATATTTTTATATTTCTTAATGTATATGGGTTTTCTTAAACCTATAGACACTTCAATCAAATGATATACACAGTCCACATTTGTGTCTACCGCAGACTACCGCCTCGCGAACCCCTGGACTTCATTCTTCCATTACCACCTCTCAAAGTAAGGAATAATGATGTAAACAATTTTTTTATATGAAATATATTATATTTATGAGGTATTTATGGATTTAATATTATTCTGTAACACATACCTTCATTCTTTACATTTTGAGAAAATTCAATAATACTATTAGTGGATGTGTGGATTACTGACTCCTCAAAGTGATGTGATTTGTTCAAACATAACATGAAAATTATTTAGGAATGGTTTAAAAAATATGATAAAAATATATATTAAATATTAATTATAAAATAATTATAATATGTATATATATTTCATATACTTTTGTTTTTTCAATATGATAGGAAAACAGAAACATCGTTGAGGCGTACGTACGACCTAACATGTCCATGAATGGTGGATATGTAATTTTAAATATAATAATTTTCTTAAATATTATATTTATAATAAATTTATATTCATTTTATAGGAGTTTGTAACATTTATCAAGAGTGTCAAGACTTAATCTAGCAGTTTTCTCATATCACTTTTTTTTACTATGAGATATATAATATATTCAATTATTATTATTGTTGGATGGTGTATATAATTACCTATTAAGTTTTAAATAATTAATTTAATTTAATTAATTATATTTATAGTCTCAATTCATTTAATTTTTTCACAGATATTTTGATTCAAAATTAAATAACGTAGAAAGGGGATTTTTATTCGGACTTTTATTTATATGAGAATGTTTCTGTATTCACCCGATGATTATTTTGTGTGGTGTATATTATGAAAATTATTGTATCATATTATTAAAATCCATAAATTAGTAGGTATTTATATTTTTATTTTTTAATCTTACTTTCATGTGGAATATAGTTCAAAAGTTATCAAATCCATAATGTAATTTTGTCTCAATATTCCATTATTGAGAGACATGTTAATTCATGAACCTATATTATTTGAAAAAGTGTATATACATCCTATTTGAAATTATATATCATTATTATTATTTAAATTATATTTTCTGAATAATGTGATTTTATTCCTTCTTAGATATATATATTCAATGTCACTAATGTGGTAACAATTTTTTATTGCAATCTCATTGTTTACAGTTATTATTTAGAAATATGCTTTTATTGAGAAAATATTATAATATATATCTCAATAAATCTCATGAATATTTATAAAATTTCTTTATTTATGATATTATCATGTAATGGTACACTTTTTGTACTTTATTTACCTAATATAATTATGAAAATATTTTTGGGAAAATATGAATTTATTTCTCTCTTCGGTCATAAATCTATTTTCCTCCCAAAAAATGTTTTCTACAAATTTTTTAAAAAGTGGATTTAAATTAAAATTTATTACAATTTAAAAAAAATGCTTTTCAAAATTATTAATGTTTTCATAATTTCTTTCAAAAAATCATTCGTATGTTTTCATGATCATTTTCAAAGAAAAAGGTTTTAAGAGTGTTTTGTGTAATAAAATGAATATTCATTCTTGAAAAAAACGATATTTTTATCATTAATGTTTTTAAATAATCCTTTAAAAATTATTGTATATCTATGATGAAATCCATCTTTTACCTATTCTTTATTTGGGTTATGATCTAATGATACCATTCTTATTCTGTCTCTGAATGGTTTATGCTTTTAATGACATGTTTTTTATGAAACCTATTTCTTTTTCAGGGTTATGACATTATAAATGCTTATGGAACCATCTTATTATAATCTTTCATTTTATGATGAAGTTATTATGAAATCCATAACCTTTCTACAAGATATTATGTGAGGAAATGTTTAGGATACCCATTAAATTTCAAGTGGCTTGATATGATGTTTATGAAACTGATATCTTTTTATTTGTCATGATGTGATGAATGTTTTATTTTCATGTGGGACACATATGTCTAATTTAATTATATGGCATGTGAAACCAATATCTCCCTCATGATCAGTGGGTAATTAGTTACATCTCAAGAGATAAATATTGGAAGGATGTCAATATTCTTGATCTATAATGGGAACTAGGCACATCCTAGTCCATAAAAGGAAAATACGCGCATCCTTATTCACTAGGGGAAAGGGGTGTGTCCTAATAAAATACTGTAGGATGGTGTAACATGATCCACTATATATAAGGGATGATGATTGGGAAGGTTGGTTTGTAAAATCTTGTAGGAACACCCCCATGAGGTTCCTAGACAATTATTTTCAATAAACCATGACTTATATGGAACGATTTATCATATTAATGTGTCTGCCACAATTCCATGTATTATTACTATGTTATTATTTCATGCATTATGATTTATATTACCTTATGATTATCGTATTACGATCTTCCAATTTTTATTTCATGTCTCATGTATATGATCTTTTATAAACCTGGTATGATGTTAAAATATAATTTTCATGATCTTATACACATACATTCATGTTATGATTACATATCTTTATTATTTACCCTTACTAAGAATTAGGTCTCTCCTTTTATTATGTTTCATTTCCCTAATTTGTGATGAAATTTTTAATGTAGTAATACTAATGGGGAAGATATTGAAGATATTACACTAAGATAGATGATTATAATTCCAAGTTTTTAATGCTAATAGACTATTACAGTCCTCATGCTCGTACTATTTTAATGTGATTAATATTCCTCTAAAATTAATTAATATCCATGTATATTTACCCAAAGTCTCATTAGTTGGTATCAATAGAATATGATAATATATATTTGAAGACTATAATGAAAAAACTCAGTTAGATCCAAATGTTTATTTATTATGATATATATTTGGATGTATATAAGGATATGTATTTGGATGGGTCAATGTTTGCAGAAATTATGAGTAATTTTGGTGAAGGATTGAGAGCATAGATTATATGAATTTAAATCCCTTCCATGATACTAAAGTTGGATGTATTAGAGGAAAATTATGATGTTTTCACATTGGAAAATAAAGAATCAAATAATTTAATTACAAAAGAAAACTGATAAGTATAGTTAGTATAAGGGATGGAAAAAATGGCCTACCAATGATATAATTCAATGCAAAATTATTTAACTGTGAAAAATATGGTAATTATGAAAATAAAATTTTTAGTGAGAAATTTCATAATGTAAATCGAAATGGTTGAAAGAGTAACGGTCTGGTTGTTGATGATAAAGAGAACACATTGAACATAATAAATGTTTGTTCTGTTATAATAGTATCATTTATAATCACTATCAAATTAAGTTGAAATGATTTTTATTTCAAATTTCAAGGAAGGGGTATTAGGGAATGAGATGATGAAGACAACATTATGGTTTAGGATTGAAGTGGTATTATTGAAGTTAAAATGTATTGGAATTAATTAATTTTATTATATGAATCCTGAATTATATATTTATTATTGATTTGAAAAAATATATTGAATGGTTGTGATTACCTTGAATGTTCACTAATGGAAATGTGATACGTTGATCTAGGGAAGGTACCCCTTAATGCTTTCCAGATTTTGAGAATATATTTTTTATTTGATAAAGAGAAAATTGAGATGGTTAAAGTAAATATTTTATTTTTTATGACTTCAGTAATGATAATTTAATTTTTTAAAAAATATGTTTGTGTTATAATTATTGAAGTTTATAGTTTTTTTGGATTTTTGTAATATATCCAATAAAATGTATGCTCTATATGGAATGAAGAATATTATAGTTTTAAATACCATTTTATAGAAATTCAGGTTGTTCCCATATTTTAAGATTATAAATGAAAATGGGTTTTACATGTTTGGTATATGGTAACAAATAGTTACTTTATGATATATATTGGATCAATATTAATTTTATTTTGTGAAATTTAGTGACTGTATTTTAATTTTTAAAAATTCACATTTCAGAAAGGTTATATAGATAAAAACACATGGAATGGATTGAGTTGATCTTTGAATGTGGTTTTGTAGATTAAAAAATTACATTACTCTAGGAATATTTAGGCACATTTAATAACCCATGTTAACCAATTTGATTTAATGATACTTGAAGATAGATAAAACGACTTATCAATATATCATTAGGTATTATAATCCATTAGTTCGTAGGGGAAAAAATTGACATTTATTTCATAGAGTAAGAGATCAAGTGGAAATTAGTAAACCCATAACCAAAGAGTGATATTGTTCTTATGAAATGTAATGAATCCAAGTAAGTATATTTTTACATGATAATTCATCAACAGGAGGAAATGAGCTTTGAAATAAAATATTGTCCTGTTATCACCATTTTTATGATATCAATGACCTTTTTTAAGACTCATTGGTTTATGGAATTCTGATCATTAAAATTTAGTGAACCATATTACTTATCATTATTCATGAGAACATTATAGTTAGATTTCTCTTTCATGTCCTTGTTACACACTCCACCTATGCTCTCCTATTTAGAAAACCATTTATGAGTGACTTTGGTAAATCATTTTTTCCCAAAATTTATTTTTATTGGATGTTTTATAATTCTTTTTTTACCAGGTTTATTTTTATAAAAGGAAAATAAATTTATGAATCCATTTATGGGACATTAATATTTCTACGGTGAAATTCATTTTAACGGGGGTATAATATAACACCAAATGCTTTTATGAATTTATTTATTTTTGAATAAATTAAATTTTTGTTATGGCTTGAGTTGCACTCTACCCCAATTTGTTATTTATTTATAAATAACACAAAGTTATTTTTTAACTAAATGAAAAAAATTATATTTTATTTTGTTTCACACAACACTATGTTTATATTTTTTTTTGAAAAATAATGCTCAGTTCTTCCGATATCTTATGTTACACACATTAATATGTTTTATTGAACTACAATATACTATTACTATTATTTTTAAAATGTTATTTTAGTTACCAAAAATATGTTTGAATTGATGTAATGAATAATATTAAATAAATTATGAAACTATGATATTGAAATGATTATAAAATGAATTATTTTTTATTAATTAATTATGAATAAAAAA
Organism: Viscum album; assembly: GCA_963277665.1. Lineage (NCBI taxonomy): Eukaryota > Viridiplantae > Streptophyta > Magnoliopsida > Santalales > Viscaceae > Viscum > Viscum album. Next base: position 834,331,855 of record OY728142.1, on the reverse strand, counting down.
ACCTATTTAATATAATGGATGTGTTTTTATAAAAAAAATTATTTTCATACCCAAAAAGTCGTTTCATCATAACAAATTAATTTAATAACTATTAGTGAGAGATATTATAAAAATTTATATACTATAAAATCATTCAATTTTTTTATCATTCATCCAAGAATATTTATAGGAGTAAAATAAGAACAAATCCATTATTAGGTATAAAATTCATATTTTTCTAAATGAAGATTTTACTTTTTTTAATGGAAGTGTTGTTTTAAAACAAATTTTGAAACTCCTTTTGTTTTAAATTGGCAAAATAATATTTTTTTTAAAAAATGAAATTCCAAAATTCACTTTTTGATGATATTTCTAATTTTTTTATGAAGTTTTATTTCTTGAGGGATAGTAAAAAAAATATTAAATTTTAATTGAAAACTACTTTTTTACATTAATTTATTTTATATTAAATATATATTTTATGTTTGGTATATGGTATGATTAGATCAATTAAAAAATAATTAATCCTTTTTAGTCTATTTTAATCAATTTCACATTGAAATTATATATAAAAACATATCAAACATTAGAGCACTTTCACTTTAAAAACATGTTGTTTCATCCTGTCTGCAGGATAAATTTTAAATTAATTTTTACCAGTTATGTTTTTGGTGATTTAGAAAATTCATTGTATATATTGAATCATAATTATTTATAATTTCTACAAAATTAATCTTTTTTTTTTTGACTTAAAATATTCATGAAGTCAATTAGAAATATATTAAAGCAATTAAGGTAAAAACAAGTTTACTTAATGGTTGAGCTTTAATCACAAGGGAAAAACTAAGACAAAAACTAGATAAAAAATCCATTTTAAAAATAGTTTGAACATATTTTCATGTGGATAAAATATATTTCATTATTTGAGCCACATTATTGAAGGAGAAATCCCAATTGTGTATACATTTCTATGTTTACAAGAATTCCACTCCTCCTTGACTATAAAAAGGCACTCAACCCCTAACGTAATCACACCTATAATGAAATTGGGATCATTAATAAAATTAAAAAAATAATCTCCAAACATATCATCTATAATCTTAGAAGACACACATTTAGATAAAGGAAAACCATGGATGTCCTTTGGCGTGAAAAAATGAGTCACTAGAATAAGTGGTAATATTCTTCAACGATCACTTATAGTTTATTATTTTTTAAACCCCTTTAATTATTATTTTCTATGATTATATAAAAACATAAAAATAATAAATTTAATTATTTTATTATTATAATGGTTCAACCTACACCAACACAAATATCCATAAAATGGGATGCATAACTTTCCTCTCTTTGTATGATAGACTACTGCCTCGTGGGCTAATGTCGTTCGTTCTTCAATTACCACCTAGAAAGGTAGGGAATAATGATGTAGTTACAATTTTAATATTTTATATATTATAATAAATATTCATTATTATTAATTAATTATTATATAACACATACATTCAAACTCTCTATTTTGTGGTAATATGATAACATCGTTTGTGGACGTGTGGACTACCCCTCTTCAAAGAAATATGATTCATCCACACCATAAATGGAATGTATTAGAGATGGAATTAATAAAAATATGTTATATATATATATTCATGACATAGTAATTATAACATATTGAATATATATATATGTGTATGTATGTATATATATTTGTCAGTTTCATTCTTTCTTTCAACAGGGAAAGGTAATGGGAAAAGACATTCATGCATATATACTGCCTATAGTCTCCATGAACTGTGTATCTCATTTTCAATTTATATCTTTCATAGATCATTATAAATACATATGATTTATATTTATCATATTTATATCATGTTCTAAATTGTTTTGAAATGGAAATCATGATTAAATAAAAAGGAATGAATATAAACAATCAAGAGACATATGAATTGTTTTTGGATATTAACTGAAATATTACATCAACATGGAATTATTAATAAAAGAGAAAATATAATGGAATCGTAGTATCATATAAGGTATGATATATAAGATTATGGTTCCTTGGTACATTAATAATAAACATACACTTTATATACTGGCTGTTGGAACATGTATGACTAAATTGAAGACTTAAGGTAAGGGTTTTCTCATCACAATTTTATTTATATGATATTTATGCCATATTCGCCACTTATTTATGTTATATGGAATATATAGTTCCCCATGACATGTTATATCACGAATTTAATTTATTTCATGAATTTAAAAGTTTCAAATGATTGTATTTTTAATTATATGTCACTATTCAACTGTTACTCAAGTGGTAAGGGGATTTCTAGTCACTCTATTATTCATACCATAAATATTCCATATTAACCAGTCATTAATTTTGTGTGGTGTATATAACTAAAAATAATTTATTATATGAATATTATAATTAAATTTATTTTTATTTATTAATATTCACATATTTAAATATTACTCAAGTAGTAAGGGGATTTCTTTAATGTGGTTTATGGTTAAAAATTTACAGCATTAGTAACCTAAATGTGTCTCAATTTTCCTTATTTAAGAAAAATGTTATTTATTACACCTATAAAATTTTAAAAAAGGAATATATTCTTCTCTTTTAATTTTTTTATCACTAATATACTTATTATTGAAATTTTATGCTTCATTTAATGTCATTAATTTATGGTAACTTTGATTCAATTATTCCAAAGTGGTAATAATTTATTACAACAATCTCATCATTTCTCCAGATTTTTTATAATATTGATTCCATTGATGCAAAATTATTATCCTTATATCAATAGTTGTAATTAATTTTTTATCCTCCCTTTATTTATGATATCATCATCTAACAAAACCATTTTCAACATTTGGCTACTTAATATAGTTAATAAAATGTTTTTATAAAAATACTCATTTATTTCTCTATTCGATCAAAGATAATTTTTCCCCAAAACTATGATTTATAAAAATGTTTTATGAAACTTTTTTAAAAGATATTTGATGATAATTTTTGATTAAAAGGGGTTTTAAAATAATTTATTACATATAATGTGTTTTAAAAGCTTTGTATATACGTTTCCAATGTTATTTTTAGAGATTTTTTTTTTAAAAATGCGTATGATGTAAAAATAAAATTCTTCAAATTGGAAAGGATAATTTTCACTAGAATTGGTATAAATGATCCTTTAAAAATTATTCTCTATATAAATGACATCCATCGGTGTACATATTCCTTACTGGTATTATGACCTAAGGATACCATTCTTATTATTTCTATGAATGATTTATGCTTTTAATGGAAATTTTTTATGATACCCATTTATCATTCACAGGTTATACCATGATTAATTCATATTAAAACAACTTATTTTTCTAGGTTAATCTATGTTGAAATGATTTTGAAACCTGCAAGATCCTAGTTTTCTCTCAAGTATGTGTCCTTTAAATTTTTGTATAATTATTGATGTTAGATCTATTTTGGGTTCCTAATGAGTTGGGAAAGGTGTAAAGGGTGTTCGAGCATTATTTTGATCTAGGAACATAATTTTATGGTATAACATGCCAAGTTTACAGTTTATAGTATACCGTACAGGAAGGAAACATGATTAGAGAAAATCGCATGACTGACATTTTTTTGGATAGTGCCTTAGAACAATGTTCGCAGACTATTTACCTTACTATACAGCCTAACCAGACGAGTGCCCCACTTCCCCTGGTACACATAAATGGTTTGAAAATGGGTTTTCCAACCCTATAGACAAACCTTGCACAAGGTTTTCTTCTTGGAAATTTAAATATTTTTCCCTTAATGATAAAATTAAGCATCCACTATCCTCCTAATACATATTTATCAAGGATTAAACAATTGTTATTCCCATTTGGATCTATTTTAAGGCCTATGGTTGGGACTGAAAGATCCCATTCATTGAATATCTGGTTGAGCTTCTATTCATCATATTGGATGCAGAACATTAATTAATCAAGTTCATTTTCACCATTATTCTACTCTCTTTCTCTCAACCCTATTATTGAGGTTTGATCATTTTCCCATTTTCAAAGATCTACTCCATTATATGAAAAATTAGAGGTTTATATAGGGAGAGGAGAGCCGTAAGAACCAAATGTGGGTGGTCTATAACTCATTCCTCTTGTTCATTGATTTTGTAATTGTCATGTAGGACCCACTAATTTCATCGGGTACTGTTTATTGAATTTGTATGTCATGTTTATAATAATTAGAACAATATGATTATGCTCTTTCTGTATATGTGTTTTTTTGTAGGTGGTTACACCCACACTGCCCAACATCACATGATGGATGAAATTCTATAGGTTACTTATTAGTTTTCCTGACACTTTTATCCATCATTCAAATGTGATAAGGCATTACCACATTAATTGTAGGCCTACTTATCATAAATTATTATTGTATAATGTAATAGTGAATGGAATGTACCATGTCACTTCCACTTGACCTTCTTATGGTATGTTATTCAAATTGATAATTAATTATGTTAGAAAAATTGGAAATTATACTAATTATATTACATGAATGGATTAAATGTGAATGATTAATTGGTTTCATGTTTGTAGAACCCATCACTATGTTAATGGAACATAATAGAATGAATATTTATTGTTTATAATTTATGAATTGAATAAATTGTTGAAGGATACATGGCCTTGTCACACTAATAAAAGGTAGGGCTTGAACCCAATCATATATTAAATGACTTTGTTATAAAAAAAGAGTGGCCTAACTCAATCTCACATTGGAAGCCTATCTAGGAATGTCGTGAGAACTCGGGAAACCCATTCCTCTTCATGGATATGAATTTCTTAGGTTTAGACTTACCTAGGTGACAGTCATTTTCTATTCTTGTATTCCATGTATGACACATGTAACGCCCCGACCCTAGTTACCTAGAGTCGGTGCATTATTACATAACATTTTCATGATCAGAAGAAAGATCAAATCTTGAAAGACTGATTGGTTTAGTAGCCTTGGAAACACTAGATATATTCATAAGTTTTACATTACATCATAAAGTAAAAAACTACTTCGACAACATAATGTCTCCACAGTCCACACTATTATCCCCTCATAATATAACTGCAGGTCATTCATAACTTACTTCTTCACATCCTAGGAAAAATAAAACATAGAAAAGGGGTGAGCTCAAATGCCCAGTAAGGATAAAAATAAAGCGGAAAATTCAAAAATAAGCATAAATATTTAAGGCAATGCATTACTAAAACAAAAGCCTTTTAAACTTGAACTTCAACATAGTATGACAAAAGTAAAATGAAATAATGCCATTTACTTGTTCACATGGATATTCTACTAATCGAATAATCACATGCAATATCAATAACCACTTTCATAATGTTGGAATGCATAATTCTAAACTTTAATTTCTTTGTCAAGGCCTCGTCCCAAGACCTTGGGGCTATCTGTAACCGGAACCCATCCCGGAGTGCCTCTAATAACCGGACACCAACCCGGAGTTCCTCTAATAACCGGACACCAACCCGGAGTTCCTCTAATAACCGGAGTCCAAACCGGAGTTCCTCTAATAACCGGAGACCAAACCGGAGTTCCTCTAATAACCGGAGACCAAACCGGAGGTCTTACTTTTCCCGGTCCCCAACCCGGAACATACTTGTCTAACACATTAATCTGAATGAAAGGTTGAAATGTAACATAAAGATTCGGAATAAAAATAAATTATGAAATGTCAATACATTAAAAAAAACCATGAGTGACATAAGAATAGCTTATCCACAGTCAAAAATATCACAAAACCTTCAATACAATATAGAAGTTTTGTATCATAATAAATCAACTTCAAATAAGATTAACAGCCATCAAAGGATGTTTACATAGATTAAATCAAAACTATTTTAGAGCTATATCTCATTTTTTAAATCATTGTAAAAGTAACGTAATTATAATAAATTCAATTTGAAAATATTCTTATAAGATTGTAAGGGAATATTTGACGATTTTATAACGGCGGTAAATAGCCTCACCCACCGTATAAGTTAAAAAAACATTATTACCTTAAATTTGTCGAAAAGGTTAAAAGTGCCTTGTTTGGAAAAACGACGGAAAGATTCCTTTCGAAACACATAAGGGTATAAATGACATTAACCCATATTCTTGTAAATAGTAATAATGTTTTGAAATACATTATTAAGAAACATGGATATGGACGATAAAGAGATCCCAGTAGATTATTACGTATAAACAACCTCAGATAATGAAGAGATTGTGAAATAACCATTACCAATTTGGTAACTTATGAAACATACAACCCATGAAAGAGGTATCATACAATGAATATGTAAATAAACATAAATTAGAGTGTATTACACAAAGAATATAATTATGGTTAGTACATACACCACACAAAAGGTAATGGTGGCAATATGGCATGAATCTCACGGGAATAAGGATTGAGATGAAAACCCCTTACCTTGTACTTTTCCTTGGTTGGGGTAGGTTATCCTCCTGTATAATGGTGAAATAATTTTTATATATTATAAAATAATCATATATATTAATATGATATCATATATGATCTTTTAACATTGATTTGTTAATAATATCTTTGAATTATCGTCGTTTCAGGTGTTAACTTACTCGTTTTCTGTTATATGTTTTGTTACATAAGCCGTGTTTGTTATGGATAGGTTGTATATTATTCATATCCAGAATGATATCATGTCCTTAAATATAATTTTAAAATCATCAAATGATAATTATACTTGAATGGAAACGATGGAGAATGAATCTCATCGCATTCGTGGAGACGGTAGTCCGTACGTACGCACGAGCGACAATACCATTCTTTTGAAATAATATATAAATGGTTCTTATATCACATATACAGAATCATTAACATGTTATATTTATTATTTTAACGAGTTACATATCATTATTATACCCATCCAAATAATAATATATTGAATAACAATTACACCACGACGTGGAGACGGTAAGCCGTACGTACGCACGTATGATGACATGTTATTCAAAGGGTGGATAGAATACTAAATATGGTTGTACCATATTTATAATAACATCACAGTATATATATGATACTGGATCTATTATTTTAGAATGGTAATAACAAAGGAAGAAGAAGTGGAAGAAGAAAGGAACTTGGAAAAGGGTGGTGAAATCATTACCTCTTCTTTGGGTTCTTCCTTTTGATTTGATCAAAAGGGCTCCTTAGGTTGGCTTTCGGATCAATATAAGGCCTCTTGGTTGTATTGAAGGAAGTTGGGAGAGTATTTGTGCAGTGTTTGGCCGAACCAAAATGCTTTGAAGGAGTGAAGAAATGAGAAGGAGGAGTGCCCTTTTATAAGAGGGGTGAGGGGCACCTTTGGAAAAACTAGAAATATTAATTTATAATAAATTCATATTCGGTTTCTAATGGCTCCAAAGTTGATTATTTAAATGTTAAGGTGGGGATGGGTAGAAAAAAACTCAACCAATAGAATTTAGATAGGTTTGGGTACTTATATTAACCTTATCATTAAGTATTAATTCTAAGTTAATTAGTTTCACTTTTAGATTGTCTCTTTGTATTTTTATATAATATGGTTAATAAACTTTTTATATACATCCAAGAGACCCCCAAGTGGTCCATTAATGAGAAACCTATCATGATATAAGTCTCTTTTCCGAACCTTATATTTTTAGGAATTTAATATCAATTAATAATATAATATTTGTTTTAAGAACTCTTTTATATCAATTTTGACACTATTCAATAGTTGATTTTTGTGAAACTCATAACAGATTTATTACTTCGAAAAAAGTCAATTAAATCAATACTAATATATCATATTATCCTATAAAATTAGTTTAATTCATTTAAAGTTTCATATTTTATTTATTTGGGAATTTATAATATCAATTATTTTAATTTTAAACTATTATAGTAATTACTTCATCTTCTTTGTGTCAAAAATAAATTATATTATTTAATGTCTAAAAATTATAAATAAAATATAATTATGTAGGAAATCTTTGTATATTTCTAATTAATATTTATAATCTAAAATCCAACATATATAAACCTATGTAAAAATTGTTTTTCTAAAAGATATATGCTTGTGTCATTTTTGTATTCATTTTAACTTAATTAAAATAAAGTGTCCCTATCACCTACAAGTGGAACCATGGGGACCCAAATTCGACCCAAAGATGACTATGGTCGAATATATATCAACCAATAAGGCTAGGACACGTTTTAGTGTAATTTAGTATTATTATAATATTATTTTTTAACCCTTATTTACCGGATTTACCATTAACCATGGTAAATAAAATATTTACCGCAGTAATTATTCAAAATGTATAAAAATAAAAGTTACCTATTTACACAATTTGAACATCCTGATTCCAAATATGGAATCCATTTTTCTAAATTCAAAACACATAAGTGGCAGAAATTAATTTAAAATTAATTCCCGCTGTCAAAACAAAAAGCGTGTTTTTAAGAGATAATAACTATCAAAAGATTGACACCTGTTTATGTGCGGTTTAATTGTAAAATTATGTCCAATGACCAACATTATATTAAATGGTAAAAATATATTCTAAATATACTTTAAAACCACTCATATTCATAATTTATCACTATTAATTATTTTGATTAAAAAATTTGTTTTTAATTAAAATTTAGTAATTTTCCATATTAATCAAAATATGAAAGTTATCAGAAAAGTACCAAAATTTCACCTTAGGCTAAATTCGATACTCCGAATCCAAAAATTATTTCCATTTTGAGAGATAAAATTTCTAAAATTTTAAAAGGTAGGTATTACTATTCATAACGGCTTGTTTGATTGGTTGTGGTGTGTTAGAACTCGAAGTTGCGTACAACACACGCTACTGTATTACTCAAAGGAAAGCATACCGTGGAAGCTTGGGATGTTTCATTTTAAATTTTTTGATGTCCCCCATTTAGTTAAAAAGTTTAAACTATTGTATTTAAAAAGGGTTCACTATTAAAAGTTGGTAAAAGTGCAATACTGAAAATGAATTTGTTCTTACATTATGTCTAAGAAACTCATAATATGGATTATAAAATTATAAGGATTATATAAAGTTTAAAATTTAGTAAATACTATTCATAACGTCTTTTGAACGACTTGTTTGGTAAGTCATGATGCGCTTGAACTCGGTGTTGCATGTAGTGAAAGTTATGGAATTATTTTGAAGAAATAACACACTATGAAATCTAGGGGTGTTACATTCTCCCCTCCTTCAATAAATTGTGTCCTCACAATTTGAAATTGTTCCTTGAAAATAAAAGGTGGATAATAGAAAATATATTTGTGGGAAAACCCAAATCAGAAATTGGGTTACTAAAATTTAGTCTTAATATGAGGAAAAGAGAAATGAAAGGGTCACCACCAAATTTTGATCTTGATTAGGAGAACATTGGTGGCAATTAGAGACATATAATTGGAGGAAAAACGTAAATATTTATAGGTAGTGATTAAGGTCATCAATCACAAACAAGTATAAAATTGAGGTCCTTAAACTCATCAATCTTTGATGATTTGAAATACCATCGGTTCAACAAAACATAGGGTATTGGGATAACACATTTTTGACGTTTCAAAATATCTTAGTTGAAATCCCACATCGAAAAATGAATTAATGAGGCCTATATTTAAAATAAAGAGTTAAAAGAATGAATATTACCGAAAATAACACATACTAGGGTTCCATGTTAGAAAATATGGATATGGAAGAGAAATATATCCATCAATTATCTGATGGAGAGTGGTAGAGAACATGGCTATGAAAAGGCCAACAATCCCAAAGACATAAATTAGTGATGATTTAAGGTACCATCTAGAAAAAATATTTGTTCTAAGTTCCTTTTATTAATGGCGAGGAATTTATTTATGAGATTGGTTAAAATCATAAGGAGATATACTTACTTTATAATTAGAGTTTTATCCATTAATAAATTTTTATCACAAACTCATCATTCACCTTAAAAGATAATAGAACATAATTTTTTTTTCTATTTATACTATTCATACATGGTTCCAAAACAAATGAATTTATAATTTATCTACCAGATCTTTTAAAAAAACTACATTATTTAATCCAGGACATCTCGTGGGCCAGTGGTAGCTGATACACCCTTGTCGCCTTTCGGTTGCGGGTTCAAGCAGCCTTGCCGGACGCGACGGGTTGCCACCCGACCTCAGGGTTGTCCTTTTATGGCAATCAAAAATAATCCAAACTAGAAATATCCAAAATACTTCTGTCCAAACTCACAGTCCAACATTTATAAGGAAGGTAAACATAATGTAGATCCTTATTACCCCGTAATAGCATATGAATACCTTCATCATGTATTCTTTTAATACACTGAAACATCCTGAATTACCATATTCCTTATTGATTACATTCATGCTCCCTTATTCTATATAGAATGCTGGATATACTTCATCAATCCAAAAATGTTTTAAACCCCAAAAATGATGGAATATACAAATCATTAATCAGTTCAAAGTTAGTCAAGAATATCCAATATAATTTATCCAAAACAACCATGTATTATTCCAAAATCACTACCTCGGTATCAGATTATGGTTTATCATTCTCTCAACCATATATTTTCCAAACATTTATCCTGCTATTGAGTCACTTTTCTTTGTTCCACACAATCTCAAGTCCTTAATGAATAGTACTACAGTACAATCCTTATATACTCCATAATTATTATAACAAGTACATTGTTGATACAACACTCAATTGACATAATCAATTTAAGAACTCTAATCATTCCTCTCCATCTGTGGTAGAATCATAACTTGATTATTATCCAATAGCATCATTTGCGGCATAGTCTGATGACGGGGAAATAGGTTCGCGTAGTGTCCAAACTCCTTGCAAATGAATCATTGTACATTTGAAACCATTTTCTTACCCTTACAGTCACGTACTTTGTGCCCTTTTCCTCCACACTTATAACAAACTCCCATTCCTTTCAGGCAAGTTCCAGGGTGTTTCTTTCCACAGTTATCACATGTCGGAAAATTCTTATTTTCTCTCTTCCCTTTATCCATCATTCTCTCTTCCATCCTTTTCTTCTCTTGCTTCCCTTCAAATCCATAGAACTCAGTAAAATCTTTACTTATCTTATCAACACATGATATTATTTTTTCATATGATGATAATACATGGGAGAATATTTCTCTTATAAATTCTGGCTTAAGACCATGAAAGATATGATCCTTTTTTCTCTTTGGATCATGTGCATTGCTGGGGTTCTCATTCCTCCTACTGGGCACCATTTCTAAACAATGATATACACTAGATTAGTTTATGAATAACAATACCTAATCCCAAACTTGTAAGACACATAACATAAATTAAATACTTTATGGATATAATCCATAATCATAAAAATGTTTTCTTTAAGGAAGTATAGACTCATAAACCCTTCATAATGATTTGTAAAGAAAATGAGAGTTATCCTATGCATATCTCCCGGTAGTGTCATAACCAAGAGTGCAGCAAGGACCGTTGTCGTGCACCAGTTCCCGTTCGAGTCTAGCTCAAAGAGCTGTTTTCGGGTTATACCCTTGGGTACATCTGTGCCAGAGCCGCCTCTACCTGCTCGTATCCAGACAGGGATGTATTGCTCGGAAAACTCACAAAATCTCTACAATACCAAAATTCTAGGATGTTCTTCTATACTAATCCTCAAAATTCATCTTAAATGTATGTGCTCTAATCAAAGTTTATCTAAATCTAGCTTCGAAGGTTTGTACTAAAGTTTCTCTGATACCAACTGTAACGCCCCGACCCTAGTTACCCAGAGTCGGTGCATTATTACATAACATTGGCATGATCACAAGAAAGATCAAATCTCGAAAGACAGATTGGTTTAGTAGCCTTGGAAACACTATTTATATTCATAAGTTTTACATTACATCATTAAGTGAAAAACTACTACGACAACATAATGTCTCCATAGTCCACACTATTATCCCCTCATAATATCCCTACAGGTCATTCATAACATACTTTTCACATCCTGGGAAAAATAAAACATAGAAAATGGGTGAGCTCAAATTCCCAGTAAGGATAACAATATAGCGGAACATTAAAAAATAAGCATAAATATTTACGGCAATGCATTACTAAAACAAAAGCCTTTTAAACTTGAACTTAAACATAGTATGACAAAAGTAAAATGAAATAATTCCATTTAGTTGTTCACATGGATATTCTACTAATCGAATAATCACATGAAATATCAATAACCACTTTCATAATGTTGTAATGCATAATGTTAAACTTTAATTTCTTTGTCAAGGCCTCATCCCATGACCTTCGGGCTATCTGTAACCGGAACCCAACCCGGAGTGCCTCTAATAACTGGACACCAACCCGGAGTGCCTCTAATAACTGGACACCAACCCGGAGTTCCTCTAATAACCGGAGACCAAACCGGAGTTCCTCTAATAACCGGAGACCAAACCAGAGTTCCTCTAATAACCGGAGACCAAACCGGAGGGCTTACTTTTACCGGTCCCCAACCCGGAACATACATGTCTACCACATTCATCTGAATGAAAGGTTGAAATATAACATAATCATTTGGAATAAAAATAACTTATGAAATGTCAATACTTTAAAAACAAACCATGTGTGACATAAGAATATCTTATCCACAGTCAAAAATATCACAAAACCTTCAATACAATATAGAAGTTTTGTATCATAATAAATCAACTTCAAATAAGCTTAAGGCCATCAAAGGATGTTGACATAGATGAAATCAAAACTATTTTAGAGAACTATCTCTTTTTTTGAAATCATTTTAAAAGTAACATAATTATAATATATTCAATTTGAAAATATTCTTATAATCTTGTAAGGGAAGCTTTGACGATTTTATAATGGCGGTAAGTAGCCGCACCCGCCGTATAAGTTAAAAAAACATTCTTCCCTTAAATTTGTCGAAAAGATTAAAAGTGCCTTGTTTGGAAAAAAGACAGAAAGATTCCTTTCGAAACACATAAGGGTATAAATGACTTTAACCCATATTCTTGTAAATAGTAAAAATGTTTTGAAATACATTATTAAGAAACATGGATGTGGATGATAAAGAGATCCTAGTAGATTATTACGTATAAACAACCTCGGATAATGAAGAGATTGTGAAATAACCCTTACCAATTTGGTAACTTATGAAACATACAACCCATGAAAGAGGTATCATACAATGAATATGTAAATACACATAAATTAGAGTGTATTACACAAATAATATAATAATGGGCAGTATATACACCACACAAAAGGTAATGGTGGCAATATGGCATGAATCTCACGGGAATAAGGAGTGAGATGAAAACCCCTTACCTTGTACTTTTCCTTGGTTGGGGTAGGTTAACCTCCTTTATAATGGTGAAATAATTGTTATTAAATTATACAGGAATCATATATATTAATATGATATCATATATGATCTTTTAACATTGATTTGTTAATAATATCTTCGAATTATCGTCGTTTCGGGTGTTAACTTACTCGTTTTATTTTATATGTTTTGTTACATAAGTCGTGTTTGTTATGGATAGGTTGTATCTTACTCATATCCAGAATGATATCAAGTCCTTAAATATCATTTTTAAATCATCAAATGATAATTATACTTGAATAGATACGATGGAGAATGAATCTCATCGCGTTCATGGAGACGGTAGTCCGTACGTACGCACGAGCGACAATATCATTATTTTGAAATAATATATAAATATTTTTTATATCATATATAAAGAATCATTAACATGTTATATTTATTATTTACATGAGTTACATATCATTATTATACCCATCCAAATAATAATATATTGAATAACAATTACACCACGACGTGGAGACGGTAAGCCGTACGTACGCACGTATGGTGACATGTTATTCAAAGGGTGGATAGAATACTGAATATGGTTGTACCATATTTATAATAACATCACAATATATATATGATACTGGATTTATTATTTTAAAATGGTAATAACAAAGTATGAATAAGTGGAAGAAGAAAGGGACTTGGAAAAGGGTGGTGAAATCATTACCTCTTCTTCGGGTTCTTCCTTTTGATTTGATCAAAAGGGCTCTTTAGGTTGGATTTCTGATCAAAATAAGGCCTCTAGGTTGTAGTGAGGGAAGTTGGGAGAGTATTTGGGCAGAGTTTGTCCGAACCAAAATGCTTTGAAGGTGTGAAGAAATGAGAAAGAGGAGTGCCCTTTTATAAGAGGGGTGAGGGGCACCTTTGGAAAAACTAGAAATATTAATTTATAATAAATTCATATTTGGTTTCTAATGGCTAAAATGTTTATTATTTAAATTTTAAGGTGGGTAGGGGTCGAAAACAACTCAACAAATATAATTTAGACAGGTTTGGGTACTTATATTAACCTTATCTTTAAGTATTAATTCTAAGTTAATTAGTTTCACTTTTACATTGTCTCTTTGTATTTTTATATAATATGGTTAATAAAATTACTAAATACATCTAGGAGACCCCCAAGTGGTCCATTAATGAGACACCTATCATGATATATGTCTCTTGGCCGAACCATAGATTTTTAGGAATTTAATATCAATTAATAATATAATATTTGTTTTAAGAACTCTTTTATGTCAATTTTGACACTATTCAATAGTTGATTTTTGTGAAACTCATAACAGATTTATTACTTCTAAAAAAGTAAATTAGATCAATACTAATGTATCATATTATTATATAAAATTAGTTTAATTCATTAAAAGTTTCATATTATATTTATTTGGGAATATATAATATTAATTATTTTAATTTTTCACTATTATAGTAATTATTTCATCATCTTTGTGTCATACATAAATTATATTATTTAATGTCTAAAAATTATAAATAAAATATCATTATTCAGGAAATCTTTTTATATTTCTAATGAATATTTATAATCTAAAATCAAAGATATATATCCCTATGTAAAAATTGTTTTTCTAAAAGATATATGCTTGTGTCATTTTTGTATTCATTTTAACTTAATTAAAATAAAGTGTCCCTATCACCTAAAAGTGGCACCATGGGGTCCCCAAATAGACCTAAAGATGCCTATGGTCGAACATGTATCATCCAATAAGGCTAGGACACGTTTTAGGGCAATTTAGGATTATTATAATATTATTTTCTAACCCTTATTTACCGGATTTACCCTTAACCATGGTAAATAAAATATTTACCTCAGTAATTATTCAAAATGTATAAAAATAAAAGTTACCTATTTACACAATTTGAACATCCTAATTCCAAATATGGAATCCATTTTTCTAAATTCAAAACACATAAGTGACAGAAATTAATTTAAAATTAATTCCCGCTGTCAAAACAAAAAGCGTGTTTTTAAGAGATAATAACTATCAAAATATTTCCACTTGTTTATGTTCGGTTTAATTGTAAAATTATATCCAATGACCAAAATTATATTAAATTGTAAAAATATATTCTAAATATACTTTAAAACCACTAAAATTCATAATTTATCACTATTAATTATTTTGATTAAAAAATTTGTTTTTAATTAAAATTTAGTAATTTTCACTATTCATCAAAATATGAAAGTTATCCGAAAAGTACCAAAATTTCACCTTAGGATAAATTCGATACTCCGAATCCAAAAATGATTTCCATTTTGAGAGATAAAATTTCTAAAATTTTAAAAGGTAGGTATTACTATTCATAACAGCTAGTTTGATTGGTTGTGGTGTGTTAGAAATCGAAGATGCGTACAACACACGCTACTATATTATTCAAAGGAAAGCATACCGTGGAATCTTGGGATGTTTCATTTTAAATTTTTTGATGTCCCCCATTTAGTCAAAAAGTTTAAAATATTGTATTTAAAAAGGGTTCACTATTAAAAGTTGGTAAAAGTGCAATACTGAAAATGAATTTGTTCTTACATTATGTCTAAGAAACTCATAATATGGATTCTAAAATTATTAGGATTATATAAAGTTTAAAATTTAGTTAATAATATTCATAACCTCTTTTGAAAGACTTGTTTGGTAAGTCATGGTGTGCTTGAACTCGGTGTTGCGTGTAGTGCAAGTTATTGAATTATTTTGAAGAAATAACACACTATGAAATATTGGGGTGTTACAACACATAGGGTCACTCACATTGTAATAAAGGATGCATTTTATACACTCCATGGATCCAAAATTAACATGAAGGTTCCATGGTTAATGACCATGGGGACTAGTAACTACATAAAACCATTTTACCTTGGACAATAACAATATATTCGGTAGGAATCTTATTATGGAATGACTTAGAATATGATCCTTGAATTACACAATTACCCATAGTGAGGCTATAATTATTACTAAGTAGGGGACCCTTGTGGTCTAATTTGTCTTGGTTATTAACATGGAACTTCATTATTAAAAGCCATTATAGGTTCCCATGAAATAAATTGGAATGTTAACTATTTTTAACATGTGACTTATTTAGAAACTTGTAATAATAAATTAGCAGGATGATTACGTTCAGAAGCCATATGAGGGTGGAAACAGGAACTAGGATTTTTTGTTACATTGTACTTATACATTTTATATTTGCATGCTTTCACACAATTACATTTCCACTACATGGGATGGATGTTATAGACACCATTCGAGGAGGCCCACTATGATTTATCTCACACCCTCTATGAGAACAGTTTGGTACCTGAAGTAGATTATATGAATGCAGGTGTTGATAGATGGTATAATACAACTACAAACACTTTATTTCTTATTGTTCAGTATGGATCATGATAGGATCTAACTGGGCGGGTGCTCAGGATGATTCATATTGTCTTTTGATATTATTAATAATTGTTTTGGAACATGTTCTTCTTGATGTCTTGTATCCATGTTTTATAGTTTCCAGTGACCTGACATATGACTCTCAGTTATTTTAGTTAATTCGGTTATTGTATTTGTTACCTCTATTTTACCCTAGTGAATTTTGTTTAATTTTATAGCTTTTACTATTTATCTCTATTTATATTTATACACTCTGATATACTCTGGTAATGAGGGCATAGTCACCCCATGGACTCACCCTGGGTCATCACTTCATGTCACCAGCCTCTGGCATTTGGGGAGATGCTATACAGGCCTTGTGTCCCACTGGGCTTGGGGAACCTATAAAGTGTCATCTTGGTCCAGGATGTCACAATGTGGTGTCATTGGAGGTTATTTTCATTCCATTCTTTTTCAGGACAATAGATTGATGATTCGGAGCACTTGGGACTTGTTCGTATGCTGTTATTCTGAATTGCATACCCATGATTTGGTTAAAAGCCACGTTACCCAAAATGTAATTATTGTTTTGTCCTTCCAATTACTTAGGTAATTATTTTCCTATTGGATTAATAACATGCTATGTGGAGGTTTTGATTATTATTTTTATTGAGGATTTATTTCATAATTGGCCCAATGATATGAGGGAAATGTGAATTGTTACATGAATCATATTAGGTATAGATGAACATGTAATTCATATTTTCATGAAATATAGTTTCATTTCATTATTTTTCATTGCATGATATGCTTTTATAGTTGAGTGATGCAGTGATTGTTAGATTATTCATGTATTACTGTTTGTTGTGAATGAGTGATTTAATGCATCAATTCATGAGGTGTATGGGACCTCAGGAGTATAGATGAGTAATTTACTAAGTTGATCCATTATGAGATAAAAAATTGATGTCATTTCCAGTGATTTGGTGAATGAGAGTGGATTCACCAAGAGTGGGTATCCACTATATAGTGAGTCATGAAATATAAAATGAATTTTTTTTACAACCTTATCCTGCCTTATCATGCCCTCAAAATGTAAAATAGTTAACCTGGTAATTAAATGTAAAAAGAAATGAAACATATACATTAGCACATACTGATACCTAGCTGTCTAAGTAGGTATTAGTGGTAGTATTCTTTGGTCAGTGTGTTATCTTACTTTCATAATTCCTCAGTGATGATATAATTCTACTTAATTTTGTTGTGAGGCTTGTTCTTGGAATTTTTAGAAAAATTCCACCACGACATCCTCAATGATAGACACTTGAGGAATGATCTTCTATAACATATTTGGGAACTGATGCCGATGTTCGATATAGTTTCCAACATTTTATGTTGTCCATTCATAGTGATCCCTAGATTTCACCTACAATTTCTGATCTAAATTGTGAGTTCTAGCAGCATCATCCTCCATCCTGTTTAGGCCACGGCACTCTGCAAGTTTTTGATTCTTGGATAGAGGCCACCCATTCTATCATTGAGCACTTAGGAAAACATCTAGAGTAGTTGGTCGAGCATACTACAAAACTTTTTTGTGAATCGGCCAAGAACTGGTGGGATGTGATTAGCTAGGCTGATCTTCATCAGGGAAATTTTTGTGTTGATTTCTATAATACCTTCTATGGTCTTTTATTTCCTCAAATTTGGAGATATGATATAAATAGAGAGATTATACAGATCAAACAAGGTTCTATGTCAGTTATGTAATATTCACCACATTTCATGGAGTTATTGTGATTTGCAACACTTCTAGCCGCTGATGAGATTTTGAATGCTAAACGTTGAAGGGATACTATATGACTTCCATACACTGGTGAATGTCTTTCGACATCCTACATTTTTTCAATAGTCAATAAGGCTATTATCATCGAGCAAGCTTGAGGGGTTGAAATAGTACCTGTAATAGAGGACCAGTGTCATGTATGGTCAGTTGTTCTTTCGATGACAGGAAGCGTTCCCAAATGGATTCTCATCAGGGCAGTTATAATTAGATTTGTTATCCTGATAGCTAAAAATAATGTCATAAATATGGATGAAGGGGGAAGCTTAGGCCTTAGTGTGATAAATACCCACTCGAGTGTCGGGCATGTGACTATATGTGGAATCTTCAACATTTTTGTTGGACCATTCGAGAAGCTTCGAGTGGAATACGATATGTGCCAACTCTACCATCATGAGTGTGTTATTTTACAACACATCATATGGGGGAGTTAGAATAACACTATCATGACTAGATAAGGAAGTGGTCATGACAACGGTATACTGAACCCTAATCACTAGGAATTCCATTAGAGATTTTTTGATCATGGTAGTCTAGCCATTGCACAAAGTGATGGATTATGTATGTTGTATACACTACAATCAATTAATGAGGAATAGGCTACAGAATCATATACAGTACGAGGTACTATTCTACTGGAGTTTACCATAGTATCTTATTTCATTGATATTTAATATTTGATTTCTTTAATCTCAATGCTTATCATGGAAAGTCTCAAATAGGAGATACAGTATCACTATGTTTTAATGAACCTAGATACTCTATCAAGGGTACAAACAAAGGGAATACACCTGTTTTGGGACTACCCCTTAAGGTAGGAAGTTACCCTTTCAATTGGAATATCTTCATGCACAAGATGAAATTATTTTATGTAATTCTTTGTATGGGTTGGTTGGTTCAATATCACATTTTTTTTTGACATATATGTTCACATTGTATCTTTTATATCACTGGAGAGAGATAGTTATCTACATAAGGGTTATTGGGATTTTCGGCTGGTAGTACCAGACCAGAGAGTCATGGACTAGGTGCAATGACCACCAAGATTGAAATTATCACCATGGAGGTTCATGATTTACAACAAGATGATTTCCCTCTAGTAGTGGATCATTTTGGGGATGTATTTCCAGAATATTTTTCAATCTTACCTCCCAAGAGATAGGTTGAGTTTACAATTGATCTTTTTCTAGGAGAAGATCCAATGTTGATCCATCCATATAGGATGGTGCCTACAAATTTTAAGGAGATCAAGAGGCAGTTAAAGGATTTTGGGGCCAAAGGTTTTATACAGATTATTACATTATATTGGGGTCTACCCATACATTTCACGAAGAAGATGTATGGAAGAACACATCTATAAATAGTATAAATAATGATAACTAGATTACGAGGAAGAACAAATATCCTCTAACTCAAATATATGATCTTTTTCAAAAGCACCATGGATCTAGGGTCTTCTCTACGATCGACCTATGATTGGGTTATTATCAGGTGTCAGTTACGACATCAAACATATCCCATATAGCTTTTAATATAAGGTATGGTCTGTATGAGTTCCTTGTTATGCTATTTGGTCTTATGAACATGCCCACTGTTTTCATGGATTGGATGACTTTGTTGTCCCATGACTATCTGGACTCTTTTGTCATGGTCTTTTTGGTCAAAATATTGATGTATTCTCATACTCTTAATGATGTTGTCAAACACCTTTAGTTCATTTGGAGTTCATTAAGAGAGCATCATATTTATGCCAATATTACTAATTTCCACTTTTAGGTTGATATGGTTCACTTATTTGGATCATATTATCTCAAAATCCGTTATATATGTTGACCCATTAATTGTTGTTATTGTAGTTTCCTATGACCATCCCAACAACATGTTTGGGTTATGATGTTTCTTGGTGAAGGATGGACGTTATAAGAGATTCATACATGATTTATTATGTTTGGATTCACCTCTTAATAGATATAAAAGGAAGGTTTTCATGATTTTTTGGTATGAAGATTATGAGAATGCATTTGAAAAGATGAAAGTTAGGCATGTCTGAGCACATTTTTAAATTCTTCCTGAGGCATGTGTAGGTTATACCATAATCAGTGATGCGTCATGAATCAACCTAGGGGTAGTGTAGAGGCTAAAATATATAGTCATTTCATATGGATCTGGATAGCTGAGGACTCATGATAGAAATTACCTGATGAACAACTATGAGCTAGCAACATTTTTCCATGCCTTATGTCACTGGAGACACTGTGTTTGGTGAGCACTCTATGGTGTACAAAGAATACATGTTCACCAAATATATCTTTATTCAGTGTGACATTAACATCATATAATGGTTATGGGTTGGATATCAATAATCCTTTGGTTTGGAGCTTGCCAATATGACTGTAAAGGGAATTATGGTTGTAGATGAACTTGGTCAGAAAACTCAGGCACACACAATACAAGAATCCAGTGATGAATGTAAGATAATGGACCCCTTTTCTAAGATACCCTTAGAGTTTCTTAACAGTCAAGAGTAGTTTTGCCTATAAACATTGACAGTTAACTTTTCCATCCATGAGATGGTGACGGGTAGAAAATTTTCAGATTCTGATGGATTGGTATTCTATGAGAGTATATCAGGATATAACCTACCTCCAAATTTCTATATAGACATAGACAATATCCTACGTAATCATGGACATGTCTGGGATCCTAAAATTATGAGATAAGACTAGATGAAAGTGCCTCATTCCTATAATGTGGAAGTTTATCTAGGCTTCTCAAATATGTATTGAGACATGAAACTCTAGTATTGGTGGCCTGGGATGAAACGTCTGATTTCATGCCTTATCACTATGTGTTCCACCTCTTAGTATGTCACGACAAGGCACCGAGGACATGTTGTCTTGGTGCAACCCCATCCATTCCCAGGATGGACATTTGAATATGTTTAATTGGATTTTTAGTCGGATTACCTAGGTCATCATTGGGTAGTGATGCAATATGGTTAGTAAATGACTGAAAAACATAATATTCCAACTCCATTCCTATTATGGAAACATTATTTATTGATTAACATGGAATAATTTAGGCCCATGAGATTATATGAATCCATGGGTTCCCATGTACTATCATTTGAGAGAGGGATGTACGTTTAACATCACGGTTCTTGAAAGGATTGTAAAGGCTATGTGAACACATGTGATTTTAAGTGCATCTTTTCACCGTCAGACTGATGGAAATTCATAATAGACAAAACATGTTTTAGAGGATATGCACCGAGGATGTGTCATTGATTTTGGATGTTCACTGAAGAATCATATCCCTCTAATTGAGATCTCCTATAATAACAGATTTCTGGGAAAAATTCATATTTCTCTTTTTGTGGCCTTATATGGTAGGTTGTTCCATTCACCCTGGTGCTGACTATATGTGTGTTAGGATACCCTTACAGTTCCCATTAGCATTTAGGAGACTTTGGACCAGAAATAGCTGATCAAAAATCCTATTAATACTTCCCAATATAGAAAAAAATCATTTTATTATCTCCATATGCAACACCAAGAGTTCAAGGATGGGGATAATATTTTCCATTTGGTATCTCCCAGGATATGGAATAGATAATCACAGAAGAAAGAGATGTTATAGAATCATTACGCTGCTCCATTTTTGATCATAGAGGGAGTCGAGCCTATTTCCTATCAGTTTCTACTACCATAGAGGTACCATTCCATGCATGACATCTTCCATGTACCAAAACATATCCAGTATCATGCTAACACATATCATACCATTGATCCTATGAATGTTGAGTAATATGAAGACGCAACCATTTTGCATTATCCAGTACACATCATTGACTTGAGCATGAAGGTTATCCCAGGTCAGTCTATACCTCTAGTATGTGTGATATGGCAACAAGGCCATGTGTAGGATAAGACATGGGGGATGTAGGCCGACATACATGCTCAGTTTCCATAATTGTTCTTCGTCACAATTTCTACAACTTTGGAAGGTGAAAATACGGAAAAATTCATTTAATATGGGAAGACTATAAGAACCTGGGTTTTGAGTCAAGGTTTGATCTTTTAAATTTCTATATGATTATTTATTTTGGACCTATTTTGGATATCTAATAAGATAATGATGGTCCTGAGAATTTCCATGTAGTGTTTTTACCCTAAAACCCATATATTTGGGAAAATAGGCTAGGCGCCTAGTTTATAGTAAACTGTGTTGGAAGGAAACACTATTAGAGAAAACTCTTCTAGTGGTATGTTTTTGGATAGGGCCTTATCACACAGTTGGCGCACCATTTATCTAACCGTGTGTCCTAACCATGTGGGTGACCCTCTTCCCTAGGTACCCATGCTTGGTTTGTGCATGGTTTGTCAAACCCTGTGAAAAAACCATGGACATGATGTTTTTCAAGGGAATTTTACCATTTTATATTAATGATCTAATTAAACCTTTTCCTTCCTCAAATTCCGAGATTAGGTGGGATTTAACCATTTTCATCCATTTTGGAGATCTTTGAAGACCAAAGGTAGGGAGTGAAATATCATATTTATTCCAGATCTTATTGATCTATTTTTTATCATGAAATATTTTATACAGTAAGAACTTGAGTTATTTTTATCCATTCTAATCATATATTGATCTTGAAATATTTATCCAGGTGTAAGCGTTTTTTCCTTTTTCTTAGATGTACTCCATTTGAAGCTGAATCAGATGCTGATATCGGTGAATGAGAGTCGTATGACCCTAATGTGGGTGGTTTGAATGTCATCCCTCTATTTGGTTATTTTCAGAATTATTGTTTGGGGACCACCGGTTTCATAGGGTTACATTTATTGAATTTAAATGTCATAATTATAATAATTAGAACGATATGATTATGAAAATTCCATATATGTGATTTTATGATGGTGTTTATGACCACAACGCCTAAAATCTCATGTAGGATGAAATTCCATAGTGGTGTATTTAGTCTTTTGACACTTTTGTGCCATTTTTTGGATGCTATTGAGATTTACCACATAAATGGTATGACTCCTTATCATAAATACCTATTTTATAATATAGTGGTGAATGTAAAGTCGCATGTAGCTTCCACTTAACCCATCAAAGGTAAGTTCTTCAAATTGATAATTAAATATGAAAGGGAAATTCACATGTATAATAAATATATGACCTAGAAAGATTAATTGTGAATTATTAATAGGTTTCATGTAGGTATCCCCGCTCACTATGTTAATGGAAGATAGAAAAATGAGCCTTGATTATTGGTAAATCGTTAATTGATTATTCAGTTGCATGCTAATTTTCCTTTCACTCTATATAAAGGTATGTAACAACCCAAATGATATATTAAATAACTTCCTCACCAAAAAAGAGTGTACTAACTCAATATCACCTTTTATTATTATCAGAAATTCCATGAGCACTCATGAACCACATTCAGATTAAAGGATTTGAATTTCATTGGTTGAGACCCATGTAGATCTTGGTCCTTGTCTATTATTTCATTCCTTTTATGACATTTTATAATCCCAAACACAGTATTAATGGATTCATAGGATACACTTTTGGTTCCAGTGTTGATAGATGGGTTCCACAGTTGAATTTCATAAGGCCAAGTCACAACTTAGACCTGTTTTAAATTGGATGATCACCTTGGATTCAATATGAATCTTATTTTTGAATGTAAAGGAATATGCTCTTTGGATTACACTCTTAACCATTTATAGGCTATATTTTTTACTGAGTTGGTGACCCTTGAGGTCTATATTGCCTTGGTTATTACAGTGGAATGTCATTATTACGTGTTATTACAGGTTTAATTACCATTACTAGGAACCATAAATTTTGTTAACATGTTACATATTTATAAATTAGTAATAATCAATTAACCTACTAGTTACATTCTGAAACCATCTGAGGGATGAATCGTGTACTTGTGTAATTATTTTAATAGAACATATTGACTTTATATATGTGTTATTTCACAATATTCAATTTCTTTTAAATAGTTCGGATGTTATATTCATTGTTGGACATGGACCACAATGACTTATCCCACACCCTCTCCAGGCATTATTTATTACAAGGAGTAGTTTACATGATTGAAGGTTTTGATAAAGGGAAACATATGGCTTCAAACACAAGATATATTGTTGTTTAGGTTGGTCCCTGATAGGATATGCCTGAGCCAGAGCTTGAGCTGGTTGGGATAGTATTTTTATTTCGTTTATACATTTTTGGAACATGTTATTCCTACTATCTTGTACCCTTATATTCTAGTTTTTGGTTACATGACATATAACTATCATTTATTTAATTTAATTCTGTTATTATTTCTATTGTATCTATTTTTTGTTGTGACTTATATTTACTTGTGTTGCTTCTACTATTTTCCTCAGGTTCTATTTATCCACTATGCTACACTCTTGTCATTAGGGAATAGGTTTCCCACTAACACTCCCTAGTCCCTCACTACAAATTGGCAGCCTTTGGAGTTTGGAGAGAAGCATTGAGGCTACGTGGCCCATCGAGCTCAGCAATCCTATTATGTGGCATCTGGGTCTGGGATGTCACAAAACCACAATCATTTCAATTGGTTTTGATATGATGAAAAGTTTTTGATACTCATTTAATTTAATGGTTTTTGATGTGATGTTAATGAAATACATCTATTTTTATGGTCAGGTTATGATGAATGTTTTACTATATTATGGAACACATATGAATAATTTAATTATATGATGGTTGGGAACTATATCTCAATCCAATTAATTGGGTAAAGATTAATATCCCATGAGATAAATATGCGAAACATGTTAAAGGTCTTAATTGAAAATGGGAAATCGGTGTGTCCTGATCGAAAAACGTAAATGAGTGTATCTTGATCCCCAATAAAATATTGCTGCATCTTGATCCTCTATTGGAAGAATGTGTAACCTAATACAATGAATGGAAAATATTATGACTAGGGATGGTGTTTTTCCCTACGTAGTAGGCTCAGACTTGATGATGTGCCTAGATAATTTATTTCATGATCCTTGAATTATAGAGGATTATTTTATATGTTTATTTGTCCACAAAAAATTCATACAAAATTCCTCTATCTTGGCCTAATGTCTTATGACTTTTATTCCCTTATGATTCATGTTTTATGATATTCCAATATTTATTCTATGATCTATGTATAGGATTATTTATATGTAGTTTATGATATTGATTTTTTATTCTCACGTTCTCATACTGATATGACCATGTAATTATTATATATATCATTTATTTACCCTTACTGAGAATCTAAGCTAACCCATTCTTATGTTTCCTTTCCTAGGATATGAATAATTGTTTTATGTAGGATTACTAAAGATGATTATTTTTATGGGAGATGTTGATGTTCTTTCCCTATGATAAGAGATTATGTTTCAATGTTTGTAAAGACACTAAAATATTACCATTCATAGTCTTGTACTTTAGTTATGTTTAAATATTCTAATAAACTAATGTAATATCCATGTATGTTAATCCTAGATTGCGATACATTCAATAGAGATTCAAGAATTATTTGTATATATTATGGTCTATTGGACTTTTTGTGGATGTTTTTGGATCCACATCGTAGATGCGACACAATATGAGTTCTCCACACCTTAGTGAAGGACCACACCATAGGGGAAGCTGGGTCAAATTGGATTGGTTATAGTGTATTGTGACCTCCATTCCATAGATATTTTATTCCACAATAATCAGAAAATTTATAGAGGATAACTCCATAGTAAAATGATCATTTTGTGAAGGTGTTTTTGAAATTTTTTATTGGATCAGGGATATTTAGAACCACTATAAAATAGTGGTTATTCCATTCCACAACTATGTGTTTATGTTTTTTTAATACTATAAAAATGAATAGATTCTTCTATAATTCGATTGAACATTTTGTATATTCTATTTATATGGGGTATCTGGGTATTTCGAAAAATATTTCTTAATTTGTTGTATATTTTAATGTGGTTGGTTGTCCCAATATTTTTTAACTTCAATTTTAAATTTAATGGTAAATTTGATTATGATATTTGATTAAAGGGTTGTGATTCAAGATAGGGATTTTAATTTGATATTCAAATTATGATTACGAAGTAGATAAAGAAGGGACCACTGTACTGATTTGAGAAGTGTAGATTGCCTATGATTTATAATGAATATAGATTTGAGGAATAAGGGGATATATAAATTGGAAAATAGTGAAGATATATTATCTAAGCATATATACATTAAATAGGAATATGGAGAGAAACAATGCATCAACCAATGAATTATACATTAATAAGGCTAGATTATAACTGATATAGAGTTATTTTCCATTGTAATGTAATGGGAAGAACTACCATAGTTAGGAGAAATGTAATAAAAATGAGTTCTTTGGTAAATCATACTCATATTACCATCTTGTTGAAACTATAGGGGCATATGATCTAGATAAAATTCAGATCATTACATTGAAAATAGTTCTCATTTTGAGAAGAGAGACATGGAAATTTACTTTTCTATTTGTGTGTGTGTTGGGAATTGATCAAGATGCAATATAACCTGTAAGGAGGGTTGTTACATCAAGGAATATTAAAAGAGATTGAATAACTAATTCAACCCCTCTATATGTGATTCTTTAGATATTCTATTGGTTCTTTTTCATGTTGTATCATATACAGGTTTCGGTCAATGTTTTTTTTCTATTTTGATTTTTGGAATGTGTTTATCTCTATTAAATATATGTAACATGAAACTTATGATTCATGTTTTTGATTAGAATAATTCACTCAATAGAAAGAGGATTCCCAAATTTTATGTAACAATATATCACCTTTAGAAATATATGATGTTTCCATATCTGTTATACATGAGTAATGATGTTTTTTACATTAAACCTTATGGGTTATTTAAATGAACTAATTGTGTTTGTTAATAGTTGAAATGAATTATAATGTAGAGAATGATTATTGTTTAGAAACTTATATTATATCTTCTCTATAAAAATGTGTGGTTTTAAAAATCAATGGACTTAAGACCAGTAAAGACATTTGGTATAAAATTTAAGAAATATATGAAGGCAAGAAAGAATTTAAGAAATATAAATTGATATTTTAGAGACATATGCATAATGATATTTATATGAATGACGAAGAATCTATTTATAGATTCTTATTTTTAATTAATGTTGTGGTGAGTAAAATAAGATGTTGTGGTTAGATGTTGGTAGATAGTGATATTATTAAAATGATTTTGTGCATCTTATTTGTTATGTTATATTATATAGTGTTTTCTTAGATGAAAATATCCAATCTATATTTCTCATTTTGATATTCCAATTTTTCTAATATAATATAAAAGTTGGACATAAATATTAATTAGTAAGAAGGTGAAGTCTAAAATATAAATACATATATATATGTTACGAAGGATGAAAAGTAGAATAAAGAAGTTACTATTGTATAATAATCTTAATATATTGATTATGTTTCTAATTTGGATTAGAATATTGTCAATATTCTGTCTATAATATCGAGAAATGTTATAACTGGAATAGTAAGGTTTATATTTATGTTTCCAGAAAAAATTATCAGCTTTAGAAAAGATAGATATTTAACTTCAACTTCTCTTATTTGAAAAGAATCAATAGTCAGTTATAAAGAAGAATAATCACCATAAACATTCCTTATAAAGGGATAAAAAATTATTGAAAAATAAAGGATTTAATAAAAATGGAAGAGAAATAATCTCTCAAACATGACGAAGAAAAATTTATTTTGTATGTTTCAAAGCAGTGATAGTAGTAACGAATTTGATGTGATATAAATGTTAAGACATGTTTATGAAAAACCACTATTTTAAAAATTTAATAATGAAAAAATTACAAGCCTACGTTGTAATGAATTCGAGGAAAATGAATAAACTATTTTGGACAAAATTCTCATGATATAATTAAAGTAATCACTCTCAAATATATTCAAATAGTGGAATGAAATGAGAATATTGATTACATGTGATGAATATATAATTTCAAAAGGAATTTCAATGTTTCTTGATTAAATTAAAGGTTTAAAGTAGTTTCTTGATGATTTAAAGACACTTAACATAAATTTTGAATATACAATTAAACTATATTAGAATAGAAGAGAATTTCAATAGATGTAGATATAATGTTCATATTTTTATTTAAAAAATTGGAGAACGTTCAAAGGATTGTGAAGATAAATAGGACTGAAGAAAATAATTAAATAAGGATTGTAAGAATACTGAAAATATGTTTAATGCCTAAAAATAGAGGATCCAAATCAAGAAGTCCTATTTTTTTGAAAATATAGAGGTTTTATAGACTTTAGAGATTTGGAGTGCTTATTTATTAATATTAAAATTATACAAATTTTAAAGGAAAATATGATAAAAAATGTTTGATGTAATGAAGAATATGTCATGAGTTATCCACATTTTGGTATTAAAATTTATCCAAGATTAATAATTGGAATAAGGTAAAAATAGATGTTGATAGTTCTAGACATAAAGATGTTTTAAAGGGATATATGTTTTCTATGGGTATTTTTGGAACTATAGAGGCATTGGGAACATTTAAAGCATATGTTGGGATAATTATCAATGAATTGAATAGTTTAATTGCTTCAGAATATAAATATTATTAGGGATTCACCCAATTTAATGAATAGAAATTTAGACACATCTTGGAAAACCTACATTGAAAAATGAAACTATATATCAACAATTAGAATATGTTTGTGAACAATGTGAGTAGCCTTGTCATCTTTGGAAATGGGTGTATTATTAGGATACCTACCTAAATTTTATCAATATATATTTATGAGAAGTTTCAGACTAGGATTGAGAATTTCCATGTCCAATATAGGGTAAGTGATGTTTCATAAGGAGATTCCAAAGTATAATGAACATAGATCTTGGAATGCGGATCTACCTCACATATCAAAGTGATATGAATGTACACAAGGATGTAGAAAAAATAAAACCTGGATTGGAGACCCTTGGAAACGACGATTCACTCAACGAAAATGGTTTTGGATAAAAAATAATTAGCTATGATCAATTAAAATCCTAGAGAAAAATATTTATTGAAGGACTAAAATACAATTTTCATAGTGTATGTAAATTATGTGATGAAATAAATTATGTAATTTTTTTAGAAAGATGAGTTTTATTATAAAGATCATAAAATATAGATATATCATGATAAGATAATAACAAATAATAGGAAATTTTTTTCATACTGGTGAATATTTATGTTCTTGTTATTTGATCATGAATAAATAAAACTGTGTCACCAAAATTCATGGCCATCTCAACTAAAAAACATATTTATTATTTTTAGTTTAGAAAATTTATTTGATGTTCCTCTATATTAAAGAAAAAGGGATTTGATGTGTTCTACTTATCAAATGGTAAAATTTTTCAATATTTCACATATGAAGGTGGATATAAAATTAACTCATCCTCCGGAGACTATATATTCTAAATTTTACCTTCCTATGAAGAAAAAATAAACAAATGGTGATAAGTATTTAATTTACTTTATTTATGTCTCTACTATAATAATATGTGTTTGTTTACAAATCATAAATAATTTTCTCTAAAATTGTTGAAGTGGTTCTCAAAATGTTCTAAAAATAGTGTGGTTACTATTTTAAGAATATTTAATCATATAGTGGTGCTGGGTATACCATTGGAAGAATTGAATCCTATATTAAAAAACATAGTTTCTATTATGAACTTTTTTCATCACACATACCTCAAAAATGTTTCGTCTAAAAAGAATTATTGAATCTATGTTGAGATGTCTAGAACTATCATGTTATATTTTATAACAAATCATTATTCATGGAGACAAGATATTAGAGTAATGGTTTATAACTAAATATCTACTTTTCGAGGAGAAATTATGATATGTCATCACAAGATATGCCTTAAAAGTAATGTAAAATTATTATGTATCCAAGAGTTTTCTGAAGCCCTTTCCTTACTAATGTTAAAGTAAAAAATTCATGGAATGTTTAAAATAATATGTATTGACTGTATCATCATTTATTATCCTAGAAATTAATGATCAAATCATAGTTAAAATAAAGAAGTAAAAAATATTATTGATTCTATTTATGTCAATGTATTGGAACATATATAAAAATTGAAATTGTAATTAATTATCATGTTGCATAAGTGATGATAATGAAAATCTTTTCATGAATCAAAAAGTAGATATTTAAAAAAACAAGTGATAATTATAAAGAATTAGAAGTTGAAGAATTTGATTTATCAGATTCAAGTGATGAGTAACTATATTATTCATGTCATCCATGTCTTAATAAAAATGTTTAGGTTCTAAATTTCATGGTAAATAAATAAAAATATGGCCTCTCTAAAAAAGGATATCTCTCATATCTCATTTTTAGTTAAAGATGAACCAGGAGATATATTTGAAGAAATAAAACATAGTGTTTATTGAATCAATGAATAAAAAGATGGATCACATAGAATTGAATGAGATTTTGGAGTTGTATCCCAATAATAATGATATGAACATTATCTAAAAAATGTCATTTTTAATAAGATACTTGAATATAGTGAAATTGTTTGTAATTAATGAATATTGTTGTGTAAAAAGAATTCAAAGGTTGAGTGAATTGAATTTTATGGGGAATTTTCACTAGTTTCAATCATTGAATCCATAATAATTTTTTCTTTCCATTATAAGAAAAGGTCCACACAATATCATTCAAATGGATGTCAAGTTATCCTTTTTCAAATTTGAATTACACGAGTATGTGCATATTCAACAACCATGAGTTTTCATTAATGATGAAAATTCTAATTGTGTTTAATTTTTAAAAAATTCTTTGTATGGTCTAAACATATCACTATGATCTTGGTATTATTTTTTTGACACATGCCTTATGAAATTAAAATTATCAAAAGAACGATTTGGCATGAAAATATATATTAGATATGATAATGAGGTATTTCACAATATCATTTCATAAGAATATGAAATTATTTATTTTAAATGATTAAGTTGTTAGTGAAGATATTTCTAAATAAACAAAAATAATTTTCCAAATTTATTTTCATGGTGATGTGAAATACTTCATTAGCATAAATATATATAAATATAAGTTGATATTATTCTATCTCAAGAGAATAACTCTAATGAAATGTTTATGATGTTTTGAATATGGAATTGAAAGATATTTTCAACACCAATTTTATTATAAATTAAAATTTTCAATGAAATACAAAGAAAGGATGTGGATCAAAGGGAATCATGGAACCTAACAGGTAGACTGATATATTCGAACACATCATGATAAGAAATTATGTATGATGTTACACACTTCAGTCTATATAAATGGTCCCCAAAAGATTATAATTTCATTACTGTAAATAAAATACTTAAATTAATTAAATTAAAATATATCAATATATTAAAATATAGAATAACTTAATATTGAGATTCATGGATACTCATATGAGGATTGGGAAGAATGTGTTGATGATTGGATGTTTATATTTGGTGTATCATTATATGTTGTAGAATGATGTGTTTTTTTGGAAATCAGGGAAGAAAAATTCAGTCACCTTGAGCATTTTGAGGCTGAATATATAGCTTCATCATAATCCTCAACACAAATTATGTGGATAAAAACACTGATATAAGATTTAAAATTTTATGTGGAGTTACAATTACTTTTGGGATGTGATAATATTTGTTCTATAAATAACTCAAGGAATCTTGTTCAAATTTAATGATCTAAGAACATTGATATTAAAAATAATTTCATCAAAGTGATATTGGACATAAATAAGTTCAAATTTTAATTTTTTTTCTAAGGGAAGAAATTGAAAATGTATTTACCAAGACACTCACGATAGTGGAATTTTATAATTTGATATTGATGTTATGTTTTTACCCTCAAATTTTATTAGGATTTTTTGTTTTATCCATACCCTCTCTTATCTTATTGTTTTATATTATTTTGAAAGGGGTAGAAAAACATAAAATATAAATTTTTCATCTATTTACATTCCATCTATTATTTCTTTATTGGATGGTATAAAATATTGGTTGATAATCAACTAATATGTGTTATCACTATGGGAATTATCTCTTGAATGTAAGAGTATATATAGAGGGATTTCTTAAAAGGTTTAACTGGGATTTTATTAAATTTCAATTTTTTGATAGTTTTTTTAGTTATTTAATAACTTTATAGATTTTAAATTTGGTTGATATTTGATGTTTTTAAAGTTTGATTTTAAAAAGTTTCATATAGATTACAACTATATAGATAGAATTTTTTTTTAAAAAAATGATAAGTTTTATATCACATAGTTATCTCACATATTCATAGAATTACTTCATGATGATTTATTATAATGTATTCGTAGTTTTATTATTATTTATGTAACTATGTTGAAGAAATTCCGAAGGTTGATATTTTTGATCCCAATAGGTTGTGAGATGGTTGATGTGTTTAGTGAGGTTTACGATTTGGCAAAGGGGATACAATTGAGTGTGTTTAATTTTATTTCAAACTCATAAATCATATTCAAAGGAATTAAAATGTTTCTTAAGCTTGATCTTTATGTTATTATATGACGAGAATAGATCATGATACTAAAATAATAAATGAAGTGGATGAATGAATTTCACACTACAAAGAATAATATTTGACCATAGAAGTGGTTTGTCGATTGAGTCCAAATCCAGAAAATATATACACATCGTAGCCTACTGAAATCATGATAGGCCTCATTTCATTATATGTATCGATGTCTAAGAGATATAAGAATTAATAAGATAGATAATGTACTACAAGAACTCACATTGATGTTTTTAAATCATAGATGTATAAGAGACCTAATCTTAGATCTCCAATCAATAGAAAAAGAAACTTAGATATAGAATACAAGGTAAATTATTTATTGATACAGAATTTTTTGGACATCAATATTGTAGATCTTTTTCTAAGCCGTAGTTAGTAGAATATATGTTGGATTACACCATAGTATAATTACCACATAATTGTGGGTTTTTGGATATTTATTTATATATATATATATATATGATATTTGGGACCTCCACACCATTGTTATTATTCAAAAAACAAAACCATATATTCTACTATGGTGGAAATTAGTAATAGAATAAGACACACCACAATTGAACATGTTGTAGAATCTATTTTATAGTAGTTATTTTGGGATATTGAGGAGGAATGTAGATATGGATTTAAATTCACAATTGGGTATTCATTCCATCCAATTTTCAACTACATATTTGAATATATTATTCCGGATTAATAAAAGATATGATTCATGGGTTGTGATTTATGGTGTGAGGTATAATTTTAAAATAAAATTACAAATAAATATTTGTTAATGATGGGACTGTTGTGTAGATTTTATAAATGTGGATTTTTTATGAAAAAATTATAGCATATAGTTAAGAATAAGGTATTTTGTAAATTCATAAAAATTGAAGTGATCTTACTGATCTGTCTAAAGGATAAATATGAATAGGGAGAGCATCAAGTCATTAACAAATAGTGTATTTTCATGAAAGTATTTCTTCTAATTGATACATAGTAATTTTTCTTTGTAACATTATGGGAAGAAATATCACATTAAGGAGACATGTAATAAAATGTTTTTAAGGATAAAACATATTCATTGTACTTATATGATGGAATTATTAAGGTTTTTGTTCTAAAAACAATTCAAGTTGTTCAACAGTCTAGACACGTTGTTTTGATATGAAAACCTTATATATTCACTTTTACATACATCTGTTGGTAATATATAGTGATCAAGATTAAATCTGGCTACATAGGAGGGTTGTATCATTGAGGAAACCTAAAAAAATTTATAACTGATTCAACCCCCACTATGTGACAATTTATAGATCAAGGAGGTTAATTTTCAAGTATTCGATCCAATTTCCCATCTTTGGATATTTTTTATATGAATATTGGGAATGATTTATTCTTGATAGAAGTTTCTTTCACTAAATATATTTTTTATGTAATAGAAAATTGTAATTTAGAGAGTGGAATGGTGATTACTACATTTACAGGAAAATCAATCTCATATTGAATAAAATAATGTTCCCAAAATAGTTATTTATATGATGATGTTTTGTAAGTTAAAACTGATGATGTATTCCTAGAGTTGGAGGTGTTTCCATGATAGAAATACATAATATTAACTTGATTAATGATGGACATGAAAACAATGTAATTGTATCAACCCTCTAAAAAAGTGATATTTCAAATGTAAAAGGGCTCAAGAATGATGAAGGAATCTGAGAGAAAATTCATAATATCTATGATGTAAGGTCCAAAGTGAATAGTAATAAATGAAAATTTGGAGACATCCGTATACACCTCTCTATATACATTATTATAATAATATTTTTATTTTCCTAATAATTGTGAAAAAAATGAAGATTATAATTAGTGTCTTTTTCTTGATGATAGAATATGATGATATTATATAAAGTATTTTTCATGTCATTCAAAAAGAGTTTGATTCCAAAGACCATACATTGGAAAAAAAGGTTCCACAGATATTTATCTTTATGATTGGGACAATCTTATAAAATCTATTGAAATATGAAAATATAGTACTATCAATAATAAGGTAAGGGTTGTAAATTAAATATTCTATTATGTAAAAAATAAGAAAACATTGAAGAAGAATTTTTTTTTGAAGAATAATTTTGTTAATATGATTATGAGTTTGATTTTGATTATAATTTTGACGAGATGATGCCTATAATATCTATAAATCTAAGAAGGTTTAAAGGAAGGATGAAAGATAAAAATCCCAAATATTAGTTATGTGAGGGGAAGTTGTATTTTTTTGTTAATTTTCTAAAAGTTAATAGAATGTAGTGTTATTGATGAAGAAGAAGATGCATTGTGTAGATTTTTAAGGAAGTGATCATCATTGTTTGAATATCAATGGGATTATAATTAAGGGAATAGAAATAACTTCTCAATATCAAGGAATGGAAATTTATTATCTATGTAAGAATTCCTGGATATTAGTGACGAAGAATAAGGGATAAAAATTTTAATATATATTAATAAAAAATAAAAATTTCACTATATAAAAAAGAAGAATAATCTTGAGAATGTTATAGTGACATCACAGAAAAGTCTTAAAATGATATAGAATACATGATTAGAATTTAATTGAAATAATATATCCCAAATACTTAAAAATGTTTATACAAATAAAAAAATTATGATAGATAGGGAAATCGTATTTTCAAAATAAATTTTAAAGCATACTTATGAAATTAAAGGGGTGAAAAATTTGAAATACGATGAGAAGACTCTAAGAAACAAGTTGGAAGATAAATTTATGGATACGGTAATAGTAGTTGACTATTTAATAGAAAAGATGAAAAAATTGGATTTAAAGAAATTTAGACCCAATGTACATATTTTTGTTTAAGAAATTGGAGAGTTTTTGAGAATGTGTGATGCTAATGTAGACAAAAAACGTTTTCTCTTAATGTAGTAAAAATTAATAAAAAAGTTGTCAAAATTTTCAAGGAAAAAAATGAAATAAAGATGAAAAAATTTGTAGAAAAATCCATATGTTTTCTGGATTTTTGATATTATAATTAAAACCACTTTTGTAAAATAATAGTAAACAGTCATGAAGGAAAAATTACAAAAAGATGTTAAACGTGAAAAGAATATTGTGAGGAGTTTAATTTTTTTTTTCTTGAATAAAGGATCCAAGATTAATGTAGGGAATAAGGTTGAATTAAATGTTTTTAGTTATGAAAAATATAATTTTTAATAAATAATATTTTTATTATTTTAAGCATTATCATTGTGAATTTTTTCGGAATGTATAAATGTTGTTTTGGAATTATTTTAAATTCAATAATGTGTTTATGAGACATAGATGGTTGATATTGTGGTATAGTCACCTCATTTTAAGTATAAATATTTATAGAAAACCTGATAAAGTTTTATTGAAAATTTAAAATATATTTTAACAACTAGATTATATTTTTGAATTATGTGATAATC
Source organism: Viscum album (assembly GCA_963277665.1). Lineage (NCBI taxonomy): Eukaryota > Viridiplantae > Streptophyta > Magnoliopsida > Santalales > Viscaceae > Viscum > Viscum album. Next base: position 834,295,056 of record OY728142.1, on the reverse strand, counting down.
TAGGTTGTCTAGGAATTGTATGTCTTACTATGATACATTTTCATGTTTTTTCAAGAGATAGAGTACTGGAGTCTAAAAAATTTATGATAATGGAATTAATTAGTTAGTGGATTTTGAATTTTATTATAAAAAATACAGAATAGAATGTCTATGGAAATTGGAAAAATTATATTCCTTACATAAGAAATGGGATCTGAATCTACCCAAGTATGTTGAAAAATGAAAATAACGATAGATGGCCTTTGGGAAATTTGGTCAGTAAAAATTATATTTTTCTAACATTTACCTGTAATGAACAATTTTAATCCATGAGAACATATTATGTTGAAAGAATAAAATAAAATATTTTTTAGTGAATCTTATTCATGTTGTGAAGGAAATGAAATAATTTTTATAATGATGGTTTTATTGAGATGATAATGATTGATGGATTTATCAGGACAAATGCAAAGTGGAAAAGGTTAAATTTTTTCAAAATAGATGAAATTTAAAATTCTTAATATTTAATCATGAATAAAGAATTCATCTATGGCATAAAAGCCTTTTTTATTTAGGTTGAAAGAATATTTGTATGATTTTTAGTAGATATAATGATTGAGATTCAAAATTTTAATAGAGTAAGTAATTAGATATATTTTAGTTTTGAAGAGGGAATGTAAATCATTTCTCCACACAAGATTATAGAAGTATAATATACCAATCCTATTTAGGTAATTTAAAATGGATTTTTTTGGTCCATGAAGTAGAAATCATGAAATTAAGATAAATATATTATTTCCTTTATTGATTTATTTACTCATATTACATGTATAATATTTTTTTATAATAAACTACATGATTTAAAAATATAAATGGGTTTTAGAGGAATTCCTATAAAAAGATTAGGTACCCTTTGTAAAATATATGCACAAATAATGTTGGTGAGTTTTCCAATGGATGAGTTGAAGCGTATCGTGAAAAATGTGGCATCCTTCATGAAATAAATTCATAATAAACACAAAATGAAAATGGTTTGACTTAGTGAAATAATATAAAACTTGGGGATATATCTGAAACTATATTGTTAGAATATGGAACTTATTATTAATTATGGAGACAAGATATTGGAGTAATGGTTTATATCCAAAATCATTTTATTTATAGGGAAAATTTTGATATGTCATCATATGAGACTCATTATTATAAATATTCATGTTTTAGCTATATTATAGTGTTTAGTAGCCCATGCATTATCAATATTAAAGGTGAAAATCAGGGATAATATATAGGAATATACGGTGATGGTATCTTTTTAGGTTACCCACTAAATTGTATACAATATCTTTGTTACAACAATGAAATAAGAAATATTTTTATTCTTTTTATGTGAATGTAATGTAACAAAAAAATAATGTGAACTCCCAAGGATAATGATGTTCCACAAGTGATGATAATTAATATTTTTTTGGTGAAAAACATGGTAAATATTCAGATAATGGTGAAAATTGTGATGTTGTTAATTCATAAAATTCACGTGATAAAGAATAATCTTTTCCACATCATCGTAGGATTAAAATTAGGTTCAGATTCAAAATATCATTACAAATCTTAGACATTAGATTCAATCTAATAGAACATATGTTGAACCTCACATATCTCAGAGTTAAATTATGTTGAACCAATGAAGCATATAGATTGGTTGATGTAATGAATTATTTTCTATATCACATAGAGAAGAAAAATACAATGGAGTTTTTATGAAATAACATATAGCATAAAATTATTTAACCTGAGATTTTTTCCATTCAAGTTGAATTTGAAATTGTATATCATGAGAATAAATGAAAAATAATTGTGTAATGTATATTAACATGATGAAGGAGTTAACTATAGTGATAACATTACATTGGTTTCAAAACATAAAACTATTAGAATTATTCATTCCATGAAAATAAAAAGTCAATTTAATATATTTCAAATATATTTTAAGTGATCATTCCTCAATGGTGAATTGGATGATAATGGTTTAATTAAAAACCACGTAGTTTCTTACTTGGTGAAAATTATAATTGTGCTTACAAATTTTCTATAGATTTATATGGGTAAAATAATGCCTATATATCATGGTATTCTAATCACGAAACCTTATTCAAGAAATTAAGATTCAGGATATAAATAGTTGAAAACAATAAAAACATTAATTATGATAAAAATATTTTTCCCATGGTAAATCTTTATGTAAGTGATATTTTTTTTATCAAAATGATGAAATAGGTCGTGAATATTTTATTAATGAAATGAATAATTTTTTTTATTACCTATCGTTGGTGAGATGATATACTTTATAGGCTAATAAATATATCAATAAGATGATTATATATTTTTATATTAGTGAAATAATAAAAATGAATATTATAAGATATTTGGAAATGGAGATTCAATTATAGTTGATATACCAATTTCAATAGGATCAAATCATTGCAACGATTTATTCAGAAAGGATGTGTATCCAATAGTATTATGGGATTTAATTGGTTGTATACTATAGTTGATAGCTTCATGATTGAAAATTATATATGTTGTTACACTTTCTAATAAATTTAGAAAGTCCAAAAATTTGTATCAATTCATTTATTGACAGATAATACATATATACATCAGAGAAATATTGAACTATGGTATGCAATTTGATAGAAAATTGAATCTTGAAAAATTTAATTGAATCTAAGTAGATTGGGCATGATTTGTTTATGATAGGAATCCAATATATGTTGGAGATTTGTTTCTTGAAAAATGATTTTATTTGGAATTAAAATATTTATAATTTAATCTCCTTAAAAATTATTGAGGATGAATATATAGCTTCCATTCATGTCTAACAATAAATTATATAGATCAAAACATAGATTTATTATTTTAATGTTGAATTGAAGTTTCCATAATTTTGGAGATGTGGTTATTTACTTTCTATTAATCATTAAATTTATATATTTCATCATTAAAGCACCCGTAAAGTTGAAATTAAATATCACATCATAAAAAATCTTGTGGACTAGAATGAATTAAAATTGTAATTTTTTCATAAAAGGGATCATATTAATTAAGGTTTTACCAAGAAAAACTAAAAAGAAGTTTTCTATTATTAGAGGTTCATGATAGTTGTTCAACCAGTATAATTATAAGGATCATACATAATTTTTTCTTTCCCCTCCATCTTCTAAGATTTGGATATTGTTTTAAATGGGATGGAAAATGGAAACCTATATTATTCCTTTATCCATTTCCTCATATTCATTATCATCAGTGGAGTCTACAATGTTTATAGAGTGACTATTGATATGTGTAACCTATGGGGGAATTATATTATGGAAGGAAGAATGCATTTATATATTTTTATTAAAGGGTAATGATATGATTTTTTCATGCGTGAACTATTTTAATAGTTTTTTATGTGGTCATAAAACCATTTATATTTCATGTGTTGATGAATATATGAATGATTTTATTGAAGATCGTGTTTAGGAAGATGTATATAGGTAAATTTCTTATAGAAAAAATAGTATTAATTTTTTAATGTTCTTGTTTCTAACACGAATTTTAGTTAATTATACATTGAGTTATTTGATTATGTTCTGATTATAAGTCTTTTTGGCTTTATATTGATTTATGTTCATTGGGTGGAAAACATACCCAATCGGGAAAATTGTTGATCCTTAGAGTTTCTGTGATGGTTTTTGTATTTAGTGAGGTTGAAGAATCAGTAAATGGGACATGATTGAGTGTTTTTTAGTTTTGTTTTTAATACATAAATTTTTTTCAATGAAATTTATATGATGAATATTTTCTTCTAATTGATTATATACCATGAAAAGAGTTCATGATACTAGAATAATGTTTGATAAAGATAATGGAATTCCCCACAAAAAAGAATTTTATTTCACCATTGAAGTGGATTTGATAAAGAGGCCTACTACAAAAGTTATGTCCATTTAATAATTTTTTTCATCTATCTAGACCATGTTTCTGAAATTTTTTCAATTACATAGAGCTGAATGATTTATTTGTATTAATTATAGTATACAGAACCTTACACAAATTTTTGTGTATGTACACCACAAAGGAGACTCATGATAAATTATACATTAGTGAATGAATGTATACCTTGTAGATTAGTCTAGTTAAAATTTCAATGGTTCAAGAGTTTTTAGACCTCCATGCCATAACCCATTTTCGACATGACTCTCAGTAGAAGATATAGAATACCATTCAATAAAAAATTGACCAATTTGATGAGGTGTTATGTATTTTTTTTTGATGACTCTAGGATATTCAGGACCACCACATGATAGTTATTATTATTTTCCAAAATCTTTTGTTGTATATATGATAAAATATGTGATATCCGACACACTATTCCAAAATCCCCTTGACCAAATAGTATAATATTTATGATAGCGTTTATCTTGGATGTTAGAGTAGAAATTTTAACATTGATTCAATTTTAATGTTGGGTTATTATGCCAATATTTTTATTAAATACTAATGCAAATATAATATTCAATATTAATTTGAAAAATGTATCAAGGATTTAATTCATGAATTATATTCAAAATTGAAATTTAAAATAAAAATATGAAATACTTGAATAATGTACTGTAGTGTATATTTGTTAAAAGTGAATTACCATAGGTGAAGGAAGATTATAGAAGGGAATAAGAAGGATCTGTATACTTTTTCACTTATTGAATATATCTCTCCAATTTATCTATATGTTGGGGAAGAAGAGTGATAACAACACTGCATCAATAAATTAACGATATGATTAGATGAATATATTCTTATTCATGCAATGCTGTTGTTATTTGTAATAGTAAATAATATATATCAATATTGGGAAAAATATTATAACAAGAGTTCAAATTTAGAAATTTATCATTATACATATATTTTGAAATGGCTGGATCACATTATATTGATGGAATTCATATCATTCGTAGAACAGTCCTTATTTTTTGAGTGAATAACCTTGTAGATGTACATTTCCATTCATGAGTGTGTATTGGAAAGTGATCAAAATTCACTATACTTAGTGATGAGGATTTATCACTAAATGAAACCTAAAATAAATTGGATCACTAATTCACCCACACTCTAAGTGATTCTTTAGGGATCCAGGATGCTTTATTTAGGATTCTTTCTAAAATAGTAGAATAATTTACAAAGACTTATTTCCCATAAATATTTGAATCACATTGAACACCAAATATGTTATGTAAATAATAGCTTATTATGAATTAATATTCACTCAAAGTAAATTTTTGTTGTTTCTAAACAGAAATATATATTTTGTCATGGAATGATATCATAACATTAATATAGACTCTATGAGTTTAGTGGGATAATTGTTTACTTTTGGGATGTAGAATTTGACAAATAAAAAATTATTACAATCTATATTCAAAGTCAATTACACTTAATATCCTAAATGTGTCTAGGGAATGATGGTAAATAGAAACATAAATAGTTTAATTTAGTGATCATTATTGAGTGAAGTTAACAAAAATTCCTCAATGGATTTTAGGATATGTCATTAAATATACAATTTAAAGAGTTAATTTTATTACAAAATTATTTCATTGAGATGTTTTATGGAAAGAGATCATAGAATTATGAAGATGAACATTGAAAGAGTCCAATGTAGAAAAAACTATTATTAGCATCATATCCGAAAATATTGAAGAGTTATGAAGCTTGAATATTTTCAAGGATTTCAACATTTATAATATGAATATGATGAATCATAATTAATGAAAATGTATTTTTTTTATATGATACTCACTAAATATTTTAATGGAAATGTTTTTTTGGTGGTCACATTGAGATGTTGTTGTAATTATATAAAGATGTAATGAGTTTGAAAAAATCAATAAAACTATATCAAATATAAGGATTATATGGATGTCTTAAATATGTTACATGTTAGAAGGGAATGGAAATAAGGTTTTGTTATTAATATTAATTAAAGTGTTTAGAATATAAAATTTACCACGTAATACAAAATGTTTTATACATTTTATCAATCTTTCAAATTTGGTATAAATTTTAATATATTGATATTAATTTAGGGAAGCTTAATAATTATTGACCAATAAACGTAGTAATTTTAGTTACTTTTAACTGGTATTCTTCGTTTATTATTATATGTTAACGTTAAATCATAAAGTTTTCATGAGTACTATTCATGTATTGGGATATGAGTTTTGCTTATAAGGAAAAAATATAGTCTTGGGAAATAGTTGAACCATTAAGTATACCACATTGAGTTTCATATAATATGTCTTAGTATCCTAGGGATTTAAAGTTCATTTATTAATACCACACTACCTATGTAATGAAATAAACCAATCATTATAACATATATATATTCATAAAGTTTCTCAAGAAAAGCATGAGGATTTTTCAATTAAGAGTGTCAGTGTATGTTGCAAATCATGTTATTTATTAGAGATGGTCCATGATGATAATTTTCCTATCATATGAAAATTGTGACATTTGGGCCTTGTAATGAGATAGAATAAGGAAATTTATACCCATACATAAAAGGTTCATATATGAACTTATCTACTTGGATGAGTTACATGTCATATACCCATCTTCTAGAAGAATTACATGTGGTGAGTATGATGACCTAGATAGAGTATACCAATAGAATCAAAAAAAATGAGGAGAATGTATTGGATTAATATACAAAAAATCCTTAGGAACTCATTGTATTATACAAATGGATAATTTGAAAATTTACATTTTCTTATGAAAAAAAATTAGAACATAGGTATAAAAATACATGTGTGTGATTCAGATAATTCCATGTAACATTTTATTTTAAATGAATTGATTAATTTCAGCTTGATTCAATTTCATTAATTTTATGGGTCATGTGATTCATATTTTTTTGAATTCTTGAATGGACTATTGGGTGTCACATCATGGATGATCGGAAGAGGAATAAGTTTTCAAAACATTGATAGATTATCTAATTATTTTAGTTTTTATGAAAAATTGTGTTTTATTTTCATTCATAGGGTTTTACCTATAACCTGTTATAGGTGGATTAATTCAGGATAAATTTGCATTTTTTGGAAGATATAAAAAATGAGTTTTGGATTTGTTTTCAAATGTAATCCTAAATTATATGATATAATGTGACATCAAATGGAAGTTTTTCATGCTTTAAAAAAATGAGAGATTTAAAGGAATATGCCTTAAATCAATGTGATATCGTATATTTTGATATTTTCTATTTTATAGAATCAAATTAAATATTAAAAAAGAATAAATTTATCTATTTAGGGTATATGTTATTTATTTATATAAATATATCATACAGGCTTCATTGGTATGTCATATTGGGTGATATAAACAACCCTTAGTGCCTTTAATTTTGAATATTAATTCATTTAGTACTACAATAGATCACCTAAGTTAGTCAAATTTTAAGGAGTAATCATTTAAATCTCAATAACATGTATTATATTAATGAATTTCATGGTAGGGTTGATGGTCAAGTGTTACATGAGATGTAACTAAATGTATTTTCTAATGAATTTATTAAATTCGTGTTTGAAATCAATGGTTTATGGGGAATAATTGTAGCATATATAGAGTTTTCCAGACCACATGTCTAGTATAGATGTGAATGTACCTCGACCAACTCATTAGACATAACATAGCCCCACCCAATGTTATATTCTTATACCCCCATTGATCTTTGAGATATTTTCATATCTTATAGGTTCATAAGTACATGTTTAATATGTTTAGGTGATTCAGTATAATCAATGGATACTCCTTAGGCAGAAAATTATTTCAGTTATTCATTGATAATTTTCATTAAGGAGTTAAGAAATTCAATGGTACTATTATACATCAGTTTAATCATTGAATTATATATATTTTAGTTTCATATGTTCTAATTTTTATGGAATGGAATTCATTGGGTTTATGGGTTCTAAATTTTTGTGCTACCTTAAATAATCATTAATCAACCTTTAGAAACCTCTTAGGTACTCTCTCATGTATTAGGGCATGGTCCTTGATCCATGGACTCTATACCAACCCATGTATTAAGGATATAACCCGATAATAAATATAGGGTATGGTATAACACTAAAAAGATACTCATGATAGTTTACGGTCAACTATATTACAGATATAGTTCTTGTACCCACAACGTGTCTTAGAATGGTTCTCCCTCCATGGGTTAAAAAATCCCATATGTGTTTGTTCTATTTTTTTACATTGGGGTTGGTTACCTTTCAACACGTATCCACATCTCTATTATATGTGGGAGCCCAATATAGTTTCAATGAGGATTAATAAAACTTATTGATGTTGGGTAGTTCATATTTTAAATGTATTTCTATGTAGTAGGTATTCCTAGTTTCCTACAAGGAGCGACCTCAGTGGATTTGATATATAATGAAAATAAATTTCTATCAATATTGGATTTTCAATCCTTATATAATATATGGGTTACTAGTTTTTGTTTTTTCTTCCATATTTTCCATCCATATTAGATTTTATGATGAGTTTTGGTCTGATCCTGACTTTTTTTGGATAATAGTATTGTGTATTTATATACAAACCATTACATAAGAATCAAATACCAAACGTTTTGTAATTATATAGATCAAACCCAATTTTGATGTGGACATAGAGGGAAATGATCTGGTGGACTATGTGCCTATTTTAAAGAGACAGTCACTAAAAAATACTAGACTAGGATCCATTACAGTGATGAGGTGTTTTCTTTTGTTTCCGAAATTTTACAAATTTTTTGTTGATTTCTTTTTATATTGTTTTACCATATAGTATAATTATATAGTTTTTCATAAATGGAGTTTTCTAATCAATGCATATTATTCAATTGTTCAATTATTTTTATGTTATCATTTGTGATTTTTAATATTATGTATTAGAGATTTATATCAAATACATATCATCATTAGTCTAATGCATATCCTATGAAGTATTCCTTTTTAGTTCTTTTCATTGGTCGTTTAGTGTTTAGTTTAGAGTAGCATAGTATACCCACTTACTAGATTCGGAAGGGTCCCAATAGGTTGTGTCATGTATCTTTTCATTATATTGATTGTCTTACTGCTTTTTCCACTAGTAAATTAATAAATTTAAACACTGATTTTTATTTTTTTTTATAGGAGTTTGTGCCCTAGAACCATGTAATTTGTACTTTATATTAATTATAAATTCAAATAAGTGAAGTATAATTTAAATACCATGCCATTTAACTATTTTTATTCTGTATAACCTGATTATAATATTATGATATGGAGTTTTTAACATCATAATATATTATATATGTTCCCACTATGATGAGAAATATGAGATGATATAGATATATCTCATATATATTACCTCTATGGTCAGATTACATTCTCTGATAAGGAATATAGTATGTTTTCTATCATGTGTGAGTACTTTTAAGTAGGTGAGACACCATTTCATAATGCTTTCATTTAGTGATGTCCAAGAAGGGAGATTATGGGAATATACCAGCCTATAGTATTTTTTCTTATTTTTGTGGCATTATATATTCCAATCCACAAGTGTGTGTAATGGTCATTAGACATTAATATTATTTAAAATACTTTTCAAGACTTTCATGCTTTGATGTAATGATAAAAATCATTATTATATATGTTTGCAATAAATAGGGTATATCGAGTGCATCTCGAATAGAATTTTATTTATTAAGAAGTCGAGGAAGGATTTCTTCATTCCATATATATAATGAAGCAGATACCTCAACCTTTTCTTTGGAATATAATAATCAGATTATGATCCATGACCATGGTGTCAAAGATAATATTATAGATTTAAATAGAATGATGCATCAAGCACATAGTATAATGACACAAGTGTGGGACCTTATTTATAAGATATGTTGAGTCAAATGTTTCTATGTGTAATATCCAATAATTTTGTTTTTAAAATCACAAACTCTTTCATAAATATGATATTAAAAAAAATTGTTTCCAAAGTGTTTTTAGATTTCATTTATTGAAAACAAATAATTTTTTCCATACATCAAAATAGTTCTATAGAATTAATGAATTTAAATTTAAATGGTATCACTATGATTATTATATTGTGTATGAAGATGATATTAATTAGATCCACAATTATCAAACAAGATTTATGACTTTCTCTCTTGACTTCATATTGATTATATTGATCATAATTAGACATGATTTTAGAACTAATAAAAATCATATTCACACTCATAGAATTTATGATAACATCATTGTGTAAGAAATTCCAACATATTAAATAATTCATAAATTATGAATATAAAAAAATTTATGTCATAGTGGAATAACTTTTACCTAGAAAATGTGTAAATAAAAATGATGTCAAACATTCAGTTTCGATATAATTGTTGGAGTTCCAGTTTTCTGAGTCATAGTAAAAAACATACAAAAATATGACCATTGGGAAGGAAATGTGACTATTGGAGATTTTCTTGTAAATAGTAAGCCCTTTAAAGAGTTTGGAAGAGATGATAAGCTGCATAGTAGATCGATTCCAATTGAAAATTTATCATCCATGGGGGATCTGATTATTGAAAGTATGATAATCATTTTGTTAGACGTATTAATCATTTAGAGTCTCTGGTTTCATAATTATTTTATATGATTGTGTGAATACAATCATGTAATTGTGGGGATACCGATATAGATGATCTCATGACTATATTAATCTTTAGATTATGGGGATTAGACGAAAAACCATCATTATATTAGGGTATTTCCTTGGTAAGAGAATGATAGATTTTGTTGTATGTAAAAAACAATGGAACTTTATCATAGGTTTTTGGATACCCTACTCTTTGGATTAAAATAACTGTATTCATTTGTATTAATATATCATGAAATTTATTTTATTTCCAATGCATTTCATAAAAAGTGATGCTTTTATATTTATATTTATATATGTATAATTTTATCACAATATCATTGATTATGACACAATTTTTCTTACACTACATTACTCTATGAATAAGATATTACTCCTCTTATGATTCAATACTCCTGAAGATATGATCACTATTTTGTGTATTATTCTGATATATCATAACCATCTAGAATATGAAACTTTTGTGTATACTATGATTAAATCGTTTTCTATTGTGAATAGGATTAATATCTGATTATTTTACCACTACTTAATGATTATGTTTCTATGAACCATTAATGTAGAATCAATTTCTCCTAACGGGATGTGGACTTAAATTTAATAATATAATTAAATATTATTTTTTATCAGGACTAAGGTAATTGTCAAGTTACCATTTAAATACTTATGAGTATTTATGAATACAATTTTTTTAACCTAATTAAAGAAATATTCTTTATTTCAAAAAATTATTTTTAAATAAAAAATTTACACCCCTATAATATTTATCCATATTCACATATATTATGATCCAAAATTAGTCATCAGAGAAGTATTCCACCACATAAATACTTTCTAACACATTTTACTCTTTACCACTAGAATTCATTATTGTTACTTTTTTTATAAATACTAATCACAATAACCTGTATTGGGGAAACAAATTTTTTCATCTGTTTTAAAATATGGAGGAGATAATTTTAGATCCATTTATAATCACACTCACATTATACTTTCAATAATTTATAGTGATTATTATGTATATTGGTGGGATAAAATGATTAATTTTTGAATCGATAGAGGAGTAAATAATTTATTAATGATTAATATTGATTATGAAATTATTGATTATGAATTCTAACATTTACTAGTCAATAACATAAGGAATTTTAGTTGAATTTTAGAAGAAGAAAAACTTTATTATGTGCGATGAAAATAATCATATAAATCCAAATTTCTTATTATAAAGTAGTCAATAGTATTATGAAGAGTTTATAGGTTACTCTTTTTGAGGCCTCAAAAGATATTGAATACATTATAGTAATGCAAAGAGATGAGTATCATGATTTTGAAGATCTACCTAGTGAATCAATTCTAATAATCAATCAAGGGTTTTTAAAATTTTTAAATAATATAAAATCAAGTGAGGGAATGGATTAGATGATGTAATATTTGTAGAAATTATAATAGATATTATGAACAATGAATGGGAATCTAAGAGAACTATTTTTGCTAAATCAAGGATGATAATAAATATTAATCATGATGAATTATTTTGATACCTCTTACAATATGAAGGAAAGTTGAATGAAAGGATGAAAATTATATAAAAAATAATGGTGGATTTTATTTCTAAACTGTTATAGTTAATTCAGAATCCCCAACACTAGAAAAATTTGTTATGTCTCCTAATAAAAAGGATATTATCCAATATGATTCTTGTGATTATGTGAAATATAGAAATAAATTATCTATTATTTACTAGAGGATGGACAATATAGTTATAAGGATATCATTTCAGCCTCGTTACTAGAAAAGTAACAAGGATATGAATGAAAATAAATATTTTAATGTGTCTTTTTATGAATGTAATAGTGAATGAAATTTTAGTTCATATTGTCCTAAAGTGAAAAGGATATATATGAAGTAATGTAATTCCAATAGGTATTAGAGAAATAAATGGATATACAATTTCCTTCCATAGAATATAATTCTCTTCCATTATATGAAGTGGTTTCTAAATTTCCAAAACACTATTAAAATTAAAATTGGAATGTTTGTAAAAAAACATGTTAACTAGTAATGAAGGATAACTATTTTCACAAATTAAGTATTAAATATTTAAAAATTATATTGATATGGATTTTTTTAAAAAGGTACTATTCATAATGATATAAAAAAATATTTGTCCAAAAACATAATTTGCAAACTAGTTTTGAAAAACTCAATTCGGAAACTGTTACTCAAGAGGACATGAATTCAGCTGTCAAGGTAATTTATGAAATTTATTATTTAGAAAATAATTTGTTAAATGTTACTTTTGTAAATAATGGTTTATGTAATTTTTTAAACCAATCCATCCCCATGGTATTAGTTATTGAATTGGGTATACTCATAAAAAATGTTTTTAGTAACAATTATTTTGTTATGAAAACTGTTCCCTATTTAAAAAATGTCAAGGGGTGGTTAGTGGAGAAAATTAGGTTCCCTTAATAAAATTAATTTATTTGGGATCCAAATGTCTCATTTTTTAAAACAAATATGGTTACCTATATTTTTTTTCTAAAATATATTGACCCAAGAAGGTTTTGGGTTAGAAGGACTACTGGTTTTTTTATAACAAATCAGTTGAAGTACCAAAAATATTAATACATGGTAGATTGATAGTGGTTCATCCCAACATATGAATGGTAATAATGTTTTCTTTGAAAATATAATCCTGATGAATGGTGAAAACTTTATTCTGTAATATAATTCACAATGTGATATCATCATTATAGGTAATATTTTTCTTCTTAAAATATAATTAATTTCAAATTTTATTGTTAATGGTCATAAGAACAACATTACAAGTTTATGTAAATTTTATGATGATGTGAAGTTGTGAATTTTCGTAATGATAAATCTGTAGTAAATAATTCCAAGGATAAATTAATTAATTATTCCCATCTTCATGAGAATGTATACACACTAAAAATAGATGAACTTATGAGAAAATACAAACCATTACTTAGTGTAATAGAAGATCAATCATAGTCATGACATATAATCTTAGGGCATTGTCACTTTGGAAAATTGTTGGTGTTTACTAAGAGAATAATTTTCATGTATTTACGGGGGAATCTGTTTGAATTTTAAAAAACATGTGACCCTTGTCAATATGGTAAGAATTATAAGTCAAATATTAAATATATTAGTGAAGTATCAACATTTTATGCTTTATAGTTAATGCACATGGATATATTATGTCTTAAATAAACTAGAAGTATTATGGATAATACTATGTATTTTTTATTTGATTATTACACAAGATACAAATGGGTATATTATAAGAAGATAAATATAAAGACATTGTTAATTTCCAAACATTTGTATGCAAATCTATAAATGCTAAAAATATTACCCTGATAACTATTCATTGTAATCATGTTGTAGAATTCATAAAGTCTTATTGTGATTTTTAAAGTAAAAAAGGTATTAAAAATAAATTTTCATCTTCCTTAGTAATGTGGTGTTATTGAAATAATAAATTGTATTTATTTTGAAATAATAAGAACCGTGTTGAGAGAATAATCATGTGCTAAATATTTTTTGGCTGAACTAGAAAGTAATTCTCTTTGTACTCTTAATCGAGTATTAATTTTATCTTTTACTAATTAAACTCCATATGGGTTGTGGATTGTTTGAAAACAAAAAATTTCATTCATTAGAGTTTTTGGATGTAATGAAATCATCATGAATATGAAATATAACTAAAAACTGCACCCAAATTTGATAAATGTATATTTTAAGGTTATTCCATTATTTCTAAGGCATATATTGTTTTTAATAAAAATATTACAGTGTTCATGAATCAATACATGTTAAATTTGATGAAACCAACCCTCTTGTGTTTAAACAAACCTTACCAACATCCATGGATGTGTTTTCCAAAACCGATTCTAATCATTTGTTGGAAGATTCCTCAAATATGAAAAATATTCAAGAAATTGTTTCTGAAGTATTCACATATGATGATTTTTTACCTTAAGTTTTTAAATAGGTTTTCAACAACCGAAGACAATTGTTTATTCAGAGTCTCCCTTGTGATAGTATCATTAGTGATGTGAATCAAAAAGTTTGTACTTGAATTTCCTTATGGGATTAAGTATAACATCATGAATTTATTTCCCAATTGGAACCTAAAAATCTTGATGTGCCTTTAGGTGATGATTATTGGATTAATTATATAAAAATGAGCTAAATGAATTTGAGAGGAAAAAGTTTGGGGCATAGTTGAAAGAACTAAAGAAACATCTATAAATGGAGTAAAATGGGTAATTAGAAATAAATATGATGGAAATGGATCAATCATTATAAATAGTGAAAGACTTGTTGAAAAGGGTTACAATAATCAATATGTAATTGAATAAGAATAAACCTATACACCGATAACTAGACTATAATCTATTCATATTGCATTATCCTTTGTATAATTCTTTATTTTAAAGCCTTATCAAATGGATGTTAAGTGTTCATTCAATAATTGATATATTCAATAGGATGATTATGTTGAACAAACCCAAGTTTTAAAGATACAAGACATCCTAAGTAATTTGGTTAAAATTAACAAATCTCTGTATTGACAAAAATAATATCATAGAGGTTTGTAAAATAGATTGACATGATTATTTTTACAAAAGATTTATATTATTGGAAATACTTATATAATTATTTTTATATTGAATATAAAAAACATTATTATTTTATAAATATATGTTTTTTGAAATTATATTCATATGAACTTGACAATGCATAACAGAATCTTTAGAAAATCTTGTGAAATCAACATCTGAGATGAGTTTGATGGGTGACTTATCATTTGTTCTTGGTATTCAAAATTATCAAAAAAAAAGTAGGTACTTATATATACGAATATAAGTGTATAAAAGTTATTCTTCATAATTTATTATACTAAAATACTCAATATATTCATAGTATCATTAGTAAATAATATACACTTGACCATAATGAAGCTGAAAAACTAGTTTATCCAAATACATTTAGAGGTTTGATGTAACACCCTGAGCTTCCACAGTACGTTTCTCTTTAAAAAAATAATAGCGGGCAATGTACACAACACCGAGTTCAAGCACCCCATGACCTATCAAACTATCCATTTAAAAATAATTTATGAATAGTAATAACCCCATTTAGAATTTTATATATATACCATAAAATTTTAACGTTCATATTTTTCATTTTGTTGACATAATATATGGAAAATTTATTTTGTTTAGAAAAAAGAAGTATTTTTCAAAAAATGAAGTTTTACCACCTTTTAAAGAATGAACCTTTTTAAATCCAATATTTGAAACATTTATATATTCAGTTTGACAAAATTAACTTGTTATTTATAATCGGGTCATAAAACTTCAGTTTTGATAAATTTTTGGTGTTTTTCTGATAACATGCATATTTAGGTGAAGAGTGAAAAAATACTAAAAACTAATTAAAAACAACTTCTCAATCAAAATAATTTATAGTTTTATATTATACATTTGAATATTTTGATGTATAATTAGATTATATTTTTACCATTTAATCAAATTTTGGTCATTGGAATTTATTTCACTTTGAAATTATACATAAATAATTGTTAATCATTTGATAGTAATTGTTTTTTAAAAACACGCTATTTGTTTTGGCAGCGAGAATTAATTTTAAATTAATTAATGAAACTTATATGTTTTAAATTTTGTAAAATAAATAATATTTTTGGATTCAGAATATCTTATATAGATTAATCTGATTTTTTGGGTATTTTTTTGATAATCTACCATTTTTTGTGAATAGTAAAACCAATTAGTAGTAGTTAAAAAATTGAATTTTTTATTTAAATAAAAATTTTCATCTTCTATAAATTTAATTTCGAAAACACAAAATACATGGTTTTTATTATAAGGTAAAATTTGGTTGAATAATATGAAAATATTTTTGGGTTAATAGTAACTTTTGACTTTTATTTAAAGTGGTTAATGGTAAATAAGGTAATTGAGGGTAAAAAGAATATAATAATAATACAAAATTATCTTAACCCTTGTTATATCGTTATTGGATGATTCATGGACGACCATGGCTATCCTTGGGATGATATTGGGACCCCATGAAGCAACATAAGAGTGATAATGACAATTTATTTTATTTAACATATAGTAAGGACAAAAATGACACTAACAAATACCTTTTACTATATCAATTTTTATAAGGGGTTCAATATGTCATATTTTTTACTATAAATTTTAGTTTTTAATATAAAAATATTTCTTTCATTATGGTATTTTTTTATAATTATTATACATCAAATAAATTAAAATATTTATGAAACAATAATGAGGCTGTATTCCCCTCATTAATAAATGGTTTAAATAAATAAGTTTATTATTATTAAAACAATATAAAAAACCTATCTAATACTTATTGGATGATTTTATTACAAACATGAATCATCTTATATTCAATTTTATTGTGTTTTGGACCTTTTTTAATTGAGGATAAGTTTATAATAAAATAAAATTTTCAAGCATTCCTAAGAGCCCCTCCTCTCCCTTATAAAATTGCACCACTTAAATGCCATTTCTTAAATCTCTAAAGCCCCATGGCACACAAAAACCTTGCCCAAATAAGTTCTGAAGATTCCTCTCTTCCACCTAGAAGTATTACCTTTGGGAGAAGTCACTTCAAGAAGTCCTTTTTTTTCAAACCAAAGGGAGTTACCAAAAACAAAGGTAATGATTTCTCTTAACTTCATTTTTTTATTTTAATTATCCAACCAATAAACTCTATTTATGAATTTATTTTATAATAAAAACAATATCATCAATATACTAGGATATTTTTATAACAAGTATTCAAAATACCCTTATAGACATCTTCATCTAATGGGTAAAGAAGACAATGTTTTCGTGGATGAAAAATAACTTCTCACGAAACGAAGATTTTTCAATTATCTCCTACCACCTCTAATGGTGGCCATTAAAAATGAACTGTATCAATATATGAAATTTATTATGTTTATGTTTTATTTATTCTTAGATATTTTTTATTTATATCATACCTTTATGGTTTCCATTATGGGTAAATGTGATAATTTCTTTTGAAAAAGTGCAGACTACCCCCCCCAAAGTGATATGAATCGTTAATGCCTTACGTGGGACATATAGAGGATGGATTTAATTACATTATATATGTTATTATAATGGAATTATAATATTTCTATGTTTTATTATGTTTTAATTCCATTAAAAAATAGAAATGAAAGCAGCGTTCATGCTTAAATAAGGCTTACCATCTCCATGAAAAGTGCATTTCATTTATTATATCCAAAAGTTATGTATTGTTATAAATCAATATATATACTGGATTTATAAGGTATATATGATATATAAATTATGAATATCATTCTGTATATAAATTACTTTTGACCACATGTAATTATAAGAAGTTTACTTTTGACTCAAGTACCAAATATCATGAAAACGACCATTATTAAATTAAATGATTTAATAATATTTATAACATAATAATAAGTAATATAAAAGGAATAATAAATATGAAAAAGATTCTTAATAAAGTATAAAATAAATTTATTTTATTATTCAAGAGATTAAATAATGAATGGGTCAAGTCAGACATGAGGTAAGTGTAAATTTCACAATCTCATTATTATATGAGGATGTTTTTACGTAAGTATCTATTGGGACCCCTCTATAATCCACATCCATGTTTCATAAAATTTTATTCAAAACATTTTTTACTATTTAATAGACTATGGGTTAAATTCATTTATTCCATTTTTTTACTTTTTATAAAATTGTTTGAAAGGAATCTTTCGGTCGTTTTCTAAACAATGTACTTTTTGACCTTTTCGATAAAATTAAGGTAATAATTTTTATAATTTATACGGAGGGTGAGGATATTTTACACCATTATAACATCATCGAATCTTTCCATACAATATTAAAAGAATATTTTTAAAATAAATGTTTTATTCTATAATTATTTTACTTTTAAATGATTTCAAAATAAAAAGATATATTTCTCTCAGGTAGTTTTGATTTCATCTCTGTCAAAATTCGTTGAAAGATTTTACACTTGTTTGAAAGTTGATTTGTTATAATTCAATCTTCCATATTGTATTGAATGAGTTATTATATTTTTGACTACGGATGTGTTATTTTTATACCATTCATGGATTATAGTTAATGTATTGAAATTTCATATCCTAGTTTTAATAGGAATGTTTTTTTTATATTTCAACCTTTTTTTATAAGGAACGTATTTGACTTAGTAAATGATGGGTGGAGCCCGATATAGCTACTCAAGGAATCGGTTTGTCTCATGAAAAAAATTAGACATGGAATTGGCCAAGGCCTTTTAGAGTTTGACATATGGTTTTGGACGAGGACTAGTTCATTTTTAGACGTCTTGGCTGAGGTCTAGACTGGATGATTTAGAATGTCTAGCATTATACATTCCCTCATTATGAAAATTATATTGATGGTTCATGTTGTTATTTGACTAGTATAATTCCCATTGAATATGTTTTATTATGGCATTATTTACTCATATCATCATTCCACCATAAAGTGTTCATATTTATTATTTTTAAAGGCATGTGTTTTCAAATATTCACCATGCCCAATGTTTATATTATCTTCTACCTTATTGCTTACCCTTACTGAGCATTTGAGCTCACCCATTTCTTATGTTTTTATTTCCCAAGATATGAAGAAGGTAGTTATGAGCGAATTTCAGGCATAATATTGGAAGCTTAGATGTTTCTAATGGAATATATTAGTGTTGTATTTGTTTTCAAGTTGTAATGTTGAACTTATGTTTGTAACTAATTTCCAAGGCTACTAAACTGATCGGTTATTCAGGATTTGATACATTGTGATCATGTCAATATTATATAATAATTCACCGACTCTAGGTAACAAGGGACCGGCCATCATAATTGGTATCAGAGGTAGATTAGTAAAAACATTAAAAACTAGACTTAGATAAAAATTGATTGGAGAACATTACCCTAAAATAGATGTTGATGTTTAGTATAGAATAATTTCTAGAATTTCAGTATTGTAGATATTTTGTGTATATTCGATGAAAAATATCTATTTCTGGATACAATCAGTTAGAGGTGGCTCTTGAACAGATGTACCTAGGAGCGAAAAATATGAAATGGAGTTTTGGGCTTGACCCTTGGTATTCTGGTACACTACAATGGGCCTTGATGCACTCTTGGTTACGACATTCGTTGGGGATAAGCTTAGGATAATTCAAATTTTATTTACAAACCATTATGAAGGATTTATGAGTTTATACTTCCTCAATGAAAACATTTTTATGAATATGGATTATATCCATAAACTATTCAATTTATGTAAAGTCATTTACAAGTTTGGGAATATGTATTTCGATTCATAACCAAAACTAGTTAATGCCATTGCTTAGAAATAGTACCTAGTGGAAGGAATGTAAATTTTATTAATGCACCAAATACATGTAGGGATTTCCCTCCTACTCAGGATAATTATTGTGGAGTTGGTGATTCCACTGGCGCTGATCAGCTTGTCCCCATATTGGTACAACATCCTCAGGTTATGAATAATAACCTTACCTATATATAGAACCCTGATATTCAATGTGGAGGATCAATGTTAGACTGATTCATAAGGAAAAAACCACCAAAATTCATTGGAAATACAAATCCACTTATATATGAGCAATGGATAAGTTACATAGAGAAAATATTTCATGCTTTAGGGTATTGTGAAAGGGAAATGGTTTTCATGCCAGTTTATCACCTCTCGGGATATACAGATCAATGGTGGTCATTAATTCAAAACACAAAGAAGTATTAAGAAGTATCATGTATGGATTAGAGAGAGTTTGAAGATATTTTCATAGAAAAATAACATCCTTTTCACCATCGATCAGATATGGAAAAGAAATTTCTGAGTTTGAGGCAAAAAGTGGATGAGAATGTTACAAAGTATGTAACTAAAATTACAAGGATAGAAAGGCACTGTAGGGATTATATACATATCTGAAGGAGTAATATAGGTCGATTATTTGATGTGTTAAAACCATTTCTCCATCAATTATTAGTCTCAAAATCATTCTCATTGTATGAAGATATTCATTCATGTGCAATCAAGACAGAAAAGAAATTCCCTATGTCTAATGACTTTAAAGAAAAGAAGGAGAAGAAGAGATCTTTTGAACACTCTAGGAAATTAAATAATGAAACATAGAATAAGGGAAGGGTTGAGTTTTTACCTTGTGATAATTATGGAAGGAAGAAAACCCGCTACTGTCTATAAGGAAAAAGAGTATGACACAACTCTGGACAAAAAGTCCATCTTGCTGGTGAATGTAAGGGAAAGAAAGTGGCTGTCAATGTATAATTCCACAATTGTTGAGAAATGGTTCATTTTGAAACTGAATTTTCAATGCTCCAAGGAAAATTACATGAGAAAGGGCTAAGGGAGAAAGGCCATGCTAATGATGTTACTATAGTTAAAGTGGAATAATTAATGTTTTTGTGTATTTGGATTCAAGAATTATTTTCCAGTTATAAGAAGAATGTGATATATATTAGGATTTTACTGCAGTACATTTTTTTCACAAAGTTTCTAATATATTGAAGGTAATCATATTTTCAATATGTGACAAAAAGAGAAACATTATGTTGTTTTGGGAATATGATGTTACAATTAATTTTGGAATTTAGGGAACTTTTAGAGAGAATTTGGAAAGAAGTATTATTGATAGCTATAAAGGTTGGAATGGATTAAGTTGAAAATTGGATATTATATCTTAAAATTATTTTTGGAATGTTATAATACAATATTTTTAGAAAAAGGACAACTTGTAGGTCGCGTGATAACCTGTTGTGTCGGAAAATGCTGCAGGAATCAAAACCCATAACCAAAGTGCGACACAACTTTCTGACCTACCACAAGCCTATAGGATGTACCTAGTTATTATAAATTAGCTTTCTTCATGGTACATGTTTGTACCTTATAAAATTAATATAAATATAATATTTTTTTAGTTCTACTAATTTTTGGAGTGAAAGAAATGTTTGTCATAGAAATTAGATAAAGGATGTAACTCTATTTGTGAAGTACATTTTTTTTCCTCTCTCTCTCTCTCTTATTCTATGAAAAAATTAATTCTTAACCATTAAGGAAGGGATCATAAAACCAAAATTTTCTTATCCTAATACCTTAATTTTTGTTAAACAGATGATATTTTAAATCATCAATGATTGATGGATTTTTAGGCCCTCAATTTTACACTTGTTTGTGATTGATTACCTCAATAACTCCCTATAAATATTTTATTTTTTCCTCCAGTTATGTATCTCTAATTTCAACAAATGTTCTCTGGATAGTGATAATAATTTGGTGGTGACTTTTTCATTTCTCTCTCCCTCTTATTAAGACTATATATTATTAACCCTAAACTTGTTGTGGGTTTTTGAAAAAGATATTTTATATTTTTAACCATTTAATTTTGAAGAAAAATTCAAATTGATAGGATGAGTTATATTGAAGGAGGGAAGAATGAAACACCCCAAACTTCCACAATACATTTCTCTTTAAATAATACAATAGTGTGCTATGTACGCAACAATGAGTTCAGGCGCACCACGAACTATCAAATTAGACGTTTAAAAAGTGGTAATGAATTATAATAACCACATTTAGAATTTTATATATATCCCATATAATTTTAACATTCATATTTTTTGTTTCATAGACATAATATAAAGACAAATTAAATTTTTTTAGATAAAATATGTATATTTTAAAAAATGCAATTTTACAGCCTTTTAATGGGGAACCCTTATTAAATCCAACACATGAAAATTTTTTAAATTTAATTTGACAAAATAAACATCTTATTAATAATTGGGACATAAAAATTTAGTTTTGATAGAATTTTGGTGTTTTTTTGATAACATTCATTTTTGGGTGAATAGTGAAAAATATACTAAATATTAATTCAAAAAAACATTTTAATCAATATAATTTATAGAGTTAAATTATAAATTTTAATATATTGGAAGTATAAATTGATTATATTTCTATCATTTAATCCAATGTTTGTAATTGCAATTAATTTGACGTCAGAATTATACATAAACAAGTGTCAATCTTTTGATAGTTTTGGTTTCTTAAAAAGCACGCTATTTTTTTAAAAACATGAATTAAATTTAAATTAATTAATGAAACTTATATGTTTTTAATTTTTTAATTTAAGCATTATTTTTGAACTCATAATATCAAATATGTCTTAGTCGGATTTTTTGGTTTTTTTTAAAAAACATCAATTTTTGATGAATATTAAACCCACTTAGTCGTAGTTAGAAAACTGAATTTATCATTTAAATGAAATCTTATCGCTTTTTTGAATTAAATTTAGAAAATCTGAAAAACATGGTTGTTATTATTAAGTAATATTTGGTTCAATAAAATGAAAATAATTTTGGCTGAATAATAACTTTTGACTTTTATTTACAGTGGTTAATGGTAAATAAGGTAATTCAACGTAAAAGTAATGTTATAAAAATAAAAAATTACCTTAACACTTGTAATAACCTTATTTAATGTGTAATTACTGACCATGGGCATCCTTGGGCTGATTATGGGACCCCATGGAGGCACTTATCTGGGATATGAATCTTTATTATAATTAACTTCATTTAAAGGTGAAAATGACATTAACAAATATCTTTTGGAATATCAATTTTTATATGGGGTTATAGAAGTCATAATTTATATTATAAATATTAATTTGAAAGATTAAATGATTTCCTAAATTATAATATTTTTTTTATAATTTTTAGACATAAAATATGTATAATTATTTACGACAGCGCAATGATGTAGTATTCACCTCATTAATAAATGATTAAAATAAATAATATTAATAATATTAAAACAATATCCAAAACTATTACAATTGTTATTTGATGATTTTATTTGGAAATTTATTCATCTTATCTTATACTTTAATGAGTTTTGACCTTTTTTAATTGAAGATACATTTATAATGAAATAACATTTTCAAACATTCTTAAAGAGCCCCTCCTCTTTCTTATTAAAGGTCACCACTTCTATCCCATTAATCACACCTCTCAAGCCCATTTTTTTCCAAACCCTGCCCAAATAAGATCTAAATATCCCTCTATTACACCTAGAATCCCTACCTTAGGCATAAGTCACTTCATGATGACCTTTTGGTTCAGAAAAATGGAGCTACCCAAATTAAAGGTAATGGTTTCTCTTAACGGTTTTTATTTTATTTTAATTCTAAAACCCATAATCTCTTTTTATTAATTTCTTTTATTACAAAACCAATATCCAAAATATACTAGGATGTTTTAATGTGAATTATTCAAACTACACTTACACACACCATCTTCTAATGGGTAAAGAACACACTATTTTATTGGATGGAAAACTAACGCCTCACGAAACTATGATTGTTCAATTATCTCTTACCACCTCTCATGGTGTCCATTAATATGGAAATATATTTATATATGATATATATTGTTTTTATGTTTTATTTATTATTATGTATTTTCAATTTATATCATACCTTTATTCTTTGCATTATGGGTAAACTCGATAATTTAATTTGAGAAAGTGCAGACTATCACCCCGTAAATGTTATACTAATCTTTAATGCCTTATATGATATTTATAATGGATAGAGTTAATTATATTGTATATTATATTATATTGAAATTATAATATATCAATGTATCATTATGTTTTAATTCCATTAAAATACAATATAGAAATAAAATTAGCGTTCATGCGTACGTACGACTTACCGTCTCCATGAAAGGTGCATGTCATTTCTTATCTCCAAATGGTATGTATTTTTATAAAGAAATATATATATACTAGATATATATGTTATATATGATAAATAAATCAGTAATATAATTTTGTATATAAATAAATTTTGACCACATTGACAAAATGTAATTTTAAGAAGTTTGCTTTTGACTCAAGTACCAAATATCAACAAAATGACCGTTATTAACTTAAATGATTTCGTAATGTTTATAATGTACTAATAAGTGTTATAAAAGGAATAATAAATCTGAATAAGGTTCTAAATCTATTATAAATAGCATTTTTTATTATTCAGAAGATTATAGAAAAAACAGGTCATGCTAGACATTAGGTAAGGGTTAATTTCACCATCTCTTTATTATTCGAGTTTGGTTTTACGTAAGTATCTACTAGGACCTCCATATTATCCACATCCATGTTTTTTAAAATTGAATTTCAAAACATTTATACAATTTTCTATAATATGTGTTATATTCATATATACCCTTGTTTTACATTTTATAAAATTTTTGGAAAAAAATCTTTCCTTCGTTTTCCAAACAAGGTATTTTATGACCCTTTCATCAAAATTAAAATAATAATGTTTTTTAACTTATACGGTTGGTGAAAATACTTTCCTCCATTATAATATCTTCAAAGATTCCCTTAAAATCTTATAATAATATTTTCAAAATAAATTTTGTCTTCTATAATTATGATACTTTTAAATGATATCAAAATATAAAGAGATATTTCTCTTAAGTAGTTTTGATTTCATCTACATCAAAATCATTTGATGGATTTTAAACTTGTTTGAATGATGATTGTTTATAATACAATCATCTATATATTATTGAATGAGTTATGAAATGTTGGAATATAGAAGTGTTATTTTTATACCATTCATGGTTTATGGTTAGTGTATTGACAATTCATATGCTAGTTTTAATTTGAATTTTTAGGTTATCTTTCACCCTTTTCATATGAGGAATTTATTAGACTTAGTATGTGATGGGTGGAGCCCACTACAGCTCCTCAATGCATCGGTAGGACTCAAGAGACAATTAGATGTGGAATTGGTCGAGGCCTTTCACAAATTTATATATGGTTTTGGTTGAGGCCCAAATCATTTATAGGTGTCTTGGCTGAGGCCTTGACAAGATATTTCATAATTTCCAGTATTACACATTCCCTCATTATGAAAATAATATTGATGGATCATGTGGTTATTCGACTATTAAAATACCCATGACTATGTTTTATTATGACATTATTTACTCATCTCATATTTCTGCCATAAAGTGTTGATGTTTAATATTTGTAAAGGCATGTGTTTTCAATAATTCACCATGCCTAATATTTATTTTATCTTCTACTATATTTCTTACCCTTAAAGAGAATTTGTGCTCACCCTTTTCTAATGTTTCATTTTCCCAGGATATGAAGAAGCTCGTAATGATTGACTTTTGGGCATAATCTAGGAGGGTTGGATGGTTATAATGGAATAAATTAGTTTTGTATTTCATTAAAAGTTGTATTGTTGTACTTATGTATATATATTGATTCCAAGGCTAGTAATCTAATCAGTCTTTTGGGATTTGATCTCTTGTGATCATGCCAATACTATGTAATAACACACCGAATCTGGGTAACTAGGTTCGGGGCATTACATTTAAAATAATTATTACATTATATAAATTCATGTCAACTATAACTAATTTTTTTATTATTATGTTCAAGGTATCTTCACAATATATAGAAATAACATTTAAATTCTGTCAACCCAATTTTTCATTACCTAAATAAAACTATTGATTTAGGACTTCTGATTATTCTAGTAAAGATTTTGAATTTAAAAGTATTTATAATGCCGAATTTGGTGGTTCTATAATGGATATGAAATGAACATATTCAATGTTTAATTTTATAAAAGATTCATTATATTATTGGTCTTGTAAAAAAGCACTCAATAGTACGTTCCAGTATTGAAGCTGAATTTGTAGTGGAAATATGTTGTTTTGCTCAAGTGATGTGGATGCCACACACTGTCACTAATTACGGAATTAGTTTAAAAAAAACTAATTTTTTTATAACAAAAGTACCATATCATTATGTAATTTTTTTTAAAATCACTCTTATAGAAAACACATAGATATTAGGTATCACTTTATTTTGAATCACACACATAATAGAGATATCATTTTACAATTCATTGGAATAGAAGAACACCTCGCTAATATTTGTACAAAACTAATACATTCCGATAGATTTCAATACATTAAATAGATGCTAGAAATGATCAATGTCATGTAATATTTCATATATAATTCTTGGTAACCAATTTATTTCATTAATGAAATTCCTTTTTATTGGGTCATTAGATATGCTAATTTGTTTCAAAACATTTAGTTTTTCAAAATTATCAGTTTTATTATATTTTTCGAACTTGGGTTTCCTGACACAATAATAAATTTAAAATCATAAAATTCAAAATTCCTTAATGAATAATCAGATTTAAAAAACTATAAATACTTTCTGGACACCTATCTTCCAAAATCATTCATATTTTATTCATTGAAATCTGTTAGCTTAAATTTTTTGAAAAATATATTTTTTATTATGATAAACCAGACTCCAAAAGGTATTCTTCTATGCTTTTTGGTTTTCAAACTAATCCATTTGGTTTAATTATTATCATAATTGTTGTTATTTTTTTCATAATTTTATTCATCCCAAAACCATAATTTTTTCCTAATAATTTTTGTCATCCTAATACAAGAATGTGTTTTTAAACTTTATAAGTTCTATTAATTATTTATTTCTGATTCACGTATTCACAACTATCAGATAAATAGATTTTAATCTCGGCCTTTGAATTTAAACCATCACCCTCCACCACATATACAATGGGGACCCCTTTGTGTCCCACATTAGGGTTTATAAGATTTCTATCTCGAGGTGGTTCCACATTTATGTCTTGCAGTCCTAAAAATTTCTTCAAGTTTGATTCGTCAGTATCATGTCCCAATATGATGGCACCTGCTAAGGACTACAAAAAATGGATTTTTTTAGTGAATGGTTTGTAGGAAATTATTTTTTTGATATGTAAGAATCATCATTTATGTGGATTATCGATTTCCAAGGTTGGAAACCTATATTTGTTAAAAAATCTTTATCCTATTATGATTTTTTAATTTGGGTCTCAAATAAACCCATTATGAATTTGTAATGTTTTTCATTGAATATGGAAAAGAAATATTTTCATCCCAAATTTATTATAGGATTTATTAAATGTATCATAAGGAGGCCAGGGGGTTCCTAGGTATTCCATCAGAAGGAGATGATTTTCCCCCTATTATAAACTACATGATTCTATAGGTATGTTTAATAAGATAGAAGCCAAAAAATATTTGTTCAATAGAGATTTAGAAGATGATCCAATAAGGAAGGATACTCACCTCTCACCAGAGAATAGACTAATAAAAATTTGGATGAAAGGGTTTATAATTTTATGAAATGGAGATCATGATTTTTTTGAGTGTATCAGAAATATTCATTTATGATTACATTGTTTACAAGGGGAATAATGATTTCAATGTTTTTTATTTTATAAATTAAGAATGTAAATTTTAAATATACCATCTTAAAATTTAATATATGTATAACAGTGATAAGAAGTTGACTGTAGAATGTATGAAGCATTTCAATATTATTAACAAATCCTAGCCTGATAGAGATAAGATTCCGTTTATAACTGAAGACTCAATCAAAAATATGATATTGTTATTTGATGATGATTAAAAGAAGATTTATTTTGAATAATCATGGTCCTATATTAGGAAAAACACATAAACAATGTTAATGAATGATATGGATGTTATTCAGAAGAGAAATTATGGTTCTATCCCCCTATAAGGAGAAGAATTTATCAGATCATGTAGCTACATAATTAAAAATATAATAGGTAGAAAGAATAGTTAGGCATCCTCAACTCCATCTAGACTCTATTTAAGATCAGGATATAATAATACTTGGTGACTATTCTAGAGAAAAATAATCATAATAAAATAATAAAAAACAAAATATAAAGGTTATAGAGTTGAACTCTCTTTTTTGAGAAATGTTGAGGCTTCCGAAACCAGTATTGTTCTTCTTTCAGAAATGTTTCTCCATATTTTAGTCTATTGTCCAATGAAACTGTGATTAATTATGTTGTTTTCATACCATCATAAATATAGAAAAAAATAGTTGTTGTTTTTGACGAGGAGGAGATTAATTAAATTAATCATGAAGAAGAATCCAAACATGAAGAAAAATAGGAATTAATTGAATTAGATGAAGATGAAAATGCTGGGAATGATGAGGATAATGATGAAGGAGATGAAAATAAAAATGATGAATATGTATATGGATAAAAAGAGTTAAAATAAGATGAAGTTGAAGAATCCATTTCTAGGGTGAAGTCATTATCATAACAAATTTATTCTGATGTCGATCTGATTTTCAAATCCAATTGTACCTAACAAATTAAAACTATGGATGATCAGTTTTTATCAAAGAATTAAGAATATTATCTTAATTCCAAAACAATGTCTGATAAAGATACTGATGTTTATAAAATTTATGATTATATGAATGTGGAAGAAAAAGTTTCAAAATATTTTGAAAAGTTTGTTAGAAATAAGGACAAAGGGAAAACTATTCATGATGAAATAAGAACAACCCACATCTTACCTCCAAATGATCATGAAAATGGTTCCTTAGATTCATTCAGACCAAATTCTTCATAAATAGTAGAATTTATTGTTCATCCCTTGAAAATTATTGAAAGAACAATTCTTTATTTCCTAAATATATAGTCTTGATACCTGATTCTTTCTGATTCCCTATGTAAAAATTTATACAAGATAAAAATTATAGTAGAAAAAGGGATCAATATAGTATATGAGTTCAAATTCCCTCAATATTTTTGTCATATTAATAGAAAAATATTTCTACAAGTGACTAATTTTTATTAATAAGTTAATTCAAATGTCAAGAATTTGGGAGATAATTTTGACTATATAAGGAATATATTAATAGAATCTATACAAAATTTCATCCTCTTAAAAAATAGACGTGATATAAAGGGTAAGGTTTCTAAGACATTAAATGATAATAGTGAAATTTTTTCTGATACTATTAATGATCTGAATGGAAAGTGTAGTTTTTTCGAGCTGTAAATAAAGAGACTCAAAAATAAAAATGAATAATTTAGTGCACTGAATAATTAATTATCTCAAATAATTTTTATTGATGAATAGAATATTCTATATTAATTTTAAAGTTTTCAAATTCAAGAAGAAAATATCCAGATCCATGAAAGAAATCTTCAAAACATAAACCAAAACATTAATGAGTCCACGAAAATAAAATCCATCAAAAAATCATTGATGGAAATGACGGATAAAAAAAATACCTTTAAACTCTTATTGTGTTTTTCTTTTGAAATTTTTTTTCTATAATGAAATGAAAGTAAATTCCTCCAATCCAAATACGTTTTTCAAAATAGATTTATAATTCAAAAAAGATCAATATTAATTAACAATTTTTGTGAATAATTATAGAGATCATTTTTTATTTGTTTCATATATTATTTTCCTAACCATTTTCACGTATTACAAGAATTAACTCATTATTTTTTTAATATAATGGTGGTTGAATTTATATAAAGTGAGATAATTTTTAATTAAGAGGGACAAAAACAATCTTAAAGAAGATATTAATAAAATAAATTAATGCGATTCTAAAGGGGAATAATTTTTTAGAGGGGGTGTTATTTGTATTAATAAAAGTCTATATAAGAGTTATAAACATAGGGGGAGATTGGAATTATAATTTTGAATACATAGTTCATAAAAGAATAATATAATTAATATTTTCAAAGATACATTACATTTAGGCTTTGAGGTTTTTGATTTCCAAAAAGGTTAATATTGTTGAGTTAAAAGATTCATTATGATGTTTTTATTCCATTTGATTTTTAATTCACAATCTCTTTCTTAAATATTTTATTTCTAACTCTTTTATGTCCAAAGTGTTTTCAAAATGTTTTTGTTGTAAACATACACTTATAAGATAAATAAGAATAGTTCTAAAGTATTAATTAATATTAACCAAAACATTCTCATTAAGATTATTATATTAAGTATGAAATTTATAAAAATGTGTACCACATTTATCAAATTGAGTTTAAGAATTTAATTATAAGAATTATACTAATAGTAGTCATCATAACAAAAAATGATATCAGAACTGATAAAAATTGGTTTCCCACTTAGAAATTTATGATCTTAAAATTCTATCAGAAAATACATTGATTAACTAAATGAAAAATTTGATATAAAAAATTATTTATTTAATATTGGAATACCTTAACATAGAAAACATGTTAATAAAAATGATGTAGGACTTTCTGTTTTGAAATATTCATTTTAGGGATAGTTATCCACGTCATTCTAATAAAATCAAGTAAATATGATCTTTTTGAAGGAAATAAGATCATTCGGTTTTTTATATATATACACAGGCAGTTGAAGAGTTTGGTATTGCTGAGAAGCTGCTTTGTAAATTTATTTCATTTGATAATTTCTCTTTCGTGAGATCTTTGAACATTGCATGCCTAAAAAACACGATCCTTGATATTGTAATAATTTAAATTATTTTGTTTTGTAATCATTCTATATAATTATGTAAATATGGTAGAAGACTTTAGGGGATAACAATATTGGGGATCTGATAACTATATTGATTAAGGGATTATGGGGATATCAAGAAAGAACTAATCATCATATCGTGGTCTCATGGA
This sequence comes from Viscum album, assembly GCA_963277665.1. Taxonomy (NCBI): domain Eukaryota; kingdom Viridiplantae; phylum Streptophyta; class Magnoliopsida; order Santalales; family Viscaceae; genus Viscum; species Viscum album. The sequence goes on along the minus strand of OY728142.1, from coordinate 834,263,631 downwards.
GATAGTGAGATAGACCGATCTTATTATCAAGGGATTTTCTGAATATGGGAAAGACGTAAATTCATGTAAGTATACAACATGAGACCTTCATCCTATGTTATTTTACACACTAAACTATGGGATAAAATAATTGAATTCATTTGTATTACATGTTTTATTATAAGCATTTTATTTCCAATAAAGGTAATAGGAAGTGATTCTTTTATTTTTATCTTTCTATCATTATCTTGTTTATCATAATAGTTTTTATTAAGATACAATTAGTTTAATATGAATTACTTTTTTTCAAAAATATTACTATGTTTATGATTATATATTATTTAATATAGAATCATATGTTTTTTTAATAATTTGAAATATTGTAATCATCAGGAATACAATAGTTTTGTGCATACTCTGATTAAATAATTTTGCTATGTGAATATGATTAATATCTGATTGCATTACCACTAATTATTGATTATAATTATCTATAGAGTAAAGTTAAAATAAACTTCATATTACAATATGTGTACTTATATATTAAATCTAAATGATAATGATATTTTTATTATCTTCCCCAAGGTCCATGTCGGATTACAATTTTTATACTTAAGAGTTCTTGTAAATTCGATTTGTTTGACCTTGTTAAAAAACGTTTCCTTTATGCAAAAATATTAATGTTTTTAAATATACAATTCACCCCTCTTGTATTTAGAAATATTAATATAAATTATTATCCAAAAACATATTTTTACAAAGGTATTATATTATACATTATCCATTCATGCATGGTTTCCACAAAATTAGCATTTTTTTCCTTTGGGATACTAGACATGTTGCTATTATTTAATCATGGAATTTAGTGAATCCTACATAATTTCCAAGAGAAAGAAACTAGGAGTCATATACTAAATTTTTCAATTAATATTAATTGATTTCTATTTGAATTTAATTATTGTTATAAATATTGTATTTAAGACCTAGGAATAATTTTTTTCATAGTTTTTTGGTTTCAAAAACTCACAAGGTAATAAATAACTATTTTTCCAATAATAAATAATTTACTAAAATTTAAGAATAATTATTAAACGTTAGTTCACCTGTCTGTGAATAAAATATTAATATGTATTATTATTTTGTAAATATGTATTCTCTAGACTGTGAATATAACATTTTCTTTTAGAAACAATATTTAATTAAATTATTATTTATATATTAATCAAAATAATGTGGAAGGGAATCTAAGAATGTGTTTGGTGATAAATTTTTATTTGCCTCACAATAAAAAATAATTTTCATTGAGAATGTTAGCACACACCATATAATAATAATAATATTATTATTATTATTTTTTGGGATTATGTAAAATAAGTTTTACTATATTATATAATTTTCTTTATGTTATTAAATAATATTTTATCAAAAACCATAACTCCATTAATAGATTTATATATCAATTGTGTATGGTTAATAGATAATTTACCATAGATGAACACATCACATTACTCTCGAAATTCCCTCTTTTGACATCCTCTCAATAACGAGAAGAACAATAGAGAATATTTAAATCTTATATGAACTAGAATCGATCAAGAAGAATAACAGAAGATGACAGATTAAATATGCTTGTACCCACTATTTAATAAGTGTTGTTCGGAGATCAAAGGACCACATGTGAATAACTATAAGAGGGGATCTCCTTTGAGTTCTCCATATGCAATAATGGTAATCAAGATGGGGTTTAGATTATCAATGAAAAAGAATAAAAATCATTAGATGAGGTATTATTCCACTAAATATGATTGAATTAATTATAATATTATTGTTCATAATATGCTCTCTTGATTCCAGGATACCAATGAGAATTACTGATGGAAAAATTTTATTAGTCCTGACATTTAAGTCTTCATAAATTTGCTAATAAGGCATAAAATATTATATATATATATAAATGGTTTTTACCCAAAAGGGAAATTAACTATTTCCAGAACCATAAAGTTGTATCTGAGTGGTCACATTTTAAATTATATATTTTTATTTTATTTTTGATTACGCATAATAACAGTTAGATATTTCATTTCTAGATTATTTTTTATTTAATAAAATGTTAAATTAACATGATTTTGACATTTTAATTGTTATCATTCTAGAATCATAATTTGTTATGGAATATGAATAGATGAGAATCAATTGAAGGTTCAATTGGGAAGAGTAAAAAAATTTCTGGTTGATTGTGTTAATTGTAAGGTTTCCAAGTACATTTTATATTACCGCATCTTCTTCACATAGACATGTCATGGGATATTATGTTCATTGATTATTTATTACACTTTGTGGATTTATTTTATGCCATGTGTTTATGGGTTCAACCTGACACATTTTTTTTCAAATTACATGACATGTATTAGGTGTAGAAATCGTGTCCTATACATGATTTAATAGAGAAATTATTAATAATCATGTTGTTAAATAAATGGTTTCTAATCATGTTGGACTGAAAGCCTAGATCATTAATGAAACTTATATAATGAATCTAGAGTATGGGATCCATAACTCATTAATTCACACATTCAAATAACTTTTCAAGTCATTCTGCACACTATGTATTCACATGAAATGTAGACCGCATGGTGCAAATCCAGAGTACACATCATGTGGGTCCAAATTTAACAATAATTGTGAATCAATAATTGGGTAATTGGGATAAAGGAAATGCATAACACATAAAATGTATCTTGTAATTACATGTCACGTAGTCCGTCCAAGATACATGATGAAGGCCTAGGTACTTTTCTTAGATAAAAGATAATCGATGAACATGTCATGTAGCTCATAAGAAAACAATTTGTAGTTTCACAAAAAATGATAACAATAAATAACACTAAAAATATTAATTACAACATTTTAACCAAATTAAATTGCATCACCATATGTCCTTGAATATATAATATATAATTTAATGAATTAATAAATAATCAAGTAATTAATTTTAACTATATGTAATTATTTTTTTTGATGTTTTATTTTCCATGAATTCATTTTTGATGGGTATCTACAACATTCCATGGATGGTCATTCAGATATTGTGAATTAATTAATTAATAAATTAATTATTTAATTAATATAGTTATTATTAATTTAATAATAATGACCAAATTGAATTGAATGTTAAAAAGTGTAATATTACCTACTTGTTGTTTTTTACAACTATTTAGGATCATTGACCAAAACTATGCATGAGTTGGTTTCATTTAATATAGTTTATTTCATGATTTGTGATATTTAATTATTAATAAATTAAATATTATGGAATTAAAGGCATCACTCCCTCTATTATTATGTATGATATTCGTGTACCAGGAACCAATATTTAGGTTTTCCTAAACTATATGTGATTTATATACATATGAAATAAAAACAGTATCCCATGGTGCAAGAAGGTAGTTTAGATGGAACAGAGATGAAACCAACCAAGGTGATACATATATGGACATGGGGAATTATAATACATGTGACTTTACTAGAATAAGGATTATACCCATTGGATTATTGGAGGATTTATTATCTTCTTATTAAATCAATAATCAGATAATTTCATGATTGGATTATTTATTTATCTATTTATTTATATCATAGGAATTATTAATTTTAATGAAGGAAGACCCTGATCACATTAATTTTTTATTAATATGCAATAATAGAATTTAAATTAAATCATTATGCAATTTTTTTTACTGAAATGTAGTAAATTAATAATTTAATTTCATCTTAATATGAAAAATACGTGTAGAGGATAAAATAATTAATATTTAAATGTAATAAATAATATACCTCATCTTAATATTATGACATACTAATCCACCCAATACTTGATTTGGATTTAAAAAAATAATTCTAAGTGTATGGGAAACCCTTTTTGGGGAACTTACTTTTATAAAGGGAGATCTTATAAATTTTTTAAGTGGACTTTACCATTTTACATCAAATGAAGCATCCCTTTATAAACATTGTTTAACATTGATAAAAAATTGTGAAAAACACAGTTAGGATTTTATTTTTGGGGACTCCATTAAAAATATCAAGAAGATATAGTCCCATAACTAGAAATGTCATCTCTAACAAAATACATTTGATTAAATGACTTATCCATATATTGGCTTATGAGATGGGTAGTATGGATTCTTGTTGGTAGAATGTCATAACAAAAATACAATACGATTCCAATGGTGACGGGTTTTGGGACATGATAAAATAGTGTAGGATGTAATAAAATTTTTGTTATTATGACTCAAATAATTAGTAATCTGGTAATTTACATATAATATATTTTAATTATTAAATATAAATGGTAGGAGAAAGAGTGAAACAATTGTGGTCATTCAACTAATTAGGGTATGTCCTTAAAATATGACTTTTCATTTTTTTACAATCATTAATGTGATGGATTGTTATCAAAAAAATTATATAATGTTGTGGGATAACATATTCCATTTATTTTACCCAAGGAGGAGGTTGAAGGTTTATCAGATGCCTACCTCAGACTTATAGATTATGATTCCAATAATAGTTGTAATATATTATTAACTTGTTCTAGAGATTTTAAGATACCACATAAGTACATTGATTCATTATCATAATATATAATATCCATTTTCATGAGAAATATATGCAAATGATTGAGAGAAATAATGTTTTAAATAAACTATGTAATCATAATTTTGATGTAGATATCTAGATAGAGACAATGGTTTCAAAAGAATGGGTTATTTTGACCACTTACCAAAATTTTGATTCCACTTGAAAAATAAATTATCCATTAATTGATGATATTATCCTTCCCACCTTGTTTATCCTTATTCGTAAATTCCTCAGAAAACAATGTGTATATGTCACTCATGATTCATTTTACCATATTTCGGAAGAAGGATATAGATTTATTTTACGATGTCTTTCCTCCCCATATAATTATTTTTTAAAGAAAAGGTGAAGATATGATTTCTAATCAAATGAAAAAGGATCCTCTATAGAATATTTCAATGATTCCATTTATTTAATGTTTGAAATATAAACATGAGACTATTCGATTCTTATGTGGAAAGAATGGATATTAGAAATGAAGTTGAAATGGATTGAAGAAGAATTTAGTTGCATCCACTTATGGAATATTAATTATGTTTCTATTCATCATTTGTGTATTAAAAATTCAATATTCATAAAACATATATGCATTTAAATATAATAAATAATAAATAATATAAATATTATATAGTGACATAAAATAAGATGCGAAAGGGAAATTTCTATGCCATCCTCGTAGATATCAATACTCTTGATAGAAAAAATGGATTAACTCAGGTTTGTAATATATGTGATCAAAAAATATATTTGGGTCCCCAACATGAAAAACCAAAAACTTATATCGTATTTAGAATAGATGCTTTAGGTACATTAGTAAAGATATATAGGTTCAAAAACTCTTGGATAAAAGATATCCACTCGAATTAAAGATAAATATAATATATAATATTTGTATTATATGTTGTTAATTTAATTATTCTTCAAATAAAACTGAATATTATTGAAGTTATTATACTCATAATTTTTTTTGTCTCAATTAATCTATGATAATTGATATAAAATGAAACTAATTTTCATTTTTTACAACTAATTATTTATTAATAATGTAAACTAAAAAAATTTATGTGATAATTCAATATGGCCACATGAATTATTTTACAGCTAATAGTATCTTCAGGGACTTACTGATAATATATTATTAAATTTATTAAATTCACTATATTTTAAATGAGTGAACATGGTAAATATTTAGGAATATTCAAGATGGAATATTTTAGAACATATTATCAAAATAATCATTTTCAAACATATTGAGTAATGGTACTAAAAAACTAACATTTCATTGTATACACCAGTATCTTGACGTATTAAAATGAAAATCAATTATGTGTATTATTTATATTGAAAATAAAACAAATTGTTTCAAAGACTATTTTTAAAATAGGCATGAATTCTCTATCCATATTCCATCTTTATTGACATATATATATCATATCAATTATCTTATGATAAGAATATATTTGTGTTATTTTACAAGATATTAATGAAAACCATTTTTTCAAAGATAGATTTAGCTATAAAAAATAAAATACTAAGGTGAGTCTGAGGAAATGATCCTATAGACACAAGGGTTATTAATGTAATTTAAATACTGACTATATTTTAATAAATGAATACAATCTCTTTAATGGTTGTGGGATAAGACTAAATATCTACGAGTTAAGTCTCTTGAGGCACATGGGTTGGAATTGGAATTGTGGAATCCACTAAACATAAAGGGAGAATTAGTTCCAAAGACACATAAATCATATAATATATATCCAAATTCGAAGTTTGTTTATAATTTTGTTGGGGATGCATATATTATTCTTCTAAAATTAATATTCATACGAGGAAATACTAAAAAGAAACATGATATTTTTGAAATCCAAAAATAAATTCATTTTAGGATTTCCATGTATGAAGATTCATGGACTCTTTATTTTTAATGATTCAAAGACATGATACTATGAGTGAGTATTCAATAAAATCATGAAATGGATATTATAAAAAAGTTCCAATTAAGAACTATTGATTATTTAAGCTTTTTTTCAATTAAAAAATCTACATAACAATCACCATGAATAAAATATTTTTGAATTCAACTTGTCAAATAATACTTATTTGATCATCAAATTGGGATACTTATGGTCAAGGAAACCTCATTTTGAGGAGTCCTTATCGAGCATTCATATATGATGTGTCCAAAAAGAGGCCCTATAACATACGAATATAAGGAATAACTAGAAAGTATTGATGACTTCAATAAATTCTAATGAGATATGAAAATTAAATAAATTCATATATGAATAAAGCATGCATACTAATCATAGAATATTTTTTTGGGAAATAATTGAGTGATATGTATATCACATAGGGTATTTGGATCACAATTTGTTTTCAATCAATATATGTTGATAAAATATAGAAAATATATGTTTTGTCTTACCAGTTTATTAAGACTATGGAATGAAATTTAGCCATGTATGAATGTAATTATCTATAATGTTCCAGAAAACAAGATAAAATAATATATCAAAAAGTTCTCTAAATTCAGTTATAATATTATTATTAAGGATCTCAAAATTAGTTTAAAATAGTTCAACACCAAATTGATGTTTTAATATAATCCTTCTAGTAGATAATACAAGATCATAAAAAGATTTTATTGAGATTAGAATAATTTCACAAGATAATGTTCTTAGAATTTATATTATATACCATGATATATACTAAACTTTAAAATTATATATTTATAAAAGTTAAATAAAAATTATATTCAACATAAATTTATGAACATATAGTTATAAATATCCTACATTTATTGTAAAAGATGAATTAGGAGAGTTCCTAGTGTATTTAGAAGTGATAGTACTTGTGATTAAGAGAATATAACACATTCATTCATTGAGTTCAATTTAATATAGTATTACTAATAAGGATAAGGTAATAATAATGAAAAACTAATTTCAACTAATTGTTTCCATAACAACTGTATCCGAGTTTTTGTGGCTTTTGATGTAGCTTAAATTGAGGTTTATTTACTCCATGTTACATTTTTTTATATGAAATGAAAGACTTTAATTTTTATTATGATAACATTTTAGAATTATCTTAGTCCAGATTCTAGGATTATAACAAGGGAATAATAGGTGGATACTCAGTCATATTACTACTAGAGGGACTTTCTCATGGACCTAATATTTCAGTATATAGATTCAACACTTAGACATTTTAATTTTCCAACCATAATCATGGAGACATGTTAACCCCAAAATCTATAGCTATACTGTTCAAAAGCAGGTTTAATAAATGAAATATGTCCTATTGTTAGTAGTTGGCTATAGTGAAAGATAAATTCAGCTGGAGTTAATTCCTTGGAACAAAAAACAATTCTTTGAATTAAATTAATATTCATTGAATTGAATATTAATTTAAATATGTTATCATATATTTATTTTTCATTGATATAAAATTAATGCGTTAATGACTTAGGCTATCCATCACCTCGAAATTAGACATTGATTTATTCATTATCATGATAACCATGAGGTGATATGGTGATATCTTTTAAATATTATATCTATTGTAAGATAACAATCTATGACAAGGGAACACAGTATGTTGGAAATTATATACAAGTTCTCATAAGAATATGAGACATCATCTCATGAATTTGTCATTTGCTAATATATAAAACATAATATTTTAAGAACATATCCACCTATTGGGATTCCACTTGACCATATGCCATTCGATATTTTTATATATGAGAAAGTGTAACTGTCCATAGAATATGACATTATTATTAATTATTTTCATGACTCATATAATTTTATATACTATCCAATACCATGATTCTATATTTTTTCTGGATGTATGGTATATTGGGTATGTCATGAATGAAATTTAATTAATTAATATGCCATGGAAGAATTTCTATCCTTATATATTTATTTGTAATATCTGGGCCAAAAACAACTAAATTGAAATGAAGATCTGTCACTAGATGGCCTCAAGCATGCCTCCCCACATGCCAAAGGCTTCCAACTACCAGTACTTGTATAATAGTGGTGCATTTTTTGGGACTATTCAATAATGGTAAGAGTCACACATTAATATATTATGTAGTAAATAAAAGGAAAAAGGTATAATAAGTAATAATATATGGAAAAAATTGGAAGGAAAATTAATCATATAATTAATATAAAATATTTAAATCTAATATTTTTTATAATTCATGCACGTGAAGAAGATTCTACAAGATACAAGAAGGAGGTACAATAGTCATTAAAAAACAATAAAATGAAAAATATATCAAACGATAACTCTAAGAGAATCTTGAGTAATAATTCGGTCCTATGCTCCCAAGCTCCAGAGTACATATCACAACAGAAGAAATAAATCCATGGACAAGAAAACATTAAGATCTACTTAGGTAACCCAGTGAAAGAGAAGCCCAAGACGGGTGTGAGATAAAATCGCAGGTGGCCACCCCTAGTGATGTCTAGTTCAATGTAGTTCTTTATTAGTTGATTTATAGTGTACAAACATAAGTGAGTACAAGGAAATAATTGAGTAACTAATTAATACTTTAGTCTAGGATATAAAATGGATACTTGACTGATTCTACTTGCTTAGACTAAGATGGGTCCCTGAACCAAGGGGACGTATTGCAAAAATATGGTATAATCATGGTATCATAATTGATGAAACGAATTTTGGATGACTCCATTTTTTTATTTTTGGGATCACAACTATAAGAATTCATCTAAAAACATAGATACCACTTAGAATTTATAACAGAAAAGATAATAATAAACCACAACTAATCAATGAATAATATCTATAAAATCTAGTAATGTCTTCTTGATCCCATCCAATGTGATCCGTAATGGAATCCCAAGGGATGATTCCAGAGAAAATGACATTACTAATACCCTCATGTTCATCCTAAGCACCCCATTATGGAATAATTCATATTAATCTTGTTATAGTAAACTCTTATTCCATACCATATATCTCACATAGGAAAAAAGGTTATCTATGAGGCATAGAATAAACATATTTATAATGTGTTCATCTATGGTTCATCCCTTAGGGAACTGGTGTGACTCACGATTAAAAAAATTCCCATAGATCCCATCAAAAGAAAACCCAAATATCACTCATTGTACATCTAGTAAAACCAATATAGTCTCTGGTGCTCCATCCACTACATCCTTATGTTATTAATCACGTTCTATCCTAGCCCAAAAAGAGCTAGATATAGAAACCATGAAAACATATCAAGAAGGCATAGAATGTACACCATGATATAAAATATCTACAAAAAATTTATCCATAAAAAGTAACTATTGTGTAGGGAAATATGAAGAAGGCATCAATAATTACATAATAATAGTACTATAAGGAATTAAAACATGTAAATAAGAATAATCATAATGAAATGAGCAACAATCATTAAGTATTGAGTACAAATTATGACTTAATGTTAAGGAATATTCAAAGGGTGGGGGGAGAATGGGTATTTAAATGCATGTGTAATATAGATGGAACATGGTTTAAGGAATGAATAGTATGTGTTAGAAAAGAAGCCTAAGAAAAGAAAAAATTTTAAGAAATAAGTATCAAGAATAAAAAATTCCATTAGATCATTCACCCATTTTAAAAATGATCATTTAATTCATGGAGTTCATCCACGACATGAGGCATGGGAAATAAGCTCAAGGAACTGAATACTATAAATAATACATATTAATTAAATTCATTAATGTGAGAAAATTATTAAGGGTTAAACTCACCATTATGAGTAATAAAAAAATCAGCTCAAGGGAATTAGGTATCAAAGGAAGAAGAAAAAACATTTGAGAGATTACATTATGGAGATCACACTATGTGGTGATTCGCTGCTCACGAGGATCATACCAGACAAAGTACCCTATAGAATTTAATTAATTTGAAAAAAGAGGGGTGTTCCTGAAAGATTTTGGTGTGAGTACAATGATGCACAATATAAAATGGAAAAAATATCTACGATAGAATATATAAAACCTAACATATATCAAAGAGGAACAACATTTTCAAAATAAATCTTTTATTTTGACTAGTTTGAATGAAATCAATGAAATTGATGAATACCTTGAATGTAGGGAGAATTTGGTCTCCCAAAAATAATTCTAAAAAAAGGGAAGCATTGAATAATTAAAGGATGTGGAATGTATTAAATACCACCAGATTTATAATTCTTCAAATCATTAAGTGTGTGGAACATAAATGAAACAGATATAGAAAATACTACCATGGATTAGAAGGGGTGCGTCATTCATGAGGGATAGACCTGTGTACTAGAAAAAATAGACAAGGGAAGAGGGAGTTTAAACATTTAACTTATTAAGAAAAATGTGATTCTACCTATTTTCTAGATCATATTATTTGGCTGTAGGATTGCCCAAAATTTGTTCCAAACATTGCAGAAAAACATCCGATGTGGCACTAAGCATGCACTCATGACACACAATGAGGGAAAACCATGCGAATCCCATGAAAACCTTCAATTAAAAACAATTGACACAGTACATGGAATTGGGTCTCTATTCACAAGGTTATACAAAACTATGTGGCATTTCATTCCTTATAAGACCAAGCCACACCTTTTATTCTATGATCTACACAGTTTCATTCAAACAGTGCACCCTTCCTTTATTATCCTTAAAGAAGGATTTTGGGACCCTCATAGTCCTGAGATTTGATTGAACACCCTCTAGAGCCATCAAACTATTATACATTTCCAAAAAACCCATTGAAGAATTATAACTCATGAAATTTGATTCTGAAACTCAATTGACAAAATATAACATCCACCAAATGAAAAATTAAAATCCATTGGAATTTCAGAGGGTCAAAAAACATGGGACACAAAACACTCTGCACCGTAAATATTACGGTCTCTTAAAATCCTTGGGAAAACTAAGATAACATCACTCAACCTACAGTGGTCTTGAAATCTTGTTTAGATAACTGTGTTTCAATTGTAAATTCATATTACACATTTGAGTATCACCTTATCATATAGTACATAAGCCATAAAACCTCAAGCGAATGCCTGTTTTTCCAAACTAAAACACTGAGATAGAACCTACCTTATACTATCATTCTTGTGAAGAAATATATTCATCTTATAATTCACCACTAGGTTATATGATTTTTATGGCTGAAAATAATTCACAACATTCCACCAATTAAACAATCAATTTGTGAATTCCCATTAGGTCTCCAATAGTGCACTTGACATGATTCTCATCTTAATGACTGGCCAAACCACAACCAACCTTAAAGTCCTGTTTGAGTTTAAATTTCATGAAATTTCCTGGTATAAAGTCAGCACACATGACACAACCCGAATATGTTTCATTAATAAGTTCCTCACCAACCACATTTAACAATAGAGATGAATAACTAGTTAAATCATCCCTAGTTGAATACATCCAAAACACTAATAATGGATGAATGATGTACACCAAATATAATAATGGTTATTTTTTTATAGAGGCACCATTATAATTATTTTAGAACACTCACAAAAACCAGGTACAAGATTCCATTGATGTCTCTTTCCAAAATAGACACATTAAACTATCATACCTCGACACAAGCATGAGTGCAACCTAGATCCAACTGACATGGATTGTTACCCTTTGAAAATATCATATATACCTGAATATAATTATGGGTATCCTTAGAATATTCAAAAAGAGTTCATGATGATAATCCAACCAAAAAGGTAAAAGGACACTCATGAGAGAGGCATTAGTATAATGCCAAACATTCCCACGTAATTAATGATAACTGAGTCCAAAGTAGAATATTCATAGAGACCAAGTAAAAAAGAATAAATGTTTTCTCTAAGTCTGAAAGTGGAATTACTACATGGTATAACGAGTATATTTCAAGAATAACCATTCCTCTATGGAAAACCACACTCTAGAGTGCACTATGATGTGGTACAATCATCATGCACAATGGGTTTTAAATTTTTACGTGGTGTAAAATCGATGTTATCCCAATGTTCTCGAACAATGAAAATATAGGGGAGATGATTTTCAAAAAAATGAGAGTACCCAATGAGGGTTTAATTATTTCTAATAATGACCCAAGATTCTTCTTCCAAACCATATAAAAAGTGCTTAGCAAATCAATGAACCTTTTATAATAAAAAATAAATAGATAAAGAAAGTGGAATGACCATATGTCAACATACTTCAAAGAGTTAGTCTAAATCCACTAATGCATCAACACAACCGAATGTTGTACTTTTAAACAAAATAATCCCATTAAAACCTATGAAAAACCACTATGTTTCCTATACAACTATCAGTGTTACAAAGGATTCATACTCAGCTAACCCTTCTTAAATTTTCTACCATGAAACTACTGAATTAATAGATTTCTATACATATTTAATTATAAGAACCCGAAACCATTATCATGTGGTCCTAAAATGGTAACAATTACTCTACTTGAAGGAAACACTACGATGCTTTCCACATCACCCTCTCATCCATAAATGTTTCCTAGTCTTCAGATCTAATGGATAAGAAACCTCATTCCATGGAGCACGTTCCATCAACCACTAACCAAAGCTTCAAGATGTGGATAACATGATTTATGACGCATAAAACCCAAATGAGGGAAGAAAAACATCATATTAAAATTACTCTATATTAGGATAATGATTATCTATATATGTGGAACTCCTTTAGAGGTTCACCCATGCTTTCTATAACATTTGGGAGAAAGGCCAAAACAAACTATTTAGAATGTCAAGACACTCAATCCTCGTTATAGTTTCACCCTGGTCATTAGGAAGTTTTAGATTTACCATATCATTTATTTCATTCTAATTTGGATATGAACTATGATTCATGTATAATATCTCAATAATAACATTATTCTCAAAAAAAATCAATAGTTCGCAACACCATTTATATAAATCGACAAGTATCGCGTGTAAAGAACCCTACTACCCTATGTGAAACAAAACATCATTGGTACTACCAATATGATTATCATCCCTATGAATTCATGTACTTGATTCCATATAAAAAATAATTAACTAAGAGTCACATTAATCTATATGACTATAGAACAATATGATGACATCTTGAGTCATCCAATAGTTAAAAGGAAGAAGAAGAGGGTCACCTGACATACTATGTGGTTGAAAATGACATAGACTTGTATACTCTATGTAACTGAGCATTACATGATGTTCACTCTTTTAAAATGGGTAATCATATCAAATGAGTACCCACCAAGAAAAGGTCATCTATTTTAAAATATTAGAGTCCTACTAGAGAAAATGACACCCAAACAGTACCACTTCTCAAGGATAGTGTAACTAGAGACTACCATAGGATTTGATGAACTGAGGTAGATTCCTAAGAAAGGATATCATTTTGTTGATTAATAATATTTCAAACAAAAATTAGGTCACAAATAAAAAAATAACATATTTAGGGCCATTGACATTGATTAATCTTATAGAGAAGATGCATATGGATAACACTTAAAATTTGTTCAAAGTAAAGCTCGTGAAACTTGAAGATTAACCATTAATGAGGGTTAAACTTATGGAACCTCTTATGTTTCCCTATCAAGTCATTACCCACACTCACAATTAATTATTTGAATATTTCATGGAATATATTTTATGATAAAAAACACTTATTATGAATGGAATAAGCATTACACCTACATAAACAACAGAATAAGGAACATATGAAAGTTATATTAAACCACATTCTTAAAACTAGATTTAATCCATTTAAATATCATATTTATTAGTATATTTATACAATAAAACCCAATTTAAAATCATTCATTCATTTCACAATCATTACATTTCAACTATTCTAGGAAAATGTAAATTGTTTTCTATAGAGGAAAAAACATTTCCCTTATAACATGAAATTTTAATTAACCAACTCCTCATATAAATATATATCGAGAAGATTAAGGTATTATATATTAATTAAAACAGTACCAGTCAAAAATTAAACCACATTATGTTTACATGAAAACCCATATAGGTGAATATTAACATATTAATAGACTCCCAACACATAGCATACACACACACCCATGGGGTTGAATACTAAATCATTCTAATGGAAAATATGACCTAAATGGGCTCCATTAAGACATTATAGATTTAAATAAAGGGACCATGAAAATTTTAATCCTTTATATTTAAAACACCCTTTGAATTTCACTTTATAAAGAACAGTCCCCATTAGACTTGTTTGGGTCCAGTTTTTCATTTTGAAATCCATCCCTACGGGTCATTAAGCATAAGGAAAAGAGTTACAAACCTATATAATACACCTAATAATATTTAGGAAAAATCATACCAACATTTATATTTATAAGTCTCATAACAGATGGTTCATTTTGTTGGGTTACCACTTCTCAACTAAAAAAGTTCCCATACACATTAAAAATTGCAGGAAGCTCCCATCTAAGAACAACCATTTTATATAAGGTCAAAAAGATAATTCAATTGCCTTATCATTTATTCAATATAAATTTTTTATATATTATTCATAATTTTTGGTTTAAATATATGGGTTACTACTTTTAAATTCATAAAGTTCCAATAGAGATAAAAAATCAAAATACGTTCATATCTAACCACTACCATAGATGTTTCCTCCCATTGAGTAATTGATTGATGAATAAAAATTGAAACATTTATTAGTTAGGTGTTTCCATAACTAACCAATTTAAAATTTTAAAATTTATTACTATAAATTTTAAATATAATAATTTCATATATGTTAATATGGTATAGCAGCATGGAAACATAAAAATTGTGCATGGAAGGATATTAAATAACTCAGGAAACAAAAAAACACGATAGTCATAAAAATGAAATTATATATAATAATTTGAAACATTAGAATTTTATAATCAAGCATGAATTGAAATACCAAATAAGTTTAATTTTAATTATGTTACAAAAATTAGACAGCATGGCATATAACAAGAACACTAATGGCACATAGGGAAGAATAGAAATTTCAAAACACTAGAAATAAAATATTCATTTCATGACATAGGCTTGAAATTTGAATCCCTATGTTCATGTAATGATGCATGCAATGATACTTCTTTTTCATACCGTGCCTAGGTAAAATTCATTAAATATCATAAATCTATAGTCATCAGAAAATACACTATTCTATCAAGGTGAAATAAAAATCAATATTAATAATGAACAACATTGAAAACATCCCAATCCATGTTAAAATGGGATTTTCCCCATATGTGGGATGATAATAACCCTTAATGACTATTTAACAAGTAATGAAACATTCATAAACACATGTATAACCTTCCAAAATCGAAAAAAAATATCCGATACGACTTTGTAATGTTTGGTACCGACTACCCACAAAACCGATAGTTGTACCATATGCCAAACGAACTTAACTGGGCATCCCATTATGCCAACTTTTTCTGAATTGCAGTGAGGGCATAATAGTTTTATATTGGGGAAACTATTCCCTCAATTTCAGTGTCACTAAATCATATATCCATCTATTATTGAACTGGATAATAGGAGTAGAAGTAATAATAAATTGGGAAATAGAGGAAGGTACATACAATGATTAACAAAAAATAAATGTTAAACCACACTAAATATTACAATGAATGCATGTCTATATAATTATACAAGATACAATCCTTAGTTACAATAGAAAATACAAACAAAACATATATAAAAAGAGACCAAAATTCTACCTCTATGAGCACCTTGTGTTTTATTTCAATATTGTTCTCCCACCTCCCATGTACAAAACACAACATAATTAATAAATCCATGACTATATAAACTGGAAGAACTAATCAATTTTCCTAGTTAAATGGAAGCCTGAGTAGGGATTGAGATAAAAGATTAGTAGGACACCACCAAGGGTGTCTAGATAAATTTATTTCATGCTCAGTAATAGTATATTTTTCTAATAATAGTGACAATAATCTGATAACTAAATAGTTATATAAAACATTGGTCTAGGTTTCCAAATACATTCCTGAACAATTCTACCTACATCAGCCTATGCGATATTTCTTAACCAAGGTAACCTATTGTGGTAATAAGTAATAACTATATATTCATAAATGATACAAAAATAGTCAACTAACCCCAATCACATGCTTTGTCTTCATAGTAACTTACATGTAAAATTATCCAAAAATTTAGATACAACTTTTACATAATAACAAGAATGATAATAAGAAAAAATAAGTAATAAATGAAAAAAATCAATAAAATCTAGAAATTAAATTCCAAGACCATCTATGGAGATACACAATAGAATCTCAAGGGTCACTTTAGCATACCTTGATATAGATAATATCATAGATTCTGTCCAAGGAGGCCCATAATGACATCCTTCAGATCACTCATGGTATTGTAAACTTTGATTCTATTCCAAGTATCTCACATTGGGGACCATGTATCACCCACAACATGTCATGGCCATCAGCCGAATAATTTTATCCATAGTTTCTCTCATATGTAACTAGTGTCACTGAAGATTATAAATAATCCACTTGGATGGCCCATCCAAGGAAATCCAATGGATGTTTGTTGTCATGTCAAATAATACCAAGCCAATTATAGTGAGTGCATCCATAATGCCATTTTGTTGGTACCAGTGTTCTATATCAGCATGAAATTGGTAATTCATATCAACAACATGAACATATCAATAGGGAAAAACATATAATACATTAAAATAATCTAGTCCATAAATTTTAATCCAGCCCAAATAACAATACTATAAGATTATAGGAATAAGTAACTATGAAAAACATAAGAACTAAGCAACATGTGTCAGATCAGACATCATAACATATTCTATTTAATTATTATTGAAATAATATAGTTGTCGTAGGAAGTATTCTGTGTTCATAACAACAACACAAAATATTAAACATATCTAAACATTGGGAAATAATCTAGACCCCTAACTTATAACAAGGAGGACCCACACAACTAAAATGATGTATTGCTTTAGTGCACATCGAATAAATTCAATGAAATGGATAAAGAACCAAAAATAATATGAATTAAGTCACACCATAATGGATCAAAAGAGGATATAATCATCATGGAATATATGTATGGGAACTATAGAACATACCCCAATCATTCCACTACTTATGATGTAGAAGGGTTTAGATCTCACAAGAAGAAGATATCAAAAAACCTATCATGGAGGAGGAGGGGAGATTCATACTTGAAGGATGGATTGAATTATTGTAATTAAAAGTTGAGGGAATATCATGTTATACCATTTATCTAATTAAGGGTTAAGGGTCATTTCTCAGTCTTTAATGGGTTGTATATTATAGTCACATTACTAGACAAACTATGCGCCAAACATGTTCCAAATATTTCACCCAAATACCAAAGTGGCAATAAGTGTGTGAGTTAGGTGCGTGGTGGGGGAACCTTTGTTTCTCCCATTTACAGCATCTGTAAATATTTATTAAAACCTCACACATAAATCAACTTCATTTTACATGGTTACACCAAATAATTCATCACATCCAGCTCCACTTAACCAGACTGTAATGTTTTCTATAAGGCCTATAATATTTTTGGAAAACCATTCACCATACTTGTTTCTTCATTAAAGATGTATTTTTGGCCCTCATTACTCCTGTAACTTTATAGAACACTCACTGTACCCATCAAGACTTTATATAAGTATAAAAAATACATTTAATAATTCCAACTCTTGGAATTCCATTTCGAATATTGGTTTAAAAATAAATCGCCCCCCAAAGGAAAAAAATAAAATTCCTTTGGAATTTTATCGGTTCAGAAAACTTGATATTCTAATTTATGTAGGTTGATATCTCTGTCCTTTTATTTAAATGTAACCGTAACATGAAATTACATGGCCATATTATATTGAAATTTATTTCATATAGTCAAAGGATAACGTATCAAGCATATAGGATGATGAAAGTGTGTACAGACTAATTTGTGAGATATTATGGAATGGGTTTTAAATTACATAGTTAGTGTTCATGAGTGGTTCTTGATGTTGAGTTAGTAAATTATTTCACTTGGATTCCCTTGAACAACTGCTATATTTTAATCTTGTACTGTAGAAATCCTCCACAATGTCAATGATAACAAATCCAAGAGGGTTAATCACAATGTATATATATTGATCTAAATGAAATTAATATAAAATTTTATTATTTAAAAAAATATTATTCCCAAAACTGATTAATAATTTTTTTTTCCAGATTTATAAATCAGAAATATTGAAAAGGTAATAAATAATTATTTATTCCTTAATAATTGATTTATTATTTTATGTAAATAATAAATTTATATTTATTCTTTAAACCCTGAATAGAATATTTCTAATAATTTATTTAATATTTAATAAATATTTATTCACTAGATTGTGAAGAATAATTTATTTACAAATAAAATATTTAATAAAATATATATTTAGGTATTAAAAAAATATCAAGGTGGAAAGGAAAAGTAACATACAACATGAAGGTAAATATTAATTTATAGGATCGTAAAATATATTTATCAATTCACCAGTTTTGACACACCATAAACAAATAATTAGAATATTATTATTTGAGATAATGTCACATGTGGTTTACTATATTATTAAGGGATTTTGAAAATTAAAAAAATATTTTAACTTAATCCCTAAAACTATATATAGTTTTTTATATTTATTATGTAGTGTTAATCAAGAATTTGAAAATTTTGCACCCAACAAATTTCCCTTTAGATTCCTCCTCTCATCCACACATGATAAAAGAGAATTATAATTTATCCATCAATCCATATGATACTGGAATCATTCAAGAAAATGGACATAAGATGATCAATCTTCCATGCTATCATCTGACATTTCATTATGTTATTTGAAGAGAAAAGGCCAATATGTGGATCACCATTATAGGGGGTCTGCATTGGTTCCTCCCAATGAATCTATTTCAATACAAATGGGGTTTTGGAAGACCAAATAAATGAGGAAAAATCCAAGAACATTGTCTTAATTATTCTCAAATCAATAAATTAATTATAAATTTAATTTACATAAGATTTTCTACATTTTTCTGATTTCAATGTTAATATTCGATGGAAAAAATTTCATTAGTCAGAACAATTACCCATTTCACAATTGGATATTGACCTGTCATATCTAAAAAAATATATAATCATATGTCTCCCAAAAGGATTCTACACTACATCTATTACCATCAATTTCCTCTATTGTTCATAGTATATTATTTCACTGAATACATATAATACATTTTAGTCTTCTTAGAAAAATATTGTCCAATTATTTTTCATATGATTTCATATAAGTGCATGAAAAATAGTTAAATCCATAATCATCCATTTAAAAGGTTCATAATATTAGTCAAAGATGTTGATTAATTTTTACTCTATTTTATGGAATAATGTTCAACAAGTCATATGGTAGGTGACCCATTATATCTCACAAATAATCATATATTCGGGTTTGAAGTAGTAGTGGATTCAATGTGTCTAAACCAAAAATGGATTCATTTTCCACTAAATAGACATTATAAAGATACAAATTATTATCCTGAAATTGGTTTGGTAGATTTTTATTTCCATGATTCTATATATACATGGAATTCTTTATACATGTACTTGTAATTTGATTACCTTATTTTTAATTTTTATATTTCAATATAAATTACTCTATATCAATGTTTGATTTCCGATGTGTGTGTTTTACATCTAATTTTATTTATAAGGTTATTATTATTCTGATGCAATAAATATTGATTTTATTATTATAATTTTTTCATCATAATGTTATACTTAGGACAAAGGAAAAATCATTTATTAAATAATGTTTTTTAGTTTCTCATTCAATTAATGATAGAGATTTTTAATTCTTAGATGGGTTCCCTAAGTACTCAAAATATTATTCCCCTTCCACTTTATGGATTTTTATAATATAACATGATTAATTTAACACTTTATTAACATTAGTGTTCATGGAGTACAAAATTAATTTCTTTTTTAGTTCATCCACTAACTACTGGTTATTTTCCACCGACACAGTTTTTGAGTGTTGATCAATGAAGGTATGGTTACTTTCCACGATAGGTTTTCTATAATGATGAAATCCACAACTATGTTAAATTAGAAATTTTCTTTTGGAACCTATTTAATTAAATAAAAATTTATTTATAGAACATACATTGTTACATTAATATATAACTATATACAGAAGGTTTAATTATAGATAGGTATAGGTGGGGGTGCTAACCATCATTTGAATATGAATTTTTTACACATTATGAATTTCCAATTTGTAAATACATATTTATAATAGAACCACTCATGGTAGAAAATTTAGAGAACTATGACCACTGGATCTCCCCTCCAGTAGGCCATCTTTAGGATATTAGCAAATATGGAATGAAATTAACATATGAGAGTTACCTATATAAATACCAATAATATGAAAATAAAACACTAATCCAAAATAATTAAGTAAAATAAAATTAATCCAATATCTCACTATTAATGTAATATTACATATAAAAATAAATGATATCTAAATAAAAATTTCTTCTATTAATGTGACTCTAAATCCAAACGAACAAAAATTATGAAATTGTAAATTCCTCAAAAATCACAAACCCCATCTTGAAAATCTATAAAAACTGTATATAAAAGATATGGGTGAGTAGAATATATATATATATAACATAGGATATTCCTTAGATATAGTCTCACACATGATGAAAAAATATATGAAACAACTAAAAAATAAAAAAAACAATTAACTCATTAACTAACTAGTCATATTACTACCCAACCGCACCAGGGAATAATAAAAAAATATACATAGAAGTATAATAATATAATGTTATGAAAATGTATCAGAATGTTACCCTACCGAAACATTCTACACTCAAGTATTATCCCTCATTACCCAAGTACATAGGTCCCTTTCTTATGATCTTTTATATATAAAAACACAATATTTGGAAAACTGCTTCACAACCGTTACCAGAAAATAACAATCCATATGCTTCACACCAAAAAGAATGTTACATAATACAACCACGTACCACATATGATAATAAAATGAACAAATCATGATTTCTGTGACCACTAGGGGTTGCGAATTAGTATTATGCCTTCATATTATTTTACTCTTTGAAAAAAAACATTTTCCTCTATTTATATAGAATTATCTATACTTATAAAATTATAGAATAATACCCATATGAACATATAAATTTACAAGTATTACTACCCAATTTGAGTAGCTATTCTATTTCAAGAATTGGAAAATATTTAAGATCACATATTCTTTTGAAACTAATCTTTTTTGGTTACAAATAATAGGACATATCCATCACATGCACAAAAATATAATAATTTTGATCATGTATGAGATTCTAAAATAGATTATAGGATAAAATAATTATTAAAAAATTTAAATGAACCTTCAACAAAAAGATATTACATATATTCATTAGATAGCTTGTGTTCTTTAATAATTCAATTATACACGTCATATTATCTTCCTCTTCGATTTATTTCACATTAAAATGAAATTTTTTCCCTAGAAAATCATTTTTCTATAATTCTTCTTCCATAACTCCACTATATAGTTCCTATCTGTTTTATATTTATTTATCTAGAATGTGTTTGTTTAGAACTAGTCCATTCGGTATCTATCCATCAAAAACCTATTTTTAGTACCATTTTTTATAGAACTTGTCAATATAATACCTATATGTATAGTACCACTGTGTCAAGTACCTCTTAATATGATGCTTTAAAAAAGTATCTATCGGTATTCATTTTTGTATCCTCATGTATTCAATAAAAATGTCATGTGGAACTCTCTCCCATTAATGAACATGTATTTTTATTGAAAATCAAGGTGTATCATAATTTTCATTTTAATATTATTCTACAAATTAAATTTTCCTTCTTGATTGTTTCATATTTTAACATCCATTAAATTATTTGAATAAATATGAGTGAAAAAACATCATTAAAAAATTCCTCAAATATCGAAATCAATGATCTTCATTGATTTCAAAAAAATTATCTTCAATCATGATATTTTACTCAAGGCTATTAACGAATTCAATGTCCATATTAACATCATCCACACTTTTCATAACCTTATAATAATCCATAATATACCTTTCGGTTATTTTTTATAGGAACTCATATTTTTTGTACAACTCCATTTATTTATTTTTTAAATACTTTTTCTTCTTCAAATTCCTATGTCTGAGGAATGTTCTTATAAAAAGAGATAGTTATTTGTTATTAGGTGATAATTTCATTTATTCTTCCAATTTTTTATTTTTAGTAGGAATGAATTTTTTTTCTGATTTTATACCAAATAAACTGACATAAATTTCAATCCAATTGACTCACACACTATTAAAAATTATTTAATTATACATACATACTTAATCTGATGAACTTTTAAATAACACATTTTATGTAATCGTCGTATCAAAATCTTTCATAGAACAATAAAAATCCAAAAACTTTTACAAACATTTTCCTTAAATAGTGTTATTCATGAATCATTTATATATTAGTTCAATCATGATATTGGTACATTGTGAACAACACATAATATGAAGATTTTACCACTCTAAAATCATTAGTCATATGACCCAATTAGTGACTAAAAACATCATAATAAATTCAATCCAATTACTTCTTCTTTTGACTCCATCTATACATTCAGACATTCAATACTCTATTTTATAGAATCATATTATTGTATTTAGAAAAAATGTGTTGAAATATCATCCATTTTAAGCTAATTTATATATCAAAAAAATGAGACTGCACAAATATGTCTTCTTCTTGTGAACTGACTTCTTTCCATGATAAAAAATATCTCAAAACCAATTGGTTTCCACAATTTCACACATTATATTTTTAATTACAAAATAACATAAATAATTAATTCTATAAAAATGTAATTGATCACTATAAAAAAATCTAATCCGACATGAGTTAACCTAGTATTAGATACAATAATTATTTAACCAAATTTTTATGTCATTCATAAAGTAGTGATAAATAATAGTTCAAAATCATTTTTCAAAATCAAAATATTATTATCACAAATTATTTGAAACATCAAAATCTTTTCCAAGAAACACATCAATAAACTATTAAAATTGTCGACACATGGGGACATGGTAGATTAACCCTTTTAAACATCCCCTTAGTATATACATTTTATAAAATGGTAAAAATTATATTAATGCATAGATGTGAATTTTCATATTTCCATAAAATTGAAAAATACCCGATTAAAATGGTCGATATAAGATAAATATAACTTACCATGGACTCGAAGTGAGTGAGTTTGAATTCCCATAATAAACTCTACTTTAGAAATATTTCACTCATCAATGTTTTAGTAAAGATAACATCATACTTATTCGATATAGGTAAAACTTCTCAAAATAGTATAATTCTTTACAAATTTTATTTTATATAGTTATTTTTAATATAAATGTTTCTATATTGTGAATGATTTGTTATATTCTTAGTGATATTGATAAAACATTTATTATCACAACCTATGTAATGGGAAAATATGGCATCCACCAATAAATCTTATAGAAGTGTCTTCATCTTCATTTATTGTGTAGTAGCATTAGAAAATGCTACATAAATTGTTTCTATAGTGTATATATTCATTGGAAATTTCTTATTGTTATTACAGATTACAATTAATTCTCCTAGAATGAGAACCACACTTTTGGTGGATCTTTTTTCATTAATACAACCAGTGTAGTTTTCATATGTGTAGCTAAAAAAATTCATATTTCCTTTTCTATCATACATTATTCTATAATATATCTTAAACATGAAGCACTTGAGAATTGTATTTATAGTAAAAATATGTCTCTTTTTTGGAACACTTTGAAACCCATCACGCTAGGTACCCATATACACCAAGTGTTGTCTTTATGAATTTAGACATTACATGCTTCAAATCATATACCTAAATTTATTAGGATTGATATTCCTTCCAACTTCTTCATAAAAAATATATCACCCATAATATTGGTGTATAACCAATCTTTGAATCTTCCAAAAAAAATATTTTGAGTAATTCCATAGAATATAGTTCTTCTGATTACAAAATTTTATCATTATCATGATAAATTTACAAACCAAGAAAGTACATCTATTTTCCTTATAATGAAATTTCAAAAAAAACATCTTCATTTGTCTGGAAAATAAAATATATTCATCTTAATTATCAACTCTTTATATTATATCATCTATATAGATAATCAAATGAGATAAAATGATTGATTTTAGTTTATGAAGAGGTAGTGGTAAACATATCATTTTCTCAAAATAAATATTTCCAATAATGTTTCCAGTATTGAATACAAAAATCATAGAGCATGTTTCACCATATATAATGAATTATTTAGATAGTAAAAATAGGTCTCATTTTTTACAAAGGAAGATTACACATGGTTTCAATAGTAACCCAACCCCATAAAACTCATAACTAGTTCCTAAATGAAATTATGTTGGAATGATTATAAGTAATCAATCATTGATGTACCAATTAGTTTAATAGTATTGGAAATCTGGATACATAAATGAGTATTGCATTAAAAATAAATAAACAAATTACCAAATATTTTCTACATCTTTCTAAATAATAAATAAAAATTTTATAACTCTAATCCATCTTGTAAATTTCTAAAAAAATCCATAGTACACTTCTTGGATTCCTGGGGAAGCAAAGATAGTACAGGTGACCTCAAATATTGGGTAAGGAATAAATATAGTGGATGTAATAATTACTCAATGATCTTAGTCAATACAGAAAGGTAAATAATTGTAAACATGTTACATATAATAATTAAACTAAATGAATGTACATAAAAATATGGAAAGGTAATAATTCAAAAAACAATCGATCCAAATAAGTAGAAAAGGAAAAAAAATTATGAAAATGTATGAAATAGAAAAACATTCCATCTAGATAAATGAAAATGGAATGTATTAATAGGAATGTCAACCAAAAATAGTATGGATGATTAATAACTAAAAATAATATGAAAGAAATTATTTCCTAAAGTATGTAATCTATAAAGAACATGAAAACCTAATACCTTAAAGACCTTTCACATGACAATTTAATATTAAGGATTGAAACCCTTTTGTGCAATTATTAATCTGATGAGAACCTATGGATGAATCAAGTATCTGTATAATGTCAGGGATCCTCCAATCATTTCCTGTCCATATATTTCCTAATTTTGAACAATTCAAATAAATAATTATCCATATCAAATAATCATATTGAATTGAAAATTCAGATATATCAATAATCCCCCATTTAATCAAATAACTGATTAAGTAAACATTGTATTTAAAACATTATATGTTTTATACAATACTAATACCCAATATGTGCGAATATGGATAATGGAGTTATTTATTAGTAAATAATATTTACAATAAAGTCATTTTTTCAATATAACGTTAGCAATCAAAAAATTATTTGATATGGAAATGATAATCATTAAGAAAATTCTTGAGGATAATAATATTTAAAAATTACCAAGTGTTCCATAACACAATGAATCATTTAAATAATAATCCACAGATAGTTATGACATTAAATTAAAAATTTAATACCATGAGAATAATGAGATTTTTCATATAACATGAAAAATGAAATAAAACACTGAATAAAACTGAATTGGTATATAATATAAAATTTGTCTCAATGAAATATAATTTTGAGAAAAAATGCCCTTAAATAAGAATCGAATGAACAAAAATATGTAACTATTTGTAGAAACATATAAATTCTAGGAAGATAAAATAGTTTATGATACTATATCAATGGAGATCAAGGTAAAACATAAAAAATAATTAAGTGGTTAATATGAATTTTATCCCATGGATGTAAAATATTTAATGAAATCCCTTACCAGTGTGGTAGAAAATTAATTCGTAAACCAATAGTAAATAATCATAAAATTAATAATTTCAATACCATGAAGGGAATATAATTTCATTATATTATTATTTAATGTGTAATTAGGTAAAACATATATATGAAATTAGGTGCACAAAAATTATATATTCCTAATAGGAGGATTATATACACAATATCAAATAAACTAAGTGCATCATAATAAAATATGCCACAATTAAATGAAATTGAGAGGAAATCCTTAAACATACATTTCATTTCGGTGAACATCCTTTAAATTCTTATATAATAATATAATTTTAATTTTAATTTTTCTTCATAACCCTTTTCATGTTTATTATTATTTTCAATTTAATTATTATAATTATTTTGTACAGATACGTAAGAAATTAAATTTTTATCAGGAGTTTTTACCAAATTTAATTTATGTGTCAAAAAAACATTGGTAGGACATATATAGTGAAACGTTCATTATATATACGTTATTGAATAATAAAAATAAAAAAATTATCATATTTATACATCAATTTAAATTTTAAAATCCAACATTAAATACGGTTATGTAAAATGAAACAATGATACACTCATGGAGACTGTAACTCATATGTACAATGAGTAATGTTCCCATTTTCTTAATGATCATTGTGAAAAGAACGTAAGTACAAAATATATTTCAATTATGATAATTATTTAATAAATAACATATTATTTAATCATATATATCATTTCATTGAATTATATAATGTAAATTGAATCAAATCGTGTGGAGTAGGTGGTAGTCCATATGTCTACATATAATGTTGCCTCTTTTAATGACCGTGAAAGGGTAATAATGAAAATTATATATATTATATTTAAAAAATATTATTATTTCATTAATATAATATTGATTTTATGAAGATGAGACACTTCAAATTAAAACCATCCATTATACATTCCATGTATTGCCTGGATGTGTCACATCGCTTTGAGAGGGAAATAGTTTGCTCTTCAAAAAATGATGTTATCATTTTTATAGAAAACGAATAGTATAAAGATATGTGTTGTACAAAAATTATATATGAATAATGAAATAATAAATATGTTATATAAAATATATAAACATTGTTTCAATCATAATGGACACCATGAGAGGCAGTAAAGGAAAACTGAACAACCATCATTTAACAAGCGGGTAGTCCTTCTACACATAGAATATATATTCATAAACTAATAGATGTAGGTGAGTATAAGTTTTGTTTAAATTAGTATTATAACAATATCCTAGTATCATTAGGATACTATATTTTATATCTAAAAATGGAATACACTGGTTCTAGGGAGTGGATAATGGAAATAAAAGTGAAAAGCTTGAGATAGGGCATTACTTCGTAATAGGGTAACTTATTTTGGTTTGCACAAAAAATTCATATATGGATTTAATTAATCCCAATTATAGGTTTAAATTAAGAGATCATGGTTTTTTGTAATTTAAATGGTTATATTTTTGTGGAAAATTAGTGTCTTTAGTGGAATGGGGATGTGGAAGTGCAGGATGCCCTTTATAATGGAGGAGGGGTGGAATCTCTAGTAATATATTAATAAATAGGAACCCCACAAACTATGTTTGTTGAATGTAGAAAAATACCTGAACAATGTATATAAAAGGATGTATAGGGTAAAAATATGTTCATAAAATGGCTTTTGGTATTGTTTTTGGGTCATTTGGTGCCTTAAAGATATGGTTGACTCTCTTATTAATCTTAAATTAATCTTAAAGGTTGCAATTAATTTTATGTACTTACTGTAACATTTTTTGTCAAAACATAATTTGAACTTACTAGTGATTTAAAGTTATTATTATTCAAAATATTGAATCAATTTTTCTAAATTCTTATCACATAAGTGGATGAAATAAAATTGATATTAATCCTATAGACCAGATGACAATATATGTTTTTAAGTAAAAATTTATGAAAATTTTCTATGTTTTTATAGTATATTTCAATGTGTTGTAGATTCAAATGACCTAAATTATAATAATTGCTAAAAAAATTATCTAATATACTTTTAAAACAAATTAAATATATAATGTTTAATAATAAATAAATTATATTAAAAAGTAGTTTCAGAATAAATTTCAGAATTTTCATTATTCAATAAAAAAAGAATGTTTGTGGAATAATTAAAAGACATAATGCAAAGATATTTTTTATTTTTTTCCTAGAAACTATATGTTTATTTAGAAATGCTAAAACAATTGAATTTTTGAAATTCATATTTAATGTGGCTTCACCATTAAAAGGTGGTATAACTAACTTTATAATAATATAGGGTTTTTTGTATAATATTGAGTTTATTATTATATTAAATTGGTCAAATCAATTGGATTATTATAAAAAATATCTGATTAAATATATAACATATATATTTCATTAATATCCTTCAAGAATTATAAATTATTTAATTTATTAGTGCTAAATTTCTATTGGGAATAAAAATTATAATATTTCATTCATATTCAATAGGTTTTCATATTTATTTCTAATTTATTAGAAACTTATTAATTATTTTTTTATTTTTATAATCAATATATTTTTATAAGATATATAATACTATTAATGAACTCTAATTTAATGTCTAGTAAATGATGTTAAAAAAACAATATCTTAATAATATATTATTTTTGGTAAAACACGTCCTTGCATGTAATGCAATCCATTAATGAAACATATTGTTGCATATAATTGATACTAACTAATTATTTCATACATTAAAAGAAATAAAATATATATGATTTATTTTAAATATTATTTATATTATAAATCATCGGGATATTATATTCCCTTACATTCTTGGTATTGTGTTTCATAAACACTATCGAGTAAAATTTTCATACTTTATATTTTTTTGGGTTGTTACATTCTTCCCCCATTAATAATTTTATTTCATTTCAATTTAAAATTGATCTTGGTAATATATTGTTTGATATTTTATTTATTTAGAATATGAAACCAACAGAAGGGTTTGTATGAAATACACTATAAAAGAGAGAATGGGATGTACAAAGTAGACTATGACTAACATATAACAAGGTTATTAAGTAAAATAATAATAGTTGCATGTAGAGATACACACTTAAAGGAAAATCATAAATATTTACAAGGAGTGATAGGGGTCCTAAATCAAAATAATGTGAATGATTTAGTGAATGTGTAGGCCTCAAATCCATAAATATGTGATTATTTAATAATCTATTGGTTCAAGAAACACAAGTCATTTGGAAAATATTTTTTGTTATCATTTTCCAAACGTTGATTAATTCTATTATTGCCTAAGAACATAGATAAATGTAATTTCATGATACATTTCGTTTTCTTTAGAACAATTTCATATTTTGGTTTAGATTCTATCAAATTTTAAATCATCCATTACCTTATGAAATGGATATCCAAATATAAAATTTTATCCCTAAAGCAAAAAAACATTTAAGAGATCATAAGGCCCATAGAAGAGTGACAAGTCTAAATATTTGTATCTAACTATTCTCCAATTTCAATATGGTTAATATATTAACCAAAAATCATAAAATGTTACAATATTGGTTCATCATTAAAATTTATTCATAAAATTATTTAAATAATGACACATTGTCCAGGACATCATGTTGGATAGTGGTAGACAGAAAACCCTTAGAGTCATTTAGTTAATAGTTCAAGAGTAATATCCTTACCAAGATTGATAATTGATCACAAGGCTTACAGGTTATCATTTTCTAAAACCATATTAATAAAAATCTTCAAGAAAATGTAATATACATCCTTGAAATTTATTGATTAAAGAGACTCTTGGATATGGTTTTAAATACAACCATTTTTAATAAGGCCTCATAATAATATTTTACTATTAGTAGTATGTCATTACTAATCATATGAACCCTATTCGGTAAAAATATTTTGATTTCGTAATCATAACACCTTATAATTAATCCAGAACCCATTAAGATTAACATATGTCATTAATTGTCATTATAAATTAAAATTATTCATAATGGATATAATGAAAATGTGAATTATCCTTAGCATATTTCGAAGGAGTGTCATACTAGGTGTGAGTAAGTCTTTTTTTCATGCACCAGGTTACCCCAAGCAAGGTTTGGAATACATTATTGCAGATGTCACTACTAGATACATATGTTCCAGAACCCCTTCCTCTTGTAGTTTCTGAACAGGAATTTATATTTATGAAGTCCTGCATAATCTGTTCATTACTAAAATTATAGTTTTCTTCATCTATACATATACTCACATTCTACCTTATGGTTATGTTATATTATCTATGTTTTCCTAAATATATCCCCCATAGCTACTACTAAACTACATTTGATACCAAATCTATTGGCCGAACCCTAGATATCACAGAACTAGTGTCTTCAATCAATTCTATCTATTTAATTACAAGGGGTCAAAACCTGATGGACTAACTGGTATTGTAGTTGTGGAAATCTAGATACCTAAATGAGTATTGCATTAAAAATGAACATACAAATTATAACATATTTTTTATTCTTTTGATTTAAAAAAATACTTTCAAAGATTAATCTAATACATATTTTAAATATCTACATATCTTTCACAATAAATTTCCTAGATTCCTGATGAAATAAACATAATAATGGTGAGCTCAAATGTACAGTAAGGAAAAAATATAGTGTAAGCAATAATGAATCAATGAAAATATTCAATATTGAATGAAAAATAAATGTACACAAATGACATGTAATCTATTAACTAATTGAAATTACGTAAACAATATTGATATATAATAAATAGAAACAAAAGACATTCAAATAACTCTACATGAAAAAACAAATATGAAAATTTATAAAATTAAAACACATACCATCTAGATTACTGAAAATGAAATGTGTCCATATATATGTCGACGAGGAAAATCATTAAAGAACAATAACTAAAACTAACATGGAATAAATTATATCTCAATTGATGTCATATATAAGGAACATTAAAACCAATTATAATCAATACATTTCCTAAGAAAGTTTAACACTAAATATAGAACCCCATTTTCACAATTATTCAGCTCATGAGAACCTATTGATGCATTGAGGAGATATATAATTTCCAGGATCCTCCCATTATTGAATGTCCAAAAAATTACATATATTGACTAATAAAAATGTAGACTATTCCCTATCAAATAACTGTATTGAATGAGAAATACATATTTATAAATAATATTCCATTTCATCAAATAACAGTCAAAGTAATACTCTTTGTAAAATAGTATATGGTTTAGGAGATAACTATATCCATTTTCTTAGAATATTGACAGTCGAGGAAATTTCTAATTAGAAATGATTAAAATGATGTTATTTTTTCAACATAATGTTAAAAATCACAAATAGAAGATAAATTGTAATGATAATCAGCAAGAATATTTTTGAGAAGAATAGTCATTAAACATTATAAAGTGTCCCATACCACATTAAAACATTTAAATCATAACAACCCAATAGGTATGAAATTAAATTGAAAATATAATACAATGAGAATAAGTATATTCATCATATAAAAAGAAAAAGATTGTATATATTCAAAATAAATGTGAATCAGCTCATAATAACAGTTGTGTCTCAATAAAATATAAATTGGGAAGAAATTTCCTACAATATGAATAAAAAGAGAAAAAATTAGGAACAATAAAATCAACCTTTTAAATACCATTAAGATAATATAATTCATGATATAATATATAAATGTGGAAGTAGGTGAACCAAAAAAGATACGTAAGTGGTGAATGTGAATTTTATCACACGAATGTAAAAAGTGAAATGGAAATCCATTACTAATTTGATCAAATAGGAATTGGTAAACCCAAATGTGATAATAACTAAATAAAAAAAATTATAACTTTGGGATAAAATATTTTCATGATATTATATTTCATTGTGAATATATGTACATCGTATATAAGAAATTAGGTGCACTAATATTGATTATGCCTAATAGAATTAAAATTATAAAATAATTCCTTACAAATTGAGTAACTTATGAATCATGAGATCCATAAAAGAATAAAATCAATGAAAACATTTAATACCAATACATAAATAAAATTCTGAATTTATAGGTCATATGATAATTATATACCCCATAAAAAAAGAAACCAGGTGCATAATAATACTATATGCCTCAATGAAATGAAATTGAGATGAAATATATTACACAACGTTTCCTTTCAGGTGAACATCCTTTAACTTATTTTATGATAATATTTTATAAAATCTATACTTTATTAATAACATTTTTCCTGTTTATTATTCTTTTTTCTTTAATTATTTTGATTTCTTATAAATTACTTAAATAAATATGTTTATTTTGGGTATTCTGAATAAATTTGATTTACTTATCAAAAACATCTTTGGTAGCTCAGCTGCGGTCAAAGGGTTCATTATATGAGATCTAAAGAATAATATCAATGATGTAAATACAACATATATATATCATTTATAATATTAAAATCAATTAATAATTAAGGTTATTAAAAATCAAACAACATTGCACAAAACGTAGAAGGTAGGTCATACTTACGGATGAGTAACGTTCCAATTTTTTAATGATCATCATTGATTGATGGTAATTAACTAAAATCATACAAAAATGATAATTATATAATAAATAAAATATTATTCTATCCAATATAATTACATTTATAATTCGATTATGTATGAGGAATCACATCGTGTCAAGGAGGGGGTTCTCCAAAAGTCCATGAATGATGTTATCTCTTTAAAAGTGTGTTAACAGGTTATAAATAATATGATATATATAATATTTAAAAGAGGATAATTATAAAATTAATATTATATATATGATTTATATTTAACATATGATTAATTAAAAATATCTTTTATATGTTCCATGTATTTCACAAATGAGTCACACCACTTTGAGGGGGCAGTAGTCTGCACATCCACAAATGATGTTATCATTTTACAAAAAAATGAAAAGTATAAAGATATGACTTGAACAAAAAATAATATGAATAAATAAATTTTAAATATGATATAAAAAATATATAAATATATTTTCCATCATGATGTTCACAATGAGAGGTAGGAAAAGAAAACTAAACAATCATCATTTTTCAAGGCAGTAGTCCTCCAACACGAAGACAATTTGTTTGATACAACTTTTATTGAGGTGTGATTAAGTGTATGTTAAAATATAATTGGATTAAAATTATATTATATTGATCTATTATATATTTTTTGTAAATATGGAATAATATGTATTGAGGGAGTGGAGAATGGAAATAAATGGAGGGAGTTTGAGAGAGGGTGTTATCTCATAATCGGGTAACATATTTTGGATCACACCAAAATACTTCCTTGGATTTCATTCATCCCAATGGGAGGATTAAATTAGGAAATGATGGTTTTTATAGAACAAATTGAGTAGATTTTTTTCAATCCTATGTGGCATTAGAGGTATCGAGAAGTGGAGTGAAGGAAGCCTTTCATAATAGAGGAGGGTTGTAATCTCTTGTAATATTTTTAAATAAAGTCACCCATCAATATTTATTATTCAATGCAGATAAGAAATTATAAAAATTATATACAAAGGTGGATAGGGTCTAAATATATCCATTCAATGTATTTTGGTAAATTTTCTATGTTTTTTTATGACTTAAGGTTATTGACTAGAATTTTGTTAAGCATAACTTAACATTAATTGTGGTAATTTATTTTAATTACGTTCTCTAATATATTTATTAAAAAAATAATTTGTTACTATTTTAACATTGAAAGTTATTCTGATTGAAAATATTGAATACATTATCCTAAATTACAATCATATAAGTGGAAAATAAAAATTTATATTTAACCTACACATGGCGTGTTAATGCAGGTTTTTAAAGTAAAAACCTCCAAAAGTTTGCTATGATTTATATGCAATTTCAATGTGAAATTGATTGAAATAACCTAAATTGGATTAATAGATAACATTTTTTATTATTAAAATTTTGAAAACTTTAAAATTATAACTTATCCTTATAAATAAATTTAATGAAAAATAATTTTTGGATTAAATTTCATTATTTTTTCTCATTCACTAAAAATTGAAACATTGTAAACAATCACAAAACACCACACATAGTTATTTTTTATGATTATATTCCTAAATATATGTTTCATACAAATTAAATCAATTATTTTTTTAGATTTAATATTTAAAATTGGTTCCCTATTGAATAGTAGTTTAATTTCCTTTAGAAAAATAAAGGTTTTTTGTATAATATTGAGTTTATTCTTATATTATGTCTAAAAATATATTATGTGATTATAAAAAATATTTTTTTAATATTTATCATATATAATTCATTAATATAATTAACTAATTTTAATTAATGTAATTTATTATGAATTTTTTTTGTGAGCATAAAAATAATAATATTTCTTTCATATTCAATTTGATTGTATTTTCATTTCTAATTTACTTGTAACCAATTAATTAATTTAGTATTTATGTAAAACATATATAGTAATAAGTTAGTTAATATTATTTATAATGTCTAATTGATTGGCCCGATAATTATATTTTGTAATATTTTTTAAACAATATATTATTGATTGGTAAAACATGGTCTTGTGTGTAACATAAGCCATTGAGGAAACTCATTATTGGGCGTAACATACAACTCCTTTTTTCATATATCTAAATATAAAAAATTCATTAGATTTATTAAAATTAGTAAATATATTATAAATCACTGTTATATTATATTCCCTTATGTGATTGGGGTTGTGTTTCATACACGATATGGAATACAATTTTCATACTTTACATTTTTGGGTTGTTATGGTTTATCAATATAAAATTCTTTTTATATCTCTCTATTTGGAAATAACATATTTGATATACATTTGGAATATCTAATAACAGATTTATAACAAAAATAACAAAAAATATTTTAATTGATTCATGTATTGAATCAAAGGAAAAGTTATAATCAAAATCAATGCCTTCAACTTGTGAGTATCCCTTTCAATCTAGCTATGCATTTTTTATTATCACATCACTCTTTTCTTTAAAATATTTTCAAAAACCCAAATTTCATCCAATAAAATTTTATATTTGGGATTTTTTAAAAACTCCCATGTCTCTTTTTCCCTAGTCAAACCCAATTCTTCATTCGTAGAAATTGTCTACCCCATATTGCTCTATTTATTTCTACATCCCGATGCTCAACCTATGAAAATAGAAGAATGAAAAACTATCATTGATGTTCTTCTAGTTTGAAATTAGCCTCAATGATCTCCAGAAATATTTTTGACCTAAAATTACATCCACAACATTTCAGGATATTAAAAAGTCTATTCCTAATTGGAAAAAATTTTCAAATAAATATATTCACCCTATACGATTTCTATATAAAAACATATATAAAAACATTAACTTGTTATTTAACAAGAACAACTTTATATTCACTTCCCCTAATATATGCAACTGAATGTGAACATCTACTTTCTTAATGTTAATGTAATTTCACAAATATATAATTAAAAGTAGATTTATCTTATTTTTAGAACATATATTTACATTAAAATTAGTAGGGTACCGAAGAAATATTACATAATGTGTTGTTTAATCCAACATCCAAATATTTTTACCTTTGATCTTGATAATAGTGGAGATTAAAAAACCATTAAATGTTTATAACATGGTGTCACAATGTGATAGAAATCATATGGATTCATATTAGATATTTAAATTTAGAAAGAATGATTCAGAATTTGAACTAATACTCCAATAACTTTTCTCTGGATGAAAAAATAAGTATCATGTTTAATCAGTGCGGTTTGATCTATCTCCTAAACACCTCTATTACTTAATATCAGAAAACCCATTATTTTTTGTATATATTATGTAGTATGTTCATAATATATATATATATATATATTCTTGGTCATATTTAATCTTTTCATTTTTTTTCATAACAATTATCAGAATGACACATATTTACAAAGTATCCCCATTCCATTATGATACTTTTCCTAATACTCTTAAATATATTGAGAGACTATTAATTATGTTTTAAAAACAAAAAACATGTAATATATGTGAATC
Organism: Viscum album; assembly: GCA_963277665.1. Classification (NCBI taxonomy): domain Eukaryota; kingdom Viridiplantae; phylum Streptophyta; class Magnoliopsida; order Santalales; family Viscaceae; genus Viscum; species Viscum album. The sequence continues at coordinate 834,226,820 of OY728142.1, read as the reverse complement.
ATTAATGAGGTAAATAAAATTCTCATAAGAAAATATATAAAAATTATTAGGATTTGCTAGATGAGTTATATAAATACCATCCCTCTTATGTGCTGAATTCAAAAAATTTCATATATATCTTATTAAATAACACTAATATATTATTCTTGTGATGTGAGTAATTTCATGAATAAATCTTAGCATAATCATATTTTTCATATTCTTATAGAAAATAATTTCATTCCTCTTATTCAAAAACTGATTTTACTCTTTTATGATTATGTACCATGAACCATGGGAATCTCAATCATCTAACAGATTTCCCATGGTTTCTTATACTCTTGTTCTAAATTTAAATTCTTCACGATTTATTAAAAAAAATCACATATTTCATAAAACAATTATTTTCCATTAAATAATTCTCTTATATTGTTACTAATTAGTGTTTCCTTCCACAAACAAATTAATCAGTTCTGGATTCAAATATTTTAATTCCAATGATATAAGTTCTAATGAATTTGATTCTAAGTGAGTTTACATTTATAAAATTCTCTATCTCATCAATATATACTTCTGGATATAATAGTAATCTCAAATCATTATTCATATTTAAGTAACAAGAACAATCAAATATCCATAGTCATCATCCTTTTGTGCCCTTGGGAGTAATTTCAATAACTAATGTCCTTAACATCTTTTTTCTAAATTACCATTAGTCTATTGAAATTTTTTATATATACCATACTGAACTAGTGGAATTAAAATAAAAAAGTTATAATGTTTTATAAGATGATAACATTTTTCACAAATAGTTTCTGATGGTTTAAATATTTTTTCAATTTCCAAAAATAATTGTTCATACTGTCCTCTTTTTGTGGGTTTGCACACCCTAAAACTCATCATTTAATACCCCCAATATTCATTATAGTATTGATTCTTTTACCTTCGCATGTTTTTGTACTACCAAACCCCCCAAAATAAAATAAAATAAATTTCTATAGAACGATTATTTTTCTCTATAACCATAATGATGATTAGAAATGTGTATTTTTAATCAAAAATATTTCTTACCATCAACCATGGATCATTTTTTGAAACTGATTTATTAGTGAGCTCATATCTTTTTTGTATTTAGATTATATTTGTTTTCATTATTTTAGTTTTTTTGGATGGATTTGTTTTTTATTTAGAGTATCTTTTATTTTAAACACTATAACTTCTACATTCACTTGTTTTAGCTACATGCATGGCCCTCATCACTTTCTTCTTCTTATGAAAAATTTTACAATTGTTTTCCACATATGTAGATGATATTTACTTGTACTTATGATATTTACACCTATTATACATTTACCCATATTCTAGAATTGATTTTTTGAAATTTGATATTGATTATTTAGATTCAACGAGTTTCTATTATACATGGTAAAATTCATTATACTTTAAATATATATATTTATAAGAATAATGTTAAAGTTTTTAGTCCATAAATACCATATTAAAATATTTAAACACTTTTAGCAACATGAAATTTTATTTATGTTCTTAATATTTATTTTATCAATAATATATTCTTTCTTTAAATTCATATTATATTTCCCAGGATTAATATTTTTTTGATTATTATATTTTATGAAAAAAATCCATATGTGTTTTCAATTCTTATTTTTATGAGTTTCGTTATTCATCACTAGTAAAATTATTATCATTAATATTTGCAATAAAAAACATCTCTAAACCATCATCATTTAATGTTTTAGTTTTCATTTCACTGTTATTACATTTTTAGCATTTAAAAAAGAGTTTCTATTTTCATAGGTACAATACTTTGTATCCATTAAATTTGAATAAGAAATTGAATTTTCCTTACTCCTCTTAAATGATCATATTTAATTTCCATTATCTTTAGTACATATTCATCTAACTTTATCCCCATATAACATTTTCTAATATTTTAAATGGATCCATAATTAAATTATTTGAATATTAAAATGTTATTATAATTCCCTATGGGTCTATTAACCTTCCAGAAAACAAAGTAATGGTTTCATAAAACTTATTACTATATTTTATTCAGTGTTTTATTTACAGAAATATTATATAGGAACATTCATAGATATTCCAATCTTTTTATATATTAATGAAATTTGTTGATCAACCTTTTACTTGCTATTGAATTAAATTTTCAATTTTCACTTCATATGTGATTATAATTATTTGTAAATCCCCAATATATAAAGATTAAGGATCCCTATATTCAAAACAAGATACCTTGGTTTCAATCTATTTTAGAATAATTCACACAATCATTCCTACAATTTAATTTAGGATTTATCCTCTGACTAACTCCATTGATAAACATTTTCAAGCTTTTCCTATATTATATTATCCGTTCCAATTCTATTAATCCTTAGAAACAGAAATTTATAGAGAGATAGATAGAGGAAGGAATATGTTATATGTATCATGCATCATTCTGTAGAATTTTCTTATCTAAAACTATTGTGTAAGGATCCAAAGATGTATGATTGAAACCAATTTCATCAGTATTAATAAATTCATTATAATAAATTCTAGATAGGGAAATATTTTATCCTTTTGGATATAAAAATTCAATCAATAAAATATTGAATTCCCCTTATTATTAACATATATTTGAAGATACATATTGTATTCTCTGTTATCAAACATTAAAATAATAAAAGTTAATGAAGGAACCTGGTTTGATACCAATTGAAATGATAATTCAGGATTTTTGTGACCCTTAAGAGGAGAGAAAGAGTGAATTAGTTGTATGTATTTTTAGAGGTTTCATTATTTTTTTTAAAAATTATCCTATCTATTTAGATAGAATTAAATCAATGAAAAATATTACATGAAAAAAAACAAGAACATAAGAATTTGATATGTTCACTACCCAATAAGTGTTTTTATTCATCAAAATAACTTGAAAGCAATCATAGATCAAAAATATGAGTAAAAATATTCTTTAATGGTAATAAATCTCATTTTATGTCAATCAATTGAAAATAAATATTGTATATTAACAACGATTATTATTCTCACACAGATTATGTGAATTTTTTTTTGTAACAATGATATTAACCTTGAGAAATTGGCTTTAATATGTAATTACTATGTTTATTGAGTTCTTTACAATTTCTATTCTACGAATCAGATCATCTTTCTCTTAAATTTATTTAAAAATATAGAGAAAAAATTCACAAATGTTCTATCTTTTTGTAAACCTATTCATTTAAAACATATCCTTCTTGTACATATCTATTTGATACTTATCCATCGAGTTCCTGTTCTTCTGGAGATTTTCAATCTAGTACCTATTTTCCTGAAAGTAATTTCCCTAATACCAATGAAATTGGAAAATCTCATTGTTGAAACTCTCCATACAATTACCCAATAAAATTATATCTTATGATTCATGGATAACACCCCAATTCATCAAAAAAACATCATCTTTCACCTTCTTCCTTTTATGCAATATTTAATTATTTGAAAACAATGGGTGGAGCACAATAATAAAATTTGAATATTCAAATAAAAATATGAAATTTTTTCTCAATAATATCTCAATTTACTCTTTAAAAACCACCAAATTGATAGGTGTCAAAGAACAATATCATTCCTAAAATCTCAACCTCGAAGATCTTTAATCCTTTCGAAAAATACATGTGGAATAATAATATTTAATTCGTGATTATTGAGGTGTTGAAAATCCATAACAACATAATCACAATCTAGAACTTTAGAAAACACTGTAGATACCTATAGTCCCCAATCCACCTATTGTTTTAATTAATTGATGATTCCAAAAATACTTTATATGGTATTTCATCATAAGGTTCCCCTTTTTATGATTCCCCTTAATCCAGAAACCTATTATCCTAAGAACCTGATAATTCATTGAATGTCATTTTAATTTTTCTATCCCATTTTCTCAATATATTAGACTCACAAAATTTAGTATAAAATTCACTGCAATAAACTCATAAATAAAGTTACATTTGGTTTAACCAAAATCATTATTTAAAAAGATCAATAAATTATATTGATTATATTAGTTTAAACATGATATTTGGTACATTGATGAATAAATGATGATTTCTTGGTATTTATTGTCTAAATTAATTAGCTCATTGACCCTATGAGTACTTTTGAAAAAATAAATTATCTTGTATTATGTCCAATAACATTTTTTCATTAGACTATATTCAATCACCCCATCCTGGTAGACTCCATCCTATATGATTATAGAACATTTTTTGTATGTTTTAGGTAGAAAGATAATAATTTTTGAAGATAAATATATATAGAAAAAAAGGAAACACCCCCAAAAAGTATTCTTCTAGTTAACCCACTTATTTCATTGATGAACAAAAACACCTGACCACTTAGTCTCATGAATATAAAAATACAACATCAATAACCACAACCATACCACTTCATCACATCATTGATACACCTGCACAACTATATCCTCATTCAACTAAAATATACCCCCAACATACTTACATCACAATATACCCATAACCTCACTATATATCAATATACCCACTCAATATTTGTATGAAATATTTGTAAATGGTGGAGTAGTCAGACCACCATATAAACCATTTCATGGATATTTGGTGTACACATAAAGTCCAAACCCCAATTCAATCATTTGTAAAATTACCCAAATCACCTATTAGTGTGTAATAAGTAACAGAAAAATAATATAACATATATATGAATAAAACAAATTCCAAACCTCATTCGAACATCCTCTCACCAAACCTCTGAACCCACACAACATTTCAATATTACCAATGTAATATATAATAAACAATTTACACCTATAAAAACATCAAAACCCATAAATAAAATCAAATTTAAAAATATCTTAACAACACAAATTCAATCAAAAACAGTTCGATATTTATTCATAATTGACTTCTTTAAATTAATTAAAAAGATTATTTTTTTTAAGTATTTTTTTATATAACATTTACCAGTTTATGTAAATTATAATTTATCTAAAAAATATTAATGATCAATTTTATTATTGTTATTTAAGAAACACAAAAACTCCACTATTATAATATTAAATAAATCTCTTTTTTCCATTAAACCATTTCCTTATTCCACTTTTCAAATAATTAAACAAAAAACATTTCTAATTATCAGGGAAGCTACCCCATACTAACTACCTCAACCTTATCCCATCATCATATCACAACACCACATTATTATGCCAAATATATTATCTCTGCCATATTTTCATCAATAACCATAGTAACTCACCTCAACCATGAAACGACCTGAATATTTACAAATAAAATTCCATTTCTTTTGATTTAATTAAATGTATTATGGATATAGAAAACACATGACTCATTTTTTATTTAAAATCATTTGGATTTAAACAACTGTTAAGTATATTTACCTTTTATAAAAAAGTTTTTGATCCATGATCACACGATTTTTATAATATAGGGTTTTAAAAAAATCCATTTAACATAGACAACAGATGTAATGACCTAAAGTTTTATGATTGTTCCCTATGAAGCTCTTTTTTTAGATCTTTTGAGGGAGATAACATTGTTGTGATTTTATATAGACCACAACTAAAGCGATATTCAAAAATTGAATCATGAGAGAAACATATTACAGGATATGTTCAAGCTTATCAATATCACGATCTTAACCATGTTCATCAAACAGACCCATGATAGCCCTACCATCACACCCCTAACTCTAGGGGAATATGTAGGTGTAATGAACGAATATTAATAATTACCCTAGAAATAATATTATTTAAATTATATTGGTATAGAGTAAAGATTATATTTTATACCTATTATTGTTACTTTGTAATTGAATTTTAATGAACTAATTGTAATTTTTTAATATTCAAACTCAATTAATAAATTTATTTTGATGAATCAATGGATTTTTAAATAAAAAATATTTTAATCAAATGTTATTATTAATTTATTTTTTTAAATATAAATGGTCATTTAATATTTATAATGTCAAATGTAATTTTTATTTTCATTTGAAACATATTATGGTCAAGAACCCATCATTTTCAATAAATATCAGTTTTTATTTTAAAATATAAATTTCAAACATACAGAAAAATATTCTGAAAAAATGGTGATATTATGTTTGGATTCAGGCTATCAAATTTATATAATGTGGACATTTTCATAATTTTCTAATAGTGTCAAATTTTTTGGAAAATATTAAATAAGATATAAATATAATTTGTGTTTTATGACATCATAATGACCTAATATTAATGTAATAAATAATATAAAAGGTAACATCAACCAAAAATTTGTTTTATCATTAATAAAATGTGGTTTTATGTTAGTTTAATTTTTTTAAATCCATTATGAACCCTATAATACAAATAATTTTTTTTATGACTTTAAATTCATTTCATTAATACTATTACACACATCAATATAATAAAGGGAATTTTTTTTCTTTTTTTAACCCAAGGAATTATAAAATAATTTAAAATCCTTCCTTTTTATAACCATGTAAAAACCATAGGATGGTTTGGGGTTTTGAATATTTTATTATATAGTATCAAAAACAAAAATAATAAATAAATATCACTCTTTCTTTATATAAACCCACCAAATCATTCATTCCTCTTAAGTCAAACACCATGAAGAATGCCCAAACTATTACCTTTACATCCCTATGTCCTCCAAAGATTCCTCAAGCATTCAGGAAGCCTAGAAAAATCAATTGTTGTCACACACTCAAATATGGTTTCTTTAATTTCTCATATTTTCCCAAGTTTCATTATATTGTTATACCCTTTTATTTTCAATAAATAATGATGGGTTATTTTATCATACCACTTTAATACTATATATAAATATATAAATTATTACATTCTCCTTTCTCCCTCGTTTATCCTTCCTTTAAACATATTACCACCTTTAAATTTTGTAAGGGTTATCTCCACTCTCCTATTTCTTGATTTTTCATTATTATGTAACACATTTAATATTAAATTCATTTAATTAGGACTTATATTAACAATTTAGAATTTATTATTAGATAAAATTTCTCTCTCAATAACCAATTTTTTTGAATCTTTATGTGATGTTGCTAAGCTATCTAAACTGCACCGTGATTTTCTAGGCCAAAATAATTGTGTAGTCAATACCATAACCATTTTTCAATCTAGGGTATTTTACCTAATTCAGATATATCTATTGATATTGGATATATATGTATGTATTGTAGATTTCGTTGAACATATAATAAGTTATGATGATTAATTAATCAATGTTGTATGATCTATGTGGCACACTTAAAGCATGAAAACAAAATGATTACAAAGGGTGATCCCTGATATCACTCCCTTGCATTAGGTATTATTTAGTATCAAGTTAAATAATGTTCCATGAACTTAGAATCATGATCCTTCATGTTTAATTTCCTTCCACTCATTTTCCTCTATGATAAATGATCCATGACTCATGATAATATCATGTTTAATGATGTTTCCACATTTCACATTTTATGATTATCATATTAAATCACATGTTATTATTCATGTTCCTTAATAACTTATTGATATTACTTTCCTAACAAGTACAATAATCCTGATGTTATGAAATTCTTAATCACTTACTAGGATTTATAGCTCACCCCTTTCTTATGTATGTCATCAGTTTATCAAACATAGTGTCGAGTATGATAGAATGATTTGGTATTGTCAAAGATGTTTTAAATAAAGATGTTGTATTTCTTGTTTTATGTTGTTATGTAATGTTCCTAAACACTAAATACACTAGAAATATTTATATTATGATATTTATAGTTGAAATTTTACATAATAAATAATTTGTAAATATGAAATATTTTGTAGGGCTGTCATATTTGGTATTAGAGGACATGTTTAGTTATTTTTTAAGGTTGGGATAAGAAAATCCTTTTGAAAATAATATGGGATAAGACTATGTGTAAGAAAAAATTCCTAAATTTTATTAATTATTGTGTGCCTGTTTTATTAATAAAACACGTCCATTTCTAGATACTACTAGTGGATGTGGTTACAAAAGATATGTATTAGTAACAACTATGACAAGGTGTTCCAGGACCGACTCGGGGTAACATGGTACAAGATAATTTTCCTTAAATCACACTTGGTGTGAAAATATTGGGGAATATTCAATGTTAAATTCATTAGCTCATTAAAATTCATTGTTAATTGAATGAAAAAATTTCCATAAAAATATTCATTTGGTAGTTGAGGATGGATAACATTGATTGAAGCCTATACACTCATTAATCATCAAAAAATATTTAATTTATATGTTATCACTTTAATGCCATTAGTTACCACTATATGCATTTAATTTTTTTAGAAACTCCTCCCTAATATTCCATTTATTATATCAAATGGACAAAAATTTAATGAATCGTGCTAACAACTGATGTGATGTGATGTGAGAGGATTACCCCAATGAAATGGTGAACCTTATGGGATTAGGACTCATATAATATTCCATGATAATATCTCATTTAACTGATGTTCTGGATACAAACCTAGATTAAGAGAAGAGACCAACCCCCTATGGTAGAGAAACTTGTATTCGAGAGCTTCATGTGATAGAGACATCATACTTTGAATGGATCATCTGATCCCTTAATTGTGGGGTTATAGATTAGTTCTATTTAAATGATCTTTTGCATCCATCAAAGATCTGAAGAACAGAATGTTCTCCTAGATATTTATTTTATGTAAGGTGATGTGGATAAGTGGGGAACATTGATCAATTATAAAAATAATAAAGAATTTATCAATGAAACGGAGTGTAAATAATTGTGGAAAATGATTTTCAATAAATATTTTTCCCACACTCTATCTCTTAAAATGGAAAATAGATTTCTACTCACTGATATAAAAGGACGTCGAAACTATTGGGGAATTTGAGGAAAAAATCATAGGACTTTCACAATATAGCTCTAGTTTTATCATTACCCCCAAATACATGGTTGAATTCTTATTTGTTCAGATAAATCCTAGCCTATGAAAATACTTGGCAATCTATCACTTTTATTGATATGATGAAATTGTCTACTAATTCCTCAAGGTATATTTAATGATCAGAAAATCTCATGGGTATCATGGGGATACAAATCATAAAGTGAATATCAATCCTAGAGGTTAAATCGAGATATCTACATGTGGTATGAAATTTAAACATCCCACTTTCCAATTGTGTGGGAAAAAGGATGCATGAAATTGAATAAAGGGTACAAGGAAATGTTGTAGGTGCTAGATGGATGGGCACCTAGCAAATAATTGATGACCAGAGAAACCTTTTATTTTGATAGAGGAAAGGAATATTGCAGTAAACCCTCAACACATTCATCATTTCTATAACTACAAGGAAACAAACCACTTTTCAAATTAGTGAACTAAGATAAGGGTTTTCATAGGAAACCAACAATCTCTAATGCGGTAAGGGAGAGATTTTTCTATCTCTACCGCCAAAGTGAATCCCAAAAACAATGTGGTGAAATGTATGCAAGTTATTCCCTAAATAATGATGAATGTATTTTATTAATCTAGTTCACCTAATTCATTAATATCATTGAATTTTAGTAGAACTATTAAAACGACACAAAAAATAATAGGACTAGATATTTTGGGGAATATAAAAAATGGGAAAACTGTTGCATCCTATGTATATAACTCCTCCCCTAACAGAATGTGTGGATTTAAATACCTGGAAAACCATTCCATATTTTCCTTGGTCAAATTTTTATGCTATTATGGTCATTGATTATCTTTTCCAATATATAGTTGACCTAAATTTCCATGTGAGGTAAATAATTATCCATATGGAGAATCAACCCCTGATTCTATACAAGTTCAAAGAGGTGTGTTAATATTATTTAGTATCATCATCTCATGAATGTATTTTATTTAACAAATATAATGTATATATAGATCAAATTGTTGAGTCAAAGGAACAAAAAATCCCCAAATACATCCCTATTGTGAGGGAATTCACTGATGTTTTTCACGAGGAATTTTCGGGCCTTCCTACAAGCTAGGATGTTGTGGTTTTGGTTGATATTATACCTGGGGTGTTTCTAATATATCCGACTCCATATTGAATGGATGTTGTAGAACATGATGATCTAAAGAATCAACTATAAGATAATATGGATAAATGGTTAATAGACCTAAGTGCTTCCCCATCGGGTGAACCATACCTCTTCATCAAGAAAATAGATATGTCAATTCGCCTTTTCATTGATTATCATGAGGTCAAAAAACAATGATAAAGAACTCGTATCATATTCCATGAATTTATGAATATTTCAATTAGATACATGATGCACAATACTTATCCAAGGCAGATCTATGGTTGTGATATTAATAGTAAGGGTGAATAATGAGGATATCACCATAACTCTTTTTCATACAAGGTACATGCATTATGAGTTCAGAATGAATCTTTTCAGACTAACTAATTCTCTAGAAATATTCATGGGCTTGGTGAATATAGTTTTTAGAGATTACCTCGAAAAATATTTGTATTCTTTATAGAAGATATTTCAGTATACTGAAAAACCAATGAGGGGAATAAAGGGAATATGAGAACTGTGCTAATGACCATATAAAATAAGAAGATTCATGTAATGTCCAAAAGGTGTGAGTTATGGATGAAATAAGTCTCATTATTGGAGAATATCATCACATGTCATGGCATATTTTTGGATCATTGCATGTCAAAATAAATTATGGGATGGCCATGGATAACATCATTGATAAATAATCATAGTTTCCATGGGGTAGCATGGTATTATCATTGATTTTTGAGTAACATTTTCATGATTTCCAATCTCTATTGCCAATATAAATCAGAAGGGATTCAAATTTTCTGGGAATTATGAATTTGAATAAAGGTACATGGAGTTTAAAATGAGGTTTATCATTTCCCCTATGCTCACACTTCCAACAATTGGGGAGCTTTTCTTAATTATTATTCATGCTAAAAAACAAGGTATTGGGATGTGTGCTAATGAAAAATAGGAAAGTAATAGGATAAAAATCAAGGAAATTGAAAATTAATAAGAAAAACATTCCCATGAAATACTTGGAGTTAGAACATGTGATATTTGAATTGGAAATTTGGTGACATTATCTCTTAGGGGGAGAAGTATGAAATATATACGGATCAAAAAAGTATAAAATATATATTCTCACAAAAAATATATGAATATAAACCAATGATGATGGTAAGATATTATCAAGGATTATGACTACTCAATCCACTACCATCTTTGGCATGAAAATAATGTGGATGAGGATCTATGTAGATTATAAAAATCAATTATTCCATTGATGATAATTGAGAAGGACATGATATTTTATGACTTGAAGAATATAGAAATGTGATTAAAAATTAATGGAATGTCATCAATATTTTCTCAAATTACTAATCAACTTTCACTGTGGGAATAGTTAAACGATGCTCAAAATGATGATGTGGGATTTCATAAGAATGTGAAAACTATAAATAAGGGAAATCTTTAGAGTTATATGTAAATGGAGAATTAATATTAATAATTGGATAGAGAATATGTGTTCCCCTATTTATTGAGTTATGTAAAGAATATTTGGATGACGTGCATAGTTTTAATTTCTCAACTCACCCAAGAAACAAAAATATTAATCAAGATTTGATAGATAAATATATCTTCAATAATATGAAGTAGAAGATCATTAAATGTACATAAAAGTGTTTTGTATGCCAGAAAGTGTAGGAAGAAAGGAAAGAAGTATAGGGGGATGATGATACCATTACCCAAACCAACATGAAAATGGGAAAACATCACCATGGAATTAATCACCATACTTTCAAATACATCCAAAGAAAACAATGTTATATAGGTTACTGTGGATTGAATTACAAACACTATAAAAAATATTATGATTCAAGATTAATTCTCACTAGATAAACTAGAAATTATATACATCAGTAATGTGGTAAGGTTACATGGAGTACCACTATCGAATATATCTGATCCAGAACCAAGATTCACAACCATGTTTTGGAAATTATACAATATGATCAAAACCCATTAATACACTTTAGAATAGGTTATCACCCACAGAATGATTTCCAATATAAGATAACTACAAAAACACTTGAGGAAATGATGAGATCTTAATCAATGAACTTCAAAGGCATATTAGACCAACATATTCCTTTAGGGCAGTTCTCTTACAACAATAATTTTAAATCAATCATCCAAATATCCCCTTATGATGCCCTTTATGGGAAGAGGAGCATAAAACTAACATGTTAAGATGAATAGTGGGAATGAAAACATATAGGCCCAAGAATTACTGAGGAAATGGTGGATAAAGATATTACAATACAACAACATATCAAAGCTACTAAGAGTCTAAAAAGACCTATGAAAACAATCATCAATGAGACCAAGAGTTTGATGTTGGAGTAATGGTATTCCTTTGCATATATCCATGGAAGTGAGTGATAATGTTTTGGAAAAAGGGCATGATTAGTACAATTTATATCAGCCCTTTTGACATCCCTGATTAGATCAGAGTAGTGGCATGTCGACCAGCACTCCCACCAATACTATCTCATGTACATGATGTATTCCATGTATCACTTGTAAGAAATTATATAATAGACCTATTTTATGTAATCAATACAAATGTGGTACAATAAGAGAATTAATTTTCTTATGAAGATAAATTGGTGAAGGTATTAGATCATAGAGAGAATATTCTATGAAATAAGATGTTGCCCCTCATTATGTTGTTTTTAAAAAACCACATGTTTTATGAAGAAACATGGGAATTGGAGGAAGTAATGAAGAAGAGTAACCCCCCTCTATTTTATTATGGGAATTGGAAATTTTAATTTTGAAATTTCATTGGGGGGGAGTTTGTATTTACCCAAAAATTGTGGAATAAAACTCCATTTCATTTGACTTAATTAAATGTCTTATGGTTATAAAAAACACCTAAATAATTTTATTTATTATATATTTGTGTACTTAAATGACTGTTAAGTATATTTATTATTGGTAATATATCCATTGAATAGTGAGAACATGACTATTATAAATATACGGCTTTAAATAATCCATTTGACATAGAAAAAGTAAGTGATGAAATCAACTAGTAGGATAATTCCCTATAATCCCATTTATTGAAGCATCTGAGGGAGATATGATTTCTATGATTTTCCCTCGAACTATCCTAATATGATATCTAAAAACATAAGAATGATTGAAACTGATTACGGGAGAAGTTCAAGCTCATCGAGATCATGGGCCAAACTATGTTCGTTCATCAACCCATTGAAATCCTGACAATCATGGACCTTACTCTAGGTATATGGGAGGGTAATAAAGGGATATGTATCAAGACCCTATTAATAATATTATGAAATATATTTTCTTATATAATAATGAATATATTTTCTTTCTATTGTTGTTAAATTGTAAATGATACTTAAATCCCTAATAGTATTTTAATTAATATTCAAATTTAATTGAGAAATTTATTTTGATGAATTAATGTATTTATGATGTAATAAATATTTTAGTAAAATATTATTGTTTAATTACCATTTAATATATAAATGATCATATAAATTTTTTTGAGGTAAAATTTAATTTATATTAATGTTCAAAAACTATTATTTCCACCAACCAGTCATTTTCAAGAAATGTCATTTTTTAAATATAAAGATTAAATTTACATAATTATAATTTCTTTATATAAAATGAAAATTATTTCATTAATAATGATTTCCAAATTATCCAATGTTTAAATTTATATAATTTTTTGAGACTATAAAATATTTGGGTAAAAATTAAGTACCAATTAAATATACAATGTGCTTTAGGAAACTATAATGGACTAATATTGATCTAACAAATATTCTAAAAGGTATATTAGGGAAAATATATGTTTTCTCTTAAAATTATTTTCTTTTTTATTTTATTTTATTTATTATTTAAATAAATAATGAGTCCTACAGGACATACAAAATATTTTAAGATTTTAATTTAATTTCGTTAATAGTGTGACTCAGCTCAAAATAATAAAGGGACATATTTTAATATGTTTGACCCTTGTCCTTATTAAATAATTTTATAAACTTCCCTTTGGTACAAACCATGGGACGGTTATTGGTTCGGAATATTTTATTATATAATATCCAAATCCAAAATAATTGAGAAATAATGCTCTTTCTATATATAACCAACCCAAGCTACAATTAATCTGGACTAAAAATACATGAACCATGAAATAAATCATTACATACCCACTATAGTTCTACTAATGCGGCACTAATAATTAACGATTCCCCACCTAGAAATTTTGTGTCATACACTGTTGTAAGTGTTCTTTCATTCCCAATCATTAACCCCATTTTTTTCTTATTATACTCATTTATTTAAAATTAAAAATTATGTGTTATGTTTTCTCACCTCCCCATAATATAAATATGATTTATAAATTTTTATAGGATCCTTTATCCCTAATTAATCCTTTATTTACACATGGTAATGTGTTGAAATTTTATAAGGGTTATTTCCCCTCTCCTCTTTCTTCAAGTTTATTTATTATTATATACCTTCAATATAGAATTAACTATATTGGGAAATCCTTTTTCATGTCTCTATTACTATACATTTCGTGTCTATATTATGAGATACCTATTTAACTTTAATCACCACAATTTTTGAATCATTATTTAATGTCATTATGCTGTCAAAACTGAACCGTGATTTTCTATGCCAAAATATTTGGGTAGTGAATACAATACCAATTTCTCTATGAAGGTTATTAAACATTATGAATATATAAATATTTATTGAGGACATAAATTTATATATTCAATATTTGCATAATTGTTAAATAAATTATAATGATTACATAATCTATATTGTATGATATTTGTGGCACGCTTAAACATCAAAATGAAATGAGTATGATGGATTCACCCTAATAACGCTCCAATTAATTGGGTAATGTTTAGTATAAGGATATATCATATTAATTGTGAATTAAAATTTTATCCTTAATATTAAATTAGCATTGAGACATGCTATTCCATATGCAATTAAGCTTGAGTCATTCTAATATAATGTTGTATTATGTTTCTGCATTTTCCATGTAGTGATTATCATTCTAAATTATGCCTTAATATTCATGTTCTATCATGCCTCATTGATATGCCCTATCGGACATGTATTATTATCCACATATTATTAAGTGTTTATTCCATTAATGGGTATTATAGATCACCCCATTCTTATATTAATAATTAGGTTATCCCATGGAGTGTTAGGTAAGAAGGAATGATTTAGTGTTGTCAAAGATGTTGTCAATAAAGATGTTATATTTCATGTTTTAAGTGGTTATGTAATGTTCCAAAACCCAATAAACACTAGGAAACTCAATCATCTGAGTTGTACAGGGTGAAATTTTATACAATAAATCTTGTTTAAATATTAAATAAACATTCGGGTTTTATAAACCATATCAATTAAAACCACAAAAAACATATCATATTCCCATCCACTAAAAAATCCACATTAATTATACCTCAACCAAATTATAATTAGAAAAGTATAAAAAAATTATGTCGTTTATTTTTTCATGATTCAATTGTTATTAATAATTTCATACAATGATATCAAACATTTTTTCCATATTTCCATACTATATTTTCATAAAGAGATTTAAATAATTTCATACATCGAAATATATTTCAATCTTAAAAACTACCAAATAAAATAACTACAAGCATCAGAACAAAAAAAATATCAATCATGAAAATAAAGAAATATAAAAAACATGCTCATTTCAGATCTAAACATTCAATTCCCTAAATATTAATTACTATAAATAAGTTAATTTTTACACTTTACCAAAGGAAAAAAAATTAATAACACATTTATAAAAAAAAATATTAATATTTTCAAAACCAAAGAAAAACTAAATCTTTAAAATGTTAGGAAAAGTTCGAGATGAAAAGGATATCCTTATAACACAAAACATAAACAAATTTATCCAACAAATATACACACAAAAATTATTCATAAAAACATTTTGAAAATTAAAACTAATGCAAAAAAAAAATACAATTCAATAACCTAATCATGGGATGAAATAAGAAATATTAAGTATATAAGGGGATAATCCAATACTAAATTACATAAGGTGGATCCCTTGAAGCTGAATATGTATATCTATTACAGAATACTTGAGAGGACCGAACAATTTATCCCTAGAAATCCCAGAGTTTTAGAGAGAAATTATATAACTGATTAATGGAAGAGGGGATGCCTAATATATTAAATTTTTTAAACTAAACCAAAATATGTTAAAAGACTTACCATGTAATGGTGAAGCTCATTCATTGTAGAAATGAGAAATGAAATCATAAAATTGACCATATCCCAAAATGTTTCTGCCTTTTTTTCCCTAGTAATGAAACTTTAACCACCAATATGGTATAATACTATCCACCATGACCATTTTACTGTCATTAACTAACACTAATGTCAAACCATCATAACATAATTCCTTCCACGTCAACCCTCTCAATGATGTACCATTGATGTGACATTGATTTTATGTTCTATAGAACGTGGAAAAATTGGCCTTAACATATAAAATGGTTGTTTTATACTTATATTTGTTATAATGTTATTTCAAAAAGGGAAACACCAACCAAAATAAACCCTAAGAAGCTATAGAATCTTATCTAAACATAAATCATTCCAAAAATTGAGATTAATCATCCCATGACTCTAAAAAATAATGAAATGGATTATCTTTTATTATATGAGCATACCATGAATAAATCTATGGAATCACCCAATAATTTTGAAGACTAAAATATTTCAGGGAACCCTTCATGCTGAAAAAAATATTCTATATATCAGCAGTCCACTTTCATACACTTTTTGAAGTCTCAAACACTATCAACCATAATCTATAGAACTAGAGAAAAAATCATCATCTATATCAAAAACCTCTCAAATGTTTCCCACCATCATGAATCATAATAGAATAGATGATATTAAATGAATAATACCCAAAATTAAATACATAGTGTGTTAACTATAAAACAATAATATCTTTATCACATTAACACAACACAACATAGAAATGAAATAAAAACATAAATCACATAATTTTTAAATTAAACTCAATATTAGAAAAAATGAATGTTCCACAAAACATTGAATATTGAGATTAAATATTCAAACCACACTCACTTATTCAATCCCATAAGCTAGAATTTCCCCACAGGTTACAAACCAATGATTGGAAATGAAACTAAATAACATATATTGATGATGATTAATCTTAAATTATCATTCAATAGACAATATATAGTTATCAGTATCCTACTTTCCCCAATCATTGAAATGGGATTCACTATGAATATATCATATATGATATGCTATGTTGAAATTGATATTAATATGATCTATCATTGTTATAATATATGACAAATATATGACCTCACATAATTGACCCGACACCTTGAAATGTATGATTAACTGATGTGAAAGCTTACTATGTATACAATACCACAACTACCTTTTATGAGGATAAATAGTTTGAAATACATGATTACCAACCTCAAACAAAAAGGGAAGCATCCCCTTATAATCATTAAACACATAAAAATATTTGTAAACTATTATATATTCTTGACTCACCCCCACTTTCATTATCAGGACATGGATTAACTATAGTATATGAATTTATATATTAAAAACCTCAGTATATAACCAAAAAAATTTATGGGGTTACCAATTAAAACACTCTAAAGATCCACACTAAGGGGTGAGTGATAAAATCTATTATAATAAAAATTAACCAAATGAATATTCATTTCATGTGAACCACAAAAATAAATTGAAAAAGAATATAAAATGATCGCATGTGTCTTAGTTATCATATCTATATAACCACCCAAACGTGGATAAAAATTTCAATTAAGAACTCACAAGGAACCAGAATAATAGAACAAAATCTTCAAAAACCTTGTCGTAAAATGAAGATCCTGAAAAACATATTCCTCCACTGAACACTAGAAATCCTAACCACCACATCCATATATAGACTGACGAAATCATCCACTAAAATTGATTCCTTTATTTCTAGTAAATGATTCTATTTTTTCATTCAATCCCCGATCACACAAATAGAAGCACATCCTCCCAATGATAATGGAAAACCAAAAAAATCAATAAAAAATTCTTCTTATTTTCAGTTGGGAATATCCAATGACTAAAAAAATAAATAATAATTTTTACATAGGTTTCACCCAATCATTGTGTAATCAATAAGGCATTAACTAAGCCTTTGACCACATAATCTAATGGAACTATAACCGAATCCTCAATATATAAAATTAATTTCATATTTATAGATAAACTATTATATGTATGCTATCAAATATAGAAGAAATGCTTATCACATAGGTAATAGTGTAAGGATATTTTCATAGAACAACATATATTTTTTCATCCTTTGAACCCCTAAAGAGAGTATATAATAGATTATATCTACACACCACCACCTGAGAATCTCCTAGCCATAACACCACCATGATTTATAAAAAGTAATAAATCACTTTGATTGGTAAATGTAGACTCCATGAATATATTCAATCATATAAAGATACAATTCAGTGAAATCTCAAATCATTCTCCACTCATTTACAAAATCTCTATAAACATCACTGGGATACTATTTGTAATGATTACCAACTATCACATTACGATTATTAAATAATTGGTGATTTAAAATTCATTTTATTATAATAACACCATAAAAAACATAGATGTACGTTTTTTAACTAAAAGAAAATATTATTCAATATTTTTTGATTTATAATGACCAAAAATCACTCATCAATAAGAAAATGCTGCCACAAGTTTTGGGTATACATAACAGCATGAATCATGAGATCATGTTAACAATATTTATACGTATGGGGGAATAAGTTCCAAAGGCCCAAATTAGATCGCATCCCTATACTTTATAAACTATTAATACCAAGGAATGGGGAATTTTAAAATACCAAAAGCATAATTTCATCTTCAAGAAAGCATAGAATAAGTGCATTGATCGTCTTATCATTAAGATGATTAAATATATTTCTAGTCTAATTTTTCTATATGAAGGAATGAACATTACTAGTAAATGCTATATATAGGGATATAATCCAAGAGATTTAAAACAATAGTATCTTATAATAGCATGCATGAACAATGAAATTTTGGACTATTTCATCATTTATAAGATCCAACCATGAATTAATATCTTCAATATATGAGGGATTGAATACCAATTCATACTGATAAATGATATTATAAATAAAATATAACTATTAGGTCTTGAAAATTCAATTGTATAGATTCTTATATATATGATGTTATTGAAGGGATTAAAAAATATTCCTCAAATTTACATAATGATACAACATTGAGATGGAATAAAAAAGGATATCATTGATAAATGCTACTGAAAACTGATCCATATGGTTATAAATTGTTGATTCTATTAGTCCAATTAAAATAAGAGTGTGGTGCTTGACACAAAAATGTATAAATAGAAACTCAAATTGTCCATAAAAATACAGAAGGAAATGTTTTGTATATATTCTTCCTTCATCAATGTCTGATGATATCAAAACAACAAATAATTCTTGATGAAATAGGTAGATCCATTCAACTAATAGAATATATCCCTAATCCTTCGAATAGGATAATAATTGTTTACATACACCTAATTCAACATTTTTTAATCAATGCAACTCTTTATAATACTATGATCATTTTTTACGTATATCATTGAATCACCCAAAGGAAACATACACGCACTAGATCAAACAATTTTGTAACATATCATTGATCTAAATCTAAAATCATCTCAATTAATAATGAATTATAATATATTGATACAAGGAAATGGGATATACATTGGGATGAAACTCTATCCATAACTCTATGTAACGTTATGGGGTAGAATGAACTCGTTAATTTACTGAATCTTCTCAATCATCGTTTCACAACCTCGAAAATCATCAAATATAATATATTGATCCATAAAAGGCATATTAAACTCAACCAGCACTATAAGCCTCCCCACATTATGTACAAAATATTAGACCATGTTTCGTAAAATAAAATAGTGAAAAGATCATAATTAAAATGATTCATAATATTTGGTGGAAGATAAATAAATTATACCTCAAATGAAATATTATTTGAAACTATATATCATGCCTTGATTCATGACCTAATCATCTTCGTTGATTCCCTGGATTATATCCAACTAAAAGATGAAACTCATACCCATGTTATTGAAGATATGGGAAATCATATGGATTTGTTCCACATGATGTATATAATCTCTCCTACCCTAAATATTATGTATTATTCTAGTGCTGAGAAGGCCTTAAACACACCTTCTTGTATAGACACACATGAATTTGTCAGCCGACCCCATTCTAACAAATAAAAATGATAAGGAACAAGAAATAATGACTGATATGACATTAGTAATGGTGACCATGAACTAGATATCTTCATACAATTTGATTGAATAATGTTGTCCCCCAACAAACCTATGTAATCATCACTAGAAGATAACTATATAATATATCATAACTTAGAAAACCAATCCCTTAAACCACAATACCATGACTAATACACACCAGATCACTTTTAGGATAGAAATGTTGATAATTTTTACCCCATAAAATTCTACCTCTAATTTGATATGGTTTTATAACTATAATTGAGGTTTTGAAAACAAATACTAGTAGTATTAACCATATAAATTCCATAAGTATATAAGGAAAACAATAAATTTACCACAAAAAAATGATGCTACTATAAAAAAATAATTTAAAAAATAAATTAAAAAATATTCTAAAATAAAACTAACTCAATTAATAGTGACACTAAATCTAAAAAACACTATACCAAGAATTAATATGGTGCTTCCCTATCACATAATTTATCCTTTAAATCTGTAAAATTGGATATAGCAGATTTTAGTGATGATAAATGTTTACTTTACATGGTTTAAAGGTAAAACTATTGTGAATGTGTTGAAAAATTATTCTAATCTGAAAATAAATTCAGAAATTGAGTAATTAATGAACCATGTAAACTACCACACAACCTCACATAGATTCACACACAAAATATGCACAAAATCACTAAAATATAATATTGTGAAAACATATTATAGAAGTACCATACACCAATATCCCTACTATATTAGACATACTAACCCATATAGAATTATGAAAGCTTCCATATCAACATACCACATCAACAAAATTACATCATTGAAATAACTGAAAAACAAAACCCACATAATTCATACCAAAAAAACATACCAGACTATAAATTTAACACCCAGATATTTTAATGTAAGAGATTTTTGTTCGTCAATATATATGATATGAAACACTATTCTTAAACGAACCATGAAATATGACCATTATAACCTATTTATTATATTATAGATTATGAGCTGGATTAAAAACAATAGGAAATATATATAGTTATTCTCACTCAATACAAATTTTTTGATAATTTCATTACAATTAATCACACATTTTTTGTAATGACATTATTCCATCAAAAATAATTTTTTCTTAAAAAATGATATTTATTTCACTTTCGGATAAAATATATAATTAATTTTTAGAATTATATAAAATTTATTTGATAATATGAACATAATTTTTTAAATCATTATATGAAAATTAATCATTCTATATTTTTGAATTTTTCAAGAAATATTGATTATCTGGGAATTGTGAATAATAATGGTATTTGTAAAATAGTCATTTTTAAATAAATTAAGTAAAATATTTTTTCTTTTTAATTTTAATTTTAATTAAAATTTAAATAAGTATTATAAATTTACATTTAATTAAATTAATTATAATTTAGATGTCATTAAATTGGAATTTAGAATATGTTACTTTATAGTATTGAAAAATAGATTTTCTTAAAAAAATTAATATGAATAATGTTTCTCCAATTTAATTAATAAAAAAATCCATAATATATATATATATATATTATCTATCTATAAATATGAATTTAAATTCATATAATTATTATTATTAATTATAAAGTTGATATTAGATCATATTATGATTAAAAATAGATTTCTTTGAAAAAAAAAATTTCACATTTGAAAGTAATATTTTTAATTATATTATTATAATTATTTGAATTGAATATATAAATAAAATTAATAATTTAGATTCTTAATGATTTATATTAGATAATATTTTCAACATATTTTTTTCATTTTGATTATTGAATTGAGTAAAATCTATTACCACAATTAAGGTGGAATCGGGTTTACTGGGGGTTAAACTAAAAAGTTATGGGTTAAAATAGCCTAAATGATTATAAAAATATATTTTATGTATATATATGGTCTTTATATCATATAATTTTTAATAATTTCTAATTTTTATTTTTTTAATCTAAAAATATTCGTCATAACATTTTGTTTCAAAAATTCTATGTTAGTCCCCTACCTATATATAAATGGCCACCCACTATCCTCACTCTTTCAGATATAAAATATTTTTAATTTCTAAAATACATTCCAACATACCATAATAATTTCCCTACACATATCATCAACACATTTATTGATTATAGAACACTCTTTAGAATGGTTTTGGTGCAATCATAAAGAGGTCCAATGAAGAAAATGTGTCATTATTAACTCATTGTTTTTATATTTTTTTTCATATTCCACAACCTAGAGAAGATACAAATCCATTCTGATATAATGAAAAATGAATATCCCATACACTGGTATTTCATTTATTTTTAATTGAATAATCTATATCTATAATCTCTTCCATCAAATGGGAAAGAAAAATATCATTCATGCATATGGTAGACTAATCCCTCTTTAAAAGATCCAATTCATTTTCAAAAACCACCTCACAATGAAATTTATAACAAAATATTTAATGATTATATATAATATTCATGACATATTTATCATTATGAGATGATAATATATCACATAAAATTTATCTTTTGGTTTAGTGAAAAATGATAATGTCGTTCATCCGTACATTTGGACTAATACCTCTATAAAGAAATTCTAGTTTTTTATCACCACATAATGTAGATGATAAAAAAACGTATATTTAAATAAATAATAATGTATTTTTGAAATTATTACCATTATTTTATTATAATACAATACTTTACTTCTTTCTATAATGATTGTTGAAAAATGGAAACATTACACAGGAATACATACGACCTATTATCATTTTGGTGGTAACATCATTAATTATAAATAATTATTAATTATGTTTTGTCTAAAAAGTATGTTTTATTCATAAAAATGTTAATTATTTTAAAATTATTATTTTTGATATGAATGAATAGTGACCCCTTTAAAAATGGTCAACATAACAATTCTACTTTATAATTATAGATCGAACATCCTCAAAACACCCTAGGTGTACATAACTACTTAAATTATTTGATATATCATTAAAATAAATAAAATTAATGAATTATGTATAATTGAATAAACCATTAAATTGTTATTAAGTTATAAGATTTCTTATAAAACATTTATATAAAAGAGATAGAGGACATACATGGAACATCAGGATGTGAGGTAAGTATTCCTTATCTAAAATTTATTTCCATGAGATATATATCATATTCACTACATATTTTTGTTATGTGGGTTATATAATACCCATATTTTATATTATATATTGAATCTTCTTCTGTTAATTATATTTAATTTTTCATTTTATTTTATTATTTCTTGGGGCTTATGCTTGAATGGTTAAAAAATTGGAAAAGGATTTATGTCATATTACCATTTATTGTTGGGATTTTTTATATTAATGGTTATTTTTGAGGATAAAATTTATATTATTTTATTGAACAACGTAGATTTTTACCGTATGGTTACAAATGTGTTCAACATTTTTTTAATTCCAATTCTTCATTTTTTGATTATTGAAACATGAAGATAGTCTTTTGTAATTGATTACTATTTTTTATCATCTTTTAAATTTGGATTGAATCTCATACATATACATGATTTCTAATTTTTTTTAAATTATATTTTATAAACATTAACTATTTCTTAAATAAAAATTAAATGATATTTTCAATTCATTAAAAAGTTATTAGAAAGAAAATTTCATATCATTCTAAAAATTCTACAGATAGGAAAAACATTACAAAATGATTAAAAATATTGGTTATTTTAAAATTCCAAACACGAATGGATTTTTCCATTCACTATTTCAATTATTTTTAATAAATATTAAATTATATTTTCCTTTATTTTTTTCAATAAAAATTATTTTCATTATATTTTGTGAATTAATAGTTTTAATTAGTTATTTTCATATGGGAATTTTTATTTTCCTCATGAATGTTTCAAATTCCCCTTTAATAGTATTTATATTCATCAACATATGAACCAATTGAGGATAATTGTGCCAGACTAGGAATATTTTGTAATGGTATTTTCCTAATTATTTATATGAACATATTATTATTGTTTTGAATAGATTTTAAGGTAACTAATTTATCTTGTACATTTCATTCATTCTAGGAGATGAATACTGGTTTTTTTAGATTTACAAAGAAATAAATTAGTTGTGCACTTTATTCAAGAAGTGGTTCAAGGAAATTATATATATGAGGGGTTGATCCTTAGTTTGGATCTAGGGTGAGCACAATAACTTATACCATGGGTGAACCCAAATAATATCTAAATCAGTATATAAGGATGTCATCCTTATTATTATTCATAATATAATTGTTTTATAAGGGTTTTTAAGAAGTTGGTGTTACAAGATGCCAAATAATTTTCATTATTCTATCTATAGTTTATAGATGTTTCCTCTAATTATGATTCACATCACACAACTCATTATTACTAATTCTTATGACTCTTCCCATTATTAAATCCATCATTCATGTTTTATTATTTACGATCCATGTATGGATAATTATGATTCCAATTGTATTATGCTCCTGAAATTTGATTATTTCATTATACCCATATTCTAAAATTGTTTTCACTAATAACAATATTTTGTTAATTCTTATGTCATCCTTCACTAGATTTTGAGCTGCCCCATCTAATGTTTAATTTTCTTCATGTAATAATGATTAATGATAAATGATTTGACTCATGAATGGTTTCATATGTGAAGAATAAATTTTAAGATGATGAAGACATAATAGGGAATATAAAAATTTTGAAATAGTGTGAGATGAATTTCTTCATAATGGACATGTTTTTTATGAATAATGGCTATAAATTTTTTTTCCCAAATTACCAAAAAACATAACCTCAACATTCCATTGGTATGTATGAGATATAAAATTTAATTTTGATGCTAAAAGATATAAATAATAATAATTGTGACACATTTATTGTTATCAATGACATATAAGTAAACATAATATTTTAATAATTTGATCTATGGGGGTGGTTCCATGTTTGTTACAGTTGGTATTAGATGAATGAAAGTAATCAAATTTGTGGGAACAATCACATGTGAGTATTAGTTGAATCATGTTCCTCAAATAAAGTTATTTATGAGGAAAGGAATTCTATTAAGAATGACGGTAAGAGTTTCAACTAGGATTTGTATCTGCCCATGCAGTTCACATATTTTTATCAATTATATCCCACTAGTAATAATTACAAAATGATAAAAAAAATTAATTAAAGAGAAGGATTATATAAATATGGATATTACGATGTTTCTTGTGAGGTAAACATAAGAGTCATAGATACCATCTTGGTTTTATGAGTATATGTTTGTTCATTAGTTTAGGTTCATATAAACCACTTTTTAGGTTTTATGTAAGGAATTCTTAATGTGACTAATGATCATTTAGGAGTTGCATTATTGGTTTAAGGTATACATAACACTTTTGTTTTATGTAAAATATTATTTAGTTATTGATAACTTTAATTTTTTGGACACATGTTTATTATTATATATGAAATTTAAGGTTTATGAAATCATTGATATTGAGGTTGTAAAGGGTTATTACAATTTCATAAAATATGTCATTGAAAAAAATGGGTTTTAAAATTTTTTTGGTGACAATGTTAATAATAAATAAGTTTATTATATTTTGCAATAATTTGTGATTAAGGTAAAAGAAGAATCAAAGAATATTATTTTAGGATTAATGATAAAATTATACATTAGAAGTGATTTGATGTATCTCTATTTTAATACATGTAATTTATGAAATAATTATCATATATTCTATATTACATGTTTGGGGAATATATAATTTTTTTATGATACTATAAAAGTGAATGGTTCTGTTGGGAGATAAACGTTAAATCAAACATGGAATAACATGTTATAAATCCCAAATAACAATTGTTTTTCTATCATATTCAATAATTTTTTTATTATATTTAAGGATAGTTATTTATGAAATTATTTAGCATTAAATTTGTGTATTATAATTGAATATTTGACAATAATGATATGAATAATAATTCATATTCAAAATTACCGTACATTATGATATACTTTTTGGTTTTGGTTACTGTATAATAATTTGATATGTACCATGTTATCAATTTTTTGAATTATTTTGTATTTTATATGTGGATTTTAGTTCCTCATGAATAATTATTTTTTATCACGAATACTCAATGCTCAGAATAAAATATATAATTGTTGTGGGAATTGATTATGGGATGAATCTATAAAAAAAGTATTTTTTTATCTTTTATTGTAATTATATATGGTATAAAATTAATAAATCTACTAAAAATGATATTGAAAATGAAAATTTTATCTTACTACAATCATCTTTTATGATATTATTGTCTTTTCACAACACTTTGGTTTATGGTTTTGTGGTTGTTAAAATTATCATGATCATTAAATTTATTATCATAAATGATATATTCACTCTAGGTATATAGTTTTGAATTATAATTTTCTTACATGTAAATATATTTAAGTCTAAATAGTGTTTTCATTTAGGTAAACCATGTTATGCTTTATTCTAGAGAAACATCATTATTCACACTCTCTCCATTAAAGTAGAAGTTTTATTAACCATTTTTATGTTGTGGGATTTAAAAAAAATTTATTTAGATGTTTCATAATTTTTAGTATAGATTTAACGATCAATTATCATTGTCAATTATTATTTAATGGTGGATAATCTATGACACTATGATTTTAAAATTAAAACATTATGTTTTATATCTCATACGACATAAAACACTGAGATTAAACGATTTTTCCAATGTAACTCTTATATTTGACCCCTTAAATTGGAATGCATGGATTTAATTAACCAAATTATTATATATACTTATATCATGATTAATAAATACATATCGATAAAATCTTACTAAAGAACACTCAATTTTTCTTAATTATATTTTATTCATCAAAAATATTTTTTATTCATAAATGTTTTTGTCTATTTTTTTATAAAAAATATAGTATTAATTTAATTTAAATATTATATTATTTAATTGATAAAATATTATACATTTTAAAACATTATACAAAAATTTTGGTAGGGTGAAATTTTTGTATTTTTTTAATATATTGATTTTTAAGTGAATAGTGTATTATAATTTTTTTAATAAAACGTTCATTTCATTCCAATAATATATGTAGTTTAAAAGTCAAATAATTATTTCAGTTATATTTAAATTAGATTAATAATTATTTAGTTATATTCAATCATGTTAATTAAATATAAATCATCTTTATGGTCGATTTTATTGTGTATTTATTTTGAGGCATAATAATGTGTCTTTATTTTTTGAAACCTATTTTAATGTGAATTATGTTTCACCATTTATGTTAATTAAAATAAATGCCAATGAAGTGTAATTTATGCTAAATTTAAGTATTATATATTTCAAAATATTAATTTAAATTAATATTCTGAATAATAATATTAATAATATTAATATAATACCATATTATACACAAAAAAGACAATTCCTAATAAAACTTTTTCATTGCATCTATGTGTTATATTTAAAATTAAATTATTTCATTCATATATATATTAAATTTTATAAAATGTATTATATATTTTTCTTAATATTAATTTTGATTATATAATAAGATCAACCTAATTTTTAGGTAAATTTAATATTGAAAAAAAAAATCTTTTACTGCGGTTCAGGTGAAAACGGGTTTACCAAGTGCTAAAATAAAAATATAATGGATAAAATAACCTATAAACATGTATAAATTATATTCTATGTCTGTATCACTACATTATGTAATATATGTATATAGAGTGTTTCAGTTTAGAGCCTTTTGTATTGTAAAATCATTATTATAAATTTATCATTTAAAAAGCTCTAAATGTATCCTCTCCACTACATATAAAAGGACCCCCTTATCCTAACCTTTTATCAAAATGAATTAATTTTTTTAAAAATACTAAAATAAAAACATTACTATATTCACTATACACTTAATAAAATATATGGTATTATTATAAAACCACAAAAGGAAGGATTTTAGTGCAATCCTAAAGAGGTTATAAGAAGACGAATTATTCATAACCAATAGTTTTATTGCTTCTTCTTCCACCCCATAAAAATACTGTTAAATAAATATGATTTAATAAAAAAGTATTTCCCATATACTAATATTATTTATTTTATTGTATAACCAATATTCATATTGTATTTCTAAAAATGGGGAATGAAACAATCGTTCATGTGTACGGAGGTCTATTGCCTCATGAACCATTGTAATTCATTTCCCATAATCAAAAATCACAAATATTTATAATTATGGAATTAATGTTTAAATAAGATATTGATAAAATATTTATCTTTTTGAATATATAAAATACCATTATCTTTTTACGTTCCCAATCACTAAAAAATGGTAATGTCGTTCGTTAGTTTGTGTGAACTATCACCACCACAAATCGATGTGATTTTTTCCATTAGCAAATAAAATCTATGATATATATGTCTGTGTGTGTATTTATATAAGTTATATTTGATTTATTATGTAATTATAATTTTTATAAGATAAAATAACAATTATATTCAATGCATATTGGTCATTAAAAAAGGAAATGCTACTCTTGCATATGTATGGAATATCATCTCCCTGATTGATATGCATTTCATTATTCACATCATTAATTAATTGTTAATTTTAAAAGAAAAAATTATGTAAATAAATTTTAATTGTCATATCACTATTAATCTTTATACGATGAAACAAATAACTCTTTGATAATGATAAACATACTAAATCCAGTTTGAAAATATGGATAAAACATTCTCAAAACTAGTGATGTGTAATTAAATAATTATATATTTATATTTTTCATTAAAATAAATAAAATGAATGATTTATGTATAAGGTATTTAACTGGGAAATTTTTCCTAGGAAATATATAAATTTATATATCCATATTATATAGGAGTTAGTCTGCCTACATGTAAGGTCTAGGCTCGAGGTAAGGGATTTTTGTATCACATTTATTTAGATGAAACATATTCTATATTCACCACATATCTAAATTTTTTGTATATATTAATTCACTATTACATATTTTATCATGAATTATATTATTTTAATGGTATTTAATGTTGCATTTTATGTTATTATTTCATGGGTCTTATGATATAATAGTTAACAAAATGTAAACGGATATTTGTAATAGTCGCCTTTCTTTTTTGGATTAAAAAAACTGGAAAAAAAATTAGGGGGAATAATGTGATATTTTTTATTAAACCCCATATATTTTATTATCATCTAGTTATAGATCTGGTCTGAATTATTATTTCCAATTTCCACACATAATAATCATAGATGCATCAAGAATGTAGTTTGTAAGTGATACTGAAATTTTATCTTCTTTTTGAATAGGAATCTTTCTCTTAAATATCATTTTTTATAAATGAAAAAAATTCTGTTATAACATTATCCTACATGGTCACTTTTGAATCCCTATAAAATATTTTGAAATGAAAGTTTATATAAATGTTTTTAAGACAGATATATTTATCCACAATCATGTACAGTAATTTTCTTAAGAAATATATTATATGTTTACTAGGATACCGTAAGGGAAAATGATATTCAATTTTTTTATAATTTTATTTTGTTGAACTTATTATCAAAATGAAATTGTTGTTTTAATCTAGAATGTTTTCAATGACCATTTAATGTTGTTTACAGCCAGAAACATCAAAATCTCTTGATATTACTTTTTATCCACTATGGATTTTTTTAATGATAGCCATCATCATTATTTGTATTTATGGATTATGATTATTTTATGGAGTTTTCTATGTATGTGTATTTATTACATTGGTTATAGATGTTTTGAAGGGAATTATGGTTTTTTTATGGAATTAATTATCAATGAAAATAATTCATCTTCTGGTTCTTATTTTTTTTTATGATATGTTCAACCCCATTATAGATCAAAGGTGAACCTGATGTTGTTTATATGATGGGTATGACAATATATAGCTCCCATCAATGGTTATGGAATTTGACCAAAATGGATACATAAAAATTCTATGAAGATGATGTTCTATGTTAGAAAGTATTTTTAATTATTATACGGGTTATAAATTTTTTCATTGATAAATATTGAAATTATATGGGTCATGCTTATTGATTTTTATGAATCATTCCATTTTTAAATACTTTTTCCATGTTTCATCATTGAAAATTTATATTTTTATGGGAATGATTACTCTTCCGATATACTCGTGAAGATAGATTATAACATAATACACTTATAAACACATTTTCTAATTGATAATAGTTAGATTTTAATTTTTATGTTTATCCTTTCAATGAATATGATCTCACCCTTCATATATTTATTTATATTTAGGTTATAAATGTGGTTGATAAATGATTTTAATCTAGATATATTTCATATATGAGGAATATTTATTGTGATGATAAAGAAATAATATGGTACATAATGAGTTTTGTATAGTGGTAGATGATGTTCTTATGAACCAATATTCTATGATTTCATGTTGTTAAGAGTTTATCATAATTATCTAAAACACTAAACCTCAATGGTACTTTCTATATAAGTGATCCAATATTTCTTTCAAATGTTATAATGTATGGAAAACAAAAATGGGGAAAAATTATCAGTATCACAGATAGAAATGTAAAGATATTTTTATAATATTATTTGGGAGAGTAGGTTCAAGGATATTATAATAACCACATAAAACATACAACAGCTGTGAATCCCCACCAAAACCACTTCACTGCCACATCCTCACACTACTTCCACAACACCACAACCTTAAACATATAAAATTATATAATACTTATAACCTAATTCCATCCACTCATATTCATAAACTCATACTATAATAACATATCCCAACAATGTCATAATGATAGAGTGATAAAGATAGATTATTCATTGATATGTATTACCAATGTCTAGGATCTCAGGTGTGCACATAAAAGTTAAAACCGATTATAGTAATACACTACATCACCCATCACTAGTGGTGGTTCATAAGAAATAATATTTAAATGAAATTAATGTATAAGTATTACAAACATCACTATCCTAATTTGATCCCAATACCACACCGCCTATATAACCAAACCCCTTTCTCTATATCATCATATTCAACCATCAAAAATTGATTCCACATCTAGACACATCACAAACCACCATGAAAACTATAGTAACCATTATATCAACCACAAAACATCTTTTCTTTACTCCTATAATTTTATTCACCATTAATTACATTAAATTGATTAAATATGTTATTTTGATTGAAAATATATTTTAACACACAATACCACTTTACATAAAATATATTTCACTTACCACATTATAACCTACAATTTTATTTTTTATATTTAAGAACCACATAAATGGAACCTTAATAATATTCACGCTTCACTGACTTCACAAAACCCATTTTTATTTGTTAAATTTATAATATTTTATTATATAATTATTCCAAATCCCAATAAAAATACATCACACTAACTATATCAGTCATATCCCACCATAAAATTAGAATTACACAAAATCTCTCTATAATGGTATATTCACTACCTCTACATTAATATGAATACTATATAACATCCACCAGATCAACTACCGAAAAAAACATACAATGACCAGCACATGAAACCTAATACATATACACCAATACAACCTCAACAATATAAAAATAACAAGTATTAAAAACAAGAATCAACAAATGAACACTAATATATAATTATTCTTATTTAATTATTAAACCATTTATTATAAAATATAAAACATTAATTATATATATCCACAATCTATTTTCACTAACATCATTAAATTACTCCATAGGTTCAACAATTTTTATAAAACACCTAAAATTAAAGATAAATGACTAATATATTTTTATCCCAAAAAATATAATGTATGAATTCAATAATAACTATGAAATATATAAAACATACTAATATAACATTCAAAAATATTATTTGAAAATCAGAAATTATATTTATTAGTCCAATTCATCCTCTTTATCAAAATAAAATAAAACTATAGAAAATAAATATTTAACCAAAAACAAAATAGGTTGTTTTTTCATTCCCTACCTCAAATTGAAAAATCAATAGCCAAAAAACATTGATTTGATAAAAATAGATACTGAACACCACAAAACATATAAGAATTTCCTTAAAATACCTATACACATCATCCCCTTCTATGAATTCAACCAAACTATATAATATATGAATAAAAATACCTAATAAAAACCTTCTCTTTTAAATATGAGAGAAAGGTGAGATAATAGAACCTTACAACCCAATATGAAAATTACATGAATCCAAGGATTAAGATCCACCATTGAATGAATTTATAATAAAAAAAGAACCAAAAAAAACCTAGGGTTTATATGAAGATGTATATATTCAAAATAGGGAATATGGATAATATAATTTATAATAACCTTATAAAAATCACTATTGTGTGTTGAAGAGTGGACCATAATATTGTGATTCTTTCTCAAAGGATATTTGAGATCTTAATACTGCCATATAACCCAATCTAATATTATATAAATTTTTTAATCCATTAAAATGTTTATTATACTAATTATATAATAATTTTATATCCCCAAATATTATTTCCCTCTCATTCCTCACCATGAACATCATACCAGCAAAGAATAATCCACTTCATCCTCACTATTTTATCAAAGAATCCATAATATGACCATGATGAAATTTTACCAAAATAATGAAATCGTTATATATTTACCTACACGGTTGATGGTGGTTTTACCATAAACCATGAAAAAACATTGTCTTATTCTTTTCCTAATTCTTTTACATGGTAAAATCCCTCACCAATATGAAAATAATAAAACCATATTTCTCAAACATAGAAAAATGACCATCAACAAAAAATGTGATACTAACAAACCCATATTGGTAGGATCTACATAAAATCATGAGTACCAAAACATTTCATAGTCCCAATCAAGTGTAAATTATCCATATTTTCACCAATAATGAAACTCCAAACACTCTTTTAAACCATATATCATATGTAACCAAAAAAATTATGGAAATGGAAAATACATGATTTAATCAATTGAGATTAAATTAGACATTTTCATATATATAAAATCATATAGAAATTAACAATTGTATGAGTGATTAAATAATATTGTTGGAAGATTCAAGGATTGATGTTTTGGATCTTCCAATGGACGCCCTACTCAAATATGGAAATATTCCCATCCTTATTTTAATATTTAGAAAAGAATTTATCTTTATTAATGCGTAGTGATTATTTATTTTTATTTATAAAAATCATTTATGGGTTTCATTGTTATTATTCCTATATTATTTATATTGACAGTTTAGACTATTGTATGATTTTTCTTGAATACCAGGGAATTATTTTTCTGTATTTTTATACATATATAAAAGTTACCCTCCAATATAAGGTGATTAATTTATTAGAATATTATATATTTAAATGAGTCATCCTAGATTTCCCATTAGACCCAAATTTAAAAATATAAACTCGAAAGAGGAAAAATATCTTCATATTAGATAATAACATATCCATCATTCTTTATTATAACCACTTTTAATCAGGGAACATTAACTAAATCTTTTTATTTTTTTCTATATGTTAGTAGAAATTCATGGATTTATCATTATGTAATGAATTTATAGTTTCCCTATTTTAGTTGGGTATGGGACTAATCAAATGATAGGATAATTTTGATTCAAGAATTATTATACTTAAATTAATAGATAACATAATGATTGTGAAATATTGTATTACCAGGGATGTCAAGGGTTTATTTTGGTTCACTTAATTATTTTATATTATTTCTATTGATTCTAATGTATTGTAAGGGGGTAAATGTAGTTAGGTATTTTAAAAGAGAATAAAATTACATAATTGTGTGTGTTTTATTATTTAATATAATTTAGATATTTTAGTTAATTGAGACATTAATATTAAAAAATAGTAATTTCACAAATATTCATTGGTTATAAATATTTTTCTAAATCACCCAACTACAGATTTTTTATTATAATATTAAATTATATATTTGTACTTATGTTTGATGTAAAAATTATAATAATCATCTAGATAACGATTTTAATTGTAGGATAATAATATAAATTGAAATAAATGGCAGATTGGTAATGCTTTTTTAAGAGATCTTGTTGAATGGTTTTGATAAAACTTAATATTTTATAATTATTTAAAATTTTTTGAGGAAATAATACATTTTAAACATGATATATCAATGTAGTTTTTTAAAAATAAATTATATTTTGATTTAAATGAATTAGAACCAATTACATGTGTTTCTATGATTTAACATAGAATGTTATTATATTTTTTATTAATATTTAGGTTGTATTAATTTTATTTGGGTTTTTAGGAATAAATTTTCTATAATGAATTTATGATTGATTATTTTATTAGCATAAGTTATATATGTGTTCATAAAAAATATAATTTAATTATTTTAAGATTTACATAGATCAGATTTATCTCTTACAAGGAACATAATTTATTTGGGGGAATTGTACATATGCATATATATATATATACTATAAAACAAGGATTGTTTATACATTATTTTTTAAAATACTATTGCATATATTTTAGTAAATTTTTTTGTAATTATATTTTTTTTGTATAATTTTATCATGAAATGTATAATTTTCTACATTTTAGTGTATAATATTTATTTTGATAAAATATATTATTATTTTTATTAATTTCATTATTATTGGTTTTATATGTTTTATACTATTTTAAATGACATATTATTTTATTAAAAGGGTATTTTTGATAATTGTTATTATATTGATATTTTGATAAATGGATAAAAAATACTATGTCGTTTCATATAAATATGGATTATAAATATATGTTTTTTTTCAATGTAATAAAATTATTAAAAAAGAATGTCTAAATTTTTTTATGTATGTGGAAATTTATTTTGTCCCGTATATAAATTTTTATTTTCATATTATCAACACTTTCATTCAGAACCTATATTAGTTATTATGGGATATGAGGATTTCATTTAATATTTGAGATGGTTAATAGGTGGTTGGTTATAAAATTGTTAGGTATATTTTAATTATTATTTTAATAAAATTATTTAAAATGTTTTGCATTTTTAGAATCTTTTAGATTTATATATTTATTGTAGAATGAAATCATTATGTATCACTATAGAAATTCTCATACAGTTAACATTTATTTTTCATTAAATAGGTTTATATGTATACACTCCTAATAAATTCATGAAACTTATTCTAAATCCATTAAATGTCTCAATTAAATTTTTCTTATTCTCTAAACAACTTTAAATCATGAAAAATAATTCCAAACCATGGAATGAGAAACAAAATCATATTATGTTATATAATATCATGGAACCCTATCTGACTATTTTAAAAATAATAAAATTCACAAAATAATTTTTTTATATAATAATCAAGTGGTGAAAAAAATAATTTACTTACCCAGAAAAATTAATTTATTTCCTAAAGTTTTTCATAAAAAAATAGTATCAAGAATCAATGAAAAATAATAACAATTTTAGTTTCTTGAGTAGATATTAGAACACATGTAATTTGTTTCCATAAAAAAACCTCTCACATTTATATAGTAAAAAACATCATAAACAAATTTACTTATTTCATTAAAAAAATTTCTATTAAGAATATCATGCTATGAAAAAACATATAGGTTTCATGGGAAATTATCATAATAATAAACTATAAGTGAACCCTTATTAAATAATAAACATTATGTTTAATCCCACAAGTATCTGATCGAGAACATTTCATTAGACAATGCATTAAAGGGATATATATATACCACCCATCATCATATAAATTTTCCATTTACAATATAAAATAAAAAAAACACAAAATATTATATTTTCATCATAATTTTTATTAATATATTACTGAATTTCATAAATTTTTTTTTATTAGTATCCTAAAATGATAAGAAATGTGCATTTACTTTGAAATAAATTTAAATGAAATAAATTGAAAGATAAATTGGAATATGATAATAAAAAAATGATAATAAATTAATATTAAACTTTCATAAAAAATAACATTAATAACTATAGTAAAAAATATTTCATGTCTAAAATCATCAAAAATATTCTTTTTTAAGTTGTCAATAAGTGACAAACGTTACCATTTAAGAATATGATAAAAAAATGTTCCTATTTAAAACAATTATAAAAGTTAAAGAATTGTTTAAAATTACTATAAATAATCAATAGAGTATTGGTAATAACATTATGAAACATTTTTATGTACATGGATATGGATGAAAAATTGTTTTAACGAAATCATTAAAACATGGTTTTAAATAAAAAACATGCTTTAAAAAGTTAACACATGATCTAATATCCAATTTAATAAATTTATACCTCTTATACAGTGATTTTAAAACCATATTAATATAAATATTACTAGATACTATTGAATTATGTATTCTATGTACACATGTAGTTTTATTTATGTGTTAAAATCAATTTTTAGGTGTTAATTGTCTTATTTCCCATGGATATTTTTTTTGGTGGTTTCTATCCTTACACCAATGTAATTTTTTTCATATCCATAATCATGAAAAAAAATTAGTTATCATTTTTAAAAATATAATATACATTTTCCACATTCCATTTAATGTGGTAAAAAATGAATTATATTGTTTGGTGTGGATGATAGTCCATATGCACACATGATAGACATTTCTATTTTTCTATTGAATGAAATCATGATAATGTAGATAATTTTTTTTACCTTATATAAATTATAATATTATAATAAAGACATATTTATTTAAAAAATATATCCTTATGGACGACCATGTGAAGTAGAAATAATAAATTAATTAAATCACATCATGGTAGTAGTTGTCCACGCATACGCACAAGAGATTTTATCATTTTCTAATTGATGGAAAGTTAAGAAGATGGATAACATTTTAATCATTCTATAATCACAATTCAATCCCATTTTATAGGCAATAAATAATAAAACTTTCATTAATATTAAATCATATAGGTCTTAAAAGAGATTTTAAAAATTCCATGTTGCTCATAAGTAGACCATTAGTTACATTTTCAGCCATTACCATCCCAATTTATCTATTATTTTATATTAATTATTTTTTAATTAATTAATAAAATATTTTATAAAATTAAATATTTATATATTCATTTTCATGAAAATTTACATTTTTTTAGTTTTTAGACATCAATATAATAATGGAGTTCAAATATAAACACTTACACCATCACATATAGTTCTTAATAATGTATAATATTTATAGAAGAGAATAATTTATTCAAAATTAGCACTTAAATTAATAAAAAAATAATTTATTTGATATTTCTAATACTTTCACAAAAATTGTTTTGACATAGCCTTAAATTTTAGATAATTTTTCTATAATATTGAAAAAATTAATTACCCACGTATTATTAATGTACTCAAATCAACATTAAGATATATTACAATTAATGATGTAATGCCCTGACCGAGCTCACCTCTAAGACGGTGGCCGCACCGGTGGTCCCATAAGCACAAACACATATCCTCGAACAGCAGAGGCAGCTGACTAGGAGCGAGGGCCCTTTTTGTGTCTATCGGGGAGACTATGCATCATAGGTAATAGATAATATCATAGCGGAAGTAAACAACCACAAAAAAGAAGTTGAGGAAGCATGTAAACAAACAAATTATAGAATAAACAATGTAAATAATCCAACTGAATGATAATAAACCAATTCATAAGATCACAACAAGATGAAATTCCATGATATAAATCTGAACAGAATGTACGGAAAATGGAACTCAACACACAATAAAATAAAATAAAGGAAACGAGAAGAAATTGCATTGCAAGCAAGGCCATGTCCTATACCTTAGTCCTCATCCTAAGAAGTAATGAATAATCAATCATTTGATGATGCATGCTTCCCCTTGTTAATAACTACGATCATGTAATTTACTCGGGTGTCGATGATGCCTGAGCCTGATGTGAGAAAAAATCCAAGCAGGCCGACACCCATAGTGTCTAAACCTTTCAGTTTCGTGAAAAAATAAAAATGCAGTGTTCCATTATATAACAATTTATAATAAATTAATTCAAGTGCAATGAAATAAATAAGTCGACCCGGGTCCCAAACGGCACTCACGCCTGGTCTCCTGCTTCTGCCTATTCTGGTTGTCTGAAAAGGTACAAGTTAGAAGAAATGCACAAACACACCCACACACACACATATATATAACCCAGAAAGCAAGTTAAAACTAAGAAAATGTATACCCCATGTTTGTGCTTTAGCTTGGGGTTAAATTACAGTGTCAACCAGAAACACTTATACATATCAGGGGAAATATCACAATTATCAACAGACTCAATTAGCAATAACATAAACCTTATGTCCACCATTGTTTAAGGTTCAATTTTAGAGTTGAAGTCTGAGCCCATCCTGAAGATATCACTATGGAACATCCGTCAATTTATCCAATGCCACTAAGCCCATCCAAGAAAATCTTTCGAAAGGCCGTGAATCGACCGAGACATGGCTTTACCTTGAGTTTTTCATGCTCTCGCAAAAAGGGGTTGAGTGTCATTTGGGGCTAGATTAGCCACATTGCCATCTAATCTATCCCGATGGTCCATTTTGGAATTGATATCAATCAAAAGTAAAAGAATGTCTGGAGAAGTCTCGGTCTGGAAAATCCAATGACACCGCCCACCAGAACATAGAGGTAACCCATCAAGAACAGAGGATCTAAGCGTGACCCTTAATATGGGATCCTCCTCTTTCCCCACCCTGAATATAATTAATATTATCACAATATATGATATGACATAATCAGAATATAAGGTTTCATCTTTAAAAATAAACTAATACACCCACATCACAAGGCATAAATATAATAGTATAGAATAACAAATTGAAAGACAATATACATATCATATCAACCTCAGTAGGTAATAAAAATTTAAATAAAAATCAGTTCAGTATAACAGCTTGCAAGAAAAAATACATATCATATCAATCTCAGAGTATTATGCACTTCTACATAATAAGCACTTCCAAACTGCACCAAGTCCAAATCCTGGAGCATCACAACAAACTGTATAGCTCTTACCATGTTCAGGAAGAATCATGATTGGGGCTAAGGTAAGTCTTCCTTTTAATTACATAAAATAATTTTCACAATCTTCTAACCAGATTAACTAAACACCTCTCTTAGTCCTGGCCATAAGAGGCACTACTATGTGGCAGAAAACCTATATGAATCTCTTATAATATCCAAAAATCCCCAAGAAACTATGGATGTCGAAGAAACTCTTGGGCTGCTCTCATGAAACCATGATGCTCACCATTTCTGGTAAAATTGATACCCCTACTTTAGATATTATATGACCCATGAATTGTACCTTATCAAACCAAAAGTGGCAATTGCTGAGCTTAGCATATAGCTAGTTCTCTCTCAGTTTAATCAGCATGATCTCAATATGGGTTGCATGGTTGTGTCATGAATGTGAATACACTAAGATGACATCCACAAAGACTAGCACAAAGGAATCGTGACACAGATGAAAAACTCAGTTCGTAAGAGCCATGAAGAATACTGGCACATTCATGAGGCTAAATGGCATAACTAAATACTCGTAAAAGCCATAACTTCTTTGGAATGCAGTACGTGGTACGTCATACGGTTGCACATGAATTTGGCGATATCCCTACCTCAGATCATTCTTGTGGAAATTAGTTTCACCCTGGATCTGGTCAAAGAGATAATCTATTCGAGGCAGTGGATATCAATTCTTTACTGTGATCTGGTTGAGTTGATGATAATCCGCACATAACCTTAGGGTATTATCTTCTTTTTTTAAAAAAAAAAAGACAGGAAACCCCACGGTGACGTGCTAGGTCTGATGAAACCCTTATCCTAAAGGTCATAAAGCTACTTTTTGAGTTACTGATTCTCAGTTACTGCCATCCTATAAGGAGGAATAGACACTGGTGTCACACCTAGCATGAGATCGTCAGTGAACTCCACATATCTCTTAAGAGGTAAGCCTGAGAAATCATTTGGAAAAACATCTCTAAAAAGATCCACCACTAGAGGGAAAACCACTAGTTTCATTCCCTGATCTCTCATGAAGAGACTAACCAATTGATCAGTCATTCTACCCAACCGTATATATTTTAGCTTAGCTCGGCCTACCTCCATATCCCATTATCCCTTGTAAAGATATGTGTCACACTCTTAAGATGTGAAGGACACCCGACGGTGAAAGCAAACCCATTGATCCCGATAATGAGGGATCCACTTCATATAAAGAATTACTTCAATGCCATACATATCGAGAATATAGAAATTCAAAACAAAATGGTACCTCTCTATCTCGAGGGGGCACCCATGGCACTGTCATATTCCCTCTTCCCGGACCCCAAGAGGAGTATCGAGAGAAATGACACCGTAATGATACTCAGATGAAAAAACAAGACACTCCACAATATCCAAACACACACCTTAAACAAGTTGTAAAGATTGCAAGAAAAATAAGTAAGGCACAAAAGAGGTAATGTACATAGCCTGCCATTGAGTACTATGCAATAGACAATCTGCCTAAAGAGTTGGGTTTCGATATAGAGAAGACAACTGAAAAGGGATTTCTAAACCAGTTCTATAGTCAAATCCTAGGTTGTGTCTGCATAACATATAAAAAATATCATAGCTTTATATACAACAATACAACATTTCAAAATTTTACAACTAGGCACAATAGTACTCACATAAAATCAGGGAAATTCACATTGAAAGTAGATATGGCATGGAAATAAGCAAGTCATTTAAATACAGTAGTACCTATTATGATGAATGTAATGTATTGCCCTCATATCATCGAGATGCAATGGTAAACCCATTATCTTAACAATACCAACACAATAACAATGAAAGACAAGTGAGTAACCCAATAGTGAAATCATATGAACAGTAATTAACAAAATCAATAACTACAATCCCAACCCAGGAATTTGAGTTTTCCTCTATACAATGGTTAGCTACGTCCAAGCACAAAGTACATCCCAAATCCCCATATCCTAGTCTCCAGTCTAGCCCAAATCAAAAGACAAAAGGAAAAACCACCTCTAATACCACTATTTAACACCCCGACACAGCTCACATCTAAGATGGTGGCTGGATCGGTGGTCACATAACCTCAAGCGCATCTCCCCGAACAACAGAGGTAGTTGACTAGCAATGAGGGACCTTTTTGTTTCTGTGGGGAGAATATTCCCTCATAGGTAATCGATAACATCATAGTAGAAGTAAAAAAACAAATAAAAAGTAGCAAAACCATGTAAATAAACAAACTGCAGCAGAATCAATGTAAATAATCCAACTTAATGATAATAAACAAATGAGAAAGCTCACAAAAAGATGGAATTCAATGATTTATGTCTAAACTGAATGTACGGAAAACAGACCTCAACACAAATTCAAATGAAGGTAA
This sequence comes from Viscum album, assembly GCA_963277665.1. Classification (NCBI taxonomy): domain Eukaryota; kingdom Viridiplantae; phylum Streptophyta; class Magnoliopsida; order Santalales; family Viscaceae; genus Viscum; species Viscum album. Next base: position 834,184,634 of record OY728142.1, on the reverse strand, counting down.
GGACACTAGCAGAAACTTCATCGTGAGAATGTCCCGGTCCTCCGCCCCGGTCTTTATCCAAAGAAGTAATTAAGAATCAAACATCAGAAGAAGCACACTTACCTTTGTGAATAACTGTGAGCATTTAATCTACTCGGGTGTCGATGACACCCAAGCTATGTGTGAAATAAAATCCTAGTAGGTCGGCACCCATGGTGTGTAAACCATTCAGTTTTGCGCAAAAATAAAAATGCAGTGTTCCCTTACATAACCATTTCAAATAAATTAAATTTTGTGCAATGAAATAAATAAGTCGGCCCAAGTCCCAAACGACACCCCTATCGGGTCACCTGCTTCTGCCTATGTTGGTAGTCTGAAAGGGTACATGTCTGTAGAAATGCATGAACACGCACACATATATATACATATATAACCTGAAATTAAGGTAAAACTTAGAAAAAGTATACCCCATGCTTGCACATTAACATTGGGTTCAAGTCCAGTGTCAACCAAGCACACTTCCACACATCAGGGGAAATATCTCAATTATAAAGAGAGAAAATTAGCAATAACATAAACCTTAAGTGCATCGTTATTTAAGGTTCAATTTTAGTGTTGGAGTCAGATCCCATCTCGAAGGTATCTCTATGGAACATCCCTCAATTTATCCAATACCACTGAGCCCGTCCATGGAAATCATTCGATAGATCAAGTATCGCCCGAGGAATGGCGTTACACTGAGTCCGTCCCAACCTCACAAAAAGGGGTCGACTTTCTTCTGAGGCTGGCTTAGCCAAAATACCAACAGATACATTCTGATGGGCCCATTTGGAACCGGTATCACTCAAAAGTATTAGAATGTCTGGGGAAGTCTCTGTCAGAAAAAGCCAATGACACCCCCTGCCCATAGAGGTAACCCATCAGGAACGAAGGATCTAAGCGCGACCCTTAATACAAGACCCGCCCCATTTCCCTTACCTGAATTTAATTAATGTTTTCACATAAACAGATATGACAAAACTAGTATATAAGGTAGCAACTTGAAAACTAACCAGATACACCTGCATCAGAAGGCATAAATCAAACTGTATAGCATATCAACTTGAAAGGCAATATAGATATCATATAAACCTCAGCGAATAATGCACATTTAAATAATAATTAGTTCAACATAACAACTTTCAAGAAAATATACATATTATATCAATCTCAATGGATAATACACATATAAATAATAAGCAGTTCATCATAACAACTTGAATGGAAATATACATATCATATCAATCTCAGTGGCTAATGCGCATCTAAATAATAAGCAGTTCACCATAACAAGTTTCAATGATCCAACAATTCAAGTTCATGTATAGGGAAACTATTTATTATATTTAATTATAATAAAAAAGGACTTCGGCACCCATGAAATTAATTAAACAATAAAACCAGCTAACGAAAGATTACACTGACCATTTCGGCATGCCCAAAGGGGTGTCCACCTTTGTTTCAACAATTTAAAAAACTATTTAGTTAGATTTAAAACAAGAAAAGGGGATGTGCAATACATGTTGTTAATTAAATATAAATTCAGATAATAAAAAATATACACCAACCTCATTGGCACACCCAAATGGGTGTCCAAACTTATTGCAACCATTCAAACAAATTAATTTAAGGTGAATAAGGCTAAAATAGTAATCAAAACCATTAAAGTAATTAAAATGGGTGAAATTTCACAAAGCCAGTAGGCACCAACTAACGACAGAAGAGTGTGTTTTTATAAATCGCAAAGAAATAGAGTAAAAGTGAGTAGGCACCCTACCATGTAGTCAAAGATGGCTCTAAGATCCTCAGTGGAATTTTATTTGACATAAAATGAATGAAAACAATCGATTTTGGAATAATCCCAAAATAGGGTATGAATCTTTCGTGATAAACTACACATAGAATACTCAATAGAATCAAACGATTCCACTTGCGCAACGTTAGCCATTCCCTACAGTTTACTTCTCACCTAAAGGCGAAGGAGTCTGACATTGGATGGAGGAGAAGCATCCTTTTGAAGGGGTTGTTGGTTGGTGTGATGGAATTGAGGGTCGCGACATGATGAGTGGGAGAGGGGGAGAGGAGTGGAAAAAATGAAAAGAGAGAGAAGAAAAAAAAGAATGGAAAAGAAAAATAAGAGAAAAATAAAATATAAGTAAAAATGGAAATAAAACAAAAAGACAAAATAAAAACAATTATTGAAAAGAATATAATAACGATAATTAAAAATGGTAACACCCCATTTAAAATATTTTCATTTTTCATGTAACCCCTTATTTATTTTATTTTAAAATTTCTTTTTATCCTTTCTTTCGTTATTTTTAAATCTTCTTTAAATATATTATTACCCTTTAAAAATTCTTAAATAAATATTTAATACCCCAACACCATTCAAAAATGCGACGTGGAATTTTTCATGAAAAGTCTTCAAATATTTGAATTAATTAAATAGTTGCACATGACCCACAGTGAGGTGCACATGCACGCGCCGTAGGTCTGTTAATTACTTAGACTGCAAAAAAGTAAAAATTGTCTATTACTGATTAATATCGATACGTTACAATCTACCCTCCTTAAGATAACTCGTCCCCATGTTTCCCTTCCGAGGGTAGTGGAACATCGCCAGAGAGGAGTTTCAGCCACTACGCCCATACATTCGTCTCTCGCTCCTAGCACTCATCCAGAATGCGTCTGTGTTGCCAAAACACCCAGACCAGTGGGACTGACTTGCCTTAGAGGACTTTCATGTTACGATTGATGTTACAGATTTGATTCTACACAAAGGATGCATCAGCATCAAGCTCGATATTGTCAGGTCCAAAATAATGAGATGGGTCTAGATGATGTTGTTGAAGCTGAGATTCATGGAAAACATAATGTATGGAACTGTACGTCTGAGGAAGTAGTAACCGATAGGCTACCGACCCAACTATCTCCACTATCTTGAATGGCCTGATGTATCTTAGTGATAACTTCCCTTATCTCCTGATCCACCTATGACCCAACATCTAAGAAACACACAGAAAGAATGATGTCCCAACTCAAATTCTAGATGTCTACAGCGACGATCAGTTTAAGGCTTTTCCTTGGACTGAGTTGTAGTCATACACTTCAAAATTAGCTGAACATGCTCAGAAGTCTCCTGAACACGATGAGGACCCAACAGAGCTGCCACACCTGCTTTGAGCCATCATAAAGCTGAATGACACAGTCTACCATAGTGAGCCTCATACATAGCCATTTGAATTGTCTCCGTGAAGCTGTTATTATAGGTAATCTCAACAAGAGGTAAATTATTCACCCAAGAACCTCCAAAATCAAGGATACAGGCCTGTAACATATTCTCAAACACTCATATAGTTCTCTCGGACTGCCTATCGGTCTGAGGGTGATATGAATTACTCAGAAGTACCTGAGGGCCCAGTGTTTTTTGAATCCCTTTCTAGAACCATGAAGAAAAGATTACATCCATATCTGAGATAATATAATGAGGTACACCATGAAGTCACACAATTTCATAGATATATAGCTTTCCCAAATCATCAATCATTAAGGGTTCTGGGATATGCATGATATGTGGAACCTTGGTCAAATTATCGACAACCACCTATACTGCATCGCTCCTTCGAGGAGATCTTGGAATGGATATTAAAAAATACATGGTTATGTTATTCCATTTACATTTAGGAATGGATAGAGTTTGTATGAGTCGAGCAGGTCGCTGGTGCTCTACCTTTATCTGTTGGCAGGTGGAGCACTGAGTGATGTAACCTGCTATATAATTTTTCAAACTAGGCCACCAATACCATCGACACATGTCTCTATAAATCTTGGTCAGACCAGGGTGAACATCCCAAAAAGAGGTGTGAGATTCCTTTATCAGCTCTTCCTATATAACTGAAGGTACCCATACATGGCCACAGTAAAGGAAAGTTTCACATCCATCTATAACCCAACAAGGAGGTGGGTTCCCTCTTGATATACTTTCCCTAAAAACGAGTCCCTCAAGATTATTCAAATGTTTCATGTGAACTTACTCCAAAAGAGAGTATGTCACTGTAACAGCTCCTAGAATCGGTTGTCCACTATGCTTTTGGTCCTCTAGATGCATCTCTGGAAACAAGGCCATCATGTTCCACTCACTACTGGCTACCTGCACAGTTTTTGACTATTTCTTGAAGCCAGAAGCATCTTCCATAACATTACCCTTGCCAGGAGTATAAGCATTTTCAAAGTCAAATGACTGCAAGTATTCGACCCACCTTTAATGCCTTTTGTTCAAGTATCATTGAGTGGATATATATTTCATGATTTTGTGATCCACATAAACAACAGACCTCTCACCCAAAAAATAGTGTTTCCAACAATGTAGAGCATGAACCATTACTTCAAAATCAAGGTCATGTATAGGATATTTCTGCTCGCGAGGTCTTAGCTGGCTTGATCCATAAACCACGACATGATCTCCTTGAATCAAAACTACATCCAGTAAAATTTCTGAAGCACCACAACAAACTATATAGCTCTTACCATGTTCAGGAATAATCTAGATTGGGGCTCAAGCCATTTTTTTTATTAATTCCTGAAAAGAATTTTCACAAGCGTCTGACCAGATGAACTGCACACATTTTATATTTAGGGTTGTAGGAGGTGCTGCTAAGAGGGAGAATTCATGGGTGAATCACCTGTAATATCCAGAAATCCCCAAGAGAATACATATTTCGAAGACACTCTTGGGCTTCTCCCATGAAACCACAGTGCACACCTTTTTTGGGTAACTGATAACCCTACGTCTGGTGGGATGTCATGGAAAGAGATGTTGCTGAATATGTATCTCGATTCTTGGTTTGTCAGTAAGTTAAAGCTGAGAGACATAAGCCTAAGGTGATGTTACAACCATTACCCATACCTGAATGGACATGGGAAAACATCATTATGGACATTGTCACTTGACTTCCTAAAACATCCAATGGCAATAATGTGATCTGGTTCATAGTTGATTTTCTTACAAAGTCAGCACACTTCATTTCTATTATATAAGATTTCTCTTTGGATCAAATTTCTAGGCAATATGTGAAGGAAGTAGTAATATTGCATGGAGTACCACATTCCATTATATCTAATTGAGATTCAAGGATTACCTCAATGTTTTGGTGAAGTCCTCAGCATAATCTGGATACAGAGTTGAGTTTTAGCACTGCTTATCATCTTCATACAGACGGTCAGTCTGAGAGAACAATTCAAACTCTAGAAGATATGTTCAGATCTTGCTCTATAGATTTCAATTATGGTTGGGATCAACACCTACTTTTGGTGGAATTTTATTATAATAATAAATTTAACTCCAGTATTCAAATGGCTCCTTATAAAGCTCTATATGGAAAGAAATACAGGACTCTGACTTTCTGAGATAAAGTTGGAGAATGAAATCCATTAGGACATAATCTTGTTGATGAGATGGCATAAAAGGTCAGGTCTATTCAACAACACATAAGGGCAGCTCAGAGTCGACAAAAAATTCATGCTGAAAATCGAAGACAAGACCTAGTGTTTGAAGTGGGTGATAAAGTGTTCTTACGAATATCTCAATGAAAGAGAGTAATGAGATTTGGAAAGAAGGGAAAGTTGATCCCTATATATATCGGTCCTTTCGAAATACTACATCATTTTGGGATGGTAGCTTATTGATTGGTGCTTCCACCGAATCTCTCTCAAGTTCATGATGGGTTCCATGTATCTCTATTGATAAATTACATACCTGATCTTTCAAATGTACTCAGCTCAGACGTTGTACTGCTGGAGTAAGAACTTTCTTATGAAGAACAACCGATAGAGATTCTGGATCGTAACGAAAAAGTCCTACGGAACAAAACCACTTTCTTGGTGAAATTTATACAGAGGAACCACCAATTAGAAGAAGTTACATGAGAGATTGAGGATATAATGAAGGAGAGGTATCCTCATCTGTTTGATACAAAGTGACGAATATTGAGGGTGAAATTTATTTTAAGTGGGGTAGATTATAACACCTGAGATTTTTATGAGAAATATTTTGTTTTTATGATATATATGTCATCAAAAATAATATTTCACTACACACAACACTATCTTGGATTTCATTACACGTAATTGCGACTTTCCTCGATAGCGTGTGTTGTACGCAATACTGAGTTTCATTAAACAACGATATGTCATTAAAATATTATATAAACTAGCTGTCATGAATAGCAGTACCCAATTTTTGAATTTTTTTAAATTTTATCATTCAAAATGGACTTTTTTTGGATTGTAAATATCAAAATTAGCCTAGGGTGAATTTTTGGTATATTCATGAAAACATTCAATTTTTGATAAATAGTGAAAACACTAGGTTATTACTTAAAAACTGACATTTTATTTAAATAATTATTTATTTTATTTAAATTTATTTTAGGTCTAAATTGATACTTAATACCTATATAAGTTCAATGTAATTCATTAGAGTAATTTTATATTAATTTTAGATACGTAAAAATTTTATTGAACTTTTCACAGACTTTTACCCACTTCCTAGGAGAGTTTGAAAATTTAGATAAAACATAATTTTACCACTTATGTGAGTGGAATTTCCAAAATCAGAGAGACACGGTTAATATCAAGGAGTAAAATGTGGTTCAATAAGATCAAAATAATTTTTGGTGTATAGTAACTTTTTACTTTTATTTACCACGGTTAAAAGTATATATGGTAATAAAGGGTAAAAATGATATTATTATTACCCTAACACATGTCCTAATTCTATTGGAAAAGTTTAATTTGACCAAAAAAACCATACGAATAAAATATGACAATTTAGTTCCACTTGTATTAGATTAGGACATTAAATATTATTTTATTTAAAGAAGAGTCAAAATAGTTAAAATCAAAGTTTAATAAATAAAATAGTATTAATATACAGTTATAAATAAGATAAATTCGACATTTAATATACATTAGAAATCTAAACATATTTCATATATAATGGTATTTTATTTATAATTTTTAGACATTAAATAATTTAATTTATTTATAACATAGTGATGATGTAGTAATTACCTTATTAATGAAATATTAACATACTTGATATTATAAATACCCAAATAAATGTAATTTCAGAATTTTCATTAATTAAATTAACTTTATAGATTAATATGACATATTTTTATTTATTTAATTAACTTTTTTAGAACAAATAATGCTGTTATAATTTTCACAAAAATCATTTACCAAGTAGTGTCAAAATTTACATAAAGTAGTTTTTAAAAAAAATATTATATTATTAATTGTTATTTTTTTTCGAAAAATATAAGGATCGGCCAAATGAATTATATAAGGTGATATATAATAAACTTTAACCACTTGGGGTTCTTTTGGCTTGTTATAGTAAGTTTATTAACCATATAATATAAGAAAACAAAAAGACACGGTAAAAGATAAATTATTTAACATAGAGTTAAATCTAAATGATAATGTTACAATAGTAACCTAGACTTGTCTAAAATCTTTTGTTTGAGATTATTTAGACCCATACCCACCTTATCTATGAAATAAATCAGTTTGGGGATTTTAAAAAACGAATATGACTTTATTATAAAATAATATTTTATGTTTTTCCTAAATTGCCCCTATCCTCCCTTAAAAAATGACACCTCCTCTCTCTCTTCCTCACACCACATTGAGACTTAATGCATGGAAAAACCCTGCAATTTTCTCTTCTCCACTTCCCTAGTAAAATTATAGAGGTCCTGGTCTTCTTCAAAGACCATCATTAGTGCCCTAAGAGAAGGTTTCAAAGAGGCTTGTCGAAGAAAAGGTAATATCTGTTACCGATTCTTTCAAATTTATTTCTTCTTCTACTTCTTATTATTTAGTTGTTTCATTATAAAGTAATAAAATCAGTATCAATCATATACTGATACATTATTATAAATACGAAACAACCCTATTTCACCTTCTATCCATATATGGAAAACTAAATCACCGCGTGTGCGTACATACGAAATATCGTCTCCACGTCGTGGTGTAATCTGTTTTCGACCACCACCTTACTTGGAAGGGTATAATGGTGTAAATAATAACTATATATGATTATTTTAAAGTTATTTTTACTCTTAAATAGTATACATACACTTCAATAAAATTCCATGATCATGGGAATGATATCATCGCTCGTGCGTACGTACAGCCTACCCTCTCCATGATGTGATGTGACTCGTTCTACATGATCTTCAATGCAGAAGGACTATATAAATGAATTGAATGAATAAATATGATAAATATTACATGAATAATATTCTGGAAATGAGGTATCTATATCCTAAAAATAAGAATAAGAATTTATTTGACAAAACATGCATAAGAACAAAAAGCAATAAACACCCGAATAACGAGTAGCAATGAAATATTACTAATACGAAGCAAAGAATATGAACTTATATGATATCATAACAATGAGTATGATTCTTGAATAAGTCAATAACATTATTTAAATCATTATATAGGAGGTTCAAACACAAACGATGTAAATCGCACCTAAGGTAATGGAAAATCCTGCAATCTCATTTTTATCTGAGATTGTTTATACTTCAAAATTTACTGGGGAATATTTATCATCCAAATCCATGTTTCAACAATACATAATGTTATTTCTATCCTCCTACAATTTTTTAAATCCAATTTTACCCTTCATTGAGTTTTCAATAAAAGATATGAAAGTAATCTTTTGTCGTTTTTAGTACGAGGTAATTTTTTTGACATTTCTAGCCAATGTATGAGAAGAATGTTTTTATTTAACTTATATGGAATGAATGGATTTTTAGAACTTTATTTCCATTAATCTTCCTTTAATAGTTTTCATGTTTATTTTTAATCAACTTCTTTTAGTTTAAAATTGTATGACATGTTAAGAAATGAAAAATGTTTTTGAAGTAGAATGGATATTTTCCTCAAGAATGAAGTTCAAGTGTTTTATTAAAATTATTTTCCATATAAGATAATATATGGTTCTGTTTCTATGCATATTTTTACATTGATATGATTATGTTATGATCGTATTATTTTTATGATTTCATTTTATCTTATATGAATTTTGTTATGATGGAATGATGTTTAAGAATCCCATTTTTATTACATGGGTTATGCTATGATGTATGATTTATGATCTTGTAGCACACATAAGAATGATATAATTATGAGATGGGTGGGACCTATATATCCCTCCAATGCATTGGGTATAGATTGATATCTCATGAGATAGACATGGCTGGAATGGCAGGTTAATCCGGTTCAGTGATACAAAACTGAAATGAGGAGTGAACTCAGTTCAGAAATGGACTTTGGCCACTAAGATAGACTTGGAAATGAGTCTTGACTAGTAAGAAATGATTTCCTATGATTATTTGTGTATGAAAAAATGTTTCATGATTTAAGTTATTATTATTGGGATTACATTTCACTACTATGATTTATCCCTTGTTATGATATTATGATCTCTTTTGCAGGTTAAGATTTCCAAAATGTTATGTTCTTATGAATATGATGTGATTGATATTTCTTTTGTTTACCCTTACTGAGCATTTGAGCTCACCATTTTGTATGTTTTCTTTTCTCCAGGTCAAGAATAAGGGTATAAAGTAAGATATTCCAAAAGGGACTCAAGATATGATAAAATAAAAAAGGGACATTGTAGATGATTTATGAACTAGTTTTTTATGTTTCCTAGTTTCTAAAGACACTATACATATAGAGTCCTTTCATGATTTTTTATATGTTGTAATAAGTGTGCTTAAAATTTTAAAGTAATAATAATGTATGTAATGTATGGGTCGTGATAACCATTGCATCTAGGATGATGAATTTACCAACGAATGAGCCTAACCTCAACTAGAATGGGTCAAGGGAAAAGGATAATTTTTGGACGTTTATATAAATAAAATAAAATAAATTCGACAGTTTGTTTTATTTATTTTATAGAAAAATCCTATACAGCTTGGCGATGAGGAAATTTTTTCCTTAATAAATGCCATGTCATAAAGACTCATAACTACAATGATGGACTCCTTAATACAACAACATATATTTGAATCCCAAAATATGTTTCCCTTTTTATGGGGATAATCAAATGTCGATCATTGTCGAAAGGTTGAGATGAAGATATTGAGAAAACCATCGGCGACGAAGGACAAGAGATCGAAGCTACGAATTGCTAGGCCAACAAGGTTGTAAGATCTCAATGTTGATGGTAGCATGGCCTCTTCATCGGAAATCGTTCCCTTCTTAATGTTAGGGGATTGTTATTAAATTTTTATTTTTCCATTTTCGATTTAAAAAATGAACGCGAATCAACCACGAGCAAGTTATTCTGTGGTTTCATACGTTCTTACTGTTGGGATTTCGTTGGGGTGATTATTGTGGAAATAGTCCATGTTGATTTTTTGTTGATTATTCACCATTTAAGCCTACTAACGGGATCTGATCAACACTATGACGAATGATGATGGAGGTTCGTTCCTCGATTTTTTATTGTATTTATTCCTTTTTTTGTTTTCTCTTTTTGTTCATTGCATTTTTCATAGGGAGATGAACAATGGATCATTGCACATCCGTTCTATGATGAAACGATCCAAAATTTATGAGTCGACACCATAATGACCTTGCGAAGGTGCGATGATGATGTTGGACAATGAATCAGACTGTATTGGGAAGGGTCGTTCATCGAGCGTTCTTCACACGGGAAGATCAAAGCATATTTTCGGGGCTGATCAGAGGTCCAGAAACACTGGAAGAATCATCATGGCATTGGGGTGACCTAAACCTGGGAGTTTCATAGTGATCGGATGGCTAGATCGACGAACGAAGCATCACCGAAGGTGCGATGGTGGAGGTCTGCGTTTTTGGATATTTCCAAAATACACAGCGTGTATTTATGAAGAAAATGTCATGTAGTACTGGCGGAAACTAGGGTTTCGGGGGATAGAGAGGAATCACATGAAATTTGACCCTGGTGACACGGTGTCTTTGACTTTCCCCGAAGCTCGGCGTGTATTTTCGGAATTACACAGACCCAGAATGATATACATGGCTTTAGAACACGGCATGTACTGCATGCAATAGGTAGCTACGTGGGACTCGACATGTATATCGGGGATACATGGACACGGGATGGAGTACACGACCGTGTACGACATCACACGGCCAGGCAAGGCCAATAACGCAGGTCCCCTGTGTATCGATTACACAGGTTGGAGTACACTGGTTGAAGACCATGTTTGGGAACATAGACAGCATACATGGAGCCAACCCCAGTCACTCAGACATGACATGTACACCATACTACACACCGTGTACTCGGTTTTCTACACGACCAGCCTTACGACACGTGTCGTTGAACATGGGAAGTACCCAGGGCCAGACAACATGGAGTGTACCTTTTCTACATGCCGTGTACTTTTTGGAAAATGGTATGGTCCTCTTGTTCACCGTATCTTGAAAATCATTCGTTTGGGTTAGTTCTTGTTCTTCACTTTCCCATGAAGGTCAGGCATAGTTTCCCTCTACAAAAGTATGATCCTTTCAGCAATAATTTCTGTGATAGAGTCAGGCATCCATCCGAGTGACCCATATCGAGATCCTTTATCCATTCTTGACCCTAGGAAGAGTCCTGCATCAATGTGACCAACTCCATCGGGCATCAATCCTATACCTAATAGGTGAATTCCGGATGAGTGGTGGTATCTGCCATGGCCCTAACAGTGATCCTAATATGTGTATCATGATCTTTCCCACTCAGAAGTGTTTCTCTTTTAATGAGTGCATCTATCTACCGTAACCTTCTCACACTGGAGTGTGTCTCCCATAATGAGTGTAACTACCTATCGGGACATTTTCCGATGAACAATACTTCTCATACGGACGTCATCACTGAATTATGACTTGTGGAGTGCATTCCCCCAGAATGAGTGCTTCAAGGAATCTTCTAATTGAATCCCTAATGAGGAGATGCAGTTATGTTACTTGTCTCTAGACTACAGGTCTAGGTTTTGAATATATCTAGTTTGTGTTATATGTTCTGTAGACATATACTGTGCATACCTGATTGTAAATTATCTTTGTGTAGTGCTTTGTGATTTTTGGGGTCCTCAATTGTTTATTATTATACTCACCATACACGGGATTTTCCCGCACGTGTTCTGTCTTGTGCAGAGGAGGACCATTTTTATGGAGTCTAGGGATAACCAGGACATGACTGTGCTTTCTGAGTTCCCTATAGGCCGAGGAGTTCCTACGGATATGAGTAGTAGTCCCATTACCATTTGTGTTTACAGGTTGGACATTGCAGTATTTAGACTCTTGTTTTGGTGGGCTTGTATTCTAGCCCAGTTTACGTTCAATACTTTACCTTCTGTTGTACTCTGTTGGTTGGGTTTAGTTGTATGCAATCATTTTGTTCATTAGTGTTTTTAAAATACAACATTTTTGGTCTTGGAGATGTGTGTGTGTGTACAAGTACTTAGGCAATGCCCCCATGTTAGTAATATGCCTACTCGGTGCTAGTCACCAGCCCCTAGTCTATTGGAGGTGGGCTTGGGGTGTCACTGCGTGGGTCCCACTTGGACGGGTCGTGATAGTGTGGTATTAGAATTGGTTGGTTCTACCTTAGGACCAAGTGTCTGTGATATTGGTTTAGGGAAACATGGTTTGGTGTTTTGAGTTCCGATTTCTGGTTAGGGACTTCAATGTTGGTGTGGCGGCTAACATGTCCATACACCAGGACTCTGATAACCTACTTTTCGACTCAGTACATAAAAACACTATTTGTGGGGAAATAAAAAAATGGTACTTACATTATATAGGAATGGGTTGTGTTTTCCATGACCTTTGTGTTACTCTCCAGGTATACCCATTGGCAATTGTAAATCTTGTTTCCTTACAAGATGCCTCTGTGATGCATACCCTCTAGAATTCAGCAGCACGATCACGAGGATGAACCCCACAGTGATGAGGCTTCGATACAGGGACCGGTTTCCTCGGTGTTTCTACCAGGTGGTGCACCAGTTGTGTCACCACCCGTGGAGCAGCCTATGGTACCTGCAGTACCAAATGATGAGGAGCGCATGCTTAGCGTGCTCCATGAGTTCCATAGATAGAGACCCCTCATATTCTGAGGCGAGACCGATCCTCAGGAAACTGAGGACTGGCTTGAGGTAGTGACTAGAGTTTGTTGTCTAGTAAGGACTCCAAAAGACCAGATGGTGATCCTAGGAGTGATCCTTCTTCAGGGTTCGATGGGACGGTGGTGGAGTCTGACCACATAGAATCACGACAAGGAGACTCTTTCATGGATGGAGTTTGAGAAACTCTTCAAGTATTAGTTCCCTCTTGTTACGATGAGAGCTGTGCGTATCTAAGAGATTCTTCATCTCTATTAGGGTAGTATGTCAGTAGTTGACTGTTCATCAAGGTTAACCAACCTTTCCATGTACTCGAAATGGTCACGGATTAATACATCAGAACTTGAACCGTCGAGCGAGTTATACGATGAGACATCTAAGCTAGTGTCGTGCCTATATGCATATCTACTTATGCTAGGGTGCCCGAGTGAGCCTTGGTGATCGAGTGCTTCTTGGCATAGAAGAGACAGGTGACGGATGTTAGCAGCATGCAGACAGGAACGGAGACCTCGACAGTAGGGAGCCGACGTCAGGCACATGGATCTCGACTTGGGAAATGTCATAGGAGGAACCATGATAAAGGATCAATTGTCCAGGGATAAGGGGATGGATCCAGTCAGCCTATGGAGACGTGATGTTATGCATGCCATGGTAGGGGACATCTCTCTAGAGATTGTTCGACCGGTCGAGCTGCTGATAGGGAAGCGGTGGATGGACCCCCAAGGTAGGGGCATAGAGTGGATTAGATAGACCCTCCTGGTAGCAATATGGAAGAGGAGAAAGGAGAGCTGTGGGTGGTGGAAGATGCTTTGACTTACTTCCACCACCACCGACAGGAGGTCCGCATCAGGCTCAGGGAGATGGGGGACAGGGATAGAGACAACTTCATGCAGTTGAAGCATATGACCCAGGGGATCCATGGAAGATTCGATGTACGGTCTGTGTATTTTCTACCTTAGATTATGTACTTATAGATACATGTGGCAGTCACTCCTTTATAACCACATGTCTTGTACAAAACCTCAAGATTCTGGTAGAACCGTTGACTCGATCCGAACATTTGGAGACACCTACGGGAGGAGACTCGATGATCACACACCTATGAGGATAGTTTGATCTAACCCTTGGAGGTGAGAGTTTTGTGTGGAACCTCTTGGTGGTAGCATCGAGGCATTATAACGTCATTCTCATTATGGATTGGTTATCTTTGGTTAATGCCCAGAATGACTGTTTTAGGTGTAGAGTGTGGTGTGTCATCCGTGATGGAATGATGTTTTCCTTTGTTGGAGAAAAGGAGAATCATGCAGTATAGAATTGGACCATGCATAGGAGGGTGAAGCCAATCACTCATGAGTTTTCTAGCCTTCCTCCCAAATAAGTGGATGTTGTGATCTCCTAGTTTCGAGTAGTAGTGGAGGAGTATGAGGATATCATTCCCAAAGATTTTCCAGGATTACCTCCCCACCGGGAAATCAAATTATGCATCGACTTACACCTCTGGATGGAACTAATTTCCTCATCAGCTTATCGGATGGCTCTGATAGAGCTTCATGACCTGAGGGTGCAGTTGGAGGATTTTCATAGCAAGGGTTTCGTGAGACCCAATGTTTCACCCTAGGCATCCCCGATCTTGTTTTCCAAGAAGGTAGATTGGAGTCTAAGGTTGTGCATGGATCACCGATGCCTGAACCAAGTGACGATGAAGAATAAGTATCCACATCCAAGGATCAATGACCTATTCGACTAGTTAAGAATATCATAGTAGTTCTCGAAGTTTGACCATCAATCTGGTTATCACCAGCTACGACTGCAGGAAGAGGATATACCGAAGAAGGCTTTCAGATGCTGCTACGGGTACTATGAGTACTTGGTGATGCCTTTCTGCATAACAAATACCCTTGTAGTGTTCATGTGACTTATAAACCGGATCTTCTAGCCGAACATGGACCAGTTCTTAGTGTTCTTCGTCAATGGCATCCTTGTGTACTCGATGTCAGAAGAGGAACTTGTGAGACACCTGAGGATGGTTCTAGACGAACTTCAGGAGCACCATCTTTATGGGAAGCACTCAAAGTGCCAGTTTTGTATTTAGGAGGTCCACTTTCTAGGACATGTCATCTCAGCAGATGGGGTAGCTGTAGACCCAGCAAAGGTGGAGGATGTGTTAGCATGGTAGCCCCCTCGGTGTGTGACAACGGTGCAGAGCTTCCTTGGATTGGCATGATATTACCAGAGAATCATTCTTTATTTCTCCCAGATCATAGCACCAATGACAGCCTTGACCCAGAAGGGGAAACCCTTCATGTAGACGGAGAAGTGAAAATAGGCTTTCGAGCAGTTGAGACAGAGTTTGACAAGCTCCCCAGTCTTGAGATTGTCGGAGGAGGGTGTCAAGTACATAGTATTTCGCAACGCATCAAGGACCGGGCTTGGTTGTGTCCTGATGCAGAGGAAAGTAGTGATTGCTTATGGTTCACACCAGCTTATGCCACATGAGCAGAACTATGAGACCCATGACCTCGAGTAGCCAGTGGTAGTCTTCTCATTCATGATGTGGTGAAACTACCTTATGGGCGAGCAGTTTATCTTCCACTCTGACCATAAGAGCCTCAAGTACCTCTTCTCATAGAAGAATCTGAATCTGAGGCAGTGGCATTGGCTAGAGTTCATCCAGGATAATGATTTTGAGATCATAGATACTCCTAGGACGGGGAACAAGGTGATAGATGCTCTTATTAGAGGGTCGATCTCGCCGCTGTTGTGTGAGGCGATAGAGTGGTTAGTCGCGTTGTTGTTACCCTTCATGGATGGAGAGGATAAATCTTACCTACAGTCGATGGTTGTCACCCCTCCACTCATATAATGGGTTTGGGAGGCATAGAATGAGGATGTCGAATGGGTGGCCTTACATGCTCAGTTATCCACATGACGTTCTCTTTATGGATATTCTCTTAGTGGGGGAGCAAATACATCTTTTTAGAGGATGAATTGTTGTACTGGTGGAATTGCAGGAGGAGGTCCTGAGGGAGTTTCATATATCCCATTTGGCGGTACATACTAGAGTGTAAAAGATGTACCAGGATCTCCGAAGATAGTTCTGATGGTCAGGCATGATGAAGGCAGTAGCAGAGTTTGTTTCTGGATGCCTTACATGCCAGCAGGTGAAGGATGAGCACCAGGTTCTAGAGGGATTAGCTCAATGCCTGGAAGATCTAGAGTGGAAGTGGGATGGAATATTGATGGACTTCATGACAGGATTACCACAATCATCCAAGGGGAATAATTCCATCTGGGTGATCGTTGACCGAATCACCAAGTCGGACAACCTTCTAGCAATTGGGGAGTAGAGTTCCAGAGAAAGCTTGGGATTCCTCTACGTGCAAAAGATAGTTCAAAATCATGGAATCCCCTCGACAATAATATCAGACCAAGACACCTATTTCACATCCCGGTTGTGGAAGTGATTGTAGGAGGCTTTTGGGACTCAACTACACTGGAGCATAACATTTCATCCTGAGACAGATGGTCAGACAGAGAGGCCCATTCAGGTTCTGGATGATATGATCCGAGCATGTGTCTTGAAATTTGGTCGAAGTTGGGAGGACCACCTACCACAGGTGGTGTTTGTGTACAACAATAGCTACCACTCCACCAATGGTATGGCACTGTTCGAGGCCCTGTATGGGAGACCGTACTGGTCACCGCTTTGCTGGACCGACCACAGAGAGTTTACACTCATGGGTCTATAGTTGGTGCGAGCAACCACCGAGAAGGTGCAAATCATCCCGAAGTGGATGAAGAGTGTACCGAACCGGAATAAGACTTATGCTGGCAGATGAAGGAGACCTCTGGAGTTCAAAGAGGGAGACCACGTCTTTCTACGGGTCTCACCTCGATGAGGGTAACATAGATTTGGATGAGGTGAAAAGATATCTCCGAGGTTCATTGGACCATTCTAGATATGGTGTAGAGTTGGAGAGGTGGCGTACTACCTAGCTCTACCGCCACTATTGCATCTGGTACATGATTTCTTCCACGTGTCATAGATGAGAAGGTACGTGCATGACCCATTTCATGTCATTGACTAGGGCTGTAACACCCAAATATTTTACGAGATATATTATTTTTAGTTTCTTTGATGTCTTCTATTATACACTACACCAAGATTAGCTTGTACTATATGAAACACCGTATTAGCTTGCAGTATATGCAAAACTATTCTTGGCTTGTGGTACACACAATTTCAAGTTCATTTTGTGGAAATTATTCTACACAACATTAAGTATAGATTTTGTTTAATGTATAAATGAAATAAGTTTTTATTATGTTATACACAATATCAATTTAATCTTTCACTACACACAGCCCTGACTTGGCTTGAATTACACGCAATCAAGACCTTCTTCGATAGTGTATGTAGTACGTAATACCAAGTTTCACTAAATGATATATTATTATAATATTATTATGAACTAGCCGTTATGAATACTAATAACCAGTTTTTGAAATTTTATAAATTTAACCTTTGAAAATGGATTTAATTTTTCAATTTGGAATATCGAAATTAGCCTCGGGTGAATTTTTGGTATTTTTCTGAAGACATTCAATTTTTGATCAATAGTGGAAAAATGAGTTATAGTTTTAAACCATTTTTTAAGGAATTATTTATTTTATTTAAATATATTTTAGGTCAAAAATGATATATAATACCTATATAAGTTCAATGTAATTCATTGGAGTCATTTTATAATAATTTTAGATTTATAAAAATTTTCTTGAACGTTTCACTTTCTTTTACCCACCTCCTTGGAGAATTTGAAAAATTACATAAAACATAATTTTACCGCTTCTGTGAGTGGAATTTCAAAAATCAAAGAGACATGGTTAATAACAAGGAGTAAAATGTTGTTCAAAAAGATAAAAAATAATTTTTGTTGAATAGTAACTTTTTACTTTTATTTACCACTATTAAAAGTAAAAAGGGTAATTAATGGTAAAAATGATATTATTATTACACTAACACATATCCTAATTCTATTGGATAAGAGTAATTTGACCAAAAACAACGTCAGGAAAAAATTATGACTATTTAGGTCCACTTGGACTAGATTAGGACATTTATTATTAATTTATATAAAGAAGGGTTAAAATAGATAAAATAAAAGTTTAATAACTAAATCAGTTTTAATATAGGGTAATACATAAAATAAATTAGACTATAAAAATTAATTAGAAATATAAAAATATTTCCAACATAATGGTATTTTATATATAATTTTTAGACATTAAATAATTTAATATATTATTGACACAATGATTATGCAGTAATTACATTACTAAAGAAATATCAATATAATTGATGTTAGAAATACACAAATAAATGTAATTTGATACATTTTATGAATTAAACTAATTTTCTAGGTTAATATGATATGTTAGTATTTATTCAATTAAAATTTTTCTAACTAATAATGTTTTTATTATTTTCACAAAAATCAACTACCAAATAGTGTTAAAATTGACATAAAATAGTTTTTAAAACAAATATTATATTATTAATTGTTATTATATTCCTAAAAATCTAAGGTTCATCCAAATGACTTAGATAAGGATATATATATTAATAATGAACCACTTGTGGTTCGTTTGCCTTGTTATAGTATGTTTATTAACCATATAGAGTAAGAAAACAAAAAGAGACGGTAAAAGATAAATTATTTAACTTAATGTTAAATCAAAATGATAAGGTTAAAATAGTAACCTAAAATTGCCTAAAACCTATTGGATGAGGGTATTTTGACCCATACCTACTTTATCTTCTAAATAAATCAATTCAGAGCTATTATAAATCGAATATGAATTTATGATAAAATAATAGTTTAAGTTTTTTCAAAGGATCCCCTCTCCTCCATTATAAAAAAGGCACCCCTTCCCCCTTCTCTTCACACAATTTTGAGCCTTGAAGCTCGGCCAACCCCTGAACAATTTATCTTCTAAACCTTTCTATTTATATCATAAAGGTTCTGGTCATCTCAAAAGACCAACTCTGGTGCCCTATGATGAAGATTAAAGGAGGTGCGTCGAGGAAGAGGTAATCTCTTCGACCGACACTTTCAAGTTTCTTTCATCTTCTACTTCCTCTTATTTAGTTTTTTCATTATAAAGTAATAACACCAGTATTACTTATATAATGATATGTTATTATAAATATGAAAAAACCCTATTTCACCCTCTATCCATCCTACATAAAATGAAATCATTGCGCATGTGTACATACGAAATACCATCTCCACGCCGTGGTGTGATCAGTTCTTCCACCACCACCTTACTTGGATGGGTATAATGGTGTAAAGAATAACTGTGTATGATTATTTTAACATCTTACTGATTTTAAGATATTATATCATCCACTAAAATAACATTCAATAAATATGGTAATGATATCATCGCTCGTGCGTACATATGGATTACCATCTCCACGACGCGATGAGATTAATTTTCCATGTTAACAATTCAAGAATGATTATAAAGTATATATAATAGTAAATCATGAAATATATGAAATAATAATTCTACTGGATTTATGTATATATATATATGTATGTAATCTACTTAATTCCATTCAATTAAATAAGGAAATGAAAAACAACATTACTGCGTACGTACGACCTACCGTCTCCATGAACGGTGTGTTTATTTCCATTTATTGATATATTATATATATGTATATTCTGAATATATATTATATATAATCATGTTTTATATTCTGGAATTAAGTAATAATGATCTAATTAATCATGTTAATAATTACAAGTCAAAACACGGACGATAAATGAAACGATTTTACCCAAAACGTTGCTTTAACATGGAATTGACAAATGAACGTATAATATAAAGTCACAAGTGAATCATATATGATATCATAAATATTATTATGGTTTTTTACAAGTTAATAATTTGTTTAAACCCACTATACATGCGTCTTAGACACATACAAAAGAAATTGGACATAAGGTAAGGGATAACTATTCCAATCTCATTCTTATCCGAGATTGGTATTCGTATGTATTTACTGGGGTTATTGTTATCATCCATGACCATGATTTCTAAAAATGTTTTCAAGTATTTTTAAAGTCCATTTTACCCATTTTTGAAATTTACCACATGTTATGAAATTAATCTTACTTTTTTTTACCAAACGATGAACTTTTTGACTTTTCCGAAAAATGTATTAGAAAACTATTATTTTTAAATTATACGGCTTGAACGGATTTTAATGGTTTCATAAAGCCTCATTTTCATGAAGCATAATATACAATATTTTATTACTATTTTCAAAAAAATACATTACTTTTAAAATTTCATGACATTTTGTGAAAATAAAATGATTTTGAAGAAGAAATGATATTTTCCTCAAGAATTCATTTCAAGTGTTTTATCAAAACCATTTTCTATCTAAGATGACAATATTTCATATGTTTGTGTTTCAAGTATAATGTCTCTATGATTTACATGGTTTCACTTATATTATGAAGAAATGATATCCATTTGTTTTATATGGATTATGTTATGATGGGATGATGTTTATGAAACCTATTTTATTCATTGAGTTATGATGATTGATTTATGTTTATGTTGTGGCACACATAAGAATGATTTAATTATGAGATGGGTGGGACATATATCTCCCTACAATGCATTGGGTAAATATTTATATCTCATGCGATAGACTTGGCTGGAACAGTAAGTTAATCTGGTTCAGTGATACAGGACTGAAACGAGAGGTGAACCTGATTCAAAAAGGGACTTTGTCCACTAAGATGGTCTTAGTAGAAATGACTTGGCTACTATGGAAATCATATCATGTGATTAATTGTTTCCACAATTACATGTTTTATTCTAATGATATTTTATCATGATTGATGTATCTATGACTTATGTACTGATATTTTTTTATGTCATTGCTCAAGATTTTGATGTTCAAACATTATGTTCATGTTTTTATGTTCAATGGTATATGGTTTGTTTTATTCTCTCCATGCTTACCCTTACTAAGCATTTAAGCTCACCATTTATATTTTTTCTTTTTCCCAGGATATAAAGAAAAGTTTTAGGTATGAAAACCAAATGGAAAGATATTTATGGGAGATGTTGAAGATCTTTTACAATGATTAGAAGATTTTTTTCAGAGTGTCCAAAGACACTAAACTATTATGATCCTTGAGTGTTGGTTTTTGTTATGTATTAAGTGTTCTGCAAAAGTAATGTAATGTCCATGTATGTCATGATTTGGGTCTCTATAGATGGTATCAGAGGAAAAGTTTATTTAAACTTTGGAAACTAGGAATCGAAAACTTTAGTGAAATCCCTAGAGATATTTATAAGGTATGTCTCAGGATGTCCTAATGGTTAATTACAAGTATAGGTTATAGTCCTAGAACTACGATAAAAATATTATATTTAAACCTAATATGTTAGATATTGAAGTTACTCCCCCTTGAGTATGATTTTGGCCTCTCACGCTATTCTTTTTGGGTTTTAGAAAATGGCTGGAAATGGGAAGGTTCACGGTAATGGAGGATATTATGGACAGTGGAATTATATTCATAATGAGACACCAAATGAAACGGGATTTGGAAGTCCAAACATAGTTATTATTCCTAATCATCAATCTCATAACATGATCAATAATCTCAGCTTTGTTAAGTTTCCAAACTCGGCTAATAAGAGAAAGATAGAGTTTCATGATGACATAGAGGAAAGAAAGTTCAATTCCCCTCATGTAAATTATGTGGGAAGAGGCATCAGGGAGAATGTTTTAAAGGAACTGGAAGATGCTTTGGGTGTGGAAAAGAAGGACACAAATCTAGTAATGTCAAAGGAAAAGGTTCAGTTAACACCCTGGATAAGGATAATGGTATTGCGACGACATCAACAATGATTAGATGTTTTAAATGTGGAATGTATGGGCATTATGCAAACCAATTTCCTAATAGAAAATCTAATGATGAGAATTAGCATTTTCATATAGGTAGTATTTATGTTGATGATGATGAGGAGACTAAAAATGATATATGAGATGAAAGAAGTGTTGATGCTTGGACAATGGTTTAATAAGGTACTGGAGTAATTGTACGTTTATCAAGAGTTATGTTGTATATGTAATTTAATGGTACTATGGAATAAAGAAACATCTAAGGATTGTTACACTATTATTTTTCCTAAAGTATTTGAAAGTATATGTTGAATGGTATTGGTAACCATGAAAGTTTATTCAGATATTTTTTGGAAAGAAAATTATATGCACATAATGAAGGGAAAAAGAGAAAATGAAATGAGCTCATGACTGATATCATTGTTTGAGTAAATAAAAATTTTGGGATTTTGGTATGTGGAAAGAGTAAACATTTGATAGCATTAATGTTTTTACTAAGGATCAATGGGTATTAATTTTTCAAGAGAATACAAGATTAATGTTTTCACATGTTTGGAATGTCACTAACATGATATATCGTATGATATATTGGGTATAAATGATGGTATTCACATGATTTTTTGATGACATTTCTAGTAATCATTTTCATTATACTATAATATTGGTTAGAAGTATTTTAGATAATCCTAAAGATTGGAATGGATTATGTTGAACATAAGTTAGTATTGTTTAAGAATAGAAAATTTTTTCGATATTATGGATGGGATGATATAATAATGTAGTTTTAGAAAAAGGACAACCTACAGGATAGGCGAAAACCCATTGCATCAGACAAGGCTGTGGTAATCGAACCCACTACCGAAGTACGACAGGCCTTTATCGCATACCACTAGCCTACAGGAAGTCCCTGGTTAGTAAAAACTAGTTTATTTATATTAAGTGGTATGATATATGAAGTATAATTCCAATTTCACTATATATGGACTTATGTATATTTAATAAATTTTTCTCTCCTTTTGTTTGAGACAGATGGAATGACCTATCATTATATCGTATGATCTGATAACACTCACAAAAGACAAATTAAACTTTATTTCTATTAGAGATAATGTGGAAATTGTTAAAGGCACAAACAACAGTAAGATTTTACCAAAATCATGTAAATATTTCTTTTAATTCAATAATTCATCAAATTTAGGGAAATGATCATGAAAAGAAAAAAAAATTCCTAGTGTCCTTATATCTGATGAATCAGATGGTACCTTAAATTGTCACAAATTTATGGCATTGTGATTGTTGGATTTTTCACAGCCATGTCCTCTACCACTCTCCATCAGAACTTGATAGTTATATTTCTCTTCCATATCCATATTTTCACCTATATACATCTAAATAGGAACCCATGTGATGAGTTACTTTGGGTATCCATTTTGTTTCTAACTTTCCTTTTTAAAATTATGATTTCTTATTCCTTTTTACAATGTTGGCTTCTATGAATTGAACTTTCATGTAGTAAACGATTTATAACCCTGACGAATTTTGAGGGCCAAATTCATATTAAGGGGGGTAAAATGTAACACCCAAGATTTTATAAGATATATTATTTTTAATTTCTTTGATGTATTCTATTATACACTACCCCAAGATTAGATTGAAATATGCACAACACCATATTAGGTTTTAGTATACGCAACACTATTTTTGGCTCGTGTTACAAACAATTTCAAGTTCATTTTGTGGAAATTATTCTACGCAACATTATGTATAGATTTTTTTTAATGTATAAATGAAATAAGTTTTGATTATTTTATTTTCTACTCAAAAAAAATCATTCACTACACGCAACCCTGACTTGGCTTGCATTACACGCAATCAAGACCATTTTCGATAGGATATGTAGTACACAATATCAAGCTTCACTAAATAAAATATTATTATAATATTAATATGAACTAGCCGTTAGGAATAGTAATACCCACTTTTTAAAATTTTATAAATTTTATATTTTAAAATGGAATGCATTTTTGTATTCAGAATACTGAAACTAGCCTTTGGTGAATTTTTGGTATTTTTCTGAAAACATTAAATTTTTGATGAATAGTGAAAAACACCGAGTTATAGTTTAAAACCGAATTTTCTATTTAAATAATTATTTATTTTACTTAAATTTAATTTAGGTGAAAATTGATATATAATACCTATATATGTTCAATGTAATTAATTGGAGTAATTTTATAATTATTTTAGATATATGAAAATTTTCTTGAACTTTTCACCGTCTTTTACCCACCTCATAGGAGAATTTAAAATTTTACATAAAACTTAATTTTACCGCTTCAACGAGTGGAATTTCAAAAATTTGAGAGAAACAGTTAATATCAAGGAGTAAAATGTTGTACAATAATATCAAAATAATTTTTGGTAAATAATAACTTTTTTCTTTTATTTACCACGGTTAAAAGTAAATAGAGTAATTAAGGGTAAAAATGATATTATTATTACCCTAAAACATGTCCTAATACTATTAAATAAGTTTAATTAGACCAAAAACAACCTTAGGAATAAAATATGACCATTTAGGTCCACATGTATTAGATTAAGACATTTATTATTAATTTATTTAAAGAAGGGTTAAAATAGTTAAAATTAAAGTTTAATAACTAAATCATTTTTAATATAGGATTATACATAAGATAAATTAGACTATAAATAATAATTATATTGTTAGAATATTTCCAAAATAATGGTATTTTATTCATAATTTTTAGAGAATAAATAATTTAATTTATTTATGACATGATGATGATGCAGTAATTACCTTATTAATGAAATATTAACATAATTGATGTTATAAAAACACAAATAAATGTAATTTGAGACTGTTTATGAGTTAAAATAATTTTATAGGTTATTATGAAATGTTATTATTTACTAAATTAAATTTTATCAAATTAATAATGTTTTTATGATTTTCACAAAAATCAATTTCCAAATAGTGTCAAGATTGACATAAAATCATTTTTTAAAAAAATATTATATTATTAATTGTTATTATATTCAAAAAAATCTAAGGTTTTTCCAAATGACTTAAATAAAGTTATATATATAAATAATGAACCAGTTGGGGTTCCATTGTCTTGTTATAGTAATATTAACCATATAGTTAAGAAAACAAGAAGACACGGTAAAAATTAAATAATTTGACATAGAGTTAAATCAAAATGATAAGGTTAAAATAATAAAAAAACATGGATAAAACCTATTGGTTGAGAGTATTTAGACCCATCCCCACCTTAGATTCTAAATAAATCAATATAGAGCTATTATGAACAGAATATGACTTTATTATAAAATAAAATTTTAAGTTTTTCCAAAGTTGCCCCTCTCCTCCCTTATAAAAAGGGCACCACTTCTTCTATTCACACATAGTTGTGCCTTGAATCTCGTCCAACCCCTGAAAATTTCTCTTCTAAACCTATCTATTTATATAATAAAGGTTCTGGTCTTCTCAAAAGACCAACTCTATAACCCTAATAAGAAGTTTAAAGGAGGTGCGTCGAGGAAGAGGTTATCTCTTCTACCGACTCTTTCAAGTTTCTTTGTTCTTCTACTTACTCTTATTTAGTTGTTTCATTAAAAAGTAATAACACCAGTATTATTTATATACTGATATTTTATTATAAATATTAAACAACCCTATTTCACCCTCTATCTATCCTACGAAAAATGAAAACACCACGCGTGTGTACGTAAAGAATATCATCTCCACGCCGTGGTGTAATAAGTTCTTACACCACCACCTTACATGGATGGGTATAATGGTAAAGAGAATAACTATATATTATTCTAATAACATCATACTGATTATAAGATATTATATAATCCACTCCAATTCCATTAAATAAATATGGGAACGATATCACCGCTTGTGGGTACGTAAGGATTATCGTCTCCATGAATGGTGTATTTGATTCCATTTATCGATCTATTATATTTTTGTATATTCTAAATATATATTATATATAATAATGATTTATATTCTATAATTAAGTAATAATGATCTAGGTAATCATATTAATAATTACAAGTCAAAACACGGATGATAAATGAAAAGATTTTACCCAAAACGCTGCTTTAACGTGGAATTGACAAAAGAACGGATAATATAAAGTCGTAAGTGAATCATATATGATATCATAAATAATATTATGATTCTGTTACAAGTTGATAATATGTTTAAACCCACTATATAGTATTATTGGACACATACTGAAGAAATTGGACATAAGTTAAGGGATAACTATTCTAATCTCATTCTAATCCGAGATTGTTATTCATAAGTATTTACTAGGGTTATTATTATCATCCATGCCCATGTTTTCAAAATAAAATTATTTTTTTTAAAGTCCTTATTCCCATTTTGAAATTTAACACATTTTATGAAAGGAATATAACTTTTTTTACCACACGAGAAACTATTTGACTTTTACAACAAAAGTACGAGAAAAATATTATTTTTAACTTATACGGCGTGAACAGATTTTTACGGTTTCATAACTCCTGATTTTCATGAAGCTTACTCTTCAAGGTTTTATGAATATTTTCAACAAAATTATTTTCGTTTAAAATTGCATGGAATTTTGTGAAAAGAAAACGATTTTGAAGAATAAAGGATATTTTCCTCAAGAATTCATTTCAAGTGTTTTATCAAAACAATTTTCCATATAAGATGCCATTATTTCATATGTGTGTGTTTCAAGTATAATGTCTTTATGATTTACAAGGTTTAACTTCTATTTGGATGAAATGATATCCATTTTATTTATTTGGATTATGTTATGATGGGATGATGTTTGTGAAACCCATTTTATTCTTTGGGTTATGATGATTGATTTATGTTTAGGTTGGGGCACACATAAGAATGATTTCATTATGAGATGGGTGGGACATATATCTCCATCCAAAGAATTGGGTAAAGATTTATATCTCATGAGATAGACATTGCTGGAATGGTAAGTTAATCCAATTCAATGATACAGGACTGAAACATGGAGTGAACTCAATTCAGAAAGGGACTTTTTCCACTAAAATGATCTTGGAAGAAATGCCTTGGCTACTATAGAAATCATATCACGTGCTTAATGTTTTCCAAAATTACATGTTCTATTCCCAATATATTTTATCATGATTGATATATCTATGACTTATGTACTGCTATATTTTATGGCATTGCTCAAGATTTTGATGTTTAAACATTATGTTCATGTTTTTATGTTCAATGGTATATGGTTTATTTTATTCTATCCTTGCTTACTCTTACTGAGAATTTAAGCACACCCGTTATATGTTTTCTTTTCCTGAGGATATAAAAAAAAATTTATGTATGAAAACCAAAGGGGAAGATCTTTATGGTAGATGTTGAATATCGTTCACAATTATTTGATAATTTTGTTCCGATGTTAAAAAGACACTAAATTATTACGATCATTAAGTGTTAGATTTTATTTTGTAATATGTATTCCAAAAAACTAATGTACTATCCATGTATGTCAAGCTTTGGGTCTCTACAAGGGTGGGCTGGATATCAAGGATGGAGAGACCTTTACTGAGTACCCTGTGTAGATCGAGGATCGGCATGATAGGATCCATCATGGGTGATTGATAACCTTGGTTCATGTCCAGTGGATGCATGTGAATATTCAGGAGAGCACATGGGAGTAGGAGGCCCGTATCCGTACCCAGTACCCACATCTTTTTGGGTAGCCTTTGTTTTGGATTTTTGGGGACATAAAGCCCTATGGTGGGGAGAATGTAATATCTTTTATTTTTTGTGTATTACTTTTAAATATTATATGGAATTATTGCCAGACCAAGCACGATGATGGAACATCATTGTAAGGCCCGGTGATCCCAAATTGGTTGTTTGTACATTTTTTCATTATTAGAGATGGCAGTTCTGTGCTGCTGTGGCAGTTTCCAAATGGATGTCCGGATTAAAAAAATATGAGGGAACCATTGCAACCGGAATGATGAATTTACCTAAGAAAGAGCCTAACCTCCACCGGTGCAGTTCGGGGAAAAAAGTCAATTTTTGGATGTTTATGTAAAATAAAATAAAATGAATTCAGAAGTTTATTTTATTTCTTTTATGGAAATATCCTCTATAGCACAGCGACGGGGCATCTATTTTCTTAATAAATGCCAGGTCATAATGACTCATAAATGGCATGATGGACTCATTAATACCAAAAAATACTTTTGAATTCCAAAATACATTTCCCTTTTTATTGGGATAGTCGATCGTTGATCATTTGATAATGGTTGAGAGGAAACTCTGTAGAAAACTCTCAGCGAAAAACAGTGACATATCGAAGCTACAAATTGGTACACCAACAAGGTTGGAGGATCCCGATGATGATGGTATCACAAACTATTTTTTGGTGATATATCCCTTCTTAAAATTAGTTGTTTGTTATTTAATTTTTCCCCCATTTTCGAGTTAAATGATGAAAGAAAATCATCCATGAAAAGGTTAATCCACAGATTCGTACGTTCTTCCGGGAGGGATTTCTTTCGGATGATTATGGGGGAAATAATCCATGTGGATTCGTTGTTGATTTCTGATCCGTTTAAGCCTACTAATGGGAGATGATCAATGATGTGACGAATTGTGGCAGAGGTTCATTCCTTGATTTGTTTTATTGAATTTCTTCCCTTTTTTCTCCACTTTCTTCGTGGGGTGACAAACAACGGAACATTGCACATCTGTTATATGACACAACAATCCCAATTTGAAGAATCGACACCACAACGACCTTGTAGAGGTGCGGCGATGATGGTGGAAAATGAATCGGACTGGATCAGGAAGCATCGTTCTTCGAATGTTCTTTACGCGAGAGGATCAAAGAATGTTTTAGGGGCCTATCAGAGGTCAATAATCACCAAAAGATGCTTCTTTGTGTCAGGGTGACCAAAACCTGAGAGTTTTGTTGCTATCGGATGACCAGATCGATGAAATGATCATCACTAGAGGAACGACGGTGGAGGTCCGCATTTTTTGTAACTTCTAGAATACGCGACGTGTACTTTGAAAGAACATGCCATGTAGTACTAGTGGCGGCTAGGGTTTTGGGGGACAAAGAGGAATCACATAGTGTGTTTGACTTTCCCCGAATCTCAGTGTGTATTTTAGGAAGTACACAAATACGATATGATCTACACATCTTTAGAACACGACGTGTACAGTATGGAAGGGGAAGCTATATGGGAGTTGGCATGTATCCCCAGGATACACAGACATAAGATGGAGGACACGACCGTGTACTCCATCACATAGCCAGGTGAGGCTAGTATCACGGGTCACCCCGTTTACCGATTACACGGGTTAGAGTACACGGGTTGAAGACTGTGTACAAGAACATGCCCAGCGTACACGGAGCCAACCCCAGTCACTCAGACACGACGTGTGCACTGTACTACAAGCCGTGTACCCAATTTTATACACGACCTACTTTACGACAGAAGTCGTTATATATTGGCAGTATCCGGGTTTAGACAACATGTCGTGTAATATTTCTACACACCATGTACTTTTTGTAAAAATACATGGTCCTCTTGTTCACCGTATCTTGGGCATATTTTGTTTGGGTTAGTTCCCCTTATTATTGTTCCCCGGAAGGTTTGGCATCATTTCCTTCTACAAGATTATTATCCCCTCAGCAGGAAATTCTATGATAGAGTCAGGCATCCATCTGAGAGTCCTGAATCAAGATCCTCTATCCATTCTTGACCCTATGTAGAGTCCGGCATCGATGTGACTAACTCCACTAGGCATCTAACATATACCTAGAAGGTGAATTCCAGATGAGTCGTGGTATCCCCCATGGCCCTGGCAGTGATCCTCATATGTGTATCGTGATATTTCTCAATCAGGAGTGTGTCTCCCATAATGAGTGCATATATCTACCGTAACCATAGCACTAAGGAGTGTGTCACCAATAATGAGTGTCACTACCTCTAGTGATGTTTACCAATGAAAAATACATCTCAGAGGGACATCATCAGTGCTATAAGTCTCGTGGAGTGTGTTCTCATGGAACAAGTGCTTCGTGGAATCATTGAACTAAATCCCTAACAGGGATATGCGGTTGTGTGAATTGTCTCTAGACTATGGGTCTGTGTTTTTAGTATTTCGGGTTTGTGTTATATGTTCTCTAGACATATATTCTGCATAGATGACTATACCTTTAATTTGTGTACTACTTTGTGGTATTTGAGGCCCTCTACTAAGTATTGTTTTACTCACCCCCACACCTGCTTTGACCGCACGTGTCGTGTCTTATGTAGAAAATCATCCATTTGATAGAGTCTAGGTAAGTCTAGGATAAGAACGAGATTTTGGATTTCCCTACAGGCTGAGACGTTCATACGGCTACGAGCAATGGTCCTAGTACCTTTTTTTTAATGTTTGGACATTGCATCTTTCAAACTCTTGTTCTGGTGGGCTTGTATTCTGGACCAGTTTACATTCAGTACTTTACCTTTTGTCGTACTCTGTTGGTTGGGTTTAGTTGTATGCATGCATTTTGCTCCTTAGTGTTTTTACATTTCAGTATTTGTGGGTTTCAAGATGTGTGCATGTGTACAGGAACTTAGGCAAAGCCTCCCATGTAATTAATATGCCTACTCAGTGCTAGTCACCAGCCCCTGGCCTGTTGAAGGTGGGCTTGGGGAGTCGTGGGGCGGGCCCCACTGGGATGGGTCATGACACAAGTATCACCCAATGCATGGATTAACCTGAGTCCATCCCAATCTCGCAAAAAGGAGTCGAGTGTCATCTGAGGCTAGCTTAGCCACATTTCCAATAGATCCGTCTCAATGGGCCCTTTTGGAACCCGTATCTCTCAAAAGTATTTGATTGTCAAGGGATTTCTCAGTCCGGAAAAGCCAAAAAAACCACCCCCATCACATAAAGGTAACCCTTAAATAATGAAGGATCTATGTGTGGCCCGTAATATGGGACCCTCCCCCTATCCCCACCCTAAATTTAATTAATGTATTCACTGCAACAGATATAACATAATTAGCTTATAAAGTCGAAACTTGAAAACTCACGAGATATACCCGCATCACAAGGCATAAATATTACAGTATATAATTACAAATTGAAAGTAAATATATATATCATATAAACCATAGAAGATAATGCAAATTTAAATAATAATCAGTTCAGTATAAAAACTTGAAAGACAATATACATATCATATCAATCTCTACAGATAATGCACATCTAAATAATAAGCAGTTTAGCATTACAACTTGTAAGGAAATATACATATAATATCAATATCATTTGATAATGCTCATATTAACAATAATCAGTTCATCATAATATGTTCCAATGATCCAAAAATTAATGTCAATGTTCAAAGAAACTATTTATTAAATTAAATTACAATAAAAAGGGGCTTCACAGCCCATACAATTTATTAAACAATAAAACCAGTAAACTGAAGATTACACCGACCATGTCGGCACACCTATAGGGGTGTCTGACATTGTTGCAACAATTCAAACTACTATTTACTTAATTTTAAAACAATAAAAAGGGACTACGCAATACATGCAGTAAATTAAATATAAACCCGGATAACGGAAAAAGATACAGTGACCTCATTGGCACACCCAAAGTTGTGTCTGAACTTGTTGAAACCATTTAAACAAATTAATTTAATAGGATTAAGTCTATGAAAATTAAGCAAAACCATTAAAGTAATTAAAATGGGTAAAATTGCAAAAAGTCATTAAACACTGACTAACAGCACCACATCATGTTTTAATAAATTACAACCGAATGGAGGGAAAGAAAGTAGGCACTCTACCGTTTAGTTTTAGATGACACTAATATCTACAGAGGGCTTTAATTTGACCAAAAATGGATGATAATGAAGTAATTTTAGAAAAACCCCAAAATATGGTAAGAATATTCCGCGACGAACTGTGTGCCGAATACTCAATAGAATCGAACAATTAAACTTGCAAAATATTAGCCTTTCCCAAAGGTTTACAGTTCACCAGATGGAAATGGAATCAGATGTCAGACGGAGGTGCATAGGCCTTCCATTTGGGATGTTGATTGGGGTGATGGTTTTGAAGGCTGCGACATAATGAGTGGGAGAGGGAGAGAGGAGAGGAAAAAAAGAAAAGATAAAAATGAAAGAAAAAGAAAAAAAAGAAAAACTAGCAAAAAATAAAAGATAAGGGAAAAAGGAAATAATCGAAAAGGATAAAATGAAACAAAATAATGGAATGCAAAATAATAAAAATAATTAAAAACGGGAATCCCACATTTCAATTATTTTCATTTTCCCCATAACCCCATCTTTTTTTTGGTCAGAATTTTTGTTATATTTTATTTCGTTCTTTTAAATATTCTTTAAATATCTCATTAAACTTTTCAAATACTTAATTAATTATTTCAATCCTGAACACCCTTACAAAGGGTGACATGGCATTTTTCATGAAACATCTTCAAATATTTAAATTAAATAAAAAGCTGTCTAGGACCTGCAATGAGGTGCGCAGGGGCCCACCCCAGGCCACTTAACTAATTATACCGCAAGAAAGTAAAAATTATTAGTACCTGATTAAGTCTGGGACGTTACAAATGAAGTATTTTTCTCCTTATAGTAATCATCAAAAATTATTATGCATTAGATAGTGAATTTTTATTTTTTATTAGTTTATTTATATAAAATCAATGTTATATTAAAAATTTAGTGGTACAAAATGTCCAATATTTCAAATATAGGTCAAGGGAGGGCCAAAAGACACTCATAAAATCATATTTGGACAAATTTTTTAAGTATTAACATGCTTAAATATTATATTAACCCCCTCATTGAACCTTTTATTCTTTACATTGGTGAAAATGATTTACTATAGTAACATTTCATTATTACAAAATAATGAAACGAAAATTATTAAATAATTTAAATATATTTATTCTAACTATAGAATTGATTTTTTTCGATTCCATCTTCCGAATTGGTAAAAATTATTTTTAATATAAGTTGGAAAAATGAAATAAATTCTGTTTTAAGAAGAATGTCTATATTTATAATAAAAATTATTTTACAGTAAAATCAAGTATAGTATTTTTTACCATTGAAATAATTATATTATGTTAAATAAAAGTTTAATTATTTGAAATGAAAACAAAAACCAAAATCAACCTTGTAAATTAATGATTAATAGTGAAGAAGAAAAATTTGTTTTTATTTTAATAAAAAAATTAATTCATTTTCAAAAATGCCAAAACTATATTAAAAATTTCTAAATTACTTTTCTAAACTCAATATATTATTTGTTAAATATAATTTTCTAAAATATGAAATATTTTATAAAAATAAATTAATTATTATGTCATGATGATATCATAAAAATGAGTTTATTCTTAAAAACTATTTTTTCACTGTTCACCAAAAAATTAACTATTTTATTGAAATTGGAAAGGAATATTATATGTTTATTTTTATATTATCGTCAAAAAATTTAATTCCTTGTTAGCAATTTATAATTTTAAATTTTAAAATGTATATATTTTTAATAAGATTAAAAACTAAAAATAAAAACCCACTTTCATATAAGAATGAACCTTTTTAACTGTATGTGATCTTAACCTTAATTTGTATAAATTACCAAAGAGTGTTAATTTTTATTAAAATTATAAAAACCTAATGTGTTTATGTTTACCATTAATTTTAATAAATTATTATTTAATTTAATTTTTGGTTGCATGTAACATAATCTATCGATTATAATATTATTTTGAGCAGAATTACATATAATAATCATAGGGAGTTACAATATCACTCTACTTAGTATATTAAAATATCTAAATTTATATCTCATGTTTTATTGAGAAGGGTTTTAAACATGTTCAAATCTAATTTCATCATGTAGAAGATGACTTTAATTATAATCAATTCAAAATGATCCCTGATAATAGAACATTAAAAATGAGAAAATGATAAAGAATGTGGGGTGGGAAATAAATTTATATAGGTGGAATGGAATACCATTTTATCTAAATAAATTAAATTTACTTTTTAAATAAACATCGTCGAATATATTAATACTTGGAAAATTATCATTTCTTCAATATGAATTAAATAATTCATATACCATTATGAGACACATAATAATGAATGAGATTAAAAAATAATAACCTGATATCTGAGTAATAAAAATCAATATATTTATATTCCCCTTTTTTGAGTTGTGGAATTATTTTACTATAATGATAGAGAATAAGTGAAACCCCACTAAAATGATTTATTATCATTTACTAAGAACTATTCCATCTTTTACATGCGATTTATGAAAATGTACACATTTTCGGCATCATATATTCTAAAAGATATATAAAAATGATTAATTTCTCAAGCATAAATCTCTATGATTAAAAATTTATCAATAATGAAATCCATTATATAGATGAAAAAGATTCCATATCATTTTTCATATTAATGAAAATATGAATTGTTACCAAAAGAAAATATAATATCCAATATAAATAAATTTTTATGTGACTAATTAATAAATTAATCACTAAAACCATTACAATAATACCCAAAATTCAATAAAATCTATTCAAAATATAATTTTACATGAAAATATTTAAATACTCATAAACGATTCCAATAAAAAACAATCACAAATATCTAATCACATATTTTACCAAAATAAAAAAAATATCTATAAATCACATTAATAACTCATAATGTTAGATACCATAAATGTAAAATACCCAATAATTTATTTTTCATAATATGCTAATATTTTCCATAAATAACCAGAATAAACATAAATGAACAATAAAATCAGATATTCTTCCAATGTATAACTCAAAAAAATTCCTTAATTAATATGAACAATTTTGACAAAAAAATCCTTTATCAACCAAAAAAATCTCATATTTAACATGTTTCGTATAATGTTCGCAAAAATATAGATGTCTTGTTTCAATATAAGATAAACCTCTAAGACAAATTTTTTGTAATCCCATTATCATATATATTGTAAAATATATATTTCTAACAACTTCTTAACCCTTTTACCTAATTAACCATAATTTCCTCAACCAAAAATATTGAATTCACCCTAAATGCTTTTAATACCCTTCAACATAGTTCCCCTAGAATAATAATATTTTCATGAAATTAACAACATTTAAAATCACCTGATAATTATATGGGTTACATATACCTCAATCATTTATTAAAATCCAAAATAATCATATCAAAAAATTACACTAATCACCTCAAAACCACATAATACCACGAAGGATATCAATGCATTTGAACATATTTTATTCCTTAAACTCAACAACACATTAATGAAATACCACTACATTATGAATAATGAATCCATACTTGTAGATACATAAATTATCCAACATCAATCATATGAGTTTAACCATGAATTCCCACTATATTCCATAATAATTTATTCTTATAATTCAATATATAAATCATATAATAAAATTCATTAATCTCAATCTAGTCATGTTTTATATAGTTTACATAACCATTATTGTTAACCTAATTTATTCCTTTTATATGTCATTTTTAGTTTCTATATCTTTAGATTATGACATTTTAATTATTTGTTGAATGGATTTTAGTAATACCCTTCAAGAGAAATCATACATGGACTTAGATTCATATAATTCATAAACTCTCAACATATAAAACATTGAATTGAACCATTTATAAGAATTTTCCATGTCCATATTTTTAACTAAGATGTTCATTTTTTTTAGATATTTATTTCAAATTTTCACCATTTATATATATAAAACATCTTGTCATCCCTAAATGGAATTTCCATAGGCCTTTCATCTAACATTATTGACACATTGAATGCTGAATATTTTCACCATCCTGATTTTTTTCTCCTAAAAATCCATGATACTCCATTTTTAGATATTTTGTTCATTAGTACACTCATAATGCATTTGGAGTTGAATCATATTAGGATATAGGTTGTTAAGTATAACCTTAAGGGTTTACATTCTATCTTATATCCTATTTGGTTTCCCATTAAAACAACCACAACAATTTACTTCTCATGAATTTTTGAATTCGTTAATTCTCGTTTTATCTATTTACATAAGCCAACGAAATGGTTATCCTATGTAAATCTAATAAAATCATAATAATAAATAATTTTATTTGTGGGATAAATATTAATATATCTTTAATGATATAATCATATATTCAACTCATTCATTTCAATCTCAAATTATATAAAAATAACCATATTTATCATTTACATTATAACCATTATTGTTATAGAATAATTTAAGAATATAATCCCAAACCAACTTATTAACACCTGAAGTATTTACAAAAAACAACAAATGATCCTCTAATGTTATTTAAATGTTTTCTCCAAAACCAATTATAACACCTTATATCCTAAAAATATAATAAGTATGAGATAAATATTATAGATTTTTTTTTAAAATTAAATGATATTTTATATTTTTATTATTAGAGAATTGGGAATAAAATTACATAACAAAGAGGTAATTTAAACATAGTTTTCATTTTTTTTTCAAATAACTAATTCTTAGGTTTACATTCCTATTTCACATAAAACACTTTTTCATCAATTAATATTTTTCACCATGAAACATGATATTTTCAATAAAATTACATAATTATTTATGATAAAATTTTAATATTTTGGGTAATCAAAACAAGGATAACAATGAGATACCAAAATATAAAAACTCATTGGTACACTAGAAAAACATATAAATAGATATTGAAATATTAATTCTCACATTAAAAAAACTAAGAACAATTTATAATTTTCCAACTCATAAAAAGAAAATTATTTTGAAATGAAAAATTTTGTAGATAGAATAAGTTGAAAAACATAACCATTATTGTTCCTTGAAAAATTATAAGAACAGACAAAAAAAATCTCCTTGAAAAAAATAGTCAATTTTAGAAGGATTAGACATTTCATTATCCCATTTATCTATGACATGAAATATAATGACCCAAACAATAGTTTCTAATAGTGAGTTCGTAAATTATTATATTGGTATAATATAAAATAATTTTCATCTGAAAGGAAAAAAGATTTTAGTAGTCATTTTAAACTATATACATTCCCAAGTCCGTAATTATATTATAGAACACAAAAAACATCATATTTATTCAAGAAAAACATTAATACCTATAGAATATCATCTCATTTTATACATATTTCTCTTTGTATACTACTATGAAATAATAAAATAAGGGTGAGCTCAGATACTCATTAATGATTGAGTACAAGGGAAGCTAACATAAATAACATAGAAAAAACAACATGAAATGTTAAATAAATTAACACACATTCAATTTAAATAACATAAATATCATGATAACATAATGAATACTTAGTATGGAATGTATATAACTGTACACAAATTTCAATTAAATAATTTTTCTATCATTATAATATAAGAATAATCAATATGGGTAGAAAGAAAAAACCCAAATCACATGTGATTTAATCAATATTAAAACTGTCACTAATAGATAAGGCCTAATAAATATGTATTCGTCAATAAATTTGAAAGCATTCCATTTAATCATCAAATTCGGAGTGAAATATTTCTATTGATTATATTATATAATAAATATTATGGATAATATAACTAAATTCTCAAGGATAGAGCATCTTTATTATTGGATTCTATAATCTCAGACATCATGATACCTTTACCGTCACGATATTTATTCAAGATAGATTAAAATTGATGGATATAATCCCAATTCACTAAGGATATCTAATAATTTCATTACCTGAGACAGGTCAATGCCTCTAGTTTCTATCCATAACTAATCCACAAGCACGAATTCCTTTCAAAAGTATTTCTTTTTTATCGAATAATTGATTCAATTCATGAACAATGTTCATTATTATAAAATTTCAACATTGAGTAATGAAGGAATATGTGGTAATATTTTCCATGAAAAAAATGAATTTAAATATATGACACCATATGTAGATATGATACAAGGGTTAAAAAATAAACATATACATGTTAATTAATATCACTATTTTGTGGAAATTTAATGCCCACATGAATGTGAATAATTTAAGGGAATGTTGTCCACTACAGAAATGAATCAATTAAATGAATTAAAATATTTTACATGGAAAAATTTATCATCAAACATCAATATGAAGATAACTATAGTAAAAATTCAACCTATACCAATCTTTGCAAGAATAAAGGATTGTTTTCATTGAAGAATTGAAATTCCATAATAATATCTTTAAAATATTTCTTGAATATAATATACTTTTGATTTTATAAATATATTTATATAAAAAACCTTTAAAATTGTTTTCAAAATACTATTATTTGAAAATAAAAATTGAAAAATGTTAAATAATATTTAAAACATTTGAGGGTCCCTACTAAATTGAAATTTTGATAATCCCAAATATGGTATAAGAGAGCTTCCATTTAGTTATTTGATAAAATATAAATTTGATTTTTTTTAAAAAATAAATGAAGATTAATTTAAAGAAATTGTGTTAAAATTAAATCATGGATAAAAGGTATTTACAAAATCATTTTCAAAGTGATAAATAAATTTTTTCAAAACATTTCTTAGAAACATTTCTTTGGATGAAAACATTTTTCTATTAAAAGTGAGAAATTGAGTATGTTTTTTAAAAGGCATGTTAAAAAATATTATTAATATCAAATATTAAAAATCAAACTATTACATTAATGTATCATGAATAACCTTTGTATGTGAATATTTAATGGTATTATTATATTGTGCGAAAAAAATTCAATCAATTGAAACTAAACAATAAAAAATATTTATGATAATGAGATTGTAAAATAAACCCATACAATTATCATAACTTGGAAGTGATTATTATTTAATTAATTTATTATGTGTTTTAAATGTAAATAAATGTAAAACAAGTGGATATAAAACGTAATATAATTATAATCCAAGTTGTATATAATCATTGAATATCAAATTTTATGAAGAAGTAATATATCACAATGAAAAAAATTGAGTTACGAAATTCATTATCACTCAGTAACATCTAAATACATTATTTATAGATTATATAATTTAAAATGAAACATAAAATATCATTAATTATTATGTATTGATGATATTACAAGTAAAATGGATAGTATATACACTTTATAAATGAAATTAAAGAATAACATACAATTTTTCCTCAATGAAAAGATGTTGAAACATAATTCCTTACAGGAATAATATCATTAAAGAGGGGATTAATCAATTAATTTACTATATATATGAAATTTAAATCCATATAAAAAAGTTTATATAAAACATAAATATAATAACATTAAACTACACACATAATCATAGAATTACATATTCAAAGAAGTATAAGTTTAACCGGATGGATGGAAATTAGGTTATGATATCCCTTACCTTACACTTCCTTTTGATTGAATATTATTTAACCTCCAGTATAGTTGTTTTAAAATTTCTATTAATATATAAAATAATAGTATTAATATTTATAATATCATAAATGTAACTTTTATAACATATTATCAATCTTTACCCAATAATATTTCATTATCATTATTATTTCTTATGTTAGTTGTGTGGATTTATCATTCATGATTTTTTATGAATGTTCCAGTTCATGTGCTTATTATATAGTTTCATCAACTATAGAATAAAAATTATGAATATATAATCATTTTTTTATAAATATAAACATTTAATTTAAATCATTAATGATGGTTATAGAAACAAGACTATGTTACAATCATGTAGAAAATAAGTTGTATGTCCATCGAGATGGCATGTGACTCTTACACAAGTGTATGACTACCATTTTTAAATTATCATTATAGAAAGTTTGTAAGTAAAATAATATAATTATATAATTATTATAATATCTTTTTATATCATATTAATTGATTCTATATAATTATATATGATCAATAAAGTGTGGAAATGAAAAAAGAGTCACATCATTTTGTAAAGGTCGTAGCCCACACGTACACAAACAATGTTCACATTGTTTAGTGTAAAAAATAAAATTACATATTAACTTTTAGAAATGATAATTATCACATTAATTCCAAATATATTTTATTTTTTTAACATATATTCATTATATTTTCTCTTATTAAATGAGTTACAAGTCATTCTATAATTTTATAAATATTCCCCAATATAAATATTGTTAGAACATTTTATACATTATAATACATTAATTTGTAATCCTCTGTAATAAAAACACTGGTTAGTTATTAGTATTTATTTGTGAAACTATATAACTAAAAAATATCATTTAACTTGGACATCATGTAGTAAAATGGTATGAGATAAAACCTTATCATAATTCAGTCATGGGTTTAGTCCCTACTGCCTTTCCAAATGTGATGGGTTTCCACCTGGTATGCATGATGACTATTTTATAAAACTATATTAATTTAATTCTTATAAAATTATGAAAAAATATGATGCAAAAACATGAAATAAAAATAATCATTAATTAACCATTTTATTAAGGTCTTCAATACAACTTAGTTTAAATATTTTTTTAAAAAAAGTATACCAATATTATTTGAATATTATTAAAAAGTAATTTACAATCATATTTTCTAACAATATTTTCATTAACATTAATATTAAGCCAATTATATGTACTAGAGTTATTCCATAGATATATTTTCTACTAAAACATAGACATTGCAAAGATTTCTCCCAAAATTTCTTTCACATATTTAGACTCCCATCACATAAAAACTAAAAAGTGGTGATTATTGATTTGAAATTATGGTAAATATTAAAATCCAAAACCCATGATGGTATTTATAAGTCTTAAGATAGTGAAGACAAATATTAATATAAAATTCGACACATTCCATAGATGTCTCATGATTCTCATAACCAAAACTCCATAAGTAATTTAATTCATTAATTTAAATCCTGCTACTAAATGCATAAATACTTTTAGAATTTAATTTCAATATAGGTCCTTCCTTGGTCTAGGGGATAACCTTTAGAGTATGGAATTGACTAAGATAATTCACATATTCCCCAAATTGATGACAACAAAATATAAAGGGATTCAATTTATGAGATTTAAATTGTTCTGTTATACTCTTCATTTTTAATTAGAAATTAATTAATGTATTCCCACTTTCCAACAAATAAAAAATCATTACATTCATTTGAGACACCTTCTTTTAAATATATAAAATCTTAGGTATACCATATGATATAAATTACCGTTATATACTAAAATCCCATGTAGTTGTTTGTAATGATTATGTGAATTATCCAATGTATACCCCCTAGAGTGTCTAACCAGGTTCACATAATACCCTATTTTTCAGTCTAGGTGATAATCAGGTCAATCGTAAAGCACCCTTTTAGAGTTATTAACCCAAGGAACATCTGTTCCCAAACCAGTTCCACTTGTCTAATCTAGTCAAGGTTCTATTTCCATGAAATTCCACATAACCATAACCTTAACAAATAAATTGTATGTTCTTATATACTTATCTACATATTCTATAATTGGGTTATTTCCAATAATCGTTATCTTCCCAAATCAATTCTCAATATATTTAACAGACATCCTATGATAACAACAATAGAAAATCCAAACCTTATGTGATGTTTTGAACGTGTTTCTATGTTCCATTTCCATATAAAGGTTCCTCACATGACATCATTCATGCCTCTCCATATTCGAAAGACTACCGACTGGCTATGAGGGTCTAATATGTAACCTTAAGAGACAATACCATCATTATAAAAGCATCAAAATAGAGAAAATAAATATAAAATAAAAAAAATATGAATAAATAATCAATACTTATATAATATGATATTTATAACTCCCAAAGTACGAAAAATGACAATAAACAAAAGATATAAATATATAAGTCCACATAATAACAAAGTTTCAAATTAAACCCTTAAATAAAGATAATATTGATTCTACTAAAAGGGTATTGATAGTTTATATGTTTCCCTCATCCATTCTCCTTCCAAAAAACCAATGTATCCAATAAAAACATAGATTTTTTTTGATTATCCTATCTTGAAAAGATGATGTATATTCTAGAACCGATTAGGAAACCCTAGTTGGGTGTTAATATAACTCAATAGTCCACCACTAACTACATCTAAAGAAATATCCATTCTATAAAAGTTTATATAGTTGTATAAATAATAATGTACAAATATTAAGGTCAATAGATATCACATTTAATAGTCCTTAATTAATGACATATGTCCCTTGGTTAATTGTTACACTTGAACCAATCATACACGACATATCCCATGATGGAGTGTGAACCAT
Source organism: Viscum album (assembly GCA_963277665.1). Taxonomy (NCBI): domain Eukaryota; kingdom Viridiplantae; phylum Streptophyta; class Magnoliopsida; order Santalales; family Viscaceae; genus Viscum; species Viscum album. The sequence continues at coordinate 834,142,085 of OY728142.1, read as the reverse complement.
ACATCATATAAATTTAATGGATCATTCATTCATGGGATTTCAATTATATATTAAATTACATTTAAAAAATCATACATTGGTGGCCTAGAATAGATGTATGGAACCCCATCTGTATAATGCATAGTATGACATGTCCCACAACTATGTGATCACATTTTAATATATATATATACCATGGGTGCCAAGAGATATATTCCATAACACCATGTGATGATGGAGATGTAGATCATGACCCACAACTAATTGATCAATAATTCAAAATATCCAAAATCAAACCTTAACATTAATAAATAATTTATCTAATATACTCATCATTTTCCCCATCTCATTTACCCTTCAAGGTTATGCAAAAAAGCCTCTAAATTCACTTTTCATACATTCAATAAGGATTTATTTCCATTTTATAACACATTAATCCCATTTTTACAATTCATAAATAATCATTTTAAGTCTATTAATGCAGCTGATGTGTTTCCAATAATTTTCAAAAATAAAATCAACAATATGACCAACATGATCCATGAATAATTTCATAATATCTAGGGAATCAATCAATTATATTAATATAAAATTAAATCTACCGACATGTTGATTGATTTACAACAACTAAAATTAAATAATATTATTCATAACTATGGGAATATGGAATTAGACCACTTATATCATAATCATTGAGAAATGTTTGAAAAATCATAACCCCCAATTTGATTTGGATTATTCAAAATCACAATAGGTGTGGAGATATATGATCAAAAAATAATATAAATATCCATAGAAACAATATTCATTATATCCTAGTTTTATAACAATGAAAATATTGAAAAATAATTCTTCTCATAGGGGAATGAATGATAGGAGGGAGAGGAATCCAAATGAGAAATAGATTAGATTCAGTATAAGGTTTGATCTCATTCACTAGATCTTCTATTAGAACCAGATGTGGTTATGGGGGCCTTGGAATCATCCTTGGAGATCAAAAAATAAAAGTATTTATGGTTAGGACAATTTGGATTAATTTGGGATAATAAATTGTGGTTTGAGAATTTTTAAAATAAAATTTTGGGGGTTTAGTCTTCCATGTGCATAGTTTTCAAAGTGGGGTCATACTATTTTCCAAAACGTGCACCATAAATATCTTCCACAACTATATTATGTGCAAAGTTCCAATAATATGGTAGACGTTTATAAAAATTTTTGATAACTAAAAAATTCATATCAGTCTTGGGTTCATGGTTTTTTAGTGGTGGTCACACGGTTTGTGAAAACAGTGCCCCAACAATGCAGTCCCCAAAATCCTCCAAATGTTTACAAAACACCCCTGTACAAACCGAATAAAATATGAAACAAAAAATATGACCAAAAAGGAATAAAACCTACCAAAAAACAACTATGAGGCATCTCCATAATGGTTGGGATCTTATCTTTACCCCTATTTATAATAGTTCTTCCTCAAGCAATACTCTAAAGAAACTATATGATTTGTAGGTAGGATGGTCATCCCATAAATCCCACATATATTATTCCATCCCAGATGTCTCCCCATGAACAATATCATGATTCCATAATAATCAATCAAATTAAAAAATCCTTCCCTTGTTCATATTCTCTCAATGATCCACAAAATGAATTAGATGCTCCTCAAAGGATGCACCAGCCTCAAAATCTACAATATCAATATTGGTATCATGAAAAGGGTTGGGATGATACTACCAAGCCATTAACATAGGTAAAAATCATTCCTAGAACTATAAAAAAGTGAATGATATTATCATCAATCGACTAGCCCAATTCTCTCCAAAATCAATAAAGGTCCAACAAACATGGGTTCTTACTTTCCTTATTTTTCAATCCTTCAATTAAACAATATCAAAGACATTAGAATGAATACATGTTCAAACAGAGTAAAATTAAATGGTCGTTAACATTGAATAGTTTATGTTTTTTTCCTATTTTGATATATATCCATATATTTCTGAGTCAATTTCACATGATCCCTCTCCTCCAACACAAGACATGGTCCATGAAACTCTAAATCAACCACCTCCATCCCATAGAGTGGTGATATATAAGGAATAATATCATGTGAATCATATGGTTCCATCTGAATAGACTCTTTATAACCATTGTTATCATTGAAAAAAATATCACTATTTTATTCTACCATGTTCTACTAAAAAAATGGATGCATGCTCTTAGCATTTCCTCTATCACATAGAATGTGCAATTTGATTTCCTGTTTTTCTACGGGTGGAAGAAAGCGCATAGAAAAACATGGGTACCAAAAACAATTTATAAGACTTTATAGAAGTGTAATGTAAAATGAGAGTCTTGATATAAAATAAAAATCTATTAAAACAAATGAAAAGGGGATATATCATGAATATAGGTTTATGGTAATAGAATCCATGATATGTAAGAAAGGGGATAAATTTTTCAACTTCTCCAAAATCACCCTAATCATTGCACTTGTCAATGGGATCCCTAGAATAACCACAATAATGTCCATGATAAAGTCATACCACTGCTATTTCGTAGTGGGAAAAGGATGTAGTAAACCACATGTTCATTGATACTCGATGTCCACCAGTTGATATGTGTAAAATTAGGTCACAAATCCAACAATCAACTTTTTCATTCCAAACCACCAATACCATCGATGATAGTCAAATTACCTTTTGGTGAATCTGGGATAGAATTGCCACTTTGATGCATGAAGCTTAGGAATCATCTCTTTATGAATACACATCGGTACAACACCACGTAATAATACATAGATGATATGATCCTTAACTATAGTCCAATTAGAATGTGAAACCCCACCTGCAAAGATATTTATCTAGGAAAAACACTATGGATCAATATACCATATCTCTATAATCCATCCTTTAAGAGTGGAATCATCTTATGAGGATAAAAGGTCCATTAATTCATGAAAATCGTTAACCTAAATATAATTCCTAGCTAGAATGATCGTAATAATCTAATAACAACTTTACTCTTGAATTTTTGAAGACTATGTCTTCCATCTAAAAGTATTAGAAACACTATTTCCCTTCAATGGTTTATAATATATATCAAAATCAAATGGAATAATATACTCAACCCATCTCTGATGTCGATGATTAAAATTTCATTGTTAGAAGATATACTTTACGATCGTTTGATTGTAATAAACAATAAACATTTCGACAAAAATGTACTTCCACCCACACTTTATAGAATAAAACACCAAAGATAGCTTAATATAATGCATAGTGTAACTATTTTCATTTGGAGTCAACTATCATGACCCATATGCTACAACTTTATCTACCTATATCAACACTACTACATGATTTATCCCAAGTGCATCACAAACCACTCTATACTCATTACTCGACATGGGTAGTATCCAAATGTGTACAATATCAAAAATGTATATTCAACTACTCGCAAGTATTCTCACATGGTGAAGGCAATTAAAACATGAAACCCCTGTTTTTCGTGGCCAAAAGTGGTCCTTCAAAATTGGAAATGTCCTTTATATACCTTCAATAACAACTCGTCATCCCCAAAAATCATAAGATATTAAAATAATTATTGGGATGTCCCCAAGAAACAATTTCCAAAACCCTATATTGGTAAACTAACAATCCTACATCTGTGATGTTTTGGTAGAGGAAATGTTCCATGTCAATATAGAATTAACATATATATAGCCTAGTTTATAGCCAAATCTCTCTCAATGTACCCCTAAAGATGTTAGTGTGTTGGTAAGGATAATCATTATTCATTAACTACACCAAGATTTATTCCGTAAAACCCACATAAAAGTTATCTACTCATGGGTAATGATTTGGTTCACTAAGGCCATAAATATAGAAAATGAATTTTTCAGGTAGAACAACATAATGAAAAATTCCATTGGGTATTCCAACAACTAAAAGAAGTTTGAAATTTAAGAAAAGTTCTACCTATGAACTAATTATAACAAAAAATTATGACAATGTTGGATAATAGACATGATCTTATCGACTTGTCAAAGATATCATCAACCCATGGAGGAAGATACCTGGTCTCCACTTTCATCTAGTTTAACATTCAGAGATAAATACTAAAAACCAATAACCTATTATGATTATCAACATACTATATTGGTGAACCCCAAGGTGAAATACCCAAATGGATAAATAAATTATCCATAAATTCTTATTGTTGAGTCTTATGCTCTTAAAGCTAAGCAGGTTCTATTAGATAAGGTGGAAAGATAACAAGTTCATCTCCAAGAATTATTTCAATTGTGAACTCAAAATATCTCTTACGTGGATGTCCTAAGAAGTATTTAGAAAACGCATCCTAGAACTACCCCATAATGTGTTGAAAGACATCATGCTTTACAACCCTATTATCTTGTAAAATACATGAAACCTGAGTGGTGATCTCCCCCTGTTGTTAATGAACTAGCCCTACACGAACAACCTATATTTCTTATTATTCAAGTGGAAAAAAACTACCACCTTCAAGATACGTATAGGTATCCCTCGGACAGTATGAAACTATGATTGATCACTACATTTCCAATCAGTCCATACTGGAAAAAAGTCAAAACATAACATATTATGTTTGTATAGGTCCCAACAGAAACTTTATTAATGAACCTAAAGAGAACATCCCTTACATAAGTAGATGTCCCTGGACTGTACTCCCTAAAGATGATTGATTTTCATAATCTAAGACAAAAAATCAACAATAATACTCAAACCATTACAAAGTTTCAAAGATTTAAAATAATGTGATGATAATGTATCAAATAAAACACTAGAAAGCATAGAATGTACAGTAATATCAAATCTAGCTATATATTTTCCATCCTCAGTATCCACAAGTATAGGATAATTTTTATGAAAATGTAATGCCCCCCAACCTTGATTTGTTTTCTAAGTCCCTGGGGTAGCACTACTCAAATGAAATGGCTTATCTTTCTTTAATGTGACATGACTTCTTCTCCAACCACCACATCCATGAGAACCCCAATTTATCCACTATTTTTGTGTAGAATACCCCCTCAAATACAATAATTTTACTAGGATTCTAATTTATTACCAATAATTCAAGGGTTTTTATAGAACCACTCTAGATACCACATCTTTCTATAACTTTGGATATTAACTAATGTTTGGGGAGTATGGTTACAAATATGAAATGAACTACCACACTAATGGTTGTAAACTGTATTACTTCACTAGGTAACATATAATTTAATATGAAAAATACTCCTTCCACTTCTATGGTTGAAATTATACTAGGAACCATTCTTTACATCAGAATTCATAGCTAACAATCATCGAACAGAAGACATATTCCTTTCCCTAGAATCCTCCTTCTGTTTCAACATAGAAAGTAGATCATGATTCACTACCATATAAAAATTCTATAGACAAAAGATAATGAGCTGGGAATGAATTTCCCAATTAAGTCCATCATAAAGGAATATATGTGTCGTTTACTCATATCTTTCCAATGGAAGAATAAATAGCATCATGTTAGTAAGTTTCCCAACATAGACCATCACAAACATATTCACCTAGGTCAACCACATAAAATCATATGCTCCCTCCTTCTTGGGAGAATTTTTTTAATGGTGTTATGTTAACTTCTTAGGATAGTGTATCTATATCAGGTTCCCTATATTCTCTTACCCATATTGAATATCCTATTGAGGCTATGCATTACCATGTAACATATTAGTCCAAAATTAATATATTCCTATTGTGAGTCTCTAAATGGTTAATAATGATCTGAAAAAACTCAATCCAAACTCATCTACGTCATTTCCTCCCTCCCCTGTGAACGTTAGAGGGTTATTCCAAAAGAACTCCTGTAACGCCCCGACCCCAGTTACCCAGAGTCGGTGCATTATTACATAAAATTGGCATGATCACAAGAAAGATCAAATCTCGAAAGACCGATTAGTTTAGTTGCTTTGGATACACTAGATATATTCATAAAGATTTACATAATAAAAATGAATACTATAGCAACATAGTCCCCATAGACCACACTCGTATCCCCTCATACTATCTATGCAGGTCATTCATAATTTACTTCTTCATACCCTGGGAAAAATAAAACATAGAAAAGGGGTGAACTCAAATGCCCAGTAAGGATAAAAATATAGCAGAAACTTGCATAAATAAGAATAAACATTTAAGGCAATGAATAACTAAAACAAAAGCTTTTTAAACTTGAACTTCAACATAGTATGGAAAAAATAAAATGAAATAATTCCATTTACATATTCACATGGATATTCTACTAATCGAATAATCACATGCAATATCAATAACCACTTTCATAATGATGGAATGCATAATCCCAGAGTATCATAACCACATAGCCAATGCCTCGTGCCAAGACTATAAATAAGATTTTGTCAAGACCTTGTGCCAAGACACTAGTTTGTCTCTTGAGACCTACCGATTCATCGAGGAGCTATAGCTGGCTCCACCTGTCACATATGAAGTCCAATGAATTACCATAAAGAAAAGTTTAAACATAACATAAAAATTCGTATTTAAACTAGCATACGAAATGTAAATACTTCATCCATAAACTATGAATGGTATAAAAATAACACATCTAGAGTCAAAAATATCACAAAATATTCAATACAATATAGATGTTTTGTATCATAATCAATCAACTTCAAATAAGCGTAAAATCCTTCAAAGGATTTTGACATAGATGAAATCAAAAATCTTTTTAGAGAAATATCTCTGTTTATTTTTAAATCATTTAAGAGTCATATATTTATAAAATAAAACATTTTCTTATAAAATATTTTTATACGCTTGTATTGGATGCTTTGAATATTTTATAATGGTGGAAAATAGCTGCACCTGTCGTATAAGTTAAAAAAACATTCTTACCTTAATTCTGTCTAAAAGGTTAAAAAGTACCCTGTTTGGAAAATGACAGAAAGATTCCTTTATAAACCACTTATAAAAGTCAATAATGGAATAAATGACTTTAACTCATATTCTAGTAAATAGTAAAAAAATTTGAAATATATTTTTAAGAAACATGGATGTGGGTGGTAAAGAAGTCCCAATAGATTATTATATTTAAACAACCTCGGATAATGAAGAGATTGTGAAATAAACCATTACCTTTACATTTCCTTGGTTGAGGGTAAGTTAAACTCCTATATAATGGTGAAATAATTGTTATTAAATTATACAAGAATAATATATATTAATATGATATCACATATGATCTTTTAACATTGCTTTGTTAACAATATCTTAGTATTATCGTCATTTCAGGTGTTAACTTACTCATTTTCTAATATATGTTTTTTTACATAAGCCATGTTTGTCATGTCTAGGTTGTATCTAATTCATATCCAGAATGATATCAAGTCCTTAAACATTATTTTTAAATAATCAAATGATAATTATACTTTAATTGATACGATGGAGAATGAATCTCATTGCGTTTGTGGAGATGGTAGATCGTACGTACGCACGAGCGACAATATCAATCTTTTGATATTAAAATAATATATAATTGGATGGTATATTATACATAAAGAATCAGTGTCATGTTATATTTATTATTTACATGAACTATACATCATTTTTATACCCATCCAAATAATAATATATTGAATAAAAATTACACCACGATGTGGAGACGGTAAGCCATACGTACGCACGTATGGTGACATGTTATTCAAAGGGTGGATAGAATACTGAATATGTTTGTCCCATATTTATAATAACATAACAGTATATATAATATACTTTAGTTATTATTTTAGAATGGTAATAAAAAAGAAAGGAACTTGAAAAGGGGTGGTGAAAACATTACCTCTTCTTCGGGTTCTTCCTTTTGATTTGATCAAAAGGGCTCTTTAGTTTGGCTTTATGATCAATCTAAGGCCTATAGGTTGTATTTAGGGAAGTTGGGAGAGTATTTGGGCAGAGTTTTTCTAAACCAAAAGGCTTTTAAGGTGTGAAGTAATGAGAAGGAGGAGTGCCCTTTTAAAAGAGGGGTGAGGGGCACCTTTGGAAAAGCTATAAATATTAATTTATAATAAATTTATATTCTGTTTATAATGGATCCAAAGTTGATTATTTAAATGTTAAGGTGAGGATGGGTCGAAAACCAATCAATCAATAGAATTTAGATAGGGTTGGGTTACTATATTAACCTTATCTTTAAGTATTAACTCTAAGATAATTAGTTTAACTTTTACAATGTCTGTTGGTATTTTTATATTATAAGGTTAATAAACTTTCTATATACATCCAAGAGACCCCAATGTGGTCCATTAATGATACACCTATCTTTATATAAGTCTCATGGCCGATACTTAGATTTTTATGAATTTAATATCAATTAATAATATAATATTTGTTTTCAAAACTCTTTTATGTCAATTTTGACACTATTCAATAATTGATTTTTGTGAAACTTATAACAGAATGATTACTTCAATAAAAGTCAATTAAATCAATCCTAATATGTCATATTAACCTATAAAATTAGTGTATTTCAATAAAAGTCTCCAATTATTTTTATTTGGGTATTTATAATATCAACTATTTTAATTTTTCTCTATTATAGTAATTACAACATCATCAATGTTTAATATATAAATTAAATTAATTAAAGTATAAAAATTATAAATAAAATTAGATTATTTAGGAAATATGTTTATCTTTTTAATGAATATTTATAGTAAAAAATCCAACATATATAACAGTATGTAAAAATTGTTTTTCTAAAAGATGTATGCTTAAATAATTTTTGTACTGATTTTAACTTAATTAAAATAAAGTGTCCCTATCACCTAAAAGTGGATCCATGGGGTCCCAAAATCGACCCAAAGATGGACATGGTCGGAAATGTATCCACCAATAAGGTTAGGATAAGTTTTATGGTAATTTAGTATTATTATAATATTATTTTGTAACCCTTATTTACCGGATTTACCCTTAGCCTTTGTAAATAAAATATTTACTGAAGTAATTATTCAAAATGTATAAAAATAAAAGTTACCTATTTACACAATATGAACATTCTGATTCAAAATATTTAATCCATTTTTCCAAATTCAAAATACAGAAGTGGAAGAAATTAATTTTAAATTAATTCCCGTTGTTAAAACAAAAAGCGTTTTTTAAGAGATGATAACTATCAAAATATTGACACTTGTTTATGTCAGGTTTAATTGTAAAATTATGTACAATGACCAAAATTGTATTAAATGGTAAAAAGATATTCTAAATATACTTTAAAACCACTCAAATTCATAATTTATCAGTATAAAATATTTCGATTAAATTTTTTTTTAATTAAAATATAATAATTTTCCCTATTCATCAAAATATAAATGTTATCCGAAAAGTTCCAAAATTTCAACCTAGGCTAAATTCGACATTATGAATCCAAAAATGAAGTCCATTTTAGAAGATAAATTTTATAAAATTTAAAAAATTAGGTATTACTATTCATAACAGGTAGTTTTATTGGTTGTGGTGTGTTAGATTTCGATGTTGCGTACAACACACGCTATCACATTATTCAAAGAGAAGCGTACCGTAGAAGCTTGGGGTGTTACATTATACACTCCTTTAAAAAATTTTGTCCTTGAAATTTCTAGAATACCATCTCATGAAAATACTTGGGTGGTTCTTCATCATAAGTTCCTCGGGTTCCCACGTTGCCTCTTCCATCTTATGGTTTCTCCACAAAACTTTTACCAGACGCGTCGTCCAGTTTCTCATTACTTGTTCTCTCGTATCAAGAATCCTGAAGGGCTCTTTGCAATAAGACAGATTGGGTTCCAGTTCTAACTCCTCATAGGTGAGTACATTTGTTGGGTCAGGCATGTATTTCCACAATAGAGATACGTGGAACACATCGAGATCTTTGGAGAGACTTGACGACATTTCCAATCAGTATGCTACAGCCCTAATTCATTATAGAATTTCGAGAGGTCCGATGTACATAGGACTCAATTTACATTTCTTACCAAAACGTATGTCTCCCTTCCATGGAGATACCTTCAGGAAAACAAGATCACTGTCTTGAAACTCCAAATCCTTCCATTTATTATCGGCATAGCTCTTCTGCCTACTTTGAGCTACTTTGATGTTATTTTGGATTACCTTCACCTTTTTCATAATTTCCTCCACTAGTCCTGGACCTACATGTTTTATTTCACCAACGTCATCCCATCAGGTTGGTGTGCAACATCTCTTTCCATATAACGCTTCATATGGTGCCATCTTAATACTCTAATGGAAGTTATTGTTATAGGAAAATTATACCAGAGGTAAATATTGATCCCAAATACCCTGAATGTCAAGTGAGAAAGATCTCAACATGTCTTCTAAGGTTTGAATAGTCCGCTCTGATTGTCCGTCTGTCAGAGGGTGGTAGGTAGTGCTTAAATGTAGTTCAGTATCCAGGGATTTCGGAAGACTCTTCCAGAATCATGAAGTAAAATGGGGATCACGATCAGAAACAATCGATAGGGGTACTCTATGAAGTCTCACAACTTCATCAATATATAGTCTTTCTAGACGTTCCAGTGGTAGATCTTCTCTTATAGCATGAAAATGCACTGACTTGGTAAGACGATAAACAATAACCCAAATTGCATGGTTCCTTCTAAGATTCTTTGGTAGTCCCATGAAAAAGTCCATTGTGATATTATCCCATTTCCATTCAAGTTTAGGAATAGGTTGCAATACTCCACTAGGTTGTTGCCTTCCAACTTTCACTTGTTGAGAAACCATACATCTTGATACAAAATCGGCAATCTCCCTCTTCATGTTGTCCCACTAAAAATGTTCCTTCAAATATCTATACATTCTGGTGCTCCTAGGGTGTATAGTGAAATTAGAACTATGAGCATCATCCAAAAATTCTCTTTTTAGATCAGGTATATCGGGAACACAAAGCCTCTTCCCAAATTTCAAAATTCCATCTTAATACACAAAGTCTCTCAATCTCCCATCATTCACAGCTTTAATCTTCTTTTGAAATTCTTCATCATCGGTCTGAGAACTCTTAATCCTTTCTAGTAAAGATGGATTGGGAACCATTTGAAAAATAATTGATGTTTTACCTTCCCTGGTTATTCCTATGTACATCTTCACTAGATCCATGAAAATTTTATCCCTTTTAATCCTCGTCGCGTTCAAAACCCCATGGTCTTTTCTGCTCAAAGCATCTGCCACATTGTTTTCTTTCCCCGGGTGGTATTGTATCTTACAATCATAATCCATGAATAATTCAAGCCATCTCCTTTTCCTCATGTTGAGTTCTTTTTGAGAGAAAATATACTTCAAACTCTTGTGATCAGTATAAATCTCACATTTTCACCATAGAGGTAGTGCCTCCATATCATCAAAGAAATGATCAAAGCTGCTAACTCAAGATCATGAGAAGGATTGTTTTGTTCATAAATTTTCAACTGTCGTGATGCATAGGCAATAACCCTATCATTCTGCATAAAGACACAACCATGTCCTTTCTTTGATGCATCACTATAAATAATGAACCCATCATTCCCCAATGGTAGATTCTATATAATATCATTGACTAGTATTATCTTCAGTTCATCAAACCATTTTTCACACACTTTTTTCCAAACAAATTTAACCCCTTTACGTGTGAGTTTCGTTAATGGGTTATCCAATCAGGCAAAATTATGGATGAAACGTCGATAATAACCTGTTAAACCAATACAACTGCGTACCTCAGTTATACTCATAGTTTCTGGCCATTATTGGATTGTCATAGTCTTAGAAGGATCAACAGAGATTCCATCTTTAGGGACAATATGTCCATGAAAAGAAATCTCATGAATCCATAATTCACACTTTCTAAACTTCCCATATAATTCATGTCTTCTCAGAGTCTTCCGCATAATCTGCAAGTGATTTTAAAGATATTCATAGCTTTTATAGTATACCAAGATATCATTAATAAATACCACCACAAATTCATCATGATATTCCTTGAAGACTCTATTCATTAGATCCATGAATACAGAGGGTGCATTAGTCAATCCAAAAGGCATTACTGTAAACTTGTAATGCCCGTACCTGGTTCAAAATGATTTTTTTGGAATATATTCCTTCTTCAAACACAACAGATGGTATCCAGATCGAAGTTCAATCTTTGAAAAGTATTGAGCTCCATGCAGTTGGTCAAATAAATCATCAATGCAAGGTAGGGGATACTTTTTCTTTATTGTTATAGCATTGATCTTCCTGTAGTCGATACATAACCTCATAGATCCATCTTTCTTTTTAACAAAAATAATAGGGGCTCCACATGGAGAAACACTAGGGAGAATAAATCCCTTATTACTCAATTCCTCTAGTTGTTTCTTTAGTTCGACTAATTCCACAGTGGCCATTCTATAAGGGGTCTTCGATATAGGCCTTGATCTAGGAATTAAATCAATGGAAAACTCAACTTCTCATTCTGGAGGATGTCCAGGTAAACCTTTTGGAAATACATCTACATATTGTTTCACAATAGGTACATCCTCTATTTTAACATTCCTTTCCTCACCCACAGTCATTTCATCATCTTCCTCCCCATTAATTGAATTTAGTTGAGCTAATGGGGGTGGATCTAGATAAGAATTAGGTGGTGACGATTCTGCTCTAAAGATAAGGTGTTCCTTATCATCATCATCAAGAATCATAACCTCTGTCTTCTTACAATAAATCTTCATATCATAGTCTGAAAGTCAGTCCATACTGAGGATTATATCAAACTCAATCATAGGTATGACGATGAGATCATCAGATAAAGAATATTTACGTTCTCTAAAGGGGACTGATTCACAAAAATTTGTTGCAATGATACTTCCCTTAAGAGTTTTAACTGAGAAGTCCCTTGTTAAATCAAATTGGAAATATCTAATTTTCATAGCAAACTGGTAAGATATGAAACAATTCGATGATCCAGAATCAAATAATACATTTTCTAAACTTGAGGAAACCATTAAATTACCTGCCACCACGTCTTTCAGAGCTTCTACCTCAGCAGTAGTGATAGCATAAGCTTGGCCTTGATCCCTTGGCCTTTTCTGAGGTACGTTCCCCATATGCTTAGGACATTCATTTTCATAATTTCCCATCTCCTAGAAATTTTATCACTGAAGATTGGTAGCTTCCTTCTTTCCATGGAAATCACGAGCTTGGTGGAAATTTTCACCACACTTGTAACAGACTCACGTTCCCTTCAAGAAAGTAACGAGATTTTTCTTCCCACATTTACCATAGGATGGATATTCAACATTTCCCTTCTTCCGCTTATTTCCATTCCCAGATTGATAACCATATCTCTTCTTCTCTTGCTTTTCTTTAAAGTCATAAGACATAGAGAATTCCTTTTCAGTCTTGATAACACATGAGACAATGTCTTCGTACGATGAGAAGGATTGTGAGACTAATTCTTGATAGAGAAATTGTTTTAAACCATCAAAGAAATGATCAATCATACTTCTTGGGTTATGTATATAATCTCTAGTATACCTTGCTAACCTTGTAAAGTTAGCGTCATACTTTGTGACATTCTCATCCTCCTTTTGTCTCAGACTCAAAAATTGTGTTTCCATAGCTGCTCGATGGTCGTGAGGAATTTATTTTTCTAAAAACAGATCCTTGAACTCCCTCCATTCCATATTTGATACTTAATAATATTCCTTCATGTTTTGAATCAATGACCACCATTGATCAACATCTCCACTGAGGCGGTAAACTGCCATGTTAACTTTTTCCCTCTCACTACTCCCCAAAGCCTGAAATATTTTCTCTAGGGAATTTATCCATTGCTCAGCTACTAAGGGATTTGTACTCCCAATGAACGTTGGTGGTTGTTGCCTCATGAAGGAATCTAATAATCATCTTCCACGCTGCGGATCAGGGTGCTCCATATGGGTATGGTTATTATTCATAACCTGAGTGAGTTGTCTCAGTATGTTGATTAGCTGATCAGCACCAGTTGCATCACCAGCTCCACTATAATTATCTTGAGCAGGAGGGAAATCCTTACATGGAGTGCGTGCATTGATACAGTTTCATTTTCTTCCACTAGGTGCCATTTCTAAACGATGGCATAAACTAGATTAGTTTATGGATCAAAATACATAATTCCATACTTATAAAACACATAACATAAATTGAACTATTTATGGATATAATCCATAATTATAAAAATGTTTTCTTTGAGAAAGTATATACTCATAAACCATTCATAATGAATTTAAAAAAATGAGAGTTATCTTAAGCATATCCCCTGGGAGTGTCGTAACCAAGAGTGCAGCAATGACCGTTGTCGTGCACCGGTTCTCGTTCGAGTCTAGCTCAAAGCGGTGTTTTTGGGTTTTACCCCTAGGTACATTTATGCCAGAGCCGCCTCTACCTGCTCGCTTCCAGATAGGGATGTATTGCTCGTAAAACTCACAAAATCTCTGCAATCCCAAATTTTTGGAAGTTCTTCTATACTAATCCTCAAAGTCCATCTTAAATCTATGTTCTCTAATCAGAGTTTATTTCAAAATAGCTTCCAAGGTTTGTACTAAACTTCCTCTGATACCAACTGGAATGCCCCAACCCCAGTTTCCTAGAGTCGGTGCATTATTACATAATATTGGCATGATCACAAGAAAGATCAAATCTCGAAAGGCCGATTAGTTTAGTAGCCTTGGAAACACTAGATATATTCATAATGTATTACATCATAAACATGAAAATTATAGCAACAAAGTATCTATATACCACACTCAAATCCCCTCATACTATCCCCGCGGGTCATTCATAATTTACTTCTTCATACCCTGGAAAAAATAAAACATAGAAAAGGGGTGAGCTCAAATGCCCAGTAAGGATAACAATATAGAGGAAAATTTCAAAAACAAGAATAAACATTTAAGGCAATGTCCAACAAAAACAAAAGACTTTTAATCTTGAACATAAAAATACTATGGAAAAAATAAAATGAAATAATTCCATCTACATATTCACATGGATATTAGACTAATCGAATAATAACATGCAATATCAATAACCACTTTCATAATGATGGAATGCATAATGCCAGACTATCAAAACCACATAGCCAAGGCCTCGTGCCAATACTACAAATAAGATTTTGTCAAGGCCATATGCCAAGAAACTAGTTTGCCTAATGAGACCTACCGATGCATCGAGAAGCTATAGCAGGCTCCACCCATCACATATTAAGTCCAATGCATTCCCATATGAAAAGGTTTAAACATAACATAGACATTCATATTAAAACTAGCGTAAAAATGTAAATACTTCATCCTTAAAATATGAATGGTATAAAAATAACACATCCACAGTCAAATATATCACAAAACCTTCAATACAATATAGTAGTTTTTATCATAATAAATCAACTTCAAATAAGAGTAAAATCCATCAAAGGATGTTGACATAGATGAAATCAAAACCCTTTTTAGAGAAATATATATTTTTATTTTGAAATCATTTAAGAGTAATATATTTATAAAATAAAACATTTTCTTTGAAAATATTCTTAATAGCTTGTAAGGGAAGCTTTTAAGATTTTATAATGGTGTAAAATAGCTTCACCTGCCATATAAGTTAAAAAAAATTCTTAACTTAATTCTATCGAAAAGGTTAAAAAGTACCTTGTTTGGAAAAAGACGGAAAGATTCCTTTATAAACCCCTTATAAAAGTAAACAATGGTATAAATAACTTTAACTCATATTCTAGTAAATATTAATAATGGTTTGAAATACATTTGTAAGGAACATGGATGTTGGTGATAAAGAAGTCCCAGTAGATTATTACATATAAACAACCTCGGATAATGAAGAGATTGCGAAATAAACCCTTACCTTGTACTTTTCCTTGGTTGAGGGTAGGTTAACCACCTGTATAATGGTTAAATAATTGTTATTAAATTATACAAGAATAATATATATTAATATGATATCATATATTATCTTGTAACATTGCTTTGTTAATAATATCTTAGTATTATCGTCGTTTCGGGTGTTAACTTACTCATTTTCTTTTATATGTTTTGTTACGTAAGCCATGAATTTCATGGATAGGTTGTATCTTATTCATATCCAGAATGATATCATGTCCTTAAAAATTATTTTTAAATCATCAAATGATAATTATACTTGAATGGATACGATGGAGAATGAATCTTATCGCGTTCGTGGAGACGGTAGTCCGTACATACGCACGAGTGACAATATCATTATTTTGATATTAAAATAATATATAATTGGATGATATATTATACATACAGATTCATTATCATGTTATGTTTATTATTTACATGATTTAAACATCATTATTATACCCATCCAAATAATAATATATTGAATAACAAAAACACCATAACGTGGAGACGGTAAGACGGACATACGCACGTATGGTGACATGTTATTAAAAGGGTGGATAGAATACTGAATATGGTTGTAATATATTTATAATAAAATCATATTATATATAAGATACTAGAGTTATTATTTTATAATGGTAATAACAAAGAAAGGAACTTGAAAAAGGGTGGTGAAAACATTACCTCTTCTTCGGGTTCTTCCTTTTGATTTGATCAAAAGGGATCTTTAGGTTGGCTTTTTGATCAAACTAAAGCCTATTAGGTTGTATTAAAGGAATTTGGGAGAGTAATTTGGCAGAGGTAGGCCGAACCAAAAGTCTTTGAAGGTGTGAAGTAATGAGAAGGAGGAGTGCCCTTTTATAAGAGGGGTGAGGGGCACCTTTGGAAAAATTAGAAATATTAATTTATAATAAATTAATATTCTGTTTCTAATGGATCCACAATTGTTTATTTAAATGTTAATGTGGGGATGGGTTTAAAATCAATCAACCAATAGAATTTAGATAGGTTTGGGTTACTATAATAACCATATTTTTATGTATTAACTCTAAGTTAATTAGTTTCACTTTTACAATGTCTCTTTGTATTTTAATATTATATTGTTAATAAACTTACTATATACATCCAAGCGACCCCAAAGTGGTACATTAATGATACAAATATCTTGATATAAGTTTCTTGGCCGAACCTTATATTTTTAGGAATTTAATTTCAATTAATAATATAATATTTGTTTTAAAAACTCTTTTATGTCAATTTTGACACTATTCAATAATTGATTTTTGTGAAACACATAAAAGAATTATTACTTCAAAATGAGTCAATTAAATCAATCCTAATATGTCATATTAACATATAAAATAAGTGTAATTCAATAAAAGTCTCCAATTATATTTATTTGGGTAATTATAATATCAATTATTTTAATTTTTCTATATTATGGTAATTACTACATCATCAATGTGTCAAACATAAATTAAATTATTCAATGTCTAAAAATTATAAATAAAATACCATTATGTAGGAAATATTTTTATATTTCTAATGAAAATTTGTAGTCGAAAATCCAACATATATAAGCCTATGTAAAAATTGTTTTTCTAAAAGATATATTCTTATGTCTTTTTTGTACTTATTTTAACTTAATTAAAATAAAGTGTCCCTATCACCTACAAGTGGCTCCATGGGGTCCCAAAATCGACACCAATATGCCCATGGTCGGAAATGTATCCACCAATAAGGTTAGGACACGTTTTACAATAATTTAGTATTATTATAATATTATTCTTTATCCTTTATTTACCAGATTTACTCTAACCATGGTAAATAAAATATTTACCGGAGTAATTATTAAAAATATCAAAAAATACAAGTTAAATATTTACACAATATGAACATCCTGATTACAAATATGGAATCCATTTTTCCAAATTCAAAATACAGAAGTGGCAGAAATTAATTTAATATTAATTCTCATTGTTAAAACAAAAAGCGTGTTTTTAAGAGATAATAACTATCAAAAGATTGACATTTGTTTATGTCCGTTTTAATTTTAAAATTATGTAAAATGATGAAAATTGTATTAAATGGTAAAAATATATTGCAAATATACTTAAAAAAACTAAAATTCATAATTTATCAATATAAATTATTTCGATTAAAAAATTTGTTTTTAATTAAAATTTAGTAATTTTAACTATTCATCAAAATATAAATGTTATCCAAAAAGTTCCAAAATATCACCCTAGGCTAAACTCGATATTCCTAATCCAAAAAATGAAGTTCATTTTGAGAGATAAGATTTATAAAATTTTAAAAAGTAGGTATTACTATTCATAACGACTAGTTTTATTGGTTCTGGTTTGTTAGAACTCGATGTTGCGTACAACACATGCTATCACATTATTCAAAGAGAAGTGTACCATAGAAGCTTGGGGTGTTACAACTCCCTTGTTAGGTCAATCATATTCTGTATGAAACCACAAGTATAACATTACCCATATTGCATAAAATAATAAAATTTATTATAAAACTAATCTCCCACTCCTTCACCCTAAATCATTGGATCATATATGTTAGCACTACTAGGATACATTTCCTGCCATATCTTCATGTCTTCCTATCCGAAAATTCCATCATGGATGCGTGTCTCTCTAATCTAAACCCCTTATATTTAGACCAATTACACTCCATTAACACATTTTCATAATGGGGATTCATATAATGAAATGAAAATTCATCACCCATATTCCTGCACATGTTCATAAACAAATCATTTCCAAAACCCTCCACAACCCTCACCTTGGTCATGGATACTATAGGATGTGACACTATCATATTATATAATTCTCATTAGAAAAACATTTTACCAATTTTAGAAATAACTCATTTGGAATAATTTAATATTATTAATATATTATAGAAACAATATTATATGAAATTAACCATTTGATGAAAAGAATTATCATCTTTTTAAACCACCAAAAAACATATTTTTGTGAATGCCTATAATAATTCATGTTACATAATATATTATGTTCATATAGTGATTAATTTATTCTCAACTCTCATACAGTTTCCAGAAATGTAGAAAATATCATAAAATAAAAATAACCTTACACAATAAGAATATCAACATAGGTGAAACAAATTTCAAATATAATGTAAATCATTAATATCATTAATCTGTACATGGATACATGGGTTTTCCCCTGCACATGGGTTAACTACTCCCAACAATGAGATCATGAAAAAACCCTGACTCACCCAAAATTATTTTCAACTATTCCAATATAAAAGTAAAAATGAAAAGAAAATAAAATCCCTTTAACAACACATGGTGACATTCTGACTCATGTGAAAAATGCTAGTGCCCAGAGTCAGTTAATCACTTGGCCTCAATTTCACTTCCACATATGCAAGAGGCTGCCGATTAGTAGAGAGGGTTAAATTTTAAATGCAGGGAGACTATAAATTCATTATCAATGAACCAAAATTATTTATTTCACTATAAAATAAAAAATTGTTGATAAAAATTATAAAATAATCATCCAAAATCACATTTATAATTACAAATAATGTAAAATTACCATAAACAGGAGCACTGAATATGTCATGCTATATATGTTTTGAGTATTAAATTAAAACAAAAAATAATGACACTATGATAACTCCAAAATGGTTCTCGATATCATTTATGGTTACCTTATCCATGCTCCATCCTGAATCTCAACTCATCCATATGTCATTCGGATAGTACCCGTATTCTATCCTCAAAACATGAATTCCATTTGGGTGTGGATCTAGCTACCCATGTACGGTGTGAGAAAAAATATTTTATGACAAAACCATTAGTGTGTAAATAAATATCCATTCAATAACAATGTATAATATTGTATAAACAATAATATGAAAATAATAATGTAAAAAGATTACATATTTAATTTTATTAATTAACCACATAGGCCTCAGGGTTCAAAGTAAAACCTGAACCAATAATTTATTTATTTTCCCATTCCAGATTCTGAACAATACATAAAATTAATTTTATAGATCATTATTTTCGATATTTTACTCAATTAATTTAATACCATTTTCACATTAATAGATTGGGGGCCTAGAAAAATATTTTAGCACCATGTGGGTATTTTTCACCAATAGTCCCAACACATTGACTAAATGATCACAAGAAAATAATTAAATAAATATGTACATATATATTGGGGGAATAGAACAATATTATATCAACCCATAGGGATTTTTATAAGAATTTCCTAACCTAGAACTCATTAATCAATCAACCCCAATATCATATATCATGGATCCGCAATCATAACTCATTTATCAACCATAAAAATCATTTATTCCCCAACTCAATAATCTTCTGATGTTAAGCTAAACAATCCTTTATATTCCATTTTCATACATGAATAATGGATTTAGTTCAGTTACATAAAACATTATTATCATTTTTATAATTCATATATCCCCATTTTATGTGTATTGGAACACCCCATGGGTTTCAATTCATGTATGACATCATAATCATAAATGGGTCCAATGCCATCCATGAATAGATTCACAATCTCAAGGGAATAAATTAATTAAATCAATTTAAAATAAAATTTCATAAAGTGTAAATAAAAATTTCAAAATTACATATATAAAATTATAATCAATACTACGGGATCTTGTAATTAGACCCCCATCCTAATGATAGGTGATAAATTATCACCAAAACAAAACATTCATTTTGATATGGAATGATCCTTATGAAAAAAGAATGGGACATCTCAGATTAAAAACATTTACCCACACCCATTGAAACTAGATTCATAAAAGCACATGACATCAAAAATAATAATAAATTAGTTCCTTTTTAAAGGTAATGAAATATGACAGAGAGATTAATCCAAACTCAGAAGAGATTACATACTATTGAGGGTTTTCTATCATTTATCAGATCCTTAATTCATAACAAAAGATGTTCATGGGTCCATTGAACCCTCATGGGAGCCTCCAAAATCATTGCATTTCAGGTTAGGATTAATTGGGGTTATTTGGAATAAAAAAAGTTGTTTATTAATTTTAAAATATAATTCGATGTGTTTAATTATAAACATGCATGGATTCCTTTAATGGGATGCACATTTTCTCAAACCACTACCGTAACCATGTTCCCCAAGTATATAGAGTTTAAAATTTATCCTAAGTGGTGAAACTTTTTAAAACCCATTCCCAAATAATAAATTTCAGACTATATAAGATGAAATGTTTTCTAGGTGTGGTAGAATTGTTTTTGACAATTTTTTGACAAATATGAACATCTCAAAACTCCTGTAAAAGACTCCAAAACTCACCTAAACACACTTCAGACTATATTGGACAAAAAATATGACCAAAAAAATAATGAAATGATACCCAAATATATGTA
This sequence comes from Viscum album, assembly GCA_963277665.1. Classification (NCBI taxonomy): domain Eukaryota; kingdom Viridiplantae; phylum Streptophyta; class Magnoliopsida; order Santalales; family Viscaceae; genus Viscum; species Viscum album. Next base: position 834,120,726 of record OY728142.1, on the reverse strand, counting down.
TTTGTAATCTCCATAAAGATCATGATCTTAAACCCAATATCCCATAACTCTTATGATTTATTACATTGGCATAAGATTCAGGGATTCACATCATTATGGGTTGAAAATTTTAGTAGTCTTTATAAAGAACGTGCATACTTCAATCTTTCATTTTTTTCAGAAAAAATTACAACATGTTTTTTTTAAAAAAAATCCCTCTAAGATATCCATACATATTATCTATAGTATGCTTCATAGATTCCTAGGAATGAAATAAAATATGTGTAGAGACCTATATCTTGATATACATGGAAATTACATTACTTTTTCAGAATACTTAATACATAACAAAAACAGACACCAAAGGACCGTAATAGTTTAGTGTCTTTGGAAACATGGAACATAATCTTCTAATCAAGGTGAAATATCTTCAACATCTACCATAAATATCTTCCCCATTTATTTTATTACCTAAAACATTTCGTTAAAGTCTAGGGAAAATAAACCATAAAAAGGGTGAGCTCAAATTCCCAGTAAGGGTAAACATAGAGAGCATAAAACAATCTATAAACATTTGAATACAAAATCTTGAAATAAAAAATGTAATCATCAAAATCTCGAGCAAAGACATAAATATTAGTAGTCCGTAAGGCATATATCATAATGGAACATCAATCATGATAAAATATCATTGGAAGAAACCATGTAATTGTGGCAAACAATTAAGCACATGATATGATTTCCATAGTAGCCAAGGCATTGCTGCGAAGACCATCTTAGTGGACAGAGTCCCTTTTTTAATCGATTTCACTCCTTGTTTCAGTCTTGTAACATTGAACCAAATTAACTTACCATTCAAGCCATGTCTATCTCATGAGATATAATTCTTTACTCAACGAACTGGAGGGAGATATAGGTCCCACCAATATCATAATGAAATCATTCTTACTTTTTCCACCACATGAACATTAATCTTCAATCATTACCCAAATTATAAAATGGTTTTCATGAATATCATCCCATCAAAACATAATCCAAACAGAAAATGGATATCATTTCATCATAAGAAAAGTGATAACATATAAATCATAAGGAAATTATACTTGAAACATAAACATATGAAATAATTCCATCTTATATAGAAAATTGTTTTGATAAAACACTTGAAAAGAATTCTTGAGGAAAATATCATTTCTTCATAAAAATCATTTTATTTTCACAAAATTCATTTCAATTTTTATAGAAAGGTATTTTTTTGAAAATAGTCATTAAATATTATAGAGTAAGCTTCATGAAAATGTGGTGTTATGAAAGCGTAAAAATTTGTTCATGCCGTATAAGTTAAAAAAAGCATTCTTCTCATACTTTTGCTGGAAAAGTCAAAAAGTACCTCATATGGTAAACAAATTAAAGATTCCTTCCATAAAATGTCGTAAAAGTAAAAAGGGTAAAAATTAAATTAAGTGTAAATGGAAGAAAATTAATCATTTTATGAAAATATTTTAAGAACATATGGACATGGATAATAAACATAACCCTAGGAAATACTTACGAATAAACAATCTCGGATAATAATGAGATTTGAATAATTATCCCTTACCATAGGTCCGATATACTTCGTAAGTATCCAAACCTCCTGTATAATGATGTAAATAATGTTATTTACTTATTACAGAATAATATACATTGTTATTATATCATATATTGTTCACTTATGACTTTATATTACCCGTTATTTTGTAAATTCCATGTTAATGCAGCCTTTTGTGTAAAATCATATTATTTATTGAACATTATTGTACATGTTGTTCATGGTATTATTATTACGTATATCATAATTTAATTACTTATAGATTGTAAATAATGATTTATATATCATATATATTCAGTATATATACTTATAATATATAGTTAAATGAAATGAAATACATCGTCCATGGAGATGGTAGGCCGTACGTACGCATGAACGATGTTTTCCTTTCCTTATTGACTTGAATGGAATTAAGTAGTTGAAATACATATATATATATATATATAAATCCAGTAGAATTATTATGTAATATATTTCATGATTACTTAATATATATATTTTATAATCAGTCTTGAATTGCTAACATGGAAAATGAATCTCATCGCGTCGTGGATACAGTAATCTGTACGTATGCACGAGCGATGATATCATTCCCATATTTATTGAATAGAATTGGAGTGGATGATTTAATATTTTAGAATCAGTAAGATTTTATAATAATCATATATAGTAATTATTTACACCATTATACCCATCTAAGTAGGGTGGTGGTGGAAAAACAGATTACACCACGGCGTGAAGATGGTATTCTTTACGTACGAACGCGTACTGATTTCGTTTTCCATAGGATGGATAGAAGGGGAAATGGGGTTGTTTAGTATTCATAATTAAATATCAGTATATATGTAATACTTATTTTATTACTTTATAATGAAAAAGCTAATGAAGATGAAGTAGAAGAAGAAAGAAACTTGAAATAGTTGGTAGATGAGATTACCTCTTCCTCGATGCACCTCCTTTAAACTTCTTCTTATGGAACTAGAGTTGGTATTTTTAGAATACCAGAACCACTATGATATAACTAGAGTGGTTGAGTAGAGGAATTGGCAGGGGTTGGCTGATCTTAAAGGCTCAAAAGGGTGTGAAAAGAATAGGGAAGTGGTGTCCTTTTTATAAGGGAGGAGAGGGGCACCATTTGAAAAACATAAAATATTATTTTATAATAAAGTCATATTCGGTTTATAATGGCTCCAAAGTGACTTATTTTAATGATAAAGTGGGTATGGGTCTAAATACTCTCAACCAATAGGTTTTTGACAAGTTTAGGTTACTATTGTAACCTTATCATTTAGATTTATCTTTTACCGTGTCTTCTTTTTTCTTACACTACATGGTTAATAAACCTACTATAATAAGAAAAACGAACCCCAAGTGGTTCATTATTAATATATATAACTTTATCTATGTCATTTGGCTGAACTATATATTTTTAGGAATAAAATAAAAATTAATAATATAATATTTGTTTTAAAAACTATTTTCTGTCAATTTTGATACTTTTTGGTAATTGATTTTTGTGAAAGTAATAAAAGCATTATTAGTTCGAACAAAGTTAATTTAATCAATATTAACATGTCATATTAACCAAAAAAATTAGCTTAATTTGCAAAAGGTATCAAATTACATTTATTTGGGTATTGATGACATCAATTATGTTAATATTTAATTAATAAGGTAATTACTTCATCATCATTATGTAATATATAAATTAAATTATTTAATGTCTAAAAATTATAAATAAAATACCATTATGTAGGAAATCTTTTTATCTTTATAATGAATATTTATAGTCAAATATTTAATATTTATAACTCTATATTAAAAAGGTTTTAGTTATTTATCATTGATTTTAACTATTTTAACTCTTCTTTAAATAAAATAGTAATAAATGTCCTAATCAAATCCAAGTGGACCTAAAGGGTAATATTTTAATCATAAGGTTGTTTTTGGTCAAATTACATTTATCCAATAGAACTGGGACATGTGTTAGGGAAATAGTAATATATTTTTTACACTTAATTAGCCAATTTACTTTTAACCGTGGTAAATAAAAGTAAAAAAGTTACTATTCACCAAAAATTATTTTTATCTTATTGAACCACATTTTACTCCTTGATATTAAATGTGTGTCTCGGATTTTCTAAATTTCACTCACAGAATCCGTAAAATTATGTTTTATATATATATTTCAAACTCTCCTAGGAGGTGGGTGAAAGACAGTATAATGTTCAATAAAATTTTTATATCTATAAAATTATTATAAAATGACTCCAATGAATTATATTGAACTTATATAGGTATTATTAATCAATTTTGACATAAAATAATTTTGAATAAAATAAATAATTATTTATATAAAAAGTCGGTTTTTAAATAGTAATGCAGTGTTTTCACTATTCATAAAAAATTGAATATTTTAAGAAAAATACCAAAATTTCACCCTAGGCTAATATCGATATTCCGAATCCAAAAATGTAGTCCATTTTGAACGATAAAATGTATATAATTTCAAAAGGTCATTATTACTATTCATAATGGCTAGTTCGTAACAATAATATAATAATATATCGTTTAGTGAAACTCGGTATTGCGTACTACACATCCTATCGAGGAAGTTCTTGATTGCGTGTAATGAAAGCCAAGTTAGGGATATCTGTAGTGAATGCTCTTTTTGGTGTTTCATATAAGATAATAAAAAAAAATTCATTTATACATTAAACAAAATATATACTTAATGTTTCATAGAATAATTTCACAAAACAAACTTGAAATTGTGTGTAACACAAGCCAAGAATAGTGTTGTGTATACTGCAAGCTAATACAATGTTGCGTAAAGCACAAGATAATTTTGGTGTAGCGTACAACAAAGACATCAATGAAATTAAAAAGTATAATTCTCATAAAATCTCGGTCTGTTACAATAAGTGTGTGATAAAATGAACAGTAAGATATAAGTACTATAGAAGCTATCATTAATAAATCAGAATATTATGTTGGGACAGGTTAATAAATAAACACACAATCTATTTAAAAACTCTTATATCAAGAAAAGATACTTCATAATCAATAAGTAAAGTTAAATAATTAAACACAATCCTATTTAAATTAATTAACGATCCTAATAAGATAAAGAATGATCAATATCAAAAGGTAAATAATTAAAAACTAATTCCATTTAATCAATATTATTATCATATCTTGATAAAGAATAATCAATATAGAATATAAAATTACTAGAAACATATTCAATTTAGTCAAAAAAATCATATTGAAAATCATCAATAGATAATATGAAATAATAAATCATCTAGATAATATTAATTGAATTCTCAATGAAGGAGGTTCTTAATTATTTGACATCATATTCTTCTGTATGATGAAACTTCTTCTTTAAAATCAATCCTTAAGAATATTTAAAAATTATCATCAATAACCCATCTAATTATGTATATCTAGCTATTTCCTCTCTTGAAAACTATCATTGTAGTAAGGTCCATCTATAACTGAGCCCCACTCATGTTTTTTTGTCTAAGGATTACTCATATATTAAGTAATTAACTCATGCAAGAAATAATTATCATTATATTCAAATATAAATATTGATAAAAAACAATGTGTTTTTCAATACTTCCAAATGTTTAAAATTAAAATTTAGTGAATAACACTATATATTAATTGATACATGATTAAATAAAAATCATTTATGTGAGAAATAATGTTGATATTTAATTGAAATGTAATGGTCAAGGGAAATTCGAGACATCAAGGTAATGATTATGTCAAAAAAATGAATTGCAAAAGTGAATATGAATAATTTCTATGGTAAAAATATTTTTAAACAATCTATATAAAGAACAATTCTGGTATTAATAAAACATGTACCCTCTGATGTATGAATTATAATTTCTTCTCAAAGAATAATTGAAATAGTATAAAAATTTCTTAAAAATTAATCCAGAAGAAAATATCCTTTTCATTTTAGAAATAAATTTTACTAACTAAAATTTAATGTAACATATGGAAACTATTTTTAATTAAATAAAACATTAGATACATATAAAATAATATTGAATACATTTTTTTGGTCATGATGGATCAAAATTCCTTTCATGTTATATAGGATAAAAAAATATTCCTTCAACATTTTTATAAATAAAAAAATGGGAATTATTCTCAAAACGACATAAATATTCCTTTGAAAACATTTTTTAAAGTAAATAGGGTCCAAATATATTTAATAGAAAACATTGAATAGGATTAAATATATATTTTGATAAAATATTTGGAAGACATTATTTTTGAAGAAAATAGATATCCAATTAAAGAGTGAAATGAATTCATGTTTTTTAGGAAACGTTTTCTTAACTATTTTAAATTACAAATAGATGGAAGTATTACTATTACATTAAAATTTCATAAATTAAAAAATAAGGATATAATTATATGAAATTTTTGATAACTGGAAAAATAATTTCCTTCAACTAAAATTCAATAACAAACCATCTCAATAAGAAGGGAATTCTGTTATAAACCCTTACAAGGATCATTATGTTGAAGTAATAATTATTTAATAAATTGATTATGTGTATCAAATAAAAATAAAAATTAATCATCTAAATGTAAAACATAATATAATTAAAATTCATTTCATACATAATATTATAATATCAATGATGAAGAATAAGTCATATAATCCAATGAAAAGAAATTTAATTATGAATTTTCTTCAACATGGTCACATTTAAATAACACCCACATTAATGAAATAAATCATATTGAATCATCAGATGAAAAAAATTATTAAGGAATAAAGATATTAAAAATCAAAAGGGAAGTATATAAAACATTTAAAATAAATTTGTAGAAAACATAAAAATGTTCAACAATTTAAAGAAATTGACAGAGAATCCCTTACAAATTTCATATCATTGATGTGGGGATTAAAAAAAATTAATTATTTGCATCAAATGAAAATAAACAAAAGAATTCATTTTTAACATAAAATAATAAAACTCCCTTATATACATAATCTTAACACGACAAAATCGTTGCATTATATGTTTAACTTAGTGAATATAAAATGATTTTTGAAATGCATTTCCCCAATATTTCTCTTGAATGGACATGATATAACCACTTGTGTATTTTTTTTAAATATTATTCACTTATTATAGAAGAAATATTAATATTTATAAGATCATGTATATTCTATTTATAAAATCTCATTTCCCTTTCCTTAATAATATTTCATTATCATTATGTATTCATGTGTTATTTGCATTGATTTTTCATTCCTGCATCATCGTGGATGTTCCAGTTCTTATAAATATTATAATGTTTCATCCACTCCAAAATAATTAATAAGTCATAATTATCATAATTTCATATAAATTATTCATAAAAAATCATGAATTATAGTTATAAAAAATAGAAAATGTTATAATCAACGAGTCTGTAGGCTATTCGTATGTATGAGTAACATATCGATTATTAAATTGACATTATGGAAAGGGTTTATGTAATATTTTATATACTAATAGTGATAATAAAATCATATTTAATATATTAAATATTCAAATATACTTATATAGGTCAGATCTATGTGGTGTAGTGATTAAAAATGAGTAACAGTGCTTCGTGATGGTGGTAGTACACATGTAGACGAATGATGTTACCATTTTTCAATTCACAAAAAGATATATTATAATTTTGGAATAAATTTTTTTATGCATTTAATAATTATGGAATATTTATCAAATGTATTCATTAATATTATCCTTATTACATTCAATGTAAAGAGTTAGTGAAAGATAAATCAAATTGCTTCACGATGCGGTAGTCCTCCATACACATGAATGACAACATCATATCCCCTATGGAATAGAAATTAAAATGTTTATATAATATAATTAATCTAGATGAATCCTTATGTTGTAAATATCTTATATATATATAGTTTATATCTACTATCTTACCTAATTGTATGGGGTGGAAATGGAAGAAACCAATGACATCGTTTTTCGAGGCGGTAGTCCGACATACACAAAAAATGATCATTTCATTAACCATTAGATGGAGATACTGATAGTTTTAGGTGATGAACATAACATAAAAAAATATAAAAATATTAAATATATTTAGGACTATATATATGATTCAATATTAATTCATGGAGGTGGAGGATGAAATAATGTAAAAATTCCCATTGATGAATGTTACCTAACAATTTTTTAACCACCATTAGTTTCCAAAAAATAATTCCAAGGATTGTTTTATGTACAATATAATTTTTCTATGATTAGTTCAGTAATGAAGGTATGTAATTTGGGTAGGTCTCAGCAAATCAAAAATATTATTATGGTGTCATGAAGATAGGATTGTGGTAGGGGCATTTATAAGTGAGGGGAGTGGAATAATTGTAATTTTTGAAAAGAAAATGTCACACCCAAATTATTAAAATTAAATAAGAGTAAAAAATTGATTATCCCAGATAAATAGTCATTTTAGATTATAAATATTGAAAAATGTCGTTTTTAGACAATTGTTAGGTCATTTTAACACATAAATTTTTTATTAAACCCCTGTAAATCCATTTTCACCTTAACAGAGTGAATTAATTTAAAATATTTTTATTAATAAATTTAGTATTATATTATGTTCAACATAATAGAGAATATAAATCCCTTTTATTAGAAAAACTGATTAGATTGTTTCATATTTTATTCTTAGAAGCTGTAAATTTTACATTAAATGTTTTCCCACATATGTAATGAGAAAACCGATCTATAAAGAGAAAACGTTCAAATGTTTCCAAAGTATTTGTATAAAAATTAAATATGAAAATAATTCAAATGACCTAAATTGAATCAATAGATATATAATTTCACTAAATTTAAAATGAAAAATTTTTAAAATAAAATATTTTCTAAAAATACAAAATATTCACCATAGGATAATTTAGATAATTAGGTTTCAAAAATGAAGTTCATATTAGAAATTTGTTTTGATATAATTTATTAAATTTAAATTCAAATTATGATAACAATGTGTTACTAAAATCTCTATTAGAAAAAATATAGTTTTAAAAAATTATTTTGAAGGATTCTTATTTTCTTTCTAACAAATAGATATCAATAATTTTCCTAATTTGTTAAGTACAATTGATAGATGCTAATTTAATGAAGATGTTATAGTGGTATACAATATTTTGGTTCATTTAGATTTGGGGTTTCATGTTTCACAACATATCAAAGATATTAAATTAAATTTAAAATAAATATTTGTTAATTATCTGTTGTTATCATTTTTTATGTGATTGGTGTTGCGTGTCATGAATTTCATAGAAAACAATGTTCTTATTTTAAAATATCTATGTGATACATGAATTAAAATTATTTATATTTAAAGCCATTATAATCATTGAAAACCCATTTAGTCATATTTTCACATTATCCGTACAATCACCCTTATCATATCCCATAAAATAACCCTTAAAAATTAATAGTATTCATGGTTAATGAAACATGTTTCATATCAAGAACATTCCATTATCCAAGGCAATTTTTGGGCTATTTTAGACCTTCCCTTCCTCATATATAATTTACCAGTACTATGTCAAGAGAAAAACCCATGAATGCTTTAATTTACATTATAAAATTCATAAAATTTTAACTTAAATACCATAAGAAAAAGAAATTTAATGGTTATAAAAAATTGATAAGAAATATCCGTTTCATTTAATATATAAATATATATAACAATATAATTCCTAGAATAATAGAAATATTATATTTTAGAAAAATAAAAAGAAAAATGAAAGAGTAATATTTATAAATATTAACTGTAATGGTAGAGGGAATTGTGTCCATGTGTATAAAATTAAAAAACTATCATTTTTTACTTTGTTAAAATGAATCAAAAGTGAACCACATAGAAAAAATTAAAAATATCACCTTTTATAAACCTTATAAAAATCATGTATAGTTTAAAATTACATTATAAATCATTAGAGATAATATGATAACATTATTGATATATTTTTATGAACATTGATATAGTGGAAAAGAGTTAGAAGGAGAATAGTAAAACAAGTTTTCAATGAAAAAATACATTTCCTTAGAATTGTACAGATTTAAACATATTATAAATATATTATGATAAATTTATAATATTTATAGATATAAATAGGAAAAATTTCATTATCTATCGTTCTAGATAATAGTCAATCATATATTGTTTCAACCATTTTACTAATAATTCCTTGTTTATATAATTGTTATGCAATAACATTCCCATTTCCCACCCATGTTTGATTTATATGTTTTAGTATCTAAAACCAATTCATGGATTAATCATATCAGAAATAAATATCATTTTATAATTATTATATTTTATAATTTATTATACTCTAAAAAATTTATTTTTGGTTGTTATTAAAAATTATGTACATCATTTTATGTAGACGGTCATCTGTACGAACATATTTTTTGGATATTTTTAGTGGATGAAAAAAAATTCAAATATTAAAAATTATATAATATTAATAGTATAATAAATTTAATTTTTATTCAGTATATCTATCCTTATGACCAGTCATGGGAGATATATATTAGAAAATAATTACATCACTTGATGGGTTTTTATTCCAGATGTACGCATAAGAAATGTTATATTTTATAATGTATGTAATGTTAAGAAGATAGATTTTATTTTATAATAACAAAATCATAATTATATTATAAAAATCATATGTATTCCTTACATATGTATTTATAACCATCCAATTTTGGTTTTTAAGAAAAAAACACATCAATTCATGGAGGTAGTTATCCAAGAGTACGCACGTGCGATGTTTCCTTTTACCATAGTTAAAAAGGTTGTATTAAAAAAACTTGCATTAAAATAATAAAATATAAATATAGTAAAAATAATGTTATTAATAAAATATTATTCTGAGAATATATTTTATATAGGTTAGAGAAGAATTAAACTTAGAAGAGTTTGGTTAAAACTTTTACCTCATCCTTAGTAATCCTCCTCTGGATTAAACATAATGCCTTTAGAAAAGTGTTTTAAGGTAATAGTAATGGAATATGAAAATGGTATGAGTTGTTTCTAATTGTATTTTGGTTTCTGATTCAGAGAAAAAAACTTCTATGTTGTTTTAATGGTTATATTAATTCCCCATTTATCGGATAAAATTAACACCCTTTTCACATATATTATGTATTGAATGGTGTTAAACTAACTTATAAAATATAAAGTGGTTAAAATGGAAAATTAATGAAATTTTAGAACATTAAAATTCAAAATTATCCTATTATATATTTATGTCACATTTAAATCATGTAATAAAATATTTTTTAACACAGAATAAATATATATTTTCATTTTGAAGACTATTCCCACAACACGACTTTAAAAACATCATGATAACAACAGAGTTAGAATATAAACACTTATATCATATATAATACTAAAAACATTTCTTTAATATTCCTAAAAGCCCATAATTTTTCTAAACATAATTACATTTAATGTTTCTAAAACTATATATATGTTTTTTCTACTATTTTCATAAGCGATGTATGGACACTGCATAAGAATTTAGGATAATTTTACTGTCCATTAATTTTTAAAAACAAATTAATAAAATATATTTAATTTATTCATAGTTAATATTAATTTATTAAACTATTCACATGCTATTTTTATCCTTATCCTTATCATGATAAGGTAATAAATTAGAAAGTTTCATATTTTAGATTTTATTAATTATATAAAATAAATGAAATTTCATAATAATTTATGGTTGAAATGATTAGAAAAATATTATACAAATGTACTATTTATGGTATAAATACTCATATAAAATTATATATAGAGAGTTTTATGTGTATTTTTTTCAATCATAGTTCAATCCCCTTGGTAAACATCTTAACGTTTACGATGGTGAAAAGTAATACTATGGAAACTATTAATTATGACCAAAAATGGAATTAAATGACTACAAAATTGTAATATTATTTTTGAAAATAGTGAATTTATTTTTCAATATTTAATTTATATTTTTTTTTCAAATGAAAATTTAATATATGTTCACAAAAAAGCAATAAAATTTATCTATAGAAAAATAAAATTTTTATGATTAAAAATGATTTTACACAAAAATCAAGTATAATGTTTATTCCCATAGAATTAATTGTATTAATTTAAATAAAAGGGGAAGCATTCAAAATTTAAACCATTTTAAAATTTAAAATAACCATGTAAAAACATGATTAAAATAGCGTAACTATAAATAGTTTTTTTTGGAATAAAAACATCACTTAGATATCCAAAATTCCAAACAAATATTTCTATGTTCAAAATTATTTTTTAAAATAAATTATATTAATTATTAAATAAATTTTTTCAGATGAAAATATTATTAAAAAAACTTTTAATCTTTATTAAATCATGATAATATAAAAAAATCCTTATTTTTAAATAAATATTTTTCACTATACACCAAGAAATCGACTATTTCAGAAACATCGAAGAAATAATTTTTAGGTATATTTTAACTACTCATGTAAAAAAGTTATTATTTTTTAGTAGTTTAGCTCAATATATATGAAAAAATTATTTTTTAAATTAAAATACATAATATAATTAACAACATATTTTATAGATGAATGACTAATTAAAACTGTATATTTTCTTAACCCTTTTCAGTTAAATTTCCAAGGAGTGTTAAATTAGTGTCATATTGTTTATCTATAATTTTTTGAAATTTATCATTAATTTTAATAAATATCGATTTAATTTAGTTTAATATTATGTGTAAAGTAATATACCAAACTTAATATTATTTAAAATAGAGTTACATAATGACATATGAAGTTTATACAAAGATATCCTTCAAACAATGTGTTTCATTTTGTCCCAAACATCCAACCATTATTTATTTCAATATTAGTATTTATTTATGACCAATTTTTTTATTTGAAGTGGTTCATGAGTAGTTTTAAATTTAAAATTATGGTAATGTTTTTATATAAATACTAAACATAAGGTCTAACATTTTAGTTATGTTTCTTTATAGTGTTTATGATTGTTTGTTAAATCCTCCGAATTTTAAGAAAACAAAACTGTACTTCAAATTGTTTCGTTATTTATATGTTAATTTTTAAAATTTTGATACCCTATTCTTTTTAAAAGATGGTTTATCTCTAAAATATATAGTTTTTATGTGAACTAATTTATATTATTTTATATTAATTTTTTACAAAAAAAGAATATTATTTTAAATAGTTTTAATAAATGGGATTATTAAGATACGTTTTTAGGTTATTATGGAATTATAATAGTAAAATTTAAATAGGTTGACAATATAATTTATATTGACATATGTATCATTCACACGTACATTCGATATGCATGGAGTATGTTTTTTAGTTACAAATAATATTTTTATTTATTTAATTCATATTATTATTTAACATGATATGAAAATTTAATGTGTTATTAAATTTTATTACTGAATTACCCAAAATATCATGTGATAAATAAATTTGTAATGTTTTTTTTAAATTTTTATAACTATTCTATTTATTCATTAGTGAATCATTATTAAATCATATTATTTATAATGTGACTAAGATAGAGATCAACATATTTGTTTCATATTTGGTAATTTTAATCATTTAATTTATATTATGTTTCATGAATTGAAATAATAAATAGAACACTTAAGATAATAAAAGGATTTCATTATCAATATATATAGTTGAATTATTGTGTTACATTGAATCCATATGAGAAAAATAAATAAAATTTCACCAATATTAGTCATTATTAATGTAATTTTAATACTATCCTTTTAATATATGAGTTTTAATAACATGGTATAAAAATTGGAGTTAAAAAGAAGATAAGTTATAGTTTCAATTTTAATCATACTGATAGTCATCTTTTTTATATAAGTCATACAATTATTGGATTTATTACAATGGTTGTTAATTACAATAATTATAACCATTTTATAGTTTAAAAATTTATTTTTCAAAAGATTATATTTTAAAATTATATTGGTTTACATTAATGGTTAATAATTTTTTTGGAATGTTTTTTAGTAGAATTGGGATTTCGACCATGTTTTATAAAAACTATTGTATAATCAAAATGTTTTAAAATTACATTCCTGATTTAAAAATTATCACATTTATTAGGAACATATTTCATTTTTTTGTTCTATATTCGATATGATGTCATTATTTAGTATTCAAGGTGGATTTTAGTTTTTCAATTTAGTTCATTTTAGATAAATATTATCATAAAATTGAATTCTCTAAGGAAAATTTAATTCAATTTTCTCCAAGATTACCTGGTTCTTCAATATATCTAGAATGATTTATATATATCAGATTAAAAATTATTCTATGGTTAACTATTTCATCATTATTTTTATGATGTCTATGTTATATGGTTGTAATGGTCTTGTATATTTTTTTATATTAATATCTACATCTTTTTGTATAATTTATGTTTTTATAATCATTGGGTTTGTTTTTGTATTCTAAGAGGTGATTGTCCAACCAAACATTCAATTATATTTTTCACATGGAAAATAAAGATGTCTTAATATTGTGTTCAAAATAGATGAATTGTATTTGGCAGGGATAAATGTTGGACATTTGGGGGTTTAATCATTAGAGATTAGTTTGGAGGTTTTGTTTTTTTATTAATAGGGTATGTCATGTTGATTACTCTGAGATCCTTCTGAGGATGAGAAATCATATACTAGGGAGAGGGTAAAGACCTATGACTTTTCTATTAGTATTTATTTTAATTTTTTGATATTTTCTTTATAATTTGATTAATTTTCATTTTAAGGTGGATTAATAAAATAATGGAATGACGTAAGTAGGGGAATATATTAATGTTTTGGTATATGAAATGCACCAAGTACTGGGTGTCATGGTATCATATACCCTATAGTGTGTGGTTGTGCTACAAGAGGTACTTGGTCTTGTAAGGGGTACCCAGTGTCTTATGCCAGGGTTCATATTGGCCACCTATGTGGAAATAATTCCCCACTAGTTACATAATGGTTCCCATGTGGTTAATCATAGGGGAGAAAATGATCATTTCACTGGAATAAAATTTACAATAAAATGGATTTATTTTTAGAATATATTTATTCCAGCTATAAAAATCCATCCTCCAAGTTCTCTTCTCATATATCTCTTATCTAAAGATAAATTCATCACATAACTTCTTTTATCATTGACTATAGTTACTGGAGTTGTTATTTTGTGAGGATTATGAATGACAATGGTTTTCATTTCATGATTTCATATACATCATTAAATATAATAAAAATATATTAAATTCCACACTTAATCATAATCATTCCTTCAATATTCATTATTCATTTATTATTGATCTAGTTGGAGGACCATTCATTTACCATAGCTATTGTAATAACATGTATTATGTTTCCCTTAATCACTCGGTATAAATTGAAATACATAATATTCAAACAACATAGGTTCTTATATTTCATTGAGGATATAGATTATTTATAAATTTAACTAATGGATAAAATTTTAATAATTATTTTTTTAGAGGACCCCTCATTTGTCACATATTTTAATAATATAGGATTTTACATTACATTGGTTAATGTGATTCTAAACCATAAATAGGGTTATTTCCTCTAAATAAAAAGCGTTCAAAAATTAATTATTAATATGGGTTTGATTTTTTGAGTTTTTATACCCATGCTGCAATACATTATTAGTATTATTCATGCTGCTCTGTACTATTAGTTTGGATTTCATGTTTTGTTTTATTTTCTATGGAAACAAGAATTTCTATGATCAAATATGTATAATGAGATGCTCAAATACAAGAGGGGGTGAATTGTATAATTTAAAAAAATCATATGGAACCTTTAATGTTGGTATATGACTTTATTATGAAATATGTTTCTTAAGGTAAGCTTTTACCTTTAAGAAATCTTAGTTTAAAATATTTAAACAAAATTCACAAACCCTATTAAAGAAACCTTTTTATAAACATTACAACCTTAAGATAAAAACTTAAGAATGGTTTTATTAAAATAATGATTATACTTTAGAGCATATAGAATCTATAATATAATTCGAGTAAATGAATTAGAAAGTATAAGAAAGTTATAATATCTAACTTTAAAAATGTTAACATTGCATCAGAATAAAAACAACTTGAAATAGAAAACTGGTAACAATAAGAATATTTTAACCCAAAGAGAAGGGTATACAACAACCTTTGATAAAGGATCCTTATTTTATACATTCAAGAAAGTCTATCTTACCCAAACCCAGGTAAGCCGGCAATTCGATGATGAGTATCTATCTTTCTATCCCCACAAGCCCTAGATTTAGAAGGAAATAAAAACCACTTTTTTCTAAAATTGAAAGCCCATGATAAGCACGATCAGATTCTACACAAAGCATTTTTGAACAAGTTTTTGACACGTAAACAAGTTATTCATGATATCTGCACAATGAAGTGAGAGTTATAAGAGCCTCTCTCTAGAAATCGCATCACAGTATTTGATCTCTTTTCTATTCCCTAATTATAATCAATGTTTTTCAATGAATACATCATATATGACTCATTCAAATGAACTCAAATTTATATGAACTAATTCTCAATGGTCATCTCCACACCAGTAGTCATATTTTCCTCAAATTTTGGATGGACTTGGACACGTGTCAAACAGACAACAGTTAGTTTGTAAAATATTGTACGACATCATTTCTTGTATAAGAAATGATGTCAAGATTAATATAAATGTTATGTATAAGAAAACATAGAATCCGATAATAACAGAATGATACATTAAAAAAATATAAAATTATCAAGAAAATGGATATATAAGAAAATAAAAATCGATGTGAGAAAAAATATTATCACTGTTTTTGGGTACGGTATCATTAAAATGTTATGAAATTTGTACCAGTATCAATAACATAAAAATGGCATGAAATTTGTATCGTTATAGGTATCATAAAAACATCTTGACATTTGTATCGGTATTGGTATCCTAAAGACTACATGAAATTTGTATCAGTATTGGTATCATAAGAACAACATGACATTTCTATCAGTATCGGTATCCTAAAAACAGCTTTAAATTTGTATCAGTATTGGTATCATAAAAATGGCTTCACATATTCTTAATTAAATTAATAATTCAGAATCATAAGTACATCACACTATTAAATATTTAATTAAAACGCAATGAAAATATATAGTAATGAAAAATCTATATGTATAACTATAGAATCCTGCCTTCTTAAAAAATAAATTTTCATTACATTATACAAAACCGAGGATCTTTAAGGTTTAGTGTCTTGGAAACCACGAACTTAAAACATGAAAACATAAAACATTCTTCTTAAACACTTGAAAGGCTTCTACTTATGTTCATCCTAGGTTCATCCATTCATCTCATAACTTGGGGACATACATCAAAATAAAGGGGTGAAAAGAAGTCCCAGTAAGGGAAACAAGGGGAAACATTTTACATGTGAACTTGAGATACATCAACAATGTCATGAAAAATAACTTTAAGGAATGAGAAAGAAATCATGAGGCATATCATAATAAAAATAACCTATTTCATAACATGAATAAGTGGA
This sequence comes from Viscum album, assembly GCA_963277665.1. Classification (NCBI taxonomy): domain Eukaryota; kingdom Viridiplantae; phylum Streptophyta; class Magnoliopsida; order Santalales; family Viscaceae; genus Viscum; species Viscum album. Next base: position 834,103,482 of record OY728142.1, on the reverse strand, counting down.
TACAACATTTAACAGATACAATCATTTCAATTTCACCAAGGTCCATCTCCAAGGTGTCAATCAAAATTACCAAGGTTATTCACCAAGGCATCAGTCTAAATGGTCATATCTAGAGATTAAGTCTTTACCCAATGCATTAGAGCGCTATCAGAGCGCACCCTTAAATTTGGATTTATTATCATGTGAGCCACATATATCATCATCAATCATTTCATAAACAACCTATATAGCATAAAAGAAATTGGTTTCATTTCATAATCACAACATTTTAGAAACTGCTTTAAAGACATGATCTTTATGTCACATTAAACCCACGGAAAGGGAAAGCGGGTTTCATGAATGTAAATCCCAGAATTTAAAATAAAAAATTTTGGTATATATGTGAATACCCATATAGAAGAGAGATCATTGAGTATTCACTTAATAAAATAAATGATCTTTAGAAAAAGAGAGAGACATTTTGAGACAGAAATTCTGCAGCATAATGACTATGTTTTGGGGTTTTAGAAAACATTGAAAAGAGAGGGAACATGGGTCAAACATTCATAAATGACCCATAAAACAGTAGAGGGACATAATATGAAGGATATATGAACATGGTAATGAAATTTTGTGGACATTCCATTTGAAATAAAAAACATGGAAGGAAGAAAAAAATTAGATTTCTCTTATGAAAATTCGGTTGCCTAACGGCGTCACTTACACTTCAAAAAAATGAATTGATGAGATCAAATAAGTTCTCTAGTCATATGAACATAAAATATATGTATGATAGATATAGAGGTCATACGCCAACATAATAAAAAGGAACATTATAGACTTGACATGAATGTAGAACATTGAAAAATGAGAAAGGTGAACGAATCCCATAAAAAATCGGCAGCCTAACGGCGCCACTTAAAACCTAAAAATACTGAATTGAAGAGGTAAAATAGGGACTCTCATCATATAAAAATAAAATATCAGTATTATAGATACATATATCATACCCCAACATAATAAAAAAGAACATGAAAGACTTGACAAGAAAATAGAACTTGAAAATGAGAATGGTGAAAGAATCTCTTAAAAATTCAGCAGCCTAACGTCGCCACTTAAACATTCATAAAATCAATTGATGAGAGAAAGAGGGGGTCTCTCATAATATTAACATGAAAAGGAGAATTAAGAGGAATATAAAATAACATCCTCCCACATATGAACATGGAGAATAAAAGAAATGACTCAAAAGAGATTAGTTGAAAAGAAAGAGGGAGGTATGATCTCTTATCTTAAAACGAAACTCTTAAAACACGAAGGTTGGGACCTTGAGGGCTAGGGGGAAACTTGGGAGGACTTCTTAGGTGGTAATTAAAATAGAGCTTCGTTGGGGGAGAGTTGGGAGTTCAAACTAAAGGAGGAAAGGGTGGGTATTTATAGGGAAGGGGAGGGGACATGGCATTAATGGCCAAGGGACACCTCATTGGTGGTATTGGCAATACCATGGGCTTGCCCATGGTATTTACCCATGGTATTGGCCACTTGGGACACATCATAATATAATTCATCCCCTTTATTCGAACATCCCTTAAAATACCTAATGACATCAACATGATGCAGTCATGATGTCATTAAACATACCGAAACCCTAAAACTGTATTTTTATTAATCACTGAAAATTCAATTTTTTCCGACAACTCCAAAAATTTCACCTTAACCAAATATCAATACCCTGATTTCAAAAATGAACTCCATTTTAATAAAATAATTTTTTAAATATTTTTAATTCAATATTTAAATAAATACACTATTCATCGAAAAGTCATTTTTTTCAGAAAAATCCAAAAAAATTACCTTAAAATAATATCGATGCTCTGAGTTCAAAAATGGAGACCATTTTATAAAAATAATTTTTTTAATAATTTTAATTTAATTTTTAATTAAAAAAACTACTCACCTAAAAATACTAATAATTGATTAATAATTTATGAAACCATTATTTGACCATATTTTTGAATCACATTACTTAATCAAGGTGCCTATATTATATTAATACTCTCTTTAAGTGAGATTACTAATACATTTGGTCATATTACTAATCCTAAGTATAAAATCACTATTCATAATTTACTATTCATCATAAATTAAGTTGATCTTATTAGACTATAAATTTAGTACTGAACCTAATTGCTGGAGACCATTTTTGAAAATCGTTACACATTTTTAATTATTTAAGGTTTACATAATTTTTTTTAAAATATCATTTTTCTAAAATTCCTCAAAAATATGAATACTATATTTATCTCGACATTTGAAAATTCATAAACTTCATCATAAGAAGAAATAAATTTTTTTTATTTTTTAACAGATGATTACAAATGGCTGTTACAGTCTTTTTACATAGCCTCTTATCACACCAGCATAGGACCTACGTCTAAGGTGTGCTAAGGTGAGAGAATCTAATAGTGACTTGGACAACATCGCACAAGTTGTAATTTCTATCAGTTTGAGCTTCTCGCGAAGGTGATTCCATTCTAGCTTCATACGATGAAGTTCGGCTTGGGTTTGGTCCAGAGAAAAGCCTAGTGGTGCGACCTCTTTCCCATGTTTTGTTATATGGTCTTCGATTGGCCCGAGACTACTGGATGATGCCATCGAATCTTCTTACTATATTACTTAACCAATCACTTTTAATTAGAGACAATAATTGAAACATTTAGTTTTTAACGGTCATATTGAGCAATGGTCATATAAAAGTAAAAACCCAACAATCTCATTAAAATTATATTCATGTTATCAATTTAAACAGTTTTGTTGAGTATAATAAACAAAATAACACACAAAATTTGGAGCCAATATTTATTCAAAATTTTGGGTCGTTACAATCTTCCCCCTTAAGATATTTCGTCCTTGCAATTTTTTTAAAATCGAGTACTGAAATTTAATTGAAAGTCCCACATCGGAAAAGGAGTCGGTAAAAATATTACTTTAAAAGAAAGAAAGGGAAGTACAATGGTCACCCGAGTTAACCCATACTAAAATTCCATGTGGGAAATCATGGATATGGATGAAAAAACAAAAGGGTCACGTTCTTAGGGAGAGTGATAGAAAACATTATTAGGAGAAAATTTAACCACTAAAAAATCACAAACATATGATGTGTGTAAACGGTCCTTGATTAGCCAGTGGGAAACTTAAACCAAAAACGTTTTTGTTTTACGGTCCTTTTAGGAGTTCATTTACTACATAGAATATGAACACAAGGAAATATACTTATCTTAAAGTAGAGTTTCATCCTTTAATAATTTTCTACCCAAACTAATATTTTCTTCAAACGATGAGCATTCAAAAACACTTAGTCTAATCGAAACACAAGAATCATCTTCATGAGAGTCACGTACTCCAAAAAAGATTAACTATTAATTCCTCTATCATTAAACATTATCCCAAAAATATAAAGGGTAAGATAAAACAACTCTTTAAAAAGAAGGAATCCCATAGGAAGGGATACTAATTTTAAATCTTCAAAGTTCTATGGTACTACACAAAGTTCAACATAGAACATTCCAAAAATAACTATCCTTAAAATTCTACAAAATAAACCAAACTATGATTGAAACCCAAATACAAGAAAGATTTTATAACATAGTATTCTAAGATAATCTTTTTCATTCATCTCCAAACAACATCAACCACTCTTAACATCTTACAACAAAAGTAATTAACCTAAACAAATTTTCCCCTGATAGGTTAATCATTTCCATAAGTAACCTATATTACCATAAGTTCACATTAAATTCGTCGATTCTTAAAAATATAAGTCACCCTTTATTCCTCAAAGAAAAAATATCGTAGTAATCTATTTACCTTGATCGTATAGGGTTCCCAAAATAGTGAATGTCTTCCAAAATAATAATCATCTTTTAATCCCATAATCAACTTTATCAGATGAACATCCTTGAGACGTTGTCTTCTTTTTCCTTGATGAATTTATACTAGGTACCAATTATTAATTGTAATTTTTGATAGCTTGTTTGGCATAATCACAATATGTTCAACTTGATCTCTTGTCATCTTTGTAACATTAATGGGGAAATTGTCACATTTTCTGCCACATTGGTTGTTGGGACATGTTCTTCTATCTCCATCCATTAACTTAGAAAATAAATTATAATTAGGGGCTTAAATACTTAGAGAATAATAATGAAAAGGAAACTTTAAGAATAGTAGGATAAACTTGTAGAAGAAAAATATATCCTAACATGTGATCCCTTAGGATCCACACTAGGTTATCCATGATTATATATTCTTATTTGAATCCTTATTTTATTTTATCTTTGTTCATTTAATTTATGGTTCATACTAAGCTTATGAATTTACCAATGCATATCCCATGGGAGTGTCGTAACCAAGTGTGAAGTAAGACCCATTGTCGTGTACCAGTTCCCATTCTAGTGTAGCTCAAAGTGGTGTTCTCTGGTTTTACCCCTATGTACAACTATGCCAGAGCCACCTCTACCTACTCGTATCCACATAGGGATGTATTTGCTTGGCAACCCCTTACTCAAGACTCACTAAAATACCAGGAAGATTTATTATATATTCAAACTTTTGTATAGGGTTATTCCTAATGTTTTCATATACTAATTTCAAAAAATAACTAAAGCGGCCTTTGATACCAACTATAGCATCCCGCCTTCTTATAACATAACTTTTCATTACATTATACAAAACCAAGGATCTTCAAGGTTTAGTGTCTTGGAAACCAGGAACATAAAACATGAAAACATAAAACATTCTTCTTAAACAATTGAAAGGCTTCTCTTTATGTTCATCCTAGGATCATTAATTCATCTCATAACCAAGGGACATACACAAAATAAAGGGGTGAGAAGAAGGCCCAGTAAGGGAAATAAGGGGAAACATTTAACATATGAACTTGAAATACATCAACAATGTCATGAAAAATAACTTTTATGGCATCAGAAAGATATCATGAGGCATATCATAATAAAAATAACGTATTTCATAACATGAATATGTGGCTACAACATTTAACAAAGACAATCATTTCCATATCACCAAGCTCCATCCCCAAGGTGTCAATAAAAATTACCAAGGTTATTCACCAAGTTATCATTCTAAATGGTCATCCTTAGAGATTAAGTCTTTACCCAATGCATTGGAGCGCTATAAGGGTGCACCCTTAAATTTTCCATTATTATATTGTGACCACATATATCATCATAAATCATTTCATAAACAACCCATATAGCATAAATGAAATGGGTTTCATTTCATAATCATAACGTTTTAAAAACTGCATTAAAGACATGATCTTTATTTCACATTAAACCCACATAATGGGAAATCGGGTTTCATGAATGTAAATAACAGAATTTAAAATAGAACATTTTGGTATATATGTGAATACCCATATATAAGAGAGAGCTTCGAGTATTCACTTAATAAAATAAAATAACATTAGAAAAAGAGGGATACATTTTGAGATGGAAATTCTGCAGCATAACGACTATGTTTCAGGTTTTTAGAAAACATTGAAAAAAGAGGGGACATGAGTCAAACAATCATAAATGACACATAAAATAGTTTAGGGATAGAATATGATGTATATATGAACATGGTAATGAAATATTAGGGACATACCATTGTAATTGAAAAACATGGAAGGAGAACAAAAATTAGATTTCTCTTATGAAAATTCGTTAGCCTAACAGTGTCACTTAAGCTTCAACAAAAATGAATTGATGAGATCAAATAGGGTCTCTCATCATATTAAAATAAAAGAGAAGTATGATAGATATATAGGTCATAACCCAACATAATAAAATGGAACATGAAATACTTGAAATGAAAGTAGAACTTTGAAAAATGAGAAAGATGAACGAATCCATTAAAAATTCGGTAGCCTAATGGAGCCACTTAATATATCAAAATACTGAATTAAAGAGATCAAATAGGGTCTCCCATAATATGAACATAAAATAAAAGTATGATATATATAGAGATCATACCCCAAAATAAGAAAAAGCAACATAAAATACTTGATAAGAAAATAGAACTTGAAAACGAGAATGGTTAAAGAATCTCTTAAAAATTCGGTAGCCTAATGCCGCCACTTAAATATTCATAAAATAAATTGATGAGGGAAAGAGGGGGTCTCTCATCATATGAACATGAAAAGGGGTAGTAATAGGAATATAAAATAACATCCTCTCACATAAGAACACGGTGTATAAAAGAAACGACTTAAAGGAGATTACTTGAAAAGAAAGGGGAGGTATGATCCCTTACCTTAAGACGTAACTCTTAAAAATCAAAGGTTTGGACCTTGAAGGCTTGGGGGCACCTTGGGATGACTTATTGCATGGTAATGAGACCAGATCTTCACTAGGGGAGAGTTGGGAGTGAAATATACAGGAGGAAAGGGTGGGTATTTATAGGGAAGGGGAGGGGACAAGGCATTAATGGCCAAGGGACACCTCATTGGTGGTATTGGAAAAACCATGGGCTTGGCCATGGTATTTGCCCATCGTATTGGCCACTTGGGAAACCTCATACAATAATTCACCCCCTTTAGTCAACCATCCCTTAAAATACATCATGACATCATCATTATGCAGTCATGATGTCATTAAACATACCGAAACCCTAAAATTGTATTTTTACTATTCACTGAAAAATCAATTTTTTCCGAAAAAACCAAAAATTTCACCTTAACCAAATATTAATGCTCTGATATCAAAAATGAACTCAAATTTATAAAAAAAATTTGTAAATACTTTTAATTTAATTTTTAAATAAAAACACTATTCACTGAAAATTCATTTTTTTGAGAAAAATCCCCAAAAATTAACTTAACATAATATCGAGGATCTGAGTTAAAAAATGGAGTCCATTTTATAAAAATAATTTTCTACATATTTTTAATTTAATTTTCATTAAAAAAACCATTCACTCGAAAATACTAATACGTGATTAATAATTTATGAAACCGTTATTTAACCATTTTGTTGAATCACATTACTTAATCAAGGTGCCTAGTTTATATTAATACTATCATTAAGTGAGATTAATAATCCATTTGGTCATATTACTAATCCTAGCATAAAATCACTATTCATAATTTACTATTCATCAAAAATTATGTTGATATTATTAGACTCTAAATTTCGTACTGAACATAATTTTAGAAGACACTATTTTGAAAATAATTACACATTTTTAATTATTTAAGGTTTACATAAACATTTATTTAAAATATATTTTCTCTAAAATTCACCAAAAATATGCATACTATATTTATCCGGACATTTTAAAATTCATAAACATCATCATAATTAGAAATAAAAATTTTTATTTAAAATAATGGAATACACAAGGTAGTTACAGTCTCCTTACATAGTCCCTTATCACACAAGCATATGACCGGAGTGTAAGGTGTGCTAAGGTGAGAGAATCTGAGGGCGGCTCGGTCAACATCACACGAGTAGTAATTTCTATCAGTTTGAACTTCTCGCAAAGGTGATTCCGTTCTAGCTTCATAGGATGAACTTCTCCTTGGGTTTGGTTTAGGGAAAAGCCCAATGGTGCTACCTCCTTCCCAAGTTCCTTTAGATGGGCTTCGATAGGCCCGAGACTACTGGATGAGGCCATCGAATCTTCTTTCAATATTACTTATGCAAGATCAATTGTATTTAGAGACAATAATCAAAATGTTTAGTTTCTAGTGGTCATATTGACCAATGGTCATAAAGAAGTCAAAACCTAATGGTCTAAATTTAATTATACTCATGTTATCAAATGAAATAGTTTTGTTGAGTATAAAAAATAAAATAACACAAAAAATTAGGAAAAAAGATTTATTCAAAATTTTGGGTCTTTGCAACAACAGAATGATAATTTTGAAATTATAATAGAATGAGAAAAATTTAGTAAAACAAAATGAAAAATTCATAACGTAAGAAATGTTTTTGGGATTTTAAATCAAAAAACCATAAGGAATAGAAAAGATAAAAGGGAACCTTTTTTGAAACAAAAATCTCCTCCTTTTGGAAAGTACAATCAACATTGCTATAGATGCACATATTTACATTGATAAACAAGTACAAAAAACTTATCTCCCTCTTTGCATGAAATTTTGGATGAATACAACTAAGTCTACCTTAGGTTATTCATCCTGAGGATCGTATTCTTGAACATTAAAATCCAATTTTCTTTTTTAAGAAAATATCTCCCCATTATTTAAAAATATATTCTTATGAAAACTCCCCCTTACATAGGGATTAATTATTACATACCATACTCCCCCAATATATATTCTCTATTTTCGGAGTCTTCATTAAATCTTTCCTTCAAATAAATTACCCCCTTTGTGATTTTCAAAATACAATGGAGAAATATAAGATAAATCTGTATGGTTAAGGAAACATACATGAAAAAACAAAAGATTGATATGAAAGAAAATTCTTAAGGAAATTATGGAAATAAATGTTAGATTAATAAAACAAAAAATGTATAAAAATCATTCATCCTTCTGCTCAAACAAAATTTTCTTTATCAAAACCTTAAGTTTCTTCACTTCCTTATGATCTTCTTAAAGTTTCTTCTACAAGAAGTCCTGATACTAATTTTTATTTTCAAATGAAAATAAATTTTATTCTTGTTCTTTGATACTATAATCTTGATTCTTAATGGACTCTTCTTGTGTTTCCCTCTTTTTCACTAATTCGGCTCTAACTTCCTTCTCACTGCTTTCAAACCGGGAAAAGGGTTTCAGTTAGCTAACATTCTTATAAATGGATGCCTTGAATTTGTTGAAGTAGGATTCATATCTTTTAAAAGCTTCATTTATTTAATCCTTAAAGTCATTGAACTATCTAACCTCTTCATTTATGGTTTCCGTGTGGTTAATGGCTTTCGTACAAGTCACAGTCTGAGCTTTATAATCAATCAAAATAAAACTAAATCCCACTTCTATATTGACCACCATGTCTATAAAAATATTTATATAATCTATCTTTTGATTTTTGGTCTCTTGCATCATTTGACTCCAGGAATCTATATTTTCAATAGATAGAATACCACTGACCAACTTTCTTAGAGACAACATGACAAAATCATGCTCAAGAGAGGATGAGGATTCAGAATCTGAATAATCATTTCCTTTCTCAAATCCATTTGGAATTAAGGAATTCGGTTTATCTACCCTTTTTGAAGAATTATGAGGCATTTCTTTATCATAAGAGGATACCAAAACACTCTTGACTTTGATAGTATTTAGAACATGGGTTTGTTCATTTGATACTTTAATATAACTAATATCTTCATGTTTATATTTTTTCCCTTCAACCTTTTCTTCTTGCATTCCTTCTTGACATTATTTTTCTTGTATCTCTTTCCCTTCATCACATTGTTGTTCATCCACTTCTTCCTCTCATTTGTCCACTTCAATATGAACATGTTCTGCAACATAAACTTCATCATCTTATTCAATATCTTGATCTTAATAAATGGATTTAGAAGAAGGACTCTGATATCTTCCAATGTAATCTTCCACTTCCCATAGAAAATCATCTTTGTCATCTGGAAAAATCTGATATACTATTTCTTGAAGAGGTTCATATATTGTTAAGACATTCTTATATTTCTGGATTTCTATAATGACAACAATTTTCGTAGGAAAATTCCTTGTCATAACATTTGAAAATGAATATATCCCTCCCATCCTTTTGAAAGAAGGTAAGAGATTCATTGAGGTGTATGACTATGTCAGGGTAAACTGGATCCTATGATTTCTCCTTAGCCACACATCTACATTACCATCAATTAGTTCTTAAAGACTTAGATAAGTGGGAGTCTTACATTTCATTGAAATTTGGGCACACCAATCATTCCCTAACGATTGACCATTCCTTTACTTCCTTGCTAATAGGCATCTGATATGATGAGGATTCCGGAGGCATTATGACTGTAAGATACTAGGGAATCAGAACATAGATTTTGAAGGTAATATAACGTTAGAACAAATATTAAGAATCATGAAGTGATGTTCATAAACTAAACACCCCTTATATTGGAACAATAATGGCAATTCAACTACCATTAATCAAATGCCTGAAAATAATCATATCTGATCCGACTGTTGAGGATTATTGTAGAATATTTTAATTTCAATCATTTGAGGTAAGGTAAAAAATGAATTGAAAATATTGATATATCAACAATTGAAACATAAAATTTGAAAATAAAGAGTAAGAAGGTGTATCTTCTGAGATACTATGATGAATTTATTAGTTTTATAAGAATTCTCTTGGGGGATTTATATTCCGATTGTTTCTTTTTTAAGAATTTCTATTTTTAGAATTCACATTCTAAAAATTATAGTATGTGATTTTAAGTTACAAGAGATTCAATTCCAATCAAAAAATAAAACAATTTAAATTTTCATAGAAAAAGATGAATTTTCATAAAAAGTTTAATAAAAGAAAAATATTCTTAAAGAAATAATATGAAGAAAAAACCAAAACCAAATATTTAATCCTCTAGAAATAACGAGAATCTTAATGTTAGGTGACGATTTAAACAAGAAGTAGATATGAATTATAAGCTTAAAATGATCATTACTTTCTTCTATTTAATGTATTCAAATATATTGGATGGTAAATATTTTGTAAAAATATTAGAAAGTTGTTCATGAGTTCTAATGAATTGAAGAATATTATCTTTTTTTAAGGTGTGATCCCTAAGAAAGTGATGTCTAATATCTGCGAGATTTGCATGGGAGTGATGTGCAGGGTTTTTACATTGTGCAATGGTTCCTGTGCTTTCACACATTATTGGTTTTTTAGTAAAACTTATACCGTAGTTAGTGAGTGTCTATTGCATCAACAATACTTGAGAACAATAACTTCAGCTACTACATATTCATCTTCAGCAGTGGAAGGTTCTAGAGAATGTGGTTTCGTGGTAGACAAAAAGAGAATCTACTAAAAAATGTCACATTCCCAATGTACATTTTCTATCAATTTTACAACAACCAAAGTCATCATATGATAAAAGTTTTTGTTCAAAATCATTTCTAGAAGAATAAAATAGTCCCAAATCTAAAGATCCATTTAAATATCAAAAAAATATTTGTATAGTTATTAAATTGGATTATTTAAGATATTCTTAGTATCTTGCACAAAAGCATACTGAAAAAATCATGTCATGTCTACTAGATATTAATTAAAGTATACTTTCTATCATTCCTCTATAAGGTGTTTGATTCAGATGTTTCCTAACTTCATAAATATCAGGATTATTATAGGTTCTGATAGGAATACTTATAGTATTAGTGTTGTCATACAAAAATTTATTAAGAAGACCTTTGATATAATTATGTTCAAATATGTATGTTCGTTCTGGTTTTTGAGAAAATTGAGAACCTAGAAAAAAAGTTAACTCAATCATCAAACTCATCTCAAACTCATATTTCATAGTATATAGAAAAGAGTCGGTTATGGATTGGTAAGATGATCCAAAGATGATGTAGTCAACATAAATTTGAATAATATAAACATATTTATTATTTTTTTTTAAAAAAGATATGGATCACTGGTTCCCTTGAAATAGTTATATTGAAGCAAAAATCATGTAATTCTATTATACCAAGCTCTAAGGGATTGTTTAATTCTATATAATGCTTTGGTATATTTGTAATCATGATTAAGAAATTTTGTATCTTCAAAACAAGGGGGTTGATCTACATAGAACACCTCTTGTATATAACTGTTGAGGAAAGAACACTTCATATTAATTTGATAAAGTTTGTAGTTGAAGATTGCAGCAAAGGATAAAAGAATACGAATAGGTCCATGTCTTGTTCAGGAGAATAAGATTCTTGATAGCCTTTTCCTTATTGTTTATTATAGACTCTTGAAACTAATATTACCTTATTTCTATCAATAATTCTATTTTCACAACACTTTTTTCTAAAAACCCATTCGACTCCAATAACATATGTTTCCTTATGTTTAAAACTAAGGTCCAAAGTTGATATCTTACGAAATTTTTGAGATCATCTTGCATGGCCTTTATCCAATCATCATCACTTAAGTATTTTTCAAGATACCTTGTTCAAGTTGGGAATGAAAAGAAACATTTTCAACATCATTTTTTAAACATAATTTAGTTCTTACTTGTTTATTAACATTACCATTGATATTGTCATTGGGATGATTCTTAAGTAACAACTAACATGGATTTTGAATAATAGGTTCTTAAACATGGGGTTGAAAATCATCAAGAGTAAATGACTTAGAAATTACTTCTTTAACATTTATCTTAACTAAAAGATATTATATAAAATGTGGGTGATTATTTTTAGAAAATATATTAGGAAAAAGTTGAGGGTGTTTGAAAACAAAAGGATCAGTTTCATCAAATTTAACATGTACTGTTTCTTCGATATGCAAGTATTTTTATTAAAAACACTATATGTTGTAGTGTTAGTAGATTATCCTAAGAAATTTCCATCATCATATTTGGGAGCATATTTATAATAGTTATCCTATGTATTCAATATTAATACTATGAAACCAGAACCATTAATTTAAGAAACATTAGGTTTTTGACCAGTCCATAACTTGTAAGGAGTTTTGCTGTGAAATAGTCTTATTAAAACTCGATTTATAGTACAAAAAGTAGTATTTACATCTTCACTACAAAAAAATTATCTATAGAATATTCAATCAAAATTATTTTAGTCATTTCTTGAAAAATATGATTTCTTATTTCAACAACATCAATTTGTTAAGGAGTCTGTAGAGGTGAAAAGTTGGGGGTAATACCTTTCTTACTACAAGAAGTATCAAATTATGAATTTTCAAATTCTCCATCATGGTCACTATGAATAGTTATCAATGATAGATTTTTATCATTTTAAAATTGAGCTCTAATATTTTTGAAATTAGAAAAAGATTCATATTTCATTGTAAAAAAATAGACCCAAGTAATTCTAGTGTAGTCATCATCTATATCAAACACATAGTATTTGCCTCCGATAATTCAAGTTTGTTTTGGACCAATTAAGTCCATGTGCACTAACAGTAATGAATTAGATGTTGTAAATTCACATATATACTCCAAGTTAGTCTTATGTTTCTTTTTATATTAACAAGGATTACAAACTTTTGGGGAATCAAAACAATGTTCTGGTAGATTCATAACAAGTTCTTTCTTAGAATATTCACTAAGACTCCAAGAGATGCAGTGTGTCGGTCTTTTATGCCAATTCCAACATTGATCTTCAAATGCACAACGACATGGTAGATCGTGAATTCTAAAGTCATCTAGTTTTAAAGTGTATATGTTCTCATACCGAAGGGTATAGATAATAAAATCATCGATGGAATTATGAACTAAACCATAATCATTTTTAGAATTCGCATGGTATCCTTCATCACATAATTTTCTTATGCTAATGAGGTTGTTATTAAGGCCTTTTACAAAATGAAAATTTTAAATAATAGCTTTACCAAGAAGAATAATTATACCTATACCGACAATTTCTCCTTGAATGTTATCACCAAAAGTTACTATTCAAATTTTTTTCTTGAAAATATTTTTGAAACAGTGTTTGTTACCAGTCAGCTACCATGAATATCCACAATCTATGCACCATATGTTGTTCGTACGTCCTTTATTATCCTGAAAAACAAAGAGTTGGGTTTTTGGAATCCAAATATTCTTGGATCTAAATTTTTTAGATAATAAAATCTTAGGCAGCCACATTTGTTTAGAAAAGTAAACTATATGAAACCCAAGGGGTTGAACATTATTTATAGAACAGTTCTTATTCCAATTCCCACCATGTTGACATTTAGTTAAAAATGGATCTCTTGACGGAACAAAATAATTGTTTCTGAAAATTGGTTTTTCGTAAGTATAACATAATACTTTTTTATTACCATGTGGCCAGATCTGAGAATACATCTTGTCAAAATTTTCCTTACCAGATGTAAAATTTGATAGATGTTTATTCAAAGAAAAACATTTCAGATTTTAGTCTTAGGACTATATTATTATTCTCTAGAATAATAGATTTAGAATTCAGTTTATCCTCTAAAGAATCGTTTCCTAAAATAGAAATTTAAGATCCATAGTAAGTATTCTTTTCAGACTTTACTTCCTCATGTTTTTTATAATAATTTTCTAAAACATCATTATTCTTATCAAGATCTTTGGTAAGATACAAAATTTCGTTTGATAAAATAATCACTCTAGAATTTTATTTTTCAAGTTTCTTAGATACTTTAGAGTATTTCATTTCAATAAACATAAGGAATATAGAAACATTCTCATAAGAAGGAAAATCATTATTACTTTTTGATGAAGTGGATTCTTCATCTGATGAAAAACCATTCTTAAGAAAATATTCACATAAAGGAATATTTGGATAAGGATTCTATAGTTCATACCTTAGCCATATTAGAACAATTTTGAAATATATCATGGGATATTAAACAAATATTATTTATCAGAGAAGATTATTATTCTGAAGAATCATCAAATGAATCTCTACCACTGGAACTCCAAGTGTCATTGGATTCCAAGACATTCTTATGCTTTGATATGTAGAAAATCGTCTTTTTCCTTTTAGAATTCATCTATTTCTTGTCTCTTTTTTATGCAAGGGATAGTTAGGTCTAATATGACCAGATATTATTCATTCATAACATGTCACTTCCCCATTTTTTTTATCGTTTCCGTATTTTTTCATGTATCCATATTGAAAGTTATTCTACCAAAAAATCTAGTTCATTCATCAAGAAAGATTAATGATTAAAATTCCATAGATTCAGATAGAATATAAACCTTATTTGATTTTGATTTTGTTACTCTCTTATGAGTCTTGGATTTCATATGATTAGATGTAGTCGTAAAAGAAACACCACCATTTCTATTCTTCTTCTTAATATTATCAGCATATCTTTTTATCCTAGTTTCATGTTGGATAATAATTCCAAATAATTCATCAATAGAAATCTCAGTAACTTTTCTATTCTCATCTATAACTGTCATATTAGATTTTCATTCGTTATGCATGATGTCTATAATATTGTTTATATGAAATTCATCATCTATACATTTCTCTCCCATTGATTGTAATATTTTTATTATAGTCATGAATCCTTGTTGTACCATACATATGGGTTCTCCATAAAGAAAAAAGAAACCATGATATTCGGCTTTGAGAATTGATCTTCTAGTTTCAATGAATTTAGAAGTTCTAAAGATAGTTACTTGAAGCTTCTTTCAGATACTATTAGTAGATTCATATGTTGAAATTTGTCTATATATATTTCTTGTATTGGAAAAAACAAAATATTTTGTACCTTAAATATCAGCTAATATTTCACCATTTCAAAATTAGTACTGGTTTTAAGTTCCTTATCAGGAATCTTATAATCTCCAGTTAACATAATATAGTTATCTACACCTATGTTTTTTGCAAAGGACATCATTTTATCTTTCTAGTACTCATAGTCATTTCCATCGAAGATCAGTGGTCTAGTAGGATTGAGATTGTCTAGAGATATAACATGAATTCCTACCATAATAAATGAGAAATTCATGACACAGAACCTATTATAGTTAAAATATTGAAAACAGGGATTAGAAAATATTAACTGGTTAAGAACAATGAACTCTTCAGAAATAAATATTATATTTGAATATAATAATATCATAGGCCTCCTCTGATACAAAATTTATGATCAAATATGTATCATGAGATGCTCAAATACCAAAGGGGGTGATTGTATACTTCAAAATAATTCCTTTGGAACCTTTAATTTTTGTATAGAACATTTTAAGGAATCATTTTCTTAAGTTTATCTTTTAACATTAAGAAAACGTAGTTTTAAAAAGTTAAAAATAATTCACAACCCCTCTTAAAGAAACTTTTTTTAAACATTAAAACCTTAAGGTATAACCTTATGAATGATTTTCTTGAAATTTGGATTCTACCTTTGAGCATATACAATCATTAATATAATCATAGTAACAAAATTAGAAAATATAAAAAGGTATAATTTCTAACATTAACAGAGTTAAAATAGTTGTGGAATAAAAAGAACTTGAAATAGAAAACAAGTATCAATAAGATTCTTTTAACCCAAATATAAGGGTATCAAATGACCATGGATAAAGGATACATGATTTATACATTCAAAAATGTCTCTCTTACCAAAACACAGGAAATCCCTCAATCTGGATATCGATATTTATCATGTTATCCCCTCAAGCCCTCAATTTAAAAGGAAATCAGATCCTCTGTCTTATAAACCCAGAATCCCATGATCAACATGATTGGAGTCTACACAAAGCATTCCTGAACATGTTGTTCATGCCTGAACTAGTTATTCTCCACATCTTCAAGAAGCACTGAGTGTTGTAAGAGCCTCTCTCTCAAGAAATCACTTCACAATCATTGATTTTATTTCTATTTACTATTCATCATTGATGTTTTTCCACGAAGTCATCATCCATGGATCATTCAAATGAACTCATATTTATAGGAAAAAAATATCAATGGTCATCTCCACTAAAATAATCAAATTTTCCTAATAATTTCGGGGGGACATGGACATGTGTCAAACTGAAATCGATTAGTTTCTAATAGATTATATGACATAGTTCTATGTATGAGAAATGATGTTAATTTTAAGAAAAAATTGAAGTTTAATAAAACATATAATATTATAATATTGGAATGATTCATAAAAAACTCTGACACTATCAAGAAAACATATTATTAAGAAAAAAATCAGATTGAGAAAAAAATGGTATCACTATTTTCAGGTACCAATATCATAAAAATTCTATGAAATTTGTACCTGTATCAGTATCATAAAAGCCACATGACATTTGTATAAGTATGGGTATCATAAGAACAGCATGACATTTGTATCGGTATTAGTATAATAAAAATGGCCAGACATTTGCATCAATATATCATAAAAATGGCATGACCTTAGTATCAGTATTAGTTTCATAAAAAAATCATGACACTTGTATCAGTATCAGTATCACAAACACAACATCACATATTCTTATGTAAATCAATACAATGAAATATTTAGTTAATTATACTGTTAAATATGTAAGTAGAATGTAATGAAAAATATATCAAAATGTTAAATCATTAAGTATAACAGAATAATAATTATTTTGGTAAAACAAAATGAAAAAACAATAAGTTAAATGGAATGAAAAATTCCTAACATAAGAAAAGGTGTTTGTGATTTTCAAAATAGAAAACCATATGGAATGGAGATGTTATAAGAGAACCTTTTTGACTCAAAAAAATTCATTTATGTTGATTTTTTATTTCCTTAAGTTTTATATCCTAATATTTTGAATGTGGTTTATTTCCTTATGAAATATATTTTTTCCCAAAAATTCTCTTCTTCCTATTTTGAAAAATGGGGTGGTGGGGATCTGTGCTCATGTTAGGGATTTAATGGGAACCCATGAAATAAATAATCAGCTAAAAATATTTTACACTATAATAAAATACACTAAAAATATTGTAAATTATATTTTAAATGTTATCACCATAGACCCTTATATCACATAAATCATGGTGAAACTTATCCCATTTTGTTTATTTATTTATAAAATCCTCAATGGTAGCTTCAAACTTTATCACATGTCATTAGAAACTCCTCAATATTAATGTGAAATTTTAATAATTATTGGGGTGTAATTCAATATTAGGTATATGAATTTTCATTAAGTCTTCAACATACACTATCATCTTCATCGATGGATTTATTTTAAATTTAGCTTCCATTATTACTTCAGGGTGAATAAGAATTTTTATTGAGGAATATATTCCATCTTCCCCTTAGCCTTCTCTTTTAGAACTAACTTCATTCAATAGGTGACATTGATATATAAAATTCACATCATCTAATATTTTGATGTTTTCCCATGATAGAGAAGAAAATTAATTTTCATTCCCTATATTGGTAGTTTTCTCCCATGATTTCATGAAATCATAGAATTCCATCATAGATATTGTTATCACTGATTTATGTATATAAGAATAGTATTTAATACTTATTTATTTCTTCTATATAATAATTAGGTGGCTTCCCACATACATGGCTCCATTCATCAACTTTTTATCGATTGGTAAATAAAATTTTCTAGATAGAAAAAATTTAATTTAAATTAAAAATGTTAGGTGGTTTCAATACCAGATCAACCCTTGGATAAAGAATCGAAATCCATTCTATATAAATCCTATTATTATGGGTTTATTTATTACACTAAAACATAATAATTTCATTTTTTTCCTATACTTTTCATGATATAATTAACAGTTTTTTTGTCTATATAGTATTATATCATTCATTTAAACTGGTTCTAATGTTATAGATCATAATTATCATTATTTGATTCATTTTGACTCAAATATGAAGATCTAAATTCCATTGTCCATTTCATCAGCATAAAATAATAAGAATATGACTACATTTTCAAGGGTTGAATAACAACCTTAACAACCCACAAGAAAACCCATTGGGTGGATGATCCTAACCATCCTATGCACAAATGAACAATTTTACACCTATTTATTTGAAAAGGATCTAACATAATGATTGGTTACAATATATATAGAAATAAATAGCAATATCAAATGGATAAAAACAAAAATTACCGTAACAAAATCATTATTTGGGTAAACCACTTAGGATTGGTCAATTACATGTTCCTCATAGAATCACATTGGTAAGGAGATATTGGTTTCCCAATCATTTATAGGTAGGATAAAACTCCAATAATGATTTAAAATATACTCTTTGAAAACAAAAAATACATAATCATCTTCCATCCAAATGTATTCCATATATTTCATTGAAAAAGGTACATTGACATAAATGAGATCATTGATGAACCCATAGAGGGAATCCACCATGATATAAAATGTCAAGAAAAAACCAACCAATTTTCTTTGAATTTAGAAAAAAGAAATAATTTTTTAGGGAAATTAAAAAGTAATAAATAATAAAAAGATTTATGACGTTGAGATACCTCAATCCATGTGCAATTCATAGGACCATATGGAGATGAAATAAATGATGTCATCAATTTGGTTATTTGAATTTGACTTGGAGAAAGATAATCCTTCACCACCTAGGAAAAGAATCAAAATGATACATGAATCATGTATGCAAAATGTCAACCAGTTACTCAATACATAAAAAACATTGATGAATTAATATAACGGATTGACTAACATCCACTCCTAGGAAAAGTGGGAAACAAAAAAAGATGATAGAGAGTCATTGATTTTAATAATTCAACACAAGATAATATAATAATTGTATCTCAATTTCATGATGAGGCTCATATAAACTCTATAATATGATAGGAAATTATAAAAGTAAATTAGGGTTAGGGAAGTGGAAAAAATTCTAGTGTTAGTTGAGTATAAACCCTCTAACAGACCTTCCCCATTCGATGGAGGATGGGCCAAATGAATCACAATTTCAAGTAGGACATGATACTAATATATTGTGGGATAATTCTTGATAATAAACAAGATAAACTTAAAATGAAATGTATTGTTTATATATATATATATATATATGTGTGTTATATATTACATGAGTACTTATGTTTTTATTCATCATTAATAGGGGGTTTGAATCATTGTTGGTGACTTTTAATACATATTAAAATTTTCTATCAAATCTATTTTATAACTTTTTCACTTATTATGATTAAAGAATATATTATTATACCATATAAAATAATTTATTCCATGAGTCACATCCAATCATAACCACAAAACAGGAAAAATGATGTGTATGTTGTATATTACAAAATAAAAGGATAATCATTGATGTGATCTGATGAAACCCCAGATCACATGACCCACTAGTATCAATATATGTGACAAAAACATGTAGGTATTATCCTATAAAATTAAATTTCCTTTTCTCTCAAAAGTTATTTTTGTATTAATATATTTACAATGATATAATAATTGATAGAAATAAAAATAATTTAAATGATATAGATTCTACAAGTTTTTGTTGTACCACCCAATCTTCTTCTCATTCTTCACATTCATACATAATAATGTGAAAGAAAAAATCAGTTAATTTCAATCAAATAGAGATTCAAAAGACTACTTCTTTAACATCTTGAAAGAATGTTAAAGTGATTTTGTTATTTCGTAGAATAATTACATAATTCAATGAATAAATGATTACCAATGCTTAAATAAATAAATATTCATATACGTTAATGAACAACCAAATACACATGATCCCTCCAACTATCATTCATCTCTTAATAATTTGTAGAATATATGAGTCAGTTATACATCATTTTTCAAAACTCAAATATTTTTCATTCATTGTTCAGTATAGGTTCTTAACACAATCCCCTAAATTGACATGAAAAACACACATCTAGAATTACATATACATGTAAAATAATCTATAAATATGTCAATTTCTTCAATTTCCATTATTTCTCATGTCCTTGTATTCAAAATACTACATTAACTCAATAATTCAGATGTCCATATGATTAAAGATTTCTAATGGCCCTGAAACCTCAAACATTAGTATTTGATGATTCTTAAAGGCCTAACATTTTGAATCTCCCACATAAAATAATCATATGTCTATAACTAAAAAATTATTTATTAACTATTGTGTCTAATTTATTTTAACCTTTCATTAAAATTGGTAAATTGATTTTTCCATGAAATATTCTCCAAAATAAAAATGTACATGGATTAATGCATGGTTTTATGAATCCATAAATGAAAACATAAAGGAACATGTGATGAGTTAATCCTTCAAAAATATCATAAATAATGGTAGATATTATAATTAAATTTATATATTTACACCACATATTTGACGGAATCAAATAGATAATATAATTGGAAAAACTGATACATCATAATACATTATAGTGAAATAAAGATCAAATGAATTATTTTCTATATATGAGTGAAATGAATACATAAATTCCTCGAAATGAATTCATATTTTCAATTATACTAACCATTTATATCATTTCAAAGAATTTTGGGAACTCATTTTCAAATTTGGATACATTATTCTCTAAAAAATTCTCAAATCATGATAAAACATCATGATATTTTTTTATTGATGAATTTAGTGTATATAATTGAATGAATTCACTCTAGAAATAAATTCCATCTGCAATATCATTATAATTTGATATAGTCGTATGAATATAACAATATTTCATTCCATTGTCCCAAAATAAGTTTTTTGCTACTTTGAAAAATTACCTAGAACAGTGAATGTCATACATGACATAAACATTGTATGTTTTAGTCATATAAAAAAATTAATATGGATAAAGGGTCATATAAAATATCTTATTCTATATTTTATATTACTCATGAATTGAGAATCTATTTTGGGTGTCATTTGATAAGAATTTGGAATAGCTATTTAATCATCATTGTTTGATGTAAATGTTATTCTTATAAAAGATATTTAGTTTATAACTCAATGTAATATGATAAGTACATAGTGAAACATCATGTAATTATATGTATTTTTTTTTTAAATAACTATTCTTAACATCACTATAATTATTTTCTTCATTATCTGTATATATACTAATAAAAATTATATGTTTTTGTAGGTTCAAAAACATGATTATATTCCTTCTCTATTTTTTCAATTAATTGTAATATTTTGAGTATATTAAATACTCCACGTATAAAATAACAAACCTATGTTAATAATTTCCTTTATTAATATTTCATATATACTCTAATTATTCTAGAATGAACACTTTTTGGGCCTACAAATTAAATGTTTGGTTCTTTAATAAAAAATCATTCCATAGGTTTCAAGAATCAAAATTTAATTGAAATATATCTACGAGTTCTTTTTATTATTTAAAATTTCATCTATGTAATTTTATTCACATGAAAATAATGGATGGATATTCGTAACTGTCTTAATTATTGAGATACAGAGAATTTATCATTATAAATCTTCCATGGAACTCAAATCATCAAATCAATTTTCCCTTCAATGGAAAGGAATCTTACATTATTTTCTAAATAAAGAAATTATTTTGTTTTCATATAAAACATCGATGGAAACATCAAATTGACTTTTAATGAGGTGTTTTGAAATTTTATTTCACATGATTAAATGTGACATAATGCTTGGTCACATATACTTCATCATTACGCTTGAGATTCAATTTCTAAAGTCCATATTACTTTTTCTTCATACTTTTTCTTCTCCAACACGATGGCTTCAGGATTTATTACCACACCATTTTCATTAACAATACTCTGAATGAAAATACCATAGAGATAATGTGGGTTCAATGATATACCATTTTTTCAACACACACATTAGATAATATGTCAATATGTGCCGAATTCTTTCATTATTTCTCTCCCCTTTTCCTATAAATATTTTATTGAATCATACTCTCTTTCTATTATCAATGATAAATAAAAAATACTTAAGTTGGTGCGGTTCAATTTCATACATAAGATATATTCTAAAAATTATTCTACTCTATGTCTATGATATATGTGCTCAGTGTAGAAAACAGGCGGCTGTGATTAAAAACCATTCCCATTATCAATTAAATTTGAAAACCATTAAAATGAGAAACTCATTAATTTTTTCATAGGTTGTATAATTTTTTTATAAGATGAGATAATTTATTCATTCCAATTGAGATGAAAATTTCACCTAAATTCAATCAAACAATTTCCCACACACACTATAATAGAATACATAAAAACATTAATTTACCATAAGTAATATGTTTCGGAAAAAAATTTCTGAATAATTTTTGAAAAATAAACTTTTATTTCATTGATTTAATAAATTTATATCCACTAATATTAGAATAATAACATTTTAAAAATGATTTATGAATAATTAAACGTACCATTAGTGTATAATTCAAGAAATAACTTTGGTAAAAATTAATATATCCAGGTGTCAATTATTGTTTTAAATTAATATTTATTATTGTCTTGCATCCCCCATAAAGAGGAACTATAAAAAATACTCAAAATGATAACTCTCTTAAAAAAATTATTTCTAGATGTTCTAAGGGGAGAATAAACCAAAATGGATCACTTCATCATGCTATCCAGATTTGATAGAATGAACACCTTCCACAAGGATGATATTCTTAAATAAATTAGAATAAAAGAATTAAGATAATTAAGGGTGGGTACCATCATTACATTTAAATCATATATTTAAAAATTAATTAATTTCTTCCCCGAAGAACATAATTGACCTTCCACTCCATTCATTACAAGAAAAAATAAAAAACATAATTAAAATTCTTAAAGGTGGATATTTGTGCCCAACAATGTGAATAGAAGGGATGAGAGGATATTATCATCCATGTTTCTTCACTACATATGCTTCAACATTTAATTTTTAATTTTTTTGAGTAATCATGTATCTATTAACATCCTTATATATTATTTACAGTACAATTTTCTTTTAATTAGACTTCATGACTATTATAGAATTTATACTTCAAATGGCTTCCTATTTTGTTTAAATAGTAGTGAAAAATATATTTTTAATTCTGAATATATTTTATTCAACTCCCTGAAATATTATATATGATACTTAGGTTTTTATTTGTTTAAACCCTCACATGAAATTCACGATCATCATGTGATATTTATTTATTCATTTTTTCACAAGATTTTTATTTTGTCTCATCCTTCAAACATTTCTTCTATATATATCTATACCAAATAAATAAATAAAAATTGGTACAGTAAGAGTTTGGTTAGAGTTTTTACATATATAATTATGACATTTTTTATTCAAATAAACCGATTCATATCATTCACATATCCTCACATTCTTGGACTTTTCTTGATATTGATCTACCATATTTTTTCTATCCATTATTGAATCTTCATTGTTCATCAACTTCTAAACCATTATTTTTTCATCCTTATTTGATATATTATGAGATAATAATTCAGTATTTCTGTGAAAATAATCATTGAAACAATTAATGATATATACTAGTATATAAAATACCTTGTATGTAGAAATTGTTTTCTATAATTATATGGATGTTTCTTATTCTATAACATGCCTCCCCCCAAATAGTAATTCTATGATATTATATGACTAATTTATTATACCAAAAATAAATATCCCTACAATAAAATCTCTTTCAATTTCACCAATTTCTGAAAAATATTTATCACATTTTCTCTACTAAATGTTATGGATATTTATTACTATTGTGAGCATGATAATTTCAAGATTGTTTAACCCTAGGTGTGGTTTCATTTATAAGAGATAAACCGTCACAAATTATTCACAGAGTCAACAAGATAATGATCATTAGACAATGAAGTGATATATTTTTTCACATATTTAAAATGTTATTATGCATATAACCTCATAAAAACAATATATAGACATATAAAATTTATCATTTATTTTTTAAAGATCAATATATATCATTTTCTAGTTGTCTGATTTGATTTCATATTAAATAATATTCATATTTATTGTGTTATTATAATCATTAATGAATGTAAAATAATCTTCACAATAATTACTCATCTAATAATATATTTCTTCCAGTATTATAACAATTTCATGAATAAAATATTCATCTACCTTGATTCATCTGGATTAAAATTGAAATAGATTATTTCTGACATCAATGTAATTTTATATGATTTTCCTCCAATGAATGGATATTTTCTTCTAATAATTTAGTGCAAAATTCATCTCCCAGGAATTTATTGAGCCACACTTATTCAAATATAGAGAAACTTTCTTCATGTAAATAATATATAACTTATTTTGATACAATTTTTTTAGAGATATTTTCAAAATATAATTCCATTTCGTCCAAATCCTTTATTTTTATCTTTGACTCCTCCTATAGCCTAGTGAGTTATTATTCATTTATTTTTCAGAAATATCACAAACCAATATAACTAGTTATTTAGAATATAATATATTAAATAATTCATACTACTAACATATATATCACATTACATGTGATCATATACTCTAATGCTTTTCTCTTTCTGAGGGTAGTTTGATCAAAAATTTATAAAAATCATAATCACTTGAGTTTAATGAAACATTAAAAGATAAAAAGATATCCATCTCCCCAATGGTATATTAAACCAAACATTATTCTTATTCCTAGATAAACATATTTTATTCACATGGTGAAGATATAAGTTATTTATCTTTTCTCAATAGTGAAATAATATTTAATATTATCTTTTTCATTGATTTTTTATTCAACAAAATCATGGTAGGTACTTATAGGATTTTATAAATATAAATATATAATATCTTTTTAATATGTGACTAAATATAATTAAATTCTTAAAACATCTCATGTAATCAATTACTTATGAGTTTTGAAAGAGACACAAAATATTTAAAAGGTATTAAATTCAAATATAGTGAAACAAATGAGTGGTTAAGCTTAATCTGATACTAATTTGGCGGACTAGTTTGGGATATATTGTACACTATGAGGGGGATCAATGTTTTTCACTATTAATACAAATTTAATAGTTTTATTTATTTTAATTACATATATGTTTCACATATTAAGGCGAATGAATCTACTTTTATAACTAATATATATTATTCTTCCCTAAATACCATTCTGATATAAACACACAAAACGAAAAATGTTGTATAATGTGTGACGTCCCTACAGGGTTCCACTAAACAGTACCCCATGCCAGTTGACCACATTCCCTCAAGCACACATCATCGTAATCTAGATGGTGCAGACTAGGAGTGAGGGTCCAGTAAGTCTTTGGTTGGGATAATTTACACACATTTATCCGAAAAAACACCAATGTAAGTAAGTAAAAATAAACAAGTGTATAAGTGTATAAATAACCAGAAAAATATGATGTCATATGATACTCAAAACAATATAATACAATACATTACTGAAGGGTAAAATATTATATAATAATTTGAATGTCAAGTGTCTTCAATGCAACTAAAACTCAAGACACAATTAATCACAAGCGGGTCCCTAACCATGTCATGTCCCTCTAGCATTCCCCATTCCCAAATAGAATCATACCCTAGGCCTTCTACCTTATCGTTTCCTACTAAAAAAAAGTCTACTCAAGTGATGATCAAGAATCCCAAATAGGGTCTGAGTAAATCTATATTGGCCACCACCAATAGTGACTATAAAAGTCTAGTGAAATGATAGTGTATGGAATTTTATGAAACAATAAATATAATTCAAAATTAAATATTCATCCCATTGTCCATTAATATTTAATCATCACCTAAGTCCATGTTTCAATTCATGATTCACATTTGAGTCATCCTTCATTATTACCATACATTTTTTGTTAAAATTCGTGTCAATCACCCAAAATCTCATTCAGTGTAGGTCACTATGCCTAACACTCTATATCTCATTTGGTGTAGGTACCCATGCTTAAAACCCCATAATCTCAAGCTTGGATAACTACTGGGGAAGAACATCATGTCCATGTCACTATTTCAAATATGTCTAAAATTCCATGTCTATCACCACAAAAAATTTCATACATTTAATAATTATATTATTCACACGAATTTTCCACATCATTCCATTACAAATCCAATGATTAATTAAACATTTCAAAGGCCATTAGTTAACTCACCAATGAAATAATCATAAAACCGATTTATTAATTTGTCAATTAATTAATAAGTTACCTAAATTATCAATCTATAATTAATTCTTCACAATTAATATTCCATATCAAATATAAAAGTGTAATAATTTATTCTCAACATTAATTATCTTTGATTAACCTCATGGGAAATAATTAATTCTAAAAATTAATTATCTTACATATTCAAACATCATTTCATAATTAATTTCAACCAATTAATTTTCCAAACACAATCAATTAAATATATCAATTACAATATTTCATCCAATCACCATCCTCCAAAACAACTATCTATTTATGTAAACCCCTTCATTTGTTTTGTGATCCAATTATAAATTAATCACCATAGAAAAAACAGGTCAAATTCACATTCCAAATTACTCCAATTTAGGAAGTGAATTTTCAAGGGATGCTAGAAAATCCATAAACACAGATTCACATATCAAATACATGACTATGGGAGTTCGGTTTAGACAAACCACCTTAGTTTATTGACAGATGTTAGCCTAATAGAAACCCCTAAATCCGAGCATCACAACGTCATTAATCATGCTCCCGATCCAAATTCCTAATCCAAAATTATGATTAAAGGCTTCTTGATCTTAAAAATATAGATGTAGATACAGAATCCTATATCTATTTATCCACTCATAGTTTTAAATCCATGGAAAATGTTTAAATATTCCATGAAAGGATCGGGTAAAAATAGATGAATGAATGATAGAAGAAAGGGGATGAAATCCACATAATAGTAAAAGAGTAAATATTCAACCCGGGATTTCGATCTTGAATATTGATTTTTGAACAACCATGGAATCCTTTAAGAAGGCTATGGGATCACCTAGATTTTTTCAAGTATAAGCCAATTTCGAAATATTGGAGTATTAGGGGTTTAGGTGGTTTTAAAACTGATTTTTAGATAATTAATCCTATACGAATGATATCCTGTGTAGGGGAACATGATTAGGGAAATCATTGAAGACCACTCTATCTTGTTTTTCATGGTTGGAATGATTTAGTCACATGGTATTTCTAATAGTGCGCAAACAATTCAGACCACTTTGTTAAGGTTTTCATGGTTGGAACGATTCATTTGCACAGTTTGTGAGACCATAAAAAATACTATTCACATCCCACATTATTTTATATTTTCATAAAAAAACACACAGACCCACTGAAATCCACTACTCTAAAACAATGGTAGATAAAATCCACAAACAATACCTTAAAACATGCCCATGGTAACTGTAGAGATGGTTGTGATCATACAATCTCTCCACCTTATTACAACTCATCCATGATATGAACTCCTGAACACCTATAAGTTTACGATCCAAAAATATTGGGCCATTGAGAGCCCGTGTCTTCTTCCCATTTTGAATAATCCTCTTGAACACTTCTATGCTTCCATAATACAAAAACTAATGGCACAGTCATTCCATGTAACACTTTCTCACTCTGTCCCAACATAGGTACCCAATGCACTTCAATAGACGCATCTTTCTCGAGGTCATGAACTTCCTCATCAATCACATGATAAGGTTTGGGGTGATACTTCCATACTTGTGACTCATGGAAAACATCATGCATAGTGCAGAATTTCTGTAGAAGGACTAATTGGTACGCCAATGGCTCGATTCTCTACAGTACCTCAAATGATACTACAAGGCTGGGCCCTACCATGACCTCCCTCTGTATCCTACGATGACCCAATATAGGTGACACTGAAAATAATAAATGATCACCCTCTATAAAATCTAGAGGTCATCTCCATATATGATCACACGACTTATGCCTACTCTGAGCCATAACCTTATGATTCTGAATCAACTACCCTGACTCTGATGTCTAATTAATGAGACTCAGTCCCAAGTTCTCTAACTCGCCCTACTCTAACAAACATATTTTTGATATACAAGACCCACCATAAAGTGCTTCATATTGTTCCATCTATATAGGTTCATGATAACAAATGTTAAAAGAGAACTCCACTAATGATAAGTGCCTCTCCTAAGAACCATTAATGTCAAGCACACAAGCTCGCAGCAAATCCTCTAACACCATTATGGTATGCTTTGAATTCCCATATGTCTATGGGTCAAAGGTCGTACTTATAAAAACTTGGGTACCATGAAAATTCTGTAAGCCCTACTAGATGTGTGAAGTAAAGAATGAAGCACAATCTGAAACTATAGTCTGTGTCCCCCCATTAAAACAAACTATCTCTCATACATACATTTATCATAACTATTCTACAGTACTGTTTTCTCTAATAGCTAAGGAATGTGATACATTTTGTTAGTTTTCCCACAACATCTAAAATAGAATCATTATTTATGTGTCTTTGGAAGACCTACCACGAAATCTATATTCACATAATCTAACATCCATTCCAGAATAAGAAATGAATTCAATATGCCTTCAGGACATTGATTCTCTATCTTCACCTCCTAATAGATGAATCATCTTGTTATGAGCAATTATATCCCCCTTTTCATCCTTTTCCACCAAAACTATCATCGTTGGATATCGTATAATGTTTTCACCTCAGGATGTATTGTCCATTTAGAGGCAGGAAATATATAATGAGTTCCAATTGCTTACCGGTTGGCACAACAACACGATTTTTCACATAGATGATCTCATCCTCGTATCTTATCCAGTATGAAGGTGTCTCCCCACCATCAAGGATTTCCCTTAAGTCTAAACACTCTATATCTTTATATTTCATGTCCATGATCTGTTTCAGGAGTATAGACTCCATTGTTATAAAAACGAGGTTTATCCTCTTGTGACTCTATTAACCTACCACATACATATCTTCCATCAAAGTCATCATCTTACACTTTGCACTCAACTCATATACCAAATCATTCTGAGTTTTCTTACTCAAGGAGACATCAACACTATTCCCCTTTAATGATGTATATGGAAATTCCAATTCAAAGGACTGCATATACTCTAACCATATTTGCTGAGGAAGATTCATGTTTTACTATGAAAAGATATACTAGAATAATTTTTGATCCATATATACATTAATATATTATCCCAAATGATAGTGTATCCATCATTTAAGTGCATAAATCATTTCTACACCTCGACTTGATGTGTTGGGTAATTGTTTTCAGGTGGCCTCAACTACTGAGACTCGTAAGTAATGAATTGATCCCCTTGCATCAACATAGCTCTGTGTCTAGTCCCCAATGCATCGAAAAACACCATTTACTCCCCGCACATATCAGGTAATATCAATATTTTTTCTAATGTCATGTGATTCATTAACTCCTATAAATCATTCTCGAATGCTTTTGTCTAAACAAACATTATCTCTTCTTTTATTGAATCTAAATGTGGTGATTCCAATCAGGAAAATTCTCAAATGAACCTCCTGTAATAACCTGAGAATACCAAAAAATGATCTTATAGAAAACAAATATTGATCTACTCCAAATAAAACACTTCCAACTCTTTTTTCAGGTCTAATTCCCCACGTTCTCCTGAGATGATTTGTCCCAAAAAGTGTACCATTTCAATTGAAAACTATCATTTATATATATTGGCATATATTCTATGCTCTCTTTGAGTGCCCATGAAGATTTCAATATGTTGGGCATGGTCTTCACGAGTCATAGGTTACACCAAGATGTCATCCATAAACTCCACCACAAATATGTCTTGGTACGAATGATAGATCCTATTAATCAAGGCCATAAATACTATTGGAGAATTTTTCAACCCAAAAAACATTATAACAAACTCATAATTGCCATACTTACATTTGAAGGAGGTTATTGGTATATCATAGGTCCAAACTCTCACATGATGATACCCTGATCATAGATCAATCTTTGAGAATATCAAAGACCCCAATCATTTGTGAGATAGATCATTGATACATGAAAGAGGATATCAGTTCTTCATAGTCATTTTATTCAACATTCAGTAAGTGACACACAAGCATAAGCTACCTTCAGCCATCTTTAAAAAATATAGGTGATCCCCAAGATGACGTACATAGATGAATATACCCATTATTCTCCAAAACCTCCAACTGCATTTTATGATCTGGAATCTCAGATAGTGCCATTAAATAATGTGGAATAGATACCATCTCATCCCCCTGCATTATATCAGTAGTAAATTCCACATATATATAAGGTGGAAACCCTGAAAAATATTTAGGAAAGACATCGAAAAGAAGTTTCAATACTGGTGTAAGGACGCCTTGGCTACCACTCCCTTCATCTAGTAAAAGACTAGCAAAATGGGTTGTGATATCTCCCAATTACTAAGTAATAATCCCTGCTCGCCCACCATAGATATCCCATTCTCTATGATGACCATACTAGTTACCCATAGGTTATGTAATGTTTAATATCATATGGTGACAATATATTTGGGATCAGTATGAGACAAGCCAATCCATACCTTTAATCAAGTCAAATCCAGTTATAACAAGGACATAGATATCCCAAGGAAAACAATACTCTCTAATCTCTATTAAACATTACAATTATAGATAGATATCCCAAGACCATGTTCCCAACAGTGTATAAATATCTATCACCCCACATATGGACTCTAACTCCAGCCTCAAACCATTAAAAATCTTTACATATATAAATGAATGAGAGGAACCAAAATCAAACAAGGTAGTAGCTAAAGTAAAAGAAACTGGAATAGTACCTCTCACTATCAATGCACCAGCCTCAGTCTCCACAAGTGTAGGATTCACATCATGTAACTATCCTACCATTCATACCTATGGTGTCGTCTAACTCCCTTGAGTATAACCACTCTAATGACATAGGTGCTCAAACCCTAAAGCACCACATCCACTACATATGCTACCTCTTTCTGTAAAGTACCAACTACTAAACCTATATAGTGTGAAAGACCCCCTTCATACACTCCTCCTCTGAGATTCTTCTCCCTCTACACCAGCTTAATGGTGCTTACTACTGAACATCTTTAGGTTCCCCATATATCCACAAAACAAGAACTCCACTAGTGGTCAAGGAAAATGTGTACAATGGTTTCCCTACCTACTGCACTGGTGGCATAGAACATGAGTAAGATCTTGTGAAACTATTCCTCTTGGATATCCACCTTTCTTTCCAATATCCTGACTAAGGTTCTCATAACAATGCGTTCTGTTCTTAGAAATCATACTCTTTAATCATCCAGTGGAAGCTACTTGTCTAGCAATAGAACCCAACTATAGGTTCCCCTCTGAAATGTGAAACAGATTAACCACTTCTGAGAATTTCTTCACCCTATAGATATTTACCAGGGAATTTATTTCACACCTATTACCATCATGAAATAATTTTGCATAATAATTAACATCTTCGACCATTGCTGGAGAAAAATGCTTAAATTCTTGATTCATTCTGGAAAATCCATTATTGACATACTTCCATGGGTCAGATTCATAAAATCTTAATATTTCTCTTTTCTAAGAATTTTCAGATAGAAATGCTTCAAGATATTCTAAAAAATGTCCTTCAATAAAATATCATCAGTCTATCCATATCATACAATAATTTCCCACCAGTTCTTTGCTAAACCTCATAACAAATAAGTAGCCAACATGACCCACCTTCTAGATAGAGTCCCCAAATGGTCATGTATCATATCTATAGATTCAATCTAAAAATCGACTCTATCAAGTCATCCATATCTTGTAAAAGTACGAGGGTTCTATAGCTGAATCTACCTTGAAAACATAGAAATTCTTTTTAGAACCCTCTAAGGGTCTCTCTCTACGAATTTCAAGAAATTAGAAAAGTTCCCTCAGAATAACTTCCCTTCATTCTCAGCATGCACCAGTGGTTCCTCATATTCCCTTAATGGATGTCCGTTCCAGGACATACCCCTCGTTCTCTCACTCAGCATGCATCATGGAGGCATATCTCCATAAATTCAAACACACATCTCAAATCTCATAATGAAATAGAATGACATTTATGTATGGGAAGAAACTAACACAAAAGGTTTCAACATGTCTTCCCCCCCTTTTATCACCACAAAGTCAACACTGAGGCCTTATCACTACCCATTACCATGCCACTCCTCAGTCTTGGTTAAAAAGGGTACATAATTTCTCATTATTTAATTCAACCATTAATTAATAAAAATATCTATGTTTAATTAATTTGAGAATTAATTAATTTATCTTACAAATTTCTACAATAAAAATTCTCATTAGAAACACATTTATTCTCATTTTGCATCATTACATCAATATCAAAACTAGGAAAACATTTAATGACAAAAAACTTACCTATAACATGATTTACCTATAGTTAAAAGAATTATTCATGTCACAACAACCATATTTGTCTAGAATAATTCATGTTGACCCAGGTATCGTTCCTCTTTAGTCAACGAATCAAAATTTGACAACTATGCAAACAAATTTCAGATTTGACCACAAGTACATCACCCATGATGAAATAATATCCAACTATAACAACCAAAAACAATTACAATAATCGTGGCCTAATTTCTTGTATCCCCCCTTACATGGGTTGTAACTCCATTGAATGGGCTCATTACCTAGCCTCAAACCTTCGAACTATACTATCAACCATTCCCAAAATACAAAAAATGAATAAGAACAAACAAAATAAAACGAATTTGATACCACTTTGCAACATCACCAGCCAATTTCCATTAAACAGTGCCTCAATCAGGTTGGCCACGTTCCCTCAAGCATGCCTCCCCATACGCTAGAGGGTTCCAACTAGTAGCAAGGATCTGGTAAGTTAGTCATGGAGATACTATACCCTATTTTATCATAATAAAACAATAAAAAATTCAAATAAAAATAACCAAGTTCAAAAGCAAATAAATTACCAGAATAATACCATGGAATATGGTATTCCAAACAACAGAATACATTAATCAACTGAAATGTAAAATATGATTTGACAATAAGAATGTTATGTTCCTCTAATGAAACTAAAAGTAAGGACACAATGAAACCCATGTGGGTCCCGAACAACATCTGGTTCCCTATCCCATTCATGAATCCCAAATATAAACCTATCCAAGGATAATTCCCTTATCCTTTCCTACAACAACACAGTCTACATGGGTTCCCATCAAGTGGCCCAAATTGGGTTCCAGTACAACTCAGCAGGCCACCATCAATAGTGTCTATACAATTACATTCAAAAGTAATTTTATGTAATTATATCAAGGAATAAATACAATTCATAATTAAACTTTTCTCACATTGTTATTTAATAATTAATTATCAAATTAATCCTTGTTTTAATTCATGTTTCCCATTTGAAGCATCATTCAATATTATTATTCATTTGGTTTTGAACGTCATGTCAATCACCCCAAATACCATTTAGCAAAGGTCTCCATGACTAACACAACATAAATCATTCGATGTAGGTCATCATGCATAGAAACTGATTATCTCGTGATTGGATAACTAATGGGGAGGAATTCCATGTTCAAGTCCCATATTCTAATCATTCTAGAACACTATTTCTAGCACCAAAAAAATCACATATATTTAATTATTCATTAATTCACAAGAACTGGCTACATCATTCATTTAATAATCTAACGATTAGTTAAAAATTTCAATGTACATTAGTATACTCAAAAATTAACTAATCACATAAACCATAAATTAAATCATAAACTAATTAATTAATCAACCCAATTCTCATTTCATAATTAATTCATCACAATTAATTATCCATAAGAAATCACAATAGGTCATAATAAATTCTCAAAATTAATTATAATTGGATAACATCATGGAACATAATTATTTCTCGCAATCAATTATCTTACGTAGTCTACCATCATTTCAAAATTAATTTCTCCCAATTATTTACCCTAACATAGTCAATTCAATATCTAAATTACAATATCTCAACCCATAACCAATCTTGAAAACAATTATCTATTTGAGAAATCCATATTCGTTTGTTTTTTTGATTCAATAATCAATTAATGACCAAGGAAAACACAAGTAAATTCCACATTTCAAATTACTCTAATTCTAGAAATCAATTATAAAGGGAAGATACTAAATCGATAAATTCACATTCACATATAAAATACATGATAATTGGAGTTCAATTTAGACTGCCTACCCTTATTTATTAACAGATGTTGGCCCAACAAAAATCCCCAAATCTGATCAGCATAACATCATTGATAAAACTATTGATCCAAATCCTTAAACCAAATTTAAGAACAAACGAATCATGATTTTGAAAATATATATCTTGATTTACAATCAGAGATCTAGATATCAACTCATATATTTAGATCCATGGAAACAATGGAAATATTCCATGAAAAGATCAAGGAATGATATAGGAATTAATTCGAGAGGAAACATTATCAAATCCACTTACCAAGAATAGATAAGATCTTCAAATCAGGCTTTGAATCTCTAATAACGATGTTCAAATCACCATGTAATCCCTCTGGAAGGCTCTGGTATCTCTTAGAATTTTTCTATCCCAATATGAGTTTTAAATATTTGTGTCTTGGGGGTTTTAGTAGTTTCAATATAAATTTTTGGATAATTAAACCCACACACACAGCTTCCTTGGAATGTGACAATGATAGGGAAAACTATAGGCCAATAGTGTAGACATTTCTATCGATTTATTCACAGTTGTCATGTTTTAATGGCACTGTTGGTCAGAATATGTCCCAACTATGTATAGTTGTAACATCCCGGTTCTGTGTGTAGTCGAAAGGTGTCCCATACCCAGTTGGTCTCGTGGCCTCAAGCACAATTCCTCGAACACCAAATGCATCTGACTAGCAGTGAGTTCCTTTGGTGTGAAAATGGGGAAACTATTCCTTCATTAGAAGTGTATTCATATCATAATAACAAATAATAAGAAGTAGTTAAAACAATAACACCACATAACAGGTAAAAAATATAAGTCTAAATGTAAATAAACATCTGAAGCACGTATATAAAAAATTATACTTCTCATATATGTTGAGGAAAAAAACCCAAACAATTCAAAATGTTGGAAATACAGTACAAAAACCAAGTGAAAAAGAAAACAAGTAAACTCCAAAAACATCACAAGTATCATCGTGGTCCCATTCTCTCCATATCCATAAAAATAAATTACATAATGATGAAGGAGTCATTCCTTTATCTATACATGAAACTACATAATCTGTTTTCTTCTAAAATCTTGACGCTAACTGGGTGTGAAATGAATCCCAATAGGCATCCACCACAAGATATGTGCCTAACTATTAGTGGGTGTATATAGAAAAGGTAATAATAGAAATGGGGGAAAGAAACTAGAAGTACAGAAATGTAATCCATCCTAAAGTCTCCATTTACGTTCATTAGAATTTAAGGTTCGATATTTAATCAAGTATCACAAAAAGGAATCTCAAAAGACTACCTAACTGGAGAAAATCCACACTTGTGCTTTTTCTTCAAAAACATGTAAATACAAATCAATATATATATATCAACCCTCTGGGTAGCTCAAACAGTCCAACCCCTCTGGCCAAGTAATGGAATAAAGGAAAAGATGCTCTAAGGATGCACTCGTCATCAATTCCCCCAACTGTGTTTCCATAGTGACTACTTACTCTCTAGGGATTAACTCAATTTCAATTCCTCATGTGGTCTAATAATGTAATATATAGACACTCTGAGGTATAACTCGCATTCAATCCCCCCTTTGGTCTCGTAGTGTGAATGTAACAGACACTCTGAGGATGCACTCAACATCAGTTACCCCTATGGAATAACTACACCAGGTTCTCACAACCCCATGTAATTCAAATGTGCATATATGATATTAAGAAATCTATTATAATCTCAACTACTAAAATGATAAAAAATTTCAATGCATATCAAAAGCATTTAACAAGCAGTAAAAGTTTTTCAGTTCCATCCTATCAAGGAAGGCAAGGAAACAAGGTCTGCCTCATAGGTAACATGGAAAAAACGAACCTAATAATTAAAGTAAGAAAACACATCCAAGGGGTGTTTCTTAAACATGAAATTTCACACAACACCACAATAACAAGCCCATAACGCAATAATTATTCTATGGAAGATATAATAGGGTAATATTTCCTCAAATTTAAAAACAGAAACCATGGGTAATCAAAACTTTGAAATATAAACATAACGAGAAACAATGAATGTCAAATAACAACCTACCTCAACGTAGTAAGAATAACACTATCTAACAGAAGCCCTTGAATCATCCTAGAGAGATGTAGATCAAAAAAAAAGTCAAAAACGTTTATCATAGAATAAAAAATGAAAGAAGAGATATCAGGAGGAGAGGTCTTAGAAGAAGAAATAACTCACATAGGTGATTCGAATGAAACTGAAAATGTTTGATTCATATAACGGATGACAGATCAGTGGCTCGAAGAAGATTTGGCGATTCTGGATGCTCCATCATGAGGTACGAACAGAAGAAGAAATTTATGGGGATTAGATGAGACCCTAGTCTGATTAGTCAATTAAATGAAAAGGTACACAACATTTACTATTAATGAAGATGTTGTGAATTTTTCTCAACTTGCCCCAAACATTAACGGCCTACCACATCACCCCACAAAACCATTTCTCGGCCGTTACACACCCACGATGTGGTTGTACGTGGTAACTGGGTACACAGAGTGCACCTAGAAGAACACAACATGTACATAGAAATATCCCAAATTCTCCCCATTCTCTAAAAAAAATGAAAAAAAGATGCATAATTGAAATAAAGATCTGGGTTCATAAAAACATCCCCATTAAAAAAATTATTCCCCGAAATTACCTTACAATGTGGCGAAGATGAATCCCCAAAAAGCTCTGTCCCTTGTGATCTCACATCGGCCTCCCTCTCTCAAGTCTCATTTTGTACTCGCCCATGCCGCCATAACAAAAGTACCACAGGAACAGTCCATCCTTGGAGAACCTTCATAATACGATCCACTATTCTGATAGGATGCTTCTGAATGGATGAATCCACCTCCAACTCAACATCCTCAGGATGAAAAAAATCATATAGATCTGAGAGGAAACTTCATAGATTAGAAATGTGGAAGATGACATTCATATCCCAATACCAATGAGGTTAATATAACTGATATGAAACTGGGAAAACTCTCTACAAAACCTCAAAAGGTTCAACGTATCTCTAGTAAAAATCTTTTTATCTCATGATATTCCTATGTCCCAACCTCGGTATGACACGTAGGAAAACTGGTTCTCCGACCTCAAGCTCTAGGGTCCATCTCTATTGATCATCTTGAGACTTTTTTTGTGACTGTAAAATATCTATCCTCTTCTAAATCAACTCCACCTACTCTAGGGTCTCCTTGAAAAGATTAGGTCCTAGAATAACTGCCTCTCCTGTCTCAATCCACCATAGGGGTAATCGGTATGGCCTAACGTACAAAGCCAACTATTGTGTCACCTGAATCATTTACCAAAAACTTTTATTGTAGTAAAACTCCACTAGAGGTATGTACTCCTCCCATCAATCGGCAAAATCCTAGATTCATGCTCGAATCATGAACTCCACCACCAAAATCGTGTGCTTAGATTGGTAATATGTCTGGGGATGGTTAACAGCACTCAGAAGCACTGATGTACCCAAAATCCTTATATATACCTTTCAAAAAATGTGAAGTAAATCAGGCATCCCTTTCTGAAAATATAGAGTGATGAACCCCATGAAAACATATAATCTCTCCGCTTTACGAGCATCCCATCTCATCAACACAGAAGGTTTCCTTGATTGGTTAAAATTTTGACACCATTATGCGTCTGTCAATGGAAACCCAAATGGCTTCAGTCCCTCTTGGAAACCTCATTGAACCTGTCATAAAAAACATTGCAACTACATTTCACTTAAACTTGATAATGGTTAAATACTGTAGAATCTCGATGGGTTGCTGGTGCTCTGCCTTCACCTGCTGGTAGGTGGAATATCACCTAAAAAAACTGGTTATGTCCCTCTTCATACCCTACCACCAATAATGATGGTGGAAATATCGATACATCTTGGTAGCACTAGGATGAACTGCCCAAACCAAGGAATGAAAAGCTTCATCATCTTCTCACATATGTCTGTTGACAACCATATGTACCAACGCAAGCGCAAGACCACATCCTTACATATGGTCCACCAAGGAGTAGGGTCCTCTCCTATCAAACTCTTCCATAGACATATCCTTCCACCCACTATCTTCCTCCTAAAATATCTGTATCTGAGTCCACCTGATAAATGCATCATCCCCTATGTTTCCTTTCCAAAGCGTATAAGCAATCTCAAAGTTAAAATATTGATGGTAATCAACCCCCCTCCTCTTTCTCAAATTCAAATCATTTGAGGTAATTATATACATGAGGATTTTTTGGTCATTTTACACCACAAAATGCTCTCCCATAAGGTAATGTCTCCAGCAACTCATGGAATGAACAACTGTAGCTTACTCATGATCGTACAAAAGAAAATTCAACTCATGTATTCCCAACTACTGAAACCCATATGCATTGATTCTAGCCCACTATATCATAACTTCCCACAACCCAATATAGGATGCATCAGAGTAAATGGTGTACTTCTTGACCGGCTTTGAAAAAACCACTGTCGGTGATGGAGAAAACATCCCAGTCATCTTTTAAATGGATGAATCACATGAATCTGTCCACAAGTAAATCAGACCCTACATAGTTGGTCCCAACATTGGTGCTGCTAAGTGGGAAATTTTGGTATAAAGAACCAGTAATAACCATCCCACTCTAGAAAACACCATACCCCAAAGACATTATTCGGATTATCACAATAAACTACTACTCTTACTTTCAATGTGTATACTGATAGTCATGTATTTGAGACAACATGACATAGTAAGTGAATCTGGTCCATCCAAAAGTAGAATTTTGAGAGCTTATCATATAAATGATGCTTCCTAGTGTTCTCAAAATGATCTCAAGATGGGTAGTATGGTCATGTTGAGTGTGAGAGTACACGACGATGTCATCTATAAATACTTCCACAAAAGAATCCATGTAAGGATGGAACACTCGGTTGATCAGTTCCATGAAGTCTGTCGCTCCATTCGTGATACCAAATGACATAACAACATACATGTATAGAAAATACCTACTTTAAAGACTGTAAGAGGTATATCTGATTGCCTAATGTTAAACTAGTGATAATTGGATCTCAATTAATTCATTGAGAACACCTGGGCTCCTAGAAGCTGATCAAAGATATCGTCAATCCTCAATAAAGGATATTAGTTATTGACCATCAACTAGTTCCACTTCTGATAATCCACAAAAAGTATGAGGGTACCGTATGCCATATTCACAAATAGTACATGCGAACCCCATGAAGAATTACTGGGTCGGATGTAACCCTTTTCATGAAACTCATATAACTACTTCTAGATCTCCTGAAACATTGGTGTATCCATCCTATAAGGAGGAATGGACACTGCTACTACCCCTGGAACTAGTCCGATAAGAAATTATACCATTATCTCCTATGGAAAACCGTAAAATTTATCTTGAAAGACATCCCTGAAATGTTCCACCATTGGAGGAAAATCCATCTGTGATGTCCCCTGGACATCCAGATACTGACTTTCAATATTGGTGGTAACACCTATCAATCAATGATGATCCATTCCATCTCTCCTCGCATGAACATCCCATTCACCCTTATATAGAATAAATCTACCATCTAGTGATGTGAAACTCATCCTACAATAACAGAAATATACAACATCATAAAAGGGAACTAAATAATATATTATGAGAATGAAGTCATATCCCATAATCTCTAAGACATAAAGACCCTATAACAAGTGACATCCACAATCCTCATGAATGAACTCCTTGCACTGACATACAATAGCCGTTATAATCACCAACGAAGTGTCTAGTGTCAAGATATTAACAGATGTAAGGATTTAAAGCCCAAGGACCTCCACAAAAGGAATAGATATAAATCTATGTGAATCCCTTGTATCAAAAAGAGATGAAATCTAAAACTGAGGCAACAAAAATCATACAATCTACTATAGAGTGTCTAGGATCATGCTCCTACTAGATCTACTCTAGCACAATATCTGGACCTGTGCCATGGAAATTTGATGCTGACTGAGATCGTTGAGCTAACCCACCATGCAGATGTCCAAAAACTTGTGCCTGACCACTGCGGCCACAACCACCACCTCGGCTTTAAATGCCTGAAAAACAACAGCACCAAGTCTGATGTGAGACTAGTGTTCCTTCTTCGGCATGAGGAGTCAAAACAAATCATCCATCGCTAGATACTGGAAGGAGGGAGTTGCAGAAATGAATAAGATGTCCCATATTTCCACATGATAGTCACTCAACTAGGCCTATTAGGAACAATGGTTTCTTATGTCCTTCATTCCCTCATTAGTAACACACAACTTGGATACCTGAAGGGAAATTCAGCCTACTTGAATCTCCATATTGTGACTCCTTTTAGTGTTTCATGGTATCAGTCAGAAGGTTTCCAACTATGGATGATGAACTGCCCTGGCCCCCAGCTCCAGTGTTCCTAAGGTTGTTATCAGTGTTCAATTCATATTTTTAAATAGAATATATACTAGTAAACATGACTATTTTCACATGAGATTAGATTCAATTCCTTAGACTATAATCAAAATTCCCCTCCAAAAAAATCATCCCCTCCAGAATAGGTGTCAAGTGTTGTAGCTCTATGAAGCGAGTAAAATACTATATAGCTGAGATAGTACCCTACTCCAAACTTGTGAACTCTTGGGCTCAATCGGCCCTCAATTTCTCTGGGTAAATGTAGTAATAGAAGGTATGCTAGAACTCATCCCATTCCATAATTCACTAGCTTCCCGCCCGTGGTATAAAACACCCCATCTATTGGAGGAATCACGTAATCTGTATGTTGTCAGTTTCACCATCCCATCTGGAGGTGGCCCGAGATGATCAAAGAACGAAACCATGGATTCCAACAAAGACTCTATAGCCTGATATCCTCCATCCCCTATGAAGGTGGGAGGATGCTGTTGCTGAAAACCCACATCAATTCTACTATAGACGGGGTAGGATGCGGTACTGCCATGAATGTCTACATCACCAACATGAAGACTTCTCGGAACTGTGCATTGGTACCTATATTTGGAATGATGGATGGTTCGATGAAGGGAATGATGGGAGGGATTACGAGTAGTCCTTGATCTACCGTTTTCGGTGACTGATCATCACCCATAACCTGGTATACAATCGAAGGACGTCTCAGTGGAATGACTCTCCAAGGTCAAGGACACACCCCGGTTCAAGATTATCAAGTACTGAATCATATATATGAAACAATGAAGTAGGAGATGAAAAAAAATCATGTTTTACAAAAAAAAGGGCGTACACGACATGTATAACACCTTCACAGTGTGTTCCCTTATGCTTTTTTACATGGCCTATACCACTTCCAAACCTGGTCGTGTAACACCCATACACATGGAGTGTTCACATTGAGACACAAAATGTACCTGAATGTTCCCACCTAGACAAGTAATTTTACATGGCTCTAACTACAAAGTTCTCTAAGAAAAATATTACATAACATTTATATGCCATACACGATGTTTAGAATAAGGATTTCACTGACCCGTGGCGTTGATCACACGGTTGGATACTGAGATCACCAAAATAGGCTGTTATAAAAAAATATTTTCATCCCATGTATCATTCCACATGGTTGTTCATATGGTAAAAGGATACATGGAATGATCATCACATAAACGACACGTCCTACAAAAGGATCCCCATTCTCGTTCCACTGCTCACACTGTTAATCACACAATCTTTGTCTACACAGGGTGTAGAAAATGGACATTATGTATACTTATGAAAAAAAATCTTCTCAAATAGAAGTGTATATTGCCTGTATTTATCATCACACGTCAAGAATTGTGAGTTTTTCTGGTTAGTAAGCAACAAAACTACTCCATAATATGATAAAAACACTGAAACAAACATTAAAATTCCAAAATATGATTTTGGGGGACCCTACTCTTCATGAATCAAATCTTGGAATCATATTCATGTCAAATCATAAAATAATTATGTTAATGTTCAATATGTTCCACAAAATTCCAATCCAAGAGGTCCTATAACAACTTAGGGACGACAGTTTTGTGACCATTCAAAAAAAAATTAAATTTCCAATACCCTATCAAAATAGTCGGCATTCTATCATGATATATATCACAACAGTATGCATATTTTTCACAAAATATATCATAACAACCTGAAGTCACTAATGCATCCTAAATGGAAGGAAAAAATGCATGAAATGTGATATCTATCAAGTTCTTATATGATGCATGAGACGGAATACCCTCATCTCATCGGATTGCAACAGAAATAGAACCTCAATGATATAAATCATAATAGCACAAATCATGGTAATCACCCATCAGTGAATTCAAATCAACATTAACAACGCCAAAAACAAAAAAAGAAGTGATAATAGAGGTAAATAGGCTTTTCCAAATACATGGGTTAGCTACATTGAGCCACAAATTATTACTAACTACCTATTCATTCCAATCCCTAAATGTAGACTCCAAACAATTTTATAATGAAGAAATGAACCTCCTCTAATACCACTCTATAACATCCCTATCCCAGGTGCCTCCCAAAGGACTACCATAACCAGTTGGTCACATGGCCTCATGCACATTTCCCCCATTTCTAGAGGATTTCAACGTGTTGTGGGGGCCTTAGGTGTAATAGTGGGCAAAATATGCCCTCATTGACAGAGTATACATAGCAGAATAACAAATAATAATCAGTTAAAAAAACAATCATACCATATGAAAATTAAATAATGGAATACTAAAAGTAGATAAACAAATAATGCACATATATACAGATGATGCTTGTCACATATGACTAGGAAACTAGACAAACATGTCACAATGATGGAAATATAGTACTAAACCAAGTGAAAACGATAAAATGTAAAATCAAGCTTCATCACAAGCCTCAGTTTAGTCCCATGCTCTCCAGCTCCATAACAATCAAGTACTTGATGATGAAGGGTTTTTTCTCTTTTCTATACCTGCAACCATATAATATGTTTGAGTCCAATAGCATAACTCAAATAGGTTGTGAGATGAATCCCATTAGGAAACCTACAAAATAACTATCCCCAACTTTTGGTGAGTATATATATAGTAGGTAATAATGTAAATTTAGCAAAGAAACTAAGAGTACAAAAAAGAAACCAATCCTACAAATTCAATTTACATTAATTATCATATAATGTTCAACATTTAATCAATTATGTAACACAAACACCTATCTCAAAAGACTACCTAACAGGATAAAATCCAATCTTGTGCTTTGTCTTAGAATAAATGCCACAATAATTCAGTATTTAAATCAACCCTATTGTTATCCCACACATTCTAACCCCTCTAGCAATGAAATGAAATAAAGGAAAAGGCTCTCTGAAGAAGCACTCACGGTCACTTCCCCTATGGTGTTTCCATTAATAACTACTGACTCTCCATGGAAATGCTCAACATTAATTCCCCCTATGGTCTCATAACATAAACTATAGACACTTAAAGGGAGTACTCATTGTCAATACCCCATGTGGTATTGTTGAGTGAATATAACATACACTCTGAGGAAGCACTCAACATCAATTCTCTCTCTG
Organism: Viscum album; assembly: GCA_963277665.1. NCBI lineage: Eukaryota > Viridiplantae > Streptophyta > Magnoliopsida > Santalales > Viscaceae > Viscum > Viscum album. The sequence continues at coordinate 834,059,004 of OY728142.1, read as the reverse complement.
GTCTAACTACACCAGGTTCTCACATCCCGATGTAATTCAAACGTTTATATATGATATAATGCTTCCCAAATTAATCTCAAATAATAAATGGATTAAAAATTGAAATGCATATCAAAATATTTTAACAAGTAGAAAAAGGCAGTCAATTCCATTATATCATGTAAGGAAAGGAATCAATATCTGTCTCAAAGGAAATCTGGAGCAAACACCCCAATACAATCAAACAAGGATAACTCACCCATGGAGTGTTCTTTAAAGATGAAATTTCAAATAATTCCACTACTAAAACCCCTTAATCAAAAAATCAATATAACGAAGATAAATCGTGGTTTAATTTCCATAACCCGAAAAACCCGAAACAGGGGTAGTAGATAAGTTGAAATATAAACTAAAAATCAAACAATGAAAGGAAAAAACCACCTACCTCAACGTTTTTTGAAGAACATTATAAAACATTGGCACTTGAATTGGCCTAGAATGATGTAGATCTAAAAAAATTTAAATAATATTCAACATTGAATAAATCACGAGAGAAGAGAGATCAGGAGGAGAGGCTCTAGAAGAATGAAGAATTCACTAAGGCAATTCCAACACAAACAAAACTGATTGATTCTGAGAATGGCTGACAGATCGTCGTCTTGGAGAAAATTCAGTGATTCTAGATCCTCTTTCGCGAGTAATGTTGAGTAGAAGCCATTTTGTGTATTAGACGTGACCATGGTCAAATTAGTTGCTTAATATAAAAAGTACACTTTGTGTACTATTAAAGAAAATGCCATGCATTTTCCTCAAGCATCCCCTAACATTAGCGGTCTTCCCCATCACCCCACATTGAATTATCATGGCCGTTACATGACCAAGAAATGGATGTATGATGTAACTAGGTACATGACATGTACTCCGAAGTACACAACCTGTAATTAGAACATTTTTAAATTCTCCCATTTCTCTCATAAATACCTGAAAACAATATTCATACTTGAAATGATGATATTGTTTCACACAACTGTCAACTGTCTAATATATTTTCTTAAAAAACACCCAACCATACACCAAGACATTACTCAAAAACAAAGTTACAAAAAATGTCAAAATCCCTTGAAAGCACTCCAAGGATGATTCTAGAAATGTCCAGCATCTTACATATGGTTAACCATAAAAAACCTTAATACATAGTGTAAAAAGGTAAATGATTTTATTAGATGAACATCCAAAAACATTTTTTGAGATTCAATGAAGGAAGGATTATCCTAAAAACTATCATTCCCACATCTCTAAATAGTGCTTCCCTGAATCATGCACAAAAGTGAAATCCATACATTGAAATGATAAAAATTTGTGTTAAAACTGAAATACTTTAACCAATATGGACATATTTTTGATGTTTATGTGATTCTGTGTATTCTTCTCTATCGTCAATTACATTCTTGATAATATGAATCCAATGCCATATTCTTTTTAAAAAAAATTATTTCAAAAACATTTTCTTCTTCAAGGTAGCAATTATTGGATCTCCCTATATTAATTATTGGAAAAAATTCATTCCATTAATAAAAAATATATGAAGGCCTTCACATATTGAATATTAATAATATTTAGTGTATAACAAATTGAACTAGATCATTCCCACATCTTTGAGGCTCTTAAACAAATATAAAATATAATAATTGTTTCCATATATATATTTGATACTCAGAGATTATTGTTTCATTATACAATATTTGTTCTCAACAAAATTACCTTATTCAACCTACATATCATATATAGTTCTATAGAATAATGTTCGATAATGTGTGATTATTTTTTCTCCATTCTTTATCATTTTCATGTATTCAGAACAACTCATGAATAGATTAATTTCATTCTCTACATAATTTGTTATTTCAAATACCATGCGATCTCATCCATTAATAATTGAATTTTTTTAAATACATAACATTTTTAATTAACCCACATAATAATCATATTGAAACTTCTATCTATATAGGAATCTATTTGCTTCCATGATATATGGAATAAAATTCATGTGTTCTTGGAATTATTCATGCGATTTTTGATTCATACCTCATCACACAATGAAACCAATTGTTTATTATTATTTTTCAACATTAATGAACGAGGATTAATATTATCATGAAATCTATATTATTAAATAATAGTTAACGAGATATTGATTGGATTTTTGAATGAGGAAATATGAAATATCAATGGACATCAAATTCTTCTGTAGAGATTATTACCTCAATACTCCCTCTTAGTGAGATCCACTTCCATATTATTCATAATTTGTATGGTCAATGTCTTTTATCCACCAATCTATATGAAAAAAAGTGTTAATCAAGGTCGATTTCATATATAGATCCTTCATTATCTAAAATCTTATTAAATCAAAACTAAAAAATATTTATATCTATGATGTTGAATTATATATGATGGACTAAGATTAATAAAAAAAATATAATTCTATATTCGAGAACATAATACTTAAATTTAGTCTTAAAGAGATCAAATTAATTATTTCTTTGTCCCAATATGAGTTTCATACTTATAAAATGTCTAGAATGAATCCATAAAATCCAAAAGTGAAATGAATGTTTTTTTTACATGCCATTCAATGAAATTCAAATGGTCACATAATCATACGCAGCATTTTCCATTACATTTTAATCTCTTCTAGAATCATGGAAATATCAATGAAATCACGATACAAGAATATGAAAGCATCTATTACCCCAGATCAACTGACATTAATCTTCATTTTTATATTAATTTATCACATGAGAACCTAATCCCTATAACCATGGATGAAATCATCATCATCTTCTACATCCCATTTTTATGAGAATCCACATCATCGGAAAAACAACTATATATTATAACATCAACTCTATATAGAATCTAATTCACTCTAAATTTTAATAGGTTCAAATATATGATGATATAAATATTATATTTTTTTCATTGAAGTCAACTCATAAATTTTTAATATAATCTACAATGCCCATAATAATCGAATGTTCAACATTTTATTTTTACAAAATTTTTGATGAACTCAACATTGTTTGGAATGAACTCTATATTGGCCTGGATATGCAATGTTCAATGATTTTCTAAAAAATCCAATAATATGTTTCAGAAATCCATATTTAATTTATTCCCCTCAATACATTCTTATATTCTCTTGAACATTCATCGATGAAATATTTTTCACCAGATAACCATGAATGGATATTCTCAAACTGCATCATTATAGAGGAATACAATTTATCATTATTATTACACCATGGAACTCAAATCTTCAAACACATTTTCCCTCAAAATAATTAATCTTACGAGAGATTCTATGGTATGAATGTATTCCTATTTCATATATGATATACCATTTAACATCAAAACAATATTCTAGAATTCATCTTTAAATATTAATTAACATTAAACAAATCAACTAAATAATTGGGAACATAATCTAATTCAATAAAATTGAGATAGTCCTTTAAACATGAAAGCCTATTTTTATTCACGCTCATTATTCTTAAAAAAATTGACATCAATATTTGTGATAATTCCATGGTCATTGAAATCTATTGAAAAAAAAACAAAATTTGGGTTCAAAATTATCGTAATGACATACCAATGTGGAATGGTAAATTTTTTTTTATAAAATATTTATTTGAACATTTTTCCATTGATTTTTATGATGATTGATTCATAAATTATTTAGTAGGACACTAAATATATTATTATCATTTACCTACACATGTTCAAAAATTATCAACTGATTCATTTATACCTTTTTAAAATGAATGTTCCTTTAGAACTAATTACTGCTTTTTCTTATTCCATCAAAAAAAATTCTTTTCCACCAATAAAGATAATAATCACCACTTTAAGTATATAATGTTTATGTCCATTATAGATATTCATTAATATATATACACAAACATACTATATATTAATTATTTACATTTTTAACCAAATGATTATTTTATTTTGGAATTATATTTCTTAATTTTTCAACTTTATGCTTCTTCTACATGCATATATGCTTGTGATAGGTAGGTAGAATACATGTGGTGACCAACTACTTGGTATGATTTAATCACACCCTACACATATCACTTATTATGCATGTAGAAAAAGTTATAATTTAACAATTTAATTCAAAAGAAATTCCATAAGAGTGTTTTTAAGGTGTTGATAATATGAGTCAAGATATACATATTAGAGTTTGTGATGTCAATCTCAATTAGAGATGGACTTGTGGCTATCTATTTTTTATTTTGGTCTTGGATTCCACTTAACACTTGTGTATGATATTTTGGTTTTCTTTTGACAATAATTGGTACCAATGGGCCTTGATAAATGACTCATGGAACCCTAAGAAAGATAAGGGACATTGAAAATTTAGAACTTCCTAATTTTTATTTTCATTATTTTTACCTCCACCTTTCATTAGTTCCTTTTCTATCATTGGAATGAAAATATTATATCTATAGATCACAATAATCTTTATTCTATGAAAATTATTTATATCAAATATATAAATATAGAGTTCAATAATAGATGGATTTTTCATGGTTAACCTACAATGTGTTATTTATAAGGAGTATACATAATATAATATTAATGTGTATCGAAATCCACTAAATGGTTTATTTGATAGATTTCTTTTTGTTATTCTTACTTCATGGAATGAATTAATACCTTTGGTATTCTAATGTGTCTCTAATGACACACCCACTGTACCATCCCATTATTCTTTATCCATGCACTACATAATGGAATTAATAAAATTTTATACTTATATGTCCTTTCTAGGTGTGTTCATGAAGTTAATTACAATTAATCATCGTTCTAGAAATATTTTGTTGTTTAACAATAATTCAATATCGTAAATTACCACTATGTGTGGATGATAGTGATAGATAATGTTATAGTCAATTCATTTATCTTAAAAAAACATCATTGTAATAACACATGAAGATAATGAAAAATTCAAAAGTAGAATTATTTGTGTTCTTCATTATCTTCCTCATCATGGAGGATATGATTTTTCAAACAACTTCCCTATAAAAATATTCTCCTCCTCACTAAATAATTATGTCAATTATAATATATTCATTAAATCTCATTTCTTTTATTCCCTAAAAACATTATTTACCAATTTTATACCTCTATTATAGAAAACCCAATTTTTTAGATGATTTAAATATCAATCACAATGATCAACAACTAGGGTAAATTTCATTTTTATTACATCTATAAGATCATACAAGGTGTTGGGATCAAAACCATATTCTGATCAAAGCATTGGAAGAATGTGCACTATATCATCAAGAATACAAGGAAAAAGCTTTTCATTTAACCCCTCATGTAACACCCCGAACATGGATGATAAAACACGCACAAGTCCCTAAAAAATTGTGAAACCACTAGATTATAACACCCATGATTTTTTGAGAAATATTTTGTTTTTGGGTTGTATACATCATCAAAGGAATCTTTCAAAACACACAACACTATCTTGGATTTCTATACATGCAATCGCGACCTTCCTCAATAGCGTGTGTTGTACGCAATACCAAGTTTCATTAAACTATGATATATTATTAAAATATTATATAAACTAGCCATCATGAATAGTAATACCAAATTTTTGAAATATTATAAATTTCATCATTCAAAATGGACTTCATTTTTGGATTTGGAATATAGAAATTAGCCTAGGGTGAATTTTAGGTATTTTTCAGAAAAAATTCAATTTTTGATGAAATGTGAAAACACTAGGTTACTATTTAAAAATCGACTTTTTATTTTAATAAATATTTATTTTATTTAAATTTATTTTAGGTCAAAATTGATACTTAATACCTATATAAGTTCAATGTAATTAATTGTAGTCATTTTATAATAATTCTAGACATGTAAAAATTTTATTGAACTTTTCACCATCTTTTACCCACCTCCTAGGAGAGTTTAAAAATTTAAATAAAACAAAATTTTACCACATCTATGAGTGGAATTTTGAAAATATGAGAGACACTATTAATATCAAGGAGTAAAATGTGGTTCAATAAGATAATTTTTTTGGTGAATAGTAACTTTTTACTTTTATTTACCACGGTTAAAAGTAAATAGGGTAATTAAGGGTAAAAATGGTATTATTATTACCATAACTCATGTCATAATTATATTGGATAAGTTTAATTCGACCAAAAACAACCTTAGGAATAATATATGACCATTTAGGTCCACATTGATTAGATTAGGACATTTAATATTATTTTATTTAAGAAGAGTTAAAATAGATAAAATCAAAGTTTAATAACTCAAACATATTTAATATAGGGTTATAAATAAGATATATTCCACCATAAATATTCATTAAAAAGATAACGATATTTCCTACATAATGGTATTTTATTTATAATCTGTAGACACTAAATAATTTAATTTATTTATGATACAATGAAGATGCAGTAATTACCTTATTAAGGATATATTAACATATTTGATATTATAAATACCCAAAGAAATGTAATTTGAGACTTTTCATGAATTATAATAATTATATATGTTAATATGACATATTAGTATTGATTTAATTAACATATTTAGAAATAATAATGTTGTTATAATTTTCACAAAAATCAATTACCAAATAGTGTCGAAATTGACATAAAATAGTTTCTAAAACAAATATTATATTATTAATTGTTATTTTATTCCTAAAAAACTAAGGGTCTGCCAAACAACATAGATAAGGTTATATATATTAAAAATGAACCACTCGGGGTTTGCTTGGATTGTTATAGTATGTTTATTAATCATATAATGTAAGAAAACAAGAAGACACGGTAAAAGATAAATTATTTAACTTAGAGTTAAATCTAAATGATAAGGTTAAAATATTAACCTAAACTGGTCTAAAATATATTGTCTTAGTTAATTGAGACTCATGACCACCTTATATTCTAAATAAATCAATTTAGATCTATTAAAAACTTAATATGACTTTATAGTAAAATAATATTTAAAGTATTTCCTAAGGTGACCCTCTCCTCCCTTATAAAAGGATAGCTGCTCCCTGTCCTCCCCACACAACTTTGAGCCTTTATGCTCTGAAAAAACCTTCCAATTTCGCTTCTCGTCTTCCCTGGAAACATCCTAGAGGACCTGGTTTTCTTCAAAGGCCATCTTTAGTTCCCTAAGGGAAGGTTAAGAAGAGGCGCTTCAAAGAAGAGGTATATATGTTACCAATTCTTTCAACTTTATTTCTTCTTCTACTTCTTCTTATTTAGTTGTTTTATTATGAAGTAATAACAATAGTATCACTCATATAATTTTATGTTATTATAAATATCAAACAACCCAATTTCACCTTCTATCCATCCTATGGAAAACGAAATCACCACGCATGCGTACGTACGGAATATCGTCTCCACGCCGTGGTGTTATCTGTTTTCAACCACCACATTACTTGGATGGGTATAATGGAGTAGAAAATAACTATATATGATTATTGTAAAGTTATATTGATTCTGAAATATTATTCATACACTTCAATACAATTCCACGATCATGGGTATGATATCATCGCCTGTGTGTACGTACGGCCTACCGTCTCCACGATGTGATGCGACTCGTTCTACATGATCTTCATTGCATAATGATTATATAAATAAATTGAACGAATAAATATGGTAGATATTACACTAATAAGATTCTGTATATGAGGTATCTATAACCTAAAAATAATAAGAAGAATTTTTTCGACAAAACACGCATAAGAACAAAAAGCAATAAACACCCGAATAACAAGTAGCAATGAAATATTACTAATAAGAAGCTAAGAATATGACCATATATGATATCATAAAAATAAGTACGATTTTGGAATAAGTCAGTATCATTATTTAAATCATTGTACATGAGGTTCAAAAATGTACAAATCAAATCGGACCTAAGGTAAGGGAAAATCTAACAATCTCATTTTTATCCGAGATTGTTTATACGTTAGAATTTACTGGAGAATATTTATCATCCACATTAAGGTTTCCTCAATATGTAATATTATTTATATCCTCCTACAAATTTTTACATCCAATTTTTTCCTTCAGTGAGTTTTTAGTAAAATATATGAAGGGAATCTTTTGTCATTTTTAGAACGAGGTACTTTTTTGACTTTTCCAACCAAAGTACGAGAAGAATGTTTTTCTTTAACATATATGGCATGAATAGTTTTTTAGAAATTTATTTCCATGAATCATCCATTAAAATTTTACATGTTTATTTTTAATCAACTTCTTTTAGTTTAAAATTTTATGACATGTTTCGAAAATAAAAAAAAATTGATGTAGAAAGGTTATTTTCCTCAAGAATTAAGTTCAAGTGTATTATCAAAATTATTTTCCATCTATGATAATATAAAGTCCTCTTTCTATCCCTTTTTATACATTGATTTGATTTTGTTATTATGGAATTATTTTTATGATGTCATTTTATCTTATATGAATTATGTTATGATGGCATGATGTTTAAGAGTCCCATTTTTATTACATGGGTTATGCTATGATATATGATTTATGATATTGTGGAACACATAAGAATGGTATCATTATGAGATGGGTGGGACCTATATCTCCCTACAATGCATTGGGTAATTATTTATATCTCATTAGATATGCATGGATGGAATGATAGGTTAATCCGTTTCAGTGATATAGGACTGAAACGAGAAGTGAAGTTGGTTCAGAAATGGACTTGGTCTGCTAAGATAGTCTTGGCAATGAGTCCTGACTAATAAGAAATGATTTACTATTATTATGTGTGTATGCCACAATGTTTATTGTTATATGTTATGATTATTGGGATTAAATTTAACTACTCTGATTTATCCCATGTTATGATATTATGATCTCTTTTGCAGGTTAAGATTTCCAAAATGTTGTGTTCTTATGAATATCATGTGATTGATATTTCTTTTTTTTACCCTTACTGAGCATTTGAGCTCACCCTTTTGTATGTTTTCTTTTCCCCAGGTCAGGAAGAGGAGTATCTAGTAGGATATTCCAATAAGGGACTCTAGATATGATAAAATAAAAGGGAGACGGTGTTGATTATTTATGAACTAGTTGTTTATGTTACCCAGTTTCTAAATACAATATACCTATATGGTCCTTTCATGGTTTTGTAATATGTTGTAATAAGTGTGCATCAATTATGAATTAATAAAAATGTATGTAAAGTATGAGTCATTATAGTTGGTATCAGAGGCAAAGGATGTAGGAATGAAGCTGATCCTTAGGAACTCTCACATGTGAGCATTGGACGAAGCAAGGCTCTCTGCCCAAGGGCTTCATGGGGAAATGGCAGCCACTGAAGACGGTGGTGTGTCCCACCCAGGGGGTGTAGCAGCCCATGGAGTGCCCTGATAGGTATCAATTATAGTCCAATAGAAGTAATTCCAGACTGATATAGTTGGTATCAGAGGAATGGTATAGTCAACCTTTGGAAACTAGTACGTGAAAGACTTAGTAAGAACCCTAAAGATATGTCTAAGCTTAAGAAAAAATATTACTGTTTTAAAAATTCACTTGAATAACCTATGATAAGACCTAATGCATGAAATTGTATTCTCGATTATGTGGTTTTACTATTATGATTAGTGTTTCTCACACGATGATTATAGGTTTTAGTCAATGGATGGAACCCGAAGGAACCGTGTAAATGATGAATGTGATGGGAAATACAATGATTGTCCCCTTGAGCAACCAAACGTTATGGGTTCTGGAATGAAAAATCTTGTATCTATGCTCACACAACATTCCCAAGCTATGAATCATGCTGGACATCCAAACGAGCAAAAGAAGGAGAAGCATTCTATTGAATCCGTCATGAGGCTGTGTCCACCCTCATTCAGCGGGTCTACTGATCCATTAGTGGATGAACAATGGATCAGTACCACTAAAAAGATATTTTCAGTTCATCAATGTTTTGAACATGATAAAGTCATCTTATAAGTTTATTGTTTGGAAGGTGAAGCTAATCAATGGTGGAATCTTATTAAGAATACAAGGCAAAAGGATGAAATTGAGTCCATGGAATAGGACGAATTCATGAACTTATTTTTCAAAATGTATTTCCCACGTACTTTTCAAGAAAAGATGGAGAAGCAGTTTCTTGAACTAAAGAAAAAGTATGATGAATCTGTTGGTACCTACGAAGCAAATTTTACATGACATGCAAGGTACGCTTCTGGGATTTTTATCCAACCTGAGATTAAGATTGATCGATTCTTTAGTGGCTTAAAACCAAGTCTTCGAAGGGCGTTATCCATAAGGGACTTCAATAGCTACGAGGAAATTGTTTTATTTTCTCCCAAGGTTGAGATGGATATTAGAGTAACCCCTCAGTCATATGGGTTTGATAAAAAGAGTAAAATGGAATTCAAAGGGAAATATAAAGACCACACTGTAAAGAAGATGAATTTTCCCTTATTCTCAAAGTGTGGAAAGAAACATGGAGGGAGTTGTCTTAATGGGACAAGTAAATGTTTAAAATATGGAAAGGAATGTCATCGGTCATTTGAATTCCGCAATGATGGGAAGAAGATGTCTAGTGAAGAGAACAAAGAAAAGGCTACATAGATTGCACCTCCTACACTTCAATGTTACAAGTTCAAGGAAATGGGGCATTATTATAATCAATTCCCTAATCAACGGGTTGTTGATGATGATCTATGTGAACAAAATATTAAGGATAATGAAAATGGAATGTCAAATAAAATTTCTATCAGTGATGTGGATTATGATAACGAAGTGTTGAAAGGTACACTTACTGTCCACTCTAAAGTAGAAAATGTTCTATTTGATTCTGGATCCACCCAATATTTTATTTCTGAAGAATTTTCTATGGGTATCTCTGTATTACCTCAACAATTAGATGTTGATCTTACTATGAAAACCCCTAATGGCACAACAGTCACATCAAAAGTTTATAATTCTTCTCCGATTGAAGTTTGTGGGAAAGTGCTTCCTGCAAATCTTGTGATCCTTCCTATAGTGGAATTTTATGTGATTCTTGGAATGGATTGAATTTCTTTATATTGAGCTCATATCAATTGCCCAAGAAGGGATGTCACACTTCATATTCTAGATAAATCTATGATCGACTATCGATGCAAGGATGAACATAACCTTCTAGTCGAAATTTCATCCATCTTATGGGTCTTCATTCCACTAAATGAAGGTAATTTATCTCAATTAGTTGGAGAGAAACTCACGATTAAGAATATCCCCATTGTACGAGATTTTGATGATTTCTTTCTAGAGTAATTTCTAGGTCTTCCACCAAATCGTGATGTTGAGTTTTTAACAGAACTCATACCGGGTGTTATGACCATTTCAAATACACCTTATATAATGGCCCCAATTGAGTTGTAGGAATTGGAGAAGAAACTCCAAGAGAATCTTGATAAGGGATTCATACTCCCTAGTGCGTCACGTTGGGGAGAACATGTTCTGTTTGTTAAGAAGAAATATGGATAAATGAGTCTCTGCATTGATTATCGTGAACTTAACAAGATCACTATCAAGAAAAAATATCACCTCCCACACATTGATGACTTATTTAACCAACTACACGGAGCTCAATACATTTCCAAGATTGATCTCCATTCAGGGTATCATCAATTAAGGGTCAAAAGGGAGGATATACCAAAGATGGATTTCTGTACAAGTTATGGACACTATGAATTTACAGTGATGCCATTTGGTCTTACTAATGCACCAACTATCTTCATGGATCTGATGAATAGAGTCTTTAGAGACTATCTTGATCAGTTTGTGGTAGACTTTATATATGATATTCTTGTATATTCAAAGAGAAAGGAAGAACCTGAAGATTAATTGAGAATTGTATTAATGACCGTGAGGAAGGAGAATATTCATGCTAAAATTACCAAGTGTGAATTTTGTCTTCAAAAAGGTTCACTTTTAGGTCACATAATCTGAAAATAGGGGATATCTATGGATCCATCAAAAACAGACATTATTAAAAGATGGTCAAGACCAACAACAGTATGTGATATCTGATGTTTTCTCAGTTTGGCTGGATATTATCGAGGTTTTGTTAAATATTTTTCACAATTATCTAATCCACTCACCAGGTTGACTCGAAATGGAGTTAAGTTTGTGTAGATGGAGGAGTGTGAAGAGAATTACAAGGAGTTGAAAAGAAGGTTATCTAGTGCACCTGTGCTCACACTGCCTTGTAGTGGATAAAGGTTTGTGATATGCAGTGATGCATTCATGAAGGTATTGGGGTGCGTTCTCATAAAAAACGACATGGTGATAGATTATGCCTCGCGACAGTTGAAAATCCATGAGCAAAATTACACAAATCATGATTTGGAGTTAGCTACGATAATCTTTTTATAAAAGATTTGGAGGCATTATCTTTATGGTGAATGGTGTGATATATAAACTGATCATAAAAGTTGAAAGTATATTTTCACACAAAAGGAGCTGAATATGCACCAAATAAGATGGTAGGAGTTGATTAAGGATTATTACTGCTCAATTCTTTACCACCCTCGGAAAGCAAACAAGGTGGCAACCACATTAAGTCGACAAGACCATACTTGCATATCTATGATAATGATCACAAAAGATCCAATATTTATGGATTTACAAATGATGGGTCTTTGTATTATAATGAATGGGGAAAAATCTTATCTTTCTCAAATTATTGTTCAACAATCTATACATGTGAAGATCAAAGAAGCACTGAAAAAAGATGTAGAGTTACAAATTAAGGTGAGAATTGTTCCTGAATTAAACATTGATTATGATGGGATAATAAGGTTTAAGAATTGGGTTTGTGTTCCTCCCATCCTAGAATTAAAGAAGGGGATACTGGATGAGTCTTATAGTTCTTCATTCTCTATTCATCCTGGAAGCACAAAGATGTATAGGGACCGGAAAGAGTACTTCTGGTGGGATGGCATGAAAATAGATGTTTCCAAATATGTCTTTCGATGCTTGGTTTGTTAGAAAGTTAAAGAAGAGAGACATAAGTCTAAGGGGATGTTAAAACACTTACCCATACCAGAATAGAAATGAGAAAACATCACTATGGACTTTGTCACTAGACTTCCTAAAACATCCAAAGGAAATAATGTTATTTGTGTCATAGTTGATCGTCTTACAATGTCGGCACACTTCATTGCTATTAGAGAAGATTTCTCTCTGGATCATCTTTCCAGGATATATATGAAGGAAGTGGTAAGATTTCATGGAATACCACTTTCCATTATATCTGATCAGGATCTGAGGATTACCTCAATGTTTGGAGAAGTCTTTAGTAAAATCTGGATACAGAGTTGAGTTTCAACACTCCTTATCATCCTCAGACAGATGGTCAGTCTGAGAGAACAATTAAAACGCTAGAAGATATGTTGAGAGCTTGCTCTATGGATTTCAAAGGTGGTTGGGATTAACACATTCCTTTGGTGGAATTTTCTTATAGTAATATATTTCACTCTAGTATTCAGATGGCTTCTTTTGAAGCTCTACATGGAATGAAATGAGGGACTCCAACTTTCTAGGATGAAGTTGGGGAATGAAAGCTATAAGGACATGATCTTGTTGATGAGATGGTAGAAAAGGTCAGATATTTTCATCAACACATAAGAGCAGATCATATTCGACAAAAAAGTTATGCCGAACATCGATGAAAATACCTAGAGTTTGATGTTGGTGATAATGTGTTCATATGAATATCTCCTTGTAAGAGAGTACTGAGATTTGGAATGAAGGGAAAGCTGAGCCCTAGGTATATCGATCCTTTCGAAATATGGGATCATGTTGGTATGGTGTCATACTGATTGGCACTTCCACCGAATCTTTCTCAAGTTCATTATGGGTTACATGTATCTCTCTTGATAAAGTACATACCCGATCCTTCACATGTACTCAGCTCAGAAGTTGTACCGATGAACCAAGATCTTTCTTACGAAGAACAGTCGATGGAGATTCTGGATCATTGTGAAAAAGTATTACGGAACAAGACAACTCACTTGGTGAATGCTTTATGGAGGAACCACTAATTAGAAGAGTCTATAGGGGAACTTGGTGATATGATGAGGGAGAGGTATCCTCATAAGTTTGTTTCAATGTGACGAATTTTCAGGTAAAAATTAATTTTAAGGGGGGGTAGAATGTAACCCCCGAGATTTTTAAGAGAAATATTTTGTTTTTATGTTATATACATCATCAAAGAAATCTTTCACTACACACAACACTATCTTGGATTGATTTACACGCAGTCGCGACCTTCCTCGATAACGTGTGTTGTACGCAATACTGAGTTTCATTAAACAATGATATTTTATTAAAATATTATATAAACTAGCCATTATGAATAGTAATACCAAATTTTTTAAATTTTATCTTTAAAAATGGACTTCATTTTTGGATTCTGAATATCGAAATTAGCCTAGGGTGAATTTTTGGTATTTTTCTGAAAACATTCAATTTTTGATGAATAGTGAAAACACTAGGTTACTATTTAAAAACCAACTTTTTATTTAAATACTTATTTATTTTATTTAAAGATATTTTAGGTCAAAATTAATACTTAATACCTATATAAGTTCAATTTAATTCATTGAAGTCATTTTATAATAATTTTAGATATGTAAAAATTTTATTGAACTTTTCACTGTCTTTTACCCATCTCCTAGGAGTGTTTGAAAATGTACCTAAAACATAATTTTATCTCTTCTATGAGTGGAATATTGAAAATCTGAGAGACATGGTTAATATCAAGAAGTAAAATGTGGTTCAATAAGATAAAAATAATTTTTTGTGAACATTAACTTTTTACTTTTATTTACCACAGTTAACAGTAAATAGAGTAATTAAGGGTAAAAATGGTATTATTATTACTCTAAAACATGTCCTAATTCTATTGGATAAGTTTAATTAGACCAAAAAAGTCCTTAGTAATAAAATATGACCATTTATGTCCACTTGGATTAGATTAGGACATTTAATATTATTTTATTTAAAGAAGAGTTAATATAGTCAAAATCAATGTTTAATAACAATAACATTATTAACATAGGGTTATAAAAAAGATAAATTCGACTATAAATATTAATTAGAAAGATAAATGGATTTAATAAAAAATGGTCTTTTATTTATAATTTTTAGACACTAAAAAATTTAATTTATTTATGACACAATGATGATGCAGTAATTACCTTATTAATGAAATATTAACATAATTGATATTATAAAAACCCAAATAAATGTAATTTGAGACATTTATTGAATTACACTAATTTTATAGGTTAATATAAAATATTAGTATTTATTTAATGAACTTTTTTAGAACTTATAAAGTTGTTATAATTTTCACAAATATAAATTACCAAATAGTGTCAAAATGGACAAAAGCTAATTTTTAAAACAAATATTATATTATTAATTGTTATTTTAATCCTAAATATATAAGGTTCGTCCAAATGACTTATATAAGGTTATATATATTAAAAATGAACCACTTGGTTTTTTTTGGATTGTTATAGTATGTTCATTAAACATATACTGTATGAAAACAAGAAGACATGGTAAAAGATAAATTTTTTAACTTACAGTTAAATCTAAATGATAAGGTTAAAATAGTAACCTAAACTCACCTAAAATCTATTGGATGAGATTATTTCTACCCATAACCACCTTATATTAGAAATAAATCAATTTTGAGCAATAAAAAACCGAATATGACTATATAATAAAATAATATTTTAAATTTTTTCTAAGGTTCCCCTCTCCACCCTTATAATAGGGCACCTCATCCCTCTCCTATTCACACCACATTGATCCTTAATGCTTGTCCAAACACTTCCATTTTCTCTTATACACTTCCCTATAAACATTCTATAATTCCTGGTCTTCTTTAAAGTCTATCTTTTGTGCCCTAAGAGAAGTT
Source organism: Viscum album (assembly GCA_963277665.1). Classification (NCBI taxonomy): domain Eukaryota; kingdom Viridiplantae; phylum Streptophyta; class Magnoliopsida; order Santalales; family Viscaceae; genus Viscum; species Viscum album. The sequence goes on along the minus strand of OY728142.1, from coordinate 834,043,005 downwards.
TAAGAAGAGGCACTTCAAAAAAGAGGTAATGTCCATTACCGATTCTTTAAACTTTATTTCTTCTTCTATTTCATCTTATTTAGTTGTTTAATTATGAAGTAATAACATAAGTATCAATAATATAATTATATGTTATTATAAATATTAAACAACCCTTTTTCACCTTCTATCCATCCTACGAAAAATGAAATCACCGTACTTGTGTACTTACGGAATACCGTCTCCACGCCGTGGTGTAATATATTTTCAACCACCACCTTACTTTGATGGGTATAATAGTGTAAAGAATAACTATATATGATTATTGTAAGTTGATATTGATTATGAAATAATATACATACACTTAAATACAATTCCACGATCATGGGACTGATATCATCGCTTGTGCGTACGTACAGCCTACCGTCTCCACGATGTGATGCAACTCGTTCTACATGATAATAATTGCATAATGATTATAAAAATGAATTGAATGAATAAATATGATATTAATAACACTAATACCATTCTTTAAATTATGTATATATAACCTAAAATGAATAATAAGAATTTATTTGACAAAACACGCATAAGAACAAAAAGAAATAAACACCCGAAAAACAAGTAGCAATGAAATATTACTAATAAGAAGTTAAAAATATGACCATATATGATATCATAACAATGAGTAAGATTATTTAATAAGTCAATAGCATTATTTAAAGCATTATAAAGGAGGGTCAAACACATATGAAGCAAATTGGACATATGGTAAGGGAAAATCTCACAATCTTATTTTTATACGAGATTGTTTATACTTCAGAATTTACTAGGGAATTTTTATCATCCACATACATGTTTCATAAATATGTAATATTATTTATATACTAATAAAAAATTTTAAATCCAATTTTACCCTTTAGTGAGTTTTTAGTAAATGATATGAAAGGAATCTTTGTCGTTTTTAGTACGAGGTACTTTTTTGAATTTTTCAGCCAAGGTACGAGAAGAATGTTTTTCTTTAACATATATGGCATGAATGGATTTTTAGAACATTATTTTCATTAAACATCCTTTAAAATTTTTCATGATTATTTTAAATCAATTTTTTTTAGTTTAATATTTTATGACATGTTAAGAAAGAAAAAATGTTTTTGATGTAGAAAAGATATCTTCCTCAAGAATGCAGTTCATGTGTTTTATCAAAATTATTTTCCATCTAAAATAATATAGGGTTATGTTTCTTACCCTATTTTTACATTGATTTGATTATGTTATGATGGATTTATTTTTATGAAGTCCTTTTATCATATATGAATTATTTTATGATGGCATGATGTTTAAGAATCCCATTTTTATTACATGGGTTATGCTATGATGTATGATTTATAATATTGTGGAACACATAATAATGGTATCATTATTAAATGGGTGGGACCTATATCTCCCTCCAATGCATTAGGTAAGGATTTATATCTCTTGAGATAGATGTGGATATAATGGAAGGTTAATTTGGTTCAGTGATACAGGAATGAAACGAGGAGCGAACTCGGTTTAGAAATGGACTTTGTTGGCTAAGATAGTCTTGGAAATGAGTCTGGACTAATAAGAATTGATTTCCAATGATTATGTGTGTATACCACAATGTTTCCTTTTTTATGTTATGATTAATGGGATTACATTTCACTACTATTATTTTTCCCATGATATGATATTATGATCTCTTTTAGAGGTTATGATTTCCAAAATGTTGTGTTCTTATGAATATGATGTGATTGATATTTCTTTTGTTTACCCTTACTGAGCATTTGAGCTCACCCTTTTGTATGTTTTCTTTTCCCCATGTCAGAAAGAAGAGTATTAAGTAGTATATTCCAATAAGGGTCTATAGATATGATAAAATAAAATAGAGATGGTGTAGACGATTTATGAACCAATTGTTAATGTTTTCCAGTTCATAATGACATTATACCTATACGGTCCTTTCATGGTTTTTTTATATGTTGTAATAAGTGTGCTTCAATTTTGAACTAATAACAGTGTATGTAATGTATGAATGGTTATATATATGATCATAGGAAATAATATTTTACAAAAATTTGAGGGAAACATGAATGGAAAATATGAAACACATGGAGACAATAAGGATTATACTTATTCCAAAATACATCAGGGAATACTTCTTCAATTTATCCAGATAATCATGAGGATATTACCAAAAAATTATATAACATTATCATGATTCATAATGAATCATTCCAGCATTACATTAAAACATTGTTTTAGAGATTATTATATTTTCAACTACCATCAAATAAATTTGGGATAAAGTACACCAAATTTGAGATCCCTAGAGGTGCACTTCCTCTGGTTAACATTTTCAATCACCACAAATTTCACAACTTGTCAACTTTTATTCTTCAAAATATATCATAGATATGAAATACTATATACATTGTGATGAATTAATTAGATATGGAATGAATCTAGCTTCACCATATTTCTATTTCTATTGAACTATACCTCTACCAATGTTTCCCATTTCAAAAATGTTTCATAGGTAATTAAATAATATTTACTCCTTTTGGTGATCTCTCATTATATCAATTTCCTAAAATTATTCCCATAATTTAGTAATCTCTCTCTTGAGATTCAGTTTAGTGTCTCGTGAGTAATTCCACTACTATCTCATGACATAATATTTTTTGAATGTTTCATAAAGAGGCTACATATTTCATTATCATGGCTTACATATAGAGAACCCAAAAATACCGTGGTGAAACACCACCTCCTAAACTCTTATGTTATATATTTTTTCAAAAATTTTTTGGGATTTCTCATACCATAAATCTTTTATATAAATAGGATTAGAATATAAAAGAATATTTATATGCTGGGATAATTAATCTAAATATAAATTGTGTGGGAATAAAAAATCAGCTTTTTAGATAATATAAAACATGATTTATGAGTCACAAAATATTATCCCAAATCCTAGATCTATTTAGATATCATCAAAAAAACCCCTACATCCATTCTAAATCCATCATTAATCATAATGCATCTAGAATTATTTTTCTTATAATAACTTATCCTTTTTGTAACTCCTTTAATATATATATTCCCAAGAATAATATTTTTAAAATTAACCCAATTCTACCAAAATAAGGATTTCAATCTCTATAATATTCCAATGGTGGAAATTATATAAATTTCATGGAAAAATTTAATTGTTTTGGTAGATGGGATGTTTTTAGAACAATAACCTATAATGATTTTCCATGTTTATAATACCCTTACAAGGTGTTTTTATATGGTATTCAAGGCCTGATAAGAGTTCAAGGTGATTCTGAAGAAGATGGATAAGGCTTGATATGGAAATGATGCTAAAATCTAGATGCAACAGACGAGTAGCTAGCTGGTGATGCACCACTATTGATATAATGGGATGAAAATATTTCCAAAACACTTCGTAGGATCACCGACCTACTAGTGATCCACCACTAGTGGGAAGGTGGTCAACTTGTAAGCCAATGAGGCCCAATAAATTTCTAGTGGGGTTTTAAGGTACTATTTTAGAGGTGGGATGATTTATCTTATTGTTTAATGGGTTTTTGTTTTATAGGATGATAGAGGAATTGGGTTATGAATTTTTTTTGATAAATCTCCCTTCGTTTAACTCTCCATTTATCAACCTTGAGGGGAGTTATTTGCATTCTATTTATATAGCTATTCATTTTGTGAATATTTATTTATTATAATTTATGTTTCCAATTTAAAAGAAATTTTAATTTGAATAAATTTGTGTTATGATTTGGTGTTTATTTCACCTAATATTTGTGAAATCTTTCACTTATGATCGGTAATTTATGTTTATTATGTAGATGTTTAATTGAGAGACTTTCTATACACATTCCATCATCGTTTCAATGATCTTAAGACTCTTCCATAATTTAATTTCTATTATTTGGTAAAATCAAAAGAAATTGATCTACAACTTGGTGTTATGTGCTATGGATTTTTCCAAAATTATATCATGGACACATTGTATACCCTCCATGGGTGGTTGGTTTGGGTTCAGTGGTGCAAATATTACCAGGTGGTACTATAATTATTCACCTTACAAAAATTAATTTTTTTAACAAAATAAAATTTGTTATTGTTATTTAATTTTAGTATTTTTGGGATGATATTAGGCCACATGTGAGTTGTTGAAGGACAAATAGGACCAAGAAAATCCTAATTGATCTTTTTATAAGAATCCACTAAGATAATTTAAAATAAATTGTATTGATAATGACATAGATTATATTTTTTAATATTTGGTTGGAATCAATAATTTTAATTTTGAAAGGTTATATTTTCCCTCTCTCCATTTTTTGGTGTCACCGATTTATACATAAATGAGTTGCTTTAATTTATAAATAATACTATCAAAGAACATAAAAAGTGACAATTTCACAAGGGAACATAGGTAATATCTTGATTTACATGTATAGTGATGCCCAAATAATTCAATAAAATTATATTATTTAATGTACATGGACCATAGAACTGGATAAGAGGGAAATATAAGATGTATTTTACTTGGTAGAAGCTTCATTTGATACCTCATTGTATATAAGATTGTTTCACTAAAATGATGGCTTGAATGAGATTCTTTAGAACTTTAAGACACCTCAGATCCCTTTAAATATCTTTTATGACTGTTGGGTGATTGATTCATCCCATATGAGATGTGAATACCTTGTTTGATAGACCCTATTGATGTTGTGGGATATGTTTGGTGTTGGGGGAAACCTTTGCTGACTGAGGAATGAGTTAGTCTTGTGTATACATCTAGAGTGCGATATTGATAATGTAATTATTTTTAGGTGAGTGTGGATGGGTGATGATAATATGGATGGAGGGGGATTACATTCCCTCTATCATATAGGAGTTTAATGAATAGTTAATATTAGATTTATGGTTTGTTATGGGGTTTAGAAACTGTAATACAACCTTGGGGATCCCAATGGGTGCCCATATTCTTGTTTGACCCTATTAGGGAACTTGGAAATATGTAGTGGTGATTCAAGGTGTGGTTTTAAACCCCTAATTAATGATGTGGGCCTATTATAATGGTTATGTGGTTTTTTCATGAACATGGAGAACAAGCCATGATCATTTATTAATTTTTGAGAAGATGGTCACCGAGGATTAACCTCAATGTTTTAGTGGATGATTTTTTGTTGGATTCCTTATCCACCATGAAATTATATACATATAAATATACATATATATATATATATGTGTGTATGATTATTATGAGATGGTTATATAAATGGAAGCAAAATACCTTTTATTGTCACCATGGATCTATGTGTTTCATTATCTATAGGTAATTATATATAGTAGGGGATTCTATGGAAAATGTCCTTGGATCTATAATATCCATTTCAAGGACCCATTAGATATGTTATATTATGGGGGATACAATAGACTATGTGTTTGGATCTTTGATAAACCACTGAGGTTCTATTATATATTTATTGTGATTGGCGATGTATTTGAACTTTTCATTGAATATGTAATGTTCCTTATTGAGGCACAAAATATATAAATACTCATTTTTTGGTTGGGAAAACAATTAATTTTGAGGAAATATGATATTATTTGGGATGATATGGGTCTTATCATTGTAGTTGTAAGGAATTTTTTCTTGGGGGGTGGGGGGTTCGATATATTTTGACCCTAATTGGTATTCGGTTGGTATGGTCAAATGAAAGTCTAAAGACATTTAGTACTTGTAAAAGTAGGTATATTTTACCACTGATGTTATTTTTGAACCTAAGTATTAATGATGGTTATATATTTATAGCTCCATAATTTGTTTTATTTATTTATCTGAGTGTTGTACATATAAATGTCATTGCACTACTAGTTTTTTTGGGGTCATATTGGTGGTTCCCTATTGAGTTTTATACTCACACCCAATTTTGGTGCCTCTGAAACATCAGTAGATATGTATCTCTTCTTTTATCATAATTTTATATTGGTACGATCCCCAAAGATTAATTATTTAGTAGGATATCATTGAAATTCTTATGATATTGGGGTTAGGTATGGCTCGGTGATGTAATAGACCCTTTTATTTTGTTTATCTTATTTATTTTATTTTATGATTAACAGAGATGATGGTCAATTACTATAAAACTAACTGTTTCAGCCTTCAATTATCATTGATGGTTACTATTTATTATTACCAAATATTCATATTATTATATTTGGTTTTTTATATTCATATTATTATAAATTTTTATATAGGTATATTATAACTTCATTGTAGTATCATATTCCACCACATCTAGTTAGAAAACTTTAGCGTCACACCCTTCAATTTTAAATGTTATAATTTTATAATTTTACGGGGCATTATGTAGTTTGGGTTGAAGTCCGACATATAATTTTTTTAAAATTTAAAAATACTTGTTTGGCCTTAACATCATTTTTCAACTGATGTCAAAGCTGTGGGGTTTGCGACACCACGTGACCTCTCTCGGTTCACTGCACGACCTGCTTGATGTTAGACTAATTAAATAAAATGAATTACTAAAAAATTAAATTAAATTATGAATAAAATGATAATAGAATAACATAAGATATGTGATAAAAATATAATGAACTGTTTAAAAGACAAATAATAATTTATTATTATTATTATTATTATTATTATTATTATTAATGGTTTTGTTTTCAGTTTCATTTTTATTTTAGTATTATTTTTTATTAGTATTAGGGTTTCCCCAACATTATCAGACTATATCTTATCTTCACCCCTAGTCTTGTCACACCGCTAAGCGAGCTCACACCCCTACTGGCCGGATCTGGTGCTGCACATCACCAAGGCTTGCATCATTGCACCCAGATCACCACTTGACTTCCCCTACCTACACATCTCACCTTTCCCCTTGAATCCCTCACGTTTCTCCACTACACCCCAACTAGCTCATCGCACCGCACTACCTCTCGGCAAGTAACTCAATATGACAAACCGTTCCAACCAGGGAAACCTTCTTGTGCGGCCTCTCTCCAATGAATTTCCCCCTCCCAGAGAAACCCCTTTATGATGTGATTCCTTGCCTTCAAGTTTCCATCCATTCTTCTTATTCTCTCTCAGTTTGTTTCCAATCCGCCTCTTACCTATTTCGGTGACTACAACCCCCACAAACGACCCTCTCCCCTATAGTGCATGCAGTATCACTCTGGGAAAAACCCCTCCCTTGTTGTAGTGTAATTTTTCTACATTTCATGTTGTGTAGTTTACGATTTAGGATTTTTTTTGGTTGTTTTGGGAAAACATTCCTTGTTAGGGTTTGTTCGTGGTGCATTTTTGGTTTGGATGAGGTTTTGCACCACATTCTGAAGGAATATCCATTTGAGGTATGTGGGTCTGTGTTTAACCATTATTTGATGAATTATTTCTCTTTTTAAATTATTTTATCTGATTTTTTAATTAATTTTTATAGTGTGAATCTAGTCTTAATTTAGGCTAGATATGTATATATGATATAGTTGTATTTTTTGTGAAAAACTATGTTGAAATTTTTATTATCATTTTATAAACTATAAATATTGTGTTTTTGTTTAGCATTAATTTTTTTTGAGTCATAGAAGAATATTTGGTATAAATTTTATCATTTTGAGTCATGTAGAATAATCTAGAAATTGTTTCATAATGTTTTCTTCTTGTTTTTTTCTACCAAGATTTTTGGAATGTGTAGTGTCTTGCTTTATATTAATTCATAAATGTTCTTGTGATATTAATGTGTTTTGTTTGGAAAACATACAATGAGATACTTATCATTGTTTTCGAGAACTATACTTTTATTTTGTTTAGTTTGAATGATATACGGTGTCTATTTTGACCGGGGAATCCAGAATTTTTTTTCATAAAAGATGTATTCAGTGTTTATTGTGTTTAACGTAATGCGACACATAATTTTGAAAATTCTAAATAAATATTCATAGTGATCATTTAACTATAATTTTGTTTCCTTTAGATTTTTAGTTGGATCAATTGATGGTGAATGCAATGCACCTTATGTTTTAAAATGATTTTGGTGGGCACTTAATTCAGAATGTGCATTTTGAGTGCGTTTTCATGTGTAAATCCTAGAGACACTATTTTAGAAATTTTGTTTAAATTTTTTAAAGGGTTATCAAATTATATCAATGATTAAAACGTTCATGGACAATTTTTTGGGGTGCTTGATATTTCAAAATGGAATTTAGGTGTGCAAATCGTGGTTTTATGTCTGTAAGTTCCATATTTGGATTTAATGCATAAATGTGCAATGCGATGGTAACATGGATTTTAAAAGTGCAATTGATGTCATAAATGGTATCCATCCATGTGTGGAGTTTTATCTTGGATTGTTTATGTGATATGCACCCTTTTTGAACTTAAAACTTGTTAGAGCACAAAGAGGGAAGCCCGGGTAGCTAGGAAGCTGGACGTGACTGGTGGGAATGTGATCCGATGGTGGCTCCACCACCATTTCATTTAGTTGGATTGATGGATGCAACACAATATAAACATATGAATGACTGATGGTCATGTAATCTAAGTCACATTTTTGTGGTTCATGGTTTCTAGGACACAATTTCTAAGGGTTGTGGTTTCTACGCCACGTTTACTGAGGGTTATAGTTTCTTTGCCACATTTCCCCAAGACACGAAGACATGTGGACCCACACTAGCTAACACCTAGAATGTCTCTTTCATATTTAGTGTTCCTTTTTTATATTACCCTCACTAGCATGACACTTGGTTTATCGTAAAATTCACTGTGTTTGTTTTTAAAATTTACATTGTTTTCCTGAAAATAGTTTTCTTTAAAACCATTTCAAGAATTTATTTCCTTTTTATTGATTTAACTAGAAAAAGTATTTTTCATTTAGTGGTTATGAGTGGTATATTTTCTCGATGGAATCCTAATAGGAAATTCTATAACACCCTACACACAAAATTGGGTGTATGTAGACCATGTTAATTGGGTATTCCAGATTGAGGTATCGTGCTTGGTGATGGTGGTTTTGGTTTTCAACGGTCTTCGTGTGATGGTTGGTGTTGGTACCATGAGGATGTTGTGCCTTGTGTTTCTTGGAGGCTGTTATTGGAGTTTTAGTTCAATATATTTTATGTCATTCCATTAAGGTATTTTTTTGAATTGATGACTATAAATTTGGTTATAGTTTATAGGCATGTTTGGTTGTCTATTTCCAGTGTTTGTATATTTACCTGGTTAGTGGTTTTGGGTTTATTATATTAAGTAAATTATTACTATGTATTGATTTTGTTACCCAATAACATGTTCTAGCCCATGGGGATCAATAACACCTTTGGTCCATGCCGCAGACTAGGTTGGGCACCAGGTCATATGTAAAACTGGACTGGATCATGAAAAAATGGTATTAGAGGAGGTTTTATCTTTCAGGTCATGTTACCTTGGGATAAAGTCAGTGTAGACCAATGTTAAGGGTGTAAAAACTTGACGTTCTAGCTGCGATGATGGTGCATGGCTATCACACCTCAGGAAGGGAGTCAAGATACCTAGGTAAGTTGAAGTTTGTATGAGTCTTTGGTCCTTCAAGTTAATAATGTCTAGGTGAAATTAAAAGGTAGTGGGTTTAGTGGTACTGGTGATCTTGCACGGACCTAAAAGTAATGTGGAGCTCAGGATGTTGTCCTAGAATACTCTTACTGTTGGTGGCATGATTGTCATATTGTTACCAATAATATGTCCCAGTCACCCATTTACACTAGTTTTCTTATGCATCCTTCCATGGATCCTTGTTTTGGATTCTTGGGAATCTAGTTTTTATGTTAAAATTATTTATTCTTATAAAATGTTTTGAAATTTATAATTTTAAAATTATAATTATGTGTATGGTTTCAAAATTGTGGGTTAAGTATTTTGGTTTTGAAAAATGGAAAGTGTCTGATTTTGATCATTGGGGTTCCCATGGGCAAACACATTCGTGGGTCTATGTGGAAAGAGAAACTTTTAATGGTATAAAAGGATTATTGCCTAGATGGACATGAGGTTGGTGCCAATGTGGAACCAGAAAAAGCATGTGTGAGTCCCATAGAACACCATTGGTGTTTTCACAACCTGTATACTTCGTTAATTTTCAAAATCTTTTATTAAAAATATTGGTGTTCTAAATATCTGTGATTGTGTGGTCTGACCATGTATTTTGGAAATGGTGGATGTGAGGTGTTTCGAGAAGAGGATAATTTTTGGTGGATTCCCATCTTGATATTGAATCCATTTGGTAAGCTGTTGTGAAAGTGTGTGGTTAGTGGTTTCATTTTAAATGTTTTTCCGGAATCTCATGTAGTGGTCCCCCCTAAACATTTAGTGTTTTCTTATGGTATGTCTTGGTCATTGGAATAGTTTGATTGGGTCCATGGTTTTCATTCATGAATTTTATATTCTCCCATAATGCATTTAAATGTGAATGGGGTGCGGCCAATGGAATTCTCCATTGGCCAGCCCTCTAGTTGATTAAAGTAATGACTCTCCCTTTTGAGTGATAGTGCAAAGTCAATCTCTTTTTTTACTTTTCTATTAAGTGGATCCTCTCGCAGCGGGATGTTATATGTGAGTGGAGTTGTAAGGAATTTTGTTCTCTTTATATTTTTTGAGTCTTTAGGTATGATGTTTGACAACATTGTGTATGATGTTCAACCATGGAAATGGTGAAAGGAATTCAAACCAGAAAGGGTAAATGCATTTCAGATTTCTTATTGTTGACCGCTTTCTTGAAATACATTTAGCGCTTTCATCAGCAGTAAGGGTTATGTTCGGATACATCTTTCATCATGAGTTCTCTATGAAGATAAAGGGTGGATTTCATGGAATTCTTCATGAATACATGTTTTCATATGAGTGCGTCCTCCTTTTATGGAGTTATAATTTTTTTTCCAAGGGGAGTGTTTTTAGTACATCTTTTCTTCTTATGTTTCATGGTTAAGGTGAAGAGGTGATGCATGTGCATCATTTAAACACATATTCTTGTGGGTTTGTTGCAAGAAATTATTTAGATGTTGAGGTGTGTTATGTTTGTTTTCTTTTTCATAATTGTTTGGTGGTAGCTATTGGCACCATGAAAAGAAGACATGTTGGAGGGTTTTTATAGCCTTACTATGAGGTAGGAGATTCTTCAATCATCTGAGATCTAGCCATAGGTCCCATAGTGAAACTGGCATGTAGTTAGGGAAAACCTAAGGTCGTGAAAGAAATGGGATTAATTTCTATTCTAAATATGTTAGAAATGAATTGTATAATCCTTCAATGTTGTTACCTAATTTGATTGTTCATGTTCGGTTGAGAGTGGTGGGAGGACTCTGTCTCCACAGTTTGGACTATATTGAATGTAAGAGTTATCACATGTGTATGTGGAGGCATTGTAATTTCATTTTTTTGAAAAAATTGTGGTTGTGTCTCAAAGGGTACGGGCCACTACTTAAAAACCATTATGGGGTCTATTTCATTAATTCATTCTTAAATTTGAATATTTCTCATCTATGGATGTGTAGATTCTGGGTTGTCTTGTATTAGGGTTTTGATGGCCTAGTAGTTGGGCCCTGCGCTCCCCACCCCTCGGGGAGGGGTGTTTAGTCACCATCGGGAAATTTTTTATGTTTATCTATCATTTTTAAGTTCCAATTATGGGGAGAACCATAGTGGGTCCTGCTTAAATGTGACAGGAATGAATTAGTGTTGGCCTTTTTCATAATGGTGGGGAGCCAACTCGTGCCTCCCTGAGTCAGTTTTCTAATCTCGTCTCGGACGTTGGTTGATTTATGATGGTGGGGAGCCTTGTTGGGCTTCCCATGCTTTCCTTTTGGTTATATTCCTAAATATGGATTGGTGGTATGAGATAAGAGTGTCCCATGGACATGGTTGGTCAGGGCTGTTCATTATAGTTAAACGGTGTGATTTTCATTAAATGGTGCTTAAAGGGTTCTGGTTTACGAAGTTGGATTCCATGGGTGCGAGAGTTCCTTTCCCTGATTAGTCAACATGAGGTTTTTATTCTCTTTGGGATGGGTGAAACTTAGTAGAAATCCTTTTTATGGGTTCCTTGTGGTTTTTATTTAAGTCAATTTCTCTATGAGTGATGTTTTTTCCTCTTTTCTCTTGTTGATTGTAGGGATCCTCCTTGAACCTTAAGGGGGTGTTATTTTCTACATTGGGGTTCAATCATAGTTGTGGATTTCTAGGTATAGAAAGCACTATTGGAGGGTGAATTATCACACCCATCATTTTTAGATTATTTATTTTACTAATTTTACTAGGCATAGGGTTCTTAAGGTGAATCCCAACTTATAGTTTTTATGATTTTATTTAAAAATGAACATTTGGCCTTAACGGCATTCAATGCACCACATTCGATGTTGTGCGTCTCTCTGACACCATGCTACCTCACCTGGTACACTGCATGTCCTGCACGATGTTAAAATAATTAAATAAAACTAACTATTAATAATTAAATAATATTAAATGAGGGATAAAATGAAAATAGAATAAAACAAGAATTGTGGTAAAAATATAATGATTTTTTTAATGAATAATAATAATAATAATAATATTATTATAATTATATTTATTATTATTGTTGGTTTTTATTATTATTATTATTATTATTATTTTATGTTTATTATTTTTGTTGTCATTAGGCTTCCCCCCCCCAATTATCGGGCCGCATCTTCCTTTCCCCCTGGTCCCGTCGCACCGCCCAGCAAGCTCCCACCCCTATTGTCCAGATCTGACACCACACCTACTAATGGCTAACCGCATTCCACCGAGATATCCAATCATATTCCCCCTCCTACATAGTTCACATACCCCCTTTAATCCCTTGTGATGTGCCCCTACTCCCCAGCCATCCCGATGCACCGCCCTGCCACCCAGCCAGCTGCTCCATCGGACAAACCATTCAGACCAGTGACACCTCCTTTCAATGTCCTTCTACATCGTGTTTCCAATTCCTAGCACAACCCCTTTACGACCCGAATCATTGCCTTTGCATTTCTAGCCAGTCTTTTTCTTCTCAGCTACAATGTTTCTAAATGGCCTCTTACCTCCTCCTATGACCACAACCTCTGTCAGCGCCCCTCTCTCCTTTCATGCATGTGGTTTCCGTCCTGGTAAAACCTCTCTCTTGTTGTAGGGTGTTTCCTTAAATTTCATGGTGTTTGGTTTATGATTTATGATTTTTGTTGTTGTTTCGGGTAAAACGTGTCTTCATAGGGTCTATTAGTGGTGCAGCTATAGTGCGAATGAGGTTCGGTACCACTTTCCGAAGGAATCTCTATGTGAGGTAGGTGGTTCTTCTTTTAAACATTATTTGATGAAATATTTTTCTTCTTAAATTAATTTAGTATATTTTTTAACTAATTTTTTTTGAGTGAATATTTTTTTAATTGATTTTAGTTATGTATATGTGATATAAGTGTGTTTTTTTGTGAAAAACACTGATAAACTATTTATTATCCTTTTAAAAACTATGCTGATTGTGTTTTGGTTTAGTGTCAATGTGTATTGAGTCATAGAAGAATATTTGGAAGAAATTTTTTTAATTGAGTCATGCGACATAATGTGGAAATCATTTCATAATGTTTTGGGTGGTTTGTTCAACTGTGGGTTTTTCCATGGGTATTATTTTGTTTTATTTTGAACCAAAAATGTTTATGTGATGTTAACATGTTTTGTTGTGAAAACATACATTGAGATATTTATCAGTGTGTTAGGAACTGTGCCATTAGTTTTTTTATTCTGAAAGAGATGCAATGTGTGTTTTTTGAGTGGCATCAAGATTTTTTTTGTCATAGAAGTAGTTTTGAGTGCATTTCTGTTGTTTAAAGTCACTCAACACTTAATATTAAAATTTCTTAATTTATTTTCATTGTTATTATTTAATAGTAATGTTTTTTTCAATAAATTTTAAATTAGATTAATTGATGTATAATTCAATGCAGATTAACTTCTAAAAAAATTTGGTGTGTACATAATTAAAAATGTGGATTTTTATTTTTTTCATGTATAAATCCCGGTGATACTATTTTAGAGATGTGTAATATAAAATTTTAAAGGGTTATCAATTTATATCAATGGTGTGAAATTTCTTGGAATTGTTTTTGGTGAGTATAATATTTCAAAATGGCATTTTGGTGTAAAATGGTGGTTTTTTTTGTGTTTGTACCATGTTTTCATTTGATGCATAAATGTGACCTGTGACATGAACATAGATTTTAAAAGTTAAATTGATGTTGTAAATGGTATATTAGCATTTTTGGTCTATTATCTAGGATTTTTTATGCGATGAGTAGTCTTTATGAACTTGAATCTTGTTTGACCACAATGCGGGATGTCCCACTAGCTAGGATGGTGGACTAAACTTGCTGGATAGTGATTTGAGGGTGGCTACAGCCACATATCACATTGAATGATCAACAAGTGCAACACTAAATAAACATATTAATGACTTAGGGTCATGGTTTCTATGCCACTTTATCTGAGGGTCGTGGTTTCTATGCCATGTTTTCTTAGGGTCAGGGTTTCTTAAGCCATGTTTACTAAGGGTTGTTGTTTCTAAGCCATGTATCATCTAGTCATGATGATCTGGGGTCCCACACTAGATAACAACCATGGGGCCTCTCCCATATTGTGTGATACTTGTTTACTTTACTCACACTGGTGTGACATTTGGGTTATCATAAAACTAATTGTGAGTGTGTGTATTGATTTTTTTTCATTATATTTGTTTTATTTAAAATATTTTCATGAATTTATTTCCTTTTTATTTATTTAACTTGAAAATTTATTCATAATTTAATGGTTTTGTGTGGAATCTTCTCTTCGTGGAATCTTATGAGGATCTGGACTCAAACCTTACATACAACTTTGGTTTTATGTAGACCTTGTTCTTTCTATATTCCAGGTTGAGGAATCAGGTTTAGTGATGGTGGTTCTAGTTGATGACGGTATTCTCACCATTATAGGTGTTTGTATATTGATGATGTTGCGCCTCTTGTTGTTTGGAGGTTGGTATTGGAGTTTTATTTCTATATAATTGTTGTAGATCCGTTTCGGTTTCCAATTTAATTGAAGACATTAAATTTGGTAACAGTTTAATGGCATGTTTAGTGGTCTATTACGAGTGTTATTCTATTTATCTTTTTAGTGGTTTGTGTTTATTGTTTTGAGTAAATTAATCCCATGTATTGATTTTGATACTCAGGAACTTGTGCCAACCTATGGGGATTGGGAATTCCCTTCGGGCATTACCACAGACCGTGCTGATGGAGACCCGACCTAGTTCATGACATGTGTTGTATGGGGAGGTTCACCGAAGATCAAATTATGCCTTAGTATCATTAATATTCAGAGTTAATCGAGACATGATGTTATAATATGGTATTAGAAGGATTTATTTCTTATTATATTATTTGGGGAGAATGTAAAAAAATGATATAGAAATGTGCCAGATCTTATAAAGGTTATAAAAAATATTGTTCAATAACACCTTCCTGGATGAGGATTCCATGTTACCTTGGAATTGGGATTAATGTTTTTACTTTTATATTTGATATTTGGACTATCTTTTCCTAGAGGGACTCAATTGGGTTTTAATGTTTATCATCTTTATGATTTATTATGTGTTTTCTTCTAGTGTATATTTGTAAGAGGCATCTCATGAATCATATTGTACACAAATGATCCACATTAAATTCACATGTTTTCATGTGTTGTACAATTTGTGTGGAGGGTTCAGTTGTTTAAAATGTCATTGGAAATTTATAACGTGTTTTTCTATATAATAGGGAATGAAATTTTAGTCATATAAACCCCAATATTTTGTATGATGACATATCATGCATATCAAGGGTGATATTTTCATTTGAAATGACCACATAAACACGTTGTGTACTTCATATATTGTGACCCTAGTAGGTTGGATTATGAATATTATTCTACAATGATAGATCCCTTCTTGGATTTATTAAACAGTTTTTATTTTCTAAAGGCTCTATAAAAAAGTATATTGTTTTTTCAATATAGCTTCTTTAAGTGATTATACATAACCAAATAATGGTTTCTGATAAATCACCAAGGAACATATATGTCAATAATATATATATATATATGTATGTATATATATTGGCTGATAAGATTATTATCCTTAGTGGGGTAGTCTCATATTTAGATTCTCGATTATTATTGAAGCATAGGTAGAGTGGTGTTATGGAATGTGATGTTAGTTTTATATATATGCAAGAACCAAGAGTTTGTAGTTTTTCATGTGACATACCATGTGATTTTAGATGGGAACTAAGAGATATTTCTCCTATGTTGTGATATTCATAATAATTAGTTTATAGTCTAGGTGAGAGGACCTAGTATGCCTCAGTATGGTACTCCATAATTGTTTTTGAGATAGTTCTTTGTGATATTTGAGGGTAACTCACGGGAGGGTTAGCCCCTGAATATGTGTGACTTAGTTTCAAGATTCATCAGTTGATACTAATATTTTATATTTTCTCTCTGATGGTACTATGTCATATGTGGTTTAGGAATGATTTCAATTATGGATGATCTGTGTGGGTCAATCATTCTTGAGGTATTTAGTTAAGATTGGGAATGGGTTTACTAGAGGGAGACGATTGCAACGATGGGTGCTTATGAAGGATTATTATTATCATATTATTTTTGCATATAAAGTATATAATGTTATATTAATCATCATGGTTTCCATTCTTAGAGGAGTATCAAAAAAATTTCAGACAATTTTGATTATGAATACACTACCAATAGTCATAAGAGTGAGCTTTGATGATTTTAATTTTGGAATGATGGTTGTTCATGGTTGATCATGTGGTCAGATCATAGCATAGTGAACTATCTAATTTTAAAGTTTCTTGTTGAGTTCTCTCTGTCTACATTAGACCAGAAAATTGTGTTCATAATTAGTGGTTGTGTTGGATGAACCAACATTTGATGATCTGAGACTCACTGTAGTGAACTGGGTTATAAAAAATGAAAATTTAATAAGTAAAGTAGTGGGTTATATTGAGGTTAATTTCTAAAATGAGTAATAATTGGTGGGGGATTCTTAGATAACCACTTTACCATTATGTGGGGAGTGAGTGATGGTGTTAAATTTTCTAGAAAAACACTAGCACCTAAATACATTGGGTATAATTATTATTTCAAGTTCCATTGAATTATGAATCTGAGAGTGTTCATATGTGGGCTTCAACTAATGGGTTTGATGATATTTTTGAATGAGGGATTAGTGATATTAGAATAATTTTTTTAAAGGTCCCTAGGTTATGTTATAATATAGCAGATGGATTTAGTGTGGTGGATCAATCAACCTAACTAGAATCTTATTGTGATGAAAGGAGTCAGTAGTTGATGACCATTACATAGGAGGATAAAATGTGTGTTTTATGGAAAAAATCTATTTGGTTACACTCAAGTATTAGTAATAGTAACACTCTATCACTGGGAGAGAACCATTGGATGATTGAGTCAGTGACACACATTACTGATGGATGAGGTTCGAATGGGGATGATGATAGATTTTCCATGAAATGGAAACAGGTAGTGGGATGATTCTTACTAATTAAACCATGAATAATATGGTTTTACATTCCTAGTCATCATGTGTTATGGTGGATGAAGTGTGATCTATAGAGGAAAGACCCCTGAATGAGATGACACATTGATTTAGTGATACCAGTAGGTGGAAAGTTGGGGCGAAATTAGGATACATGATAGTCAAAAAATATTTCATATTTTATCAGCTTCTATACATAATACTAGATTTACGATTAGAATTAAATATTTTATAGAGTATAGGAATTTGAGGGTGGATCAGGATTAAATTTGATGTGTTCCATGAATGATTAAAATGGGTGATGTGTGAAGGTACACATGGAGATTCCTGCAAGATAATGTTTTTGGATAGCGATTCAAGATTCATAATTTCACTAGATGTTTGGTTTGAACTTCAGGTGGTATGTGGGGAAAATCATTGGATTCCTTTAGGATGTAATTCGTTATGATTATGTGATTTCATAAAATCTTATAATTTGAAACCGAGTTCTTACAAAGAATGTATTTTAGAGGTTTTCTATGTGATGTTTCCATATTCAGTTGGATATACTATGGTTGATACCATAATGGGTACATCATATAGGGTATTAAGATTATGTTTCGAGATTTCATTGGTTAATTTTGAAGGAAATTTGGTTTATTTGAGTATCATTATTATATAGATTTGTATGATCCATTTAATATGGAATTGAGACGATCGAAGTACGCACTTTAAAATAGTGTAATCCATGTGATTGGGTGTGTTTAATTTAGAAATACACATAGTGCATTTGTGGTCTATTAAAAATTGTGTTGAGATTGTGATTTTGATGGGGGAAAGTGTTAGGGATTAGATTTCACTATATGAGGTGATATATATTGGGGGAGACATATACCTAGTGATGTGATGACCGGTGGAATCATGGTTTCTAGGGATAGATTTTTTATATAAATTTCTTAATGATTCAGTGATGGTGATGAGTAGTGGACCGAGTTTTGATATATTATGAACATTTTGTTTTTAGTGACATAATGGAAGCATATTATACTTTTTGAGATGAATTGTTTCCCATTATGTTTGAATTGGGAACCCAATTAGGACACATTTTTTGTGATGAATGGTGGGTGATACTTCTTGGGGAAAACATGTCCATTGATAAGGATATTTATATACCTCATTTATAGATAAAATATGAAATTCAATGGAAATATGAATTTACTTTTTAGTAAATGGTTATTTTATTAAATTGTATCATTGATTGAGGTTGTGAGTCTTTGAATTCCCTTTTGATAAAATTTGGATGGAGTTTAAATTACCCTAGTGTTTACATGTTTTTTTGGGGGGAATTTAGAGATGCCATGAATTGTCTAATATATAAAAATTTAGTATCATTAGGTTACCATCTAATTAGTGATGAACCTCTAGCAAGCTGATGAGCATTATAGTAGCCAATTACCCGGCCATGGATTTCAGATTAGCCGTTAGGAGATCTTCTAGTTGGTGAGGCCCATCAGCTCTCTAAGGGTATTCAGATTATTTTTTAGTAGTGGAAGCATTATCTTTTAATAATAGTATTCTTCATCAATTTGGTGGAATGAGGGAATAAGAGAGGCCAATTTTTGGCCATTTCCCCATTCTTTACCTCTCCATCATCCTTCATTGAGAATGAGTTATTTAATATGTGTTGGGATGATGAATAAATGTATGATATTTTATATATTTTAATTGTTTTTTAATATTCTAGATCATGGATTTTGTGTAATAGTTTAGTTTTTTCATATGAGATGATTTTACATGATCATTTTGAAAACATATGAGTTCACTGGTTATTTTATGCTTCTTGAATATAGAAGAACTCAAGATTATGCATTCACTCTATCGAATATCATTTTTAGAGGTAATCCACTTCCCAAATTTTATTTAAAGATTTTATATAAAATTTATTACATTTATGGATAGCCTACTATTTTTTATAAGATACTTCTACCATAATGATGTATAAGATATATTTCAGATAATTTATACTTGTTTGGTCATGGTTCTATGAACGAATGGTACCTATTGATATTTTAAGCATTCTTCATATTTTAATTTTTTAGGTAAAAAATTTTATTTTTTTATAGTTAATTATTTTTTTTATTTTTCATGAGATATGGTATCATGTGTGTTTATGATGCTCGGTTGGACCTGAAGATACTCTAATGGGAATTAGTAGAGAAACAAACTAAAAATGAAATATAAATTACATGGTTACTATGACAGGTTGTCAATATCCATTACTATATGGTATGATGAATTTCTATTTTTATTGTGAGATGCATTCATTACCCTTTGGGGTGAACAACAATTTTAAATTTAAATTTGTTACTTTAGTTTAATAAAACATATAGGAATGAACCCAATAATCTCCATGTTGATTAGGTACCATTGACATTTCATAGATTTCCTTAGCTATAAATGATTGAGTCCTTGAATTAAACTGTATTTCTTATGGTACACATACATGGAGGTTATCATTTGGATAGTGGATTTATAGTGGCCATCAGTAAACATTATATTTAATTCCACACAGTTGACAAAAAAATTGGATTTTTATGATGACCCATGTTGGTAATATAATATCATTGAGACTCCATAGAGACATTGGATTAATTTTGATAATTGTGTGGTAAGTGATCCAGCCACTATGAGTTGTGGGTAGAACATATATATATTTATGGATGTAATTGGGTCAAGAACTAACCTAGTGTGACTTGGCAATGTGATTGGTCGTGATACAACCTTTGTTGTCTGATACCATTGTAGGATTACACAAATATATATTGAGCTTCTTATATGATTAAGAGGATGGTAAGAAATTATATCTTCCTTGAGTAAGGGGCAGTGGCCTAAGAAACTAAAATAGATACATGGTCCCCTAGGAGGTGTTTAGACTATGATGTGTCATTGGGGACCATGTTGTTTCCCAAAGACATGTCATATCTCATGAGGGTGTTTCGAGTTTGGTAGTGGTGATTTTAAGTCTTACCATAGAACCCGAATATATGAAATTATCCTGTTATAACCATTATGTGGTTAGGTAATTCCAAAATTATTTTGACCTTGACCATATATGATTTGTTAGTTTAATGGAAATCCATGACTATAATCCATATTTTTGGATGAGATTGGGTTTGGGATCTTGTACACTGAGATGTACTAAATTTGAACATATATGATTACTGATTGATGGTAATATCTATAGTTATGGTATTCTTTAAACTAGATATTTAGATCTTGAATAAAAATTGTATTTAGGTATTCATATATTGTTCTAGGATGCCTTCAACATTTTACTTGGACTTTTCATATCCTTTTTGTGTTCCCATTATATATATTATGTGATAAGATATTCCATTGAGTATTTCCTTAGATCTATGGTCGAAATTTTTGTTTCCCTTTTTACATATAATTTTATGGTGGACATAGTAGTCTATTTTTGGGGATATGTGATGCCCTATATTTGATCCCCATATATAGATTCCATAATTTATGGTTGTGGATTCCATGGATTTGGAGATTGAATAATATAATTTGGGAAACCATTGGTTTCTTCCCTAGGGTTATTGTGATTTTCTATTTTGGGTGATATGATGGATTTTTATCCTTGGTGATTTTATGTTGGAGGAGTCACATGGTGTTCTCGGATAAATATATTACAATCCTACATATGTATGGTCAATCAAAGGTCTTACATTATTACATGAAAAATGATATTGGATATATATGTATAATTAATAATTTTATTTTATGTATTCGTCATTACATACATCATGAAAATTTCACAACATTTATTGTTTGGTATGACACCCATTTGGATGTTCCTTACTGATTTATAAACTCACACCCTACTCAAGTGGAAATCTCAGCTGGGAACCTAAGAAGATCTTCACTAATAAAAGGTTTAGGTTAGGTTGAGGCCCAAAGTAGTAATATTGAGTAGGATAACATAGAAAGGTTTAGTATATTAGGATTATGTATAGTTCAATGATATAATAGGGCCATGAATTTTATTTATTTTATTTTTTAATTTTGGGGATCGTCCTAGTAGGTGATTAATGACTATATGACTTCCTGTTACAACATTAATTTATTATTGATGATTCTTGTTTATTATTAATATGTTAATAAATTTTGTGATGAATATATTTTGATATTTCACTATTATCATTCCCAATTATTGGAGGGTACGGTCTCCATATTAATTGTCATAGACTACCACCATTAATCATCATACTCAATCTTGTAAGGAGCTATGTAGAGGTCACATAACACTACAATCTAGCCATTGTTCAAATGGAACAAGATCGATATGTTACATTCCACAATTCAATACTCAATATCACTTTCTGACTATAACCACTTCAACATACTTTTACTATCCTTATCCGTAATGAACCTCTATTAGATGACTTCTTGAACTCAATAGACATATAATTAATGATGTAAACACATAATTTTTATGTGGGATTATGAAGGAATATTTGGGTTTATGGTTATCCATAATGATAATACATCAACGTTGGGCCCTTAACACATATTTGAACCAACTCCCACTCCAAATTATTTGGTATTATATATTTCACTAAGAAAGGTACCTTCCACTAATTTCAAAATATTGAATACCCAAACATTTTTTAATTATTTATTTTAGTCTTAAATATTCCCTTATTAGCTAGAATATTCATTCCCTTATCAATAAGGTGACCTGCATGGTCCTGTCAATGACAGAAATAAGAAACGTCTATTGTACTTATAATTAAACCTAATGAACTAATAAGATATAGTGTCCCGTCCTTATTATAACTCCACAACCCTAGTTACCCAGAGTTTTTGCATTATTACATATCAATGGAATGATCACCAAATATCATGTCTCGAATGACCGATTAGTTTTTTAGCGTTGGAAGTACTAGAGACATTCATAAGGTTTACATTACATCCAAAAATGAGTAACTACAACAACATTGTTTCCATAGACAACACTGAGATCCCATAGACTATCCCTGCAAGTCTGTCATAATATACTTACTCACATCCATGAAAAAATAAAACATAGAAAGGGGTGAGTTCAGATGCTCAGTAAGGATAACAATATTGTATAATCTTTCATAAATAAGAATAAACATTTAAGGCTATGTATAAAACTAAAACAAAAGCCTTTTAAAATTTAACATCAACATAATATGGAATAGATACAAATCAAATAAATTCCATTTAATTATTCCCATGGATATTATACTTGTCGAATAATCACATTCAATATCAATCGCCACTTTCATAAGGATGGAATTCATAATTCCAGACATTCATAAACAGGTAGTCAAGGCATTGTGCCAAGTCTACAAATACGATTTTGTCAAGGCCTTGTTCCAAGACACTAGTTTGTCTCATGAGACCTACCGTTGCATTGAGGAGCTATAGTGGGCTCTATCTGTCACTTACTATGTCTAATTCAATCTTTATATGAAAAGTTTTAAACATAACTTAAGCATTCATATTAAAACTAGCATATGAAATGTCAATACATTATCCATAGACCATGAATGGTATAAAAATAACACATCCACAGTCAAAAATATCACAAAACCTTCAATACAATATGGAATTTTTGTAACATAATAAATCAACTTCAAATAAGCATAAAATCCATCAAAAGATGTTGACACAGATGAAATCAAACTTTTTTTTGAGATATATCTATTTCTATTTTGAAATCATTTAAGAGTCACATAATTTATAAAGATATCATTTATTTTGAAAAAAACTTATAAGATTATAAGTGCAGCTTTGACGTTGTTATAACAGCATAAAATAGCCACACCATCCATATAAGTTAAAAAAATACATTCTTACAATAATTTTTGTCGAAAAGTTTAAAAAGTACGTTGTTTGGAAAATGACGAAAGATTCCTTTCAAACCATTTTATAAAAAGTCAATAAAGGTTATAAATGAATTTAAACCATAGTATAGTAAATGGTAAAAATGTTTTGGAATACATTTTTAAGAAACATGTATGTTGATGATTAAGAGGTTCCAGAAGATAATTACATATAAACAACCTTTGATAATGAATAGATTGTAGAATTAACCATTACCTTGCACTTTCCTCTAGTTGAGGGTACATGTACCCTCTTGTATGAAGACCATATTATGTTATTAAATTATAACAGAGCCATATTAATATTTATGATATCATTGATTATTCATTTATGACTTTATACTACCAATTGAAAAATAATTTCCATGTTAAATTAACATTTCGAGTAATAGTTGCTTTCTTCACCGTACATATTTTAACTTGTTACTATTGATTGTATTACTTAGATCAAGATTTAAATAATTACAGAAAATAAAAAATGATTTATATATCAAATATAATTTGAATATAAATCTGTGTAATAGAAATATATATGAAATGCAATACACCGTTTATGGAGACTGTAGTTCGAACGAACGCATAAACACTGTTTCCATTTTCATATCGTTCTGAACGGAACTACATGAATAAGATATATGTATGTAAATATATATATAACCAATATCATTATTATGTCATATATTACATACATTTTAATGATATATATTTTATAATCAGCGTTAAATGATGAACATGGAAATGAATCTCATCACGTCGTGGAAACTGTAATCCGTATGTATGCATGAGCGACAATATCACTATATTGATGGAGAAATCGTATTTAATTGGATGGTATATGATAGAGAAAATATTTTAAATTAATTTATATTGTGTATCATTGTTTTAAACCCAAAAAATTGTTCCTCTATGATGAATTGTTTCATTTTTATGATAATGGTGTTATTTTGAGTTGAATAGTAAAAATTGTCCATTTTGGATTTTCAACAGTTTTAAATTATTTCTGTAGTTTGGATATAACATTATATAAAAAGATCCAAATTAAAAAAATTATTCTTTTCCCGATGAAACACATCTAGGGCTTCATTTACTATTTTTGGACTAAAAGCTGAATCGGCCATATGGAATCTCAAAAGAAGCTCACAAGTGGGAGAAAGAAAACTGTTTTATGTTCTGCCTAGTTTTGGTGTGGGGTCCATAACTCATCCATGGTGGGCCCAAAGATTGTAACATTCGGTGGGTGGACGCACAAGGAGTTTTGTGAAATATTTGATGAAGTAAGAACCGATTGAATTGGCCATTTATGGGGTCATAAAATCACCCTAATTCGGAAGATTTCGTTTTGGAGAGTCTGACTTGACAGAATAAATACGCAGAGTAAAACGGCCATAACTCCTGGAAAACATGTCCAAATATGCTGAGATTTTGAGGGGACTTAGCCAAGGGAATTATGAACACCATTAAAGTAGGTTTAAACATAGGAAGATGTCATTTATTTGGGCTATAACGCCTCAACATCCGAGGGAAAAGTTCTAGCTATAAAAGGAGGAGAGCTCCACCCTGTCAAAGCATCCCACTCTCCATCCCATTCCTTCCGGGACACCAAGAAGAAGATCTTTTCGGATTCATTTTTTAATTATTTTCTTTTTAATGATATTATAATGCCTTCTTCTTCCCCATTCATCTTGATTACCCTTACCATGGTGGGTTAAACTTTTGTAGTGATTGGGGAAGGGTTGGTTTTCTACATTGTAATGCTTGAGTTCTTGTATGCAATTGAATAAATTTCATTCTTCATCAAAGTTGTTTTCAATTTATTATATTAGATTTTATTATCAAGTGCGATTGTTCTTGAATATTAATTCTGTTATTGAATTTTTCCTTGGTAAAATAATCATAATCTCCCCCCACTAATTTCTGATTTATATACGATGGAATAAACCAGGAATTAGTGGTTAAGTACTCGACGATCGTCAGTATGTGTAAAAGGTGTAGTGAATGTTCATGATTGTTTGGGATAAACAAAACCTGATTGGGTATTGCCTATTTCAATTAAGGATATTCAATACAACTATTTTACACATGAAATGAGAGTTGACCAAACTAAGATCTTGGTAAGGTTTTCTTTAAGAATAATATTTTCACCAAGGAAGTGAGAGGAAACGATTGTGGAAACTCACTTTTATCAACTAATAAGAAGAGGTTCAAATTAAATTGAACAAGGATAGCATTACAATTAGGAAACTGACCCTGACCTAATCACCAATTTAAAATCATAGTTTTTCAATCATATTAATTTCAAATTTCATTTCAAAAACACAACAATTTTACCCTTGATTTAAAGTTACAACTCGTTTTGTGTGCACTACTCTTCGTGAGACATCCCAGGTAGAAAACATTACTACATTTTCGCTTAGAAAATAATTGTTTTTCCACGCCATACGATAGGCATGCGACAAACTTGGCGCCGTTTCCAAGAAGGCAGTGCAACAAAAAAAATTGAATGACCCGCACCTCAAAAGAACCATTAATTGAATTTGATCCAGAAATTGAAAGAACATTAACCCAACTAAGAAAAAGAAATATTCCAGAAATCTTTGAAGAAATAGATCTCTCAGATTCAAGTGAAACTTTTAGTGTTCACTCTGAACCTGAAATCATGGCTTGAAATCCCAACCAAATCGTGCGTGATCTAAGTGCACCACAATTTCCAATTCAAAATAACCAACTAATTGCACCCACTAAACCAAATGATTTTGAATTACATGTCAATATGATTCCTGTGCTTCCAAAGATTCATGGTCGTGCAAGAGAAGATCCAAATCAGCACATGCAAGAATTCAGATACACATGACAAGCTTCAGGCCAAGAGGAGCACCCAAATACCATTTTCAGTGGAGGGCATTCCCCTTCTCACTTGAAGGAAGAAGTAAAGAATGGTTGTACAACCGACAACCAGGGGAGATCAGTGATTGGGAATACCTAAAAATAAGTTTCATGCAAAGATTTTTTCCCACATCTAGGACCACTGCCATCAAGAAGGAGATTTACATCACACGACAATCAACTAGAGAATCCCACTATGAGTGCTGGGAGCGCTTCAAGAAGCTATGTTCTAGCTTCCCACATCAAGATATGGAGGAACCCCAATTCATTTTGTTCATCTACCAAGGACTTATGGATAATGATCAAAATCTTCTAGATGCCTCAGTAGGGGGGGTCCCTGATTGACAAGTCTCCTGCAGATATCAGAATACTAATTGTGAAGATTTCTAAAAACTCACAACAATATGGACTAAGAGGAATGGGAACAAGGGGGATACATGAGGTAAAAACATATGATTCATCTACATTGATTGAAACCAAAGTTTATGACCTTGCAAGGTTAGTTTGTCAAATGGATGTAACACATGAAAATGGACAACAAGCATCAGCTCAGGTATGTGGTTTATGTTATTCTTCCACTCATTATACTAACCAGTGCCCTAAGATACAGGGGACAAAATACTGTGTTGCGGCCTTTCATCCAAGACAATTCCAACAAAATCAACTGCAAGCCCAACAAGGATATGGGAACCAAAAAAACCAAATGATACCATTTAACCAGCACCCCATTCAACCTCCTTACCACTAGCAGCAATACCAGAACCCCGCTCCCTTCCAACAATCTTTTAAATAGCCCTTTCAACAACAACAATCTTTTCAGCCACCACCATTCCAAAGAAAGAAATATGAACAACCATCCACCAGCACACAACCTTCTATGGAATAGCTACAATCCATGTATGAGGGCCTAGCAGATAAGGTTGAAAAGCTTGCAGACACAGTGAAAATTCTTGTTGAAACAATGTCCATGAATCTAGGGAAGATTCCATATGAAAAACTGCCAAATCCTAAAGAGAATGTTAGTTAAATCATAACAAGAAGTGGAAAAGAAATCCCAACTCCATCCAATCCTGGACCTGAAATAATACCACCTATTCAGAGGGAGAAGGATTAAGAATGTCTTGTGAAAATCCACCAAGAATATGAAAAGAAAGAGGAGGAGGAGAAGGATAGGCCATAGAATAAGAAACAAGAAACACCAATGCAATGAAAACAAAGGGAGAAGAAAGAATTACCCCCACCATTTCCAATAAGGATAATCGAATCAAAGAAAGTGCATGAAGAAGCACTTCAAAAAGAAATTCTGGACAACTTCTAGAAAGTGGAAATCAATATCCTCCTACTTGAAGCTGTTAAAAAAATTCTAAGGTATGAATTTTTTTGAAGGATCATTGCACAAAAAAGTGAAAGCTTCACGGGAATGAATGAATCAACTTGGGAAGAAGTGTCTTAGCCCTTATCACACCGTAGATTCCAACCAAATGTCAAGATCCATGGACTTTTTCCATTCCATGAACCATTGGTTCATTAAATTTCACTAATGCTTTGTGTGATTTAGGGGCTTCAATTAATGTATTGCCTCACTCGGTATACACTTCTTTGAAGATGGGAGAATTGAAGCCCATAAGAGTGGTGGTCCATCTTGCAAAGAGATCCATAGTTTTTCCTACATGATTTTTGGAGGATGTCCTTGTGAAAGTAAAAGATCTCTTATTCCCAGATGACTTCTATGTGCTGAATATGGAAGAAGTTAGGATCCTGTCACATTAACCCATCATTTTGAGGAGACCTTTCTTGAAGACATCCAAAACCATCATCAATGTCCACGAGGGGACACTCACCATTGAGTTTGGAGAGAGCACGGTCCACTTCAATATTTTTGAATCCATGAGGAATCCATTTGATGATCACTCCCTCTTTTCACATTACCATGAAGTTGGTGCAGAACCAATTGAAGAATTAGGTATGGTCTATGAATTCTAAGACTTAGGAGAGACTTATTCCCTTGTAAATATCATTGAACATGTGGATGCTGAAGATGTTGGAGATTCTGACATCATGTGGGAGGAAGAGGTAAAATCTGATTTCTTTGATGATTTGTTAAATAATGAGGAAGATGATGTGGTTTCTTGTGTGTAGGTGGTTCAAAATTTGGATGTTGGAAACGTCAATTTAGTCTCATCCCATGAGTATCCCCCTAATCTAGATCTCAAACCACTCCCCACTGATTTGAGATATGTATACCTTAGGGTGGGAGAGAAACTACCAGTGATAATTGCTAATAATATTTCTAAAACCCAAGAAAAATCATTTATTGAGATTTTGAGAAAGGATTTCTAGGAAAAAGGATGGAGCTTAGGTGATATCCCAGGAATTAACCCAGAAATATGCTCACACAGAATTTTTGTTGAGGGAGATTCCAAACCTGTTAGACAGCCCCAAAGGAGACTGAATCCCACCTTGATGAAGGCTGTGAAGAAGGAGATCAAGAATATCATGGAAGTTGGGATCATATATCCCATTTCAGATTCATAGTGGGTCAACCCTATTCCCGTCATTCCAAAAAGTACTGGACTGACCACTGTGAGGAATGTAAAGAATGAATTAATCCCTATAAGAATTCAAATTAGCTGGAGAGTGTGCATTAATTTTAGGAAATTGAACCAGGTCAATCGAAAAGATCATTTCCCCATCCCCTTCATTGACCAGATGTTAGAATGATTGGCAGGGAGAACACATTATTGTTTTTTGGATATATTTTCAGGTTACTTATAGGTACCCATTTCTCCCGAGGATCAAGAGAAGATGACATTTACATTCCCTTTTGGTTCTTTACCATATAAAAGAATTCCATTTGGATTATGTAATGCTCTAGGTACATTTCAGAGGTGTATGGTGAGTATATTTTCTGATCACATTGAAAATTTCTTGGAAGTATTCTTAGATGATTTCACGGTTTTTGGAGATTCTTTTGATCATTGTTTGAAAATTTTGGAAAAAAATTTTAAAACCTTCAATGAAAAAAATCTTGTTTTAAATTTTGAAAAGTGTCATTTCATGGTTCAAAGTTGAATTTTTCTTGGTCATGTCAATTCCCAAAATGTAATTGAAGTGGATAAATGAAAAATTGAAGTGATAAATTAATTTCCTTACCCCACATGTGTGAAACATGTTAGATCATTTTTAGGACATGCAGGATTCTACAGGAGGTTTATCAATGATTTCAGTAAGAGATATCTCCCTCTCTATAGATTACTTCTGATATATGCTGATTTTGATTTCAATGGTGCATGTAGGGAATCCTTTGATGCGTTGAAGAAGTGATTGATTTCACCACCTGTGATGCAGCCTCCAAATTGGGAGGAACCATTTGAACTACTTTGTGATGCCTCCAACAAAGCAATTGGAGCATTCCATTCTAAATGAATTGAGGGCAGACCACAAGTCATTTCATATGCCTTGAGAACATTAGATGCAGCCCAATTCAATTATACAACCACGGAAAAAGAGTTCTTTGCATTTGTTTTTTCTTTAGAAAGATTTAGATCATATCTTCTTGGAACTAAAATCGCGGTGTTTTCTGATCATGCAGCTTTGAGGTACTTGATGATGAAAGCTGAGGCTAAACCAAGGTTAGTGAGATGGATGATATTGCTGCAGGAATTCAATATAGAAATCAAGGATAAGAAGGGATCTGATAACCAAGTGGCTGATCACATAAGTAGACTCCCAAACACTGGTAAAATTGATGTTCCAGAAAGAGACCCACTGAATGATCAAATTCCAGGAGAGCAGTTGTACTTTATTGAAGGCGAAGGGCCTTGGTATGCGACATAGTAAATTTTCTGGTAACATCTCAAGTCCCATCTCATTTCAATTCTCACCAAATTCAAAAAATAAATTCTGAATCTAGATATTACATTTGGGATGATCAATTCCTTTAGAAGATTTGCAATGATCATGTTGTAAGAAGATGTTTACCTGAAAGTGAAGTTAAATCTATCTTTGAATTTTGTCACACTTTAGCTTGTGGAGGCCACTTTTGACCTTAGAGGACAACAAAGAAGGTTTTAGAATCTGTACTTTATTGGCCCAGCATTTTTAAAGATGACGATGAATTTTGAAAAATATGTGAAAAATGTCAGTTTTCAGGAAATATTTCAAAGAGACAAGAAATGACCCAAAATCCATTGAATTTTTGTGACATTTTTTAAGTTTGGGGGATAGATTTTATGGGACCATTCGCAATGGAATTTGTAAATACTTATATCTTGCTTGCAGTTGATTATGTTTCCAAATGGGTGGAAGCAAAAGCAACCAGAACTGACGATGCTAATGTTGTTTGTGATTTTGTCAGGTCTAATATATTTTGTAGGTTTGGAGTTCCCAGAGCAATCATCTGTGATCAAGGGACTCACTTCTACAATTTGATAATGGGGACTTTGATGATGATTTATGGGGTGCATCATAAAACATCAACTCCCTATCATCCCCAGACTAACGGGAAAGCTGAAGTTTCAAACAGGGAAATCAAGGGAATTTTGGAAAATATTGTCAATCTAAACAGGAAGGATTGGATCCAATGGTTGGTTGATACCTTATGGGCTTACAGGACATCCTACAAAACACCGATTAGAATGAGTCCATATAGTCTGATTTATGGGAAAAGCTGCCACCTACCTGTGGAATTGGAGCATAAGGCGTATTGGGCTGTGAGGAAAATGAATTTGGACCTTGAAAGTGCTGGGAAGGAGAGAAGATTGACGTTGAAAGAGCTGGAGGAATTAAGAAGGGAGGAATTTGAAAAATCAAGGATTTACAAAGAATGAACAAGAGTGGCCCATGACAAGCTGATTCGACCAAAAGACTTCTCTCCAGGAGACAAAGTGTAATAATTCTACTCAAGACTCAAGCTGATGCCAGGTAAACTTCGTTCCAGATGGGAAGGTCCATTTATAGTTACCCATGTATATCATTTTGATGTTATGCAGATTATGAAGAGTGGAGACCAGGATCCATTCACTTTGAATGGACATAGGTTGAAGAAATTCCTTGGGACCCTGCCATCAGAGCCAGTGGAGGAGATCATGCTCCTCCAACCTATTTATCAATAATATCCATCAGGTTGTACCTCTCCTTCACATTTTCTTGCTACTGTGATTCAATCAGAAATCTTAAAACATGTTAAATCCACTTGAATTCATCGAGGACACTACAACAGTTAAGTGTGGGGGCGGGAACCTTTGTAGTATAGGATTTTCATTTGATGTTTGTTTTCACAAAAAAGAATTTGTGTGTTTTCAAATTTTTGCCTGTTTATTTTTCAATTTTTGGTGTGTTTCTGAAACTTTTGAGCTGGAATGATTATCAATACCAATTTTGAAACCCATGTCAATTAGTGAAACAATCTATTTCTTGAAAACGATCTTAAATGAATGCTGAAATGACTTCTTTTCATGTTCAAATATTTTAAAATTTCATGAAAAGTACACTGATTTTTGAAACCAATGGCATATTTCACTATCTATATCTTTGAAATCACATTCCTATGAGGATTCTGAACTATTTTGGTCATATTCTTTTCATTCACCTCAATTTATTAGAGAACCATACCATGCTTGCTTTAACCAGAATTTGATTTATTCCTTTCAAAACATGAGTGTTTGGGGTATGTGTGTTTTAAATGATTGAGGCATTTATTTAGTTTGAAGCTCCCTTTTCAAAATAATCCTTTTTATTATGGCCCAACTTTACATTTATCCTTCATTGTAGCCCCTAGTAGCCACGAATTTCCTATTAGGTTATCCACATTATAATCCAATTTTCCTTATCCTACTTTCTATTGATGTGAAATTGCATGATCTAGTTGAACATAAGTGCGGGGGAAGATGTTTTGTGGTGTACTACATCATTTGGTAATACTTTGGGTGGAAAATAAATTGTGGAAGAGTTGCGTGTGATGCTGAAAAATTATTCTGTTGAATGTTGTGCCTTTTCTGGAGCTTTCATGATAAGAGAAGTTGTTCCTTTCTAGAGCTTCCAATGTAAAAAGAAAGATGTGCCTATCTGGAGCTTTCAAAAAAAACTTGTTTTGAAGGATTGAAATTGTTTTTTCTGAGCTGATTGAATGTTGCTGGAGCCTATTTTCTACAAATGGGAAGTGAAGGAGACCATACTTGAGTAAAAATTAGTATCTTGCAATTTTGCTTCAAAAAGAGCCATGCCCTCGTTTTTCGGCCTCAGAATGTTTAACATCTGAATCCTACCAACCCGAAGCCACAGAACCACCTTGAAAAGTCCTCATGAGAAACGCATTTCCTTGACTCACATCGGGTGGAGAAATAAGAATTTATCAATTCTATGGTGACTCTTATGTGAGTTTTGATGAGAAAAGTATTGTTCAGCATTTACATTTGTGAGATAGAGAAAATTCATGTGAGGAAGGTTTTTTGTGTGCATGGGATAAGAAATGAAGTTAAAATTTATTAAAATCTTAAATGGAGAACATTAAATAACTATTTTTGAAGAGGAATGATATCTTTTTGTTTCTTGAAATTGATTTGATAGATCTCATTGATATGTGTTTTGGATTTGATTGGACTTGATTTTTACATGTCCAGGAGTCCAAGTGCTAAGTGTGGGGGAATTGATAGAGCAAATATTTTCAATTAATTTATATTTAATATCATTTTTATAAAACCACAAAAGTGTTCCTCTAAGATTAATTGTTTCATTTTTATGATAATGGTGTTATTTTGAGTTGAATAGTAAAAATTTTCCATTTTGGATTTTCAACAGTTTTAAATTATTTCTGTATTTTGGATATAACATTATATAAAAAGATCAAAATTAAAAAAATTATTCTTTTCCCTATGAAACACATCTAGGGCTTCATTTACTATTTTTGGACTAAAAGCTGAATCGGCCATATGGAATCTCAAAAGAAGCTCACAAGTGGGAGAAAGAAAACTGTTTTATGTTCTGCCTAGTTTTGGTGTGGGGTCCATAACTCATCCATGGTGGGCCCAAAGATTGTAACATTCGGTGGGTGGATGCGCAAGGAGTTTTGGGGCATCTTTTGTGAAGTAATCACCATGTGAATTGGCCGTTTATGGGGTCATTACATCACCCTAATGTAGAAGATTCCGTTTTGGAGAGTCTGACTGGACATAATAAATGCTCAGAGTAAAACAACCATAACTCTTGGAATACAATTCCAAATATTCTGAGATTTTGAGGGGACACTGCCAAGGGAATTAGGAACAACATTTAATGAGGTCTCAACGCATGAAGATGTCATTTAATGGGGATAAAACGCGTCAACATCTGGGGGAAAAGTTCTGGCTATAAAAGGAGGAGAGCTCCACCCTCTCATTGCATCCCATTCTTCATCCCATTCCATCTGGGACACCAAGAAGAAGATCTTTTTGGATTTATTTTTTATTTATTTTATTTTTCATAGTTTTATAATTTATTTTTCTTCCCCATTCATCTGGATTACCCTTACCATGGTGGGGTAAACTTTTGGAGTTATTGGGGAAGGGTTGGTTTTCTACATTGTAATGCTTGAGTTCTTAGATGCAATGGAATAAATTTCTTTCTTCTTCAAAGTTGTATTCAATTTATTATAGTGGATTTTATTTTCAAGTATGATCATTCTTGAATATTAATTTTGTTATTTATTTTTTCCTTGGTAAAATAATCATAATCTCCCTCCACTAATTTCTGGTTTATATACGATGGAATAAACCAGGAATTAGTGGTGAAGTACACGACAATCTTCAGTACATGTAAACTGTGTAGTGAATGTTAATGAATGTTTGGGATAAAAAAACCCAATTGGGTATTTCCTATTTCAATTAAGGATATTCAATACAACTATTTTACACATGGAAGGAGAGTTGACCAAACCATGATCTTGGTAAGGTTTTTATCACAATAATAATTTCATTATGGATGTGAGAGGAAACAATTGTGGAAACACACTTCTATCAACTAAGAAGAAGTGGTTCGAATAAAATTGATCAAGGATATCATTAATTTTTGGAAACTGACCCCGACCTAATCACCACTTTAATATCATAGTTTTTCAATCATTTTAATTTCAAATTTCATTTCAGAAAACAGATCATTTTTATCCCCATTATACAGTGACAACTCGTTTTGTGTGCACTCCTCTTCATGAGACATCCTAGGTCAAACACATTACTACATTTTTACTTAGGAAATAATTGTTTTTCCATTCCCTATGACAGGCGTGTGAAAGTATATCATATACAAAAATCATTAACATGTTATATTAATTATTTACATCAGTTATACTCAATATTATACCCACCCAAATAATGAAGTGTTTGAATAAGAAACTACACCACGGCATATATATGGTAATCCGTATGTACTCATGTATGATGACTGTCATTTATAGGATGGAGAGACTAATGAATATGGTTGTACCATTTCTATAATAACATAATAGTATATAGAATATATCTGAGTAATTATTTTAGAATGGAAACAATAAAGAAAGAGCAAGTGGAATAATGATGGGAGGATATTTTGGAAGGGGTTGGCTGAGAAAAATGTCTTTGGAGGTGTGAAATTAAGAGAAGGAGAAGTGCCCTTTTATAAGAGAGGTGAAGGTCACTTTAGGAAAAGTTTGAAATATTATTTTATAATAAAATAATTTTCGGTTTCATATGGCTCCAAAATGAAAATTTTAAAGATTATAGTGGGAATGGGTTGAAAACCACTCAACCAATTGGTTTTAGACTGGTGTGGGTCACTTTATTAACTCTATCTTTTAGATTTAACTATTAGTTAAATAGTTTAACATTTAGTATGTCTCTTTGTATTTTTATATTATATGGTTAATAAAAATACTATATATTTCCATGAAAACACTAAGTTGTTCATTAATTATACACCTATCATTATAGAAGTCTTTTGGACGAGCCTTAGATTTTTAAGAAAATAATATCAATTAATAATATAATATTTGTTTTAATAACTCTTTTATGTCAATTTTGAAACTATTTTGTATTTTGTTTTTTATATTTTCAAAAAAGCATTACTACTTCGAAACAAATTCATCTATCCAACCCTAATATTCCATATTAACATATAAAATTAGTAGAATGCATAAAAATTCTAAAATTACATTTATTCAGATATTTATAATGTCAATTATTTTAATCTTTCATTAATTAGGTAATTACTGCATCATCATTGTGTCATAAATAAATTATATTATTTAATTTCTAAAAAATTTAAATAAAATACCATTATGTTGAAAATCTTTTTAGATTTCTAATTAATATATACAGTCAAAGTTTTTGTATGTTTAACACTACATTAAAAATGTATTAGTTATTAAACTTCGATTTTAACTCTTTTATCTCTTCTGTGAATTAAATAATAATAAATGTCATAATCTATTCCATGTGGAAAAAAGTGGTTCATATTTTATTTCTAAGGTTTTTTTGTCTAATTATACTTATAAAATAGAATTATGACATGTGTTAAGGTAATAATAATATCAATTTTACCCTTATTTACCATATTTACTTTTAACCGTGGTAAATAAAATTAAAAAGATACTATTCACCAAAAATTATTTTAATCTTATTGAAGCACATTATACTTATTTATATAAACTATTTCTCTTGGATTTTTGAAAATCAAATCACATAAGCAATAAAATTATGTATTATGTAAATTTGAAAATGCTCCTAGGAGGTGGGTAATGGCTGTAAAAAGTTCATTAAAATTTTTATATATCTAAAATTATTATAAACTGAGTCCAATGAATAAAATTTAACATAAATAGGTATTTTATATATATTTTTACCTAAAATAAACTTAAATAAAATAAATAATTATTGAAATAAAAATTTGGTTTTAAACTGTAACTCAGTGTTTTTCACTATTCATCATGAATTGAAAGATTCCAAAAAGATACCAACAATTCACTCTAAGCTAATGTAGATATTAATAATTCAAAAATGAATCCTATTTTACCATATTAAATAAATAAAAGTTCCATTTATTAATATAAAATTATTTCCCATTGTCAAAAACAAAAAGCGTGTTTTTAAGAAATAATAACTAACAAAACATTGATACATGTTTATGTTTAATTTCAATGTGAAATTATTTCAAATGAATAACATTGGATTAAATGGTAAATATATAATATATTTACACTTACAAAACATTAAAATATATAATTTAACACTACATCTTATTTTGATTAAAAAAGTTCATTTCAGTTAAAATATAGTATTTTTCACTATTCACCCAAATATGAAAGTTATCAGAAAATCAAAAACAATTTATTGAAACTAAATTCTTATGTCCCGACTATAAATAAGAAGTTTATTTTAAAAAATTGAATATATAAATGTTTAAAATATTGGATTTAAAAAGGGGTTCCCCATTAAAAAGTTGTAAAATTGCCTTTTTTAAAAAATTCTTCATTTATCTAAAATAAATGAATTTGATTTTTTATTTTTTCTTGGAAACACATAATAGGGATTAAAAAATTTAACGGATTTAATAATGTTCATAATTTAGTTAATACAATTCATAACCTATTTTGAATGGCTAGTTTGTTATGTCATGGTGCCCTAGAACTTGGTGTTGCGTGTAGTGCAAGTTATTGAATTACTTTGAAGAAATAATGTACTATCAAATCATGGGGTGTTACACTTGTACCATTTTCTACAGCTATGTAGGCATGAAAAATCATCCACATTTCATCTATGTATATTGTATAGAAAAAATTCCCATGTGAGATTGAAATAATTTTTTTAAAACCAAACCTTTCCTTTGACATTGGATTAAATGACACAGTACCATAAGTATATATTCTAGGGTTATCCATTTAACTATTGTAATTTTTTTTAATGTGTATTTTCATAATATAATTTTATAACAAGGGAGAACCTTTTTCTGAGTTAGTTTATCACTATATAATACAAATATTTTATTTATTGTTTCATATCAATATAGTAATTTACCTTACTACTTCTAAACAATATGAATTATGGAAATATAATTGGATCTCTTTATAAAAAATTTACTCCTTAATGAACATGTTACATAAATATATGATCTTAAAATATTTCATTCCTCTTGATTAACTCAAATAAAACACAATTTCATCCCATTAATCTAAATGGGAGGAATATTATAATGGTTCCCAAAATAGATCGTTAATTACTTCCTCTACTGGATTCTTTTTAAACAAAATTAAATCAATTTATTTTTTATTATCGATTAGAAACCTTCACTCTGATATACAGAAGATGAATAGTCTCTTTAGTAAGAACACCTTATCCCTCACTATGATATTATCATACAGATCGGTAATGGTCTTCATGAGAATATTGTGACATTCAATTCTTATATAATGAATGAAACATTCCAGGAATGTGACAAACACATCATCCTAAGTTATTTCATACCATTCATATCCCAATCCTCTTATTCATTTCCTACATCATAGTTCTAGACAATGAAAGATGAACATATTTCTAAATAATATTATCATATTTCATCATTTATAAAACCCAAAATCTATTTCACCAAAATCTATATTTGGACAATGATATTATTGGGACCTACCCCATCAGAAATTACAAACTCCCAATAGATTATTTAAATTTTAAAAATGTGTTAACGAATTTGTAACTTATATTCTACTATAAGGAAGATGGAAAATATTTCTATAATAAAATATATGGGACAAATTATATAGAGAATGAAAATATAATATCACAAAAATGATTTATTTTATTCAACTTGTTGGGATCACGTACATATTTATATCTAACTAATGGAATAATATCTACTAGAACATCACATGTGGAAGATAAAATATCTAGAATGATCCCCATGTGTGACACTGTGAATGTAGAATTAATAATAAACCAATGTGACCTCAACTCAATGTAAAACCAATTAAATATCTCCAGAGAGACTATAAAAAAATAATATTATAACTTCAATGTTAATGTGAAAAAAAATTATTACACTATTTATGATTTCCTATAAGGCATAAGGGGAATATGACTTCAATATATTAAATTAATCAAGTGGAGATGATTAAAATTATCTCAGTATCATTCTCTCATTATGATAAAATAATTGAATCACCTCACCCTTATGGTAGTATAGTACATGTGCTTATATTTTGCATTTCAATTCATAAGGTGCTTGTCGATTTCATCCTCATGTAATATCAATAGAGAAACCATTAATCTAGTCAAATATTCCTTATACCTAAACTGTCCTAGCTTGTGTAATGTTCTTCTTCTAAAGATATAATAGATATATTTTCCTCTGTAACTTCATGAAAGAAACTAATAATGGATTGACTCCCAATATTCTAGACCCACATTCTAGTGAATCAATACTCTACCTCTACAAACACATATCAATGAGTTCATTAGAAAATTATATCTACAGATTCTCATTTCAATTATCTATCATTTATTAATTCTAGCATAATTTATCTCACAACCTGACAAGAAATATCCCAAAACATTTAATATAAATAAATATGTGTATGATTATCAATTCATTCCTATAAGACCAATTTTATTTCTTATGAATTTAAAATATAAAATAAATATTTTTTATTCCATTTATATTACTACAATGGTGTTTTCATCTATACTCCATGACATATTACAGTCTAGATCAACCATTATCCCTATGAACCATGGTTTATATCATTCCCCATATTAGTATTTGTTTCCCCCAGAAACATCAAATTTTATCTTATATTGACCCACATTGGGAGTTTGTATTTATAACCATGAAGAAAAATATATCCCGGTGAAAAAAAATTCCATGGTGACATCCACAAAAATCCATGTATCTTATTAAATACAGAAACATATATACACACTATGGATCTATCTAAAATTCTCATCTAATCATACACATAGAGCACTATTGATTAAAAAAAAATTCACAACTCCACATTTTAAACTTGGATTTTGAAAAAAAACCATGAAATTTCCAATGGAATCAAATCAATTTATATAAAATTTACCTTTCTCTATATTTATAACAAATTCACATTTACATCAACTTGGTGGTGATGGAACTTATCTATTAATTTTTCATTAATCAGACATGTTTCAATTAAAACACCTCCATTATATGGTTAACTACTCAGTTTTACTTACTATTTATGATTGTGATGACTTTGACATACATTATTTCATGTATTTTCTTGGACACACCATTCTTATATTAATATAGTGAACCATAAAAAGTTTATCCTTCCAATCATGGGATACAAACAAATTCTCTCACTACAAAATTGATGCTTATGAAATAATTTACTTTCCAATAGCTAATAAGGTTTAACTATAACTTTTTTCACACCATAGAAACCTAGAAAACTTTATATTTGATATGTTCCAAATTTTTTCATCACTATGTTGTCGCCCTAACACAACCACAGTGTGGTAACATCTTTCTTCTCCATTTATATTTAATCAAATTCTAAATGAAACCATGCTTTCTCATGAACATTAACATGATATAAAAGTCTTGAATAAGAAATATTACACAATAAAAACATCTTGTAAAAGTGGGATTACTCATAAGTCTTTATTAAATATCTATCTACAAAAATATTAATTATAGAAACCATGGATAATTATTATTACCCTTCCTTTTCTACATTACATTTAAGTTACTATAGTGACTTTAATTCTTCATGTATTACTCTTATATGATCATAATATCTATCCAATTCTATAAATATTAATGTCAGGAATACTCCACTATGTACTTAAATCTATTAATTGTAACAGTATTAATGTTCACTAATGTATCAACCTATTATTTTTAAATAATTATTACCATGGTCCACCATTCATCTTTGATAACCACCAGAAATATCCCAAAATATAAACTGTTAATTATGAATTAATAAAACAAAAATTATTTTTTATATAAATTATCTCTTTTTATATTTTATTTATTATTTCGTAAATAAATTATATTTTTATTCAATATGTAAGAGACAACTCTCACATTTCTTCTCTAAAGCCTAAAACACATTCCATGTATTTACAGTAAATTATTCACTCCCCAATTAATAATATAATCCAAAGACCTCCTTTTCCTTGATTTCATTCTACATTCTCCACCTTTATGATGTAACATTATAGTTGTATATTTGTTAGTTATTCCCCTCCTATTAATACTACTATTATACTATGTTTTTAAATTCAATATCTCCCCCTCTATATCCTTCATAAAAGAATGAATTAAATCTATTATTTGATAGTCTGATCTCTCACTTTATCATGTAAATTTCTCTCAAACATTATCACTCTGGACCAAATATTTTTATTATAAATCCCATTATGATTTTTTACAAATTATTCCTTTTCTAAAAAACATTTGGAAAATTAAAGAAATTTTAAACATTGTTAACCTTTAATTTATACATGGAAATTATTTATCACTTACATGAGGACCTGTCTCAATGGTCACAATTTGATTACATAATCTATCCATATTTTTAAACCACATGCTATTTTACAAAGGGTTATTACATCACATATTCTGAGTTATTATAGACTTTTAATGTAATAACTTTATAACTTATAATTATTGCTAAAATATAAAATATTTTCAATGAGTTAAAATACCATTTGAGAAATATTCATTGAAAAATAATTTATGCCTAATCGAGTTAGAACATACATGATGAAATAATAGTAATAGTTAAAAAATCCAAAATGATAAATTTAAAAATATTTCTTCTGTAAATTATTTTGACAGGAAAAATTAATCTCCTTGAATATTTATCTTGGTGATATCAAATAAACTATCATAAATGTCTAAAAATAATGTGAATTGGAGATAATGTGTGTGAGTCATAACATAAGTTGATCCAATTAATACTACTTATTTTAATAAACAAAAGATAAAAATTTGAGGAAATATTATTTTAACTTCATTATTGGGATTATTTTTAATATATATAGGTCTAATAACTCATTTAAATATACACCCTCTCTAAATTCCTTCATGTTGGATCAACTTTTTAATATATATCATTATAGTATCTCTTTTGTAACAATTATAGTCATTAGAAATTATTAGTTTATCCCATTTTCATAAAAATTGATTAAAACTAAACTCCTCTTTAAATGATAATGATGATCCATTATGATATCATACCATATATATTGGTATGAATCAACTAGGAATAAAATTGATACAACTCATTTTTCATAATATTTAACTTAGCATGACTTGGTAAATTTTTTAGGTTTTAAAAACACTTTAATTTCATATATATATAAATAAATCATGAATTTTTTATCAATGATTCAAATATTAGATTTCAAAATATAACACATTCAATTTTTCTTGATTGTAAATTGATACAAAAAATAATTAAACTATCAGAACTTTTAAATCTAGATCATTCCATGCCTCAACTAATCCCTGATTCAACATCATTTATTTCATTCTCTACTTCAAATTCAATCAAATTATTTGATTATATATCCCCTTTAACATATAACATTATGACATTTTTTTAATAATTTATTATATTGGCAGTGGGGTACTCCCTGATCCTTTATAATATAAGAACGTGGTCTGCATTTTTGGAAAGGCCATTTCCTGTTGAAAACCATTAAAGCATTATTTTTGGTCCATACAATGGCCTGAAGGCCTTCATTTTTTATGATTTTATGATAATACACCTTTTAGGGGGTGAGGTGGAACCCTTATAATGCCCGCAGGTATATGTTTTACATGGCCCAAAGGCCATAGGGGAATTAATTGCACGTATTCATATTTATGGAAATTATAAATATATTGTCACTTATAAAATCATCATTAAAAATATATATTTATTAATTATATATATATTGTTCTTGGTACCCATCTCTATTATGAGGAAAATACCCCCTTATCATTATGT
Source organism: Viscum album (assembly GCA_963277665.1). Classification (NCBI taxonomy): domain Eukaryota; kingdom Viridiplantae; phylum Streptophyta; class Magnoliopsida; order Santalales; family Viscaceae; genus Viscum; species Viscum album. The sequence continues at coordinate 834,000,598 of OY728142.1, read as the reverse complement.
TTTGATTGAATCATGATAAATACTTCATTTATAGTGCTTCCTATAAAATAGGTAGGATGTTCTATCCGTAAGAAAACATTTTTTATTGATTCATGATAAGCATATTAATTATCCATTAAGATTATTTCATATCATTCTAACATTGGAGTGTTATATTTAATATGATCATATTTGTTTTAGTTTATGTCGTTATTTTCGTTTTCCATAATCAATATATTTTTTATCATTCTCTGAAACATATAGTATGAACTCTTCTAGGGTTACATGATATACTCTTCATGGAATTTATTCCATGTAACCTTTCAAAAACCAAATTAATTTTTCTAATGTAATATATTTTTCTTACTTATTTACTTTTCTCCCCCTATGAAATCATGTGAATATATTTTGTGTAACCACCTCCACTATTATTAACTAATGAAATATGGTATGACCATTGATTTCATAAATATAAAATCACAAAAAAACATTAATACATAATTTTTTTCAATGTTAAAAATGTCTTAAAAATAATATTATATTTGTGAGATGATTAGATTTTAATCATTTATCTATGGTGTATCCAAACAACTACATAGTTGTATCACTAAAATCACACCTATAATTTAGGACATTACAATCCATATTAGTAAAAACATTTCTATTTTTCATCATGTTTAATTTTTCAACTTTTTATTATCAACTTATTAGTAATACTATGGGATAGAATTCCATTATTTCAATTGATTATTTTCAACTTATTTCATGCCCTATGATAATCCTATATTTTTCAGTAAATAAAGAAACCATATAATTTATGTTGAAAAAATAATATTTTCAAATGATATCCTCTCCTCAAGGTTTTTAGAGGAATAAATTTCGAATCAATCCTATTACATTCTCCATTTGATCTTTCCATTCATTTGAATATTATTTGATAAGTCACATTGTCCCCTAATTTCAAAAAAATTACCAAATTGTTTTATCGAATACCAACTCCTATTAATTTAAGATTTTTCTACATAGGAACTATTCTTATATGAACTCAATGTCAATTAAATAAAGGATTTAAAAATCATCAATATTTTCATGTAAGAATTAGATACAATGTTTTTTAACATAATATTATCCACGTGATTTGTAATTACAAGTCATTACTACTACTTTTGTGATGTCAATAATTTATTTTCCCTCCAAGGTGGAATAAAAAATATCCCTATTTTTATTAATATTCAATATACTCATTATATATATATATATAAATAACCAATCATGGTCACCATAATGGGTGTATCCACCTTCTCAAGAGTATTATTTTTACTAACCCCACAACTCTTATTTTTTAAAAATAGGAAATTTCATTATTATTATTCATTGATAAATCATCACAAACAAACTTGTAATCAACTATTTAATTTTAAATCACATAATCCTTGGATTCTGTAGATTTCCCATAAATATCTTATAATGTTTTCCATATTTCAAATACATTATCCAAATAAATGGGTTTCTTATATACCTCATCGATAATTGTCCAAAGAAAATTTTTTCTTATCTCCACATCATAATCTATTTCAGTAAAATTTCTTAACTGAATATCAGAATGTATATACATCACCATATCTTCACTACATTATTTCATAAACCAAACAATTTTTTAAGAAAAAATAATTATAGTTACATTAAAATAAATTCTTCAAAAATAAATTCATATGTAATATAATATTAAAATTTATATTTCATATATTTTTGTTATATTTTCATTTAAGGACACTGGTAAAGAAAAAAGAATTAATATGTTCATCCCAATCTACAATTGGGATGGGGGGAAATAAATTTTGGTAATAGTAAATTTAAAACAATTTATATTTCCATTTGTCTCACTTTTTTATAGACCTTCTTCTATCTTTGGAAGGAACTTGTTCAATAAATCATTATCCCTCAATATCACTCTCAACAAATATGAATAATGAATGTAGAAATATAGTTCTCAAGAACACATATAATTTAATTGTCCCACCCCTATTGGGATATGTCCAAGGATAATACACAAGGTGATGTTCAACGTTTACAAAATCCACAACTCGTAGTTTTGTTCATGAAATAATTTGACCATGGTCAATTAACACTAATGATAACTACATTAAAAATATGTAGTGTTTAATAATTGTTCACCCTAGGGGATACCCTTGTTTCATTCTCCATTCACTTATTTTAAGTAAAATAAGATTACATTCATATATATTTATTCAAAATAATCATATTTAAATCAATTGATCTGTAAAATAAATTTAAATTGTTGTGATATAGAAGTTTAATTCATTTTACAGACCCTCCTCTATGGATAAATGACAATGACTCCTAGAAAAGTTGTTTGATCCCATTTTATAAATAATGAACATAAAATACTAAAAACCCATTAGATGAAGAATAATTCCAGATAAGAATTATTATCATTGTTCTCTATATTCTTCAATAATCAATATATGGTAGGTGAAAATTCATATACCCAAGCCTCTTATACTTTTCACTAAAAATATCTATCAGTAATTATATTTTAATATTACATCCTCCGTTTTCTTCATATAATACTATGTTTGACAGAATTTTCCTCCTCTTCAAGTGAAACACTTCTATAAAACTATAAAGTAGTTGAAATAATTTACATATTTATTAGGTGATGTACCCATGATCCCAAATCCTCTTTTGAAATTACTTTTTCCCACATTTGTTTATTTTTTATCATGAGTAATACGAAAAATATTATGGTTTAAAATGTTTATAATCTACAATTTTCTATTTACTCAAAAAAACAAAAAATAGATGCCACTATTGATCCTTGTGATCTATGATGTTTTTTTATTAGTTTTACCAGAACCACAATATAATTCATCATACCATATACAATAAAAAAATATAGATCTATCTTCACTTTCTGATTATCTAGTCAAAATTAACCATATTGTTTATTTTGGATTCTCAATAGTGTGACCTTTTCCCTATAATAGAATTGTTACATCCTTCTTCACCAATGTTTTCCTAGAAAACATGAAATGAATCATTACATACTAGATCTTCTTGAAAAGGTATTATATTATAGAATGATAAATATTAGTTCATTAAAAAATGAAAAAATTCCAGATTAATCAACATTATTCCCAAAACCCCTACTTCTACAAATTATTATTATTCTTACCAATCTAGTACATTTTAACCTACTATTTTTCACAGATCCTTATAGTTGCTATAGTGACTATCATGTTTCCACTTTCAAAATTTCATAATCATCCTCACACTCTAATTTTAAGTAATCTAATTTAAACCATTCATGACTATGTTTTATTTTCATGTTATGGTTTCCTTATCAGTCTTCATTTATGCAACCCCATATTGTATTTTTTACACTTATCATTATAGTCATCTTTAAAATTACAATACATTAAATTTTATCATTTATATCTATCTTTAAGTACCATTATATCAACCATTAATTGATAAAATCAAATCTAAAACATTTGGATGTAGAAACTATATGCATATGTTTTTTTCTATAATTTCCTCCTAATGAGGGAATGTATGTGTTTAGAACGTCATATAATTTTTATTTTATATGTATATATCTAATTACTTATACTGTTATATAGTATTCAATAGATCCCAATAGATTATGTGTTGGTTATTATTGGAATATCTAATACATGGAAAACTTATAATAGATTTTTTTAGGATCCATAATTGATTATATTAGCTATAAAATTGGAAAATAAAAACCCATTACCTAAAAATTTGTAGACATATGTTTATTATGCCCTATTGTGATTGATATGTTGACCTGAGATATTTCGATGTCTGGTCTAGGTTAATTATTGATCTTGGTCTAGTCATTAAATATATTCATCATGGGGTTTTCAAATATTTAAATGCAATACTATTATCTCTTTTTAATATTTCCAAAAAAATAGATAAATTATTGAGAAACATTCAGAACAATGATTGTCCTTAAAAAAATTCAAAATAGTTTATTTAAATTAATGATTAATCATTTGAATCTTCCCATATTTATAAGATCATCAAATTTTTAATATATATAGATATCTTCAAAATCACATTGTGATATAATTTATTTCTGCAAAACAAAATTTAGACAGTAGATATCTTTTAAAATAAAGACAGAAAATGTTACATATATAAAAAATGATGGATTTTGATTTGTAAGGGAATTAACTATATAAATACATTATGGTGTAATAAATTACATAATATTGAAAGGCCTTTTATATTAAAATTAAAGACGTCCATCTATAACCAAAATCCCTTTATGTCTGGAACACAACCCAACACTCATATACTTCTTAACAACATATTACATGTTATAATGACATATTCAACAAGTCATTTTCAACAAATTGATATCCTTTCTCATTATGACATACCACTACACAATGATTTCTACTATTATAATGAATGTTCTTGTATTTTTAATTCAACATAAAATCATATATAAATAAATCACAATAAAATAATTATTTTTATTTAAATCACATTAACATTTATAGAATTTATTTAAAAATTTCCCTAAATTTCATTACCAAATAATATTTTTTCTTTTATAAGGACAAAATTTGTATTTTGATAAATTATTTTGAGAGGTGTTGAATCGATGATAGTTATAATTTTATTATTTACTCCATTTCAACCTTACCTCTACGACTAATTTTGGTCATTATCTACTCTTAACTATTTTATTCACATGTACTCACATTCTAGAAGATGAACCTTGAAAAAAATTACATAAGAATTTATATGGATCAAACATAAGGACCTATTCAACTCAATGATTATTAATTTATAAAATCTTCGAATAACCACGTTAAAAACGACAATTTATGAAATAAAAACTCATAGTCCATTAAATACAAATTCAACTCTATGTTTACTATAGTCAATATTATATGATATTAATATATAAATAAAATGTCTTGATTAGTTTACTCATGTACAAATTTTATGTTTATACACCCATGTGTTTTTGAAAAACATAAATCAATCATTCCCTTCTTTCTAGTCATTTATTTGAACTGGTTCTACAAATTTTTTTGAATAATTGGACACACACACGTGTAATTTTCCATATAGACATCTCTATGAACAAATATCCTATCATATCTTTAATAAATTGATGTATTCATCTTATTAATTATTCAAAATTCTTGAACTCAGAATGTGAAATCTCTCTCAATTATGATTATAATAACCTTTTTTGAATATATTGAATTTAGATTCACAAAATAACATCATAGATTAAATTCAATTCTATTGTTAAATTTTCAAAACTCCAGGATATTTGGATGAAAAAATAATCTACATTTTATAAGGTACAAAAAACATTAATAATTTATTTCTCATGAAAACTTATTTGAATATTGGTAAAATATTCATATAAAATTGCATAATGGCTCTATCTTATTTCATTATTATTCATGTGATATTAAATACAATGTTTTTAATTATAAAAATATATCATTCAAAAAATTATTCTAAATTATCCATTTAAATTCATTAATTTGATAATCCAATTTTGAATTCATGATTTTCAAAGTAGAAATATTGTAAGTTATTATTCCACTTCATTATATAAAATTATAAAAATTCATAGAATTTGGAAAAATAAAAATTCAAACCAGAATATATCGTAATGCCTTAATATATTACATTAATAATATAATTACGCATGAAAAATTATCATATATGTATAAAAAACTTTTTTATGATACATAATTGTTTTATGATGATTATATGTACTATGGATTAAATTATTTTATGACACAAAAGTGAAAAATATTACATGTGGATTCAAAATATCATCCATGTATATTCAATTTATCACATGAATTTCATATATATATTTTCTAGTATAAATCACATATGATTATATATAATTTATTAAATTCCTTAAAATTTTTACTATGTTAGAAAAAATATATTAGATGAATGAAACATTACCTTTTCCATTTTTCCTATCTCTGTCTCTAAAAAATCATTTTGGAATTGCTTCAAATTAATATAAAACAACATAAAATAAAAAAAACTAATTAGGATGATTTCAAGGTATTTAATATGATTCAAAATCTTCTAAAACAATTTTAATAGAATCTTCATGTATATTTTTATTTCATGTCAATATTTGATTCAGAACACAACAACATTTAATTTATTTCTTCAATATTCAATGTAGTTAACTTCATCTAAATTAATTTCATTAACCTCCCCATTCTGTGACTATTCATACACCATGAATAAATGTTGTAGAAAACACTCTCTCCATTAATATATAACTTTTATTTTATTATCATTAAATTAATCTTCATAATTAAATTATTATTATATTCTTAATTTATCTAACCTAGCATAAACAACAAGATATGACCTAACAAATTCCATTTCTAAAGATAATGGAAGAAAATTTACCATATCTGAAGACATTCTAATTACTTCTCATATAATTATTGAAAATTAAATTTAGAAAAAAATATTAAATCTTCATGTTTGAACATCAATATCCTCACATTGAATTTATTGATAAATACAAGTATCATATTGTACAATTTCAAAGTGATAAATCTCAACATTGTTTACAATAAATGTAATGAGAATATAGGGAAAATCCATATAATCCCTCAAAATTTTTAGTAAACGTATACGCCCTCATTAATAACATTATTAATTCAATTAATTCGAGAGGGATCAAAAAGATGTTATCTTAGAGACATTTATTACTTATAGTTGTGTCCAAATAGACTAAATTAATAGAAATAACAAATGATTAATTTATCCCATTAATTATATAACTATATTAAAATATCATTACGTGATATAAACAAAGATTCTCAGTTTTGTGTCCCTCATGAAACTTGTCACGACCCGTCCTCGGGGCTCGTGCCGTGACTACCCCAAGCCCGCCTTCCATAGGCCAGGGGTTGGCGACTAGAACCAAGGCATAAATCCCAACAAAAAGGGAAGGCATTGCCTTTGAAAAGTAAACAAGCACCACAGAGTAAGAAAGAGGAAAAGTAAACACTAAGTAAAAACTGTACAAGCTGTGCTGAAAGTAAAAGGGGCCGGAAATACAAGCCCAACTGTAAAGTACAACTGAAAGGGAAAAACAGAAACTGAAAAGAAAAGCCGCAGCGTCGAGCTGTCCTCTGGAAGTCCCACCTGAAGGGTGGGTACAGATAGCCTCCACTACTCCTCGGGTCCACCTGACCGCTCCGAGTACGTCCCGCCCAGTGGTCCACCTCCAGGTACTGTCCTGCTCCGCACGCCTCCTCCACGATCAGCGTTGTCCGTCGTCTGCAACCAACACCACGAAGTGCGGGCATAGCCCATGTAGGGGTGAGTATAAGCTACTCAGTAGGGACCCCGAGACCCCCGAAGGTCTCCCGAAATCCACAAAGGATAAATCACGAAGAAGAGATGCAATCACGAAGTAACATCTGACACGGCTTAGGTATATGCCCATACATATACCTAAGTCATCAATTCCCCGATCGGCTCCAACGTCCGAGCCCTAGCACAATCCAGTCCACACAAGAAAGCAAAACGCATTCCCACGCAGGATAGAACAACACAATCCACAAAGGAGAGTAAACAGTAATCCACACAGGATAGCTCAACACAATCCACAAAGGAGAGAAAACAGTAAATCCACACAGGATAGCCCAACACAATCCACAAAGGAGAGAAACACAAGATTCAGCTCACACAGGTATACTTCTTCGGATGACGATAAATATGATCATTGAACCATCTAAGTCGTCGGACCCACGAAGGATCGATAGGTACTAACCTTGCAATGACCCACACAGGATCGGGCCCACGCAGGACCTGTAGGAGTTGGCTCACACAGAACCGCTGAGAGATGACCCACACAGGATCAGACCCACACAGGATCGGGCCCACACAGGACCGGGCCCACCCAGGACCTGTAGGCGCTGGCTCACACAGAACCGCTGAGCGCTGACCCACGTAGGATCAGACCCACACTGGATCGGGCCCACACAGGACTGGGCCCACGCAGGACCTGTAGCACTGATCCACGTAGGATCGCTGAGTGCAGTAGTCGTCGTAGTCCGCTGAGGATCTCTACACAGTCGTCGCCGCAGTCCACTAAGGATCTCTGCACGGTCGTCGTCGGAGTCCACGGAGGATCTCTGCTCAGTCGTCACCGCAGTCCACTGAGGATCTCTGCACGGTCGTCGCTGCCGAAGTAGCAGTCGTAGCCAGCACTAGGGTTCCCGCATACAGCAAGCTCGTTCGGGAGGGTCCGCTCCACGAGCCGAGAGGCTGATACATCAACTGACACGAAGTCCGAAGTTTATGTATCCCAAAGTTCCGTATCGTCAACAGGAACTCAACGTCGCAGACGGCGCGTCAATCGGACGCCCGGTCTGAGAGATATTGGCATTTTCGTCCCAGGGGCCTGGTTGGTTTTTAAGGAAAAACCAACCCGACCACACTCCACCTGCGTCCAAACCTCGGGCGAAGTATGCCAAAAGACCCGTCTCACTTAGAGGAATTCAACAAAGCTGACGGCACATCAATCAGACGTCCGTAGCTCAAGATATGAGCGTTTCCGCTCCGAGGGCCCGGTAGGTCTTGTGTACGAACCAACCCGGCCGAACTCAAAGTATTCCGAAACCTTGACTGCGATAAATCGAAACGACCGTCTCGATACAAGGATCGTGTTTCCACTGACGGCGAGTCGTTTGGAGGCCCGTAGCTCAAGATACGGCCATTTGAACGAAGACGTCCGAAGAAGGGGGGTACGGGCCCGGGCCGACCAGGCCCGACCCCCCCCCCCCCCCCCCCCCGGGGTCGGCCCGAACCGGGTCGACCCGAACCGGGTCGGCTCGACCCGGGTCCGACCCGGTTGGCCCGGCCCGGCCCGGCCAGGGCCAGTCCGCATCGGCCGGCTCGGCTCGGCCGAGCGGCGTGGGTGGAAGCCGCGGGCGCAGCCCCGCGGTCGAGAGAGAACCGCGGCCCGCGTGCGGGCCGCGCTGGTGAACCGCGGATGCGGCTGAGCCACGTCCTGCCTGGGCGAACCGGACCCACGCGGCCGCTGGTCCGTTGGCCACCGCCGCCACGGCATCAGCCGCGGCGGCCTCGTCTGGCGGCGCGCCGGGGCACCGCCGCCTCCGGCAGCACGCGCCGCCGGCGTCGCTCCGGTGGCCCGTTTTCCTTCCCGTCTGCGCCGTTGCTCCTCCCGGGATCCGTTCTTTACTGCGGGATCGCCAAACATCCTCTGCGGCACGTTCCGTCGTCGTCCGTCAAATCCGCACAAAATGATGAACGACGGAGGGTCGTCGGGCCGTGTTCGTTTGGCCCGAACCCTCCGTGTTAGAGATAAACAACCGGGAGAAAATTATTCCACACAGGAAACAACAATTTTTTAATAAGATTAAAAGTTGTTCACAAAAACGGTTCTTTAATTTCTTTAAGAAACATTGACGGGAATAAATTTAAAAGGGGGTAATTCCCATAATATAAAAATCCCTACCTCGTCGATCGTCGCGCGCGGGCGTTCTTCGCGGAAAGGATCGTCGCGGAAGAGAGGGATCGTCGCGCCATCGCGGGGAGGCGTCGCGTCGTCACGGAATCCGGCGTTGAGTCGGCGAGCTCAACGAACCAAGAACAACAGATTTAAATTATTAATATTTAAATCTGTGTTTCGTTTAAAACCAATAGAAAAGAACCTTGAGCGGAAATCCGAAATCACTCACCTCAAATGGTCGGTGATCGGAGATCGGAGATCGGAGATCGGAAGAACGTCTCGGACGAAGGCGTCGTCGATTTCCGGGTTCGGCGTTCTTTGCGTTCTTCGCGTTTTCGCGTTCTTCGCGTTTTCGCGTTTTTCGCGTTCTTCGCGAGGGAGCTGAAGAAACAGGGATCCTCTCAAATCTTTTCAAAAGATTTTGGGTTGGTCTTATTTTATTAACATGCCAACACACGAAAACAGGTTAAGAAACGATTGAATTAATTCATTGAATTAATTCAACGAATGAAACAGGCCATTTAATTCACGAAAGAAACAGCCCATTTAATGGTCTGTTAAGAATTTAGAAAACTCGTCGGTTGACTTTCATTAAGACAGGTTTTCACAGGTGCGTTTATTAGCGGAAAGAAACGGCGGGGCTCGTGCGGGCCCCACCTCACAAATATCCTACCAAGGGGGTAGGATATTTCTGGATAGCTTCCTATCCAGTTCAACTCAGTTCAAGACGCCTTTAAGTGGCTTCATGTGGCTTCCAAGTGGCTTAAGTGAAATAAAATAAAGTTGTCGCAAAATTATTTTATTTCTTAACTTTAAGCCCGAAAATTAAAAACCACACCCGAGCAAACGCAACTCCGGAAGAGGCGTTTCTAAGCGAATACCGGCGCTGCGATTTCATCGGTGCCCTCAGAATTCGATTCCGGGCACCGGTTCAAAAGTTAGAAAAACCCGCTCGTCCGTTCACTGAACGTACCCGAGCCAAACTTCAGAAAATGATTCCGGGCACACCGGGCCTCGGAATCAGGCACCGTCAGAAACTGCGTTCTTGTAAAATACCAAAGAAAATTAAGAAATGAATTTCCTTGAAATTTACGGGTCTTTACATTACTCCCACCTCAGGACTTTACGTCCCCGTAAAAATACATCAAAAACTAGGGAAACAAATGTGGGTACTGAGCACGCATCTAAGCCTCCCGCTCCCAAGTGCTCTTCTGGAGGTTCCCGTGCTGCCATCTTATGCGCACAAGAGGGATCGATCGCCCACGTAGGACCCGCTCCTGTCGATCCTCTATCTCCACTGGAACCTCCGCAAAATTCATTCCATCATCCACGTCTAGCTCCCCATAGTCGATGATGTGTGTCGGGTCGTGCACGTATCTCCTCAACTGGGATACGTGGAAAACGTCGTGCACCCGGTGCAACAAAGGTGGCAGAGCCAGATGATAAGCCACCTCGCCATCCCTGCTGAGGACCTGGAAGGGTCCGATGAAGCGTGGAGACAACTTGCCGCCTCGGCCAAATCACCTCAAACCACGTCGAGTTGAGAACCGCAAGAAGACGTGGTCACCATCCTCGAACTCTAGTGGCCTCCTCCTCCTGTCATCATATGACTTCTGCCGGCTCTGTGCTGTCCTCATCTGCTCCTGGATGACCTGGACCTTCTCTGTCGTGGCTCGGACCATCTCCGGTCCCACAAGTGCTGACTCTCCAGGGTCTGTCCAGCACAAAGGAGATCTGCAAGGCCTTCCGTACAACGCCTCGTAGGGTGCCATCCCGATGGTGGAGTGGTAGCTGTTGTTGTACGCAAACTCTACCAAGGGTAGGTGGTCCTCACAGCTACGACCAAATTCGAGGACACATGCGCAGAGCATGTCCTCGAGAGTCTGAATGGTCCTCTCCGTCTGACCATCTGTCTGATGGTGAAAGGCGGTGCTCAGACGGAGTCGCGTCCCGAACGCCTCCTGCAACCCCTTCCAAAGCCGAGATGTAAAACGAGCGTCCCGATCGGAGACGATAGTCGATGGAACACCGTGAAGTCGTACAATCTCCTAAACGTAGAGACGCCCCAAGCTCTCCACTGGGCCCTGCTCTCGGATGGGTAAGAAGTGTGCCGACAGGGTGAGTCGGTCAACAATCACCCAAATGGAATCGTGACCTCTGGAAGTGCGTGGAAGTCCAGTCACGAAGTCCATAGATATCCCGTCCCACTTCCACTCCAGGACCTCCAATGGCTGTACTAAACCTGCTGGCACCTGATGCTCTGCCTTCTCCTGCTGGCAGGTGAGGCACCGTGAAACAAACTCTGCCACAGCCTTCTTCATGCCCGGCCACCAGTGCTGTCGTCTGAGATCCTGGTACATCTTCGCCACTCCAGGATGTGCCGCCAAAGGAGAAGTGTGATACTCTCTCAGCACCTCCTCTTGTAAAGAGACTGGTACCAAGGTACATCCTTTGAAAAGGACATCGTGCTCTGCTCCAAGGGAGAAACCATCAGGTGCCTGTCCCGAGGATATCTGTGCACGCCGTGTCTCACAGTCAACGTCCCCACGCTGTGCCTCTCTGACCCACTGAAGAAGTGGAGGAGAGACTGTGAGAGACTGAAGGAAGGCTGCTCCATCTCTATCCACGAAGGATATCTGCAAAGCGGCTAGCTGCTCTGTCGCCTCCTCAAGTAGATGGATGCACGTTCCCCTGCTGAGGGTATCAGCCACCACGTTCCCCTTCCCAGGAGTATAGACTACCTCAAAGTCATAGTTCTGGAGGAACTCGAGCCATCGCCGCTGTCTCAGGTTCAGGTCCTTCTGAGAGAAGATGTACCTGAGACTCTGGTGGTCAGGAAAGACTGTGAAGCACTCTCCCATCAGATACTGTCGCCATGTCTTCAGGGAAAAGACTAATGCTGCCAACTCCAAGTCATGGGTAGCGTAGTTCTGCTCATGAGGCCTCAACTGACGTGATCCGTAGGAAATCACGGCCCGCTCCTGCATCAGGACACACCCGAGCCCGGTCCCTGATGTATCGCAGAAGACTACGTAACCAACTCCCTCCTCAGGCAACCTCAAGATAGGTGCGCTTGTCAACCTCTGCCTCAGCTCCTGGAAGCTTTGCTGACATCTGTCTGACCACACGAAGGGTTTCCCCTTCTTCGTCAACGCTGAGAGTGGGGCCGCAACTCTGGAGAAGTCCGGCACAAATCTCTGATAGTATCCGGCTAGGCCCAAGAAACTCCGCACCTCTGTCACGCTCTTGGGTGGCTCCCAAGCTAGCACTGCCTCGATCTTCGCGGGATCCACTGCAACTCCCGCCTCAGAAATGACGTGCCCCAAGAAGTGGACCTCACGTAACCAGAACTGACACTTCGAGAGCTTTCCATAAAGCTGGTGCTCTCGGAGTGTGTCTAGTACAACACGCAGGTGGTAGGCGTGCTCCTCCTCCGCCGTCGAGTACACCAAAATGTCGTCGATGAAGACCACGACAAATCGATCGAAGTATGGCTGGAAGATCCTGTTCATGAGGCTCATGAACACTGCTGGAGCGTTGGTCATGTCGAAAGGCATAACCAAGAACTCATAGTGGCCATACCGACACCTGAAGGCCGTCTTATGCACATCCTCGTCTCGAACTCTAAGCTGATGATAGCCTGACCTGAGGTCTATCTTCGAGAACCACCGTGCTCCCTTGAGCTGGTCGAAGAGGTCATCAATCCTAGGTAGCGGATACTTGTTCCTCACTGTCACCTGGTTCAGGCGACGATAATCGACACACAGTCGCAAGCTCCCGTCCGCCTTCTTGGCGAACAAAATCGGGGAAGCCCAGGGCGAAACACTGGGTCGGATGAACCCCTTGCCCTGCAAATCCTCCAACTGTACCCGCAGCTCTCGAAGCTCAGCGGGGGCCATCCGATATGCTGGAGTGGATATCGGGGCTGTTCCGGGGTACAGGTCAATATAAAAGTCTACCTCTCTGCGAGGAGTTAGTCCTGGCACGTCGTCGGGAAAGACGTCCGCGTACTGATCCACCACTGCAGGAAAACTGGGACTCCGCACGTCAACTGCTCCCAGGATGAGGCTAGCCAACTGATGAGTGATGGGCTGAACTCTCCTCTGTGTGAGTCCATCCTGTGCTGCTAAGGCTCCCTTCTCGCCGGTGAAGGTGAACCTGCTCCCGTCGGTGCACAAACATCGCACCTTGTGCCTAATGCAGTCAATCTGAGCATGGACCATAGATAACCAATCCATGCCCAAGATGACGTCGTAAGGCCTCGACGCCGCTACAAGAAGATCCCAGCCGAAGCTCTAGCCTCCTAGAGTAAGCTCACACTACCGGCACCAGTGCGTAATCGTCGAGTCTGCTCCCGTAGGAGTCTCTAGCCGTAAGGATCGAGCCAACGGCTCTGTCAGAATTTCCGAGCTCCGAACAAGGGCAGTGGATATGAAAGAGTGACTCACTCCTGTGTCTATCAGAACTGCAGCAAGGGTGGAATAGAAACATATCGTACCTCGAATCATCTCTGGTGCACCGTGGTCGTAGGCCTCCGCTGCCTGGAGCTGAGCATGTCTCTGCCCGCCAGCTCCCTGTGGTCGGGGCGGGCCTCCTGGTGGTGGTGGTGGCAGAGCCTCAAAGCGTCGCCCACCACCTGTTGCTCGGCCAGCTCCTCTGCCTCGTCCGCCTCCTCCCTGTGGACCGCCACGGTCGATCCTCTGCCTCTGTCTGGGTGGTCCCTCCACCGTCTGCTGCCCCTCGGTACGACAGGTCGGGCAGTCACGAGCCATGTGGCCCTGCCCGCCGCACTCGTAGCACTGTCTGCCTCTCGGAAGGCTGGCTCCGCGTTGTGTGCCTCGCACCGCTGAGCCAGTGTCCCGGGGTCGTCTGCCGGAAGGTCTGGCCCGCCTGGAACCCTGAGTCATCTGCCGGCTACCAGCTGCCGAAGACTCCGCTATCTGCCGCCCTGCGGCAGGTCTCGCTGTGGACTCAGCCAGGAATCTCTCGATCAGGAGGGCTCGCTCCAGTACTCCTGCCTGGGTCGGGATGCTGAGGGAGATCAGAGATGCCCTGATCTCGTGTCTCAATCCCTGCTCGAAGGTCTGGGCCCGGAAGAAGGGGTCCCGTACAATGTCTGTTGAGTAGCGAGATAGGTCGGTGAACCTCGCCGCGTACTGAGCGACCGTCAAGCTGCCCTGCCGCAGCTGAAGATGCTCTTGGATGCGCACCGCACGGAGGGTGGCCGGGACGAACTCTGAGCGGAAGAGGCTCTCGAAGTCCGTCCAGATGAGGGTGGCCTCATCGTGTACCTGGAGCATCAGCCTCCACCAGCGTCCGACAGCTGCATGCAGTAGGCTCGCCGCGAGGATCACCATGAGGTCTGCTGACGTCCTCACTAGCCTGAAAACTCGGACGACCGCCTCTAGCCAGTCCTCGGCTGCCTGGGGGTCCGACTCCCCACGGAACCTGGGTGGTCGCTGGCGCTGGAACTCGTGCAGATCTACGAGGCGTCGTGCATCGTCAGCTGCCAGTGCTGGAAGCATCGGGGGCTCGGCGGGTAAAGGTACCGCCGGTGCCTCTACTGTCAACGGGCCCTGTACTGAGGCCTCGTCGCTCGGTGGGATGTCGTCGCACCCTACTCTAGGAACCCTAGCTGGCTGCTGTCGTCGTGCCATCCTGAAAAGGAAACAAGTGCACCATGGTCAGAACAGTATACCTGGTGAGCTGACACAAGTAATCACAAAGAAAACTTGAAACACACATGCAATCAATGTTTTCGTGCATTAAGTCGGAAATCAGAAGTCAGGGTCCTGGTGTATGGATACGTCGGCCGCCGCACCAACACTGGACTCCTTGGACTGATAACCACACTCAATATGCTAAACACTATTGCTTCACATAGAAGAAAGATCAGAGTCTGCGGTAGAACCGACCACCTCTGATACCAATTTGTCACGACCCGTCCTCGGGGCTCGTGCCGTGACTACCCCAAACCCGCCTTCCATAGGCCAGGGGCTAGCGACTAGCACCAAGGCGTAAATCCCAACAAAAAGGGAAGGCATTGCCTTTGAAAAGTAAACAAGCACCACAGAGTAAGCAAGAGGAAAAGTAAACACTAAGTAAAAACTGTACAAGCTGTGCTGAAAGTAAAAGGGGCCGGAAATACAAGCCCAACTGTAAAGTACAACTGAAAGGGAAAAACAGCAACTGAAAAGAAAAGGCGCAGCGTCAAGCTGTCCTCTGGAAGTCCCACCTGAAGGGTGGGTACAGATAGCCTCCACTGCTCCTCGGGTCCACCTGACCGCTCCGAGTACGTCCCGCCCAGTGGTCCACCTCCAGGTACTGTCCTGCTCCGCACGCCTCCTCCACGATCAGCGTTGTCCGTCGTCTGCAACCAACACCATGAAGTGCGGGCATAGCCCGTGCAGGGGTGAGTATAAGCTACTCAGTAGGGACCCCGAGACCCCCGAAGGTCTCCCGAAATCCACAAAGGATAAATCACGAAGAAGAGATGCAATCACGAAGTAACATCTGACACGGCTTAGGTATATGCCCATACATATACCTAAGTCATCAATTCCCCGATCGGCTCCAACGTCCGAGCCCTAGCACAATCCAGTCCACACAGGAAAGCAAAACGCATACCCACGCAGGATAGAACAACACAATCCACAAAGGAGAGTAAACAGTAAATCCACATAGGATAGCTCAACACAATCCACAAAGGAGAGAAAACAGTAAACCCACACAGGATAGCCCAACACAATCCACAAAGGAGAGAAACACAAGATTCAGCTCACATAGGTATACTTATTCGGATGACGATAAAGATGATCATTGAACCATCTAAGTCGTCGGACCCACGAAGGATCGATAGGTACTAACCTTGCAATGACCCACACAGGATCGGGCCCACGCAGGACTTGTAGGAGTTGGCTCACACAGAACCGCTGAGAGATGACCCACACAGGATCGGACCCACACAGGATCGGGCCCACACAGGACCGGGCCCACCCAGGACCTGTAGGCGCTGGCTCACACAGAACCGCTGAGCGCTGACCCACGCAGGATCGGACCCACACAGGATCGGGCCCACACGGGACCGGGCCCACGCAGGACCTGTAGCACTGATCCACGTAGGATCGCTGAGTGCAGTAGTCGTCGCAGTCCGCTGAGGATCTCTGCACAGTCGTCGCCGCAGTCCACTGAGGATCTCTGCACGGTCGTCGTCGGAGTCCACGAAGGATCTCTGCTCAGTCGTCGCCGCAGTCCACTGAGGATCTCTGCACGGTCGTCGCTGCCGAAGTAGCAGTCGCAGCCAGCACTAGGGTTCCCGCAAACAGCAAGCTCGTTCGGGAGGGTCCGCTCCACGAGCCGAGAGGCTGATACATCAACTGACACGATGTCCGAAGTTGATGTATCCAAAAGTTCCGTATCGTCAACAGGAACTCAACGTCGCAGACGGCGCGTCAATCGGACGCCCGGTCTGAGAGATATTGGCATTTTCGTCCAAGGGGCCCGGTTGGTTTTTAAGGAAAAACCAACCCGACCGCACTCCACCTGCGTCCAAATCTCAGGAGGAGTATGCCAAAAGACCCTTCTCACTTAGAGGAATTCAACAAAGCTGACGGCACGTCAATCGGACGTCCGTAGCTCAAGATATGAGCGTTTCCGCTCCGAGGGCCCGGTAAGTCTTGTGTACGAACCAACCCGGCCGAACTCAAAGTATTCCGAAACTTTGACTGCAATAAACCAAAACGACCGTCTCGATCCAAGGATCGTGTTGCCGCTGACGGCGAGTCGTTTGGAGGCCCGTAGCTCAAGATACGACCATTTGAACGAAGACGTCCGAAGAAGGGGGGTACGGGCCCGGGCCGACCAGGCCCGACCCCCCCCCCCCCCCCCCGGGGCCGGCCCGAACCGGGTCGACCCAAACCGGGTCGGATCGACCCGGGTCCGACCCGGTTGGCACGGCCCGGCCCGGCCAGGGCCGGTTCGCATCGGCCGGCTCAGCTCGGCCGAGCGGCGCGGGTGGAAGCCGCGGGCGCAGCCCCGCGGTCGAGAGAGAACCGCGGCCCGCGTGCGGGCCGCGCTGGTGAACCGCGGACGCGGCTGAGCCGCGTCCCGCCTGGGCGAACCGGACCCGCGCAGCCGCGGGTCCGTTGGCCGCCGCCGCCCCGGCTTCAGCCGCGGCGGCCTCGTCCGGCGGCGCGCCGGGCCGCCGACGTCGCTCCGGTGGCCCGTTTTCCTTCCCGTCTGCGCCGTTGCTCCTCCCGGGATCCGTTCATTACTGCGGGATCGCCAAACATCCGCTACGGCACGTTCCGTCGTCGTCCGTCAAATCCGCACAAAACGAAGAACGACGGAGGGTCGTCGGGCCGTGTTCGTTTGGCCCGCACCCTCCGCGTTAGAGATAAAAAACCGGGAGAAAATTATTCCACACAGGAAACAACAATTTTTTAATAAGATTAAAAGTTGTTCACAAAAACGGTTCTTTAATTTCTTTAAGAAACATTGACGGGAATAAATTTAAAAGAGGGTAATTCCCATAATATAAAAATCCCTACCTCGTCAATCATCGCGTGCGGGCGTTCTTCGCGGAAAGGATCGTCGCAGAAGAGAGGGATCGTCGCGTCGTCGTGGGGAGGCGTCGCGTCGCCACGGAATCCGGCGTTGAGTCGGCGAGCTCAACGAACCAAGAACAACAGATTTAAATTATTAATATTTAAATCTGTGTTTCATTTAAAACCAAAAGAAAAGAACCTTGAGCGGAAATCCGAAATCACTCACCTCAAATGGTCGGTGATCGGAGATCGGAGATCGGAGATCGGAAGAACGTCTCGGACGAAGGCGTCGTCGATTTCTGGGTTCGGCGTTCTTCGCGTTCTTCGCGTTCTTCGCGTTCTTCGCGTTCTTCGCGAGGGAGCTGAAGAAACAGGGATCCTTTCAAATCTTTTCAAAATATTTTGGGTTGGTCTTATTTTATTAACATGCCAACACACGAAAACAGGTTAAGAAACGATTGAATTAATTCGTTGAATTAATTCAACGAATGAAACATGCCATTTAATTCACGAAAAAAACATCCCATTTAATGGTCTGTTAAGAATTTAGAAAACGCGTCGGTTGACTTTCATTAAGACGGGTTTTCACGGGTGCGTTTCTTAGCAGAAAGAAACGGCGGGGCTCGTGCGGGCCCCACCTCACAAATATCCTACCAAGGGGGTAGGATATTTCTGGATAGCATCCTATCCAGTTCAACTCAGTTCATGCCACCTTTAAGTGGCTTCCAAGTGGCTTAAGTGAAATAAAATAAAGTTGTCGCAAAATTATATTATTTGTTAACTTTAAGCCCGAAAATTAAAAACCACAACCGAGAAAACGCAACTCCGGAAGAGGCGTTTCTAAGCGAATATCGGCGCTGCGATTTCATCGGTGCCCTCAGAATTCGATTCCAGGCAACGGTTCAAAAGTTAGAAAAACCCGCTCGTCCGTTCACTGAACGTACCAGAGCCAAACTTCGGAAAATGATTCCGGGCACACCGGGCCTCGGAATCAGGCGCCGTCAGAAACTGAGTTCTTGTAAAATTCCAAAGAAAATTAAGAAAAAACTTTCCTTGAAATTTACGGGTCTTTACAGAACTCTTTTTTTATAGAAATTTGTAACATGCATAGAAAATTACAAAGAATATCAAGAATTTATTTTGTATCCCATATAAATGCCCCTTTATCTCATTTGATTCATCAAAATAAACTCCCTCTTCATAAAAATATTTGAACTAAACAATATAATGGGAAAAATGTGATTAATATTCCATTTTCCTACCTTTTTACAACAATCAATATGGTTAAAATTTATAATTAATTGTATCTATGGTATTTTATCATCATTTGTGCTCCCCCTGAGGGTTTCCCACAATTACCCATCATAATAGTAATATATAAACTCCATGATAGATTATATATTTTTATAGGAAGTGTGTAAATTAGTTATCCTTATCATTCAATTATTTGTATGTTTAATGTAAAGGATATTATAAACCTTTCATATAAATTTTTATTTAACATATAATTCGGTCTAGTGGGACTTACTAGGATCGTTGTCCATGAATAATTATATTAGATCCTCACTAATTTAAATATCTTAATTATCATTTATGTTGAATTGTTGATATTAAAATCAAATGGTTCAGTGGTAAGTTTATTTTATGAGTACATTTAAATAAAATAAATTAAAAATTTTCCTATAATAATGTTTGTATGGAAAGGGGTCAGTCAATGCTAAGAAATATAAGAGTGCCTTATAATCCAAAATAATTTATTATGATCTATTGATAATTTACTCAACACCATTTATTAATCACCACAGTCAACTTGTTTTATTAGTAATGGTTCACTTTTTGAAATCTCCCAGGAACAACAAGTCTCACCTCCTATATAGTATCATGTGACTAAAATAATGGAATCAAAGACAATCCATCACACTTCACATATTTAAAATCATACAATATTCATCCAAAAACCAACAAAAATAAACCTGTATAATGTGTTGATCGATAGAAGTGATGGTAACTAATTTGGTTGATATTGGAATAAGGGTTTTATAATTAACATTAGATAGTTATAATTTCCAATATGATGTATATAAAAACACACTAACTCATGAATACATATTAAAGAATATAATGAAATGAATGAAAATATAGTTGAAGGGATAAATAAAGTATAGATAATAATTGATTACCGTAGTTACTCATACATAAACACTAAAAAATGTATATTACAAATAATAAATAGAGGTTAGAATATTAGTCATGTTAAGAGGAATTACATTCTCACTCACACATCATCATTTTAAATTACTAGCAGTGGATCCCTATTCTCCAGTATAATTTCAAAATAATCAATCCAAATTAAAATACCATGGTCAAATTATATATTATAATTGAGAAGAATCAATGATGAATTAATTCAATGATATGGCGTATGGTGGAAGAAAAATGATGCTCGTAGAAATATTATATGAGGAATTAGAGTGAATTATCTCTCAAAAGAAGATGATTTAAAATAGGAAGAGATTTCTTGGAGATTTGGACTAATTTTATTGATATGGCCTTGTTTTTCATATGGATTGGGTAATCAAATTATTTCATCAATCATCTTTGAACACGACTTGGACATGGGGTAAAGTCATAGAATGGATCTGTAATATCAATATGTGTGGTGGAGAGATTCAAAAATGTTCCCCAATATGAGTTAGGATTATAATTTAATCATTGTGATCCTATAAAGATGAATTTATGATAATAAAGAGATTCTATATAGTGGATTAATCGAACATAACTACAATTGTCGATAATGGATGTTGGGTACTTGAATTAACAACCAATGTTCATTCATGCATTTGAATGATCATATTTCATGCATCATGGATCATCATTATTATTGAAAAATTGGGCTATATCATGGATGAATCGATTATTATATCATTATATAGAAAAAACTATATTATCCATCAAACAAATAATCTAACTAATATTGGTAATTTAATTATGTTCATGTTGAATCTTTACATTGTGGAGTGATTTATATTGACACTTATGGGTCTAGGAGTTCCAATACATCCTTGGGAGGTTCTTACATATGGATCCTTTGATGTTTTTATAATGAAAAAAATCGTTTAGTAGAATTTTATAATTTATGTTTATCTGGAATGGAGATCATAAAGTGGAACTTTGAAATTTAGTGACTTGTCTGCATGGAGAACCTCATTGATTCTGTCAGAAATTCAGAATTTAAAAGGATTTATTCAGAATTGTAATAGAACTGAGGTAATATAAAATTTATACTACAACACTAATGAATTTTTAGAGATAGTATTATCTACATGACTACTGATCATGATCCAATAATGAATTATTTATAATATTATAAGCAAGATTCCTCAAGCTCATTGTCCATGCAATGGGGGATATTACAGTTCAATATATCCTCATAACTTAATTAGGAGAAAAAAACATAAATCATAAGTATGAACATCAAATATTATATTTTATGATATTTTTCTTTAATGACGGTATATGTTTATCTTCAACTAGAATCATTGTTGTACATCACCAATGTTCATCCACACAGCTTAGATGATTAGGTCCAATATAGAGATGAAATATAATTAGATTTCGGAATGGGAATTGAAAAAATATAGTTCATACAAGATTGTGTTAAGGAAAATAATTATCTAGTTTTTATAATAATATTATATTGGGATTAGAATCTATAGGTGTGGAATGAAACACGTTCATGTGTCTACATGAGATCATAGTTGATCAGGCTTTTAGATTAGTGATGTTGTGGTTGCTTGATTGGCCTTATTATAGTCTTGTATGTGTGGTATGTGGTAGTTTTAATATCTATGAGGCATATAAAGAGCTTTTTATAACTTTGGGTAATTGGGGAGGGAATTATATGTCATCCATGGTAGTTTGGTGAGGTCGAGTAACGATATTCAAGCAATATATTCGATACAGAGTCACCCATGAGGACATCATGTGGTAAATTAGATGGGATTATCATTGTATGCATTTTATGATATACAAGGGATGTGGTATCTTAAAGGATGGATGAATTATTGTTTTATTTACTACAATCTAGGATAAATTTTTATCTTCTAGAAATAATTAATAAGCAAAATTCATCACAAATAGAAATAATGAAAAAATAATTGATGAAAAATATATAAGAATTAAAATCAAATATATATATTTTTAGAGTTAATTTCAATAAAAGAATTTCCAGATCCATCCTTTAAAATTACTAATGATATCCTATAGTAAAAAATCTATAATTTAT
Source organism: Viscum album (assembly GCA_963277665.1). Classification (NCBI taxonomy): domain Eukaryota; kingdom Viridiplantae; phylum Streptophyta; class Magnoliopsida; order Santalales; family Viscaceae; genus Viscum; species Viscum album. The sequence continues at coordinate 833,978,238 of OY728142.1, read as the reverse complement.
GATCAAATCTGATTAATCACCAAAAACATAATAAATATTTAGATTGTGAGTTTTTAGCATGATTGTAATAAAAATTTGGGTTAGGAAATAATGAATTATAGATATGAATTGTTGAAAATTCATGTTTTATAAATGTAAACACAAATAAAAAGGAATAATATTGATTATTAAGGGACATACATTTCTTCTCATAAGCAACACTAAGGCTTGTAGTTTTCTCTAAAATTTAGATTATCTGTCCTTTAATAATCAATAATATGTTTCATATAAACCACCTTAATAGGTTTCCTAATCATCTTCATTCCAAGATCTATCAATGTATGTTAGAAATTCCTCATTAAATAAAAATAAATATACAATTAATTTAATTTTTCATGGATCATATATCTTATAATGACTTATTATGCCTATCAAACAGTCATATAGTCATTTATACACTGTCTATATTGTCCTTATATCTCACTCGAATCCCAGTTAGTTTTTAGTACACTTATAATGTATTCCATCAATTGAATGCCAAATATTTTCTATGAAACCACATATTTTCAATTGTAACATGCACTAATATCTAGATTTTCAATTTTATTATGAAATGAAAATTGAATTATCCAATCACTGAATTACTCTTTCTTGACATGCTAAACTTACATTGGTTTCTAACATGATTTCTTAGTATCCTAAAAATTTTATTAATTCTATTTTTTTTAATTTGATATTTATACCACTTACTGCATAGGTAACATCAGTATAAAGATTATTTCTACATTATTTATCATTTTGGACTTTGTTATCTTCTCTTCTAAATTTTTATTTTAGAAACCCAAATATATATAAGGAAGATGGATTTAATGCCTTCCCAAAAACAACTTCTATAATTAGTGAAAATGTACTCAAACAGTCACCAAAGATCATCCTTGGTTCATGACTCATGACTAGTGGAGATATATTACACTAAAAACAATAGGATATGTTACATTCCCTTGAACATAACCAACATAATCCCGAAAATATAGTTCTCCTCATATAATTTGAGATCATTCCAGTTTTATGTTTAAAATATTCTACTATAATCCATGTCTAAAAATTCATAGGGGGATGTGTTCATTTATAGTTCCATTCATATTTTCAGGTCGATGTGATTATATTAGCATTATTCCATGTCCAAAAATATTTATGTTATTTTGAGATCTAAATTGTGAGATAAAATATGTCATTCTTATGACATATTAAGAATATAATTTTCCTAACTATTGGAAGTATTACTATCACTAGAATAAGATGATTCATCATGAAACACAACTAACCTATAAAAATATTCTCTAAATTTATTCATCTAAATTTGTACTATAAGACACAATGACTGAGCTGAATGTTTCTTTTCAACCCTCCATACCATGATTCTCATCAAGACCACTTACCATATTCTAAAATTTACCCACCAAAAATATATTATGAATACCTATTTTTTCAATATTGGTTAATCATTTTCTACTATACACCACTTTTTGAACAACTATATTATTATTTTCCTTTTTTCCATTATCTTTTATTTATTGATATATTTAATATACTCATGAAAATATTCTAACTAACAATTAAGCTACCACTAATGTTTTATACTTTCTTATATATTATCACCACTACATCATGAATTAGAACCCTTCTAAACATAAGTAATGAAGATTAATCCATCATCTAACTCACTAATTAATGAGATAAATTTCCCTTATATTATATTAAACCTATGTTCTAACTACCTAACATCTTCTTATTTTATCCTTTTTATACTATTGATATTTTTCATCGTTGTCATTTTGAGATGATTACATATCATTTCTCCATGGGAAGACTTCAAAAAAATTTCCAACGTCATTATATTTTTAAAACATTGGATTATTCATACCCAACCCATTTCACATTCCCTAATTAAGAATTATTGAGTGAAGGGTAAGCTATTTATTTATGTATTCATTATCTTCCTCATATTTTGAATTAATTGGTTATGTATTTTCTTCCATCAATGTATTTTAATTTTTTGATAGACTCAAAATATATCTCATATTTATTTTTTATCTTCAAATCTAATCCCTTTCACATTTTCATTGAAATAGGCAATTTTTGTAACTTTAATACTACCAAGATTTCTCTATATTTCATATTTATTAATTTTGGATCATAAAAATAAATGAAATTACACAAAATTTGGAATTAATAGATTGGGATAATTCTAACATTACGATGGGTGAATAAGTGTTGGTGAATTTTAAATCCAATTCATCTTTTTTATCCCATTACCTCTTTAACAGGTTAATATATTGATGTCCTTACTATGTTTTACACATTACATGTTTGTATATGGATGATGTAATGAGTAGAACATGTTGTATTTACATGATTAACAACCCAATAAGAGTAGCTAGTCTGTGGCATGGTATTAAAATCATCATGACCACACAACAACAAGAATGATATCCTTTTAATGTAATTATAATTGGATGGAAATATACATTCACTTATAATTAACTATAGAAAATTGACAATACATGTTTTACAACCCATGGTTGGATCCTTACACTACATATAAAGACATTATTATCTTTTTGGAAATAGTGTTGTAACACTAAAATGTATTCCAACATTTAAGACAAGTTCGATGTAACAATGATGATTTTCTCTTACAAAATATATTTTATCCCTTTATTACTTAATCAATTGCATGAACGTGGAACTCCTTACATATTTCCAATAAATATATTTATAGTTTTACTATCATAATCTTTTATCAGTCCCAATAATATGAATGTAGTAGTTTCATGAATATAGAGTTCGTCCCAGCCAAATAATTATCAACTAAATATAAACTGGTATGTCACTCCTTATTTCATTCTTTATTTCATCTTTAGTAGAAAACTGAATGAACTATGATATGTTTATCTTATTTATGAAATTAAAAACATAATTTTTTATTATTAAATTAGTGAATATTTAAATAGATTTTAATAGTCACAATTAATTCTTCCATTGTAAATTTTTATTTCAGAATACTCTATTTTTTTGAAAGGCAATTATTTAAATAGAGTAACACTACCTGGATCTATTTATTAAGTAAAAAATATGAACAAATCAGTGTATCATTTATCATTCTATATTCCTTGGTGTGTGCTATATTTAAACCAACTGATTCACACTAAACATTCAATATCAATTCATATAAAAATGGAATTTCACGAACTCAGATTATTATCTTCTTGAATTCTTAACTCAATACAAGCAAGGGGAATGTGAATTTTACATATTTATTTAAATATTTATCATTTTATTTATTGTATTTTGTTAAAGATTTTATGAATTCAATGGTGATTTTTAAATTCATATACACACCATAAATCATTACACTTACTACATCAGTTTACTTTTCACAAGTTCTTGAGTATTCATATTTTGTCGTACACAAAAACTCTCTTCAATTTCATCCTATTCTATCTATCTCAATCTCTTCACACATAATCCATTTTCAGTTTTCTTTACACTTGTTTATCAAAAAAATTATAAAAGAACGTTTTTTTGAAAATAAAACCAAATAGTGTATGGTCATCTTCTTCCTCTTAAATGAATTAACATAGGTGTATATAAAGTTATTTTTTCATGAAAAACTATATAGTTTTATTATAATTTGAAATTTGTTTATCAACGAGATACACAATGTAATCATGTAATGGCTTATATGCCGAAAAACCAACTGAAACATCTAGAGCGTAAACAACACATGCACTATGGATCACATAATATATCTTTGGTTGAGATGTAACATTCACAAAACTAGTTCCTATTTTTGAATCATTACATTAGTGTTTAAACAGTGGTTGCATGTCCATGGGATTTATTCATCCGAAATGAAAAAAGATTCGTGGACCCAACTTTATTTGAGAATCACAATGAGGAAATGATTTCACTAGACACATGGCTATGAGTCTGCCATTCCTCAAGAAGATTTTAAGGCTCATGGAATGATTTTATGTTTTCATAGTAGAATGATCTGAAGACCCTTTGTTTTTTAAGATATCTCAAGATATGTGAATGGAGACACCTCATATCATCTCAATTCCTATACATTTGTAGATTAGTCTCATCACCTCTTAATAATTTAATCACCAATTCAAATCTTAGCCATTATGATATGTAAACTACCTATTAAATTCTTGATGTACACTGAATTTTAAAAACTCAAAATCATCTATTAGAGATACACCATGAAACGTGGTATTTTTATGGGTAGATGAATATCTACATTGTGGTGAACATATCATGATCATGTTATAGAGATAACAGGAAACTCATCTTTATGAACTATTTCATGAAGATGGAACATACTACAGCCTTTGATTTTAGTCATTGGGTAGAACTATATTATATGAATTAATCATACAAATGATGTTTCATGATATTTTTATTTTGTTAATCTCATCATTTCATCACCAAATGTATATAGAGTCATCTACTAAGATCAAATATAGTTTAGTAAACATGATTAGTGAAATAGTGGTTTCATCTAGGGAATAAAAGAGATACACAATGGTTTTTGTTGTTAAATGCACAGATCATTTCAAATAATGATGCTAAGGTGACATGGAGGTGTTGAATCAAACTAGTAGGTTGCTGGATATATTAAACACTGTAGATTTACCCGGTCAGACTGATCATGTTATGGCCTTCAATTATGTGGGATCTTTTTTAATAGGTTTGTATCACTAAAATTTTTTCCATTATTAAAGATTAGATGGATGTAACTATAATGATTTTCTCTTACAAAATATTTTTTAAACCATAATTACTTAAAAAATAGCCTGAAGGTGGCACTCCTTACATATTTCCAACAAAAATCTTGATATATTTACTATCTTCATCTTTTATCAGTCCCAATAATATGAATGTAATAGTTTAATGAACATAGAGTTCATCATGACCAAATAATTATCAATTTAATATAAATTGGTATGTCACTCATTATTTCATTATCTCTTTCATATGTAGTACCAAATTGAATGAACTGGGATCTACTCATCTTATTAATGGAATTAAAAACATCATTTTTTATTATTAAATTAGTGAATATTATAATATATTTTAATCTTTACAATTAATTTATCCATTCAATATTTTTATTTCAGTATACTCTATTTTTTAGAAAGACAATTATTTAAATAGAGTAACACTATCTTGATATGTTTATTCAGTAAAGAATATGCACAAATCATGGTATCATTTCTCATTATATATTCCTTGGTGTAGCGTATATTTAAACCAACTAATTCACACTAAACATTAAATATCTATTCATGCAAAAATGTAAATTCATGAACTCAGATTATTATCTTCTTGAATTCGTAACTCAATACTTGCAAGGGGCATGTGAATTTTACATCTTATTTAAATTTTGATCATTATATTTATTGTATTTTATTAATGATTTTATGATTTCAAGGTTGATTTTTAAATTCATATACACACCATAAATCATTACACTTACTACATCGATTTAGATTTCATGAGTTTCTGACAATTCACATTTTGACATACACATACACTCTTCTCACTTTCATCACGTTCTATCTTTCTGAATATCTTCACACAAAATCCATTTTCGGTTTTCTTAACACTTGTTTATAAAAAAAATTATTGATGATTTTATTTTTCAAAATAAAACCAAATAGTGTATGTTCATCTTCTTCCTCTTTAATGAATTAACATAGGTGTATATAAGGTTATTGTTTCATGAAAAACAATGTAGTTTTATTCTTCATTAATTTTTCTTTTGTATCAACCAGATATATAATGTAATCATGTAATGGTTTATATGGAAAAAACCACATGGAAAACCAAAAGAGTAAACAACTCATGCACTATGGTTCACGGAATATATCTTTGTTTGAGATGTAACATTCACAGAACTGGTTCCTATTTGTGAATCATTACATTGGTGTTTAAACAGTAGTTTCACATCCATGGGATCTATTCTTCCTTATAGAAAAAAAGATTCATGAACCCAACCTTATTTGAGAATCACAATGAGGACATGATTTCACTAGACAAATGTCTATGAGTCTGCCATTCCTCAAGAATATTTTAAGGCTCGTGGAATGATTTTATGTTTACATAGTAGAATGCTCTGAAGAAACTTTGGTTTTTAAGATATATTAAGATATGTGAATGGAAACACCTCATATCATCCTAATTCCGTTAAATTTGAATATTAGTGTCATCACATCTTAATAATTTAATCACCAATTCAGATCCTAGCCTTTATGATATGTAAATCACCTATTAAATTCTTAAAGTACACTGAATTTTAAAAACTCCAAATCATCTATTAGAGATACCCTAGGAAACATTGTATTTTCCTAGGTGGATGACTATCTAATTTGTGGTGAACATATCATGATCATGTTATAGAGGTAACATGAAACTCGTCATCTTGAACTATTTCATGAAGATGGAACATACTATAGCCTTTATATTTTATTCATTAGACAAAACTATATTATATGAATTAATTATAAAAATGATGTTTCATGATATTTTTATTTTGATCATCTCATCATTTCAGCCGCAAATGTATATATAGACATCTACTAAGATCAATGATAGTTTGGTAAACTTGATGAGTGAAAAAGTATTTACATCTATGGAATACAAGAGATACACAATGGTGTTTGGTGTTAAATTCATAGATCATTTCGAATTATGATGCTCAGGTGACTAGGCGGTGCTGAATCAAACTAGCAGGTTGCTGGATACGATAAACATTGTAGATTAACCCAGTCAGACTGATCATGATATGTTCATAATTTATGTGGGATCTTTTGTAATTGGTCTGTAACAGTAAAATATATTCCAACATTTAAGCATGATGGATATACCTATAATTCTTTTCTAATAAAAAATATTTTAATCCCTTTATTAATTAAACAATAGCATGAAAGTGGAGCTCCTTACTTATTTCCAATAGAAATCTGGATATATTTACTATATTCATCTTTTATCAGTACCAATAATATAAATGTATTAGTTTCATGAACATAGAGTTCGTCCTGACCAAATAATTATCAACTAAATATAAATATTAATGTTACTCCTTATTTCATTATCTCTTTCATCTATAGTGCAAAACTGAATGAACTGAGATATGATCATTTTATTGATGGAATTAAAAACATCATTTTCTATTATTAAATTTCTGAATATTTTAATATATTTTAATCTTCACAATTAATTCATCTATTGTAAATCATTATTTCAGAATATTCTATTCTTTAGAAAGAAAATTATTTAAATAGAGTAACACTAAATGAACTCTTTATTCATTAAAAAATATAAAGAAATAAATGTATCATTTCCCATTATATATTCCTTGGTGTTGCATATATTTAAAAAAACTAATTCCCACTAATAATTCAATATCAATTCATGAAAAAATGGAATTTCATGAACTCCGATTATTGTATTCTTGAATTCGTAACTCAATACATGCATGGGGCATGTGAATTTTAAATCATTATTTAAATATTTATCATTTTATTTATTGTATTTAATTAATGATTTTATGAATTCAAGTGCGATTTTTAAATTCATATACACACCATAAAGCATTATACATACTTTATCTGTATACTTTTCACGAGTTCTTGAGTATTCACATTTTTACTAACACATACAATCTCCTCACATTCATCCCATTCTATCTATCTCAATCTCTTCACACAAAATCCATTTTCGGTTTTCTTAACAACTTTTTATCAAAAAAAATTATAAATACATTTTTTTCCAAATAAAACCAAATACTGTATTATCAACATATTTATCATGAATGAATTAACATAGGTGTATATAAGGTTATTTTTTCATGAAAAACTATGTATTTGTATTCTTCTCTGAAATTTTTGTATCAACCAGATAAATAATGTAATGATGTAAAGGTTTATATGCCGAACAACCACATGGAACACCAAGAGAGTAAAAAACTCATGCACTATGGCTTAGAGAATATATCTTTGTTTGAGATGTAATTTTCATAGAACAGGTTCCGATTTGTGAATCCTTACATTGTTGTTTAAACAGTAGTTGCACGTCAATGGTATTTATTCATCCTGAAAGAAAAAAGATTTGTGCACCCAACCTTATTTGAGAGTCACAATGAGGACATGATTTCACTAGACACATGTCTATGAGTCAGCCATTACTCATGACGATTTTAAGGCTCATGGAATGATTTTATGTTTACATAGTATAATGCTCTGAAGAACCTTTGTTTTTTATGATATATCAATATATGTGAATGGAAACACCACATATCATCTCAATTCCTCTATATTTGTAGATTAGTGTCATCAACTTTTAATAATTTAATCACCAATTCAAATCCTACCCTTTATGATATGTAAATCACATATTCAATTATTTAAGTACACTGAATTTTAAAAACTTCAAATCATCTATTAGAGATACACCATGAAACGTTTGTTTCCTTGGTGGATGACTATCTAGATTATAGGGAACATATCATAGTCATGTTATAGAGATAACATGAAACTCATCATCATGAAATATTTCATAAATATGGAACATAATAAAACCTTTTTATTTTATTCATTAATCAGAACTATATTATATTAATTAATCATACAAATTATTTTTCGTGATATTTCTATTCTGTCCATCTCATCATTTCATCCCCAAATGTCTATAGAGACCTCTGCTAAAATCAATGATTGTTTAGTAAACATGATTAGTGAAATAGTAGTTTCATCTAGGGAATACAAGAGATACACAATGGTGTTTCGTGTTAAATGCATAGATCATTTCAAGTAATGATGCTTAGGTGACTAGGTGATGCTGAATCAAACTTGCAGGCTTTTGGATACGATGAACAATGTAGATTAACTTGGTTACACTGACTATGATAGGCCCTTCATTTATGCAGGCTCTTTTGTAATAGGTTTGTAACACTAAAATGTATTCCATCATTTAAGACGAGTTGGATGTAACTATAATGATTTTCACATTCAAAATATTTTTTATTCCTTAATTACTTAAACAATGGCAGGAAAGTGGAACTCAATACATTTTTCCAACCGAAATCTTAATATATTTACTATCTTCATCTTTTATCAGTCCCAATAATATGAATGTAGTAGTTTCATGAACATAGAGTTCATCCTGACCAAAAAACTATCAACTGAATATAAATTATTATGTCACTCCTTATCTCATTCTCTCATTCATCTATAGTACAAAACTCAATGAAATGAGATATATTCATCTCACTAATAGAATTAAAAACATAATTTTTTATTATTAAATTAGTGAATATTAGAATAGATTTTAATCCTCACAATTAATTCATCCATTGTAAATATTTATTTCAGAATACTCTATTTTTTAGAAAGAAAATTATTTAAATCAAGTAACATTGTCTTGATCTCTTTATTTAGTAAAAAATATGTACAAATCAGTGTACCATTTATTATTCTATATTCCTTGGTGTAGCCTATATTTAAACCAACTAATTAACACTAAACATTTAAAATCAATTCATAAAAAATGGTATTTCACGAAATTATATTATTATCTTCTTGAATTCGTAACTCAATACATGCAAGGGTAATGGGAATTTTACATCTTTATTTAAATATTTATCATATTATTTATCGACTTTTATTAATGATTTTATGAATGCAAGGGCTATTTTTAAATTCGTATACAAACCATAAAGCATTACACTTACTAAATTTGTTTACTATTCATGAGTTCTTGAGTATTCATATTTTGACCTACACATACACTCTCTTCACTTTCATCCTGTTCTATCTATCTCAATCTCTTCACCAAAAATCCATTTTCGGTTTTAATTATACTTTTTTATCAAAAAAAATTATAAATGAAATTTTTTTCAAAATAAAACCCAATAGTGTATGTTCATCTTCATCCTCTTGAATGAATTAACATAGGTGTATACAAGGTTTTTTTTTCATGAAAAACTATGTAGTTTTTTTCTTCTCTGAACTTTGTGTATAAACAAGATACACAATATAATAATGTAATGGTTTATATGCCAAACAACCACATGGAACACCATGAGAGTAAATAACTCACGCACTATGGATCACTTAATATATCTTTGTTTGAGATGCAACATTCATAGAACTGGTTCTTATTTGTGAATCATTACAAGGGTGTTTAAATAGTATTTTCACATCCATGGGATTTATTCTTCCTGAATGAAAAAAGATTCGTGGACCCAACCTTATTTGAGAATCAAAATGAGGACATGATTTCACTGGTCACATATCCATAAGTCTGCCATTCCACAAGAATATTTTAAGGCCCATGGAATGATTTTATGTTTAAATAATAGAATACTCTGAATAAACATTGTTTTTTTATGATATATCAATATATGTTAATGGAAAAATCTTATATCATATCAATTCCTTTACATTTGTAGATTAGTGTTATCACCCCTTAATAATTTAATCACCAATTTAAATCATAGCCTTTGTGATATGTAAATCACCAATTAAATTCTTGAAGTACACTAAATTTTAAAAACTCCAAATCATCTATTAGATATACACCATGAAATGTGGTATTTTCCTTGGTGGATGACTATCTACATTGTGGTGAACATAGCATGATCATGTTATAATGATAACATGAAACTCATCATCATGAACTATTTCATGAAGATGGAACAAACAATAGGATTTGTATTTTATTCATTCGGATGAACTATATTATATGAATTAATCATACAAATTATGTTTCATGATATTTTTATTTTGTTTATCTCATCATATCATCCCCAAATGTATATAGATACAACTTATAAGATAAAGAATAGTTTAGTAAACATGATTAGTGAAATAGTGGTTTTGCCTAGTGAATACAAGAGATACATAATGGTGTTTGGTGTTAAATGCACAGATCATTTCAAATAATGATCCTCAGGTGACTAGGTGGTGTTGAATCAAACTAGCAGGATGCTGTAGTTGATGAAAAATATAGATTAACCCGGTCAGACCGATCCTGATATGCCCTTCATTTATGTGGGCTCTTTTGAAATAGGTTTGTAACACTAAAATGTATTCCAACTTTTAAGACATGTTGGATGTAACTCTAATTCTTTTCTCATACAAAATATTTTTATCCCATTATTACTTAAATAATATAATTAAATTTTCACTCCTTATATATTTCCAACAGAAATCTTGTTATATTTAATATCATCATCATTTATCAGTCCTAATGATATCAATGTAGTAGTTTCATGAACATGGAGTTCGTCCTGACCAAATAATTATCAACTAAATATAAATTACTATGTCACTCATTATCTCATTCTCTCGTACATGTGTAGTACAAAACTGAATATACTAAGATCTGTTCATTTTATTGATGGAATTAAAAACACAATTTATTGTTATTAAATTTGTGAATATTAAAATAGATTTGAATCATCATAATTAATTCATCCATTGTAATTATTTATTTTAGAATACTATATTTTTTAGAAATATAATTATTTAAATCAAGTAAAACTTTCTTGATCTCTTTATTTAGTAAAAAATATGAACCAATCAGTGTATCATTTCTCATTCTATATACCCTGGTGTAGAGTATATTTAAACCAACTAATCCACACTAAACATTAAATATCAATTCATGCAAAAATGGTATTTCACGAACTCAAATTAATATCTTCTTGAATTTGTAACTCAATACATACAATGGGCATGTGAATTTTACATCTTTATTTAAATAATTATCATTTAATTTATTGCCTTTTATTATAGATTTTATGAATGAAAGGGTGGTTTTTAAATTCATATACAAACCATAAAGTATTACACTCACTACATCGGTTTACTTTTCACGAGTTCTTGAGTATTCACGTTTTGATGTACACATACACTCTTATCACTTTCATCTCGTTCTATCTATCTCAATCTCTTCACACAAAATCCATTTTCGCCTATCTTAACACATGTTTATAAAATAAATTAAAAATGAAATTGTTTTAAAAAAAACCAAATAGTGTTTGTTCATCTTCTTCCTCTTGAATGAATCAACATAAGTGTATATATGGTTATTTTTTTCATCAAAAACTATGTTGTATTATTCTTCTCTTAAATTTTTTGTATCAACCAAATACAAAATGTAATCATGTAATGGTTTATATGCCAAGCAACCACATGGAACACCCAGAGAGTAAACAACTCATCCACTATGGCTCACAGAATATATCATTGATTGAGATGTGACATTCACAGAACTGGTTCCAATTTTTGAATCGTTACATTGGTGTTTAAACAGTAGTTTCAAGTCCATGGGATTTATTATTTCTGAAAGAAAAGAGATTTGTGGACCCAACCATATTTGAGAATCACAATGAGGACATGATTTCAGTAGTCACATGTCTATGAGTCTACCTTTCCTCAAGGTGATTTTAATGCTCATTGAATGATTTTATGATTACATAGAAGAATTCTCTAAAGAACCTTTGTTTTCTATGACATCTAAATATATGTGAATTGAAACACCTCATATCATCTCAATTCCTTTATATTTGTAGATTAGTGTCATCACCTATTAAAAATTTAATCACCAATTTAAATCCTGGAATTTATTATATGTAAATCACCTATTAAATTCTTTAAGTACACTGAATATTAAAAACTCCAAATCAACTATTAGAGATACACCATGAAAAGTGGTATTTTTCTAGGTGGATGACTATCTGTATTGTGGTGAACATATCATGATCATGTTATAGATATAACATGAAACTCATCATCATGAACTATTTCTCGAAGATGAAACATACTACAACCTTAATATTTTATTCATTAGGGATAAATATATTATATGAATGAATCTTACAAAAGATGTTTCATGATATTTGTAATTTGTTCATCTCATCATTTCATCCCCAAATGTATATAGAGAAATCTGCTAAGATCATGGATAGTTTAGTAAACATGATTAGTGAAATAGTGGTTTCATTTAGGGAATACAAGAGATACACAATGGTGATTGGTGTTAAATGCACAAATCATTTCAAATAATGATTATCAGGTGACTAGGCAGTGCTGAATTAAACTAGAAGGTTGCTGGATATATTGAAAAATGTAGATTAACTCGGTCAGACTGATCAAGATGTGCTCTTAATTTATGTGGGATCTTTTGTAATAGGGTTCTAACACTAAAATGTATTCCAACTTTTAAGACGACTAGGATGTAACTATAATTATTTTCTCATACAAAATATTTTTTATCCCTCAATTACTTAAACAATTGCATGAAAGTGGAACCCGTTACATATTTCCAACAGAAATCATGATATATTTACTATATTCATATTCTATCAGTCCCAATAATATGAATGTTGTTGTTTCATGAACATAGAGTTCATCTTGACCAAATAACTATCAACTGAATATAAATTGGTATGTTAGTCCTTATTTATTTCTCTCTTTCATATATAGTACAAAACTGAATGTCCTGAGATATGTTCATCTCATTTATGGAATTAAAAACATCATTTTTTATTATTAAATTAGTGAATATTCGAATAGATTTGAATCGTCAAAATTATTTCATCCATCGTAAATATTTATTTTAGAATACTCTATTTTTTAGAAAGACAATTATTTAAATCACGTAAAATTGTCTTGAACTCTTTATTTAGAAACAAAATATGAACAAATCAGTGTATCATTTCTCATACTCTATTCTTTGGTGTAGCCTATATTTAAACCAAATAATTCACACTAAACATTCAATATCATTTCAAGAAAAAATTGTGTTTCAAGAACTCAGATTATTATCTTCTTGAATTCGTAACTCAATATATGCAAGGGGCATGGGAATTTTACATCATTATTTAAATATTTATTATTTTATTTATTTTCTCTTATTAAATATTTTATGAATACGACGGTGATTTTTAAATTCATATACACAACATAAAGCATTAAACATACTAAATCCGTTTACTTTTCATGAGTTCTTGAGTATTCACAATTTGATGTACACATACACTCTCCTCACTTTCATCCCGTTATATCTATCTCAATCTCTTCACACAAAATCCATTTTCGGTTTTCATAACACCTTTTTATCAAAAAAATTATAAATGAATTTTTTTTCAAAATAAAACCAAATAGTGTATCTTTATCTTCATCCACTTGAATGAATTTACATAGGTGTATATAATGTTATTTTCTCATGAAAAACTATGTAGATTTATTCTTCCCTGAATATTGTGTATCAACAAGATACACAATGTAATCATGTAATGGTTTATATGCCAAACAACCACATGGAACACCGAGACAGTAAACAAATCATGCACTATAGCTCACTAAATATATCTTTGTTTGAGATGTAACATTCACAGAACTGGTTCCTATTGGTGAATCATTACATCGGTGTTTAAACTGTAGTTGCACATCCATGGGATTTATTCTTCCTGAAAGAAAAAATATTCATGGACCCATCCTTATTTGAGAATAATAATGAGTACATGATTTCATTGGTCACATATCTATGAGTAAGCGATTCCTCACGATAATTTTAAGGCTCATGGAAATATTTTATGTTTACATAGTAGAATGCTCTGAAGGACCTTAGTTTTTTATGATATCTCATGATATGTGAATGGAAACACCTCCTATCATCTAAATTCCTTACATTTGTAGATTAGTGTCATCACCACTTAATAATTTAATCACCAATTCAAATCCAAGCCTTTATGATATGTAAATCAATTATTAAAGTCTTGAAGTACAATAATTTTCAAAAACTCCAAATCATTTATTAGATATACACCATAAAACGTGGAATTTTGCTTGGTGGAAAACTATCTACATTGTGGTGAACATATCATGATCATATTACAGAGATAACATGAAACTCATCATCATGAACTATTTCATGAAGATGGAACATACTGCAACCTTTGTATTTTATTCATTAAGTAGAACTATATTATATGAATTATTCATAAAAATGATGTTTCATGATATTTGTATTTACTTTCATCGAATCATTTCCGCCCCAAATATATATAGAGACATATGCTAAGATACAGGATATTTTAGTAAACATTATTAGTGAAATATTGGTTTCGTCTAGGGAATAAAAGAGATACACAATGGTGTTTGGTGTTAAATGCATAGATCATTTCAAATAATGATGCTCAGGTGACTAGGTGGTGCTGAATAAAACTATCAGGTTACTGGATACGATGAATAATGTAGATTAACCTAGTTAGACTTATCATGATATGCCCTCCATTTACGTGGGATCTTTTGAAATAGGTTTGTAACACTAAAATGTATTCCAACATTTAAGGTAAGTTGGATGTAACTATAATGCTTTTCTCTTACAAAATATTGTTTTATCTCTTTATTACTTATACAATAGCATGAAAGTTTCGATCCTTACATATTTCCAACAGAAATCTGGATATATTTACTATATTTATCTTTTATGAGTCCTAATAATATGAAGGTAGTAGTTTCATGATCATAGAGTTCATCCTGACCATATAATTATCAATTAAATATAAATTGGTATGTCACTCCTTATCTCATTCTCTATTTTAATTGTAGTAAAAAACTAAATGTACTAATATCTGTTCATCTTATTGATGGAATTAAAAGCGTGATTTTTTTATTAAATTATTGATTATTAGAATTGATTTGTATCATCACTATTAATTCATCCATTATAAATATTTATTTCAGAATACTCTATTTTATAGAAAGACCATTATTTAAATCAAGTAACACTATCATGATCTCTTTATTTAGTAAAAAATATGAACAAATCAGTGTATAATTTCCCATTTTATATCCCTTGGAGTAGCCTATATTTAAACCAACTAATTCACACTAAACATTCAATATCAATTCTTGAAAAAATTGTATTTCACAAACTCAAATTATTATCTTCTTGAATTCGTAACATAATACATACAAGGGCATGAGAATTTTACATCTTTACTAAAATATTTACCATTTTATTTATGGTATTTTATTAATGATTTTATGAATTCAAGGGTGATTTTTAAATTCATCTAAACACCATAAAGCATTACACTTACTAGATCAGTTTACTTTTCACTAGTTCATGAGTTTTCACATTTTGAAGTACACATACACTCTCCTCACTTTCATCCCATTATATGTATCTCATTCTCTTAACACAAAATCCATTTTTTTGGTTTTTGAAACTTGTTTATCAAAAAAATTATAAATGAATTTTTTTAAAATAAAACCAAACATTGTATGTTTATCTTCTTCCTCTTGAATTAATTATCATAGGAGTATATAAGGATATTTTTTCATGGAAAACTATGTAGTTTTATTCTTCTCTACAATTTGTGTATCAACCAGATACACAATGTAATCATGTAATGGTTTATATGTCGAACAACCAAATGGAACACCAAGAGAGTAAACAACTTATACGCTATGGTTCTTAGAATATATCATTGTTTGAGATGTAACATTCACAGAACAAGTTCCAATTTTTGGATCATTACATTGGTGTTTAAACAGTAGTATCACGTCCATGGGATTTATTCTTCTTGAAAGAAAAGAGATTAGTGGACCCAACCTTATTTTGGAATCACAATAAGGACATGATTTCACTAGTCACATGACTATGAGTCTACCATTCCTTAAGAATATTTTAAGGCCCATGGAAAGATTTTATGTTTACATAGTTTAATGCTCTGATGACCCATTGTTTTTTATGTTATATCAGGATATGTGAATGGAAGCACCTCATATCATCTCAATTCCTTTACATTTGTAGAATAGTGTCATCACCTCTTAATAATTTAATCACCAATTCAAATACCATATTTTATGATATGTAAATGAATTATTAACTTATTTAAGTAAACTAAATTTTAAAAACTTCAAATCAACTATTAGAGATACACCATGAAACATGGTATTTTTCTTAGTGGATGACTATCTACATTGTGGTGAACATATAATGATCATGTTATAGAGATAACAAGAAACTTATCATCATGAATTATTTCATGATGATGGAACATACTGAAGACCTTGTATTTTATTCATTAGGCAGAACTATATTACAAGAATTAATATTACAAATGATGTTTCATGATATTTTTATTTTTTTCATCTCATCATTTCATCCCCAACTTTATTTAGAGAAATCTTCTAAGATCAAGGATAGTTTAGTAAACATGATTAGTGAAATAGTGGTTTTTTCTATGGAATACAAGAGATACACAATGGTGTTTTGTGTTAAATGCACAAATTATTTCAAATAATGAATCATAGGTGACTAGGCAGTGCTGAATCAAACTAGTAGGTTGCTGGATACGATGAACAATGTAGATTAACCCAATCAGACTGATCATGATATTCCCTTCATTTATGTGGGATCTTTGGTAATGTTTTTGCAACACTAAAATGTATTCCAACATTTAAGATGAGTTGGATGTAACTACAATTCTTTTCTCTTACAAAAATATTTTTTTATCCCTTAATTACATAAACAATAGTTTGAAAGTGGAACTCCTTACATATTTCTAATAGAAATCTTTATATATTTACATCATTCATCTTTTATCTGTCCCAATAATATGAATGTAGTAGTTTCATGAGCATAGAGTTCAACCTGACCAAATAACTATCAACTGAATATAAGTTGGTATGTCACTCCTTAACTCATTCTCTCTTTCATCTATAATACAAAAAATGAATGTACTGAGATTTTTAATCTTATTGATTGAATTAAAAACATAATTTTTTATTAATAAATTAGTTAATATTATAATAGATTTGAATCTTCATAATTAATTTATCCATTGTAAATATTTATTTCAGAATACTATATTTTTAGCCTTTTTTCGACATAGACTTGTTCTCTTTATTCAGTTAAAAATATGAAAAATCAGTGTATCATTTCTCATTCTATATTCCTTGGTGTATCCTATAATTAAACAAACTCATTCACACTAAAAATTCAATATAAATTCATGATATAATGGAATTTCATGAACTCAAAGTATTATCTTCTTGAATTCGTAAGTCAATACATGCAAGAGGAATGAGAATTTTACATCTTTACATAAATATTTATCATTTTATTTATTGTATTTTATTAATGATTTTATGAATTCAAGGGTAATTTTAAAATTCATATACACAACATAAAGCATTACACACTACTACATCTGTTTACTTTTCACGAGTTCTTGAGTATTCAAATTTTGACATACACAATCACTCTCCTCACTTTCATCTCGTTTAATCTATCTCAATATCTTCACACAAAATCCATTTTTGGTATTCTTAACAATTATTTATTAAAAACAATTATAAAGGAAATTTTTTTCAAAATAAAACCAAATATTGTATGTTCATCTTCATCCGCTTGAATGAATTAACATATGTGTGTATAAGCTTATTTTTTCAGGAAAAACCATATAGTTTTATTCTTCACTGAAAATTGTGTATCAACCAGATACACAATGTAATCATGTAATAGTTTATAAGCGAAATAACCACATGGAACACAAAGAGAGTAAACAATTCATGCTATATGGATCACTGAATATATCTTGGTTTGAGATTTAACATTCATATAACTGGTTCCTATTTATGAATCATTACATTAGGGTTGAAACAGTTGTTTCACGTCCATGGGATTTGTTCTTCCTGAAAGAAAAATGATTTGTGGACCCAACCTAATTTGAGACTCACAATGAAAACATGATTACACTGGTTAGATGTCTATGAGTCTACCATTCCTCAAGAAGATTTTAAGGCTCATGGAATGATTTTATGTTTACATAGTAGAATGATCTAAAGAACAGTTTTTATGATATCTCATGATACGTGAATGGAAACACCTCATTTAATCACAATTCCTTTATATTTGTAGATTAATGTCATCACCTCATAATAATTTAATCACCAAATCAAATCCTATCCTTTATGATATATAAATCACCTATATAATTCTTAAAGTACGCTGAATTTTAAGAACATCAAATCATCTATTAGATATACACCATGAGATGTGTTATTTTCTTTGGTGGACGACTATCTACATTGTGGTGAACAAATCATGATAATGATATAGAGATAACATGAAACTCATCATCATGAACTATTTCATGAATATGGAACATACTGTAGCCTTTGTATTTTATTAATTAGGCAGAACTATTTAATATGAATTAATAATACAAAAGATGTTTCTTGATATTTGTATTTTGTTCATCTCATAATTTCAGCCCCAAATGTATATAAATACATCTGATAAGATCAAGGATAATTTAGTAAACATGAGTAGTGAAATAGTGGTTTCGTCTAGGGAATACAAAAGATACACAATGGTGTTTGGTGTTAAATGCACAGATCATTGCAAATACTGATGCTTAGGTGACTAGGCGGTGTTGAATCAAACTAGCAGGTTGTTGGATACGATGAACAATATATATTAACTCAGTCAGACTGATCATGATATGACCTTCATTTATGTGGGCTCTTTTGAAATATTTTTGTAACACTGAAATGTATTCCAACCTTTAAGACGAGTTGGATGTAACTATAATGCTTTTCTCTTACAAAATATTTTTTATCGCTTTATTACTTAAACAATAGCATGAAAGTTGCACTCCTTACATAGTTCCAACAGAAATAATGATATATTTACTATCTACATCTTTTATATGTCCTAATAATATGAATGTAGTAGGTTAATGTACATAGAGTTCATCCTGACTGAATAATTATCAACTGAATATAAATTGGTATGTCACTTTTTATCTCATTCTCTCTTCCAGTTTTAGTTCAAAACAGAGTGTACTGAGATCTTTTCATTTTATTGATGGAATTAAAAACATCATTTTTTATTAAGTTAGTGAATATTCAAATAGATTTGAATTTTCACAATTAATTCATCCATTGTAAATATTTATTTCAGAATACTCTATTATTTAGAAAGACAATTATTTAAATCAAATAACACTATATTGATCTTTTTATTTAGTAAAAAATATGAACAAATCAGTGTATCATTTCTCATTCTATATTCCATGGTGTACCCTATATTTAAACCAACTAATTCACACTAAACATTCATTATCAATTCATGAAAAAATGGTATTTCACGAACTCAAATTATTATCTTCTTGAATTCTTAACTCAATACATATAAGGGGCATAATAATTTTACATCTTTATTTAAATATTTATCATTTTATTTATTGTCTTTTATTAAATATTTTATAAATTCAAGGGTTATTTTAAAATTCATATACACACCATAAAGCATTACACATAATACATCAGTTTACTTTTCATGAGTTCTTGAGTATTCACATTTTGACGTACACATACACTCTCCTCCCTTTCATCCTATTCTATCTATCTCAATCTATTCACGCAAAATCCATTTTCGGTTTTCTTGACACTTGTTTATCAATAAAAATTATAAATGAAATTTTTTTCAAAATAAAACTAAATAGTGTATGTTCATCTTCTTCATCTTGAATGAATTAACATAAGTGTGTATAAGGGGTTTTTTCATGAAAAAACTATGTAGTAATATTCTTATCTAAAATTTTTGTATCAACTAGATACACAATGTAATCATGTAATGGTTTATATGCCGAACAAACACATGGAACACCAAGTGAGTAAACAACTCATGCACTGTGGATCACAAAATATATCTTTGTTTGAGATGTAACATTCACAAAATTTGTTCCTATTTGTGAATCATTACATTGGTGTTTAAATAGTAGTTGCACGTCCATGGGATTTATTCTTCCTGAAAGAAAAGAGATTCATGGACCCAACCTTATTTGAGAATCATAATGAGGACATGATTTCACCAGTCACATGTCTATGAGTCTATCATTCCTAAAGAATATTTTAAGGCTCTTGGAATAATTTTATGTTTACATAGTAGAATGATATGAATAACCTTTATTTTTTATGGTATCTCATGATATGCGAATGGAAACACCTCATATCATCTCATTTCCTTTACATTTAAAGATTAGTGTCATCACCTCATAATAATTTAATCACCAATTCAAATACTAGTCTTTATGATATATAAATCACCTATTAAATTCATGGAGTACACTGAATTTAAAAAACTCCAAATCATCTATTAGAGATACACCATGAAATGTGGTATTTTTCTTGGTGGATGACTATCTACATTATGGTGAACATATCATGATCATGTTATAGTGATAACATTAAACTCATCAACATGAACTATTTCATGAAGTTGGAACATACTACATCCTTTGTGTTTTATTCATTAGGCAGAACTATATTATAATAATTAATCTTACAAATGATGTTCCATGATATTTATATTTTGTTCATCTCATCATTTCTTCCCCTATTGTATATAATGTCATATACTAAGATCAAGGATAGTTTAGTAAACATTATTATTGAAATGAATGTTCTTTCTAGTGAATAAAAGAGATTCACTATGGTGTTTGGTGTAATATGCATATATCTTTTCAAATAATGAAGCTCAGGTGACTAGATAGTGTTGAATCAAACTAGCAGGTTTCTAGATATGATGAACAATGAATATTAACCCTATTAAACTAATCATGATATGCCCTTCATTTATGTGTATGAATATAACTCCCTAAAATTTATCCCACATAGAAACATTTATAAAACGAGGAATGATATATTAATCCATCACTTCCTAATGGGTCCAGAAATCCCCCTCCCCCCAAATTTCATTCCACATCACATAGTGGCACCTCATCTTATGTGGGCTCTTTTACCATCCCATGTGCATGCATCACCATATACACCATAGGGATAATAATGGGCCTCACCTGCCCCTTAGAGGGAAATTTGATTCCCATTACTTATTCATAATGGACTTCTATCTCAGTCCAGGTCCACCCATGTGGTGGACAACATGGGCCATATAGAATTGGTTGTTGATCTCATTATCTACATATCTAATGGTCAGAAAACTTCTCAATTAAATCACTATAGAATTATATAGTTAAGAAATGGTTATACTATAATTTAATCTCAAAATTATATGGTCATATCTTATTAATATAATAGCATTCCTTCAAATAATCCTTCTATCTATAATAATAATTTTTATGGCTATCTTTAATTAGAAATAATAGTTTTCATCTTCTTTAAACTCCATTATGAAAATCAGTATTAATGTATTCATCAAGTGATCTCTTTCATGGTTCCCTTGAAATAATGAAATATTGTTGTACATTCTCCAATTTATTATCCTGGAATCATTTTGGAAAAAAATTACAATGGAAACTTTTTATTGCAAAATTTTTCTTCCTCTACAAATGGATTATACTTAAACTATCTCTGTTGTTCTAAAAAAAGTGTCACTATGGACACATGTACATTGAACCTATAACTAATTCAATAATAATCAGTGTTTAATAAGTTAATTATCAAACCATAACATCAAATGTCATTTAATGAATCAAAAAAAATCTTCAAAGAATCACCATGAATTGCAATGTCTTCAATAAATGTTATATGAAATATCATGACATAAAAAATTCATCAATCTTCATTAAATTTGTTACTTATTAATATTATTGACATAAATGAAATATTCATATCTCATTGATCACCATTTTCAGCAAATACTAATAATATGAAAAGTAATATAACTCATACACAATGTGGTATCTTCAATCACACCGTTTTTATTTGTGAGAAACACAGTCAAGGTTATTTCCAAAAAAATGTTTCTATATTTGGATCATTACATTCTCTCTGACATTAATTTTCCAAAAGTTTAGTCCACATGCTCCCCCCATTTTTAGAAAGAAATTCCAAATTTAGTGGAAATGTGTATTATTCAATACATAAGAAATGTTTCATCCATAATTTTACTTATTTCATACTACATCCATGCTCGAAGTATTACATAAGAGGACATGATTTAGAAGTTAAATTTTCCCATTAATAAAAGATCATGATACCTTATGAAGTGATAAATCATATTATTAGGTTAAAATGTATATCCAATTTCATTCTAGGAAGAAAAAAAATTAATTGTACAAGAAACATTTGTAAAAATAAAATCAACCTGAAACTCAACCAATCAAATCAACAGATAGTTACAATATATTGATGTGCAATAGGACGAATAAGTGAAATTGGGTAACATTAACATTTCATATTCTATTAATTATTTTAATTTATCCCCCATTATATATATATATATATATTCATTACCAAGGATGATAGATTAAGAGAGACATACATTTGCCAATGACATGATATTCATGCAATTTCCAGAATGATTAAACTTTATAATAACTGAAATTATAATTCAGGAAGCATATTAATTTGTGTTCCCTCAGTGGAAACTCTTATAATCATATTCATTATGGTGGATCTCATAATGAATGTATTTTAATACTTTATTGTATATAGAATACAATAAAGATGATCTTCTAATTATGATGGTTTTATTTGGGTTACATTCACAACTTTAACAAAGATGACCATCCTAAACACCTCATTACACGACCAAAAAATAATATTACCAAAAGATAGAATCTTATGTATCCTTGATATCAAAAATAGGACATCCTAGTACTCATCTTCATCAAATATGATCCAAAATAGTTTTTTATTTAAATAAAAAATTAAGGAATCATCCAAATATGGAGAATCATTGGAAATTTATACCAAAAATTGATAATAATCACTACTTCCCATATTACCTCTAGATAACATGATTCATAAAAATTTACTACATTATGATCACAAATAAAATAATTTTTTAGTAAGGTAGATATTAATTGATTCATCAATATGAACAGACTAGGTTGATTTGAACATATCTATTGAGTTTTTTTCATTTTCTCAAGTCTTAATTTTTTCACATCAAAACATTTATTATTATTTACGTTGAGTTAAAATGGATATCTTCACATTCTATTATTTTATTTGTAGAGAAATTTTCTTTTTATAAAACATCATATCTAATTAATTCATACTCTTCTCAATGACTACTTCTTGTTCTGAAAAAATGGTTGATGAACATTTTTCAATATGAAAAACATTATTACATATCTCACACAGAGTATATTTATCATAATAGTTGACTTTATCTTGAAAAAAATTAATTTACTTTTCTTCATCGTGGGGAATGTTTTAGTTTCCTTTTTACCAATCGTTAGCTTATTCATCCTCATGATTCATCATTCTTTCCAAATCATTAGAATAAAAGACTAAAATTTTCATAGGAGTTGTGAAAACAATGTAGAGTCGTCCACAAGGCCTCTTCTATGATTCCCCCATCTTAGTATTTATTTTGGATACATTATACTTCATATTCATAGATTTATAATCCATGGCCTTTTAACTATTATTCTTTGATACCTTCATGGGAGGATTTCTCTTTATAAATTTTTTTCATATTTTTCACAATATTTCTTCTTCATTCATAGAAAAATTTTATGATATTATTTTCTAACAATATTTTGATATATATTTATATGTTAATGTAAAGACCTTGTAATAATTTTCATTTCATTAATCATATATGTTCAAAAATAATTTCAAATCATCTATTAAAAAATAGATGCTTTTGGACCTATAGATGTTTCCTTTTCTTACTGGTGTATCTCCCCCTTGACATATTCTTACTTTTTTCTTATAAATATTAAGGAATGAAAAAAAATATTTAATGTTAAATTCTTTTATATATTTTAACATAAACATTGTCCCCAAAATCATTATTTCGAAACATCATTTGTGTTATTTTGTTATGAATTCATTGTGATTGGTTGGGTTCTTTGTGGGGGACTGTATTCCCTATATTCCTTCCTTCCCACATTAGTCATGGTGGTAAGTTTATTATCACTTTTCATCATCCCTACTTATTGGGAATTTGTTTTAAAACATGACTTGTACAAAATAATAATTTTAGAAAAATTGAAAAATGTTGGTATGGATGGTACCTATTTTTTCACAGCTTCTTGTGATAAATCATTGAATATTGTCAGAATCTTTTTATCACATTTTGGAGGCAGTTTTTCCTAATAATAATCTATTGATAAATGTGTTACATAACAATTTACCCATAATTAATGATGACTCAATATATTTATATCCAATATTTGTTAACTAATATTCTAATTCTAGAAATTTTACAATGGGGATGATTTTATAATACTTAATCATAATTATATTCAATAAACATGCCTTATTCATTTTATCAACTTCATCTTCATGTAGCTTAATTTTTATTTGAACTAAATGGTCATGTTCCTTGATCTTCATGGGAATTGATTCCAATTGTTAACCCCTATAATTAGTTACTTTTTTCAATATCTATTTATGTGAAAGGATCATTTCATCAAGAGTAATCTTGAATCCTTCATTAACTTCATCTAATTCAATCCATTTTAAGGAAACTATATAAACTGACATATTTGTTTCTTCAAATGTCTCAATAATCATGAGAGATATAGAAATTCTAAAAATTTTACTTTTCGGTTTTTTATCGAAAAAATAAACTTCCCCTCCAACTGGGTGATCTCTTTTTTGATACATTGAACTACTTCAAAAAAGGAAATTCCTTTATTCAATAATACCACGCAAGAAAAAACATAATATATCAACTAATAATTCTTGAGATGTTGTAGATTTATCATCATCACCACTTCTAATATTATTTCATCTTGAGTATTGTTTGAAAATGTACTAAGAAATACCTCATGATTGCGAAATTCTAGAAGGTGATCCATCTTATTGTTGGAAACATGATCCACCAACTAATTTCATTACATGATTTTTGTGAATTTCCTTCTAGAAAAGAGTGGCAAAAAAATCATCATATTTATTTGATAAGAAGCAATTTATCTTCAAATTTATCTTTTCTTTATAATTTATGTTCATTACGAAATTATTATATATATAATCATCTTAAAGTTAAAGAAATATCCACAAAAAAATGATTTTCATTGTATAATTAGGTAACATTAGGAGGTGTATTAGTTTTGGTGACTTTTTAGTATAATTATTTTTTTTCCCATTACCTCTTTAACCGATTAGGATATGGATTATATTATTCTCTATTAAATGTTAATTGAAAGTACATAAACGCATAAAATAATATCACATGATGTTTTTACAAGGATAACTACCAAATAAGTGTATCTAGTCCTTTTTTTGTCATGTAAATGATGTAGAAAACAAAACCATAAGAAGGAAATCCTTTGAATGTTCTTATAGAAAGTAGAAAATGCACCTTCACTAGTAATAAACTATAGAATATTTATCATGATTGTTTTAAAACCCAATGATATAATATTATAATACATATAATTATAGTATTTTCCTTAAATATATTAGTTAATAACACTATAAAATGCTTCCACCTAATATAAATAATTTGATGTCACTACACCACTTTTCTATTCTATAATCTTCTTCTTTAATTTTTTATTTACACATAACAATGTAAGGATCACTATTTACTTATTCTTATCAATAATATTGAACGTTGCACTATAATTTTCATCTGTTAGTCATAGTAATATAAATGTAGTAGACTGATGACAATAGAAATATTTTTGACTAAATAATGATCATCTGAATATAAATTGGTCAATCACTCCTTATCTTATTATATGTTTCTTCTTCAATGGAAAGATGACCATACTGAGAACTCTGTATCTTCTTTATAGAATAAAAAAAGTCATTTTTGAATAATAAATCCATAATAATCATCTTGGATAAGAATAAAAAAATATTAATTATATCATAATAAAACCTTATTCTGGAATACTATCTTCTATTTAAAAACACAATTAAATGAAATTAAGTAATAATTGCATGATCTCTTTCTTTGTTACACAATATCAACACATGAGTGTATCAGTTCACATCTGTTATAATTTTTTCTATCTATAAGGTAATACAAATGATTTTCATAGAATATTCAGTATAAATTCATACTAGAATAGAAATTCAAAAATGATATTCTTCCCTTCTTGAAATCGCCTCTAAATACTAGAATGGTGAACATACATTTTCTGTCTTCATTTTAATCTTTAACATTTTACCTACTCTCTCAAAGTTAATATTATATTATTTTATGGGTGCTTATTCAGATCATATTAACACCTTTATGTTGTACACATACTACCATATTTTACTTTTTGTGAGTGTTAGACCATTCAATAGTGCATGGACACATGAATACTGTTCACTTTAATCTCTATACATTAATCTCTATCTTATAAAAAAACATTTTAGGATTTGTTAACCCTTTTATCCCATTATTATGTTCATGAATGAACTTTATATCATTTGAAATCCTGAAAAGTTTTAATTCTTATTCTTCCTCATGAAAGTATGAACATAAGAGGAAATCTGGTCTCCTTTCACAAAAAACATTACAAGTTTGTTCTTAGTTGTCCATTGTGTATAAACATGATAAATATTGAATTTATGAGAGGGTTTCTATGATTAAAAGCTCCAAAAAATACCATGAGTGGAAACAAATCATACATTTTGGCTCATGGTATTGATCTTCATGTGGCTAGTAAGCTTCATGAAACTAGTTATTCTTCATGAAGTACAAAAATCGTGTTTACAGCAAAATTTCTAAACCATGTAATGTCATATTCATGAAATAAAAATGTTTTGTTGAACCAACCATATTTTTAAAGCATGTGGAGGGTGTTCTTATAACAGTTGCATGTCTGTTGGTCTCCCCTTTTCTGGAATGCCTTGAAGGATCATTAGTCTCCAGCTGGTCCACATAACACAGTGATCTAGATAAGCATTGTGTTTCGACAAATCTCTTGAAGTGTGAACAAAAAAATTATTTTTCCTAGATACATATCTCTCATTTAATAGGATGATTTACCATTCTTCATTTAATCACCAAATAAAATCATGGTTTCTCTTCTGTGTAAATCATTTTTTTAATTCTTTATGTTCTCAGCTTTTTGAATGCTACAAACCGCAGGTTCATGATACCTAGATAAACCTACCATTTTACTTCATGAGAGACCATATATGTTATGTTGAATCGATCATGTGAATTTGATAAAGACAACATAGATATTACATTCGGATAATTTTCATGATGATCGAACATACGTCAGCTTTTGCGACTGAGTTTTTATTTTTTTGAACCATATTCTTCAAATGAATCATGAAAATGAAATTTAACAATATTTATATTGAGTTCACATAATTAATTTAACCTCAAAATGACCAATGTATATATTTTATTTGACCAAGGATGTATGTGTTAATATCATTTATAAAGAAGTGGTGTTGATGAGGGAAGACATAAGAAAAATGATGGAACTATGTGTAAAATTCATTACTCATTTATGAAAAAAAACAAGTGGGTGATCAGATGGTATTAATTAAAATAAGTTAGGTAAATAACATGTTGGACGATAAAGATTAATCTTATTATATGGCTCATGATTTGTATGATATTTATGTGGGTGAGTATTAATACCAAAAATTCATCACACATAGAAAATTATCTCAGTTGGGGAATGGTATATAAATAAATCAATGCCTAGATAGTCCATAAATCCACATTCCCTACCAATATTTTTCCCCACATAGAGGAACCTCTTATCCAACATGCAATTTGTCCAACAATGAACATACAACACTATTAGAACCACAAGCCATTAACATGGGCCTCACATTCCTTTTATGGAAACTATATAACTTATTACATTTAAATCTAGAGGTGGAAGACCCAGTAAAGGTTCTCCCATGTGTTTAACCCTTTGGCCCCATTAAAATACTCGAGGATCTCCTTGTCGAGGTGGATAATTGTAGGCATAATTTTTAATTAGACCATATAGAATTACTTGGTAATAACTAATTATATATATTAAATCAATGTTCAAATTTTCTGGCACCATCTAATTAATCTCCATGCATTCATTCAAATAACCCTCATTCAATAGTAATAATATTTCATTGTTTTATTGCATGAAAAATAATATTTTTCATATTTTTTAAACTACATTATCCAAATTAGAATAAATGTATTCTTTAGTTGATAACTTTCTTGTTTCATAGGAAATTATGATTTATTTCATGACATTCAGGAAATTATATGCCATTATTATTTTATAATTAGGAATTCCAAAGAACTCTTCTACTATTAAAACATCTCTTTATGCACAAATGGATGGGACATGAACCATAATTATTGTTGTAAATGAATTTTATGTACTAACACATATACATTTAACTTATAACCAATTTAATATATGTTATAGTTTACTAGGATAATTATTCTACTAGGATATCCAATTAAAACTAATGAATCAATAAAAATTCTCTCAGAATCGTCATGAAACTGAAATTCTTCTATAGTTGTTTCTTGAAATATCAAGATGTTATAACTTCATCCAAGATCCATTATCCTTGTAAATTCATCATCAAATTAAAATAATTGAAATATCTTTATCCCATCATTCAAAATATTCAACCAATGACAATCCATTGAGTAAAAATACAAATCATACACACAGTGGGCTCATTAACATTAATTTTTACAATTTTAGAATCATTAAACTTCAAACTAAAACCCTAAAAAATTCTCATAATCTCATTTATACATGAAAATTAATTTTCAATGGTTTAATCATCACCCATATTTATTTCTTCAAAACTAATCCACTAGATTTATATTTTATTTTCAATGGTATATAAATCACCTTCGTAATCACTTTTCATATTTCTTGAACATTACACGGTTTTTTAATGTAGCATTTTTGTTTTATGAATTTCTTAAAAGAGTAGGTAAAATTTTATTTTGGAACATTCCATCAATATCTAGATAACTCTTGTTACATTGGTTCATAGTATCTTCTTCAATAATTTGTTGGAATAAATCTACTAAAACTTCTTAATCATCCTAGATGCATGATAAGTGGTAGAGTAGTATCAAATTCTATTAGCTATTATTTTTCCTTCCATTAAAAATATATAGAAAACTAATATTTACTAAAATTGATTTCTCTGACAGCAAAAACAGCATGGAGGTTTTATAGGAAATTTTGTTTAATATCAACTGAATATATCTGGTTCTGTTTGATTATTTAATGTGGGGGGGAGAGGGTTATTGAAACTATATTTATTTATTTTATAAGTTATTTCATTTTATTCAAATCTCTATGAATGGTTAAATTCAATATCCACACTCAAATCATTATCTCACCCTTACTTGCATTCATGTAGATGATGTGATTGAAAAAACACATAAATACATACAAGGGTTTTCCTAAAAGAAAAATTATTTTCCATGATTGGTTAGACACCCCAATCAAAAATTAAGAATGATTTATTAATGTGGTAACCCCATATAATTATATAGGTAAAATAACTTATAATATAAATTTTCAACTAATTTATATAACTGGTTATATGCCCCAATCACCATTCCATCACAATAGCCATTTTGAACCTTAAAAAGAAATATATCCTTCAACTCCAGATTTCTTCTACACCACTCAATATGATATTACACCATAAATAATATAGATTATTTATGATGATCATGTACACCACTATGAGTATAGACCTAATATTATTTTGAAACATTAATATTTTGATTGATAAGATTTCTAGTCCGATTCACAAACTATTTATCCTCATCACAAATATAATTAGTCATATAATCTATATAACCCTTAATGGATGTCTTAAAAATTTAATATCCTATTATACATTATATACAGTAATTTATCTTGATTTTGAAGTCATAAATATTAACATAATCAGAAAGTGAAATATCTCATAATTAACCTTTTTATCATATAATTCTATTTACGAGAATTCGTATACTAAAAATAATGTTTATAAAAACTTTATTATTCATAATATAAATTTGAAAATTTATTTAATCATTAGAAAAATAATAGATTGACATTTTAAATTGTTAAATCCCATTTCTAATATACATCTAAATGTTGTTTTGAATAAGAGTAAATTATTATTCTTTAATTCCTTTAAGGATCAAGTTTGATTCTATATTCTTAATGTTGCATAAAATATCATGAAGTTAATTCTGAAAAGAATTCAATAAAATTAACCTAGAATACAATAAAACAAGTTTCCCATATATTTATATAACATCCTCTTAGATTAATTTTTATTAAATTACATAAATATAAGACTATGTACTATAATAGTTTAAATCATTTGGAAACTAGTAACAGAATATTCTTATTTGATGAATGATCAAAAATTTCCTCATAATGATATTCTCATTTAATAGAACTCATAGAAATACCATAAGTAAAACCCCTATTCAATACCTGGTGAATGATAACATAAGAAATGGTGATCTAATTAAAAAAATTATGGTTAAATATGGAAGATTTGTAAGCATAACCTGGGAATATCGGTATGAGACCCTGGGAATAATATTTCAAAACAAAACATCCAATATAAATGATTATATTAATGAGTTATGGAAAATATATTGGTTTTTTATAAGGGATAAATAACATTTCAATCAATAAACACTATCTAGGAGTGAATAACATTGACATAAGGTAGAGATTCATGACATATAAATAAGCATAGAAAAACATATAATAGATTTACCCAAAAACGCATTCAAAACATCTTAGGAGTAGGGTAACCACCATTTTCCCTTATTTGTTATTGGGATGACCTCACCTATACCCTCATTTGGGAATTGGTTAACCACCGATGTACCTTCTTTTTCACAATTGGTCTAACCACCCATGTACCCTCCTTTTCAGGATTCAAAAAAATGACATGTGTACCCTACTTTTCAGGATTGGGATAACCATATGTGTACCATTATTTTCCTGTTGTGGAAAATCCACCTATCTATAACAATTTTTGGGATTTATATAACCACCTAGGTACCCTCTATTTGGGACATGGGTTAAAGACCCATATACCCACTTTTAGGGCTAGGCATAACTACCCATGTTCGCACTTTTAAGTCGTGGGGTAACCACATATGAACCCTACGAGCTCAATAAAACATATTTTCTTACCCAATGCATTGGATGAAGATATAGTTACCACCATAATATAATAAAGATAATAAAAATGTGGGACCTAGGATCATAAGACATTCAACATATCCTAAAGCATAAAATGAAACAGATATCATAAATATTTCATCATATATTAACCAATGGGAATCATAATTTTTTGATAATCATTTCATCTTTTCATAGTACATGAAAAAATTGGGTTTCTTAGGAATTTTCTCATGGTATAACAATGAAAGTGAAATGAGTATAAAAAAAGTCATGGTACCATAAAAAGAAATAATATCGAGAAATAATATAAATGGTATTATTGTATCATAACCCCATTAAGTCATATATTAATTCCATAGATTTCATCATTGATAAAAATAATTTTGAAATATCATTTGAAACATTTGTTGATAAAATATCCTTTCCTCTACGAAAACAAATTTTATTAAACATATATAATATTTAAAATATATTTCGATGAAAAAGTAAGTGAATCATAATATGTATTCGTTATTTAAATTAATGGTTAGGGTTTTATAATATTCCATTAATGTGTCACAGATTAATAAAATACTTACACATTTTTAGAGGAAAAAAATTTTAATAGTTAGGAAAATTACATAAATATTAATTTCAAAAAAATTAAGTAAAAGTCTTACTCGTTTAAAATTTTCTTTTAAAAACGGTATTAAAAAGATAATTATTTAAAAAAAATTAGAAAACTTTTTTTTTTGGATGAAAATTAGTTTCTAACTAAAAAAATGATTTTTATTAAAAACATAGTCTTTAAATTTACAGTATGTTTAGAGAGAAAAATGAATATATACCAATTATTATAATGGAATAATATGAGAAGAATATATTTTATGAGTTTTTCAGATGTGGATTTTATAATATTACATTCAGAAGAATAATTATAAACAATCCCAATAATTGATGAGATTGTAACATAAAATCATTACAATTTAAGGAACATTGAATCCTACGCCCCATGAAGGGATAAAATAAATTTAATGTAAAATTTCATGATAAAAAATAAATATATGGTATTACATGTCATAGGGGATATATATAATCATTGTAAATGAATATTAGTGAATAACATAAAGTTTATCTCAAATAAGAAAAGTTGAGGAAAACATTCCTTAAATATTCAGTATAATTTGTACCATAAACATTGTGAATGATAGATCCTAAAATTGATATGTAAATAATAATAGTTTTAATCAAGAATAATCATATAATAAATTATTTAAAATAATATACACAAAATTAATAAATCTTTCGGTGATCATTGAATGTGTCTAAAAAATAACGGCGAGAAATAATTCCCATTTTCATAATTCCTAAATTCTATTGTTCTCATTAAAACAACCTATTCCTTTGTCATCCATACATTTTTTTACTAAAATCATTCTTTTGATGTATTTCTACACAATATAGGGAATATAAGTAAATGGAAGGATTTTTTAGAAGTGGATTTTATAGTGGTTGGTTGATCTAAATATGTCTGATTGTTTTTAAATGGGAAGATAAGGGGTGTCCAATTATTCATGAGGTGAGGTTAAATTTTTTAAATAACAAAACATATTCAATATTTGGAGTTTTTATTTGTAAAATACTCCTATAAATGATCATTACCATAGAGGAGGATTTATATGTTCTTGAATCTACACCACCTCATAAAATAACAAATTTATTATCATGTTATTATATTATTTATATGTTTTCTATAATTTATCTTTCTTGTTCTAACCATGGTATCTTGTTTCTATATATTTACCTATGTATATTATCTTTAAATATAAAGATTTAAACTAAAATATTATATAATTAAGACTTATTAATTCAAAATTTGAATACTAATTAACTAAATAAAAAATAAATGTGTCTGAAAAGATAATTTTAATACAAACTAATGAAATGAACCAAACACCATTTAACATTAATCCTCGAAATTAATTTCTCCTATTTCCACGAATAATTATGGTAAAATTATAATTTTATATTATTTGATAGTACAATTAAATCTAAATACTGAATAATGTTTTATAAATTCTATTAAAATATGAGTGAAGCATTAATTTAAATATAATCTAGTAGAAGTGATAAGAATGCATGTTTCATAGAGAAAATGTCCACAATATGGAAATATTGTTTATTTAAAAATCAAATGGAAATTATTTTAAATAAAACAAATAATATTAATAGATGTATAATCGATCTATGTTTATGTTAATAAAATCCCATAATATAATTTATAATTTATAATTATTTAAAAAAATGACACTTTCTAATTAAAATTCTATATATTTCAATATTTAAGAAAACCAAAATATTTTTGAAATATAATAAATATTAAACATCAGATAATTTTGATATAATTATTTGAAAATTTATTTCAAATGTGTTAGATAAATTTTATAAAGTTTTCAATTTTTTTCTATAAAATGTGTGCGCCATAAAATGGTGACCAAACTACTTTTTAGAAAAAATATATTTTTATAAATAAAAAAATTATATTTATTATTATTCCTTTTATAAAAAATATTTTATATGTATTTAAAATAGTTTATTGAATATAAAATATTTATTATTTACTACAAAAATTCACCATATATTTTTTTCTGTTATTGATGTTGGGATTGTTTATTTAATAAATAAATAAATATTCATAAAAATATTTCAATTATTTTCAAAATTTATTTTTATTTATTTAAATTTGATCACATAATATTTTAGTTTATATACATGTGGAAAACATATTTTCCAAATTATTTTATTCTTATTAATACCTATAATTCCAATGGATAGGTTAAAACTACCCTATTAAATAATATTTTTTTCAATTTTATGACATTTTACTTTTAAACTCAATGATACATGTAACAAAATCTAGAAACAAGATTATTTTTTAAATAGAAAAAACTTATTGTATCATGTAATGAAATATAAAATTAGTAGTGTGAAAAATATTAAAATGATTAAATATATTTGAAAAAATATATTACCAAATATTAGGGTGTTATATTCTACCCCCATTTAAATTAATTTCTCCCTCGATAAAAATCACATTTGTAACAAATTCTCAAGATACATCTTCCCCATTTAATCCTAAAATTCCTACATAGCTTACTCACGGTGGTGGTTCCCATTATAACATTGATCATTTGTGGGGTATTAATTTCTATAAAATTGTATATTCGATCTCGAGTCTTTCCCAGTGGGTTATCCAAATAAATATAATACACCAAAGATATGATGTATATGTTTAGTACATATAGTGGATCATGTATATACATACCCATGACTAAGACATATAATATATCATGAACTTGAAAAGGGTTTGATTGAAGTGCAAAATTAAATTGTACAATCTGTATATTCACAAGAATATTAATTCAGCTAATATATCTAGGGATTTGATTTATATTTCTCATATATAGAAAAAATTTTAGAATTTAAATATTACCAACATAAAACTATAGATCACATAAATGAGTTTCACTATAACAGTTCTTTCAACTTTTCACTATTTATACATGTTTCTAAACAGATCTAACCTTATCTTCTTTCTCATGAGTTACCATAGGCAATAATATATTTCATTCTAAATCATAAATCAAATAAATTACTGTTTGAAAATTATTTCCATAATGGTAATCATCAGGAGCCATATAAATTATTTTTTGAATGATACTATTTCAAGATAACTCAACACTTGGAAGGGGTTGATCCTAATGAAATTTGGAATCTAGAGGAAATAATCTAAACCTGACCTCGATGGTTTTAATTATTCTCACACACTGAACATCTATATATGAATTATACAGAGTGGTGAACTCAAACATGTATCAAGAATCTTCTGAATACTACTCCAAACCTCCAAGGTAAACATTGTATTCCAATAAATTAATATTGAATATTGAATTCTATGTGGCTTTATGAAATTCATAATATATATTCTAGATATATAATATAAAGAGAAAAATTCTAGAATAGAAATGAAGGGTAAAAATTTGTTATGGTGCTGAACTACAACCCATAATTATCTCTAAATTATTGATCATAAAAACCCCAATGGATTCCATATCCATTAATCTTATTTCCAAAAACTATAAAGTATTTTTTCTCAAATAACCTTTTCGATCAATCATATATGAAGCCAAAGGGTTGTATTTTCATAAATTTCTTATTGATTATCCATAATATTGATAAAATAAAATGATATGAATCCATAAAATTGGTGTCACTGAGTTTTAACATATGATCAACATTAAAATTTTAAGCTCATGATGGTATCAACAAATATTATATTATTCTCAGTTGCAGAAATGCATGCTTTGGAATGATAATTCCCCATTTCTTCCCTATATAAGAACATATCTTATACAAAAATAATTCCATTTGATGCATCTGTTCAACAATGTGTTGATAGGATATGAAATTTTATTTCATTATTCAAAAATTATTTCATGTATTGATTATCATATACGATTTTTCTAAATAAAGATGAATATGATTTACATTATTTTCATTCATACTAAATCTATGTTGAAATAGCGAAATTTTGATGGAGGGATTAGTTTACCCAAATTATAATGACTCACTTCAACTATCATTATTAGATAATATTTCCCTCTTACTTTATCATCATAGGTAGTTGCCATTGATCACTTTTGTTAACACTCAATTTTGGGAGCATATTATCATAATTTCTAAACCCATTGTAATTGAAACACCAAATTGTGGGAGGTGAATTCAATAGAAGTTTTTAATTATTAACACCATTAGCTAACCTTTTACTATAAATTCAACAATAATACACTTAACGACCATCCTTTACCAACTTATTATTTTTAATAGTCCCATTAATAAAATTCCCTCCATGTTCCATCTCAGACGTTGAGAATAAAGTAAATCTCATATTCTTTTCTCCAAGGTTCTTATATTTTCTCATTGATTTCCATTTTTATCTGTTTACCGAAGTATTGAGATTGATATGAAACTCTAACATCTATGACCACCTTTGTTGAATATCATACAATCTCTTCAAAGAATCAAAATTCTCTTATGGATATCATCATCCAGAGATTCAGTTTTAATCCACATAAGAATCAATAAAACATAATTTTATTATAATCAATAATATCTAATGAGTATGTCAGGCTTCATGTGAAATTTTCTTCAATTGAATCAATAGATTAATTATCATTTTTTAATATATTATACATCCTACTTTATTTTTACATGATTAATATGAGCAAATTACTTTTTGATAAATAAGCATTTAAACTCATGTCACTTCCTAGATTAAATTTCTACTCATTTCCCCATATACATAATTAGATTTCACAATTGATATTCTCCACCTTCTAGATGGTTGACATACAAAGTGATATTTTCATTATATCAACATTGGATAACAAAAAATATCCTTTCTATAGTTACAATTCAGTTCTATATAACTAATAGATCAGTAGAAAAATTGAAAGAAGGTGGGTGTTTCCTCATGAATGAAACAATCGAATGCCATTCCCTCAATTTATACTTTATCGGTTCACCATGATTCATAAATTGATATTTTTTGGGGATAATTTCAATGAGGTTGTTCATTTCATATCCCATAAAATTTGGATTCTAAAAAGGCAATCATTTCATTTTTTTCATTCCTCACTATCATAGTTTCTTTATGTTGAATTCATTTACTAGAAGAAAAAATGTCTGGTAAGAAACACTTATCATTGTGGGAAACCACATAATCATGAATATACCATATATTATGTTTATATAATGACACCTTCTTTTTACACAATGACTCAAGTGGTATATCCTAGGTTATTCAATGTCATCATTTATTTAAATCCTTCATGATGGTTTTTATTGTGTTTTCTAATTTCAAAGGAATATCTACAAACCATTTGTGCATAAAGGCCCATTTTCATGCACAATTTCACATCTAAATCATTCTCAATATGGGTTTCTCTAATTTTATTCCATAGGAAAATTAGGACTAGATCCTTATCCACTAGTAGAATGAGGAAACGAATGTAATTTCTTAATAACCACTTTCTCTTTCCCTTACCAACATTCTGGGAAATTCTCTAAAATGATGATTTATCATTATGAATATCTTTAGAGACACCTCGTGACATATCCTTAGAAATATGCCAATGTTTCTCACAAATATAACACTTCTTAGTATCAAATGATAAACTAATCCTTTTTTCCTATAGTGACCCCAAACATGGATATGAATTAATTTTACACTAGTATTCATTACATTAAAAAATTTCATACATTAGGAACATAATACATCAGTGACTTTAAAATCATTGAAAAAAATATTCTATAATTATGGAAGATCTTAAAATTTTCCCATAATGATATTCCCATTTATTAATCTTAATGACATACCCAAAATAAAACACCCCTTCTTAAATTAGGGAAATGAAACAAAAGAATTGGAGATATCATATCATTACTAAGGGAAATAAAGGGTGATAAGTAATCATAACATGATCATATCATTATAAAGAACAGAGAATAACATTTGAAAACCATGACCTGCATATCAAAGATAATAATTATAAATCACAACATAATGATAGGTAGTTCATAAGAAATGGATCATAAAGAAATCAGAGAACATAATCCATGATAAAATAACAATAACAGAAGACATTGATTTGTGGTATATACATTATAATATAAAATCTAATCTAAAGGATACCCACTGAAACAATCATAACATGATAGTTTTTGAATAAAAATAAATGTAACTACTTAGGGATTGGGAAGTCCGTTAGTGTAACCGTATTTGGGACAGGGATAACCAGCAATATACAGTCCACTTTAGGATTTGGCTGACAACATGTGTACCCTTATTTTTGGGCATGGGATATCCCAACATGTAACCTACATTTCAGGCATAGGAAACCCATAGGTGTACCCCTTTTTCTGGATTGGGATATATGTTTGTGTACTTTCATATTTATCATGGGATAAATACCCATGTACCCTCCTTTTAGGGGTTATAATAACCACCCATTTACCCTCTATGTTATTGTGAAATGTATCACTACCTAATGCATTGGTGGGAGATGTTGGTCTGACCAATCCAATAATGGAGAGATATATATATGTACCAAAAATTCATAACACTTTCATCAAGTCATAACCAATGAAATGAAATGGGTATCAGAAAAATTTAATCATATGATAATGTGTAGAAAATAAGATAGGATTCATAATAATATAATTGTATGATAAACCATAAAGGGAATTCTATTTCATCTTCGAGAATCTTCTTTGTGGAGTATTTTGACAGGATTATGTATTCGGCTAGGCATATGGACAATTTTGGAAAGTTGTTTTGGTGCAAGGAACTCCCTTAAAAGCATAGTTTTCATGGTTGGAGGATCCAAAATAAAGAACTTCTTACTAATGAGATCATTAATCACACATGCATCTCTTTGGTTACCAGGTGATCATATAGATCTGATCACCCGGAAGATTGTATGGATAATATTTTCTTCAATGGGTGTTGGGCTCATGATTTGTGGTCAACTTTTGGGGATTTCACTAGTTTTCCATCTTTTAAGTTTCAGTAGTCATCCTTCCTTGATAAATGGTTCATGGTGCTGGTGTCTCTG
The DNA here is from genome assembly GCA_963277665.1 of Viscum album. Classification (NCBI taxonomy): domain Eukaryota; kingdom Viridiplantae; phylum Streptophyta; class Magnoliopsida; order Santalales; family Viscaceae; genus Viscum; species Viscum album. Next base: position 833,938,449 of record OY728142.1, on the reverse strand, counting down.
ATCCAAAAATAAATGAAAGGGAAGTTATCCACTCCACCAGTTGATGATGTATCTAGCATGGTAGGAACATTGCCTGATTTAAAGGTTTTGCATGCCTTGGGAGGATGCTTTTTTCTAGAACCTGTAACCTCCTAGAGGAAGTAGTGCAACTCCTCAATAATTAGATAGCGGAACCTACCCTCAACTGTCTAAGTGATTGCTTTTCCCATGCTCAGTTATGCTATAATTTTAACCAAGGACACTGGGTCAGGTGGTACCCTCATAGAGTAGGCCTCAAGTTGAATACAGATGGATCCTTTTTTCTAGGTTTCATGAGTTGAGGTGGGGTGGTTAAGGACCCTCAAGAATTCATTATTTGGGCCTTCTCTATTTTCTTAGGCTATGGTGATTCACTTCAGTCTGAAGCCAGAGCTCTGAACACGTGTCTTCTTCTTTGAAAACATGGTAACATAAACCTTCTAGTGGTTGAAATGGACTCCATGACACAATATATGTCCTTTCTTGGTTTAGGCATTACTTTATGGTCTATTTCATACATCTTTCGATGGTGCAGGGGACTAATTAATAGTCATTCAATTATTATTCATACTTTGTGGGAGGGTAAAAAAGTGACGAACGTCCTTGCTTCTATGGAAGATCTACATACTCAGATAACCTATATTTTTAACGTGAAAGAATTAGCTGTTGAGGGAATCAACCTTGTGATGGGGGTTCTCTCGGACTCCATTACTTTATACCCCCTCAATCTTTTCTTTGCAGTCCCTTTTTGTTTTTCCTTCATGTGTTTTTTATGCCTTTAGACTCCTAGGAAAATTAAATATATATGATGATGATGATGGTAATATGTGGAAGATAAATGGGATTTATATAAATTATTCCATCCTATAAATAATTCAATCTGAGAAAGAATATGAATGGTATACCTGGATTATATCCCTTGTAAGAAATAGGTAACATCAACATATTTCTTCATATATGGAAAATTATTGTAAAATATCATTTAAAAATTTCTAGAGAAAAACAATCTTTAATCATTGATAATATATTTTTTATAAAAAATATCTCTTTTTAAAATATTTTTTATCATTAATTACATTTAAAAATTAGTGGAATCTATAAATAAATGATTAGTTGTTGTGTCTGAAAATTTTTATCATGTCATACATGTTAAATAATTGTTTTTTAATCAATTCTATTCAGAATTTAATAAATTATATTCATAATTTCAATTCAAATGGATATGTGATAATGTTCATATTAAATAAATGTTGTATTTTTATGTCACATTTCATTTATAATCAATATTTTATATAAATAAACTAAAATCAGGATTGTGTGTTACATAAGAAAAACATAATGTTGTATGTAACACAAGAAAAAATAAGTATTGTGTTTAATATATAAAATATTAATTATATTTTTTTCACAATATTATAACAAAATCATTGGGTGTTACAAGAAATGATATTTTAAATTATTCCATACTAGAATCTGGAATGCCATCTCCATCATTTGGTGTAGATTTAATCTTCATCCATTATCGTCTTAGATTATGATCATTTAACTAATCATAATATTTTGATCATATTTATTATACAACAACATCATGATAATATTTTATTCTCATTGAGAATATATATTTTTAATTTTTTTTTCATTTTTCAATTTAAAACATCCAACATGATGCTATATTAGGGGTTTAATTTATTACAAGAGAGACACTATTATGTGGGAAAAATAATCTCAATGAATCTGAAATATCAAATATATAAATATATATATGATAATTGTCATACATAGAAATGATATATTTTATACATTGAGTAATAATATCTTTATTATACATTAAATATATCACACATATGAAAAATATATTACGTATTGGACAATTCACATACATATCGATGAAATATCATACATGATAAAAAATTTACTCATATAATGAATAAATATATAATGTATAAGAAGAATGCAATCCCCATTTTTTCAATGTCCTTATCTAGATTAGTAATTGTGAAATGAACACTAATCAATATAGAACAAATTAATATCAAGTCAAAACATCAAAGGTGGTAATCGAGGAACTACTAGAGATATAAAATCATCATAATGTATCTCATAATAATTAAATAAAAGTTTTTATTACATATAAATAGAAACCTAAAAACAATGAATTGTTTATTTTATTTTCTCAATCATCATAATATCTAACTGCTTCAGAATTAATTTCATTAAACTTAACACTTTTCCAGCTCTTCAAAAACAGTCAAATTATATTATAGACAGCTTTCTCAAAACTAATACTTATCTCTCACATGAATGTCAGTATGTCAATAATCCCAATTAAATTTATTCCTTATCATAAATAAATCCTAATTTCTTTAATATATTTATGTAATAAATCCATGATGCCTTCTAAAAAATTCATATTCTACATACCATGGATAAAATGTTATAATATCATCATATTAAATTAATTTTAAAAATACTTACTAAAATTACATTATTAATAAAAAAATAAAAATTCTTTATTTTGGTAGTGTTATAAAAATTTACTACCATCACAAAAAGAGATTCCAAACACCTCAAAAAAATATTCTATATTCTACAAAATTTCACTATAGTTATGTTATATTATTATTTTCCAATATTAAATAATCAAAACTATTTTTAATCTTTTATATTAAATTTACTATTTTTTTGAACATAGGATTCACCATTCACCCCAAATATGTTTATTGGAAAATTTTATGTTATTTTTTATTTTTATTATATCTCAAAAACTTATTTTTTAAAAATTAATATCATTTATTGGAATTATATATTGGAATAAAAATTCTCATCCATCAATGCACGTTTACATGAAATATACTCCATGAAGAATATATGAGTTTTATAATGATTTTTATGTTGTTATTTTTCCAAGGAACGCTATTTACCAACCATTGATAGTAAACAGAAGTGGTAACTACTTTGTAATAGTTTTATTTATGAACAACCATATAAATTAATAAAAAAACATTGGATGAGTGAAAAAACTAAGTTACTTTATATTTGGGAGGTAGTTTAAAACATATGATTAACTATTACTTCTAAAAAATTTATGGTGCTATGATTTTGTAAAAATATATTCCACTAATTGATTCATACAAATATCATCCACATTTACAACTTTGTATTCCCCCATAAAATTGATAAATGTTTGTTAAAAATAAGTAGGACTTGTGTGTGAATGTTTTTACACGTTTCCGTGTAATAATAACATTAATTTCATCTCTTTAAAATATCACAATTAAAATATTTACATTATCACATGGTTTTTCAAAATAGTTTTCATCAAAATCAGTTAGGTATGACCCATTTTCAGTAAAATCCATTATGATTACACATTTTTATATAAATTAATTTCGTTCCTTTAGATATAAAAAATAACACACTAACAATGGTTGAAAATTTCTCACAGACTAATAAATTTTCTATCTACAACATATCAAATGTGGTCTATATAAAAAAAGAAAAAAATCTTACATCCTTCCTACTTATTATTTAAAATATCAATCATGTATGCCTTGAACATTTTATAAGATTATATTTACATCCATATATTGATATAATTTCATATTTCTATTAAACCTTCTCATAATTTATATTTTTTTAAATAATTAATATTCTTATAGTAATTAAATATTATTATCTTTTAATAAATGTAAAGAATAATTTGGGATTAATAATATTTCAATTTCTTATTTTGTTGATGTTCTTTTCAAAATATCATTTATGTTGAAACTATATTTAAATATTTCTCATCAAATTTTTCAATATTACTATTTTATAATTAGATTGAGATATAATTTTGAACTAATATATTTTATTTACACGTAACCCACAAAATTAAATGTGTACATTGATCATAAAATAATTAAACTCTACTCGGAAAATGTCAAAAAATCCCATGACTAATTAATTTTTCTTTCCATTAATTATTAATTCATCACCATAGACGAGAATCAAGAATTTTCCATCCTTTGATTTCATTACATAGTGTATGTGATCAACAATGTCTTTTTTGAAATACAAAATTTTAATGTATAAATTTAATAATTTATAAAATTATCATTTTTCTTATTTTGATCATTATATATCTTTCTATCGTTTATATACAATTATTCTTACATCAATAAATCTAATAACTAGTAGATGTTCAATGAAATCCACCACTTTGTGTAATCCATAAATTTTTTCATTTTGACATAAATTTTAATGATGAAAAAAATAGTTTGAATTTCAATAATAATAAATAATTAGATTGGTTCATTGGATGTTCTATTTAATAAAATGTTTCTTTAACATCAATTTCATTTATTTGATCATAGCATTAATATGACAATCTAACATAATTTTATAGAACATCACCATTCTAAAAAAGATTGTTTTAACACATTTTTGGTATAATAATATCGTGAAAATTTATTATTTTAACTAATTCACATGTATGATTTATATCAATATGATCAATCTATTCATTATATATTTAATCAATTTTAATATTTTTTTTCCTTCTAAGATATTTGTTCTATATGTGAAATATGTTGTTTTTAGATCTCTATTTTTTGAGTGTGATATAGAATTTTTTTCACCCATGATTTAAGGTTCACTAATTTAAAATATTTTATTTTTAGTTAATTTTGTGATTTAAACACATCCAATTATATTTCCACTAAAAAATCAATCCCAATGTCTTCCTCATGTTTTTTTATTGTGGATCTCATATATTTGATGTTTGATTATCCTGTTATGAAAATATGTCCTCTTATTTTTAATATCTATATTTTTATATAGTAATTTAATTAATTTGTTTCACTTCAAAAAATAAAAAAAAATCACCCTTTTTAAAATTCAATAAGGATATAATCTTTCTTGAATAATTATTTAATATTTTATTATAAACTGAATTACATTATTTTCCAAGCATGGCATTATTATTTCCAATGTATCACATTCCTTTGTAAGATATAAAATATTTTAATTATTTCATTATAATATGATATATATCTGATGATGTCGTATTTAGTTGAGGAATTAACAAATACATATTATTAATATACACCACACCATTCAAAACCCCATTTTAATCATATCTTGACATATCCATCTCAAAGATAATTTTATCTTCAATTTTATTATATATATTGTTCCTCCTCTTTGCAAATAAATTTTATTTTGAATATCGTATAGAAGATACATAATATTCATGTTTATATCTCACATAGTCATTGTAATCATCAATATAGTAATATTTTGCACAGTTATTCAATTAAAATTTTTAATTCTATTTTAAATTTTTTTATACAATAATCAGATATATGTTTATTAAATTAATCCCATTTACATTTATTAAATGAAATAATATATGTTATGGTTCTCTAATAAATAATAAGAGAGATTAAAAACAACCCCTATTTTATTCATTTTTGTGTTATGGGACCATATACATTAGAGTAAATAAAATCAAGAAACTATAGTGAAATTTTCATCTTTATCCTATAATAATTTCACACTGTATTCCCTATTATTCATAAAACATAATACATCATCCTATATTATTTTAGATTATTAATATAAATAACCACTATAATATTTGAATTATTTTTTATGTTTTTGTAGAATATGATAAAACCACTATTTCTGTAATTAATTTCCATTTTCTCTTATAATGTAAAGACACAATCAATGTGATCAACTTGGTATTGATGTATGTTTTTCACCAATACATACATAGAGGTATTTCCATGATTATCCTTAATCTAGAACACCTTCTGATTTAATTTAACAACAATCCGGACACAAAAAGCCAACCCACTGTCATGATATTGAGATGATGTCCATATACAATGAGTATATTATTTTTATGATCATCAATAGTTTGAATCTCTATACTGATAAATTTCATATTAAATGAACATTAATTACCAAAAAATTATCATATACCTATGAATCATTATATCCTTTAACAAAATTTCATTGTCTATCTTGTTGGATTAATACCCACTACCATGTATTTATAAACCATTATTACATCTCACATTGAGCATGATTTAAAAAAATAATTACATCAATTTATTTTTTACAATCTATTAACTTCCAAATATAATTTATACATATGTTTCTAATCATTTATTTAATTAGGAAAAATTCTTTTCCTCGTCTTATAATTAAAAATATTTAACCTCTAATTAGATGATGTTCATGGTTTGAATCTCTAATTTCATGGGACCTTTAATTTATTTAAATATTATTCATATTTTTTACAATCATTTAGTATTCCACAAAAGTTAATGTATTGAAAAGAATATCTATAAATCAAATTTCTACTTTACTGATTAATATATGATATCAAACATATTTTTTTTTATGTTCTTCCACTCATATATTTCACATTATATCATTATATTATGTTATGATATGTCCCATAAACTATTCAAATTATCATTTCTCTAAAGGGATTGGATTCTCCATTTCACTATACATTATCATAAAATCCATGTTGACTTTTGGATTAAAAATAACAAGATACATGATTCTGAAAATTCCCACCAAACATTATGTTTTTTTAAAATGATACAACATCATTATTATATCATTATCATCTCATCGATGTTTTATTTTACCAATTTAATTTAATTTTTTTTTAAAAAAACAAGTAAATAAACAACTACAATAGTTTCAACTCATTAATTGAATTTCTCACCATATAATGTTTTCAAATGAATAATTTTATGAGAATTTATTTATTTAAATTCAACATATATATTTTGAACAAATAATTTTCATGTGACTAAATTATATTTCATCTATAATTAATTAAAACAATTATGTTAATTTATTACCATTGTTTTTTCATAAATTTTAATCATTGAGTCAAATAATTCACCAAAATATTATTTTACAATAGTTATATTTTCTTCTAAATTAAATAAAAAATTCATTTTTGTTTTCAACATGATTAAAATAAACTTATAAATATTTTATAATTCCACATATCATTATATTTTTATTACTCTAACTATATAGATCCTTGATTGATCATTCATGTTAATAATTTAGATATGTTATTACATATAATTGATTTTCTTATTTTATTTTAGTTTAGTAATTTTACAACATTTACATAATAATGTATTTTAATTTACATTAGAATTCCATATATCATTAATCATGAAATAATATTTATTATATTATTATTTAATCATAGTATATTTCAATTTAATCTTTAAACTGAAATGTTTTCAAGATTTTATATTCCTTATTGGTGGATTCTCATTTTTGGTTTGGTTAGAAATCTGTCTCACCAAATTCAATTTCACAGATTCTTAGGAACTCTTCTAAAATGTAAAAAATATTTCATTAGTTGATTAATTATATTGGTATCTTTTTATAAGTGATATAAAATTTTTACTCACATTCTTATCTCCATTATGAGGATTTTTCATTAAACTCTAAATTTTATTAAAAGAAATCACCTGAGATGTGTAACTTATTGTTCCTTCATTATTCACCATTATTTAATATGTTTCCATGATTCTTTGAAGACCATCAAGGGATAACTCTTCCATATTATTTTAATTGAGAACTAAGAAATTTGGAGTGTATAAAACATGGAGTAATATTAATATATTTTCTACAATTTATATATCCTTTATTTCATTACCATATTAAAATATTGATATAAAAACCCAAATGATATAGTTAAATAATCTATTATTTTTCATGTTCAGAGGAATATATTGATCATTAAGTATATTATATTACACTCTAAGATCATCCTTATTGATCTTATTTTATCATTCATATATATTAGATAAAATTTAGTAATTTGTTTTATATATTTTTATCTCATTAACATCATGTATGTATCATTTATTTGTTATATGAATATGTATTTTTTTTTCCTTCTATGAAAATTCACAGATAATCATTTTTTTTATTTTGATAAAATATTGTTGGTATCACCAATTAGTATAAAAAGTATACTTGTTGAGAATTCATCAATCCAAATTTACTCGAGTTGAGATATCTTCCTGTTCATCAATACATGAAATTTGCATCTGTCAAGAAATGAAAATTTCTACATATTTGTAGTATTCTCTATGTTAAAGTCTGTATTGTCATATATTTTATAGATGAAAATAATTCCCCTTAGACAAAAATTTTAGTTATAGGAATGATTCCAACAACTATATAGTGAGGTGAACATGGGTTTGTAATTTTTCTTAAATTTTTTTTCTGTATTATCATGTTTTAAAAAACTAAAATATATATTGAATCATTTTACCAATGAACAAAATAAAAATTATGAATTTAAATTGCAATGAAAATGATATTTAACTTGGTTCACTCCAAAATGTCTATTTCCATAAAGTATACACTAGTGAAGAGATATTGAACAAAGAATATACTAACACATTGTTATATGGATACCAATTCCATGATAAGATTAGTAAGAGGCCTAAGGATCACTTCTACCACAGATCACTCACATTAATGATTAAATATTATGATATAATGAAATTTTACACATTAAAAATTATATTTAGAGTAAAAAAGATAATTTGTTCACCAATTCATCACCTGTATTCTTTTTCATCTCCATATCAATTAATAAATCAAGATAACAAATTTCACATAATTTATCTACATAGAAAAAATTATTTTCTAATAAATTTAACTATATAAATGTTCCTCTCTTTTCACATTTGGTCAACTAAATGTATATTCTTCATAATATTTTCAAATCATCAAACATTCCCCTCTTATCTCAATATAGTAACTCTATTAAAAAATATATCACATTCTCTATCACATGAATCCTCTACATTGGTGATAAAAATATTAAAAATCATAAATTCAATGGTAAATTTAATCAATAAATTATTATTTCATTACAAAATATTTAAATCAATACTATATACTTATATCTAAATAATAATAGAATAATTCCATTTGTTATGGTGTGACGAACCTCAAATAAAATATATTTTAAGAAATAATTGAATATAAATTTATATTTCCTAATTATAATAGAATATTTATTATTAAGAAATTGTTTTATTCAAACCATCATGATAAAATATATAACTAAATTATGTAGTGCCATATCTTATGTAAAATCATGAATTACTATAAAGGCCTAATCTTATTGTGTGTAATGATAATCATAATTTAGATATTTATCATTAAAAATCATTGATATTATATTTAGAATAATTCAAAATTCATTTTAGATGACATTAAATTCTTTCACAGTATGTTTTATAATTATACATAAAATCATCTTATGTAATGTATAACCATGAAACAATTTTTTTATACATCACTCATTTATGATAAAAAATGATATATTATTTTATTATTTAACAATTTTGTAATATTATTTTAATAATATAATACTTCAATATAACTATTAATTAACCAAAATATGACATTAATTATTATGATTTGTTTTTTACTTCAATCAATAATATACATATAAACTTCTGAATCATTATTAATCCTTTTACAACCATTACCATAGTCATGATTCATCAATTAAATAAATGATAACATAATTAAGGAATTTTAGAACACATAACATTATTAAATTATTTTGAAGAATCATGGTTCCCAAAATCTGAAATATTACACGTAATGATGTAGTTATCTACTGAATGATCATTTTCACAGAATAGAATGGTTATTTTCTCATATGATTATATTCAAATATAGTTGGAACATATTGTAATGAAATTTTCGTTAGAGACCATATCGGTCTATTTTATCCATGATAAAATTCCAATGACCATTTATAATTATGTGAAAATTAAATTTGATTATTATGATATATATATATATTTAGTGATTTAAATTGATGTTCATTATTACATATGATCACATTAATTTAGTATATGGAATTACACTATAATATTATCAGTTTTTTGAGACTTTTGGTGGTTTCTATTGAATTGTAATAGTAACACCCTAATAAAAAATAACTAAAAAGATGAATTTATTATGGTTTTTGTTATAACGACCCAAAAATTATAAATGATATTTGTTTCTGGAGAAACCGTGTGTCATATATTATCATACACAACAAAAACATATCTCTTTTTTAATGATATGTGTATGAAAGGTAAATGTGACCTTTGGGAATCAAGTGTTTTTTCCATTGGTCACATGTGACAGTTGGAATCTATACTCTTGGTAATATTTTTTATATTATATTTTGTAAGTAAAAATAACAAGGAATAATTAATATAGAAAGGAGAAATTATGGTCTCAACCAGTAGAGACATACCGTATGAAGACCATTTGTCGGAGTTTGGGAGGGAGGTAGAATAATTGGGGTTTTCTTTTAACTTATCCTAGTTCGATCTTCAACATGTGAAGCTTGAATGGTATCTCATACGGGAGAAGTTCATGTTGGTGAAAATTACCACTCGGTCAATGTTAGATGAGCTGCAATATATCACTATCGCATACCTTATCATAAGGTCTTATGCATCATACAAATGTGTTATAAGGGGTTATGTGTAATGACCTTAGTTAATTAATGCATTATTCATTTGTATAAATTAAACTTTTTTCCATCATTTTTATATTAACAATAGTTTTCATAGAAAAAAATATGATGAATTTCATAAATTAAATTTTGTACTCAAATTAAACATTTAAAAATATATTTTTTTATTAGAATGTATTTTTTATTAAACATATATTAATGAAAAATTATGATAAAAATAGTAATATGTAAACATTAATGATAAAATAATTTTATATTTTAAAGTGTATCTAAATTTTACTATGAATTTTCAATCTATTATGATATTTAATAAATAATGTTTTTTATACTTAAAATTTTTATTTCCCACATTTAAAGAATTTTAGGATAAAATAAATCTCTTTTTTTATATCATAACATCAAAATTAGGTTAGGGATAATTTTTTAGAATTTTAAAAAATGCATTCTTTTTCGATGAATTCTAAAAATAAACATTTAGTATGTCAATATCATTAATGATGTAGTAATTATGTAATAACTATTTAATAAATAATTAACAACAATAAAAGACCAAAAATATTTGTTTTTATTAATATCAATTATTTAATTATATTTTGATGAATTTCAAAACCTATAATTTACTTTCCAATATCTAAAATGGAATCATTAACATTAAGAAACTTATTTTTGTGGAAAATTTTATTTTCTCTGCTCAGAGAAGTAATATAAAATAATGACCAACAAATTTTTATTAAAAGAACATAAAATATGAACCATGTTTCCAAACCAAGGGTAAAATATCATTGGAAATCCAATGGTTTTTCATTTTCTGGAACCTTTGTTTCCAATGCCTATATTTAGAAATTTATAAACAAATATTTCACTTTTTCTATAAATTATCACCCATTTATAATTTTAATCTCATTACAAATACATTATCCAGATCACTTCTCTATTTATGTTCCATAATTATGTGTTATATATTTCATTGTCCAATTAACTTCTTTGGATCACATTATTTAATCCGTTTTTTGTAATTATTCTTTTATGAAAGAGATAACATTATCCCAATTTATAATACCCTATTTTATACTTGTTATGAAACCTGATTTAATTCTCAAAATTTTGATTTTATTATTAAAAATTTATATTTTATTTTCTTTCTATAAATTCAAAAACATATTCATTCTCTACAGGAATTAACCTAGATGTAAAAAAATATTTATTTTCATCATTTTTTAACATTATTAAAACCCACATTCCATTTCTGTGTGTTAAAATTATGTAATGATATTGTATTTAAGACCATTTTAAAATGTCGTGATTTTTTAATCTAAACTATTTCATTTATTCCATCAGGTATTTAGGAAATTCATTGTCATGATCTATGTGGATTTAATTAGTCAATACAAAATAAGGTTTCACCCTAAAATTGGTCCAATGAATTGGGTAATGATCTTAAATTTTAGAGTTGAGATGTTTTAAGAAAAATTAGTGAATAACATTGGAAATTTTTATGACACCTCCCTAAAAAATCATTTCTATATGATTATGAATTTATAATTTAAAGGATATATCCACATATAAATGTTATTATTAATGTAATTTTTAGTACTATATTCCTCATGTTCCCTTTACCATTCCATAATTATATTTCCAAGGTTCTTGTAGATATTCGACAAGGTCACTTGTAAACTCTTTCCCTTGATCTCCCTTATAAGATCTAATGGTCACCCCTTCCTTTGATGTATGATCCTACAATATGAGATGTAATATATTCACATATTTGAACCATGTAAGAATATATAAATATTTATTATAATAATTTTGTATGTTTTCTTTTATTTTATACATTATTTACAATAAACTAAACATTAAAATATCCTCTATTGGTACAATGTAATGATAATATATGTAATAAAATTGCGAGATTCCATATTTATCATTTGTATTAAAATAATATATTGGGTAATGTTCTTGGAGATATGTAGGGTATGTCGGACCATTATAGTATAAATAATTGGATATTTAATTGAATTTTCATTCATTTCTTTATATATTTTAATTATATATTTTCATTAAATATTTTGTAAGGTTTATATATTTTATTATTGTAAATTAAATATGAATTTATATATATATTTTAGTTAGATTCCATCATTATATATTAATTTATTAACAATTGAATGTCGAGATTGAAAATGGAGTTATACATTTGAAAAATCTAATTTATTAATGTTATTTATTTTCATTAATATAACAATTTATTTATTTTTTTATTAATTTTTAATGTAATATTCTGTAAATTGATATATTTAGTACGTAACTATCAGTTAGAAGCCTTTGGGATGTGGTGAGTCCTTAGTGAGTCATTTTAATGATTTAGACACTATAAGTTGTAATAGGATCCTAAAATGGATGTTAAAATTAATTCTATCTCTATCATTAAACATCCCCTCTCTCTCTATTAACTTTTTTCTAAAGGTGATAACACATTATTGATAATTAGGGATGTTTTATAATTTCAAATTTATAATCCATTTTCTATTGAAAAAACTTGTAGTTGCATTATTTTTTTACTATTAAAGTGGAATCATCATTAAATTTTCTATACATGATGGATTTACTCATAAAACATGCCTTTAAATATATATTTTATTTATTTAATATTTATTTCTATTATATATATCCTATTAAATATTCTTCCCATATTTTCACCTTTTGATATCTTTTTTATATGATTAAGGTTCCCTTTTTTGAATTTAATGTTTAGTGAGTTGTAGATATATTGATTGTTTTGATTCATCAGATGTTATATTAGAACTGTTTTTATGAATTTTGATTTACATGATATTTATGTCATTTTATTTTTGAAGGGGTTAAATCTTTTTAATTTTTATTCATGTGTTGTTATTTTTGTTATGGAATATCATTTATTAAAAATTATTACTAACCTATTTTACACTTATATCTAGTGAAAGATATCCATTTATTTGTAATACTACCAATATTTATATAGATAGAAATTATTATAATAAATATATTATATGGATTGAAATAATGTCATGGATTGAACCCATTTGGATCATATATTTGGTCTACAATGAATATTAGAGTATCCCATGAGTTTTCCTCAAATTTATCCTCTACTGGAATCTTTCCCCCAGTGTTATTTAACATGAAGATGGGTGCCATTTCCATAATATACCCTCCACAACATATATAAAAATATTAATAAAAATAACAATGTTATTAAATTTGGATTCGTTATAATCCCACAATACTTGAATATAGAATTAAAATACAAATACAATGATAAAAATACCAAATAGTCTAATGGAAATAACACCACAACCAATCCCTAACTCGATGATATTGTTTTCCACCTCAGCTGGACAACTCACCTGGTAGAACTGGAAGATATTATATATATTTATACATATTGGTTATTATAAATGGTATACTACTAAGGATTATACAAGAGATATCGAATCGAAAATATGAAATCTTAATACTATTGAGTTAATGACAACATAGAAGAATCAATTAGAACTGGTTACATAAACTAACAACTAGCCTCACCAATGACCACCCAATATGTATTTCTCCCAAGAATAGTACAATGATAAAATAATAATATTTTATAATTAATCACTATAAGCACATTACGACATGTTTTACATTCTAGTAACCCAAAATCAAACATATTGTGCTCATATTCCCTTCAATATCATACAAAAGAACATAGTAACTCAATCCATAATAAATTTCACATAATATATCCATATCATATTCATCATCCCATTACCATTTAACATTCCATGTCTCATCAAATATCATGCTACCACTATAAGGGGAAACATCAATTTGAGTTCTCAATATCTTTTCCGTCTACAATAAAGATGTTAGGGGAATACACTCAGAACCCAAAGCATTTTGGGTGTTGGTAATGCTACCCAAATCAGTTGTGCTATATATAAAAATCAAATGGAATCTAAATAATTTAAATATTATATAAAAACCCCTAGTACCAAGATTCCATTTTTATTCAACTCCATCATATCTTATACCAATCAATACAATCTCATCACTACACAGCACCATTGTATCCATTTATAACACAACAACGATCCCCAAAATGAATAGAAAATCCACAAAAAACACTCACGAAATTGAATTTATTCATAAAATTATTCTATGTATAGATTTACATTTTATAAAAAAAATAAGGTTCATTTTATTTCATATTAGTCGCCTTTTGAGAAAAACAATGAAAACCATCAACTACAATATTTCGTGCCAATATTAATTCACTTAAATAATCAATGATTTATTTCAAAACATGTGGTTATTATATTCTATCTAATATTGTATCATATTAATCATTAGAACCTATATTCTGTGGCCAAAATAATCAACCACATGGTCACACATCAACCATTCATGCCATTTTCTAATAAAAATACACACATTCCTCTTAATAACCATTTAATATCAATGGTATCCCCACAATAAAATTGTACACCCCCAACCAAATCATACTATAAATCCCAGTGAATTATTCATAACACATACTAGATTACCCATAAAAATAGTCAATATCACATCAATCAACTATCACAAAACCATCCCACAACACATCCAATAAAAACAACCATATCCCAACTTCCACCACACATGCCATCTGACCCATCTACCCAACACATTCTAACTAACAGTACCCCAAATACCCCACACAATAAATATAAAAAAAGAATTCTTCAATGTTTATCTTATTCACATAGCAACTGAACATTTCCAAAAAATACTAACAATGTATAAAACGCACATAAATACTAATTCCAGCAACAATAAATACCTCAACCCATTTTAATTTTCAAAAATATCATTACATTACCAAATGTACATAATACTAGTAATCATAAAATATATAAGTGATTTTCCTTTTATGAAAAGTGATTTTAAATAAAAATCACAACATCATTACACAAATATCAACATCAATAATGATTTTCATTTTTTAAGTAAAAAAGAACTAAGTGAAAGACGAATATCATGAATAACGGTAAACATATATGAATAATTCAAATAAAAAATATTTTTCCATAGTCTATATCATTATATTTATTAATAAAATTATTATTATTCATAAAAAATAAAAAAGCTTGAAATATCATTGATTCAAAAATAACTAGAACCCACCTGTGCAAACGCACGACATATTGAATTAATGGTTTTTATCTCAAAAAGAGAATTATTTTAGTAAAAGTAACCCACCAATAGTAATATTAAATAATTTTTAATCCCGAAGTCTATGAACATAAAAATGGAATAGCAGTAGATAAATTATGTACACACCAAAAAAATACTTGAAAAATAAAGGATATATAAAAAGAAATTTCTAATTTTTGAGGGTGGTTGCACATCACTTTCAAATGCATTCAAAGTCTTTCTTGATGGCCATAGTGGGTCAACACCTACGATACACATCACTACATTTCATTATAAGATTCACCTAACCGGAAATGCTAACATGATCCATAGAAAGAGTAATATGTGTATTGTTGTAACACCCCAAGATTTCATAGTGTGTTATTTCTTCAAAATAATTCAATAACATGCACTACATGCAACACCGAGTTCAATCACACCATGACTTACAAAAAAAATCCATTCAAAAGAGGTTATGAATATTATTATCTAAATTTTAAACTTTATATAATCCTTATAATTTTTGAATCCATATTATGAGTTTCTTAGATATAATGCAAGAACAAATTCATTTTCAGTATTGTACTTTTATCAACTTTTAATAGTGAACCCTTTTTAAATAAAATATTTTAAACTTTTTGACTAAATGGGGACATCAAAAAATTTAAAATGAAACATCCCAATCTTCCACAGTACGCTTTCTTTTGAATAATATAGTAGCGTGTGTTGTACGCAACTTCGAGTTTTAACACACACCACAACCGATCAAACTAGCCGTTGTGAATAGTAATACCTACTTTTCGAAATTATATATATTTTATATTATAAAATGGACTTCATTTCTGGATTAGGAATATATAATTTAGCCTAAGGTGAAATTTTGGTACTTTTCGGATAACTTTCATATTTTGATGAATAGTGAAAATTACTAAATTTTAATTAAAAAAAACTTTTTTAATCAAAATAATTAATAGTGATAAATTATGAATTTGAGTGGTTTTAAAGTATATGTAGAATATATTTTTACCATTTAATATAATGTTGGTCATTGGACATAATTTTACAATTAAACCGAACATAAACAAGTGTCAATCTTTTGATAGTTATTATCTCTTAAAAACACGCTTTTTTGTTTTGACAGCGGGAATTAATTTTAAATTAATTTCTGCCACTTATGTGTTTTGAATTTAGAAAAATGGATTCCATATTTGGAATCAGGATGTCCAAATTGTGTAAATAGGTAACTTTTATTTTTAGACATTTTGAATAATTACTCTGGTAAATATTTTATTTACCATGGTTAAGGGTAAATCTGGTAAATAAGGGTTAAAAAAATAATATTATAATAATACTAAATTACCCTAAAACGTGTCCTAGCCTTATTGGTTGATACATGTTCGACCATAGGCATCTCTGGGTCGATTTTGGGACCCCATGGATCCACTTGTAAGTGATAATGACACTTTATTTTAATTAAGTTAAAATGTATACAAAAATGACACAAGCATATATCTTTTAGAAAAAAAATTGTTACATAGGGTTATATATTTTGGATTTTAGAATATAAATATTCATTACAAATATAGAAAGATTTCCTACATAATTATATTTTATTTATAATTTTTAGACATTTAATAATTTATTTTATTTATGACACAATGATGATGCAGTAATTACTATAATAGTGAAAAATTAAAATAATTGATATTATAAATAACCAAATAAATATAATATGAGCCTTTTAATGAATTAAATTAATTATCTAGGATAATATGATATATTAGGATTGAATTGATTGACTTTTTTCGAAGTAAATCAATTTGTTATGAGTTTCACAAAAATCAACTATTGAATAGTGTCAAAATTGACACAAAAGAGTTCTTAAAACAAATATTATATTATTAATTGATATTAAATTCCTAAAAATCTAAGGTTCATCCAAGAGACTTATATCATGATAGGTGCATTATTAATGGACCACTTGGGGGTCGCTTGGATGTATGTAGTATGTTTATTAATCATATTATATAAAAATACGAAGAGACATTGTAAAAGTGAAACTAATTAACTTAGAGTTAATACTTAAAGGTAAGGTTAATATAAGTCCCAAAACCTATATAAATTCTATTGTATGAGTGGTTTTCGACCCATCCCCACCTTAACATTTAAATAATCAACTTTGGAGCCATTAGAAACCGAATATGAATTTATTATAAATTAATATTTCTAGCTTTTCCAAAGGTGCCCCTCACCCCCTTATAAAATGGCACTCCTCCTTCTCATTTATTCACACATTAAAAGCCTTTTGGTTCGGCCAAACTCTTCTCAAATACTCTCCCAACATCCCTCACTACAACCTAGGGGCCTTAGTTTGATCATAAATCCAACCTAAGGAGCCCTTTTGATCAAATCAAAAGGAAGAACCCGAAGAAGAGGTAATGATTTCACCACCCTTTTCCAAGTTCATTTATTCTTCCACTTCTTCTTCCTTTGTTGTTACCATTCTAAAATAATAACTCCAGTATCATATAGATAATGTGATGTTATTATAAATATGGTACAACCATATTCAGTATTCTATCCACCCTTTGAATAACATGTCACCATACGTGCGTACGTACGGCTTACCGTCTCCACGTCGTGGTGTAATTGTTATTCAATATAATATTATTTGTATGGGTATAATAATGATGTTTAACTCATGTAAATAATAAATATAACATGTTAATGATTCTGTATATATGATATACCATCCTTTTAATATTATTTTAATATCAATAGAATGATATTGTCGCTCGTGCGTACGTACGGACTACCGTCTCCATGAACGCGATGAGATTCATTCTCCATCGTATCCATTGAAGTATAATTATCATTTGATGATTTGAAAAATGATGTTTAAGGACTTGATATAATTATGGATATGAATAATATAGAACCTATCCTTTACAAACATGGCTTACATAACAAAACATATAAAAGAAAACAAGTAAGTTAACACTCGAAACAATGATAATACTAAGATATTATTATCAAATCAATATTAAAAGATCATATATGATATCATATTAATATATATGATTCTTGAATAATTTAATAACAATTATTTTACCATTATACCGGAGTTTAACCTACCCCAACCAAGGAAAAGTGAAAGGTAAGGGGTTTTCATCTCACTCCTTATTCCCGTGAGATTCATGCCATATTGCCACCATTACCTTTTTTGTGGTGTATGTACTGCCCATAATTATATTCTTTGTGTAATACACTCTAATTTATGTGTACTTACATATTCATTGTATGATACCTCTTTCATGGGTTGTATGTTTCATAAGTTACCAAATTGGTAAGGGTTATTTCACAATCTCTTCATTATCCGAGGTTGTTTATACGTAATAATCTACTGGGATCTCTTTATCATCCACATCCATGTTTCTTAATAATGTATTTCAAAACATTTTTACTATTTACAAGAATATGGGTTAAAGTCATTTATACCCTTATGTGTTTCGAAAGGAATCTTTCCGTCGTTTTCCAAACAAGGCACTTTTAACCTTTTCGACAAATTTAAGGTAAGAATGTTTTTTTTAACTTATACGGCGGGTGCGGCTATTTACCGCCGTAATAAAATCATCAAAGTTTTCCTTACAAGCTTATAAAAATATTTTAAAATTGAATGTATTATTTTATAATTATGTTATTTTTAAAATGATTTTAAAAAAAGAGATATTTCTCTAAAATAGTTTTGACTTCATCTATGTCAACATTCTTTGATGGCTTTTAAGATTATTTGAAGTTGATTTATTATGATACAAAACATCCATATTTTATTGAAGGTTTTGTGCTATTTTTGACTATGGATAAGTTATTCTTACGTCACTCATGGTTTTTGTTTAGATTATTGACATTTCATAAGTTATTTTTAATACAAATGTTTATGTTATATTTCAACCTTTCATTCAGATGAATGTGTTAGACAAGTACGATCCGGGTTGGGGACCGGTAAAAGTAAGCCCTTCGGTTTGGTCTCCGGTTATTAGAGGAACTCCGGTTTGGTCTCCAGTTATTAGAGGAACTCCGGGTTGGTGTCCGGTTATTAGAGGCACTCCAGGTTGGTGTCCGGTTATTAGAGGCACTCCGGGTTGGGTTCCGGTTACAGTTAGCCCCAAGGTCTTGGGACGAGGCCTTGACAAAGAAATTAAAGTTCATCATTATGCATTCCATCATTATGAAAGTGGTTATTGATTTTTCATGTGATTATTCGATTAGTAGAATATCCATGTATATAAGTAAATGGCATTATTTCATTTTATTTATGCCATACTATGTTGAAAGTTCTTGTTTGAAAGGCTTTTGTTTTAGTTATACATTGCCTTAAATGTTTATTCTTATTTATGAAAGTTTCCGCTATATTGTTATCCTTACTGGGCATTTGAGCTCACCCCTTTTCTATGTTTTATTTTTCCCAGGAAGTGAAGAAGTAAATTATGAATGACCTGCAGGGATATTATGTGGGGATATGAGTGTGGATTATGAAGACAATATGTTGTTGTAGTAGTTTTTCATTTTATGATGTAATGTAAGACTTATTAATATATCTAGTGTTTCCAAGACTACTAAACCAATCGGTCTTTCGAGATTTGATCTTTCTTGTGATCATGCCAATGTTATGTAATAATTCACCGACTCTGGGTAACTAGGGTCGGGGCGTTACAGTTGGTATTAGAGTAAGTTTAGTACAAACCTTGGAAGCTATATTTAGATAAACTCTGATTAGAGCACATAGACCTAAGATAAACTTTGAGGATTAGTATAGAAGAAATTCCTAGAATTTTGGTATTGTAGAGATTTTGTGAGTTTTCCGAGCAATACATCCCTGTCTGGATAAGAGCAGGTAGAGGCGGCTCTTGCACAGATGTACCTAGGGGTAAAACCCGAAAACACCGCTTTGGGCTAGACTCGAACGGGAACTGGTGCACGACAACGGGCCTTGCTGCACTCTTGGTTACGACACTCCCGGGGGACATGCTTAGGATAACTCTCATTTTCCTTACAAATCATTATGAAGGGTTTATGAGTATATACTTCCTTAAAGGAGACATTTTTATGATTATGGATTATATCCATAAACTATTTAATTTATGTTATGTGTTTTACAAATTTGGGATTAGGTATTGTTATTCATAAACTAATCTAATGTATGACATTGTTTAGAAATGGCGCCCAGTAGAAGGAATGAGAACTCTAGCAATGCACATGTTACAAAGAGAAAGAAGGATCATATATTTTATGGCCTTAAGCCAGAATTTACAAGAGAAATAGTCTCGCATGTATTATCATCATATGAAGAAATAATATCATGTGTTGATAAGATATGTAAAGAGTTTACTGAGTCCTATGGATTTGAAAGGAAGCAAGAGAAAAAAAGTATGGAAGAGAGAAAGATGGATAAAGGTAAGAGGGAAAAGAAGAATTTTCCCATATGTGGTAACTGTGGAAAGAAACACCATGGAACTTGCCTGAAAGGAATGGGAGTTTGTTATAAGTGTGGAGGAAAAGGGAACAATGTACGTGACTGCAAGGGTAAGAAAATGGTTTCAAATGTACAATGCTTCATTTGAAAGGAGTTTGGACACTACGCGAACCTATGTCCTAGTCATCAGACTATGCCGCAAATGATGCTATTGGATAATAATCATGTTATGATACTACCACAGATGAAGAGGAATGATTAGAGTTCTTATGTTGATTATGTCAATTGAGTGTTTTATCAACAATGTACTTGTTATAATAATTATGGAGTATATAAGGATTGTACTGCAGTACTATTTCATTAAGGACTTGAGATTGTGTGGAACAAAGAAAAGTGACTCAATAGAAGGTTAAATTTTTTGAAAATATATGGTTGATAGAAAGATAAACCATAATATGGTTCTGATACCGAGGTAGTGATTTTAGAATAATACATGATTGATTTGGATAAATTATATTGGATATTCTTGACTACCTTGAAGCTGATTAATTATTTGTCTATTCCATCATTGTTGGGGTTTAAAACATTTTTGTATTGATGAAGTATATCCAGCATTCTATATGGAATAAGGGAGCATGAATGTAATCAATAAAGATTATGGTAAATCAGGATGTTTCAGTGTATTAAAAGAATACATGATAAAGGTATTCATATGCTATTACGGGGTAAAAAGGATCTACATTATGTTTACCTTCCTTATAAATGTTGGACTGTGAGTTTGGACAGAAGTATTTTTGATAGTTCTAGTTTGGATTATTTTGGATTGCCATAAAAGGACAACCCAGAGGTCGGGCGGCAACCAGTCACGTCCGGCAAGGCTGCGAGACCTGAACCCGCAACCGAAGGGCGACAAGGGTGTATCACCTACCACTGGCCCACGAGATGTCCTGGATTAAATAATGTAGTTTTTTTTAAAAGATATGGTAGATTAATTATAAATTCATTTAATTGGAACCCTGTACGAATAGTATAAATAGAAAAAAAAATTACATTCTATTATCTTTTAGAGTGAAAGATGAGTTTGTGGTAGAAATTTATTAATCGATAAAACTCTAATTATAAAGTAAGTATATATCCTTATGATCTTAGCCAATCTCATAAATAAATTCCTCAACATTAATAAAAGGAACTTAGAACAAAAATGTTGTCCTAGATGGTACCTTAAATCATCACTAATTTATGGCTTTGGGATTTTTGGCCTTTTCATAGCCATGTTCTCTACCACTCTCCATCAGATAATTGATGGTTAGATTTCTCTTCCATATCCATATTTTCCTACATGGAACCCTAGTATGTGTTATTTTCGGTAATCATCATACTTTCCACTCTTTATTTTAAATATAGTCCTCGTTAATTCATTTTTCGATGTGGGATTTCAACTAAGATATTTTGAAACGTCAATAATGTGTTATCCTAATACCCTGTGTTTTGTTGAACCGATGGTATTTCAAATCATCATAGATTGATGAATTTAAGGACCTAAATTTTATACTTGTTTGTGATTGATGACCTCAATCACTACCTATAAATATTTACGTTTTAACTCCAATTATATGTCTCTAATTGCCACCAATGTTCTCCTAATCGAGATCATAATTTGGTGGTGACCCTTTCATTTCTCTTTTCCTCATATTAAGACTAAATTTTAGTAACCCAATTTCCGATGTGGGTTTTCCCACAAATATATTTTCTATTTTCAACCTTTTATTTTCGAAGAACAATTTCAAATTGCGAGGACGCAATTTATTGAAGGAGAGGAGAATGTAACACCCCAAGATTTCATAGTGTGTTATTTCTTCAAAATAATTCAATAACTTGCACTACACGCAACACCGAGTTCAATCAAACCATGACTTACAAAAAAAAGCCATTCAAAAGAGGTTATGAATAGTATTATCTAAATTTTAAACTTTATATAATCCTTATAATTTTAGAATCCATATTATGAGTTTCTTAGATATAATGGAAGAACAAATTCATTTTCAGTATTGCACTTTTATCAACTTTTAATAGTGAACCCTTTTTAAATAAAATATTTTAAACTTTTTGACTAAATGGGGACATCAAAAAATTTAAAATGAAACATCCCAAGCTTCCACAGTACGCTTTCCTTTGAATAATCCAGTAGCGTGTGTTGTACGCAACTTCGAGTTTTAACACACACCACAACCGATCAAACTAGCCGTTGTGAATAGTAATACATACTTTTCTAAATTATATATATTTTATATTTTAAAATGGAATTCATTTCTGGATTAGGAATATCGAATTTAGCCTAAGGTGAAATTTTGGTACTTTTCGGATAACTTTCATATTTTTATGAATAGTGAAAATTAATAAATTTTAATTACAAAAAACTTTTTTAATCAAAATAATTAATAGTGATAAATTATGAATTTGAGTGGTTTTAAAGTATATTTAGAATATATTTTTACCATTTAATATAATGTTGGTCATTGGACATAATTTTACAATTAAACCGAACATAAACAAGTGTTAATCTTTTGATAGTTATTATCTCTTAAAAACACGCTTTTTGTTTTGACAGCGGGAATTAATTTTCAATTAATTTCTGCCACTTCTGTGTTTTGAATTTAGAAAAATGTATTACATATTTGGAATCAGGATGTACAAATTGTGTAAATAGGTAACTTTTATTTTTAGACATTTTGAATAATTACTCTGGTAAATATTTTATTTACCATGGTTAAGGGTAAATCTGGTAAATAAGGGTTAAAAAAATAATATTATAATAATACTAAATTACCCTAAAACGTGTCCTAGACTTATTGGTTGAATCATGTTAGACCATAGGCATCATTGGGTCGATTTTGGGACCCCATGGATCCACTTGTAAGTGATAATGACACTTTATTTTAATTAAGTTAAAATGAATACAAAAATGACACAAGCATATATCTTTTAGCAAAACAATTGTTACATAGGGTTATATATGTTGGAATTTAGATTATAAATATTCATTAGAAATATAAAAAAATTTCCTACATAATGATATTTTATTTCTAATTTTTAGACATTAAATAATTTATTTTATTTACGACACAATGATGATGCAGTAATTACTATAATAGTGAAAAATTAAAATAATTGATAATATAAATAACCAAATAAATATAATATGAAACTTTTAATGAATTAAACTAATTTTATAGGATAATATGATATATTAGGATTGATTTACTTGACTTTGTTCGAAGTAATCAATCTGTTATGAGTTTCACAAAAATCAACTATTGAATAGTGTCAAAATTGACATAAAAGAGTTCTTAAAACAAATATTATATTATTAATTGATATTAACTTCCTAAAAATCTAAGGTTCGGCCAAGAGACTTATATCATGATAGTTTCATCATTAATGGACCACTTGGGGGTCTCATGGATGTATGTAGTAAGTTTATTAATCATATTATAAAAAAATACGAAGAGACATTGTTAAAGTGAAACTAATTAACTTAGAATTAATACTTAAAGATAAGGTTCATATAAGTCCCCAAACCTTTCTAAATTCTATTGGTTGAGTTTTTTTCGACCCATCCACACCTTAGCATTTAAATAATCAACTTTGGAGCTATTATAAACCGAATATGAATTTATTATAAATTAATATTTCTAGCTTTTCCAAAGGTGCCCCTCACCCATCTTATAAAAGGGCACTCCTTCTTCTCATTTCTTCACACCTTCAAAGCCTTTTGGTTCGGCCAAACTCTGCCCAAATACTCTCCCAACTTCCCTCACTACAACCTAGGGGCATTAGTTTTATCAGAAAGCCAACCTATGGATCCCTTTTGATCAAATCAAAAGGAAGAACCCGAAGAAGAGGTAATGATTTCACCACCCTTTTCCAAGTTCATTTCTTCTTCCACTTCTTCTTCCTTTGTTGTTACCATTCTAAAATAATAACTACAGTATCATATATATACTTTGATGTTATTATAAATATGGTACAATAATATTCAGTATTCTATCCACCCTTTGAATAACATGTCACCATACGTGCGTACGTATGGCTTACCGTCTCCACGTCGTGGTGTAATTGTTATTCAATATAATATTATTTGGATGGGTATAATAATGATGTTTAACTCATGTAAATAATAAATATAACATGTTAATGATTCTTTATATATGATATACCATGCTTTTATATATTATTTTAATATCAAAAGAATGATATTGTCGCTCGTGCGTACGTACGGACTACCGTCTCCACGAACGCGATGAGATTCATTCTCCATCGTATCCATTCAAGTATAATTATCATTTGATGATTTGAAAAATGATGTTTAAGGACTTGATATCATTCTGGATATGAATAATATACAACCTATCCCTTACAAACATGGCTTACATAACAAAACATATAAAATAAAACAATTAAGTTAACACCCGAAACAATGATAATACTATGATATTATTATCAAATCAATATTAAAAGATCATATATGATATCATATTAATATATATGATTCTTGAATAATTTAATAAAAATTATTTCACCATTATACAGGAGGTTAACCTACCCCAACCAAGGAAAAGTTCAAGGTAAAGGTTTTTCATCTCGCTCCTTATTCCCGTGAGATTCATGCCATATCGCCACCATTACCTTTTGTGTGGTGTATGTACTGCCCATAATTATATTCTTTGTGTAATACACTCTAATTTATGTGTACTTACATATTCATTGTATGATACCTCTTTCATGGGTTGTATGTTTCATAAGTTACCAAATTGGTAAGGGTTATTTCACAATCTCTTCATTATCCGAGGTTGTTTATACGTAATAATCTAATGGGATCTCTTTATCATCCACATCCATGTTTCTTAATAATGTATTTCAAAACATTTTTACTATTTACAAGAATATGGGTTAAAGTCATTTATACCCTTATGTGTTTCGAAAGGAATCTTTCCGTCGTTTTCCAAACAACGCACTTTTAACCTTTTCGACAAATTTAAGGTAAGAATGTTTTTTTAACTTAAACGGCGGGTGCGGTTATTTACCGCCGTAATAAAATCATCAAAGTTTTCCTTACAAGCTTATAAGAATATTTTCAAATTGAATTTATGATTTTATAATTATGTTACTTTTAAAATGATTTAAAAAAATGATATATTTCTCTAAAATAGTTTTGATTTCATCTATGTCAACATTTTTTGATGGCTTTTAAGCTTATTTGGAGTTGATTTATTATGATACAAAACATCCATATTTTATTGAAGGTTTTGTGCTATTTTTGACTATGGATAAGTTATTCTTATGTCACTCATGGTTTTTGTTTAGAGTATTGACATTTCATAAGTTATTTGTAATCCGAATGTTTATGTTATATTTCAACCTTTCATTCAGATGAATGTGTTAGACAAGTACGTTCCGGGTTGGGGACCGGTAAAAGTAAGCCCTCCGGTTTGGTCTCCGGTTATTAGAGGAACTCCGGTTTGGTCTCCGGTTATTAGAGGAACTCCGGGTTGGTGTCCGGTTATTACAGGCACTCCGAGTTGGTGTCCGGTTATTAGAGGCAATCTGGGTTGGGTTCCGGTTACAGTTAGCCCCAAGGTCTTGGGACGAGGCCTTGACAAAGAAATTAAAGTTCATCATTATGCATTCCATCATTATGAAAGTGGTTATTGATTTTTCATGTGATTATTCGATTAGTATAATATCCATGTGAATAAGTAAATGGCATAATTTCATTTTATTTATGCCATACTATTTTGAAAGTTCATGTTTGAAAGGCTTTCGTTTTAGTTATACATTGCCTTAAATGTTTATTCTTTTTTATGAAAGTTTCCGCTATATTGTTATCCTTACTGGGCATTTGAGCTCACCCATTTTCTATGTTTTATTTTTCCCAGGAAGTGAAGAAGTAAATTATGAATGACCTGCAGGGATATTATGTGGGGATATGAGTGTGGATTAGGAAGACAATATGTTGTTGTAGTAGTTTTTCATTTTATGATGTAATGTAAGACTTATGAATATATCTAGTGTTTCCAAGACTACTAAACCAATCGGTCTTTCGAGATTTGATCTTTCTTGTGATCATGCCAATGTTATGTAATAATGCACCGACTCTGGGTAACTAGGGTCGGGGCGTTACAATTGTAATTTGAACTGAAAGAAAAATATATTATAGAAGTGGTTCTAATAAAAAAATATGAACTGGGAAGAGGATTAATTTGAATACATGATGGGAAAATGCAATCTTCAATTACACCAAAATAAAGTTACATAGTCTGCTGGAACAAATTTTCATGATAATAAGTCTTAAAGCTTCATCATCATCCATAGAATACACTCTGCAGAGAAAAATAATTATATATATTAATAAATAGTAATGAATGTTTAAATATGAAAATCTAATCCAGCAATAAAAACAAAACAGTAAAAATAAAAATGACTGTTCTAGAATTGAACAGTATACAAAATATAGGATTGCAATACATTTTGACCAACTACATCGCTGGATTGTATAACACACTATTATAAATTCAAACATTACAAAGTTGTAATGTTTGTAAAGAATACAAACAATAAATGACAATGAAAATAGGTATAAAAAAAATGGTGTTTTGGCATAGTATACAAATATAAAAATCAGTGTTAAAAATATCGAAATACAAAGTAAATTATTTTCGAAGAAAATATAATAAATAGAAGATCATATTAGGTAATTTAAATAAGAACATGATTAGGAAATTGGACCAATTACCAAAAATTAGGTGACAACAGAAATTTGTTTGGGAATGGTAAATGAATGGTTTCGTAAAAAATAAAACATATTAATGGTGGACAAAAAATTAGATAAGATGATATTAAATGCAGGGTTGAAGACAGTGAGAAAGATTGGAGGCTACATGGTTCTATATAAATATTTTCATTAATGATTTCAAAGAAAATGACAGTACAGTGAGGGGATATAATCCAATAAAAATATGTGGTTCTACTTAATGTAGGGAACCATTACTATTTCTATCCAAATTTTAAATAGTATTCAACATGATAAATTTTGAAAACTACACATTATAAAATCAAACAAAAAGGGTTAATGTTTTTAAATTCTATTAAAAAAAATTAGCAATAATAAACATATTGATCACTTGTTTAATAAAGGTATGGAATTGTTGGTAGAGTATTGGAAAACATAGCTGAAAAATAATGTTTACAAGGCTCAAACTAGAATAACATAAAATGAAATGAATATTGTGTTGAAGAACAATATTGATGAGTGAATATAATATAGAAATGGAAGCATTCTTATTCTATTTTCACTGAAATCCAAAATACTAATGAAACTACATCAAATACCACATCATTTCCCTCATAAAGGCTTGTTCTTCCTAAAAATAAAATCATTTCAACATATATTGGAGATTTAATTAGGTAACTATATACAACACCAAGACTCGGGTATGAAAGATATATGGTTCTCCTACACATTTTATTTCATCCAAATAATTTACATCGATTTATGAATTTATATAGAATAAAATATGGATAAAATGGTTATGCACATATATTCTTGTATGCTAATGTGTTTATGTATGTAATATTTTCACATTTCAAAGTCATAAACATTTCATATGGAAATGTGTGCATATTGCAGTGTAATATTGAAGATTTGAACATATTGTAGTGCAGTGACTAATATTACATATTACAATGAATATATATACACTGCCTGTATAATATGAGCATGTCATATATTGTAGAGTATATATACATGTTTCATGGAGGAAATGTTAATGACTAATTAGGAAAATAATAATAATATTATTATATATTTAATCATGTAAACATATATTGGAGATTTAATCAGGTCACTATATACAACACCAAGACTCTGGTATGGAAGATATATTGTTCCCCTACATCGTTTTTTCATCAAAATAAGTTACATGGATTTATGCAT
Organism: Viscum album; assembly: GCA_963277665.1. NCBI lineage: Eukaryota > Viridiplantae > Streptophyta > Magnoliopsida > Santalales > Viscaceae > Viscum > Viscum album. Next base: position 833,909,235 of record OY728142.1, on the reverse strand, counting down.
TTATACAATCTAAAAATTGCATAAAAATGTTTTGTACATAAATGCTTGTATACTAAAGTGTTTTTGTATGCAATATCTTCACATTTCATAGTCTTAAATATTTTATATGGAAATGTGTGCATATTTTAGTTTAATATTTAAGATTAGAACATATTGTAGTGCAGTGAATAACATTACATATTACAATGCATATATATACACTGCCTCAATAATATAAGAATGCCATATATTGTAGAGTATATATACATGTATCATGGAGGAAATATTAATGAACAATTAGAAACAAAAATAATAATAATATTGTTGATTTAATCATGAAAACATATATTAGAGACTTAATTAGGCCTCAATATACAACACCAAGACTCTGGCATGTAATATATACGGTTCCCCTACACAGTTTTTTTTCACCCAAATATGTTACACGGATTTATACATTTATACAATATAAAATATTCATAATAAGGTTATGTACATTTATTATTTTATGCTAATGTGTTTTTGTATGTAATATCTTCACATTTCAATGTCTAAAATATTCCATATGGAAATGTGTTCGTATTGCAATGTAATATTGAATATTAGGAAATATTGTAGTGTAGTGAATAATATTACATATTATAATGCATATATATACACTGCCTCTATAATATGATCATGCCATATATTGCAGAGTATATATACATGTTTCCTAGAGGAAATGTTAATGAATAATTAGAAACAAAAAGAATAATAATATAGTAGAAGACTATTCCATAAATGTTCTGGTAGATAATGAAGTATTTCCCAGATCAACTTCTCAAGTGTTGTTGCTTGAAACTCCATGATAGGAATGCTCCTAGGAAAAACATAGGATAAAAATAGTTAGAAATTAAGTTTATTTTTTATAAAGATATTAAAGAGACTTGTTGAATATGACATATTACATACAATGTATTGAATATTTAAAAACATATTACATATTAAATTATTATTGTATATAACAGTGCATGTAATAGGATGCAAATGTGAAAAAAGCATAAGTCAATGATCACCGGTCTATAATAATAATTCAATCTTCCATCGTCTTCCACCTCAAGGTTGGTTATTGCACTATATATTAATTTGTTATATATATATATATATATATTTGTGTAAATATGTAATCATATATTGTGCATGGAGTTAATGGGACCATAATGGAATATTCAAATCAATAAAATTAATGTTGTCAGAAATAGAAAGACCTCAATGACATCCTCCATGATTTTCAATGCTTTGAACTATCATAGTTTATATTGACACATATTTTTTATTGAAAATTATAGATATATAAAACAATACAAAGAAACAAGTAAATGGAATTCATTACTTCTACCACATTTAGGATCTATCACTATTTGGTGGACCTATAATAGAAGAAAACATAATAATTTCAATATAATGGTTAATTTATTTCTGTTGCAGACATCTGATTTTAGAAATAAAATATATATTAATTGATAGTAGATATGGGCTTATAAAATGAACTCCTAATTCTCTGTAAATCATCAAGTAAAAGAAAATCGAGAAGTGTTTTTTATTTCCATTGGGAATGAGAGATATAGATGGGGTGTGGGAATTATATAACATACCTTCCAGAGGGTGGACATCAATGAAAAACATAGTGATGTTTGATAAAAAGTGTGCATTGAATAACTAAAAAAATAAAAATACAAGAAACATTAAATAACTATACAGCTCACCTCAAATATATTTTATTAGTAACAATCTAAAAAATAAAACATTATTATTCCTTAGAACTCACCATTTAACAATCATATTGTACAAATCACCTCTATTTCTGTACTACTTGGAAAAAATTGTCTAGTGTAGGGGAAGACAACAATCAGAATTGTGAAAGACAACATGCTTCATTCTCATCTGCAACACGAAACCATCCAAAAATGATTACAAAGATTCAACTAAAACAGTTCGCAATTAACATGTCTTGTTAGCAACATACTCAAAAATAGACACTAATATTTCATCATAGGTCCCATAAATTAAAATGTTCTTGGGGAAACAATTGCAACAATGAATTACTACTCATGAATTCCCATCAAGAAACTAGAAATCACTTCTTTAAAAAGCCCAAGAAAATATACAGTGTATCTACATGCTAAAACCTTGATTTATAGTGGAGAATAGTTTCAATTACATAAGTGTCCAAATAATTTGTATGAAGATGACTGGAAACTCATTGTAATCATTACATCATTAATTCCGCCGTCAATAAATTCCAAAAGACCAATTCCATCACCCTAGAGCACAACCTCACTATAGTAAATATTTTTAATTGAAATAACAACATTTTAATGATACATAGAAATGAAATATTAAAGAATAAGCATTCAAAATATAAATCTAAACAGGAAAATGAATAAAAAAATTTACACCTATGGAAGCCTAATGCATCAAAATATAGAGTGTATTATTTACTCAACACAATAAATAAGAGCACTAGTTTCACATAAAAATTAATAATAAAAATTCACACAATGATCATTAAATGATATTGAAATAATCCATAAATTTTAGGATGGTTGCGCCTAAAATTCCAAAGAGTGCATGGCCTCTAGTTAACATGAGATCATACATGATAAAAAACACGTCACACAATAATTCTCAGACATGGCCTTTATAAATATCCTTTTTACATTGTTGTATATAACTCAATCAATTTTAAATCACCACTATCAAATCAAGGATATCACTAAAGTGCCATCTTCTTATCATTTTACCTTTTTCAACAATTAATGAAGTAATAAAATTTATAGTAGGATCCTCCTATCACATTGTTATTTTTTTTGTATATATTCTCATGTATCAAAAGAGTAATGTGAGAAGACATGGAACATAGATAAAGGGTAATGACCATAGGATTAAACCATTTAATGTACGTCTATAAATGATAGATAAATTTAAAAAATAAAAAATTGTTTAAGAGAGTAAATTTATATGAAATATGGATAACATTATTCATCTCGCTACCCATATTCATTAACAGTTTGAAAATGTTCCCTATTCATCAGAAAAATACTACATAAGACATGTCACATTACATAAATGGTGTTAATAATATTTCCTATTCAAAACATTAGAGATGTAAAAAGGATAAAATTGGTTAATCATCGTTGTCAGAAGAAGGTACCATGCCCTGGACACTCCTATTAAATTCTCACTCTTATAGTCTTACCACCTAAATCCTGCACAAAAATGCCAATTATAAAAATATCACACCAAAAAGAGACATAAAAAGTGTTCTTGATGAAACCATAAATAAAAAAAGGGACAATCATATCAGCTGGATATCAAGAGAACAAAAATACTTATTTATTTCTTCCATGCTCATCATTGTTACGAAGCCAACCACTCATGAGAGTCTCAATTTTAACCCATATATGACTCTTTTAATTAAAAACCAACCCATATTTAGTGAATACATATTAATGAAAACAATTATTGTCTTTTCAACGCATATAGATTTTGTGAGGAAAATAAAATACATAGGGAGAGTGTTCTTATTGTTGGCTGACTACTGGATGAGATCATGTAATCCCCTAGGTTTTAAAAAAATAATATATGCACCTATTGTAAAAATCCATCGAGAATCTAATCTAAATATAGAAAATGTTATTAAATGACCAAAACAAATTCAGATGTGAGGCATTTTTTGTAGTGAACTACCATGTAAAATATTAACGTTCCTATTGTAAAGGAAAACTAGATTGTATAGTAAATTGAATCAATAAAAAAAGAATAAAATTCACCTCCCAAATGAAACCTAACTTCATCAATTCAACATGGTAGTAGTTTTGGTATGCCATTATAATTTTCTCCTGTAACATAATTCTTGTCTCCATAGCAGCAGCTATTAATTTTTTATTCCCTTATATGAAACAAAAAAATGTTAGTTGTTTCGTAAAATCAAAGAGTGGCATGTTATCCATGATATCAAGGAGGGAAAATTAACTAAAACGTGAATACATAACCCAATATAATCTTTTAAAAGGAAAAAAAACTACAACAGTAGTATGGTATTGAACTTTTTGGAAATGAAAAGCCTCGTTTTGCAGAACTAGATTAAATTCATTGGTTTGGTTTGGTTTCACATTAAAATATATCAATCCTCACACAGAATGTCAGCAAAACAAAGTTGTAAATGAAAAATATGAACTGATACATGTCGATATGTGAAGTTTTTCAGGATAGAGATGAATTTGAATCAACAACTAGGACTTATCTCTCCATGGCTAAAATTTTAAACAATGTAGAAATAAAGGAGTGAGAAAACACGAGTTTTGATGATGATATCCAAATCGAAACAATGAATGAAGATAAAATCCCATGAAAATGTTGAGTGGAGTTGAGGAGGTAGAGGGATGTGAGAAATGGGTTACCTAGTCGAGCCGTTATCTTATGCAGAGATCCACGCGTATTGATTGAGGGACGTCGACAACCATGATTTTTAGATAACCATTAGTCGATGCCAATAGTATCCTCATGAAGAATATTGAGATCCACAGTTAGTCATGGTCACTACTATAGAATGAGAGGAGGCAGAGGAGCCGGAGGTGGTGTAGGTAGAGAAAGTGGAGGCCGAGCAGGTGTAGCAGTTGGATGCAGAGGTGTCGGAGGTGGATGAGGATAAATAGGAGGTATAAAATGTGGTTATATACGGGAACCCTAGGTAGAGCGAAGTATCTGAAGATAGAGGAGGTGAAGGTGGAGCACATAGAGGTGGAGGTGCGGATGGAGAGGATTTTCGTGCAGGGTAGTGGGGGAAGGGAGTCGCGGAGGGGAGCAGGAGAGGGGAGTTGAGGAGAGCAGTTGGAACACTAATAGAAAAGGTGGGTTAGGGTAATGCGTATGTTGGAGATGAAAATGGAGTGAAAATGGCAGGGTTTGAGTGGATATCAGAGGGTGTAATGGTAATTGGAAACATGAATTAGGTGATGTGGTTTATTGTGGTGGTGACACATCAGTTGGGGAACACCCCAGTTTGTAGATATAGTAGATGTGGGAGATCTCTTAAATCCCCTACATCAACTTAAAGCATTAATGATCACTGCACAAGTACCACAATGTGAATAGATGATCTTGGAGAATGGATCACATGAAAGGAATATAAAAAACCATGAACATAGATATAATAATCATCTTCACATAACAACATCACCCAAATAAACATCTTCCACAACAATAGCCTTCCCAAAGATAAGATAAACATAAAATCCAAAAAAATAGGAATCACTCATTTTTAATGGTAGAATTCAAATTATCATGAAGATATTGAACAAAATATTCTAAAGGAATGTCATGAAACTCCAAATATGAAACATAGGTCATTGAATATTTGATATAATTATATCTAAAAATGGAAACAATTGATGTGGGAAACAATTTATACCCCTGATAAAAAAACATAGTCTCATAATGTGACATACATGACCACACATTGACATAAAGAAAATATACTTAATGATGGTGTGGAAATTCATCATCACATTTAAAGGGGTACCAAACCATCAAAGAACCCATATTCCTGCCAAAACATATCTAAATCCACATCATCATAAACATAGTCAAAACCTATGATCTAAATCAAAAGATGATGGATTTCATGGTGACCCAAAACACTAAACTATGTCATCACATGAGATAGAATATCATACAATGATAATAAAAATAATCACATGAAAAATAATTGAGTAATGATATATATGAAAACATCAAAAACACAACATATTTTATAGTAAATTATTTTATTACAATTATATGAGTGTTCCACCATATATAGCTTTAGAAAAACTTCACCTCGTATGAAAATACATTATTTTATTAATTTTCATTTAACACTATGAACAATATGTTTGAAGGATTATCCATTATGGATAGTTCAAGAACAAACCATGGAACCAAGAGTCACATAGTAACTCTTTACTCCCTATTGAAGTATTTCATTTAAAATAACGATTCTTCCTCCATGATCTCCCATCACATCAAACTACAAAATTCCTATAATAAAATGTTCTATAATGTTCAAGTATATTTCATTAGAAACCTCAGAAATTATTATCATACATTAATATTAATATCAATCCAGCACCATAAACCACATACACCACTATAAAAACTCCCCCTATGAGATATTGTAACTCCCTGAGATTTTTTTGTAGGTTACTTCATCAAAGTAATTCAATAGCTTGCGCTACACGCAACACTGAGTTTGAGCGCATAAAAACTTACCAAATTAGCCATTCAAAAAGTGGTTATGAATAGTATTAATTACATTTTGATATGTTGTATACTTTATAAATTTTTAACATCCAAATTCTGTGTTTCTTAATCATATTATAAGAACAAACTCATTTTTTCAGATAAAAGAATTATTTTTCCAAAAATGCAACGCTACCGTCTTTTATTGGAGAAGCCTTTTTAAATCCAATATTTGACTGTTTTATATATTTAATTTAATGAAAATAAATTCTTATTTTCAATAATGACATAATATTTTATTTTGGACGAATTTTTTGTATATTTTTGATTACTTTCATATTTTGATGATTATTGAAAAATACTACTTTTTAATTGAAACTATTTCTTGTATTAAATATAATTAAGAGTGTTAAATTAGGAATTTTAATGGGTTTTAAGTATAATTAGATTATATTTTAATCATTTAATTCATTTCAGGTCATTATGAGTAATTTCACAATTAAATTTGACATTAACACATGTCAATGTTTTGATAATTTTAACTTTTTTAGAAACCCGCTTTTCGGTTTTGACAATGGGAATTAAAAAAATTAATAAATTCAACTTCTATGTATTGAATTTGGTAAAATGGACTTCATTTTTTAATTTGTAATATCAAAATTAGCTTAATGATAATTTTTTGTATTTTTTAGAAAACACCGATTTTTTGTGAATAGTGATAAAGAACTGAATTATTGGTTAAAACCAACTTTTTATTTAAATAATTAGTTGTTTTATATTAATTTATTTTAGGTTAAAATAGATAAATAATACCTATATATGTTCAATTTAATTCATTGGAGTCATTTGATAATAATTTTGGATATATAAAATTTTATTGAACTTTTTATCGTCTTTTACCCACCTCTTAGGATCATTTGAAATTTGGTATAAATATTAATTTCACTAATTATATGAGTTGAATTTAAAAAATATGAGTGACACGGTTAATATCAATAAGTAAAATTTGGTTATATAAGATGAAAATATTTTTTTTGTGAATAGTATCGTTCAAATTTTATTTACCATGGTTAAAAGTAAATAGGGTAATTAAGGGTAAAAATGATATTATTATTATCCTAACACATGTCCTGATTCTATCAAATAAGTGTAATTCTTCCAAAAACAACCTTAGGAATAAAAAATAATCCTTTAGGTCCTCTTGGATTAGAGTATGATATTTATTATTATTTTATTTAAAGAAGAGTTAAAAGAGTAAAATTCATTGATTAATAAGTAAACCGTTTTTAATATAGTGTTATACATTATATAAATTTCACTATAAATATTCATTGTAATGATAAAAAGATTTCATACATAATTATATTTTATTTTTAATTTTTAGGAATTATATAATTTAAGTTATCTATGACACAATGATGACTCAGTATTTACCTTAATAATTAAATATAAAATAATTGATATTGTAAATATTAAAAAAATGATAATTGGGAATTTTGAGGAATTCCACAAAATTTATAGGTTAATACTACATGTTAGGATTTCATATATTAATTTATTTTGATGTAATAAAGTTTTTAGGACTTTAACACAAATCATTTTTTAAATAATTTCAAAATTAACATGAATTAGTTTTTAAACAAATACTATATTATAGGTTGATATAATACTCCTAAAAATATAAGGCTTGAAAAAAGGGATACCCCATATAAGGGATTTAGTGTTTGCTATTGATCTCCTCCCAGGTTCCAAAGCACTTTCCCTTATGTATTATATGATGGAACCAATAGAGTTAAGGAAACTGAATGTGATGTTAGAGGATATAGAAAGAAAAGGTTTCATTCATCCAAGTACATCTATGTGGGCAGCACCAATCTTGATTATGAATAAAGTAGATGAAACTCTTCATATGTGCATTGATTATCATTATCATAACCATGTTATGATAAAGAATTCAAATCCACTACCTCACATAGATGATCTATTAAATAAAATGAGGGGTTGTAAGTGGTTCTTGAAGATTAAATTATGATTAGGGTATAATCAATTTCTTTTTTAGAAGGAAGATTTACCAATGATAACTTTTAGAAGTATATATGGCCACAACGAATATGTAGTCATGCATTTCGGTAAAAAAAATTCCCCAGTGGTCATCATAGCGTTGATGAATCAGATATTTCAGTGATATCAAGAATGATTTTTGTGTTGTTTTTTATGACATCTCGGTGTATTTAATGACTAGTTATGAATATGATCCACACTTGGATAGAGTGTTTCTAATCTTGATTGATCACCATTTTTATGACAAACTGTCAATGTGTAATTTTTTATACAAGGGTTACCATTTCTTGGAATATTTATTTCGAATACTGGTGTTTCCATAGACCCTTAAAAGATACATGTTTTTATCCGGTTACAAACACTGAATAATTTCATTGAGATATGATGTTTTCTTGGTCTATCTAGATACTATAGATGCATTGTGCATGAATTTTCATGACTATCCTCTAAAATGAAAACTCTAACTAAGAAGAATTCTCCATTCTAATGAAATATGAATCTATGAAATATTTCTAGATGTTTATAATTCTTCTTACATTGGCACCTACCCTAATTTTTCTAGAACAGGGATAGCGGTATATGTTGTATTGTGTTTCTTTAGGGCATTGTTTGGGGTATTTTCTCATGCATGGAGACCATGTTGTGGCTTATGAATTTGATTTTTCATGAAAAGAATTACCCAAAACATGATTTTGAGATAATTATAGTCATCCATGCCCTAAATATTTGGTTCCATTATATATTTGGTGAGAAATTCAAGGTTTTCAGATATCATAAGAGTCTGAAAAACGTTTTCTCACAACAAGATTTAAATAGTTGGAAAAGGAGATCGATGGAGTATCTCCAGATGATTGACATTGACCGTATGTATGCACAAAGAAAAGAGAATTCAGAGTAAAATGAACTAAGCCAAAATTAAAATACATAGTTGGAAATGGTGGCTTCAGATGAATGGCAGTTGAGGTCGTGCCTAGCCGACAAGCATGTGCATTGTGAAGACTAATGTGATGTTGCATTTTTCTTTTAATCTATTCTAGTTCTACAGTTTTAAATATAGTTCAAGAGGAACAACGGTATGATGTTGAATGCTAGGTTATATGTTCAAAACTTAATTGTGGGGAGAGTATTGAAGGTTGGAAACATGATGGTAATGCAATGATGTGGTATAATTATCATATTTTTTAACTGATAGCTTTTTAAGAAAAACTTCTACATAGTTATCACCATTCGATATGGGATTTCCATCTAGTTACATAGAATATGTTTAAGGTGTTGAATGCACATTTTTGGTGGAGTATCATGGAATGTAATATTTCTATGTTCATCTCAAAGTGATCAACATTTTAGAAAGTTAAGGGAGGGCATCAAAGAGAAGATAGCATCTTTTACTCTTTTCTGATCCCACTGTGGAAATGGGAGAATATATATGTGGATTTTGTTACAGGCCACTAAATGTTTTTTGGAAACATGATGATATATGGGTGATAGTGTGTAACTTAACATTTCAGCCCATTTTATTCATATTCTTTAAACTAATATGGTGTATGGTCTTTCCAAAATCTATATCCAAGTATTTTTAATGAGACTTGATGTAAATGTTTCAATCATGTGACATTGAGATTTGATGTTCACATCTTGCTTCAATATATCCTTACAAAAATCCACTGTAACTCAGTTGAAATGATAAAAATATACCATCCAAAGATAGACGACCATTCTTAAGGAGTGATACAAACATTGGAAAACATGATTCAAGCTTGTTTAATTTGTTTTTAGTGTCTTCTAGGAGGAGCAGCTTCTCATAGTGGATGTTTCATATAATAATAGCTATCATGCCTTATACATATGGCCCCATATTGAAGCATTATACAAGTTTCCTTATCATTATCCACTGTTCTGTGTGAAACAAAGGTGAAACCACTTTTTTGGGGCCTAGTACTATCCAGGAATCAATGAAGAAAATATCATTTATTTGAAATATAATGGAGGAAGAACAATGTTTTTATAAAACATATGAAAACCAACGTTGACGATCATTGTCCTTTTTAGTGGGTGATCAAGTGTTCATAATGATTTCTCCCAGGATAAGAAATCATTTTTTTAGAAAAAGGTAATGTTACATCCATTACATATAGACCCCTTTAAGATATGAGAATGAGTTTTAATGGCAGAATACATGTCAGAACTACCACAACAATTCAGTTTGGTGCACAATGTGATCCACATATCTCAGTTGAAGAAGTATCATATCGATACTGACCATGTGATCAGATGGGATCACATAGAAATATAACCTGATGCTTCATTAGAAAATATACCAGGGAAGATTGTGGATAAGAAAGATAGAGTCTATACTTGGAAAAGAATTGGCATAGTGCAAGTTTTATGGAAACTTGGTCAGATTCAGAAAGAGACTGGGGAACATGAGAATGAAAATAATGAGTAGTGGTCAAAACAATTTTTGTGCAGCAATGGATTTCTACATTATATGGATGGATTGAACATATGTGGGGATGATTTAGTAACCCCAGTATCGGATATGTAACTCTTTCATCATGGTTTTATGTAATAAGGGTGTTTTATTGAAGGTGTGTGGTTTTGAATAGGTTTACAGAATAAAAGATGGTGCGTCTATAAAATATGGGATTTTTATAAAATAGGGAGTCACATAAAAGAAGATGTTACCATAAAATATGGTGTTTCCCAAAAAGGGGATGTTTGATTAAAATATAGGGTTTCCATACAAGTGGTTGTTTCGATAAAATATGGTATTTCTATAGAACTTTGTGTTTCCATAAAGGTGGGTATTTCTGTAAAATTTTATGCTTATAAAAAATTAAGAATTTTCATAAAAAGGGTGTCTATAAAAAATGGTAAGGGTGAATTATGGGAGTGTTTTGGGGGACTTGGAAGGTGTTTTGGGGCCAAAAGGAAGGTTACACAGTCTATGCCCGGTTAACCCAAAATGTGTTGTCCACCCATGCATAGAGGTCAATACTAGATCCTATTTTATAGGAAAATTCTAATATTTCTCTAATTATTTCTTTTTTCATTAAAACATACCATAATTTTATATTTCTTTCCATCTATGTTTGAAAAACTTTTTCCACATGATTTAGACCCTACCTAGAGCCCTCCCTTTGTGTTTTCAATCCCGATTCTCACAGTAGGTGTCGGATCATCATCAATTTTCTCCTGTTTTCATAGATCTCATTATCCCCTATTATTTTCATAGATCTACACATAATTTAGCTAGATCTATGATTTATAACATATAAAAATGAAATATCTAGTGTTGTTCTTGATATTTTAGGATATTTAAGATGTTTTCTAGAATCTTGATCAGATTCTTGAGGTATGTCACCATTCATTCACATTTTGTCAGGTTTTTTTAGATCTACTTAGATCAACTTCTCTTATCCCATTTATATATATTATATACACCTTTTATAGGAATATATACATTTGTGGATGACAAATTATCCAAGATTCATTCGTGATCTTTCTAGGAGAAGAGACTATTGATCATTCTTTGAGAATCGACCCTGCTTCTTGTGCGTCCTTCCTTCATTGCCGAGTCTCGTCAAACATTCTAGGAAGTTGGCATCAGTCTTGTATCGAAATTATAGAATTGATTGGATTACATAAATTTTTTTAAATTGGATAATATTTATTGTGAAATCCTTTTTCAATAGAATGAATAAATCTATATATTGATTATTTATTATCTTTTGGTAGATTTGTGAGATCATGATAAATTATCATGAAAATTGTTTTAGTTTCTTGATTTTAAAATAATTATTCTAAATGGTGGATTTTAGACAAATTTTATATTGTTTTATTTGGAAATGTGTTTTCATTATGATGGATTTAATGAAAACGGTTTTCAATAAAAAGTTGATTTCATGGAAAGGGTTGTTTTGGATGATATTTAGTAGATCGATGAGAAACAACTCATGAGTATGGATATTTAAAAATGATGCATGATTTGTTTGTTCATGGGTGTGTGTAATGGATCAGGTATGAAAACCATGTATATTTCAAAATTATTTTCAATATATTTTAGTATTTTTATTAAATTTTATATTTTGGGGAAAAAATGGTTTTAACTACACTTGGACACTTTTGTTGAATTTTTTTTGAACTTGCTCATATTTAGTTATATACTGTGTAAGAAATTTATTTTTAATGAACTTGTTTATAATAATGTTTTTAAATCATCTGTCCTTGTGGTGTGAGTAATGATTTTATTTGGTGATATCCTACTAAGTTTTATAATCATCCATACGTTGGCACTTTGGTTCTTTTGTTGATGATATCTTCTAGGACATGGGAAAAAGTAATGTTTCACACATTTTTAGAATCAAATCATGATGGTCAGGCTGTTGGGTGATCCTAGAGAATGAGACACTTGGAGAATGGAGTCTTATGGTCTTCATCAAGTCTTCAGTTTTTTTATGTTTATGTTGATATTTTTGGATTATTCTGTTGTTGCATAATATTTAGTTGTTTTGATATGAAAAAAGTAATTGACATGTCTTACTTTTATTCATTAATCATATAGAGAGTTGTTCAGTTAAAGATTTCATGGTTTATTGTTTTATTATAAAAGGGAAAATCATCCCCAACTTTCATTGAATCCCTAATCTATTTATTTACAGACTTTAGAATCATAGGGAGGTTACATAAGGCCTAGTAATGATTTGTTGAATTCTCATGCCAATGAGAATTGTCATGTGATTACACTAGTGGAACCCGATACTCAATCCATGCTTAGATTAGACATAAAGATGTCTCATGATCCCCATTATTGTTCAATAACCACAAATTTGAGATACTTCTCATATACATATCAATACCATGATTGTGATACTCAAATAGTATCTTCCTACAAGGATCATCCACCTCAATCACCTCAACCATCCAATTGTTGACTGGTTCAGCCTATTAAACCTCAACAACCTAAAATACAAAAAGCCATTAAGAGTCCAAAACCATTGTAAAAAGAATAAAATAGTAATGCCTAATGTTTTTAGTATTTATTTTATACTAATTAAATACTATTTTTAAAATCTAATTTCACACAAAACAACTGACTAAAAATAAACGGGATAAATTTTGTTAGGATAAAATCTTAAATAAATAATGTGACCATTCTAACATTAGTCATTGAAATGGAAGGGATAAATAGAATTTATGAAATTATATTATCTAAGTATAAGAAAAATAAAAATTAATTTAAAAAAGAAGTAAATTTATAAAATTTAGTTAGTGTATAAAATTATAATTATATCATTTTATGTAGAAACATTTATTATCTTAAAAAATCCTCTTTATGGAAATTTGTTTATATTGGATGAACATAAATATATAGCTATTTATTTACTATAATGATATTATAGAGATGAAAAATGGATGAATAATTATTTAATTATTAATATATATAAATTTAATATAAAATAGTTAATATTCATAAAATCTACTTCAAATTAAAACAGTTTTCCATTATGTTTTATATTACCAATTGAAAAATAAATGTACAAAAATGTGAATTTTAATTTCAAAAAATTAACTTCATTTTTGGATTATGTATGTCAATATTTTATTGTGATGATTTTTTCTGTTTATTTATGAAGATTGTTTTGTGACGTAAAAAACGACAGTATCGTAATTATAAATAACATGACCTTAAAGACATCAATTAGATTCAATTATGAGTAAATTTTTTCTGAAAAGAAAATTCTTGATAAAATATAAATTTTAATGATAAAATTATACTTTTAAAAATAGGTATTTATTTACAAACCTATAATCTCATTTTGAATCATATATTAAACTATACAACCTATTTTTTTACTTATAGATTCATTATCTTAATATTATTTTTACCACCATTATAAATTTAATATTATGAAATATATTTTATATTTGGAATTTTAATATGTAAATTATCAAATAAGAATAAACTTATTTTTAGTTATAAAAATTAGTTACCATGAAAAAAAATTTATTGTGGAGAAATAAACTTATAGTTAAATGTTTAAACTATGGTGAAAATAATTAAAATTAATAAAAAAAATTATTAGATTTTTTTGAGTAGGATATATCCATAATAATATTGTATTTATTATTTCAAAATTTTGGAACTAATTAATTTAAATAGTTATATGTAAATTTATATTTTTAGAATAAATCCACACCCTTCAATTATAAAATGATACTTCTACCACACCTTTATATACAATCTAAAATTTGAATTATTCGTGAACCACTTCTTCTATAAACATATCCTAGTGAATTATACCATTTTGATCCCCTTGATTGAAAAAAGGTCCTAAATCACCTATTTTCAAGTGGAATGCCTAGAGAAGGTCGACACTCTGAAATTAAGTACAAATAACTTGATATCATTTTTTCTCTCTATCATTATCCCCCAAATAAATTTTTGTTTTATAATATAATGAAATACGTATTGTGAATTTACAATAATATTATTATATTAATATTATAAACATTATCTACCCACCTATCTTCCATAGAAATACTTAAAATATCGTTTGTTCATATTTGATTACTACCACATCTACAATTAAACATACAGATTTTTTTATAAAATACTAACTTTGTTGGTTATAAAATTGTATTTATTGAATAAGATATATATTTATAACTTTTTTCATATTATTAATGTATAATCCATTTTCTACATTTCATATGTTCTTTGAGAAATAATAATGTAATCTATGTATAAGTGATGACAACCGATTCAATTGATCGATGTATTTCATTTTCCACACCAACCTACATATCTGATTAAAATAATTTATATTTTAAATTAACGTGATTTTATGACATTTTTAATGTTTTATAAAGGGTAATGTTAACACATAATGTTTTATTAAAACATTAATAATTTTCAATCATAATTAATAAAAAAGAATCTTGTTACTGATTCTTTCATTAAAATTCATTTATAACTTTTTAATGTAATGGAATTAAATATTTAGAAATAATAATAGATATTCTCTTATAGATACTTGGATAATATTTTAATGATTCGCTTGGTTTTAATTAATATGTTTCTCATCGATAGTTTAATGAAAATGTGAAACCATAAAATTTTTTGGTGAATAAGATAAACTATAAATAATTCATAATTATATAAAAAATTATTATAAAGAAAAAATATATATAGTTTAATATATATTAATAATGTTTTAAAATATGGGGTTAATATTTTTTTACTCTGCAGAATGTTAAAATACATTTTTGGAAGTTGGGAGTTATGGTAAGGGCCTTATATTAAATTTTCTTATTTGATAATCGTCTTGTGTTATACACCTATTTTTGTTCATATGTTGCATACAACGCCTATTTGAAGCAATATATGATTTTTACCTCATAATTAATTGTATTTATATTTATATTTAATTTTTTCTATATCAACATATTATTAATAACAAGTTTTATAAGCCATAATGGGTTTTCAAGTCATGTTTTTCATTCTTTGGTACATATTATATAATCATCCTATTTTTTATTAAGTGGGTTGTATAATTTTATGTTGATTATTTTATCAAAATATTATGAAATTATTAGTATTAAATATCCCTAACATGTTCTATCATCATGAGAATTTGATTTTGGAAATACTAATCATATAAGTAATTTGATAAATACATTTTCCCTTAATCTAGTTTTCATAAATCATAACCTACAAAATTTTTGTGATATATATTTATTATATACATTGATAGTGTTATATATTTTTTTATACTAAATTTATAAGTAATTAATATTTAGAAATAAAATTATTCTTCATGAATTATTTTTTAGAAAAAGTTTATGTTGTTAAGATTATTTCACATCCTCTTTCATGGTTCATTCTCTTTCATGTCCATATTAATTCATTAATAAATTGTTTTAATTCATTAATATGAATCCCAAATATATATTATATATTTTTATATTCTAATTTAACAATACCACTTTTCAAAATAATTTTTTAATATCCTTTTAATAAAGTGGGTTTCAATGAAGTCAATATAAAACATCAAAAACAAGGTTACATTGATGATCATGTATTAAATCTATAACTTAAAATTTCAATTTTTAAAATATTTACATTATATTAAAGGATATGATTTGGGGATTATTTTAAATTTATTTCAATTTTTGTTACATTACATTCTTGAAAGTGGTTTTCTAAAATTAATTTGTAATTTAATTTGTTCATAATAATGTTCAAAAATGTTTTCTAAGAACACTTTTCAGGGTATAATTATCATTTTGGCTAATATATAATATATCTATATAATTTAGAATAATGATATCTGAATTGATTTCTAAATTCTCCTATTAAATACTTCTTTGGGGTTATCAAATTTTACATATCAACAAATCTGACCACTGAGGTCATTTTTTCTGATACCATTTGGAAATGTTTCGAAACTCATTTTTCCATCGGTTCATCATGGTATGAATTTTTTGTTGAAAAAATAGTTTATCAATTACCATCATGAGATTGGTGGGTTATTATATAGTCCTTTGATAATTTGTTATTGATTTTATCTCATGGGATAAAAATCATTTGTGTGGTTGTATTTTCGATTAAATATATACCCAAAGACACAAATTTGTGTATTTATGGTAAATTATGTCTAAAAATAATAAATGTGAGTCTATATTGGGTTGTATAATACAAAAAACATGGTTGTATTCAGGGTAAACTATAGTCACAAATATTGTGTGTGAGTGTATATTCGGTCATCTATTTTCACAAAGATTGTGTGTGGGTGTATCTGGGTTCAAATATTCTCATAAATAATATGACTGGGTCTATTTGTGGTTAGATATTCACATAGAGATTATTCATGAGTTTATTTGATGTTAGATATGCTCACTAATATTTTCTGTGATCATAAACGTGAATGGATATGATCAGAATGTCTAGTTTTCAATTCTTACATTAATTCAATATTTTTATATGGTATGTAATTTTTTTCCCATATTAAATAATGATTAAATATTTTATTCAAAATCCTAAAAAATGTTATAAATTTGATCATTTGTTATATCATGTACATATATCTTGAATTCCAGGAAAATATTATTATATTTGTTATTTAAATAGTATATTTCTCCCATGTTTATGTATCTAATACAATTTTGATCTAATAATTTATGATATATTGACATGTTTTCCCTAACTATGCATTTGATCTCACTAAATTCTTATGTTTTCAATTTTCTAGATTACTAATATGATTTTATCTTTTGGAAATTCTATAAGAGTGTAAAATGTGGTCAGATTATGGAGAAATGTTCCCAACTATCATGAAATATTTGTTTTAATTTTTTAATCACATAAAAAACTAAAAAATTCAATCTTGGGATTAATATATTTTTATGATTTGAAAATTTTAAAATGTTAAAATAATTATTAACATATGAATGTTTATCATGATAAAACTCACAAAGTGAAATATCCAATTAAGTATTTTCTATTTTTAGCACGAGATTTGTGTGTTCGGTTCATTGTAATCTAACTAGGTATCTATGTTAGGTTTATTATTGGTGGTGACTAATTTTAATGTTATATGGGATTGGGGATTATAAACATCAATGAAAGACCAATTTATATTTGTATGTATAGGATAACATCTTAATGTTTTGATAAATTCTATATATTTTGGTTTCATTATAATGAAATTTATATCTACATAAAAAAGTTGATACCGAAACTGAAAAAAATGCACCGATGGTTAATAAACTCAAATTTTCTAATGGGTATTAACTTGATCTTCACCCATCTCATGACATAGAGTCCAAAATACAAACCTATTTTAACACTCCCAATGAGTAAATTTGTTTATTCATTTTGTCTTTTGGATCCTTTATGAATGATATAAATGGAAATTTAGGATTAAATATATAACAATTTTTTTATAGAAATTAATAGGTATACATCTCGAGTAAACCTAGATTATATACCCACATATATCAATATATAATTCCCCCTTACATAATAATATGTTTGATTGTGTGTACTACATATGAAAAAATGCATAAATATAGTGACACATAATAGAAATTTTATTATTAAAATATGAGTGTTGTAACCTTTTAATTGGATTGGTGATTATGAATATGAATATACATAGTATGAAATTTATTTATAATTATTTCCTCTAATGAAATGAATAATAAATTATAGATTGAGTATCAAATGGTTGTAAATTATCATAATTCTTTATGAAGGCAAGAGATATATATATTCAAAATCTTTATTTATGTGAAAAAATTATTTTTATGTTAATATATTAAGTTAATCCACATTCATAACTTATTCTATTTAAGGATGTGTATTATAAATCTATTGGAATTAATTATCATTCATTTAATTATCATTAATAGACATGTAATGAGAATAATTTAATTTTATAAATCATAAATATATTTTCATAAAAAATGTTTTTTATCCGATAGTTTATTTGGATATTATAATTATTTTCTACCACAATTTGAATTTTATTATAAAAAAGGGGTAATTTTTTGAAATTATGAATTCATAAAATGACTTGGAAATTTTTTTGGTATTTTCATGAAAATATTGATATTTTTAAATAGTGGAAATTTTGATATTAGTATGATTTTCATTTCATATCCGTAAAATAAAATAATTCAAAAGCAACATTATTATAAGGATATAGTTTTAATTTATCCTAATATCCAATTTACTAAACTAAATTTAAATAATTACATATTAATGGTTATTTAATTATATTTTTTTTCTTATGATCATTTTTATGTTCAAAACCCCATTTTTATGAATTTTTTTATTTTTTTTAAAAAATTATAATAAAACTGATTTATGTATATTTTGAAAATATAATCATCTAAATTTATTATAAAATTTTACTCCTCATTTACAAATATGTTAAAAAGGTGAATTGTATTTTTTTTCTAAAATAAATTTTCAAGTTATAAAAAAGTGTTATCAAGTGAATTTTAATTAATGATAAAAATATAAATTAGTAATAAATGTTACAAAGAACAAAAAAAATGATTAGAATTTTTCTGTGAGAGAGGTGAATCTAACTATGAATTTATTGTACCATTTTTGGTGTCTTTATTTCGTATCATTATAGGATTCAAAGAGAATAATATTTTATATTTAATAAAATGCCATTATATTTCAATTTTTATCATAATTATGTTGTAATGATTATGAAAAGGTAAAATTTTATTTATGAATAAAACATAATGACTATAATGATTAAATACAATTTTATTTTATTTTAATATTTTATTTTATATTTTTTTGTATAGTTTAAATTTTTTAAAATTCTATGAATTATTGATACAAATCTTTTGAATGATTTCTACACACCTCACTTATAAAATAGAGTATCCTCTATTATATTCCTTACACTGGTTGAGTCATTTTTATAGACTAGTATATTAAAAATCCCATCCCATTCATCATCCCATATTACATTAGGTTTTTTATATACAAAAAAAATCCAAGAAACTATTATGGACTAAGACAATGGTGGTTTTCCATAGAAGATTCATAATTCATTATTCAGTTTTTCATGTTCGTTTCTCCTACTAACTCCATAAAAAATTCATTAAACCATATAAAATAAAAAAATAAACATCTTAAATTTAATTATATTTTAATATGATAATTTTAAAATGATGTTTTTTTTTCATTTATATAACTTAGGAAATGAAAAAATTGATAGAGTGTACATTTAAAGCCGCCTATATGAAGATATATGATTCATTTTTCTTCATAACCAAATAATAAATGTTATTGTGATATAATAAATGAATATGTAATACCTTATTGAAATAATTATGAGTTTATAAAGATAATATATTTCTTATCTTATTGACCTTAAACAAATTATAAAAATGAAAATGTCACTCATGCGTTTGTTTGGACTACCACCTCAAGAAGGTGATGTGTTTTTTCATGTATGGTTTTCTTGTGTCATGGAACACATACTGTTATCCATTTAAATTTATATATATTTTTTATAAGATCACAAAAAGTATGTACTAGTGTTTTTTTTGAAAAAATCGGGATGTCACTACTAAAAATTACATGGTCATAGTTTGGAGAAATGTTATGTGTTATTGTGTTGGTGGTTTTGACATAGTGGACCCATTATACATGATAGTAAATCTGTGGATAGAAATAAGAAAAATAATATTTATTGAATTTCTATGATTTTATTGATGTTTTGGAGAATTTTCTTTTTTAGTGGTCAATATTTACGCCCTAGAGTTAGGTTGTTGCACCATTACTGGTTTTGAAATTACATCCAAATAAGGGGTATTTATATTATTTTTAGTGAGATAAAAAGTACTTGTTTTCTCTTTATAAGGGGTAAAACGGTGTGGTGCTTGTGATTATGCCATAACCCAAATAAAAACATAAATAGGATATGTCTTTCAGACCTAGATCAGACTTTTAAAAGCGTAGATGCAGTGTGGTAACATAGGCTACACCATATAAATTTTTTTCAAAGAGCGATACAATGTTTTCTTATAAAAATATTATTATAAATTACAAAATACAATATAAAAATAATTCATTTCTAATTCCCTCCCCCAAAACACAAATTATAATGGTTTCTTTTTTAAGAACATTGTATCCATTTCGATGAGGATTTATCCCGGACCTTCCCTAATCAAACTATGGTGATCTAAAGTAGGATATATTTCTATATTCTAGTGTATTATCTATGTTTGATCTACTTTTTTCATATTTTCACTTTCTATGTCATGTGTTATTATATCCATAGTTATAAATGAGTACATTGGGTTTTTTTCATGGTGGTGGAGAGGCATCCTAGGAGGGCTTTCTTTTTTTAAAAGAGAGGTGATCAGGGATCTATGTTTTTAGTCTTTTATCATGTGAAGGACATAGCCACTTTTTAGGTAAGATAATCATTAATTCTATTTTATTTATGTGAAGTAATAAATTGACCATGGTTTATCCCATTTTATTGAAGTATAATTGATTTGATAAATATTGAACACGATTAAATATTTATTATTTTAAATGATCACATTTTATGTTTCATATAGTAACGATGGTTAGTCTCTTGTTTTAATTGATATTATGATATCAATGATATTAATAGTCCATTATATTGATATTTTTATTTTAGCATATATTAATTGATAAATATGTAATGGAACATTATTGTGGAAGTAGTTGATTAAATAGATAATGAATTTTATTAGAGGCACATTAACAATCTGATGTTTACTATAGTATAATTATAATAAAATTGATGATAATTTCATGTTGAATTGAACTTATTTATTCCATGAGTAAATGGAATTATTTAATTGACCTAAATAATGTCAATTCATTTTAATTAAGAAAGAATACAAGGCCATGTAATTGAGATTTGTTCTTCTCACATCTTCGTAAAATATGTATTACATCAGAGAGAATGTTAAAATATTTTATAGATTATTATAGCTGATGAATTATTTTACTCATAGTTTTAAACATTTAGTAATGAATTGGTTAATCATTATATAATATTAACCATTTTTATATAATTATAAACAGTCGAATTTGTGAGGGCTAATTTATTTGTAAAGCCCTGATGCCTTGAGTGGGGGGCATGAGCACTCAATTGAATCTCATGTTTGAATTACATGTTTTAGTTCCTAGTTTTACCATGTGATTTTTTTCACTTTCTGCCTTATAATTTTATTTATATGTAAGGTTTTTATGTTATAAGACCCTAAAATGGCTCGATATATCGGCGATTAGGCCCGATGTTGTGCATGAAATTGATTCACCAAATGAAAAGATGTTGTGGATATTGCATAAGGTTTTTAAGGATGTCCTTTATATGGTTGGAAGAGACTATATGTCGGATTTATCATAGGTAGTATAATAGTGGGTACATTCTTATTATAAATCATTAAAATTGTTAGATATTCTAGTTTCATTTTTTTCTATATTTCGTTCCCCACTACTTGAGCCTGCCAGATATTCTAAGATGCATATTTTGAAGTTAGATTTGGATACTTTCTTCTATTACATAGAATTTTGGAATTCTTATTAATATTTATCAAATACTCAACACATTGATTATGTTCATACTAAAATGATATGATATTATCTAGAGAAACTATTGAATTTGTTTCGATTATTCATAGAGTGGTTTGATATCATATTGTTTGTTAATGAAATATATCTATAATAATTATTATGGGTAAATAATGAATAATGAATAATTTAATGTAATGTTAATTTATCTATGAAAATAATGTAATTAAATATATCTACTTGAATTTTTTTTTATTTTTGTATATTTAGATTAATTCTATAAGAATCGCGTATCCATGTAACATTAGCTGCAATGGATTTTAGGACTAGGCTACAACCATAATGTGGTTATGAGGATTATTATATACATTATATTATTTGATATCATATGCTTTCACAACCATTTCAATTAAGGTGAATGAAACTGAGATGAATCTAGGAGGGTATTCTCTCTATTATTCATATGGGTGGATGGATAACTAACTAGCCTATATGGTCCTTCTCTCTACACAAGATAGGATTATGTGTTGTAATAAAAAATGTTTAGTTTTTTCCATACATGTTTGTTGTGGGATTTAATGTATTTTTAATATTTCATAGATATGTATCTCCATATAATGTATCGACATGATTTTTATATGAATTTTGGGTATAGGCTATGATGACTTGAGGTAACTTATGTGATGTATTGAATATGCTGACTTGAGGTATAATACACAGTACATGATACACATAATATGGGATGTGGAAGCTCCCATAATCAAAATAGATAATAAATGTAGATGAGATATTGGATGATGTGATGATGTTATACATTTGCTTCATGTTGTAATTTTTAACTCAAATGTCTAATGGGTAGCTTAATTTTAGTGATAGATTCCTTAAGAAATACGACATTACGGTAGAGTTGTAAACCAGTTAAGAAGTTGTAATGAGGTGATATTGTGATTTATTATATTAAATGATCAATTTTATGTGATAATTGATGAAAAATAACTAATGTGGGGATGAAAACATAGTATATCTATTTATGTGATGAGTTTGTTTCACTTGTTTTTCACAGGAATTTAGTTTGCATTCTTTATCATTGTCACAAGTGTCTCTAGGGAGGATTAGAAAGAGTACACTGTTATGTTCACCCCATGTGCTTGCAAGTTATTTTTTTGATCAAATGTTGAAGGTTGGTTATTAGAATTGATAGAACTAGACTATGGTTTTGGAGGAGTTTTTGTTTGGTTTTGTGGTTTCTGCTGAATTTACCTTTTTTATGGGCACTTTCCCTTAATGTTTATTTAGTACATTCTACAATTACAAGTATATACATGGGTAATATTTTATTTATAAATTTTATAATTAGTTGATTGGTGTATCATCCAACATCTCTTTGGAAAATGTACTCTTAAAAGGTAGTGCCTTTAAATTGTATTCATACTATACCCTTAGAGATAGAATCCAACCAATGTCCTATATGTGGTGGAAATCTGGTGGTTCCCATATCCCTTCATTCATTGTTTTCTTGGGAGGGATACTCTCTAGGGGTGAGTATCATAGAAGAGATATATCGTAGTATCAGGATAAGGTATGTGTTGCATTTTATTGGTCGGAATAAGTGAGATTTCATGGGTTGGTATGAAAAAATTTCATATATGATTAATATATGCTTTAATCATGGAATAAAGTAGAGAAAATATTATATAGCGACGATGGAAATCCGATGATTGAGACATTAGGTTTTCAAAGGTGAGTAAATTTTGTAATAGTCGTTATAGTTTAGAGAACTTGGAAAGGATCTACCAATATTTTTATTTGTTTTTGTATTTGAAATTTTTAAAACATGAGATATATTAAAACATAAAAGAAATAAAATGAATAATTAAATAACATAAGCTATATATTGAATATTTAGGGTTTAAGATAATATATATTTGTTACTCTTTCAGGTATAGATCCTGTCCTATGTCATCATGAAATATTTTTTGAGGATTATATATATAATGTTCTATTATATATATATTGAGTAATGGTATAAAATGAAAAATTTTATAGCTGGATTATATATAATAATTATGTCTTGATATATCAAAATTATAAGAAATATATTTAAAACATGGTCACAATAGTCAGTTTGGAGTATGTAGATATCACATTCAATTTGATCTATTCTTTGATAGGGAATTACAAATATTTGGCTGTGAAAACGTTTCATGGAGTAGTAATATAGTGATGGATATAATTTATTACAGATTGGGAAGATTTGATAGTATAATGTGAGATGTTTTGTGACCATTAATGAGAAGTGTTTCATTATTAGACCATGAAGAAAAATAGTCACTAAGAGCTTCTTACCCTAAAACACGGGAGGTCAATTTTCTCTAGAGTTTATTATCCATGTTTTGAACCATATGTGATATTATTCACACATGTATACATATGATGAGGATTGGTAGAGTATTTTGAGGTGTAATTATATCCAATGATTGAATGAGAGGGAGACCCATTCATTTTTTTACCTAACTCAAGGTGATCCTACGAGTAGAATATTGTTATATGACACCAACCCAAAATAGACAATCATGTGTAGTGAGTCAAAAATATTCCTCATCAAGTAGAGCTTTGGACCTAGGGTCCTAATTTCCTGAAATAATATAATTCAGATTATTTGGAGTAGGTCTTAGACCTCATAATCATGATTCTCCTTGGGTGGTATCTCTCTAACATATTCATTGAGATTTGGTGCCTATTTTTCTTTTATATTTTGATGTCATCAATGTAAATTGTTCCCAACCATTATGACAATTAAGCATTTTCTTGGTCTCTAACATCATGTTCTTCCATAGTGGTATTTTTCTTTGAGGATGAAATAATAGAGTGTTTTATTTGGGGATCAATAGAGGATATGGGGTTGGAAAAAGGCATTGCTGAGATGCTCTTCTTCCTCTGAGAGTAGAGTGTGTTCATGGAGGTGGTCATCAGCGGGGTCTGAGAGGTTATGGATTATGTTGTGGTAAGATTCGTTCTATTTTAATTCCTAATCCAATCACGTTGGATATAATTCATGGTATCATTTGGTTTCTTTATACTTGGGTGAATTCATTATTTTTTTTAGGATCTACACATTTCTTCATATCACATGCCCATGTCCATGCTTTGGGAAATTAGGTAGATAATAATTATGTTTTTTGTGTGTTGATTATTCCCTTTGGAGGTCAAAATGACATATATGATGTATAAAGAGACCGTGAGATAGTTAGGGGGAAGAAATTATCTTCGAGAGACTTACTATGTTTATGCATAAAACCATAAGACACCATCCACAACATGGATTGTATGTATTTAGTTAATGTTATTTTCTATTTATTCAGGAGGTATGTTATGTTCAATGATGTTGATGGAGAACATTAAATGTTCATTGGCATGAGAGTCCTCGATATGGATCGTATGAATGTTTTTTCCATATATTCATTGATTGTTGAGATAATTATGAGATCATCGAAGGTTCATATATCAGTGTTTCACAGGGTTGAGGATGATAACCATTATATAATTACGAAAGTGTATGTAAAAGTTCTCCCTCAATGTGAGATTCATTATATGATCAAGATAAATCAATGTGTTCCTCTAATGTAAATTTGTTCTTATAATATATATTGTTTTTATTTTTGGGATATACTAGTATATCTCGATGATATATTATTGTGAGGTTATTTTATGATGAGTGTGTTGTCATGGTGGAACCAATTCAACTATTAAACAATTTTTATGATTGGTTGTGTCATTACATTTATCATTATCTTTTAAAGTAGGTGATAGTGAAGATCAATTATTCACTTACGTGGATAGGCGATTTATTGAATAATTTAAATGAGTAAGTTGATTCTAATTAATCGATCAATGATTAGGATATCATTTGATACAGGTAGGACATGAGTACATTTTTAAAACATCCTTTTTTATTAATAGATTAATCAGTTCATTGTGATTTTATATAGAGTAATAATTTATCTTGTAGTGTTGATGGGGGTCTTAAAAATAGTAGTCCAAGAGTTTCAAGATAATTTTATGGTGAGTTTCATCAAATAAATCAACATATACTCAATATATGGGGAGGATCATTCAATGCATCTGTGTGTCATGTTAGGTATTCATTATCAATTTTTGGCTATTCATGATGTTTTCAAATTTTGAGTTGTGGGATCATGTTTTTTGTTTCATTGGTCTATTCATGTCACAGAAAGGTGTAGAAATGGATCCATTAAAGATAAAAGAAGTAGTTTCATAGAAATACCATATGAATATTGAGTAGGTGTAGACTTAACTTAGTATATTAGAATATTATTAGAGGTTCATAAACTATTCCACTCATGTGGTTACGCCTCTGAAATCCCTAAAAAAGAAGAAGTCCAAATTATTATGGATAATCTAATATTAGGAAATCCTATTGTACCCAAAGGGGAAATTGATCAATTATATAGTCCATTGATTTCATGAAGACGGAGTTTAGTTTAATGTTTTATGTGATGCTCAAATCTTGGTGAGGTCTGTTTTATGATGTAGTAGAGATTAGTTTTTTATGGGTATAAGAATTTACATTCCCAAGGGAATACCTATGCCAATCATGAACATTATTTTATGGTACTATTTTTCCCTTAATTTTTTTGAATAATTACTTTATTAGTGATCATTTTGTGGTTTTTACCTAACAAATGTGCATAATTGTTTTCTTATCTTAGTGTAAATTGAGCTTATAGAAGTGATTATTGTATAAATTCTAATTGTATTAACACTAATAAATTTCATATTCACTTGGAAATGGATCATTTTGGAAAATTTTCTGAATAAGAAGCCATATACTGATATCGGGAATGAATATGTAGATTCGAGGTGAGTTATTGAAGAATTTTCATCTATGTGTCATGGTATTGGAGAGTTTGGAGGAATATTTTTTCCACGATGATAGTGTCAGCATATTTGGTACAAAATATAGTGGATTTTATATTAAGTGATTTTGAGATGGAGGTTTTGTAACACCTTGACCCCAGATACCCAGAGTCGATGCATTGTTAAATAATGTTGGCATGATCACAAAAGATCTAGTCTCAAAAGGCCGATTAGTTTAGTTGCCTTGGAAACACTATATACAATCATAAGTCTTACATTACATCACAAAATGAAAAACTACTACAACATAGTATCCATAGTTCACAGTCATATCCCCTCAGACTATCCCTGCAGGTTAATCATAAAATACTTCTTCACATCCTGGGAAAAATAAAACATAGAAAGGGGTGAGCTCAGATGATTAGTAAGGATAATTATATAGCGAAATCTTTCATAAATAAGTATAAACATTTAAGGCAATGTATAACTAAAACAAAAGCATTATAATCATGAACATCAGCATAATATGGAAAAAATAAAATGAAATAATTCCATTTATTTATTCACATGGATATTCTAATAGTCGAATAATCACATGTAATATCAAGTACCACTTTCATAATGATGGAATACATAATGCAAGACTATCACAACCACATAATCAAAGCCTTGTCCCAACACTAAAAATAAGATTTGGTCAATGTCTTGTGCCAAGACACTAGTTTGTCTCATGAGACCTTCTGATGCATCGAGGAGAAATAGAGGGCTCCACCCGTCATTATTAAGTCCAATCCGTTCCTCATATGAACAGGTTTAAACATAACATAAACATTCGTATTAAAACTAGCATAATGAATGTCAGTACGTTATCCATAAACCATGAAATGTATAAAAATAAAACATCAAAAGTCAAACATATCACAAAACTTTCAATACTATTGGAATTTTTTGTATCATAATAAATCAACTTCAAATATGCTTAAAATCCATCAAAGGATGTTGACATAGATGAAATCAAAACTGTTTGAGAGAAATATCTCCATTTTTGTAGTCATGTAAAAGACACATTATTATAAAATAAAACATTTACTTTAGAAATATTATTATAGGATTGTATGAGATTCTTCGACGATTTTATAATGGCGTTAAATAGCCGCACCCACCGTATAAGTTAAAAAAAGATATTCTTACCTCAATTTTGCCGAAAAGTTTAAAAATCCTTGTTTGGAAAGCGACAGAAATATTACTTTATAAATATATTATCAAAAGTCAACAACATTATAAATTAAATTAACCCATAGACTAGAAATTAATTAGAATGATTTGAAATAAATTTTTATCAAACATGGATGCAGATGATTAAGAGTTCCTAGTAGATAATTACGTATAAACAACCTTGGATAATGAAGAGATTGTAAAATAAATCCTTACCTTGTACTTTTAATTGAGTGAGGGTTAGTTAAACTCCTGTATACTGGTGAAATAATTGTTATTAAATTATACAAGGATTATAGACATTAATATAATATCACATATGATCTTTTAATATTGCTTTGGTAATTATATCTTAGTATGATCGTCGTTTCGGGTGTTAACTTACTCGTTTACTTTAATATGTTTTGTTACATAAGTCATGATTGTTATTGATAGGTTTTATCTTATTCATATACAGAATGATATCAAGTTATTATATATTATTTTTAATCATCTAATGACAATTAGACTTGAATGGATACGATGGGGAATGAATCTCGTCGGGTTCGTGGAGACGGAAGTCCGTACGTATGTATGAGCGAAAATATCATTCATTATTATATTAAAATAATATATAATTTGATATTTTATCATATATACAGAATAATTATCATTATATATATATTATTTACATTAATTACACATCATTATTATACCCATCTAAAAAATAATTTATTGAACAACAATTACACAACGACCTGGAGACGGTAAGTCGTACGTACACACGTATGGTGACATGTCATTCAAGGGATGGATAGAATATAGAATATGGTTGTTACATATTTTTAATAACATCACATTATATATAAGATACTGGGGTTATTATTTTATAATTGAAATAAAAAATAAAGAAGATGTGGAAGAAGAAAGGAACTTGAAACATGGTGGTGAAAACATTACCTCTTCTTCAGGTTCTTCCTTTTGATTTGATCAAAAGGGCTCTTTAGGATAGATTTATGATCGAAATAAGGCCTCTAGGATGCATTTAGAGATGTTTATAGAATATTTGGGAAGGGTTTGGCTGATCCAAAAGGCTTTTATGGTGTGAAATTGAGAGAAGGGTGAGTGCCCTTTTATTAGCGGGGTGAGGGGAACCTTGCGAAAAGCTAGAAATATTTTTTTATAATAAATTCAAATTCGGTTTATAATGGATAAAAAGTTACTTATTTCCATTCTAAGGTGGGGATGGGTCTAAAATAACCAAAAAAATATCTTTTAGATAGGTTTTTTTCACTATATTATCCTTATCATTTAGTTTTAACTCTCAGTTAATTAGTTTCACATTTACCATGTCTCTTTGTATTTTTATATTATATAGTTAATAAACATTATATATACTTCCAAGA
This sequence comes from Viscum album, assembly GCA_963277665.1. Lineage (NCBI taxonomy): Eukaryota > Viridiplantae > Streptophyta > Magnoliopsida > Santalales > Viscaceae > Viscum > Viscum album. The sequence continues at coordinate 833,879,367 of OY728142.1, read as the reverse complement.
AACCCCCAAGTGGTCCACTAATGATACAAATATCATTATATAAGTCTCTTGGATGAACCTTAGATTTTTAGGAATTGATTGTCAATTAATAATATAATATTTGTTTTAAAAACTCTTTTATGTCAATTTTGACAATATTTGGTGTTTTGTTTTTTTCTAAATTCCTAATATCATTATTAGTTAAATAATATTTCATTTAATCAATTATAACATGTCATAGTAACCTATAAAATTCGTGTAATTTATTAAAAGTCTCAAATAATATATATTTGGGTATTTATAATATCAATTATTTTAATATTTCACTAATAACGTAATTACTTCACCACCATTGTGTCAACATTAAAATAAATTATTTAATATATAAAAATTTTAAATGAAATTCCATTATGTAGGAAATCATTTTATGTTTCTAATGAATATTTATAATCGAATTTATATTATGTATAACCCTATATGAAAAATGATTCATTTATTAAACATTGATTTTAACTCTTTTAACTCTTCTTTGCATAAAATAATAAAAAAATGTCCTAATCTAATCCACATGGACCAAAGAGGTTCATATTTTATTACTAAAGATTTTTTTGGTCGAATTATACTTTGACAATAGATTTAGGACATGTGTTATGGTAATAATAATATCATTTTACCCTTTATTACCCAATTTACTTTTTACTATGGTAAATAAAAGTAAAAAGTTACTATTCACTAATAATTATTTTTTCCATATAGAAACACATTTTACTCCATGATATTAACCATGTCTCTCCAATTTTTGAAATTCCACTCAGAGAAGCGGTAAAATTATGTTTTATGTGAATTTGAATATTCTCCTATGAGATGGACAAAAGACGGTGAAAACTTCTATAAAATTATTATATATCCAATTTTTTAGACTAATTACATTGAACATGTATAGGTATTATGTATCTATTTAGACCGAAAATAAATTTAAATATAATAAATAATTATTTAAATAAAAATTTAGTTTTAAACTATAACTCAGTGTTTTTTCACTATTCATAAAAAATTGAATGTTTTCAGAAATATACCACAAATTAACCCTAGGATTATTTCTATATTACAAATCCAAAAATGAAGTCCATTTTGAAAGATAAAATTTATAAAATTTAAAAAAGTTGGTATTACTATTCATAACGGCTAGTTTTATTGGTTGTGGTGTGTGTTAGAACTCGAAGTTGCGTACAACAAACGCTACAGTATTATTCCAAAGGAAGTGTAACCTGGAAGCTTGTGGTATTACATTCTCCCCACCTTCAAATAATTTCTTCCTCAAAATTTCTAGAATATTACTGCATAAAAAGACTTGGGTGGTTCTTCATCATATGTTCCTCGGGTTCCCACGTTTCCTCTTACATCTTATGGTTTCTCCATAGAACATTCACCAGACGAGTCATCCTGTTTCTCATCACTTGTTCTTTTATATCAAGAATCTTGATGGGATCTTCACAATAAGACAGATCGGGTTCCAGTTCTAATTCCTCATAGGTGAGTACATGCATTGGGTCAGGCATGTATTTTCTCAACAGTGATACATGGAACACATCATGAACCTTGGAGAGATTTGGAAGCATTTTTAAATGATAAGTAACATCCCCAATTCATTCTAGAATTTTTAAAGGACCTACGTACCTGGGACTCAATTTAATCATCATAACAAAACTTATAACACCATTCCACGGAGATACCTTCAAGAAAACATGATCTCCTACTTGAAATTACAAATCCTTCATTCGGTTATCGGTATAGCTCTTCTGCCTACTTTGAGATTCTTTGATGTGGTTTTGGATTATCTTCACCTTTTTCGTCTTTTCCTAAAATATTTCTGGTCCTACAAGTTTTTTTTCACCAACATCATCCCAGTAGGTTGGTGTGTGACATCCCTTTCCATATAACGCTTCATACGGTGCCATCCGAATACTCGAATGGAAGCTATTGTTATAGGAAAATTCTACTAGAGGTAAATATTGACCCATATACCTTGAAAGTCAAGTGAGAATGATCTAAACATGTCCTCTAATGTTTGAATAGTCTGTTCTTATTGTCCATCTGTTTGAGGGTGGTAATCAGTGTTCAAACAAACTTCAGTATCCAAGGCCTTCTGAATAATTTTCAAGAATCATGAAGTAAAGCGACGATCACGATTAGAAATATTCGATAGCTGCAATCAATGAAGTATCACAACTTCATTAATATATAGTCTTTCTAGAGGTTCAAGTGGTAAATCCTTCTTTATTAAAAGAAAATGTGCTGACATTGAATGATGATCAACAATGACCCATATTGCATCGTTCCTTCTAGGAGTCTTTGGTAGTCCCATGAAAAATCCCATCATGATATTATCCCATTTTAACTCAGGTATGGGAAGAGGTTGCATGAATCTTCCAGGATATTGCCTTCAATTTTTCCCTTGTTGAAAAACCATACATCTTGCCACAAAATCAGCAATCTCCCTCTTCATGTTGTCCCACAAAAAATGTTCCTTCAAATCTCTATACATTTTGGTTCTCTCAGGGTGTATAGAGAAATTGGAACTATGAGAATCATCCAAAAATTCCATTTTTAGATCAGGTATATGTGGAAAACAAAGTCTCTTACAAAATTTCAAAATTCCATCTTCATACACAATGTCAATCAATCTCCCATCAGTCACAGCTTTAATCTTCTTTTGAAACTCTTCATCATCTGTCTGAGAACTCTTTATCCTTTCTAGTAAAAATTCATTGGAAACCATTTGAAAAAGTATTGATGTTTTACCTTCCATGGTGATTCCCAAATCCATCTTTACTAGATCCATGAAAATAGGATCCCTCTCAACTCTCATCTTTTTCAAAACTACATGTTCTTTTCTAATCAAAGTATCTACAACCTTATTTTCATTCTCTGGGTGGTAGTGTATCGTGAAATCATAATACATGAGTAGTTCAAGCCATCTCCTTTGCCTCATGTTGAGTTCTTTCTGTGAGAAAATATACATCAAACTCTCGTGATCAGTAAAAATCTCACATTTATCACCATAGAGATAATGTCTCCATATATTCAATACAATGATTACAGTATCTAACTCATGATCATGAGTAGGATAGTTCTTCTCATTAATTTTTAGCTGTTGTGATGCATAGGCAATAACCCTATCATTCTGCATAAAGACACAACCAAGTCCTTTCTTTGAAGCATCATTATAAATATAAAACCCATAATTACCTGATAGAAGAGGCAATATAGTAACATTGAATAATATTCTCTTCGTTTCTTCAAATCATTCTTCAAACTCTTTTTTTAAAACAAATTTAACCCCTTTACGTGTGAGATTTGTTAATGGGTTATCCAATCGGTCGAAATTCCGGATGAAACGTCGATAATTACCTGCTAAACCAATAAAGTTGTGTACCTATATTATACTCATTGGTTCTATCCATTATTGGATTGCTTTGATCATATTTGGATGAACAGAGGATCTATCTTTAGATACAATATGGCCATGAAAAAAGATCATGAATCCAGAATTCACACTTGCTAAAATTCCCATAATATTCATGTCTTCTAAGAGTCTTCTGGAAAATGCGCATGTGATTTTCATGATCATTGTAGATTTTGGAATATACCAAGATATCAACAATAAAAACCACTACAAAATCATTGATATATTATTTGAAAACTCAGCTGATTAGATCCATGAATAAAGAGGGTGCATTAGTCAGCCCAAAATGCATTAATGTAAACTCGTAATGCCCGTACCTGGTTCAAAATACTATTTTTGAAATATCTTAATTATTCACTCACAACTAATGGTATCCAGATCGAAGGTCAATCTTTGAAAAGTACGGATCTCCATGCAGTTGGTCAAATAAATCATCAATGTGAGGTAGGGGATACTTTTTCTTTATTGTTATAGCATTGATTTCCCTATAGTCGATACATAACCTCATAGATCAATCTATATTCTTAACAAAAAGCATAAGGGATCCCCATGGATAAACACTAGGGAGAATAAATCCCGTATTACTCAATTAATCTATTTTTTTCTTTAGTTCAACTAGTTCCACAATGGCCATTCTATAATGGGTCTTAAATATAGGCCTTGAACCATGAATTAAATCAAAGGAAACCTCAATTTCTCATTCTACAGGATGTACATGTAAATCTATTGGAAACACATCAACATATTCTCACACAATAGGTACATCCTCTATTTGAACAATTATTTCCTAAAGCTCAGTCATTCCATTCTATTCCTCACCTATAATTGAATTTAGTTGAGCTACTAGGGGTGTATTTAGGTATGAATCAGTTGGTGACAATTCTACTCTAAATATAAAGTGTTCATTATCATCATCATCATAAATCATAACCTATATCTTCTTATAATAAATTTTTTCATCATGGTCTGAAATCCAATCCTTACTGAGGATTATATCAAATTCAATCATGGGTATGACGATGAGATCATCAGATAAAGAACATTTATATGCACCAATGGGAACAGATCCACAGAACATTGTTGCAATGATACTTCCCTTAATATTTTTAACTGACAACCCCCTTATTAAATCAAATTGGAAATATCTAATTTTCATAGCAAACTGGGAAGATATGAAACAATGCGATGATTCAGAATCATATAAAGCATTGGCTAATCTTGAAGAAACCATTAAATTTCCTGCCACCATGTCTTTTGAAGCTTCAACCTCAACATTAGTGATAGCATAATATTGTCATTTATCCCTTGGCTTTTTCCAAGGTAAGTTCCCCTGACGCATAGAACATTCATTTGCATAATGTCCCATCTCCTTGCAGTTATATCATTGAACATCAGTATCTTCTTTCTTCCCCTTGCAATCATGAGATTGGTGTCCTTTTCCACCACACCTGTAACAGACTCCCATTCCTTTCAAGAAAGTACCAGGGTGTTTCTTCCAAAATTTACAACATGATGGATATTCAACTTTTCCCTTATTCCACTTATTTCCAGTTCCATATTGATCATCATATCTCCTCTTCTCTTTCTTTTCTTTAAAGTCGTATGACATAGAGATTTCATTTTCTGTCTTGATAGCACATGAGACAATATATTAGAATGATGAGAAGGATTGTGAGACTAATCCATGATGGAGAAATGGTTTTAACCCATCAAAGAAATGATCAATATTACTCCTTGGGTTTTGTATATAATCTGTTGCATGCCTCGAAAACCATGTAATGTTAGCCTCATACATTGAGACATTCTCATCCTCCATACGGGTATGGTTATTATTCATAACCTGAGTGAGTAGTCCCAGTATGGTGATTAGCTGATCAGCACTAGTTGCATCACCAGCTCCACTATAATTATCTTGAGCCAGAGGGAAATCCCTACAAGGAGTGCGTGCATTGATATGGTTTCCATTTCTTCCACTAGGTGCCATTTCTAAATAATGGCATAAACTAGATTGGTTTAAGAATCAAAATACATAATTCCAAAGTTGTAAAACACATAACAAAAATTGAACAATTTTAGGATATAATTGATTATAATAAAACTGTTTTCTTTGAGGGAGTATATACTCATAAACCCTTCATAATGGTTTGTAAAGAAAATGAGAATTATCCTAAACATATCCCCCAGGAGTGTCATAACCAAGAGTGCAGTAAGGCCAATTGTGGTGCACCAGTTCCCGTTCGAGTCTAGCTCAAAGCAGTGTTTTTGGGTTTTACACCTAGGTACATTTGGGCCAGAGCTGCCTCTACCTGATCATATCTAGAGAGGGATGTATTGCTCAGAAAACTCACAAAATCTCTGTAATACAAAAATTCTAGGACGTTCTACTATACTAATCCTCAAAGTCTATCTTATGGCTATGTTCTATAATAATAGTTTATCTAAATCTAGATTCCAAGTTCTGTACTAAATATCCTCTGATACCAACTATAAAACCCCGACCCCAGTTACCCAGAGTCGCTGCATTATTATCTAACATTGGCATGATCACAAAAGATCATGTCTCGAAAGACCTATTAGATTAGTAGCATTTGAAACACTTGATACATTCATAAGTCTTACATAACATCATAAAATGAAAAACTACTAAAACATAATCTCCATAGTCCACACTCAAATCCCCTTAGACTATCCTAGATGGTCAGTTATGAAATACTTCTTCACATCCTGGGAAAAATAAAACATAGAAAGGGGTGAGATCATATGCTCAGTAAGGATAACAGTATATCCGAAACTTGCATAAATTAGCATAAACATTTAAGGAGATGTTAAACTAAAACAAAAGCCTTTTAAACTTGGACTTAAACATAATATAGAAAAAATAAAATGAAATAATTCGATGTACTTATTCACATGGATATTCTACTACTCTAATAATCACATGAAATATCAATAACCACTTTCATAATGATGGAATGCATAATGCCAAACTATCATAACCAAATAGTCAAGGCCATGTACCAAGACTACAAATAATATTTTTTCAAGGCCATGTGCCAAGACACTAGTTTGTCTCATGAGACCTACCATTGCATCGAGAATCTATAGCGGCACCACCCGTCACTTATTAAGTCCAATGCATTCCACATATGAACAGGTTTAAACATAACACAAACATTCTTATTAAAAATAGCATACATAATGTCAATACTTTCTCCATAAACCATGAATTTTATATAAATTACACATCCATGGTCAAACATATCACAAAAACATCAATACTATATGAATTTTTTGTATCCTAATAAATCAACATCAAATAAACGTAAAATCTATCAAAGGATGTTGACATTGACGAATTCAAAACTATTTGAGAGAAATATCTCTTTTTTTGAAATCATTTAAAAGAAACATAATTATAAAATAAAACATTTACTTTGAAAATAATCTTATAATCTTGTATGGGAAGCTTTGATAATTTTATAATGGTGTAAAATAGCCACACCCACTGTAAATGTTAAAAAAAGACATTCTTACATTATGTTTGTCGAAATGTTTAAAAAGGACCTTCTTTCGTAAGTGATGGAAAGATTACTTTATTAAAATATTATAAACATTCAAAAAGGGTATAAATGTCTTTAACCCATATCCTATAAAATAGTAAGAATTATTTTAAATACTTTTTTAAGAAATAGGGATGTGGATGATAAAGAGGTCCCAGTAGATAATTACGTATAAACAACCTTGGATAATGAAGAGATTGTGAAATAAACCCTTACCTTATACATTTACATGGTTTAGGGTAGGTTAACCTCCTATATAATGGTGAAATAATTTTTATTAAATTATAAAAGAATCATATACCTTAATATGATATCATATATGATCATTTAACATTGCTTTGTTAATAATATCTTAGTATTATCGTCGTTTCAGGTGTTAACTAACTCGTTTTCTTTTATATGTTTTGTTACATAAGTCATGTTTTTTATGGATAAGTCTTATGAAATTCATATAGATAATGAAATAAGGTCCTTAAACATTATATTTAATAATCAATTAGAATTATACTTGAATGGATACGACTGGGAATGAATCTCAGTGCGTTCGTAGAGACGGTAGTCCGTACGTACGGACAAACAACAATATTATTATTTTTATATTAATATAAGATATAATTGGAGGTTAATATCATATATACAGAATCAATAACATGTTATATTTATTATTTAGATGAATTACAAATCATTATTATACCCATCCACATAATAATTTATTGAATAACAATTACACCACGACGTGGAGATGGTAAGTCGTGCGTACGCACGTACGGTGACATGTCATTAATGGGATGGATAGAATACTGAATATGGTTGTATTGTATTTATAAAAACATCAAATTATATAGAAGTTAATTGAATTATTATTTTATAATGGAAATAACAATGAATGAAGAAGTGTAAGAAGAAAGGAACTCAAAAGAAGGAGGTGAAAACATTACCTCTTCTTCAGGTTCTTTATTTTGATTTGATCAAAAGGGATCCTTAAGATTGATTTATGATCAAATTAAGGCCTCTTAGTTGAATTTAGGGAAGTTGAGAGAATATTTGGTCAGGGTTTGACTGATCCAAAAGTCATTGAAGGTGTGAAATTGTTAGAAGGGGGTGTGCCCTTTTATAAGAGGGGTGAGAGGCACCTAAGGAAAAGCTACAAATATTATTTTATAATAAATTAAAATTTGGTTTTTAATGGATCCAAAGTAACTTATTTTAAGGATATGGTGGTTATGGGTCTAAGAACACCCAAAAAAAGGTTTTATACAGGGTTGGGTCACTATATCAACTTTATCTTTTAGTTTTAACTCTTAGTTAATTTGTTTCACATTTTCTATGTCTCTTTGTATTTTTATATTATATTATTAATAAACTTACTATATACTTTCAGACAACCCCAAGTAGTCCATTAATGATACACCTATCATTATATACTTCTCTTGTCTGGTCCATGGATTTTTATGAATTGAATATCAATTAATAATATAATATTTGTTTTAAAAAATAATTTATGTCAATTTTGACACTATTTGGTGTTTTGTTTTTTCAAAATTCATAACATAATTATTATTTCTAAAATAATTCATTTAATCAACCCTAACATGTTATATTAACCTCTAAATTCGTGGAATTCATTAAAAGTTTCAAAATATTATTTATTTGGGTATTTATAATATCAATTATTTTAATATTTCCCCAATAAGGTAATTACTACATCATCATTGTGTCATAATTAAATTAAATTATATAATATATATAAATTATAAATAAAATTGGATTATGTAGTAAATCTTTTCATATTTATAATGAATATTTTTAATTTTATTAATATTCTGTATTACGCTATATTAAAAATGTTTTAGTTTTTAAACATTGATTTTAAATCTTTTAACACTTCTTTAAATTAAATAATAAAAAATGTCCTAATCTAATATAAGTGGACCAAAATGGTTCATATTTTATTCCTAAGGTTTTTTTGGTCGAATTATAATTATCCAATAGAATTAGGACACGTGTTAGTGTAATCATAATATCATTTTTACCTTTAATTACTTTATTTAATTTTAACCGTGGTAAATAAAATTAAAAAGTTATTGTTCACCAAATATTGGACCACATAATTCTCTTTGATATTTAATGTGTCTCTCCGATTTTTGAAATCCCACCCATAAAAGCGGTAAAATAATGTTTTATGTGAATTTGCAAATTATCCTAGGAGATTGGTAAAAGATGATGAAAAGTCCAATAAAATTTTTATATATCTATAATTATTATAAACTGATTACATTGAAATTATATAGGTATTATAAATATTATTTGACCTAAACTAAATTTAAATAAAATAAATAATTATTTAAATAAAAAATCGGTTTTAAACTATAACTTAGTGTTTTTTCACTATTCATCAAAAATTGAATGTTTTCAAAAAAATACACAAAATTCACCCTTGGATAATTTCGATATCCCAAATCCAAAAATGAAGTTCATTTTGAACGATAAAATATATAGTATTTAAAAAAGTGGGTATTAATATCCATAACTGGTAGTTTGATTGGTTGTGGTGTGTGTTAGAACTTAAAGTTACGTACGACACACAGTACTGTATTTTTCAAAGATAAGTGTACCATGGAATCATGGGGTGTTACAGGTTTTGAGATACCGATCTTTTTCTTATGATTCCACTGATGGTTGGTCGAAGGATAAAAAACACTTCTATTTGTTATAAGGTACAATTTTTACCCTCTATGAAATCTATTATATGGTTATTCATGTGTTCAACATTTTATCCTTAGTTGTATGTCTTGTTGTGAAAAAGTTGAACTAATTTTTTAGAGGTCTGTTTTGGCTATCTGGGATGAAGCATACAGTTGTAGAGTTTGTGTGTTGATGTTTTATCTACCTAAATATGACGGTCGAATAAAATATTCTCAATGGGTTACTCATAATATTTGATGTTACCAAGTGGATGTGGGAGGAAATATTTTTATACAACATTAGCATGTTGACACTTTGTTTTGGAGGCTATGGATCTTTATGCATGATAGTTGATTGTTTGACATAAGTAGCCAGCTTATAGTTATTATTCAGTTGAGATCAGTGGGGGATTTTTCAAGAGTGTATATGGGGGAGGTGGTGAGACTCTATGGGATCCCAGTGGTTATAATCTTGTATCATGAACCTCATTTTTCCTCCAAGTCTTGGAGAAATATCTAGTATGGTTTTGGCTAATTTTTATGTCTTATAACTATTTTTCATCAACATAAAAATGATTATATAGAGTATAGAATCCAAGAACTTAAAGAATTTTTTTTTCTTGTATCGTGTATTTTTGAGTTTTCAGGGATGAGGAAACATCCCTTCCCTGATTTTTATTACAATAATATATTTCAATACAATATTTATATGGAATTTTTTCGAATATATATAAAGTATAAATTTCGTTTCTTCATTATACTAGACTAGGTTTGGTCAGTTATAAATTCATGGGATGAAGCTATTGAATATAATGATAAAGATGGTTCAGGTGATACTATAAAGGATAATGAAGTACAAGATTATAAAAAATCCATCACTGATCATAAGAGGAGAAAACTGGAGTTTTGGGTTAGAGGTCATGTGTTTTTGATGTGACTCCTCTTCATGGGATGATGAAATATCAACATTGGAGTAAGCTTCCTCATTACTTTATTGGGTCATTCATCATTGATTTTTACTGGATATAAATCAATAAAATTGGTGATTGATATGCACTCTATACCCTAAGGTGTTGATATTTTTGAATTCTAATTTTTATAACTCTAGTTGTGGACATTCAACCTATTTTTGGTTCATGAGATGGTTTTTTCTTGTTGATTATTTTTTATTTGAAATAATTTAAGAGGTATATACCATATGAGAGTTTTGTATTTAGTTTTTGTGGATTTATGATTTATTTTTTTTCTCTGAGTGATGTAATTTAACTACTCTGTGGGTGATATTATTGGGAGGTGTTTAGAAGGGTCACTATTAGATAAACCCTTTTATTACCTTCTCTCTGGGAAGGATTTGGAAAAATCAATGATATAAATGTTTTGAGAGGTAGATAATGTATGTTCTGAGATCATAGTAGCCCTTAAATTCTTCATCATTGGGTATTGGAGGATTATGAGGGAGGTTCTAGTTTGTTTGGTTGATGTTTGGGCAAATAGGTTGTAGACACTACCAAAAAATGGCATGGTTACGAAGCGGAGGTATGTTTTTCCATGGTTCTAGTGGATACGACGTAGTGGATCAATGATGTGGTGTTTAGAAGTAAAAGTGGAGAAATATGACCACTTCCTATTTATTAATGGCTATGCAATGGAGACATTTGATGGAATAGGTTCTTCATCATTGGTTGAGTGATTCAATATGGAACTAGGTGGCTATATCAATGTTTAGTTTCAGTCTATATAAAATATAGGGGTGGAAACACTATGGGAAGTCACCTATACTATAGTCCCATCCATAGAAAAGGGGGTCCTTCTGAATGGAGCATATTGTTATATGGTAACCCCCAAATCCACATTGATATTATTTTTCCTCGGATCTAAGAACTATCATCAAACAAGGTTGGTTGTGGTATGAAACCTTATGGTGTTTAGTATAAATTCTTATCTGAGGGAGGGATGTGGAAAAATCCTTGGGGTTATTCCATGGTCTCTTAATGAACCTTATTCTCATAAATTCTATAGGACATTAAAATACTAATTCTTCTCCACTTGTCTCCCTCTAACCCTAGGATACAATGAGTGCTCTTTGATTTATTTTTAATACCATATGATATTGATTAATCGATTTAATTCCATGATCGATCCATAGTGATAAGAGATATGTTCTATCTCTATATTATAAGGAATTATCATTGTTCGATACTGTTTCATCCTTTTTTATCTTTAAAAATCAATAAAGATTAAATTTTATATTATGATATATTTTATGAGTAATTTTTCCATGTACTTGTGGTACAGGGGCCTTGAATATGTATATTTTAATATATGAGAGGTGATCACTGATCTGTGACATTAGTCCGTTCTCATGGGAGTAATTCCTACTCTTTTATGGTAAGTGATTTTTTTTACTTCTCTATTAATTATGTGGAATCTTATGTTTAAAATTTTTTTATCCCTTAAAAATGAAGTCAAATAAATCTAATAAATATTGAACCAAATTAATCACTAAATTGGTGGTAGTGATCATTTGTGAATGCTTGATACCATGACAATGCTTTGTGAATTGTTTTACTAGATAGTTTTTAATATACGTTTTTTATGTAACAAGTTGATATGTTCATTTCATTATATGAAAATTGATTTAAATGGTATGTAACATAATTTTTGATGTAATTGATTAGTTAGAGTAATAATTAAAGAAGAATCATGCTTTTTATTTTGTCTATCATATAAGTTTTTGGTAATTATAATGATTGATATTTCTTGTTTAATAGAATTTGGTTATTCCACGAGATAAAGGTATTTTTTAGAAAACCTATATAATTTCAATGACATTAAATGACAATAGAATAAAATATAACATAATTATGATTTTTTATTCCTAATTTTTTATATAATGGATTTTATTCTGGAGATAATTTTAAAAATTTGTATAGCTTATTATAGACGATTCTTAGGATTCCCATAGTCAAAACCAGTGAATAATGAATAAGTTATTTCATGATGATATATGAATTAGTTTTTGGAATAAATATAATTGTGTTGGTCCAAAAGTGCTAATATATTGTAATGGTTGGATTCCATGAGTTATGGGTCATGATAGACCATTTTAATGTGATTATATAATTCTTTATTTTAGGTTCCATGTTTTCTAATTTTTTTGTGCTTGTTTTCTTATTAATTTGTGAAATTCACTTGATTGGGAATGGTACATGATATAAGCTTGGGGTTTTTGAGAATATGATGGATGATGATATGTGTAGACATGGTAGATGTTATGAAAATAATTTATTATTTTGATGGATAGATACATGGTGATATGTATGACGGGGTTCAATATTAAATTGAGATTGTTGAAAATGGTTAAATATATGATTACAATTGATGGTTAAATAATTTCTAATGAATTAATTAAAGTAAATTAATTTTTTTTTCAATTGATAGAAATTAGTTAGATGTGTCCATTGAAAATTATTCATTATATTAGGTTATTTATTTCTTATATGTGAAAATAGGGAGTTAGAGAGACATTATAAGAAGTTAAGTCAAAGGATATATTATTCACATAGTGTGGTTATGAGATATATTATATCATGTATATTAAATTATTTAATAATCTAATCCAGCCTTTTAGGTTAGGGTGACTATAACAAAGTGGGCTATGGGAGGGTGAATTCCATGTCATTCTTCTTAGAGGATGTATGGATGATTACCCCTGCTGTACAATCTCTCATATCTTTGTGGTATTATATTCTGGTATTCACAATGGAATGTTTTCCCATATATGTGAATGGATTTATACATTATATTATGGTTATGTAAAACACATGTATCTCTATATATAGTATCCAATGTATTATTATAGGTATCACATGTATAATGTGTGATTTCATGGGTTACCATACTCAGTGTATGGGCTATAATGGATTGAAGTATAACAATTGATGTATGATTCATGTCGTACAGGATGTGGTGGATAATGGAAACTTCTGGTTACTATATAGAAAAGTAATATGAGATTATGTGATGCACGAGGTTCATGTTTTGATACGTATTATAGGTTTATTCAGGATGTCCAAATTTTAGAGTGAGGTGGTTCAGGATGTGAGACATTGGGGAGATCTGAAATCCATGAGGGGAGCTCTAGCAGGTTACCATATATGATTTATTAAAATATATGGTCCCTTGTATGCAATGTGTTGTGTAATATAAACATTATTGTATTATAAAACTATTATAACTATTTATTTGATCAGTTAGTTAAACTTTATATTTACTGTACATTAGCATGATTTATTTATCTTTAACTTGAGAGGTTCTAGAGAAGATCCTAATGTGTATACAGTTTTTATCACCCCATGTATATATAATCTATTTTCTTGTTTGTGTGAGGAGGTATAATATTGGAGAAAATATTAATAGATCATGGGTTTTATGATTAATTAAGGATTTATGGTCAATACCGAGTTTACATTTTTTTACATGTAGATTATTTTCAATAGTTGTAGTACTATATGACATATCATGTTTGTAATTGGGTTTCATATTAATTATATATCCATGTAGGATTTTATTGGTGCATATGTATTATCTATATCTTTTAAAATTTCTCTTTGAGTTTAATGCCTCTTATTTATATTTATATTTTACCATCGATGCTAGCTTCCAATTAGCGGACCACTAGAGGTTGCAAATCGGTGGTCACCATCCCCCGTCATTAGTTGCTAGCCTTGTAGGGATATGCTCTGGGGGGAGGGGTTGTGTCATCATGGATGATTTAAAAAATTTATTTAATGTTTAAATAATTTATTCATTCAATATATAGTATTATGTAAATGATTAAACTGTTAACCCTTTGACCATTATAAACCAACATAATTTGATTTTTAATTATGAAATGAATTTCAATAAAGAATCCAACTTAATATAAAATGAATTAGTAATTAAATAAGTCAAGGTAAAAAACTATTTAAATGATATATTTAAATGTAATAAGAAAACAATATTTAATAAGTGAACTATAAAAATAATATAACATTATTATAATTGAGTTTTTTAACTTCAAAAATGAATAAGGACATGAGGTAAGAGAAATTATATTAAAATAATATATTATTATTTTCCTTTCAAAATCATTATCCTCCATGTACATCATCATTTAATGATTCAATAATTTTTATAGTAATGATTGACATATTATAACATATTCTTTTAACTACTTTCTATATTTTTTGTAGTTGATTGGAAGTAATCATTTTATATGTTTTTCATATGACTAACTTTGAAATTTTTAAGCTAGAGTGAATAAAATTTTTAATTTAATGCATATAAAATGAATAAATTTCCCCAGCACCATGATTTTTATTTTCGTATTATCTTCCATAAAATATTCGGTGGTTTTTTTCTAATAATATAATTTCATATATTTTCTGGATTTTATAAAAAATGTTATCAAAAGAAAAGGATATTTAACTCATGATATAATAGAAATGTTCAAATTATCATTTTAGTTATTTTAAATTTTTTCTTGACATTATACTTTGATTATTATTTGTTACTAGACATATAATCTAACATTACAATAAACAATATTTATATGGATGGATTACGATGATGCAGTTCTATTTATGGAATGCGGAAAACATTATTATTTCATACACTAGTTTATCAATTCAAATATTTTTTTATGAATTGTGTTTTTATTCATTTCATTGGTATGATGATTCCATTAAACATAGTAACTGATGGTAACATTCCTGTTATTGATGTCCTATCAGTTCATTGGTCGGTCCCATGATTCAATAACTCTTGGGTATTTTGTATATTTATTCCCAATTATTTATGATATCTTGTCATGATGACAAGATGATATTTTTATGTTGTCTTGAAATAAATACTTGAAATAATTATAATTTAGTATGTCAATATTAATTCCATATTTATAAATTCATTTACCTTGACGTGAAATAATTTATATAGTTATGCTTGGACTTATTTTAAATTGTACATGAAAATGTTTTTTATTGAAATAGTATGATTTCATTTAATATTAAAATGAGATTAGATTGAAAATAAACCTTATGTTCTCATATGAGTTAATTTTTTTGTTTCTAAAGTTTAGTTTTTCGGGTTTGTCAAGAATTCCCCATGATTTATGATACTATATTTATGCTTCCATGGGAGCGTATTAGGAAAGTCAATTAGGAAAATTAGATTTCCAGAGTCAGTAAGTAATTATTTTAAATTAAATTTTTATTATTTAAAATTTAATCATATTTGGGGTTACCAATGAATTTACAATGGATTAATGTGTTTTCACTCTTATTATTTACCATAAAGTTATTTTTTCTCATCCAATGCTAAAAAATGTTTTAAAATGTGCTAAATATGTGTATAAATTATTAAAAGAAAAATTGTTAAACATATTGAATGAAATATAAGTACTAGGAAAACAAAATAAAGACTGTAGTAATAATAACTAGTTGAGTGGAAAATATAAAAATCTTATTATAGAATAATAAAATCTATGCCGATTGAGAATGTTGAAATTATTTGAGAATGGAAGGGGTTTTAATATATATTAATTTTTTTTCATTAAAAAAATATATGAATAAAAATATTTTCTAGGATAAATGTGAATTAGTTTTTTTGTATTTTATTATTATTGATATATAAATTTGGGTCACTTTAATTAGTATAAAATCCAAAATGTTATGAGAATGATTTTATCACTAGATCTGGGTGTATTGGTTTTGGGTACAACAGCTTTTACCAATAGAATCTTTTAGATTACATCATAGGTACGGGGGATTGACATGGGGATATTTTAAATTATTGAAATACTATATTGGGTTTATATGTCTATGTTTGACCATAATTTTAATGACTTAAATACCCATTTTAATGTGTTATGAAATGTTTTTTTTAAGATGAGTAAGGATATTTTGGACAAAATATATATGAAGAACACAATTTTTTCATTATATATTTTTTTGGATATGTAATTTTTTTGAATAATACTTTTATATAATATATGAAAATGTTTAATGTAATTGATAACCTTTAGGATTAATTTGACCATTAATGTAAAATTAGTTATTATTAATTATATGATGTGTAATTACATTCTGAGAATATATTTTTTATCATATAGAGAACCATTGGATTGAAAAGTGATTTGGTGCCTATGTGATTAATGTTATTTTTGAATACGTTAACTATATTAATAATTTTATATGATTAAGCTAATCAAATATAATTTCTTTAAGATAATATTTTACTCAAATAATAATTTTTGAGTTATATTTATGAAGAAAATTTGATTTTATTATGGAATTAAGGAGATTTTTTTGTGGAAAATATTATTGTATATTTTAGATTTTATTATTAAGGGATATAAATTCATTGTGTCTAAAATATTGAGTGATTATTTTTTCTGATTTAAGTGTTAACTTGATCTCTAATGAATATATGATCATACAATTCTTATTTTAGTGTTTTCTTCATGGTCAAAAATATTTTAAAAATCATTTGTGATTTTACCTATGTAATTAATTTTTTCATCCTTGGGTGTTATTTTTGAGCCCATGTGGATTGGGGTAGTTTTTATTCATATCAATGTTTTTTTGGTTGGATACTTTCTATACATTTAAGAAACTTTTTTAGTTTTGATTAATTGATTGAAACCAAAAAAAAATTCATTATTGTTTAAATCTTCTGATCCAATAGATTTGTCATTTAGTGTATCTAGAATAAAGAATTAATCTTCAATCTTCATTGATTTGAATATGATATGTGATATAAATTGAAATTAATAGAAGTTAAAAAGGTATAATTGTGTTCATATATTATGTGTAAAGATTTCAAGTATGTACCATTTTATAAAATCATTATCTTGATGCTAAAATAATTTCATATATTTAAATATTCCTATATGGAATATTGAAATAAACTATCATGGAAAAATTTCAAATTAATTTAAACAAAAATGTATTATAAAGGTATATTGTTTCAGAATTTCTCAGTCTTGTCCTACAAATTTCGGTTCATGATAAAATCTATTTTTGATATTACTTATATGTTATGATAAATATATTTTTAGATAATAAATATGAAATTGAAAGGATGTATTATTTTTATGTTGGGGAGAATGTGACACAGTGGTATTTTAGTATGTAATTAACCTTAAAAATATAATTTTTTCTTGGTGTACAAACACACCATTGATCTTAAATGAACCATTATATACTATAAAACAATTATTATTTATTTTTTACATTCATTACATAATTTTTTGTTTGGTGGGTATGAATGTGATTAAATGTGATATGAAATATATTTATATTTTTTCCCTAATGAAAATGAAAAAAATATTATACAGATTCTCAATTTATAATAAACGGTTGAAAAGCCATTATAACAAAAAGATATATTTCTAATTCAATTATCTAGTATTTGAAAATTATTTCTATCAATTAGATTATATTAATAACTATAAAAAAATTTATATAATTAAATAATTATATTATATTCAAATTTAATTTTTTAGAACCCAATTATTTATCATTACATGTTAAGGAATGAGAATAAATTATTTTATGCATGAAAATTATTTTAATTCAAAAAATGGGGTTTAATGAATTATTTGCTTCAATATTATAGTTTATTTTTGACATATTTAAACTATTTGTTTGAAAATAAGATGAAAATTTTATAAATAGTACTTTTATTGTAGACTGATAATATTTTTTTATTGGTTTTAAAAAAATTAAATTTGGTTGAATATTAAAAAATGAAATATGGAAAACTGTCAATTTGTATCTTAATATCTTGTAAGTTAAAAGATAAATTTAATATTTATGTTATTTTTCAAAATTAAAAAGATCCATTTCATTAAAAAAATCTAATAAAATGAATATTAATAATTTTATTTAATTTCAGAATATGATCACTTTTATTCATAGAAACAGATTTATCTAAAAAATGTTTTCCATTTTCTTTCCCGCACAAGAAATTAAATGAATTTTTGATAGTTTTAAAAATATTATCCAGTAAAAGTGGTTTAATACATGTAATCATCAATTAATTTTTTTTATAACATCTATTTTAAATATTGTCAAAAAATTATTTTTTATGCATAAAAATTGTGT
This sequence comes from Viscum album, assembly GCA_963277665.1. Classification (NCBI taxonomy): domain Eukaryota; kingdom Viridiplantae; phylum Streptophyta; class Magnoliopsida; order Santalales; family Viscaceae; genus Viscum; species Viscum album. Next base: position 833,860,532 of record OY728142.1, on the reverse strand, counting down.
TATAACAAAAATGTAAAATAAGATAAAAATTCACATTAGGTGGGAAAGGGAAAAAATAATTAAAATAGTACAACTTATTTATGAGTATGGGATGTTTGTAAAACTGTCACCATTCATAGAATATTATATTTCATCTTTTGAAATTGTGAATACCTTCCAATTTAATAATGATTTATAATTGAGAAAAATAATTTTTTCCTCGTCATATATTTTAAATGTCAGTTAATAATTTTGAAAAGAGTAAATATATATTATTGATTAACCAATATGACTATAATAATTTATATTAATTGAATTTACCATTGGTAGTTGGAATTAAATTTTTTAATATTGTATAATATTTAAAAAAACATTCACAATGTTGATACAATGCTTCTGAAAGCATCTGAGAAACTATAAAATGGTTTCTAAAATAATAATATTGATAATATATAGATAATTTATGGTATTAGATAAATATTATAGTTAATTATGAAGGATAATTTATTATTTACATGTATTTATTTTAATTACATTGATATTTTTATGGATTTAAATTAAAAAATTATGAATTACAAAAAAAATTAATTTTTAATGTGTTTAATGATTACAAATAAATTTTCCTGTTAATTGAAAATCTTAAAAATATGATCATAAGAAAATAAGATGATTATTTTTTGATAATATCATTAATATAAAATATATATGTCACTTTATTTTTTTAAAATTTCATTCGTAATCATAAAATATAAAATATTTTTTACAATGCTTAATGATAAAAGGGGATAAAACATGGCCTAAACTAATGAAATATGTTTATAATAAATAAAAATCATATATAAGGATTATTTATTGAATTATATTTTTTCAATATACTACATATCATTGAATATATAAATTTCAATATACTACATATTAGATGTTAATATTTCATATAATTGAATGATATACACCCACCATACTTATAAAATGCATTGTCCAGAATTCCTAATAACATCAATTCACTGAAATGTAATTATGATTATGGTGGGACCATTTTCATCTTCTTTTTCCACCTTATAAGAAATGAAGATATTGTTCATGTATATATTCATATTACAACATGCACAGAAGAAGGTGTTTTATTTTTGTTCGCCTTATGAAAAGGAAAATTACTATGATGAATTATAAAAATATATATAATATTATTGAAAAATTATGATTTTTAAAAGATATTATTTTAATTCCCTTATTAATCTTCCACCTATTGAAAAAATTATAACATCACTTATATATATGTATGGACTACCACATCCATGAAGTTATGTGATTAATTATTCATGTCCTCTATTCATAGATAATTTGGAAATTTAATTTAACTTATCATTATTGATAATATATAAATTGTGTAACCATAATTCATTTTACAAACATATGCATACAAAACCTATTTTTCGAATTTGTAAGTTTACATCCTCATAACATCTTATTCAATGGTAACTGACATTGTGACTACATAATTCACGGTGATAAATTAAATTAAAGGACTAATGATAATGGAATGACGACAAATATGTTATCAATCAAGTATAATTCTCATAATTTTGTTTATTTACGTGTATTGGAATGTAAAACAGTTATCTAGGACATGAGGTAATGGATTTTTATTTGAAAACATATTTTAATGTTTTCCTTTAAAAATCATTCTTCTCCTTGTCTGTGTGCACAAAATTACTAATAATGTTATAATTTTTGGTTCATTGATTGTCAATGGTAACGCTCAAAAACATTCTATTTTTTATAGATGATTAAATTTAATCTTTTTAATGTTTTCCATGAGACACACTTTTTACTTTTTATGATAATGTGACTACAATGTTTTCATTTAACTATTTTTCAGTGAATGGATTTTATCACTATCGTGAATTTTCTATATTTTAATATTCATTTAAAATAGTTTAGTTCTATATTCAAATATTTTAATTTCCTATAGATATTATATTTTTAAATGGAATCAAAATAAAATTATATTTTATTTATATATTCAAATAATTTTTTGAATGTTATTTGAAAAGTATTCTCTTCAATGTAAATTTCAAGTGAAGGTTATTTTATTATACCTGTTTTTTTAATGATAAAATTCAATTTATTATATAGATCGACATTGAATATGTTGAATTATTTATTGAATAATGAAAATAATGGTTATTCAAATCGCAGTTATTCAATTTTATTTTTTATATTAATTAAGTATTGTATTGTCAGTAATTTCATTCGTATGGGAAATGTATTAGACTTTGCATGTGAAAGGTGAGAACCAATTACTAAAATCCCTTTAATGGATTGGATGATCTCATTAGACAAATTTACCTATGTATTTGGTGTATTCATATCCATATATTTTTTATGTTATACTATGGGAACATGAAGATATTTTAAAGTATTGATGAATTAAGTAAATTATTGTATGATTAATAAGTTTGAAATTATACATTCCATAATTATGAAATCAGTTAGTGTTATCCGTTGGAATATTAATATTTTTTCCATTGATATATTTCATGTTCTTATTGTGGATGGATTTTATATAAATATTTTGATTTCATATTATAAATAAATAATCTAGGATGTAAATCGATGTTTATTATATTATATAGGTAAATATATGATTTTCCTATAAAAAAATTCATTTTTTTCAATAAACCCTCTTGAATTATTGTTTTTTCCATTATTATAGATGAAAATATGTTTTTTTTAGACAACGGGAATAAGTTGATTTAAACAGACTATATTTGGCTATTTTAAACACATTTTTTAATTATAAAAGGATATCATCCATATGTGTTTTCATGAATTTTTAATGGATTAATTTTCTTCCATAATATTTATATCCCTTAAATAACTTTTTTTATTATACAATGTTTCTATTAATATTTTTAATAAGTCCTAAGGATGTAAAATAATTATAAAAATATCATTGGGAAAAAAATTTCAATGAAGTAAATTATTCCAGAATAAAAATATGAGTGTAACAATAGGATCCTATTTTTTTTTATTAAATGATGAAGAGTTTTTATGGAAAAATAAATATTTATAAAATTATAAATATTTCCATTTATTATGAAAGACATTGGTTTTTATATGTATTAATTTTCAAAATTTATTGACTTTCTAAACCTAAAAATATTTATCCGTATGTTAGAGATATATTTTTTTTTATTTTTTATTAGAGAAGATAAAATTTGGCTCAGTTTAGATGGAATCAAATTTAACATGTTATGAGTTTGAATTTACAAGTAGATCTATATGTATGAGTATATGGATTAACCGTGATGTGTTATTATGAAATATATATTGAGCTTCATAGGGATATATTTTCTTCATTCAGTATTGAATGATAATTAAAAACATTAGATACATAATATATTTAATAGTGGTGGGGTGGAATGTTATTTTACAACATTTCAATATATATTTTCAATATATTAATTGTTATTATATATGAGATCTTTCACATGAAACAACTCAATACAATTAACTAAAAAACGTTTTATTAAGATAAAATTGGAAATATTAAAGGTGACCCTTATATATGTAGTCATTGAATTTTAATTTATGAATAAAAGAAACTAAATTTCATTATCTATGTGGAAACAAAAATAAAATTCATTTCTAAAAATATTGAATTGAAATAATTTAATTTTTTAAATAAATAAAAATCTAGATCATTTTATAGTTAAAAAATTATTTTTCTAATACTATACTTCTTAGGAGCTATTTAATTTCATTGTATAAAAATATATATATTATTGTTTAATGATGCAAAATTAAATTTTGGACATAAATTTTTTAAAACTGATATAAATTCAAAATGATAGGAAACATGACTAATAATAGTTATTATTTAAAATGTTATATTCCTTGAAATATTATTTTCATCTTCTATAAAATTTCCATTTATATGAAAAATTCTTAATTGTTAGAGTATTAGTTAAGAATACACTTATTTTCTGTCTTAATCAACTAAATATTATCTTATGATTATTTTTCATTCATAATTCTGAATAATGATTGGTTTTCAGGTGAATAATACAAAATAATGTTTCTAAAATTACAATTATTTTTACAAATTTATAAGGTTATAGTTATGAAAAAAATGTTAATATGATTTTATTTATTAAATATTTTTATTATAAAATTTATATATTAAAACTTATTAATATTAATATAAAACCTATAATTTACATTATCAACCATATATTATCTATAAGGAGGCGGGATGAGAGAATGGACTCCTTCTCTCTCTAAAAAGATGGGGATTTAGGGTTTCATGGTGTTGACGCTTGGATCTGTGACATAGTCGAAGATTGAGGTTGTAATGCTAGCGGCATTACTATGAATGGTGGAGCACTGGCATCAGAGGTCGCGTGGTGTGTTATGACATTCACAACGGTTGCTGGTCTTGTTTTTGATGTCATGGGTTGTGAGGATGGAGGCGGTGCTACAAAGACTAGTGGAGTGTCGGTGCCGCAAGTTTTGTGGAGGATTGGTGCAGCATTTGATGGTTCCATCTCTAAGGCGGCCGATGGATCCTCCCTAGAAATGTTTGAGACAAAAACAATAAAGATGTCTGAGGATGCAGGAAGTTAATTTCAAGTCACCACTATGAGGATTGGCGGTGTTTTGGAGTCACAGGTTGACAAGATTTATGCTCCTGGAGGAAATATGGTGATATCTCAATAGAACTATTTCTTTTTGAATTCTATTGTTTTCTAGAAGACTCCATTTGATCTAGAAATGGATGAGAAGCTACATGAGGTTCCCTATGAAGGATTCTCTGCCAACTTCTCAATTGCATGCTTTAATAGTACGTCTGATTCCTCCATTACAAGGAAGGGAATGTTGCATATATAAAAGCTGATCCACATGCTGTTTCAAAAATACTCAAAATGGGATATTTCACAATCATAGCTACACATTTTTACCGAAAGTCTCTCAGCCTATGAAAATCGATGATCATAATGGAATAATATCACATTGATGGGAATTATCTTCTTGGAAATTTATTTCATTGGGAAAAGGGTATTTCCATAGGCTTTTTCCAATAGAAAAACATAAAATTAGAGATTTTGGTTTGGGTTCTCTTGCACTTAAACCTGGAATTATTCATCTTCGTGAATGGAATAATAATTTCAATCACATTGAATTGGAAAACTCTACAATTCAAGTTTGGATTATAGATTATGTCTTCAAATAGATTTTGTGGCATCCCAAAATTTTATTTTATATTGTGATATCCATTGGAATTCCAATTAAAATCATCAAAGAAACAGAAGTTTATCGCTTTGGACACATTGCTATATTCTTAGTTGAAGATGAACTGGGTTCTACTCTTATGTACTAGGTAATTCATTCCACTAATGATGATATCATTGTGTTTAAGATCATTTAATAAAAAATGAAAAAAAAAATAAGGATTGTATTGTTATTGGTCATGATCAATATACATGTTGGTGCTCCATAGTTTGTAGATTTTGTGATCTACTGGGAAATAATGAAAACAATTGTTTTAAGAAACTCAAAACCACATAGGCTTACATGGATATTCAGAGCAACAAACAGTTGGAAGAAATGACTTTTTCAAAAGCTAAGGAAGTGAACAAATCCACAGGTGATGACAAGTGGGGAATCTCATGAAAGAAAACATGGGATGACTTCTTTTCCACAAAGATGAATGTTTGCAATGACTAAATTGAATTTTTCAGTGCTGATGATTTGAAAGCTATGAAAATTGTTGAATATAATCTTCAAAAAGATATTGATCATACACTCTTATAGGAACGATGGTAACTTAAGGAAACCGAATGGGAAAAAATTTGATTCTAACTCTATTGTCATTTCCTTAAATTTAAATGCATCCCCAAAACAGTTTGTGGATAATGATGGATATCATCTTGTTTCCTATAAAAAGTCAAAGGCATAAGGATTTCTCCTAATGGTGGCTAAGCAGGTTACTACAGGTAATCCTCCTCCCCACTCTTACCAGTATTTCAATGGTGTCAACAAGCTGTAGGTATCTATCCTGGGAAAACCTGAGGGGTAGATGCAGCGAAATATTATTGCACCATCTGATGCAACTGAAGATAAAGGGGAGATAAATCTTGTGTTACATGGAGTCTCTCCTTAGACAAGTAAAGATGCATCTCTGATGATATCACTAATGCTGAAACATTAATGGAATGGATAAAATCTCTAACCTCAAATAGGGGGAGAGAAAGAGGTTGGGTGCATGGTCGATGGATAGCGGGATGGATTGTTCTTGAAGAGGATGAAGAAAAAATCACTGAAATATTGATAAAAATGATAAGTAGGTAACTGTTTGCTGGAGACTTTGTTGGTTTTTATTCTTGTACTTTCTTTGAAATTTCATGTAATTTTATATAATAAAAGAAGCGTATCCTCTAACATTTTCAAAAAAAATTATATTATCTATTTTAAAAATTATATTTTTATGTTATATAATTATTATTTATAAATTTAATTTTATCACTACAATAAATTTAATATAATGAAATTAATTTAACAAATGTAATAATAATATCTAATTTATATTATATGAGTAATTTTTTTGTAATAAAAATATGTTACCATATTTAAAAAATGTAAATCCTTTAAAAAATAATTTAGGAATGAAGTTAAAACATTGGTGAATGAGGATAAAAATCAATCAAAATTTGTATCTAAATGAGTGTTTGTGAGTAGGCTGACCCAAAATCATACCAACTCTATTAGTTTCAACATTTAGAGCCTCATTCCTTAATTAGCGATTTTTCCTTTTATATTATTATAAAAAAACGTTGCCTCCCATATATCTGGGGAATTCTACCACCAATTTACACACACTAAAAAATTAGGATTCATTTTAAACTATAGAAATATTTACTTCACCTAGTGACGAATCTCTTGTTCTTGGTCCCCTTGATTTAAGGAAAATCACTAAATCCATCATTTTAAATATGTACTCAATGAGAAGTTTAAAAATTTGAATGTGAGTAAAAAACCCTCCCAAACAATTTTTATTCTCCATATTTAATGATAAAATATATTTTCCTATTATAATATACAGAAATCAGTTTTATAAATATAATAAATTGGTATTTTTTAATTTTTATTACAATTATCAACCCTTATCCCTTAGAAAAAATTAGAATTGAATTAATTCATATGTATAGACTACAATCCATATAAACAAAAATATTTTGGTTAACAACAACAATTAATTAGGGATTCTGAAAATTGAACATAATGAAAAAATATTGAATATATAATATTTTTATCCTTATGAAAGTTATTTTTAAATATTAATGATTATTTTTCATTCATAATCATATATCTTTTATCATAGTCCACATTTCCATTAGAAAACCATTTTTTTATATTCATTTATATATTATTTGGATTTATTTTAAGGATAATTTTGAAATGGTTTTTCATTTATCATTCGCTAAAATAATAATTTTTTGAGAATAATTAATTATTATTTATCCTTATGTAATTATAAGGAAATGATTTCTAAAAACCCATCCATGGGGTTACATAAGTTTTTTTTACTTATTTTTAAAATATTAATATCATTTGTATGATGGATTTATGAATAATCATCCAAAAGTCAATATGAAATACTCATTTTTTGTGAATGAATTATGTGTACTAATTCATTTATTTATTAAGGTCCTTTAATATGATACCAATACAAATTATTTTGAATCCCAATTACAGTTCATTATTTAATAAGGATATAATTTTTTTTGTGGTACCCATTTTTATAGATTATATTTATGATATTTCGGTGGTCTTATATGTAAGTATAATACATTCTTGTGTATTTTTTCTCATATTATAATGAGACTATGTATGGGTTTATTTATTGTTACACATGTACTCATAGAATGAGGGTGCTATATTTTTTGTAACTTATGCTCACAAAGACTTTTTGTGAGGGTATTTATGGTTAACTATGCTCAGTAAAATTAAATAGGGATGTTTTATTGTTTCATATTCTCATGAATACTTTGCATGAGTGTATTTATAATAAAATATTATCAAAATAGTTTTTGCATTAGGATTTTTTTTTCATCTATGATCCCATTGATATTACATCAGAATATTCCCGTTAGCTATATTTATGGAGATTATTTTATGAATGTTTTTATGGTTACATATTATCATAATGAATTCTCATGTTCATTGTTTAAAATGGCTACCTGTATAATGTTATGTTTACTTATGATTACTTATATACTATATTCCCATATGATATGCTAATTTTTCTTCCATGGAACAAAATTATTGTACATTGTTTCTATAATATTAGTCCACAATATATGTTTTTTCATTTTTCTTTTTGAATCCATATATCTTCAATTGTGTAAAAATCTTATTACTCTATGTTATTTTTAAGAAAATATTTATATCATGCTCTTGTATCTCATATGAATATGTTATAACCCTAGAAGATATGTTGATATGTTTTTCCATTATTGAGATTTTTTTTAGCTGTTCATTACGATTCCATCTACTAGGCTATAGTTGTTTGTATAACTAAAAAAATCAATATGGGAGTTCAATGTAGTTCAATTATGGGTAAATATTCTTATATACTGTAAAATATGTTTGTAATTGATCTCATATTAAAAGAAAATATATCATTACACATGGGATTATGATATTATTTGTATATATAATGTTTAAAATCTTAAAAAATGTGTAATATACTAATTTTTTCTTCAAAAGGACCACATTTAATCAAATATAGTTGAAAATTAGGGTTTTTAGCAACAAAAAAATGATGTGAGGGTATGGAGAGCCTCAATACTCTATTCATTATATCATAAAATTAATTCAATAAAGGTAATCACCGCAATTTAAATACAATAAAAACTAATTATTAATAAAATGATTCTAGGTCTCTACGTAGAAAGAATGATCACTTAACATTGTAATTTGATTATAACAATGTCATTTCCAGAGATTAATAGGGTACCTAAAAGAAGAATTCCTTTCCCGTAACTTTGGAATCCAACATAAATGAATATATATCTGAATCCTTTACCTGCTAACATAAGAAGTTATCAATTGTTCCTAACTCATATTGCTACTATAACTCTCTAATGAAACCTATGATACCACTATTTTAATGACATGTCCCCACTGGTAACCCCTTACATTAGTAACGATTAGAGGGACCCTAGAATCCCATCACCCATATTCCCCAAGCTAGTGAATAAAAATCAGTGTATAAAACATGATAATTGTAGAAATAACTCTGATATATACAATATACACATATATAAATAAACTAATTAACACTATTATATAAATAAACTAAGATCCCAATAATCCCACAATTCAAGAATATTGTATTGGAATAAAATCAAATGATAAAAATAATAAAAATTACTATGTAATATACATGGTATCCTATCCACAACTCCAATCTAGTACAATATAGCTCGATCAAAAAACTGACTATAGAAACTAGAAAAACTGGATATATATATTTTTGTGTGTGTGTGTATATGAACATAACATGAATTCTTTTTTGAATCATACAAAATATCAGTCATGAAAATCTAGAATGATCATACTAATTAATTAGTGAACAAATTATAGAATCAACCAGGACTAGTCAATACTACTATCTCATAGCCAAACTAAACCTCACTCAACAAAGAACACATTTCAGAAATGTAACATAATATTATTTTAACAGATCAAAAGTCCACCACATGACCACTTGCATGCTATTTCTATTCTCACAAACCCTAACATCAAAATTCATTTTCCCCTATCCCATTCTTAGGCATGTCACAACACACCATGTCTTATTCAATAATACATACCTCATTCCACAATCATAAAATACTCATCATCACATACCCTTTTCCACATACTATGTCTTATCAATACATATCATATCTTTAATACTATGGTACATTGAATATAAATGTAATCAACCATATTCCACCCCATGCTATGTAGGAACCCCACCCTCAATCCTCATATGAGTATCCCCACCTTATACATCATCAATACCCTATAGGGTATACCATTTAACCTATAATATCACCATCTCAATATCCCATAGAGTATACTAATACACCTCAGATATCATTAACATTACATAGGGTCTTCCTGTAGATCCTATAAAATAGTAGTATGGTCATACATACCACCTTCCATAAAGAATAACTCTAACCCTAGAAGAGAGTGAAGTGAATAGGGTGTATTTATCCATATATACCCACATAAACCTAGATGGTTGGGTAAAAAACATAGAATCCAAAAAATAAAATGAATTAGTTGGGTATCTGACTCAATTGGGGTGTATGTAAATATCATAATGAAAATTATTCATATAAATAATCCACACAGTATCTTGTCCTTAATGATATAAACAAATAAAACATCATTAAAAACCAAAATCATCACCACCAAACCATCATTATACACTACCACTAATGTGGTGTATAACACCACAACATGTCTCACATCACACACCAAAATACACAAATAAATATCTCACAAAAGTCTAGTTACTCAAATGTTTATTCCATTTTGATATTTCAAATTTTCAAAGAAACTCACATACATTATATGAAATAATTATCACATTAAATGTAAAACTATGTAAACCATATACTAAAAAATATTCATCCAGTTTCCATTCATTCCAACAATCAATTCTTCAGTTTTATACATGTTGTTATTCAATTTCATTTATACTGATCAATAGTTCCTCATTTTACACTATATTTTTTCCACTCATAAACATATACATTATCCCATAACAACCAACCATTGAATCATTACATTAAATCACAATATGCCTATTTTTAATTATTAAAAAGAATCCATATCCCTATTAAGTTAATTTTTTTCTCCAACTATATCATTATATACTACCCATGAAATTATCTAAAATACCAAATGTATAATTCAAAACAATTGACCAACCCAAATAAACTATAAACCAACATTTTTCCATAATACATCATGTACAAAACAATATAGCCTTTTTTCCCACTCAATCCAACCTATACATCCCCACTATCCAACACAATCTATCCAACATATATTTCATGAGAAAAAAAATCCACTAAAAAAACCCTCTGAAATCCCCGAAATTAATAAAAAAAAATCATTATAATAAAATTACAACAAAAAATAAAACAAGTAAAAAAATAAATAGCAACCATTTTATACAAAAACTATTACCACAAAAACATTTATTTTGAAAAAACTCATATTCTTGTTATCAAATATACACTAAAATGGTTTATTTAACATCATTAATCGATTAAAAATGTATCAATGGTGATATTGACGAAAAATAACTACATCATAGAAAAAAAATTATTTCTAATAATTAGTTTTAGTAATAACAATAAATAATCTCCAAGTGAGAGATCAATATCCAAAAAGTTGTAAATCACATATGAATCATCACCTCCTATTCATTTTTCTTTATAATTTCTAATTATCTTAACTAATTCAATAGATTATGTCCAAAAAAAATAGTATCCCACAACAATTCAGTCAAAAATATTACAATTTCTTAAATCCCCATCCCTAAATATATGCATCGTTAATTGATGTGCATGAAAAATATATATAAGAGATGATCTCAGGGATTAAATTAAATGATGGGAAACTCAAAAATATATTTAATAAACATAAAATTATTCCTCTCCTCAAAATAACCCTTGAAAAAATACTAATAAACCAAATTCTTTTCTCGGATAAGAAATAGAGGAAATAAGACTGATAAATGAAAAAGAAATCCCATGGAATGAAAGAATTTTACATCTAATAATGACAGGGAAAAAAATTCTTAATCGGGGTCAAATGACTCCTATGACATACCTTACATGTATTTTAGGGTGAAATAAGTATATTTACAATAGGTTATAATAAAATGAGAATCTAATTTATTCATAGATAAAAAAGATATAGGGTCGTATGATGGTGTCTATGGAATTTCCTTGCAAATCATAGAATTACTAAATCATGATGCAAAAAATTGTCACCACACATTGATTGTTCTAAGACCACTTGATAAATGAATTTTTCACAATAAACCATCTTATATTTCTTATCATAAATATTTATAAAACCTAATATTATACTTTACCAAAGAGGGACCACTTAATGTTCCAAAATGAAACTCAATGATATTACTTGAGGAATATTTTCATGGGACTATTTTTGAAACACTCATTTTGTGAAAGACAGAGTCTCACTATGAATACAACTATCTGAATGATTTCAATGTAAAACCTAAATATCCAAGATATGACATATATATAAATTCAATGAGTCTCTCCTCTAAAAAACTAATAATCTTCTAATAACACATCATGTTTTGAATAATCCTTTCCTAACATAACTGCGATTTCCTAGCCACCATCCCTTCTTACTAGTTAATATCCATACTATGACAAGAAGATTCATTTCATGAACCCCACTACCAAATTTAATTCTAGATCCAATAGAACACTTCCACTTCCAAACACTCCACGAAACCTAAATCGATGAAAATCCTATCAAGTAACAAACCATAAATTTATATATTATTACCAATAATTCCATTTTTATAAAAATTTTACGATATAATATTTTATTGAAAATATTTTTAATAATTATGGTAAAAATAAATTCATGGTGAATACATTTATTAATTTTTTGTAGTATTTCCCAATATCCACCTAATAAATTAAAAAAATTCATGAAGAAATAATAGTTATAATAATGATCAAAACATGGTTTGAAATTTTTTTATTAGGATTATTTCTATTCATATATTAATAATGGGTATTATGTGGATAGAAAACTAGTTTTATAAATTATGTTTGTATATCATTAAATTTCGATAATTGACCTTCTTCAATCATTTATCTTGCAACTATATATCCAATCTAATTTTGTTAATTCATTTAACTGGGGAATTAATACTCACGTATCCTTCTATTTTACATTTTATTTTATATATATATTCGATAATAGAATCCAAAATGTTATATAATGTAAGTTCAATTTATAGTAGTCATAAATCGATTCTACTAAGAGGAATAATTTGAACCTCAAAAATCATAAGAAAATTTTAATGTGGAAATTTTGAATTTAGTATAATAGTGATAAAATAATTTATATATTTATATGTGTCATATTTGTAACCACTATTGTTCAATGACCATCAAAAAAGGAACCATTCGCCACATGCCTTGTTGAAATAATATAATTTCTTTTTCTATTTCAAATTTTAGATGATAAAATAGAGGTGGAATCTCATGACATGAAATACTATCATTTAATTTCAATTTCATATAGAAAATTTTATGGTAATTTTGATGTGATTGTTAATTATTTGATGAAAAATTTTATTAAATACTTATTAGCGACCTATTAATACTTATGAAAATATATTTTAATATTCATACTAGTTTTTTGAGATTAAATTTTATGAATTTATATTTTTGCCTATGTTAATATAAGAAAAATATTTTGTGGAAAATAATTTATTAAGTGTTTATCATAAGGAATAAAAGAATAATGATTATTGAAAATCATTCTAATTAAATTAATAATTATTGGTAAATTGATCAAATGGATAATAAATGTGTCGACAATATATATGTTGGTAATATGATATTACAATAACATAATATACTTCATATGATATGAAATAAAAAATTGATCATTTTTTTCTCTTGATGAATTGAAATTTTTAATTTTTGTACTAACTATAAAGATTAATAAATATTTGATTGGTAAACTTAAGTTAATTTTTATTTAATATTAATTAATGAAATTAGAATATAATTATCATATATCTATGAAATGATAAATCAATGTGGAATTATAATTTTAGATAATCCTAACATGGTAATAAAGATACTAATCCCTGAATATTGAAAATAATTATGTAAATATGTGTGTGAAAAAGTTATGTGTTTTAATGGGATTAATTTCAATTGAACAAATATTAATTTCATTGGGATTTTTTTTCATGGAAACATGATTTAATTCTAGGTTAAATCATTTGGTTAATATTTTGAAAAAAAAATTCATATAAAAATGAAAATGAAAATTTTCTAGTTTTGATAATCCAAATTTTAGATGATATTTTTTAATATAGTGGATTGAAAATTTTCATGTAATGCTCATATATTGATTTATAATTTAGGGCTGCATTAAATGAAATAAAATTATGTACTAGATTTCAATAATTAAAATGAATTTTTATCTATAACAAACTAATTTTTAATTTCATAATTATTAAAATTATGCATGGTTTGTTCTTTATCATTCACCGTATTTAATATCTTGATTAATATAAATAATATATCTACAATTATAATTCTAATATTTTTATTAATTTTCATAATAGTTGTACTTATTTTAATTAATATCTTGAAAAAAAATAATAAAAATTTATATGAAAATATATGTGGTTTAAAAAAATTTTGATTTTTTTATTTTATGACTTTTTGTGTTTCCTAATTTAAAAAATCTAATAATTAATGTGATATTTTATTTTCCCTTGTATTAACTAGATGTATTTAAAAATTTACCAAATTTGGATTTGTTTTATTGATTTGTTGTCCAATGATTTTTTGAATAAATTTTAATGTGGTTTATATTTATTTTTCGAAATGTTTCAACGTTAATTTATTAGACATGAAAACTAGTATTCTATGATAACCCCATGGTTATATAATAAAAAGATGAGTTATATTAATATTTGGATAGAATTTAAGATTAATTATGAGGAATTTTCCCATAGTCAATAAAATTTAATTAATTAGAATATATTGGCAGATATCAAAGGGTTGTTTGAGTGATTTGACACTTGATAAATTTATATTTGATTAAAAAGATAACTATAAAGCAATTTGAGTATTAAGAGTAATTATTGAAACCTCAATGTTAGTTTTTTATATAATATATTAAATTTAATTATTTATATTTTAATAAAACTATTTTATAATGAAATAAATTGATATCTCGTAGTTATCATAAGATAAAAACGATTTACAATATACGTATTTTTTCAGGAAAAATAAAACTATAGTAATAATTTAATTTAAACATTACATAGAATTTTGAATAATTTACATCTTTAAGGATATATTTTTTATATATTAAGATGCATTAAATTAAATTGAATTGTTTTTTTCTCATAAAAAAAATTACATAACTAAATGTGTGTATAAAATTTTATATCTGAAGAGATAATATTAATAGATATGGAACACCTTATATTTGTTGAGTCAATAAGGTTTTCCTTATGACTTTTCCATTCCTTCTTGTTTTGAAAATCACAAACACCTTATCTTTAAGGAAAATCGCTTTTATAAGGAAAAATGCTTTCTTAAGGAAAATCGCTTTTATAAGAAATATTATCCTTATCATATTTTCATTAATATTTTTCTTAAGTATGAAATTCGGATTCACTTTCTCGGAATCATTAAAACTGATAAAAAGCATTCTGTTTTAGGGTTCGGATTCTGGACAAGAACTATAAGGAAGTTTCACTCCGAATTCCGATTATGAATTCTGACTAAGTTCTATTCCAGATTCAGGATACGAATTCTGAAGAAGAATTCCCATTACGAATTCTAATGAAGAATTCTCATTACGAATTCTCATTACGAATTCTGAAGAAGAATTCTCATTACGAATTCTAATGAAGAAATCTCATTCCGAATTCTCATTACGAATTCTAATGAAGAAATCTCATTCCGAATTCTCATTACGAATTCTGATGACGAATTCCCATTACGATTTCTGATGACGAATTCCTATTCCGAATTCCTATTCCGAATTCTCATTCCGAATTCACTCATTAAACAGAATCTGGATATCATTGTTTTATACACTCTGAATTTGTTCACTCCGAACTTTCACTCCGAAATTTCTATTCCGAACTTTTATGTTAGAGTTTAAAACGATGTCGTGCATTCTGTTACACTTACTTTGTTATAAAACGATGTCGTCCATTTTGTTATAAACTAACCGTTGTCTAAGTGACACGTGTACAGGTCCCTCCTAACTTTAAGGGAAATATGACCGTTGGAGAAGGAGCCGACCTCACCTATAAATAGGAGCTCATTTGAAAAAGCTCACAACGGATGGATGAACATTTGGACTTTGTGCATACATGCTGTTGAAGTGATTTCTAGAGAGAGAGTCTCTTATTAACTCTCAAAGCTTCGTGCGACTCCGAATGTTGGTGATTACATTCGAGGGCTTCCGGGGATAGGAAGATAGAGGTGCCGACTACCTTAAAGATCGAGGGCTTTCTTGCTGAGAAAGACAGAGGTTGCCAACTACCTTGAAGTTGAGGGCTTGCGGGGATAGCAAGACAGAGACACCGATCTTCGTATCGAGGGCTTACCCTGGTGTGGGTAAGACAGACTTGCTTGAAAGTATAAATCAAGGGACCTTTATCCAAGGTTGTTGGATACCCTTCTCTTTGGGTTAAAAGACTATTATCTTGTTACTAGTAGTTTTACTACTCGTTTCTATTCCGCTGTAATTTGTATCTTAAGGAAAGTATAACATTCTTATACTTCCTTACTTACTCTGATTCATTCAGATTCTATACGCTTTAAGGTAGAATCTTATATTGTAACTTTTGTTAAGTTTCAAATTCCGGAACCATATTTCCGGAACCTACTTTTGGAATCTCTTTCCAAGTTTAGTTCGGTGTTAGAGGTGTTGTGAATTTACTTAGTTTAACTTTGTTAAACTTAGTTCTTTCCTTTTCTTAAGGAAACTCCAGTTATTCATAACTAACTTTAAAGGTTCCTAAGGAATTTTTAAAGTATACAATTCACCCCCCCTCTTGTATATTGAGCATCTCATATTCTATTTCGATCCTACAATTGGTATCAGAGGTTGGAAACCTCTTACTCTATACCATTCCTACAATTGGTATCAGAGCAAGGTTACTGAAATACTTGTACTCACGTTCAAGTTTTTCTTGCTCACTTTTCAATTCCGAACTTTTTCATTCCGGATTATCCATTCCGAACTTTTCCTATTCCGAACTTTTTGATTCCGAATTTTTGTTATTAACAAGTTTGTTTCCAAGTTATTTTCAAGTATGGCAGGAATGAATGTTGGTTCGATAGACAATTTGAATCCTACAAGGCCACCAATCTTCGATGGTAATGATTATGAATACTGGAGAGATCGTATGAAGACATTCGTTATCAATACTGGAGTAGATAACTTTGTCATGCTTACTGGTGATTACAAAATTCCTGACAAGGAAGTCAGAACCTTTACTAACCAGGAGAAGCAAGAATATCAACTGAATTATAAGGTACGCAACACTTTATTATGTTCAATGACTAGAAATATATATAGCCAAATTTCTTCTTGTGAAGCAGCTAATTGTATATGGAAGAAGTTAGAGGTTACTCATTTTGGGACTTCTAAAGTGATTGAGACTAGGAGAGCTATGCTTAGAGCTGAATATCATGGCTTTAATTTTCCTTATGGAGAACCTATCTGTAAAGTACAACAAAGATTTATGACAATCGTCAATAGTCTACAGTCTATGGGAGAGAAAGGTTTAGATGATGAAGCTCTTGTGGACAAGATAATTGACATTATGCCCAATGAGTGGGAATCCAAGAGAACAGCTATAGATGAGAACAGGAAGGTTACTCAAATTACTCTTGATGAATTATTTGGAACTCTTCTAAAACATGAGACTAGAATGAAGAGAGATGCTGACAACATCAAGAAGAAGAATGGAAATGGTACTGTTGCTTTTACTACAACTTCGAATCAGATGAAAGCTAAGACTCCTGAGAGAGTAACCAGATCCAAATCGAAGAAAGTCATTTTCCAATCCGAATCTAGTGAAAGTGAAGTTTCAGAAAATGAATTAGCCAATCTTGCTCGAAGGATGAACAAGATAGCTGGACAAAGAAACTTTCAATCCAAGTATAAGAAGAAGGATAGGAAAGATAAGAAAGATGGAGAAGTTACTTGTTATGAATGTAAGAGAGCTGGACATATTAGACCAGATTGCCCTATGCTCAGAAAGAAAGAAAGAAAGGAAAGGCATTCAGACAGGAACAGGAAGAAATATTACAAAGCTAAAGCTAAGAAAGTTTTGAAAGCTAATGACACCTGGAGTGCCAGTGGTGGTGACTCTTCAGATGAATCTTCTGAATATGAATCTTCAGGACAGAAGAATCTTGGTCTTATAGCCAGATTACCTATTGATAATCATTGTCTTATGGCTAAGGTACGAAATGCTGAATCTTTGACCAATGTTTCCTTAAATCCTAATGATAGTAAGTATTATAACTCTTCTGATGAAGAATCATCTTCTGATGAGGAAAATACTTTACCTACTTTTGAAGAAGTCTCTAGATTTGCTGAACTTCTTGAGATTGAGAATTCAAAACTCAACAAGAAACTTGATAAGGCAAATTCTAGGAATTCTATTCTTACTAAAGAGATATCAGATCTTTCTAAAGATCTTGATAAGAAAAATGCTGATTTTGAAAATATTTCAAAAAATCTTGAGGAAGTAAGTTCTGAGAAGAATAAACTTTCTAAAGAGTTAGAAAAAGTAATTTCTAATAAAAATGTTTTCGAGCCTAACTCTAGTTCCAAAACTAATGATTTTGAAGATAAAAACTTGGTTGTAAAACTCAAGTCCGAAATTTTTTCCTTAAAGAAGTGCTTATCAAACTTTACCCATGGTAAGGAAAATTTTGATAAGATGTATTCTCAAATACGACCTTTAAGAAATAAATCCGGATTTGGTTATACCCATGCAAAACCTGTTTTCAGCAACAATTATTTTGTTCCTCAAAGTGCCCCATTTTGTACTAAGTGTCAATGTGGTGGTCACTGGGCAAGAAATTGTTCCTTAAACAAAACCCAATCCTTAGGTTTTCATAAAGCTTATTTTTCTAAGAAAATGTGGGTACCTAAAATTTTATTGTCTGGAAATCTCGGATCCAAACAAGTTTGGATTCCGAAAGTCTAACTTTGTTCTTAATTTCAGGAAAATAAAGAAAGTTCCAGCAACAATGTTTGGTACATGGATAGTGGATGTTCCCGGCACATGACTGGTAACAAAAGCTTCTTTGAAAATATTATCAAAACGAAAGGAGGAAAGGTAACTTTCGGAGACAATGCTAAGGGAAAGATTGTTGGTATTGGTAATATTGTTCTTTTAGGTAAAACATTGATTTCAAATGTTCTTTTTGTTAAAGGTCTTAAGCACAACCTCATTAGCATAAGTCAGTTATGTGATGAAGGTTACCTTGTGAATTTTAGGAATGATAAATGCTTAGTTCACAATTCCAAGGAAGAATTTATTCTCTCAGCCAACAGGCAAGAGAATGTTTACACCTTAAACTTAGAAGACCTAAGAAGCCAAGATTTACCTTGCCTAAGTGCAATGGAAGATCATTCTTGGTTATGGCATAGAAGACTAGGACACTGTAATCTTAGAAACCTATGTAAACTCTCTAAGAAGAAACTAGTTAAGGATCTACCGGAGCTTAGATTTGATTCTTCTAAAGTTTGTGATCCTTGTCAATATGGCAAGCAACATAAATCTAGTTTTAAGTCAATCGGTGAAGTCTCAACAACCGATGCATTACAGTTGGTGCACATGGATCTTTTTGGTCCAACACAAACTGGAAGCATTGGAGGCAAATACTATGTGTTTTTTCTAGTTGATGATTACACTAGATTTACTTGGGTCTATTTTCTAGCAAGGAAATCTGAAGCTTTTTCTTATTTCAAAAGTTTTAGAGCTCAAGTTAAAAATGAGAAAAACCTTCCATTGAAAACTATTCATAGTGATCATGGAGGAGAATTTCAAAATTCTGATTTTGAAACTTTTTGTAGTAAGAAAGGTATTACTCACAACTTTTCAGCACCTAGAACTCCTCAACAGAATGGTGTAGTTGAAAGAAGAAATCGAATTCTTCAAGAAATAACTAGAACCATGTTGAGTGAATATTCTATTGCTAGACATTTCTGGGCTGAAGCTGTAAGTACTGCTTGTTATACTATAAATCGAGTTTTGATTAGACCTTTTCTTAATAAAACTCCTTATGAGTTATGGAATGGTAGAAAACCAAGGCTTTCCTACTTCAAGGTTTTTGGTTGCAAAGTATTCATTTTGAATACTAAAGATAACTTACATAAATTCGCACCAAAATCAGATGAAGGGATTTTCTTAGGATATTCCACAACCTCTAAGGCCTATAGAGTTTTTAATAAAAATACTTGTATTGTTGAGGAAACAGTACATGTGAAATTTGATGAGTCAGATCCTTTTGTTTTTAAAACCTCCCAACTTACATCTTCGGATGTGTTTTCAAAAACTGATTGTCAACCTTTGTTAGAAGAACCTTCTGATAAGGAAATTGTTCTAGAAGATACTTCTGAAACATTTACCCCAGAAGACTTTCTACCTTATGTTGATGAACAGGTTTTACAAAACCCAAATCAGATGTTTCTTAAGAATCATCCCAGTGATAGTATCATTGGTGATGTAAATCAACCTGTAAGGACTAGAAGTTCCTTAAGAAATGAAGTAGAACATCTAGCATTTCTTTCCCAACTAGAACCTAAAAGCACTGATGAAGCTTTAGGTGATGATGATTGGATCAAAGCAATGCAAGATGAGCTAAATGAATTCGAAAGGAATAAAGTCTGGACCTTGGTTGAAAGACCTAAGGAAACTTCTGTTATTGGAGTAAAATGGGTCTTCAGAAACAAATGTGATGAAAATGGAGTCATTGTTAGAAATAAAGCTAGACTTGTTGCTAAAGGCTATAATCAGCAAGAAGGAATAGACTATGAAGAAACCTATGCTCCAGTAGCTAGACTTGAATCTATTCGTATTCTACTTGCCTTTGCAGCATTCTTTAATTTCAAACTATTTCAAATGGATGTGAAATGTGCTTTTCTTAACGGTTATGTTCAAGAGGAAGTTTTTGTTGAACAACCTCCTGGCTTTGAAGATACAAAACATCCTGATCATGTTTTTAGACTTACCAAAGCTTTGTATGGCCTTAAACAAGCCCCACGAGCATGGTATGATAGACTTACTGGATTTTTGCTTCAAAATAACTATGTTAAGGGAAATGCAGATCCAACCCTTTTTATAAAGAAAGATAAGAAAAATGTTTTGATTGTTCAAATTTATGTTGATGACATTATATTTGGTTCAACTCAGCAATCTTTGACTGATTCTTTTGCTAGTCTAATGAAATCTGAGTTTGAAATGAGTATGATGGGTGAGTTAACATTTTTCCTTGGTTTTCAAATTTCTCAAAAACCAGAAGGAACCTTCATATCCCAACATAAGTATATTAAAGATCTTCTTAAAAAGTATGGTTATGACAACACTAAGAGTATAAGTACTCCTATTGGTACCTCAAACTCTTTAGATCTTGATGAAGCTGGGAAACCAGTAGATCAAACATCTTTTAGAGGTATGATTGGAAGTCTACTTTACTTAACAGCTAGTCGACCAGACTTAATTTTTTCTGTATGCTTATGTGCAAGATATCAATCCAATCCTAAGGAATCTCACTTAAAGGCGGTAAAAAGAATTTTTCGCTACCTTAAGGGAACCATGGATCTAGGATTATTTTATACTTCTGGAAATGATTTTGTTCTAAAAAGCTTTTCTGATGCTGACTTTGGTGGTTGTAGAATGGATAGAAAAAGTACATCCGGAACTTGTCATTTCTTAGGATATTCATTAGTTTCTTGGTCATGCAAGAAGCAACATTCTGTTGCACTCTCCACTGCTGAAGCTGAATATGTAGCAGCTGGAAGTTGTTGTGCACAAGTGTTGTGGATGCAACACACACTCACAGACTATGGCTTGAGTTTTACTAAAACTCAAATTTTGTGTGATAACACAAGTGCCATTGCCCTAAGTAAAAACCCTGCACATCACTCCCGTGCAAAACACATAGATATTAGGCATCACTTTCTTAGGGATCACACACTTAAAGGAGATATTATTCTTCAGTTTATCGGAACGCAAGATCAACTTGCTGATATTTTCACAAAATCTTTACCTTCTGATAGATTTGAATATATTAAACAGAAGTTAGGAATGATAACCGTAAGGTAATCTTCCTTAATTAATTTTCTGTTGGAAAAATCTCCTCACAGTAATAAACTCCTTTTCATAGGGGGAGTACATTTGTTTGTTTATTTAACAAAGTTTTTCAAAATTTGTTTTCAAATTTTTCGGAACGAAACTTTCCGGAATGGAACTTCCGGAACTACAATTTTCCAGAATGGATATTTCCATACAAAATACTTCTGGAATAAAAGTATTCGTATTGAAAATTTCCGGAATGGAAAATTTTCGTACTGGTATTTTCATAATGGAAAAACTTTGGTATTGAATCTTCCATAACAAGTTTTTCGTATTGAGTTTTTCGTATTGAGTTTTTCGTATTGCGTTTTTCGTATTGAGTTTTTCGTATTAGGTTTTTCGTATTGAGTTTTTCGTAGTCGTCTTTACATTACCCATTACGAATAACTTTCCTAAGCTAATCCGAAAGGTATGACTTCCTTACTGAAGTTTTCGTAATCATATTTTACTTGCTGGCATTTTCTTATAGTTTGTTTTCGGTTTTTTGAATTTCTTGAATTCTGTTTTAATAAAACCTCAAAAAGATCGGATTCAACCTCTCAACCGTCAGATCTGATCTCAGATCATTCTAAACCGTTAGATCAACTGAGGAAGTTGAACCGTCATCCCAAAGCCTATATAAAGGGGACCCTATTTTCTCGTCCCACATCGATCTCAAGCTCTTGCGTGCTGAAGCTCTGTCTCTTTGATTTAAGGCTGTTCCGAACTACAGTTTTCCAGTTCCGAACTTCAGTCTTCTCAGTTCCGAACTTCTCAGAGACTTCTAATCCGAATGTATGCAGAGTTAGCTTCTCAAGAGATGTCTTCAACCAAGCCCATTTCTCAGTGGTTAGTCTACAGAGAACGGTTAGTGCATCCAAATTTCTTCAGCAACTATGAATCTATTATATCAAAGAATATCAAGCTCAATGGCTGGGAAGATGTTGCGATATCAAAAACCGGCAACCAAGATGAAGTTTACCCAGACTTGCTTGTTGAGTTTTATGAGTCGGTTGCTTTCTTTGTGGAAGACAATAGAGAAAAATTTTCCTTCAAATCGTATGGCAAGACTTACAAGCTATCTTACACCAAGGCTGCAAGCTTGGTAGGGTTGAATTATGAAGGGGAAGCTGAGTTTATCTCGCATGTTCTGCCAGACTCCTTGGGTAGTTTCAACAAGGAGAAAGCCTTAGAAATTCTCGGACTGGATGATGATAAGGCTTCGAAAATTGCAACCCTTTCTACAAACTTCCGGATTCTGGAGTTATGGGTGCAAGGGCTTATTGTACCGAGAAAAGGAGACAAGGACAGCTTGAAGAAGAGTGAGATATACATCTTAGATTTCTTGATAAATCTAAGGAAATTCAACCTGATGAAGCATATCCTTCTTAATCTTGAGAATTTAAAGAAAGGGAATCTGAGAGCTCAGATAGTAATGTACCCGGCAATTTTGTCGAAGCTGATAGTTCGGTGCCTTGAGTCCTTCAAGGTTGCTTGCAGTTCTAAACCGAAAGTTTGCAAGATCATGTTGCTCAGTGATGCAACTCTTAAAAGGATGAATATAGCATTTGACAAGAAGTCTGGGAAATTTATCGATCTACCGCCTCAAGAAGAAGTGACTCTGAAAGTGGCTGATCCGGAATCGCCTAAGCCAGTAAGGAAGAGGAAGCTGAAAGAAGTGGTAGGTGAAGCTCAGGAACCTAAGTCTAAGGAAGTCCATTCCGCACCTCCTAAGCCTAAGAAGAAGAAGACATATACTGATGAGGTTGCAGCGAAGTGGAGAGCTGACAAGGAAAAGAGGAAGGAAGGAGATCCGCAGTTCGGATTGGATCCCGCAGAGGCTAAGGCTCTGAAAGAAAAGGCTGCTGATGAGCTCGAGAAGCAAGCTAAGGAAAAGAAGCTGAAGAAGAAGTTGTCAGAAGCTGAGGCTGTGCAAGCCTTGTTGAAGTTTAATGAAATGGTTTCAGCAACCATTCCCGTTCCGAGAACTTTTTCTTTGGACTCTCTACCTGAGACTCCAGGAAGAAATCTCGATGATCCAAAAGAGGCTGCTGCTAAGAATGCTGACGAAGTTGAACAAGTGGAACAAGCTGAAGAGGTTGCTGAAGGAAGTGGCGAGACAGGAGATGTGCTCAAACAAGTAGACGAATATAAGGGAACTCCTTCGGAACACCTGTCGCTCCGAACTTCTGAAGCCGAATCTTCAAAACTAGTTACTCCAGTAATAGAAGGAAAGGAAGGAGAGGAAGAAGTTTCTTATCATGGAAAAGAAGAACAATTATTACTTGATGCTGCTCAGAAAGAAAATAAAGAAGTTGTTGATGAGGAAGATTTGGTTGTTCAAGTTTCTGACAGTGAGAAGAAATCTCCGGAACAGGTTTCTATTCTGGAAAAAGATAAGGGGAAACAAGTTATTGCTGATACCCCGAGTTCAGAAAAGAGTATGAGGAAGGAAGCTGGTAGTTCTTCAAAGAGGAAGTTGGAGCTTATTGAAGAAGAAAATTCTCCTAGCAAGATGTCAGATTCGGAATCATCTTCGTTGGGGCACGATTTTGTTGTTCAATCCTTGAAGAAGTTGGTAGGAACCATTCCGACCTTCTCCAGTATTGACTCTCGGTGCCAGATGCTCCAACATACGCTGAATCAGAAAACCGATTCCGTATCCATGGTTATGGATAAATGTGTTGAGATAGAAGCTCAGTTCAAAAATTTCTTCATTGGTTACGAAGCCCATAAAAGATCTTGCAAAAGGATGACTAGCTGGTCGAAGAAGAATGTGGAAGAGATGAGGCTGCTGGATGAGTTTCAGGAGAATGTCAAGGATGCATTTCAAACCGAGGACAAGAAGTTTCATGAGATGACTGCATCATTCGATGAGAAATTGGCAGAGGAAAAGAACATTCGGAGTCAGGAAGTAAGAGATCTGAATGGAAAGCTCAACTCTGTTAATCAAAGTTGGAAATTTGAAAGGGATCATCGGATCAATTTTCTAGAAAGGATAAAGTCTCAGGAAGAGAAAATGGAAGCTCAGGAAGAAAAGTTGAAGGCTCAGGAAGAAATCATTCAAGCTCAGTCAGCAAGAATAGTTGTCTTAGAAAAGCAAGCAGAGGAAGATCATAAGGATCTCAAGAAGATCAAGACTATTCTCAAGGGGCTGATGTCGAAAGAGAAAGATCCCAAATGACCAATCCGATCTTTTTGTTGTAATCTGTTTTTGTTGCTGACATTTCAAATTTAATGAGAATCGTGCTTGTTGTTCTGTTTTGTTGTTGTTACTAATTCTTTCAGGTACTTTGTTATTTTTTTTCCATTCCCTCGAAATTCTTTTTGAAAATCACAAAGGGGGAGAAGGAAAAGATCCTTAAGAAAAAGAGGAAATCTAATAAGTGCTTATCAAAGGGGGAGAAAGAAAAATACCCAAGGAGATAGAACTCTAATAAGAGTTTGTTTAAGGGGGAGTTTTTTTTCTTAAAGAAATATCACTCCGGAAATATGAATACGATCCTTAGAGATTCAAAGCCTAAGGGGGAGTTAGTCGTATTCATCTATATTCTTAAACCAAGGGAGATAAGCTTTAATATGTTTCTTTCTTCTTAGAATAGATTTTTCGTAATGATGTTTGTGCTTTCCAAAATGGGGAGATTGTTGAGTCAATAAGGTTTTCCTTATGACTTTTCCATTCCTTCTTGTTTTGAAAATCACAAACACCTTATCTTTAAGGAAAATCGCTTTTATAAGGAAAAATGCTTTCTTAAGGAAAATCGCTTTTATAAGAAAAATTATCCTTATCATATTTTCATTAATATTTTTCTTAAGTATGAAATTCGGATTCACTTTCTCGGAATCATTAAAACTGATAAAAAGCATTCTGTTTTAGTGTTCGGATTCTGGACAAGAACTATAAGGAAGTTTCACTCCGAATTCCGATTATGAATTCTGACTAAGTTCTATTCCAGATTCAGGATACGAATTCTGAAGAAGAATTCCCATTACGAATTCTAATGAAGAATTCTCATTACGAATTCTCATTACGAATTCTGAAGAAGAATTCTCATTACGAATTCTAATGAAGAAATCTCATTCCGAATTCTCATTACGAATTCTAATGAAGAAATCTCATTCCGAATTCTCATTACGAATTCTGATGACGAATTCCCATTACGATTTCTGATGACGAATTCCTATTCCGAATTCCTATTCCGAATTCTCATTCCGAATTCACTCATTAAACAGAATCTGGATATCATTGTTTTATACACTCTGAATTTGTTCACTCCGAACTTTCACTCCGAAATTTCTATTCCGAACTTTTATGTTAGAGTTTAAAACGATGTCGTGCATTCTGTTACACTTACTTTGTTATAAAACGATGTCGTCCATTTTGTTATAAACTAACCGTTGTCTAAGTGACACGTGTACAGGTCCCTCCTAACTTTAAGGGAAATATGACCGTTGGAGAAGGAGCCGACCTCACCTATAAATAGGAGCTCATTTGAAAAAGCTCACAACGGATGGATGAACATTTGGACTTTGTGCATACATGCTGTTGAAGTGATTTCTAGAGAGAGAGTCTCTTATTAACTCTCAAAGCTTCGTGCGACTCCGAATGTTGGTGATTACATTCAAGGGCTTCCGGGGATAGGAAGACAGAGGTGCCGACTACCTTAAAGATCGAGGGCTTTCTTGCTGAGAAAGACAGAGGTTGCCAACTACCTTGAAGTTGAGGGCTTGCGGGGATAGCAAGACAGAGACACCGATCTTCGTATCGAGGGCTTACCCTGGTGTGGGTAAGACAGACTTGCTTGAAAGTATAAATCAAGGGACCTTTATCCAAGGTTGTTGGATACCCTTCTCTTTGGGTTAAAAGACTATTATCTTGTTACTAGTAGTTTTACTACTCGTTTCTATTCCGCTGTAATTTGTATCTTAAGGAAAGTATAACATTCTTATACTTCCTTACTTACTCTGATTCATTCAGATTCTATACGCTTTAAGGTAGAATCTTATATTGTAACTTTTGTTAAGTTTCAAATTCCGGAACCATATTTCTGGAACCTACTTTTGGAATCTCTTTCCAAGTTTAGTTCGGTGTTAGAGGTGTTGTGAATTTACTTAGTTTAACTTTGTTAAACTTAGTTCTTTCCTTTTCTTAAGGAAACTCCAGTTATTCATAACTAACTTTAAAGGTTCCTAAGGAATTTTTAAAGTATACAATTCACCCCCCCTCTTGTATATTGAGCATCTCATATTCTATTTCGATCCTACAATATTTTAACATAATAGGGGTTTTCAAATATTCCAATCATAGTAGTATTTTTACTTATTATCACGTTAAATATTGTCAGTAAATATGTGATTTCCTCGAGAAATAATTGATATTGTAATGGAGTCAGAGAACATGGTAGTTTTGTCATTATAAAATAGTTTTGAAATTGAAATTATCAATTTTATATATGATATTAATAAAAAGAGAATGGGGATATCTTAAGATATTATTAACCAATTTGTTTTGAATCATACTCCACACAGTAGTTGAACCATAATTATTTAAATGTATGGATTTTTTAAATTAGTTTTATATATTAAATTATTTTAATTTCATAAATATAATAATTTATCTAATGCATGATAGTATTAGTTATATAGATTTATATGGTAAAAAAATTGTAATGTATTTGAATCTACATTTCAATGTGTGTGTACCAATGTATTATTATTTCTATTAGGATTTATTTTATATACAATTTAGTTTTATGTGGAATATAAATAATTTAATTTCTTATTGAGTGGTGTTTGGTTGGAAAGTAGAGATAAAATGTTTCATGATAAAGAAACATCTATAGAGTTTTTTTTGAGTATTGTTAAAATTTCCAATATATTATGAATGTAAACACATTTTAATATCATTATATGTACAATGTAATTGTGATACTATATACAGCCTATCCAATTTTGGGGAAATGAATTTTTAAAAGAGTAGGAGGGCATACATTTTTATGGATTGTGTTTTCCACATTCTAGATATATATTTTTTGATAATGAAGATACTATCTTACATATAATATAAGAAGAAATATTATTTCTAATTCATCATTGATTATAATTATTTATCACATTTTTTACCTGATATTATTATTTAGAAAAATATTTTCTAATTTTATATGAAATTGATTCGAAAATTAATAGAATGAAAAAACGATTACTCTAAAGTTTATAGAGGCTATATGTATTAGGTAATGAAAATTATATTTATCCTAAGATTATTTTTAGGGATTTGTGATTGAATCCAACAGATTTTTACGAGATAAAATTTTTAAGGAGAATTTTTTTTATTAGTGGGTCTCAGGTTTCACATTGTTATTCAGTTATAATTTCAAATTGGATTAATTGTATTGAGAAAATATTTAAATCCAAAATATTTCATGTTTTTCAGATATTACTAAATAATTTTATTCCAATAATCATACAACATCTACTAAATACAATGACATTGTGTTTTAAATTTTTAATAAAACCTAAATAGATATGTTTTTTCTGAGAGAATAAATAAGTTTTATTTTAAAAAGGGAGCAATATTGATTGATTTTTGTTTTTATATTAGAAAAAAACAATAATCATTTTTCACAAGAATGATGTAACTCTATTATATTTTAGAATAAAGTTTTCTTTAGAGTGTTTAATAACCTGTTTTAATGAAAAAATGAGTTTAAGATAAAAAACTAATATATTATAATGTAGCATGTAAATATACAATGTGAATAAGAGTAAAAATATTATAAAAAATTTATATCAATATTTAAAATAATTAAAATATATTAGGTATGGTTTATTGTATGAATTCTAAACAAGTCTTCTCAAGGATGATAAGTTTTATGGTGGGGAGATTATTTGAACCTTCATTCATATGAGATGAGATTTCCTAAGGGAATTTGAATTTGAATATTAATGGATAGTTGGATTGGAAATCCATTAAATAGAGTGATGTTTTGGGGGGTTTGAATGTACTAAAATAGTGTTTTAAAATGAGGTTTGAGTTTTAATGGATGGATGTGGTGTTCAAGAAAACATCAGAGGTGGAATGGACGAGCTGAGCTACTAAAAACAACCCAAAGAAGCCATTTATGTCATGAATATGATTCGAAATGTGAATATGATTCATGAGTTGTATCCAAAATGATTCAAGATAAGTAGAATAGGTATGGAGGAAAAAACATAAAAATTCATGTTACAACAGTATGCGTCATGTAGTGACACAAGATGGACATGCCCAATTAAGGAATTTATTTAAAAAATCCAAGATATGAAACCTCTTTTCATGCGGTGAAACCCCCCTAGACTCTATTTTTGACACTTTATGTAAAGGTAGTTTTTTTAAAACACTACAAATGATTTCCCTCAAATCTAGTATGTGAAAAGTTGTGGGAATATGATGCTTTAGCTTTCGAGAGCCCTCCTGACCTCTTTTCATCACCATTTGAATCACCATTCATTGATATGGTTCCTATTAATGTGTTCTTAACTGTTCTATCCATATAAGTTTCTTTTATCCATGAAATTTTGTTCATTAATTAAATTCATCATGATTTTAATTAAGAAATAGCATTGAAATGTTCATCGGACCTTTATGTATTTCTACAAGGATCGCTAGATCTTGGATCATCATGGAGAGAGGGTATCCTATTTTGATGAATGCACATCATTGAAGGGTGGTCCATTAATGTTACAACCTTGGGTTTATCTTTTCATGTTTCGAATTTGATTATATTAAATTGGTTATTGTTGTGTTACAACACAATAGGTGGTATTCCCATATTGGTTTCAGATGATTAATTTGGACCTTCTAAGGGTGGTAGTTAATTCTTATGACATAGAAATGTGGTCTATAATGTCTTTTGGAATTTTTTCTTCACCATTTGGGGTAAGATTCATTTATTTAATTTAATCAATTATATATTAGTTATAACTAATTTAAAGAGATTTTTTGGAATGAGATAGAAAACAATGGAATTTAATGGAGGGATAATTGGACATGGGAAACCCATACAATTTTATTGGACATTTTTTGTCTTAGATTTATCAACATTTGAGGTAGATTCTCTAATAAAACTACCTAACATATGTTTTATTTGTTATAGTATGTGAAATATCATTGATTATGTATTTACATTATTTGAATAATGAAACTAATGTTCTAATCCTCTAAGTTGATGATAATTCAGAAGTTGAGACCTCCCAAGAACTCTATTGGGCCTCTTGGTGACAAGAATGGGAATTACGACCCCATATAAGTGTGCCAAAACTTTGATTAAAATGAAGAAATTGTATAATTAACTTGATAAATTGATTTGGAAAACATCTGAAATATAGTGATTGGTATCCTAGTATGACATGGATTCGATGAGTCGTCTAGATGCATGAGAAATCAATTGTTAAGAACAAATGGAATGTTTTTAGTAAATGGATGATTTTACCTTATTTTCTTATGTGTGTTGAGTTACTTGATGCATACTATCTGTAATTCCTCTTCATATTAGAGAATATACTTGTTGGATACGGTTTCTAGTTACTTGATTCTTACTATCGGTGATCCGAACCAGGTAAGATAATTAATCAATTAAGATTAAATTCAAATTTTGTTTATCAAATTATAAATTAAAAAACATGGAATGAAATTTAAATAATGATAAATGGTATTTTGGTTTGATATGATATTAGAAATTCTTCTTGATGGAGGCTAATCCACCAAATGAGAAATAATGATTGGAAAATTAGTAATATGATAAATGGAACAATATGTCTTATGATAAAATTTTTATTTGGTTGATTAATGATATAATTATATATCTTATACATGGTATTTCTAACATAATTATTGAGGTATTGATACAAGTTTTCATGATTAATGGTACTAGTGACACATCCTGATATAGGAGAATACACCAAATGATTTGATATGAATATATTTTTCCTTGGTGATGTGTGATATGGGAAGATGTAAGAGGTTCTTTAATGTCTAGGCCCAGTGAGATAGATAAATTCCCCTTCGTGATGTGAATTCTAGGTATATTTAAGTTTTTCTAGAAAATATACGCCTTGTGAGATGGATACATTCCCATAAGAGATATGAAATTTGGGAAGACATAAGTAGTTATAACAAGTCTATTCCTAGTGAGATAATTACTTGATAAATGATTTGGGAGATTCATCCTAGTGGTGAATCTACCAACTACATGGGTGATCTATCATGAGTAGGAGGATCGACCAATTGACACTTGAGGGTGGGAAATAGAGTATTTCTCAGAAAACACACTAATGATATTACCTAACATAGGAGAATAAACTAGTGGTTTGGGTTGTCCATACTAATGTATAAAGATCCAATGCTCGACAGAGATAGCTAGTATGGAGCCTAAGTAGGTTTGGGTTACCATGGGTGTCAACCGAAATATCAATGGTTGATAGTTTAATTGATTTTATGATTTATTTTCTAAATTTATGCCCCAAATTCATCGGCCTACTACATTCACTATAAAGAAACATAATTTATCTGGACACCACTAGTGGTGGAATACTGAGTTTTACTCACACCCTTATAGGGCCTCCATTTCATATGGGCACTCAAGCCACTCTAATATGTTTATTACATGTGCTAATTTTGGTTGAGGACCTAGTTATCATGGTTGATTAGGATGACTCAAATGGTGTTAGGAGACTGGATAAGGTTTGACTCAATGATGTAGTAGATCCTTTCTTTAACTTATACTCTGGTATGAATCAGGGATCGTACTAGTGGGAGGATAATTGTATGTTAATAATGGATTTTTAGGATTTATTACATTTCATATATAATTTATTATTTCCTTCTATTCCGGATAATATGATTATATACTCTAATGGATTTTTTTGGTTGTTTATTTTTTATTTCACACTCTCATATGAGAGTATAGTCTCCCCACTAGGCCATCTTAGATCTGTGTTGCTAGTCAGTAGCCTCTAGTATATAGGGAGGTGATCCTAAGTTCATGTGGTTAGTTAGTCTGACTATTGACAGTAATGTGATCTAAGGGTGGACATTACAATTCCTTATCCTTTATGATTCCCATTTCCATTTTTTAAATGTCTAAGAATATTGGATCCTTCTCAATTTTAAGAATTTATAAGGTTTCATAATCCTTTATACATAAGGAATTTCCCATTTATTTTCATTCACGAGATGGAAATGGATTGATCTTTAATAATCCTTTATCAAATGTAACCATCATTGCTGGTGTATATTAAGATCCTTATCTGTTAATATTTACTTATGTCTCTTATGATTCGTATATTTTTCACACGTCATCCCATAGAGATAGTGCCTCCATATTTTCAACATGAATATAACTAAAACAAACTATAGATCAGGAATTGGAATTTTTTCTCATTTATAATTTTCTTCCTTGAGGTGTATTCTATAATTTTATCATTCGGAATCCATGAACAAACTAACAACTTCATTGAAGTATCACCATATACCACTAAAATATCCCTAATTTTGGGTTGTGTAGTACTATTGCAGGGATAATTCCATTTTTTTTATTCTTTAATGATCTCTTCACATTCATTAGTTAAGAAAAAATTACCCCCTTTGGAGTTAGATTATTTATAGAGTTTTATAATCATGAGAAGTTTCAAAGAAATCATTAGTAATACCTAGCTAGTCCAATAAAACAACTATTATTCATTACATATAATTGTCTTAGACAAATCTAAATTTTATTTATCTTAGAAGGGTCCATATATACCCCTTTTCTAGTGAAAACATGACCTAAAATTCCTCCATCCAAAATTTTCAATTACTATACATTGTATATGGCTTTTTATTTTGGAAATTATTTAGAAAAACAATCAAATTATCCTCACGATCCTTCATTCTTTTAAAGTATATTATAATATCACTTATAAAGACTACCAAGAATTTTTCAAGGAATCCTATGAGGACTCTGTTCATTAATTGCACAAATATTTTTGTATCTTTAGTGAGTCTAAAGGGCATTACAATTAACTCATATTGTCCATACCATGTTCGAAAGTCTATCTTTGGAACATCATGCTTCTTCAACATTAATTGTTGATATCTTGACTGAAGGTCAACCATAGGGAAGTAATGGGGGCTACATAGTTGACCAAAAAAGACATATATCTATGATATGTAATACTTATATTTATAATGATTTTTTATACAATGATAATCAATGAAAAGGAACATGGAAGCATCCTTCTTCATCATGAAGAGGATTGGTGCACCCAATGGTGAATCAGTCAGTCATATAAAACTCTTCCAGATTATCGTATAACTAATTATTCAATTCGTCATACTCAATGGTGACCATTCTATAAGTATCCTTGTATATGGGTATAGACATAGGAATGAGTTTAATTTAGAACTTAACCTCCTGTTAAGAAGGAATACTAACCAACTCTCTTGGTAATACGTCACTGTAATCACTCACAATGGGCATGTGTTAAAGCGTGGTCCTCTCATTTTTCTTATTTATTTAGTCTATATATTCTTTCTTATAATGAAATAATATACATGCTTTATATTAATAATTCAAAGTAGATTCATTGTTTTTATTACACTTTTAAATATCTAGAGGATTACTTAGGACGAGAAGAGTGATATCCCTCTATAGAAAGTTGATGCTTACTTTATATAAGGACAACCAATCAGACTCAAATATAATATCTAACTCCAATAAAAGAAGTAGGACAAGATTTATTGGGAGGTTTATTGCACAGAAAATTATTAAGAGTATTTTTTATACATGGGATGTAGTAATTTCACTATTTTATATTCTCTTGGATAACTTAACATCCATTTTTTGAGATGGTGTTTCAATAGTATACTAAACGTACAAGATATGAATGAATGTGTTGAACCAGAATCAAAAAGTATATTCACTACTATTGAATGAATATCCAATATACCTATCATAACATCATTTTTAGGATCAAAATCTTCGGTAGTGTTAATATATACTCGTTCACACTCTATAGAACTTGATGGTTGTTGTCATTGATTTTCTATGACAACCCTCACCTTAGGGAATTTGATCACACAATGCTCAGGTTCTTTATAATTGAATCACTATAAAAAATGCTGAGTGTTGATCAGAAGCTTATTTTATTCCATCACATTATTTGTATTATTCATCAACCTTTAGCATATATTAGCTCGAATCCCCTCTTTTCTACATTTAAAGCATCCCATGGTTCCCTTAAGACAGTTTATGGGATGTTTCTTCATTCACTTTTGACACATGGGTAGTTTTTTTTTATTTTCACCATGATATTTATCCATTTATCTTACTAAGTTAAAATAAATTTTTTTATCTCATATCCCATAATAAAATTGCGAGTTACATATCTCCATATCGACCTTATGGGAACAAAAGACAATATTTTCATTGTTTTTAATGTTTCAAATTACTAAATATTTTCATAGACTCGGATTTAATTCGCTAATTAAATGCTTCACCTTACATTCAGTGTTCATGATGAAGCTGGAGGTGTATCGAGCATGACGTATAATGTTTTCATCACAAACCCCGATAGACTCATCTTCTATTATATTTAGTTGAAGGAACTCTCTTTTCATTTTAATATGGAATTTTCATGGACAATATTTATCAAAAAACTATTTTCCTAAACACATCCCATCCAATGGAATCAATTTATGATTTGGAATTTTTCTACTTGATTAGTTTCCACCACTGATCACTTTTCCAATCAAAATGATATATAACCAACACAAAATTATCTTCTTATGAGTAATTGGGAGTAGAGAATATCTTTTCATTGGAGTTAATAAATTGTTATGTGATTATAGGATCATAAGATCCACTAAAGGCAGGAGTCCTATTTCACATAAAGGATTTTTCTACAACTTGGTCTTTCTTAGGAGAATGAGGGAATTCCACATGAATAATATTATTATTCATCACTTGAGTCCGCTAAACTAGTAATTCCATGTTTTTACTAACGCTCACTACCATAAGGTTAGACATATCAATAAAAAAATAATTACATTTCCAATCAAATTGGTTTTTGGAATGAGTTATCCTATTTCCTACCATTTCCTAAAAAATTGAAATAAAAAAGGATCATAATACTAAAACTGATAACCATAGAAAAATAGAAACTATGAATATAAGAGAAATTCCACATATATCATGATATATGATTTTATAGGTTTCCATCTTGGTAATCCATCAAAAAATTTCAATTTGGTTTTCTATCCTAGAAATTTATTCAAGTCCTGCATAATGGTTCACAAAGAGTTTGTGAATTTTACAACCCATATCCCCAAGAGTATTAAAACCTTTTTTCTCCAATGTATATTTTTCATGAACTATGTGACGATTTATTAAATACCTAATGAACAATTTTATACCTTATTATCCCTAGGTACAACTGTTCTAGAGACACATCCACATTTTGTATCCATAAAGGGATGTAATTTCTCAAAAACCACTCACTAAACACTTCACTAAAATTAAAATATATTTTCCTACTTTTATAGCTATACATAGACATGTACATAGAGTTATCACTAAATTATTCTAGTCTATATCCCCCAAAATTACATGATCTTTCACTAATTTCAACTATAATAAATTAATCCTTTTTGATTTATTATTACTTGAATTTTGACATAAACATGCATTAAAATAACCAAAAGACCATGAGTCCTAGTGTCTTTGGAAGACTAGGTTCATAATAAATAAGAAAGAAACACAAATTTTTTATTTTATTCCCCATGATTATATCATAAACTCCTTGACATCCTAAAACTAAATGGGATAACCTATTGAATACCTAAAATAATAGGGTGATCCTAAATTTCTAGTAAGTGAATAAATATGATGGGTAAGTGTTATATATCAAACAAAAGTCACAACATGACATCAAAAAGGAAATGATCATGAATAATCACAAGGAATAAATAATATAAATATCATGGAATCATATGATCATATATCATAGTAGCATGGGAGGAACATAAAATATAACATAATCATAATTTAGCTCTAAAATCCAAGACAACATTACATGGAGAACATAGTCTCATTATGAATTAGGTTCACTCCCTAATCTCATGTATATCATCCCATGTGATAAAAATATTACCCAATGCATTGGAGCTATCTCTGGACACAATAATAAAAACTTGTACATTATTATACATGCCACTAAAGGAGATCAATCATAAGGCATAAGCATAATAATTACCAATGGAAATAAATTAGTTGCATAATATTTCCTCGTATCATAATCAAAATAGATTCCATAATCAAGGAATTTGAGAAAAGAACTTAATGTATTTATTACCCCATAAAAGGAAGGTCTAATAAGGTATTTATATATGTGAGATACATATATATATAATTTAGAAACATTACATAACATTAATGGGAGAGATAAAATGAGTTAGAGATTGAAAGATCTGAAACTATGGAAAAAGGGCGGTTCATAGAGATAAATTACAATATATTCAAAACATACTCTATACATGTACTTAACATCCTAGATGATAAAATTAGATTAATTAATTTCATAATTTAGGACCATTTACATGTATATATTTTTTATTTTAATTTTATTATGCAAAATTAGAACTGTTTTATTGAGATATAATGTTTAATTTTGTTTTTTCTAAGGGTGTTCATTTCTTGGTTTCAAGCATGGATCACTGGTGAATAATTATTGAAGTTTGTTCCAAATAATACTAAAACAATATAAGTGGAATTAAATGGTATTAATATCCTTATAAAAATTTTAATAGTCCTGAAAATGCATTTTTGTTTCAACATAGGAGCGATTTATTTATTATGAAAGTCAACATAATTTAGTTAGTTTATTGAGGAGGTTTTACTAAACATCAAGATATAATTTTGTTTTATTTAAATTGTTTTTATAAATTAATTAAAAAAATTTAAAAAATATAATATACATATTTAGGCCACTTTAAACCATTATAATAAAATTTAGACATTTCTTGAAGGAAAAATTGTGAAATAAGAGGATAAAAGAAGATGATGGATGGTAGATATTCCATTAGCACCATAAAATATTAGTGTAATTATATATTTATGATAATATAGATAGTATTCCCTTATGGTTGGGTGATGCAGAGATAAGTTTGGAGAAGAAATAAATTAAAAGAGGTAGTTTGAGAATCTTACCTCTTGAATGTCACCTCCTTGAAGAACTCCTTAAGAAACATAGAATTGGATGATTTATGAGACCAAAATCACTAGGACATGGGGGGAGCATTGGGTATAAATTCATAATGTTCTAACGGTTAGTCGTTTTGAAATGAAGGTGTGGTATTTATAAAAGGAGGAGAGAGGTGTTTTTGAATATAATATTCATTAGTTTTTCATTTGGATCAAAATTATAGATATTATTGATTCTTTTGAATATATATAGTAAATAGTATATGTGAATTAGAACCAATGGGTTCTTAAATAATAAATAATACACAAGTATTTAGATTATATTTTAAAAAACCATATTTTATCGTATTTTACTATTCACAAAATTCTACTCTTTTAGAAAAATATTAATATTTTACCCTAAATATTTTTTGACATGTATATTCCAAAAAAGAAATACATTTTATGAAAATGTTTTTTTAAATATTATAAATATAATTCTCAAATAAAAACCCCATTTATTTGAAAAAAACTAATTTTAAAAATATTTCTAATTTCTGACCCATTGAAAGATTACATTGGGCCTCATAAAATTAGTTTATATATATTAGGTTCATTGAGTATAATTATAATAAAACATACACACACAACACAAAAAATCCAGAAAGGTATTCCATACCCCCCTCTAAGGTGATATCCAACCCATCATGCCTTATTTATTTAGTACATGGCTCGTAGGCGCAATGGGCATGAATCCCATAAGAAGACCCAAAAGCTCAGTGCAGTGTCAGGGCTGCATCATCCTACCAAAGTCAATAGGCCTTCTTCATGCTAGAATCACCGCTTACCAGTATCATGCATACATCACTTCCTTCCTATGTCATCCTCTTTGTCACTACCTGCATATTATTGTAATATTACTCACGCCCACATGGATTTGAACCTGGTTATCTTACAGAATTACAAGGAACCTTTGACACTCTATTGAACCCCCAAATTCAACATAAAAAAATATTATCATTACAATAAAACATATTAATAATTTATAAATTTATTTTATGAAAATAAACCTTCATTTGAAATATTATATTAAATATGAAACAAAAATTAAATCATTTTTGTTTTACAAAAAATACAATCACTAAATTTATTATCATAAAATATTTATTTACACATAAAATGATATAAATATGACATATTTTATTTTTATAGGATACCTAAATATTATTTTACACTTTCAGAAGTTAGTATACTATTCTAATGGCCATGTTACTATTTCCAATTTACATATTATGATTCTAATGGTCATATTAGTATTCTAATGGAAGGATTTGTTACTGTCATTTGAGTTCGATGATTCCTATAAATACCTCTTATTTTTTTGATTCATCATTCACTCATATTTATCTTAGGGTTATAAATTTTTGTTTCCCTAATGTATATTCAATTATTAATATTCTAATTTATTTCTACAGTGTTACTCATGAGTTTAGTTATTCTGGTGAATCGATCTTATCCAAATTTTTGTATTCTAGTTATCTTGTTTTCAATATTTTATCTAATTCTAACAATTTCAATTATTATAGACATTTTTTATAATCTAAATGATATTTTTAAATAAATATAATAATGTGTTGTTGGATTCATCATGTGTTTCATGTACTTTATACTACATTACTAAATATTTCATACTTATATAAATGGAAATTCTATTGATTAAATTATTGGATAATACAATTATTATTCAACACATGTATATTTTTCAGGGACTTCACTAAGAAATGTTGACTTGACATAATGTGATAATTCATTAATGACTCTCTACCAAGGCTAATAAAAGTCTTTTAGTGTCACACCTAATAAAAAGTACAAACGTATATGTGTTAATCCATTAAATTTTATTAAAAGTATCCATTTATAGCTATCCATACCTTTATTTTGTTCACTAATCGATAATTATTAAACATATCATTATAAATCCTTCTCAAATATATAATTTGTTTTTATAATGATAAAGAATTAGTATGCATATTTAAATCTTTTTTGATAGTAACAGTCTCCACATCCATTGTATGTCCCCACAAAAATTCATTTGAAGATTCGTTATAATTTTTTGGTTCTATTGAAACTATATTGAAATTTATTAATATCAAAATTTTGATAGGTTCCCCTAAAATGAAAATCATCATCATTTTCATTATTTTAATTTTATGTTATATAATGTTTAGATTTGATTCCATTTTTGGTATTTATTTGTTTAGATTTATATTTTTACTAAATCTATCTTGAAAATTCATAAACATTGAAATCCTTATTATAAAATATCTATATCATTTAAATATCCTACTATAATCTATAAAAATTCTTTTAACCGACTTAAACTCTAATGATAAGTATTTTTTGTTCGTAAAATTTAAAGTATTTTTATTTAATATTTTTTCTCAAATTCTTTATTTTCAATTGATGTTTCTATTAGTTTTGTAATTTTTTAGGAAAATATTTAAAAAAATAAAGTGTTTCATTTATAATTAAAAAAGTTACTAGGAGAGCCTAAGTTACATGGATAATTAATTGTTTAATCTTATGTAAAAAAAACTATTTCTTAAGTGAAAAATAACGTGTCATTTAAAATATTATAAAAAATAGCTACATAAAAATAGATATGATGGTATTATGACATTATTCTTTAATATCATAATTCTTATTAATATGCTACCTGGGAAAGAAAAGAAGGAAATGGTTAAGTAAATGCTCAAATTTAAATCTTTATAACCTACACATATAATTTAGCTTGGACATGGATATACATAAAATGATTTTCTACTATAAAGATAAGTGGGTTGGTGTTGTCCCAGAATAAATATCATTGAAAATAGAGTTAAAGATAAAAAATTCAATATATTTCTTAGAGTTGTTTTCTTTATTATATTTTTTCATTTAGTATTATTTTGACTTTTTTTGGAAAAATCCCTCAAAGGATTACTATAGGTATGTTATCGGTGTGATTGTGTTTGTTGAAACAGACATATGAACATGAATGAGTTTAGTGGATGTAGACAAAGCATGTGTTTAAGGTGGCACAATTTCCAAGTGTTTAAAATAATTTTGGGCCTCAAAATCGGGAGTTTTTTTGGAAAAATAATGATATCCGCAAAGGAGAATATAGTACCTGGACAACAAATGATAGTCCAAAAACTGGATAGTAGGTATGAAGAATAGTCGAGAGAATTGAAAAAGTGTGTATTTTCATATAGAGGGTCTATACAGACCATGAAGAGCGGTACATGAATCGCTAATGGAAAATAGTTCACATGGTGGGTTCTAATTCATGAGAGGCCAACGAAACACAGAATATTTTTTGTATGAGGGAAGAATTTTTGTTGGATAAAGTGAGGTGGTGATTTGGACCACTATGAAGGAAGAAAGGCAAGACGTAGATCATATAGGGAAATGATTCATGGAAGAAGTGGTACACAGTAAAGATTTTAGAAAATATAAAATTAGCTGATTATGAGGATTTATTATCCTATATAAGAAGCACTAATCACATCACTTAAGACAGAGCATTTTTTATAAGAAATAATCTTTTCTCTTGGTATTTAGTGTTGTCCAAAAGTGGTTCACAAGGGATAATTCCGTGAAGGGTCAAGTAGTTAGTGAGGAGTATTCCGCAAAAGGAGAAGGGGTTTGAGGGAATTTTTTGTGATTGTTTTTTGTATGGATTTGAATCTCACAAAGGAGAGTGGTATGCTAACTTGAAAATGGATTATGGAAGAAGAATCCATCTATAGGAAGAAGCAGTTTACAGAAGTGGAGGCAGTACATGAAGGTGGTACAGGGAAGACGTTCAAGGAGATGGTATGTGGAGGAGGTACACGACCGCAAAAGAAAAGGTACTTTTCTGAAGTGGTAGTCTGTGGAGCATATGCACTACACGGTTCATGGAAGAAGAAGGTTGTTCATGAAGGGACTTAAATAGTCTGCGAAAACAATTTCTACTAAAAAACTGTACGCGGAAAAGTGGGGTTCATCTAAAGGATAAAATGTAACATCAACATAGAATATACCTACAGATTAGGATGTATTCTTTCATACAAATTAAGGGACCTATAAGTTCATAAACTGTGAGTAGAACCCTTCCACGAACAGTGAGTGATGGAAGAGGAAGATAATGATCCTTCCAACTGGTAGTGAGCTAAAAGAATAGACATAGGGAGTAACCCTTGAGAATATAGTGATTAGACCCTAAAAATTGTAAATTCACTAAGACTAGGAATAGAAGGTCTAGCCAAATCCTAGTAATTGGAAGCCTACTTTAGTGGATTTGGTATATTGGTACATCATCGTTTTATGCTCCTTGGATGTTTTCTAGTGAGGGTGAACCATGTAATATCATTTTTTACTATGCATGATATCATTTATGATCATTTATTGCAATAGTAGAAAGAGATAACTATATTTTATTTAATGATGAAATATGATTCGAAGGGGAAGGAGTTTTAATTTGTCACACCCTGATTCACCCCCCCCCCCCACCTCTCAGGGTATTGGGCCTAGTGGACCTAACAAATTTTAGTTTTATTTACTTCTAGGATGAACTAATTTTAGTTTTTACTTTGATCATAATTAATCCTAACTGTAAAATATTTAATTTTTGTTTATTGATAATATTTGTAATTTAATCTTTATGATTGATTTTTAATTATATTGTTTAAATCTTTCAATTAAATTGATACATTTTAAATAATTTCAATTTTCATTTAAATTTTTGATGTAAATTAATGTGTGTGGATTATATAACTAAAAAATGAATTACATATTACATAAGAATATAATCGAATAATTTATATAATTTAATGAGTTCTAAAAAACTTAATTCATGATTAACTAATTTATTTATTATAATAAAATAGTGAAATATAAGTTAATAATGAAATTGATTGACCTCATGATGGGATAATAATTAAATTCTGGAAACATGATTATAAATTAGGTATGATCAACATAAATTTATTTTAGATATACAATTCAATGTTAAATGGTTAATTAGTGGTATTTTATCTAAGGATTTTGATCTTATATTTTTTTGAATTAAAATTTCACCATTATTAACTTTCAATCATTTTACTTTATTTTCTTATTTATTTATTATCTTTCAATTTAGTTGATGTTCTATGTATAATTATAGTTATTAATTTCAATCCTTAATGATACAATTCCCATTAAAATTATAATTTCTATTTCAGTCTATATTACTTAAATATAATTGTGTAATATTTTGTAACATTTTAGAATCCATATTATTTTATAAATAGTCCTGATAAATAACCATCTAACTTCCCCTATTGACACCTAGAAAAATATAATAAAAAATACACCAAATGATTTTCATGTTTTTAATTGGTTTATAAATTTATAGAAAACTTCATGTCAAGGATTTCCTTCAATGGTTTAGTATGAAACATATTTAGTAAAATAACACTAGTATCAATTTCTTATGTAGCATCCCACCATAAAGACACTTAGAAATGTCCCGGGATGGTTGACCACAAGACCTCAAGCACACCTCCTCATATGCTAGAGGCTCCCAACTTGATGTGACGGACTATGGTGTGTTTGTTGGATAAATATCCCCTCATAGATCAGAGTAACATATCAGTAGCTAAGAAATAGTTGTAATAGAAACAAATGATGACATACAGTTGAAAAATAATAAATAGTTAATACTCACGAGAAATAAACTGGCATATTCTAAATACAAAATAGATAAAAAATGATTATGGTGCCCACATAGCTATAAAAAACAGGTAAATTGGTTACATGGGATATATGAATAAACCACAATCTAACAAAACAAAAAGAAGAACAGAATCTTATACTACTAGCATCAAGAGAATATCCCCAATCCTCTGCTCCCAAAATCAATCTTAGAACTTAGAATCAAACATCGAAAGATGGATGCTTTCCCTTATCTATATCTGAAGT
The DNA here is from genome assembly GCA_963277665.1 of Viscum album. Taxonomy (NCBI): domain Eukaryota; kingdom Viridiplantae; phylum Streptophyta; class Magnoliopsida; order Santalales; family Viscaceae; genus Viscum; species Viscum album. The sequence goes on along the minus strand of OY728142.1, from coordinate 833,817,179 downwards.
CATGAATTATTCTTGGTTTCCAAAGGTTTTCCAAATATGGTGTGATAAATACTTAGTAGTCCACCACCAATGGTGTAAATATCAATCCAGTTGGTTTATATAATATTATTAGTCTTCCAATAATGATATGTAAAAGGAAAAAATAAATAAAATACATCAGACTACATTTCTCTTGGGATACCTATCCAACTCTACCTTATTAGGTATAAGCCAGATATCTATGAAACAAGGTAACATGTGTGAGTATGAAAATATGTTATAATGGTCCATTATAAATTAAGAGTTAATGATTGACTATCCCCATGAATGTGATTTATCTTGGAAAACACATCCCTGAAATTTTAGTTATACTTTATTATTCTTAAGTTTAAATTTCATCTTTTTAATTATGACGTTTCACCCTAATCCTATAAAGTGTATCTAAAAGGAATAAAAATAATCACTATAGGGGAAGTATAAAATACCAATATTTTAAGAGTTTATCAAAGGAAATCCATAAATGGAATCCCATGGTTCACTCTAGGCATGGCATAAAATAAACATCTGAGTCCATCATAGGTTACTCACGTAGGAGACCGAGTATATCTAATATCCTATTGTAACCATCTAGCCATGAGACCCTAAAAAGTGAATCCCCTAGGGAACCGGTATAGATAACATGATGGTATGGAAAAAACATGGTTGACCCATCTTAGTCATAACTCGCATCGCTCCTGGCATGTATACAATTTATATAAAAGATCTAATTATAAAGATCGTCAAGACCGTCCATAGAATCCCATGAGGTTTGAATTATCGCTCTTGGATTGAAATGTATTATGATCTAGCTATCACAATTAATTTAATTTATCATGGTATTAAAAATATGTTTTCCAAATCATATAAAACATGAAATTAGACTAGGAATAGTGAATTTATCCTAACTCATTGATAATATATTCATTAATTGAATTCATAATTCCAATGGTGGTTATTACATGTCAATACACCATTCAAGGGTGGTTTAATAATATAAGTCACTATGAAATTGTTCTATTATGTAATGACACACCCATAGGGGCAGCCCATGTCAAGGATAACAACTTAGTATGTGATTCACTATAAACATGGATCATGTTAAGAAGAAGAAACCATTTAAAAAATTTACCATGTATTTTGGAAGCTTGTAGGATATGTATTTCGGGTGTCATGATAAATCATAATATGATAGAAACCAAACATGAGTGAGAGAATCTAGACCACCTACCTTATGTTTATGAAACACTTCTCATCTAGTGTCGACCCTTGAATCGAGCTCAAATAGAAGAAAATTGAGTAATTATCAAATTCCCTGAAAATAGGTAAAATGAGGTCACACCAAAATAGCACAAGAGGAGAGAAAATAAAATAAGAAATAAATTATGTTGAGTGTATATATTATTGAGAGTAATCCCATGCTCCCTATAATGTTGAAAATAGACCACACGTGAAGGAGATTCCAAAATAAATATTAGGTGGAGAAGGTAGAGCTTCTGGCTACTACTAGAGATGAAAACATGTAGAATGAATTATTGAATGAATAAAATTGAATAGGGAAGAATGTAATTTCCTATTAAATTTCAGGGCCACATATTTTGGCCACATGGTTGACCAAACCATGTGATAACCGTATGAAAACCACTTCCCATGGAGACAACTCAAAATGGCTAGGAACATGGTTTATCTAACCATGTGTAACCTTTTGAAATTACTCTATCAACGATGAAATAAATATTTCATGGGTGTGTGGACTGGATCGCATGGTTTCAGACAACCCATGTGACCAATAGCTATGTATAGGGTTCTTACATGGTTGTGTTTTTTGGTTATCCTAAACCATACACAAATTTTGTGTTTCAGACTGCCTCCTTAAATTATAGAGATCTGGACTCTAAACAATCCATGAACTCTCCTGAAACACTCTTTATCATCTAGGGAACATTTTGATAATATAACATGAGGTTTTTAATAGTAACATAAACTTTCATACCTCTGTTGAAACCTATAACGTTACAGCTTATTCCTAGTTATCCTTTAGAATAAACAACAACCACTTTCAAAACTATTCAGTTTTTTATTTTACTAACTCCATTTTATTTTTGAAAATAAGGAATTTTTTATTAATAAATGTTTCCACACCTAATAATTTTCCATCATGCTTTTGAATATTTAAACTTTATTGATAATGATGAATTTTCATGATGAAAAACCACACAAAATATTCCTGAAAAATAATTTATAAATAAAAGAAAACATAATCCCACATAAGAAAGTAACACTTATAATGGCCACACATCTAAGTGAAAAAATTGCATCTTTTTTGATACACTGTACACACTTATAGGAATATTAAATCTTACAAATTGTTTAAACATGATAAAATAGCTTGTCTTATAAAGTTTGTGCCATAAAAATTATTTATGAATATCATCCCCACAAATTAAACAATATTCAATGCTAAAACATTTAGTGATTAAAGGAAACCTTTTTCGGGGCTTCTTTAAGTGATGATAAAGTATACTCTTTATAATTTATTTATTTAGCAATGATAAATTGTCCCCATTATCAAAGATTTTCTTAGCACTAATAAAGGGCATCGTATTGTACATATAAGTATTTAAATAATACTAAATATGATTTATGTAACTATAAATATATATTTCTATAAACACAATATATATATAATCATTTATATTTTTTTATAATATATTTAGTTTTATATTATATATTTTTAGAATATACACAAACATATATATTTTCATATTCATATATTTTTGTATATATACAAATTTATATTGATATTTTTATAATTATATTATATAATTTATAATTAATGGACACATACATATATATATATGTGTGTGTGTGTTTGTTTATATATATATATATATTGATAGACGACACACACACACACATATTTATGTATGTAATATACATATACATATATATTTATTCATGTGTTTAAATGAAGAGGGGATATTACATGTATTAATGGGTGTGTTAATGTGTGTGTCAATGTATGTAATTGTGTGTATTCTTTGTGTGCATATATGCATGTGTGTTCATTTGTATGTGTGTGATGTGTATGTATATGTATAAATATTTATGTGTTCATGTGTATAAATGTGGATGCATATTTGTGTAGTAAACTGGACACACACTAGTGTGTGTTGGTTAACCTATATATCATAAAAAAGTCATAAAAAATATTTATAAATTTATATAAATAATAATATTTTTAATCATAATCAATTTTTTTTAAATATATTTAATAATTAAATATAGTATATATATATATAATCAATAAATATACATAAATATATAATTTATTTAGTAACAACAATATAAATATATATATTGAAAATGAAAATATATTTAAACATAAATATTAAAATTTTTAATTTTATTTTTATAGTTCTATAGTTAATTATATATTATGGAAACATTTGTACATGATATTACTATTTATACATTTATTAATGATATATTTTAATTTTTTTATATAATTAATAATTTTTTGAAAATTTTTTTAAAATTTCAAATTTAGTTAATAATTACTTATATTTATTTATTATTAATATTGATTATTTTTAAATTTATTCTGTAACATGTAATCTATTTTCTTGTTGATAATTTTATTCATAATATTTATTAAAATGTTAATATATTTACTAAAAAACCTTTATTATAATATATATGAATTTAGTAAAAATTAAATGATATAATATTAAAAAAATTGTCATAATAATATAAGTATAATATAATATAATACATTTATTATAATATGATCACGATTATAAATAATTTTAACTAAATATTTTTTTATTATTATTTTAATTTATATATTTTTAATATTATTATTTTTTATAACAGAGTAATTTTAATTTATTATTTATTTAATTAATAATATATTTTTAAGTCTTAAATTTACATTTTTAATTTTTATTTCTAACTAGTATTTACCATCACTATATCATGTGATGAAAAAATTATCTTTATTAGTACTTATCAGTTATCACTGATAAATGTAGGATTTATTGACACTTATTTAACACTGATAAATTCGTGCCTCTATCTGCACTATAACGTGATGATAAATCCAACATTTATCAGCACTTTCCAATTTAAAATTGATAAAACCCCTTCTATACTTTTAAAATAACCATAAAAATGATCATCCCTCACATGCATCGTTCAAGATCTCATAGAATCTGAAGTCTATTTCCCCCCTCTAGAAACCTTTTAGGTGAACTGACCCTCAAAACCAAAGTTATATTATTTGCTACTTGTTTTTAATTGAACATTCAAGGAATTTTATATTATTTTCTTATTATTATCATCTATTTAATTTTAGTACTTTATTTAATATTTTTGGTTATTATTATCATATTCACAATGTATGGCACCTCACTACAATAATTTATTATTGTTCTTTTACTAATTATACATCTAATCTCGGGAAGGTGGTATTTTTCCTTCTTATGGTGTTTGTATTATTATTATGTACGATTTTTTTGTTGTGTAAGTGGTTTAATGAATTAATAATTGTTATTAAAATAAAAAATTAATTTAATCAATATTGATTATTTTTTAGAAATTTTAATGAATTTTGAATTTTGAATCATGATAATTCAATTATGTACTTGGATAATTCATTGTGTCAATATGTCTGTTAATGGGGATTGAGACCTAATGAATGGTTGGATTGTTATAAAAAATAATCGTGGGATTAATTTTAAATAAATATGGGAAAAATTTATGATTATAAGTCGAATTAATTTTATTTTGGTAATATTATGCAGCTTTAACTGATGTTTTCCAAAAATGAGTTTTAGAAAAATGTATTAGTGCGTAACTTTACATTATGTGTGTTTAATATGATAAATTTTTACATTAGATAAAGTGTATTATGATGATTAATCATGTATTAAGGGGGATAAACATTCCAATAGTGTTTTAAGAAACACTTACATGTTTTGGGAATGTTTTTTCTTAAAAGCATGTGGGAAAATGAGTATGATCATGTTGGGAATTATTTTAATGTGAAGAAAAGTGTCATTTAGAGAAGATGATGTAATGAACTGACACATGATCACAAAACATGACACCTAAGATGACCCTCTATAAGAGGAAGATAAAAACATAAACAAAAACTTGTCTCAAGAGTAACAGATATAAGACAAATAAAACTGAGTACAATGTATAACAAAATAAAACACATCAAAGAGAAATTGAAATACAATCCAAAGGATAAACCCATAGAACAAACCGAATATAAACCAAAACAATTCCCCATATGACCATTATTCACCACCAAACCAACTCTATATGAAGACAATAAAAACCAAGATACATTGGCTATATGATTCCATTACCTTTACCAATGTTCTGAAAAACAAAATATGCATAATCCTGAAAGAATATGTTGGGTGTGAGGAAAATGCCTAGTAGTGTAACATCCCAGATAATTATAGAATAAAACTTTTGATATATATTTTTGTTATTTTATAAATATATAGTGATTTTACCTTAATAGGGATTCTGTGTATGATAGAGTACTGGATATACAAACCTGGGTTTCTCCGAAATCCTACGCTACAAAGAAGATTGAGTTATACAGAAAAATTATATATTATTAATATTAATATTTTAAATGGTAGTCATCACCAAGATTTTGTATTTTCAAGAATTAAAATAACTAAGTATATTATGGTTAGACATGATTATTAAATATTTTTTACTTTCTTCTGATAAATTTTAGGCCCTTCAAATAGGAATAAATATGATTATAAGCATAAAAGCCTCTAATATTTTAAAACGGTAGTTTTACTACCTATTAATGTTGAAGATTTTTAAAATCTAAATTTTTGATACTTTTATAGTTTCTATTTGAAAAAATAAACTTCTTATTTATAATTGGGACATCAAAATTTACATCAGTTGAATTTTGGAATTTTTATGATAAAATTCATTTTTAATGGATAGTGAAAAATACTACATTTTAATTTAAAACTACTATTTAGTCTAATTTTTTTGTATTGATAGGATATAAATTTATTAGTTTTTAAAGTAGAAATATATTATTTTTTATCATTTTATACAATATAGTACATTGGAATCAAATTCACAATTAAATTTGCATATAAACACATTGTGAACTTTTGAATGTTTTTACAATAAAACCCTATTTTCTCAATTCGTCAACAAGATTAAGTTTAAATTAATTTTACCACTTCTGTAAATTGAATTTAAAAATATATATATATACATGGTTATAATCATTATAGAAAATGTCATCTAACATGATCGAAATAATTTTTGGTGAATAGTAAATTTAGTATTTTATTTTCCACGGTTAAAGGTAAATCGGGTAATTAATAGTAAAAACAATATTATAGTAATATAAAAATACCCTAACACTTGTCATAATATTTGTGTATTAGTTACTGTAGACTGATAAAATCATTGGTCTAAACTTTTGACCTTTCGAAGTCACTTGTCTGTGATTATGAGATTTCTAACATTTTATTTAATGTAAAAACAACGATGTCATAAACATGTCTCTTATTTCTGAATCAATTTTAATATGGGATTATATATGTGATATAATTGACTATAAATAGTCATTTGAAATATAAAATTTTATATTCATATTGGTAATTTATTTATAATATATTATAATTATATAATTATTTTCTTGTGACACATTAAAGATGAAGTAATAGATTTATTAAAGGAATAATCAATTAATTGATTCCAATAATAGTAAAATAAATAAAATTGTAAATATTTGATGATAGACATAAATTTTATTCTTGAATTTGGAATTTTATAAATTATTAAATTTATTTTTTTAAAATAATCAAGTTATTTTGATTATTTTGAAAAGTCAGTTAAGGAATATTGTCAAAATTGGTATAATTTACAACTAAAAATATAAAATATATAATTAAATTTTATAAAATTAATAAAATTCCTAGAATCAACCAAAAATTTGTGACAAGTCAAAAAATTTCATTAATGACTCATTAATTGGTCATTTTCCATGACTCGGTAATTATCTTAACTCTCAAATTGTAGATTACTTAACAAAATAGTAAGGGTTAAAAGGATTAAAATACACAGATAACGATTAAAAAATATTCAAAAATTGTATAATTTTTTTGACTGATTTATTTTGACCCATCATCATCATATCTTAGAACTAAATAATTTTGGACCATTTGGAATCTAAATTGAATTTATATTAATGTAATACTTCTAATATTTTTGAAGGTGCCCCTCCCCTCTCCTACAAAAAGCCACCCATTCCTCTCAATCGGTTACACTTCAAATAAATTTTGGATGATCCAAGATCTACTGAAACACATTACTAGAATACATACACACATTATTGAAGCCTTATTTTAGGATGAACACCCTCATTAGTGGTGTTAAGGTGTAGATAGAGGTGATAATCCAATGGAAATAAAGAACATGTGACATACATGAAAAATCAAACTCAATGTAAGGGACTTCGTATCAATATCCTGTCATTGATGCATATATTGAGGTTATACACCACCTTCATTTATAAGGTGTATAATCAAGAGTATTGAATTTTAATTTCATTTAAATGTTTTCAAAATAAATCTTTTTATTTGAAGTGTTTTACTTTCTTTACATAATGAAAAAGGGATGTTTTTTAAAAGTATGAGGCAACGATTACCTCTCTGCCAACCTGACCGTTATTTGATATTTTCCTTTCTCTATAAACCTTAATATTTTTAAAAGGAAAAAATAAATCCTTTATTCCCTTTTTTTGGGTATTTTGGTATTTAAAATAGTTTTGAATGTGGATTGATTATTTCAATATCTTGAAATTATTTATTGTGATTTCAAACAAATATTTATGAGTAATATGTTGATAATTGAAATATTTTATGTGTTATGAATATAAAATGGTACTTAAAACATTTGATGGGTGGGTCTGTGATAATAATAGGACTGATTGATACATGATAACCCAAATATGGGTGGTTCCATGATAAACCAAGGATGATTGGTTACATTATAACTTTTAATGCATTGGGTTTGGAAGTCAGCTGTATGACAATTCCATTTTGTAAGAGTGATATATATGGAAGTATACTAAACAAATATTCCATTTATTAATGATTATGTCCCAAGTTACCATTATCTGTTATATATTCTGTTTATGGGTTTTATGGTAACCCTTTAATTACAGAAGGGTATGTAATGAGCTTATATTCAGTGATGAGTATTTAATACTTCTTAATGGTGAAATTTTTTACTTTATAATAAAGTATTAATGGTCTACATGTTTTCAAAAGAATAACAGTTTCCTTCTTTGTGTATAACTTACTGATATTTTTATTCTCATCCAATGTTTTGAAATGTTTTTCATAGGATTTATAGCTGAATAGAGCCATGTATGGTATCAAGGAAAATTTATGATGATTAAACATGAAACAAAACCATGTTTCTTTACTAAAGTTTTTTTTAATGAAAAAATTCAAAGTGATTAGAAGTTTATACATTGTAATATTTGAGTTGTTATGTATGATTTATAGAATAATTATGTAAATCCCTAAACTAGAAAAGATCATTGATGTGAATTAAAGTAAAACTATTAACTTTACTCAGGATTGTGTAATGTTAAAGATTTATGACTTATAGTTGGTATCAATGGTTGGTTTAGATAACTTTAGGGGTTAGGATATTGTAAATAGGATATCCATAAATTATTTTTACTTTATGGAAAAATTAAAGTGATATAGAATTTTAGTATTACCATGTTCCTTCATCTAAGATATGTCTGTTCAGAATGGATTTACACACAAGAAATTTGGCAGCTTTGCTAGGAAGGTATACAATAAAAAAACCTTCCAAATCAACATCCTGAGATGGGAAAAATCATAAATGAATTGTTTTTTTATAGTGATGGCTCTGTTGATTCTAGCTATAAATGGTGCCGATTTTCATGCATGAGATAAACCCGATTAACTATAAAAGAATATGTTAGTAGTGGAGTATATCATGAGGAAACATCCCCCATCATTCGAAGGATCATCTGACCCTATGATAACTAAAGGGTGGATTAAAGAACTATAAATGATTTTTGATGGAATGGGGTGTTCGGAAAATTAGATGGTTAGTCTTAATATTTATGATTTTAAAGGTGAATTCAATCAGTTGTGGTAAATGGTTAAAAATATCATAGGAAGTGAAGAGATTGATGACATGCAATCAAAAGAATTCAAGAATATAATACTTGAGAAATATTTTCCAATGTATATTTGACTTAGGATGGAAAATAAATTATTAGAATTGAGACAAAAGGAGGAATATTATATGGTTTCATTTGAAGAAAATTTCACCCATTAATAGAGGTATGTCCCAAATTTTATCATGTATATTGATAGTAAGATAAATCGGTTTTACTCAGGATTCAAGAAAAAACATCGAAGGGAATTAGCCTCTCGTGAGTTTAGAATCTATGAGAAAATTTTTCAATATGCTGAGAATATAGAAATTCAGTTTTATGGTGATCAATTATTTCATAAGATTAAGAAAAAAAGTGATCCATTTGAAGGAAATAGGGAATAATTCATCTAAGAAGTTTGGAGGTAAGAAAACTAAATTTACATCTAGTGTGAAGTGTAGTAAAAAGAATCATGGAGAATGTCTCTCAAAGTCTAGGATGTTCTTATGATTTGGTAAGACTTGTAATATTACTCATGAATACAAGGTAGATGATGAAGAATGAAATTAAAAGCTGACTATAAGATGTTTTATTTGCAATGAGTTATGGTATTATTCCAATGTGTGTCCAAATTTGATTATCCAGGGTGCAAATATGTAAGATAAAATGAATAAGGATGTAGAAAAATCATTTTCTACTAATACAGTTGATTTGGGAACATCAAATAAAGTGGTCATAGGTATGTTATTGGTTTTTTCAAAATATTACAATACTTTATTTTACTCTATATCTTCACATTCATTCAGTTATGAGAGCTACAAAAGTAAATTGTTAGTAACTTCACATGAATGTGAAATAGAACTTTTGGTAAAAACATTGGGTGTAAGTATTAAGGAAAATAAGATTTATGGAAATCTTTTTATTATAATTAGAGGGGTTGTATTTCCTAAAAAATATTCCGAACATCCCATAGTGGAATTTAATATCATTTTCGGTATGGATTGGTTTTCAGTTTATCATGCTAAAATAGATTACACGGCCATGAATGTTTTAATCAATGAGTTCATACATTTGAAAACATACTAAGAATATGAGATATTTATTGATGATGGGTGGTGAAATTTATCTATCTCATGTTGTTGGAAACAAAGAATCTATATTTATTCGTGACATTCCAATAGTTAATGAATTTACATATTTTTTTCTTGATGAATTACCTAGTATTATTCATGAATGGGAGGTTGAATTTAATATTGATTTTTTGGACCCTGATAAGACTATTTCCAAACCCCCGTGTCAAATAGGTCAAGGATAAGTGGTGCAATTAAAAAAACATTTGCAAGAATTCCTTGTTAAAGGTTTCATTTTTCCTAGAACTTCACCATGGGGTGCTCATGTTTTACTTGTGAAAAAGAAATATGGTTCTATGAGACTTTGTATTAATTAAATATCCTTAAATAACATCACTATTAATAAGAAGTATACTTTTTTCTCATACTATGCTCTAAACAAGATATGGGAATTATGAGTTTATAGCTATACACATTGAGTTATCTAATGCACTGCTATGTTTATGAATCTCATGAATGGAGTCTTTATTAGTTTTGGATCACTTTTTGGTTTTGTTTATAGATGATATTTTGATATATTCCAAAATCTATATGGAACAAGAAATTTACATAATGATTTTTTTGAAAACCTTAAAATATATGAAACTATATGGAACGATTAGTAAGAGTTAATTTTTGTTGCAAAAAATTTCATTCCCTGGTCATAATGTTTCTAAAGATGTCATAACTGTTGAACCTTATAAGAAAAGTTGTTGAAGCGTTTCCAAGACATTAAAATATCAAATAGATTCATAGTTTATTTTGGATTAATGGGTAATTAGAAATGGTTTGATGAAATCTTTTCTTAGTTATCTAGCCTACTAAAAAAGTCAAAATGTAAGAGATTTAAGTTAATCTAGAAAAAAGAACATGATAATTGTTTTCATGAACTGATAAGAAGATTACAAAATGATGCAGTTTTTTCCTTGAATTATAGGAATGGTGAATTTATAAAGACCCATCTATTAAATACGTTGTTATTACATCAAAATTGAAGCACACTTATTATAACATATAACAAAACCAGGAAAGGACCGTATTGGTATAGTGTCTCTAGAAACTGGGAAACATAAACAACTGGTTCATAAAGCATCTACACTGTCTCCCATTTATTTCATCATATCTATAGTCCCTTTTGGAATATCTTACTTAATAACCTTCATCCTGACCTGGGGAAAGAAAACATACAAAATGGTGAGCTCAAATGCTCAGTACGGGTAAACAAAAGAAATATCAATCACATTATATTCATAAGAACATATCTTTTGGAAATCTTAACCTGCAAAAGAGATCATAATTACATAACATGGGATAAATCATAGTAGTGAAATGTAATCCCAATAATCATAACATAAAACATGAAACTTTTTTGCATACACACATAATCATAGAGAATAATTTCTTAGTAGTCAAGACTCATTTCCAAGACTATCTTAGCAGACAAAGTCCATTTCTAAACCGAGTTCACTCTTCATTCCAGTCCTATTTCACTGAACCGGTTTAACCTGTCATTCCATCCATGTGTATATCATGAGATATAAAATATTTACCCAATGCATTGGAGGGAGATATAGGTCCCACCCATCTCATAATGATACCATTCTTATGTGTGCCACAAAATCATAAACCATACATCATAGCATAACCCATGTAATAAAAATGGGAATCTAAAACATCATGACATCATAAAACAATTCATATAAGATAAAGGAATTCATAAAAATATTTCCATCACAACATAATCATATCAATGTAATAATAGGGATATAAAGAGAACCCTATATTATCTTAGATGAAAAATAATTTTGATAAAACACATGAACTCAATTCATGAGGAAAATATCCTTTCTACTTCAAAAACATTTTTCCTTTCTTAACATGTCATACAATTATAATCTAAAAGAAGTTGATTAAAAATAAACATGAAAACATTTAAAGGAATATTCTGGGAAATAATTTTATAAAAATCCATTCATGCCGTATATGTTAAAAAAACATTCTTTCCGTACTTTTGTCGGAAAATTCAAAAATTACCTCGTACGAAAAACGACAAAAGATTCATTTTATATATTTTACTAAAAACTCACTGAATGGTAAAATTGGATTTAAAAAATTGTAGGTGGATGGAAACAATATTATATATTGAGGGAACATGGATGTGGATGATAAAATTCCTCCATGTAAATACCAAATTATAAACAATCTCGGATAAAAATGAGATTGTGATATTTTCCCTTACCTTAGGTCCGATTTGCTTCATAAGTTTCCAAACCTCCTGTATAATTATTTAAATAATTTAATTGACTTATTCCAGAATCATAATCATTGTTATTATATCATTTATGGTTATATTCTTATCTTATTATTTGTAATATTTCATTGCTACTTGTTATTCGGGTGTTTATAACGTTTTGTTCTTATGCATGTTTTGTCGAATAAATTCGTATTCTTCTTTTTAGGTTATAGATACCTCATTTCCAGAATGGTATTAGTGTAATATATATCATATACATTCATTCAATTCATTTATATAATCATTTTTCAATTATGATCATGTAGAATGAGTCGCATCACATCGTGGAGACAGTATTCCGTACGTACGCACGAGCGATGATATCGTTCCCATGATCGTGGAATTGTATTGGAGTGTATGTATACTATTTCATAATCAATATAAATTTACAATAGTCATATATATTCATTCTTTACACAATTATACCCATCCAAGTAAGGTGGTGGTGGAAAATAGATTACACCATGGCGTGGAGACGGTATTCCATACGTACGCACGCGCGGTGATTTCATTTTCCGTAGGATAGATATATGGTGAAATAGTGTTTTTTTCATAATTATAATAACATATCAGTATATTAGTGATACGGATGTTATTACTTCATAATGAAACAACTAAAGAATAATAAGTGGAAGAATAAATAAAGATGAAAGAATCCGTAATAGGAATTACCTCTTCTTTGAAGCGCTTCTTTGAGACCTCCTTTTAGGGCAATAAAATTGGTCTTTGAAGAAGACCAGGACCTCTAGGATGTCTCTAGGGAAGTGGAGAGAATAAATTGTCAGGGTTTTTCTGAGCTTGAAGTCTCAAAGTGGTGTGAGGAAGTGGAGGAGGAGGTTCCCTTTTATAAGGGAGGAGAGGGGCTCCTTTTGAAAAACTAAAAATATTATTTATTATAAAGCCATATTCGGGTTTAAATAGCTCCAAATTGATTTATTTCGAATATAAGGTGGGTATGGGTAGAAATAATCTCATCCAATATAATTTAGACAAGTTTAGGATCCTATTTTAACCTTATCATTTATATTTAACTTTAAGTTAGATAATTTTACTTTTACCGTGTCGTTTTGTGTTCTTACACTATATGGTTAATAAACTTATTATAACAAGCCAAACGAACCCCAAGATGTATATTATTAATATATATAACCTTATCTAATTCATTTGGCCGAACCATAGATTTTTAGGAATAAAATAACAATTAATAATATAATATTTTTTTTAAGAACTATTTTATGTAAATTTTGATACTATTTAGTAATTGATTTTTGTGAAAATAATATAAGAATTATTAGTTCGAAAAAAGTTAATTAAATCAACACTAACATGTCATATTAACCTATAAAATTAGTTTAATTCATAAAAAGTTTCAAATTACATTTATTTGGGAATTTATAACATCAATTATTTCAATATTTCATTAAAAAGACAATTACTGCATCATAGTTGTGTCATAAATAAATTAAAATATTTAATGTATAAAAATTATAAATAAAATACCATTATGTTGGAAATATTTTCACCTTTCTAATTAATATTTATAGTCGAATTTATATTATATATAACCCCATATTAAAAATTATTTACTTATTAAACTTTGATTTTAACTATTTTAACCCTCCTTTAAGTAAATTGATAATAAATGTCCTAATCTAATCCATGTGGGCCAAAATGGTCATATATTATTCCTAATGTTGTTTTTGGTCGAATTAAACTCATCCAATATAATTAGGACATATGATAGGGTAATAATAATATCATTTTTACCCTTAATTACCCGATTTACTTTTAACCGTGGTAAATAAAAGTAAAAAGTTACTATTCACCAAAAAAAATTATTTTCATCCCATTGAACCAAATTTTACTTACTGACATCAACCGGGTCTCTCGGATTTTCAAAATTCCACTCATAGAAGCAGTAAAATTATGTTTTATCAAAAATTCAGGTTTTTAACTACCACATAGTGGTTTCACTATTTATCAAAAATTGAATGTTTTCATAAAAATACCAAAATTTCACCCAAAGCTAATTTCGATATTCTGAAACCAAAAATGAAGACCATTTTGAAAAATTAAATATTTAAAATTTCAAAAAGTGGTTATTACTATTCATAACGGCAAGTTTTAATAATATTTTAATAGCATATCATTGTTTAGTGAAACTCGGTATTGCGTACGACGCAAGCTATCGAGGAAGGTCGTGATTGCATGTAAAGAAAGCCACGAAAGTGTTGTGTGTAGTGAAAGATTCCTTTGATGATTTAAAAAAAATATTTCTCATAAAAGTATCGGGTGTTACATTCTACCCCCCTTAAAATGAATTTCTCCCTTGAAATTCGTCACTTTGTAACAAACAGATGAGGATACCTCTCGCTCATCATATCCTCAAGCTCCCATGTAGCTTCTTCTAATTGGTGGTTCCTCCATAAAACATTCACCAAGCGAGTGGTCTTGTTTCATAGGACATTTTCGCTACGATCCATAATCTATATTGGTTGTTCTTCATAAGAAATATCTTGCTCCAGCGGTACAACTTCTGAGCTGAGTACATGTGAAGGATCAAGTATATACTTTCCAGGAGAGATACATGGAACACATCGTGAACTTCAGAGAGATTCGGTGGAAGCACCAATCGGTAAGCTACCTTGCCAACATGATCCAATATTTCGAAAGGACCGATATATCTACGGCTCAATTTCCCCTTCTTTCCAAATCTCATGACCCTCTTCTAGGGAGATATTCGTAAGAACACTTTATCACCCACTTCAAAATCTCGGTCTTTTCTTCGGTTGTCGGCATAACTTTTCTGTCGACTCTAAGCTGCTCTTATGTGTTGTTTAATAGATTGGGCCTTTTCTTCCATCTCATCAAAAAGATTCGGTCCTAATAGCTTTCTTTACCCAACTTCATCCCAGCAAGTTGGAGTCCTGCTTTTCATTCCATAGAGAGCTTCATAAGGAGCCATCTGAATACTGGAGTGAAAGCTATTATTATAAAAAAAATTCCACCAATGGTAGGTGTTGATCCCATCCACCTTTGAAATCCATAGATCAAGCTCTCAACATATCTTCTAGAGTTTGAATTGTTCGCTCAGACTGACCGTCTTTCTGAGGATAATAAGAAGTGCTGAAACTCAACTCTATATCCACAGTATGCTGATGACTTCGCCAGAACATCAAGGTAAATCTCGGATCCCGATCTGAAATAATAGAAAGTGGTACTCTATGAAATCTTACCACTTACTTTACATATATCCTGGCAAGATGATCCAGAAAAAAATCCTCTCTAATAACAATGAAGTGTGCGGACATTGTAAGATGATCAACTATGACCCAGATATAATTATTGCCTTTGGATGTTTAAGGAAGTCCTGTGCCAAAGTCCATAGTGATGTTTTCCCATTTCCATTCAGGTATGGGTAATGGTTGTAACATCCCTTTAGACTTTTGTCTCTTAGATTTAACTTTCTGACAAACCAATCATCGAGATACATATTCAGCAATATCTCTTTTCATGCCATCTCACCATAAGTACTCTTTCAGGTCCCTATACATCTTCGTGCTTCCAAGATGAATAGAGAATGAAGAACTATGAGCCTCATCCAGAAACTCCTTCATTGATTCTGGGATGGGGGGAACACAATCCCGATTCCTGAATGTTATTATCCCATCACAATCAAGGTTGAATTCAGAAATATATCTCACCTTTATTTGTAAATCGACATCTTCTTTATGTGCCTCTTTAATCATCACATGTATAGATGGTTGAACATTCATTTTAGAAAGATACAATTTCCCCCTTCCATTAAAATTCCAAGATCCATCCATTGTAAATCCATAAATATTGGATCTTTTGTGATCCTCACCATGGATATGCTAGCATGGTCTTGTCGACTTAATGCATCTGCCACCTTGTTTGATTTCCCAGGGTGGTAATGAATTGAGTAGTCGTAATCCTTAATCAATTCCAACAATATCTTTTGGCGCATATTCAGCTCCTTTTGCTTGAAAATATACTTTAAACTTTTAGTATCAGTATAAATATCACACCTTTATCCAAAAAGATAATGCCTCCAAATCTTTAATGCAAAGATTACCGCAGCTAACTCCAAATAATTAGTTGGGTAATTTTGCTCATGGATTTTCAACTGTTGTGAGGCATAAGACATCACCATATCATTTTTCATAAGAACACACCCCAATCCCTTATTGGATACGTCACTACAGATCACAATCCTTTCTCCACTACAAGGCAGTGTGAGCACATGTGCACTAGATAACCTTCTTTTAAACTCCTTGAAATTCTCTTTACATTCTTTCGTCCAAACAAACATAACTCCTTTCTGAGTCAACATGGTGAGTGGATTAGATAATCGTGAAAAATCATTCACAAAACGTCGATAATATCCATCCAAACCAAGAAAACATCAGATCTCAGTTACTGTTGTTGGTCTCGACTATCTTTCTATAACCTCTATTTTTTCTAGATCCACAGATATCCCCTCTTTTGAGATTATGTGACCAAAAAATGAAACTTTTTGAAGCCAAAATTCAAACTTGGTAAATTTGGCATAAAGATTCTCCTTTCTCATGGTCTCTAATATAATTCTCAAGTGATCTTAATTTTCTTCCTTTCTCTTTGAATAGAAAAGAATATCGTCTATAAAGACTACCACAAATTGATCAAGATAGTCTCTAAATACTCTATCTATCAGATCCATGAAGATAGTAGGGGCATTATAAGACTAAATGGCATCACTATAAATTCATAGTGTTCATACCTTGTACGGAAAGCTGTCTTTGGTATATCCTCCCTTTTGACCCTTAATTGATGATACCCTGAACGAAGATCAATCTTGGAAAAGTATTGAGCTCCGCGTAGTTGGTCAAATAATTCATCAATGCATGGGAGAGGATATTTGTTCTTGATAGTGACCTTGTTATATTCTCGATAATCAATGCAGAGTCTCATTGATCCGTATTTCTTCTTAACAAATAGAACATGTGCTCCCCATGGTGACGCACTAGGTCATATGAATACCTTAATAAGATTATCTTGGAGTTGCTTCTCCAATTCATGCAACTCAGTTGGGGCCATTCTATAAGGTGTCTTTGAAATAGGCAAAGCACCCGGTACGAGTTCTATTGAAAACTCAACTTCACGATTTGGTGGAAGACCCAGAAATTCCTCCGAAAAGACATCATAAAACTCCTGTACAATGGGAATATTCTTAATCGTGAGTTTCTCACCAACCATTTGAGAAAAATAACCTTCATTTAGTGGAATCAAGACCCATAAGATGGAAGAAATTTCCACTGGAAGGTTCTGTTCATCCTTGCATCGATATACGATCATAGATTGATCTGGAATATGAAATGGGACTTCCCTTATTTGGCAATTGATATGAGCTCCATATATAGAAATCCAATCCATGCTAAGAATCACATCAAATTCCACTATAGGATGGATCTCAAGATTTGCAGGAAGCACTTTCCTACAAACTTCAATCGGAGAAGAATTCTAAACTTTTAATGCGACTATTGTTCCATTAGGGGTTGTCACAGCTAAATCAACATCTAATTGTTGAGGTAATTCGGTGATACTCTTAGAAAAATCTTCAAAAATAAAAGAGTGGGTGCATCCAGAATCTAATAAAACATTTTCTACTTTAGAGTGGATGGTAAGTATACCTTTCACCACATCATTATCGTACTCCACATCGCTGATAGAAATTGCATGTGACTTTACTCTGTCTTTAGTTTTGAGATTTTGTTGATGTCGATCATCATCAACAACCCTTGGATTTGGGAATTTATTGGCATAATTCCCCATATCCTTGCACTTGAGACATTGAGGTGTAGTAGGTTCATTCTGTGTATCCCTTTCTTTGTTTTCATCATTAGACATCTTCTTCCCATCATTACGGCATTCGAATGCCTGATTACCTTCCTTTCCCCATTTGAAACATTTACTTGTCCCTTTAAGAAAACTCCCTCCATGTTACTTTCCACACTTTGAGAATAAGGGAATGCTCATCTTCTTTTCAGTGTGCTCTTTAGATTTTCCTTTGAATTCCATTTTCCTCTTTTTATCAAACACATATGACTGATGGGTTACTCCAATCTCCATCTCAACTTTGAGAGCACATCGAACGATTTTCTCGTAGCTATTGAAGTCCCTTATGGCTAACACCCTTCAAAGAGTTGGTTTTAATCCAATAAACAATAGATCGATCTTACTCTCAAGTTGGATAATAATACCAGAAGCGTACCTTGCAAGTCTTGTAAAATTTTCTTCATAGGTTCCAATAGATTCATCATCCTTTTGCTTCAGTTCAAGAAACTCCGTCTCCATCTTGTTTCGGAGAATACGAGGGATATACTTATTGAAAAATAAGTTCTTGAACTCGTCCCATTCCATGGACTCAATTTCATCTCTTTGCCTCGTATTCTTAATAAAATTTCACAATTTATTAGCATCTCCTTCTAAATGATACACTGCTAGGATGAATTTATCATGTTCAGAACATTGAAGAACTGAAAATATCTTTTCAGTAGTACTAATCCATTTTTCAGCAATTAATGGATCAGTAGACCCGCTGAATGAAGGTGGACACTGCCTCATGAAGGATTCAACAGAATGTTTCTCATTCTTTTGCTCGTTTGGACGTCCAGCATGATTCATGTAACAGCCCGAGATTTTATGAAAAATATTCTTTTTAATTTCATTAATGTCTTGTGTTGTACGCTACACCAAAAGGAGATTTCACAACATGCATCCTTGACTTGCCTTGCATTACACGCAATCACGACCTTCCCCGATAGCGTGTGTAGTACGCAATAACAAGTTTTACTAAACAAAAATATGCTATTAAAATATTATTAAAACTAGCCATTATGAATAGTAATAACCACTTTTTGAAATTTTGTAAATTTTATTTTTCAAAATGGAATTAATTTTTGTATTCTTAATATCAAAATTAGCTTATGGTGAAAGTTTGGTACATTTCGGATAACTTTCACATTCTGATGAATAGTGAAAATTACTAAATTTTAATTAAAAGAAACTTTTTTAATCGAAATAATTAATAGTGATAAATTATTAATTTGAGTAGTTTTAAATTATATTTAGAATATATTTTTACAATTTAATACAATGTTGGTCATTGGATGTAATTTCACATTTAAACCAGTTATAAACAAGTGTCAATCTTTTGATAGTTATTATCTCTTAAAAACACGCTATTTGTTTTGACGACGGGAATTAATTTTTTTAAATTAGTTAATGTAGATGATATGTTTTGAATTTGATAAAATAGACATCATTTTATAATTCATAATATCAAATATATCTTAGATCTAATTTATGGTATTTTTCTGGAAACTTTCATTTTTTGATGAATAGTGAAACCACTAAGTGGTAGTTTCAAAAATGATTTTTTCATAAAACGTAATTTTACCACTTATGTGAGTGGAATTTAGAAAATCCTAGAGACATGGTTAATATCAAGGGCTAAAATGTGGTTCAATGAGATGAAAATAATTTTTGGTGAATAGTGACTTTTTACTTTTTTTTACCACGGTTAAAAGTAAATACGGTAATTAAGGGTAAAAATTATATTATTATTACCCTAACACATGTCCTAATTATGTTGGAAAAGTTTAATTCGACCAAAAACAATCATAGGAATAATATATGACCATTTAGGCCCACATGGATTAGATTAGGACATTTATTATTAATTTAATTAAAAAAGGGTTAAAATAGTAAAAATCAAAGTTTAATAAGTAAATAATTTTTAATATGGGGTTATATATAAGCTAAATTCAACTATAAATATTAATTAGAAAGCTAAAAAGATTTCCTATATAATGGAATTTTATTTGTAATTTTTAGACCTTAAATAATTTAATTTATTTATGACACAACGATGATGCAATAATTATCTTATTAATGAAATATAGACATAATTGATGTTATAAATACTCAAATAAATATAATTTGAGACTTTTTATGAACTAAAATAATTTTCTAGGTTAACATGATATGTTAAGATTGATTTAATGAACTTTTGTCAAAGCAATCGTTCTTTTATGAGTTTCAAAAAAATCAACTATTGAATAGTGTCAAAATTGACAAAAAATAGTTTTTAAAACAAATATTATATTATTAATTGTTATTTTATTCCTAAAAATCTATGGTTAGGCCAAATGACTTAGATAAGGATATATATATTAATAAAACACAACTTGGGGGTCTCTTGGTTGTATATGGTATGTTTATTAACTATATAATTTAAAAATACAAAGTGACATGGTAAATGTCAATATAATTAACTAAGAGTTAATACTAAACGATAAGTTTAATATAATGACCTAAACTTGTCTAAATTCTATTGGATGAGAGTATTTAGACCCATACCCACCTTATAATTGAAATAACTCAATTTGGAGCTATTTAAAATCTATCTTGACTTTATAATAAAATACTATTTTTAGTTATTCCAAAGGTGCCCATCTCCTCCCTTATAAAAGGGCACCTCCTCCCCCTCTTCCTCACACCACTTTGAGCATTAAAACTCGGCCAACCCCTTCCAATTTCTTCTCTCCACTTCCCGAGAAACATCTTAGAGGTTCTGGTATTCTTAAAAGACCTATTTTAGTGCCTTAAAAGGAGGTCTCAAAGAAGTACTTCAAAGAAGAGGTAATGTCTGTTACCAATTCTTTCATCTTTATTTCTTCTTCCGCTTCTTCTTCTTAGGTTGTTTCATTATTAAGTAATAACATCAGTATCACTAATATTCTGATATGTTATTATAATTATGAAACAACCTTATTTCACCATCTATCCATCCTACGGAAAACGAAATCACCACGCGTGCGTACGTACGGAATACCGTCTCCACGCCGTGGTGTAATCTATTTTCCACCACCACCATACTTGGATGGGTATAATGGTGTACATGATAACTATATATGATTATTGTAAAGTGATATTTATTCTCAAATAGTATACATACACTCCAATACAATTCCACGATCATGAGAACAATATCATCACTCATGCGTACGTACGGACTACCGTCTCCACGACGCGATTAGATTCATTCTCCACGTTAACCATTCATGAATGATTATAAAGTATATAGAATAAGTTATAATGAAATATATGAAATAATAATTATTCTGGATTTATGTTGATATATATGTATGTCATCTACTTAATGCCATTCAACTCAATAAGGAAAAGAAAACAGCATTCATGCATACGAACGGTCTATCGTCTCCATGAACGGTGTATTTCTTTCCATTTACTGCTCTATTATATATATATATATATATATATATATTATGAATATATATTATATATAAATCATTTTTTATATTCAAGAATTAAGTAATCATGATCTAAGTAATCATATGAATAATTACAAGTCAAAACACGGATGACAAATGAAACGATTTTACCCAAAACGCTCTTTAACATGAAATTTACAAAAGAACGGGTAATATAAAGCCATAAATGAACCATATATGATATCATAACAATGAGTATGATTCTAGAATAAGTCAATGACATTATTTAAATCATTATATAGGAGGTTCGGACACATACGAAACAAATCGTACCTAAGGTAATGGAAATATCACAATCTCATTTTTATCCGAGATTGTTTATGCTTTGGTATTTACAGGGGTGTATTTTATCATCCACATCCATGTTTCCTAAATATGTAATATTTATATCCTTTTAAAATAGTTTATATCCAATTATACCATTCAGTGAGTTTTTATTAAAAGATATGAAAGGAATCTTTTGTCGTTTTTCGTACGAGGTACTTTTTGACTTTTCCAACAAAAGTACGAAGAATGTTTTTTTTAACTTATACGGCATGAATGGATTTTTAAAACATTATTTCCAAGAAGCTTCCTTTACAAGTTTTCAAGTTTATTTTTAATCAAATTCTTTTAATTTATAATTGTATGACATGTTAAGAAAGTAAAAGTGTTTTTGAAGAAGAAAGGATATTTTCCACAAGAATGGAGTTTAAGTGTTTTATCAAAATTATTTTCCATCTAAGATAATAAAGGGTTCTGTTTTTATCCCTATCATTACATTGATTTTATTATGTTGTGATGGAATTATTTTTATGAATTCATTTATCTTATATGAATTGTTTTATGATGTCACGATGTTTAAGATTCCAATTTTTATTACATGGGTTATTCTATGATGCATGGTTTATGATTTTGTGGCACACATAAGAATGGTATCATTATGAGATGGGTGGGACCTATATCTCCCTCCAATGAATTGGGTAATGATTTTATATCTCATGAGATAGACATGGCTGGAACGGTAGGTTATACTGGTTCAGTGAAACAGGACTGAAACGAGGGTGACTCGGTTCAGAAATGGACTTTGTCCACTAAGATAGTCTTTGCAATGAGCCTTGAATAATAAGAAACGATTCCCTATGATTATGTGTGTATTACACAATGTTTCATGATTTATGTTATGATTATTGGGATTACATTTCACTACTATGATTTACCACATGTTATGAATTTATGATCTCTTTTGTAGGTTAAGATTTCCAAAAGTTATGTTCTTATGTATATTATGTGATTGATATTTCTTTTGTTTACCCTTACTGAGAATTTGAGCTCACCCATTTATGTTTTCTTTTCCCCAGGATATAAAAAAGGTTTTAGGTAAGAAATAAATTGGAAGATCTTTATGGGAGATGTTGAATATCTTTCACCATGATTAGAAGATTACGTTCCGAGTTTCCAAAGACACTAAACTATTACGATCCTTGTGTGTGTGTTTTTGTTATGTACTAAGTATTCCGCAAAAGTAATGTAATGTCCATGTACGTCATGTTTCGGGTCTCTACAGATGGTATCAGAGGAAATGTGTATCCATCCTTTGGAAACTAGGATGCGAAAATGTTAGTGAGATCCCTAGAGATATTTCTAAGGTATGTCTAGGGATGCCCCTAAGGATAAGTATACGTATAGGATATAGTCCTAGAACTATGGTAGCGATATTAGATTAAACCAAAGATGTTAGATATTGAAGTTAATCCCCCTTTATTATTATTTTTTCCTCTCACACTGTTCTTTTCGGGTTTTAGGAAATGGCTTGAAACAAGATGATTCACGATAATGGAGGATATGATGGAAAATGTAATGATATTCTTCATGAGCAACCAAATGAAATGGGATTTGGAAGTCCAATCATCAATATTATGCCGAATCAGAAATCTCATAATATGATCAATAATGTAAAATTTGGTATGTTTCCTGACTCGGCTAATAAGAGAAAGATGGAGTTTAATGATGATCATAGAGGAAAGAAAGTTCAATTTCTCCTATGTAAATCATGTGGGAAGAGGCATCAAGGATAATATTTCAAAGGAACAGGAAGATGCTTTGGGTGTGGAAAAGAAGGACACAAAGCCAGTAAGTGTAAAGGAAAATGTTCAGTTAACACCAGGGATGAGAATAATGGTATTGCTACGACATCAACAATGGTTACATGTTTTAAATGTGGAATGTACGGGCATTATGCAAACCAATGCTCTAAGGGAAAGTCTCATGAAGAGAATCAGTATGGTCGAATGGGTATTATTTATGTGGATGATGATGAAGAGACTACAAATGATATGTGAGATGAAAGAATTGTTGAAGCTCGGTCAATGGTTTAAGAATGTAGTGGAATGATTACATGTTTATCATGTGTAATGTTGTATAAGTAATCTCATGGTACTATGGAATAAAGAGACATCTAAGGATTGTTACACTATTGTCTTTCCTTGAGTTTTTAAAGTGTATGATTAAGGTTACCAGTATCCATGAATGGTTATTCAGATATTTTTGGAATGTAGATGATAAGCGCATAATAAAGAGATAAGGAGAAAATTAAATGTTTGATAGTATTCATGAACTCATGATTGATATGAGGACTAAGTGATATCATGGTTTGAGTATATAGAATTTTGAGGATTTTGGTATGTGGAAAGTGTTAACTTTTAACTGCATTCTTGTTTTTACTAAGGTTCAATGGGTATTCATTCTTCAAGAGAATACATGATTAAGGTATTCACATGTTTGTAATTTGACCAACAAGATATATCTTATGATATATGGGGGATAAATGATGGCATTCACGTGATCATTTTCTTTAAACTATGAGCTTGGACCGAAGTATTTTAGATAAGCCTAAAGATTGGAATGGATTATGTTGGGCAAAAGTTAGTATTGTTTAAGGATAAAACTTTTTTTTATATTGTTGATGGTATGTTATAGTAATATAGCTTTAGAAAAAGGACAACGTGCATGACGGGTGACAGCCCATTGCGTCGGACAAGGTCGTAGGAATCAAACCCACAACCGAAGTGCGACTGGCCTTTATCGCCTACCACTGGCCTACAGAAAGTCCCTGGTTAGTAGAAACTAGTTTTATTTTATTAAGCGGAATGATATATGAAGTATATGTTCATTTTAGGAACCATATATGATTAATATCACTATAGATGGATGTATATATTTTTTGATAAGTTTTCTACCCTTTTGTTTGAGACAGATGGAATGACCCATCATTCTATCATATGATCTACAAACACATCACGAATGACAAATTCAACTTCATTTATTTAAGAGATGAAGTGGAAATTGTCTAAAGAACGACAAATGGTGAGACTATACCAAAATCACGAAAGTATTTCTTCTAATTCCAATTTCATCATCTTTAGGGAAAAGATCTTGAAAACCAAAAATGTTGTCCTAGTGCTCTTATATCTGATGAATCAGATGGTACCTTAGATCATCACAAATTTATGGCTTTTTGATTTCTGGCTTTTCCATAGCCATGTTCACTACCACTCTCCATCCAAACATGATGGTTAGATTTCTCTTCCATATCCATATTTTCACCTATGTGGAAACCCAGTGATTAGTTTACTTGGGTAACCGTGACGTTTCATACTTTTGTTTTTAAAGATTGGTTTTGGTATTCCTTTTTACAATGTGGGTTTCTATTAAAGAAACTTTTCAATAGTAAACCCTTTATAACCCCGACGAATTTCGACGGCGAAATTTATTTTAAGGGGGGTAGAATGTAACAGCCTGAGATTTTATGAAAAATATTCTTTTTAATTTTATTAATGTCTTGTGTTGTACGCTACAACAAAAGGAGCTTTCACAACACGCATCCTTGACTTGCCTTGCATTACACGCAATCACGACCTTCCTCGATAGCGTGTGTAATACGCAATAACGAGTTTCACTAAACAACAATATGCTATTAAAATATTATTAAAACTAGCCGTTATGAATAGTAATAACCACTTTTTGAAATTTTTTAAATTTTATTTTTCAAAATGGAATTCATTTTTGGATTATTAATAACAAAAATAGTTTAGTGTGAAATTTTGGTACTTTTCGGATAACTTTCATATTCTGATGAATAGTGAAAATTACTAAATTTTAATTAAAAACAACTTTTTTAATCGAAATAATTAATAGTGATAAATTATAAATTTGAGTATTTTTAAAGTATATTTAGAATATATTATTACAATTTAATACAATGATGGTCATTGGATGTAATTTCTCATTTAAACCTATTATAAACAAGTGTCAATCTTTTGATAGTTATTATCTCTTAAAAACACGCTATTTGTTTTAACGACGGGAATTAATTTTTTTAAATTAGTTAGTGTATCTGATATGTTTTTAATTTGATAAAATAGACATCATTTTTGAATTCATAATATCAAATATATCTTAGATCTAATTTTTGGTATTTTTCTGGAAACTTTAATTTTTTGATGAATAGTGAAACCACTAAGTGGTAGTGAAAAACTGAATTTTTCATAAAACTTAATTTCACCGCTTCTGTGAGTGGAATTTCAAAAATCCGAGAGACATGGTTAATATCAAGGACTAAAATGTGGTTCAATGAGATGAAAATATTTTTTGGTGAATAGTAACTTTTTACTTTTTTTTCCCACGGTTAAAAGTAAATAGGGTAATTAAGGGTAAAAATGATATTATTATTACCCTAACACATGTCCTAAATCTATTGGACAAGTGTAATTCGACCAAAAACAACCTTAGGAATAAAATATGACCATCTAGGCCCACTTGGATTAGATTAGGACATTTATTATTAATTTTTTAAAAAAGGGTTAAAATAGTTAAAATCAAACTTTAATAAGTAAATAATTTTTACTATGGGGTTATACATAAGATAAATTCGACTATAAATATTAATTAGAAATATAAAAATATTTCCTACATAATGGTATTTTATTTGTAATTTTTAGACTTTAAATAATTTAATTTATTTATGGCACAACGATGATGAAATAATTATCTTATTAATAAAATATTGACATAATTGATGTTATGAATACCCAAATAAATATAATTTCATACTTTTAGTGAACTAAACTAATTTTCTAGGTTAATAGTACATGTTAGGATTGATTTAATTAACTTTGGTCGAAGTAATCATTCTGTTATGAGTTTCAAAAAAATCAACTATTGAATAGTGTCAAAATTGACATAAAATAGTTTTTTAAAAAAATATTATATTATAAATTGTTATTTTATTCCTAAAAATCTAAGGTTCGGCCAAATGACTTAGATAATGTTATATATATTAATAAAAAACAACTTGGGGGTCTCTTTGATGTATATGGTAAGTTTATTAACTATATAATATAAAAATACAAAGTGACATGGTAAATGTCAATCTAATTAACTAAGAGTTAAAACTAAACGATAAGGTTAATATAATGACCTAAACTTGTATAAATTCTATTGGATGAGAGGATTTCTACCCATCCCCACTTTATATTTGAAATAACTTAATTTGGAGCTATTTAAAACCGAACATGAATTTCTAATAAAATAATATTAATAGTTATTCCAAAGGTGCCCCTCTCCTCCCTTATAAAAGGGAACCTCCTCCCCCTCTTCCTCACACCACATTGAGCCTTCAAGCTTGGCCAACCCCTGAAAATTTCTTCTCTCCACTTCCCTAGAAACATCATAGTGGTTCTGGTCTTCTTAAAAGACCTATTTTAGTGCCCAAAAAGGAGGTCTCAAAGATGTACTTCAAAGAAGAGGTAATGTCTGTTACCAATTCTTTCATCTTTATTTCTTCTTCCACATATTATTCATATGTTGTTTCATTATGAAGTAATAACATAAGTATCACTTATATGCTGATATGTTATTATAATTATGAAAAAACCTTATTTTACCATCTATCAATCCTACGGAAAATGAAATCACCGCACGTGCGTACGTACGGAATACCGTCTCCACGCCGTGGTGTAATCTATTTTCCACCACCACCTAACATGGATGGGTATAATGGTGTACATAATAACTATATATGATTAATGTAAAGTGATATTGATTCTGAAATAGTATACATACACTCCAATACAATTCCACGATCATGAGAACGATATCATCGCTCGTGCGTACGTACGGACTACCGTCTCCACAACGTGATGAGATTCATTCCCCACGTTAACCAATCTTGAATGATTATAATGTATATATAATATGTAATAATAAAATATATGACATAATATTGATTTTGGATTTATGTTTATATATATGTATGTCATCTACTTAATTCCATTAATGTCAATAAGGAAAAGAAAACAGCGTTCATGCGTACGAACGGTCTACCGTCTCCATGAACGGTGTATTTCATTCCATTTAATGATCTATTATATATATATATATATATTCTGAATATATATTATATATAAATCATGTTTTATATTCTGTAATTAAGTAATCATTATCTAAGTAATCATATGAATAATTACAAGTCAAAACACGGATGACAAATGAAATGCATTTACCCAAAACGCTCTTTAACATGGAATTTACAAAAGAACAGGTAATATAAAGCCATAAGTGAACCATATATGATATCATAACAATGAGTATGATTCTGGAATAAGTCAATGACATTATTTAAATCATTATACAGGAGGTTCGGACACATACGAAACAAATCAGACCTAAGGTAAGGGAAATATCCCAATCTCATTTTTATCCGAGATTGTTTATATGTTGGTATTTACTGGGGTGTATTTTATCATCCACATCCATTTTTCCTCAATATGTAATATTTATATCCTTATACAATTGTTTATATCCAATTTTACCCTTCGGTTAGTTTTTATTAAAAGATATGAAAGGAATCATTTGTCGTTTTTCGTACGAGGTACTTTTTGAATTTTCCTACAAAAGTACGAAGAATGTTTTTTTAACTTATACGACATGAATGGATTTTTAAAACATTATTTACAAGAAGCTTCCTTTACAAGTTTTCATGTTTATTTTTTATCAAATTCTTTTTGTTTAGAATTGTACAACATTTTAAGAAAGGAAAAGTGTTTTTGAAGCAGAAAGGATATTTTCCACAAGAATGGAGTTCAAGTGTTTTATCAAAATTATTTTCCATCTAAGATAATAAAGGGTTCTGTTTTTATACCTATCATTACATTGATTTTATTATGTTGTGATGGAATTATTTTTATGAATTCATTTATCTTATATGAATTGTTTTATGATGTCACGATGTTTAAGATTCCCATTTTTATTACATGGGTTATTTTATGATGTATGGTTTATGATTTTGTGGCACACATAAGAATGGTATCATTATGAGATGGGTGGGACCTATATCTCCCTCCAATTAATTGGGTAAAGATTATATATCTCATTAGATAGACACGGCTGGAATGGTAGGTTATACCAGTTCAGTGAAACAGGACTGAAACGAGGGTGACTCGGTTCAGAAATGTACTTTATCCACTAAGATAGTCTTGGGAATGAGTCTTGACTAATAAGAAACGATTCTCTATGATTATGTGTGTATGACACAAATTTTCATGATTTATGTTATGATTATTGGGATTATATTTCACTACTATGATTTACCCCATGTTATGAATTTATGATCTCTTTTGCAGGTTAAGATTTCCAAAAGTTATGTTCTTATGTATATGATGTTATTGATATTTCTTTTGTTTACCCTTACTGAGCATTTGAGATCACCCTTTTATGTTTTATTTTCCCCAGGATATAATGAAAGGTTTTAGGTAAGAATCAAAAGGGAATGATCTTTATGGGAGATGTTGAAGATCTTTCACCATGATTAGAAGATTACGTTCCGAGTTTCCAAAGACACTAAACTCTTACGGTCCTTGTGTGTGTGTTTTTGTTATGTACTAAGTATTACGCAAAACTAATGTAATGTCCATGTACGTCAAGCTTCGGGTCTCTACAGTTGGTATCAGAGGAAAAGTTTAGTCAACCTTTGGAAACTAGGATGCGAAAACGTTAGTGAGATCCCTAGAGATATTTCTAAGTTATTTCTAGGGATGTCCCTAAGGATAAGTATACGTATAGGATATAGTCCTAGAACTATGGTAACTATATTAGATTAAACCAAAGATGTTAGATATTGAAGATACTCCCCCTTTATTATGATTTTTTCCACTCACACTATTCTTTTTGGGTTTTAGGAAATAGTTGGAAACAAGATGATTCACGATAATGGCGGATATGATGGACAATGGAATGATATTCTTCATGAGAAACCAAATGAAATGGGATTTGGAAGACCAAAAATCATTATTATGCCGAATCAGCAATCTCATAATATGATCAATAAAGTAAAATTTGGTAAGTTTCCTGACTCGGCTAATAAGAGAAAGATGGAGTTTCATGATGATCATAGAGGAAAGAAAGTTCAATTTCCCCTATGTAAATAATGTGGGAAGAGGCATCAAGGAGAATGTTTCAAAGGAACTGGAAGATGCTTTGGGTGTGGAAAGGAAGGACACAAAGCGAGTAAGTGCAAAGGAAAAGGTTTAGTTAACACCAGGGATGAGGATAATTGTATTTCAACGACATCAACAATGGTTAAATGTTTTAAATGTGGAATGTACGGGAATTATACAAACCAATTCCCTAAGGGAAAGTCTCATGAAGAAAATAAGTATGGTCGTATGGGTATTATTTATGTGGATGATGATGAAGAGACTACGAATGATATGTGAGATGAAAGAATTGTTGAAGCTCCGTCAGTGGTTTAAGAATGTAGTGGAATGATTACATGTTTATCATGTGTAATGTTGTATAAGCAATCTCATAGTACTATGGAATAAAGAGACATCTAAGGATTGTTACATTGTTGTCTTTCCTTGAGTTTTTAAAGTGTATGATTAAGGTTACCAGTATCCATGAAAGGTTATTCAGATATTTTTGGAATGTAGATGATATGCGCATAATGAAGAGATAAGGAGAAAATAAAATGTTTGATAGTATTCATGAGCTCATGATTGATATAAGGACTAAGTGATATCATGGTTTGAGTATATAGAATTTTGAGGATTTTCGTATGTGGAAAGTGTTAACTTTTAACTGCATTCATGTTTTCACTAAGGTTCAATGGGTATTCATTCTCCAAGAGAATACATGATTAAGGTATTCACATGTTTGTAATTTGACCAACAAGATATATCTAATGATATATGGGGGATAAAATATGGCATTCACGTGATCATTTTCATTAAACTATGAGCTTGGACCGAAGTATTTTAGATAAGACAAAAGATTTGAATGGATTATGTTGGGCATAAGATAGTATTGTTTAAGGATAAAACTTTTTTTTGATATTGTTGATGGGATTTTATAGTAATATAGCTTTATAAAAAGGAAAACCTGTAGGACGGGCGATAGCCCATCGTCGCGGACAAGGTCATAGGAATCGAACCCACAACCAAAGTGCGACTGGCCTTTATCGCCTACCACTGGCCTACAGGAAGTCCCTGTTTAGTAGAAACTAGTTTTATTTTATTAAGCTGTATGATATATGAAGTATAAGTTCATTTTAGGAACCATATATGATTAATATCACTATAGATGGACTTATATATTTTTTGATAACTTTTCTAACCTTTTGTTTGAGACAGATGGAATGACCCATCATTCTATCACCTGATTTGCTAACACATCACGAATGACAAATTCAACTTCATTTCTTTAAGAGATGAACTGGAAATTGTCCAAAGAACGACAAACGGTGAGACTATACCAAAATCACGAAAGTATTTCTTCTAATTCCAATTTCATCAACTTTAGGGAAATGATCTTGAAAACCAAAAATGTTGTCCTAGTGCTCTTATATCTGATGAATTAGATGGTACCGTAGATCATCACAAATTTATGGCTTTGTGATTGCTGGCTTTTCCATAGCCATGTTCTCTACCACTCTCCATCAGAACATGATGGTTAGATTTCTCTTCCATATCCATATTTTCACCTATGTGGAAACCCAGTGATTAGTTTATTTGGGTAACCGTTACGTTTCATACTTTTGTTTTTAAAGATTGATTTTGGTATTCCTTTTTACAATGTGGGTTTCTATTAAAGAAACTTTTGAATAGTAAACCATTTATAACCACGACGAATTTCGAGGGCAAAATTCAATTTAATAGGGGTAGAATGTAACAGCCCGAGATTTTATGAAAAATATTCTTTTTAATTTCATTAATGTCTTGTCTTGTAAGCTACACCAAA
Source organism: Viscum album (assembly GCA_963277665.1). Taxonomy (NCBI): domain Eukaryota; kingdom Viridiplantae; phylum Streptophyta; class Magnoliopsida; order Santalales; family Viscaceae; genus Viscum; species Viscum album. The sequence continues at coordinate 833,784,923 of OY728142.1, read as the reverse complement.
AGGAGCTTTCACAACAGGCATCCTTGACTTTCCTTTCATTACACACAATCACGACCTTCCTCTATAGCGTGTGTAGTACGCAATAACGAGTTTCACAAAACAACAATATGCTATTAAAATATTATTAAAACTAGCCGTTATGAATAGTAATAACCACTTTTAAAAATTTTGTAAATTTTATTTTTGAAAATGGAATTCATTTTTGGATTCGTAATATCAAAATTAGCATATGGTGAAATTTTGGTACTTTTCAGATAACATTCATATTCTGATGAATAGTGAAAATTACTAAATTTTAATTAAAAACAATTTTTTTAATCCAAATAATGAATAGTGATAAATTATTAATTTGAGTAGTTTAAAGAATATTTAGAATATACTTTTACAATTTAATACAATGTTGGTCATTGGATGTAATTTCACATTTAAACCAGCTATAAACAAGTGTCAATCTTTTGATAGTTATTATCTCTTAAAAACACGCTATTTGTTTTGACGACGAGAATTAATTTTTTTAAATTAGTTAATATAGCAGATATGTTTTGAATTTGATAAAATAGACATAATTTTTGAATTCATAATATCAAATATAGCTTAGATGTAATTTTTGGTATTTTCTGGAAATATTCATTTTTTGATTAATAGTGAAACCACTAATTGGTAGTTAAAAAACTGAATTTTTCATAAAACATAATTTTACCACTTCTGTGAGAGGAATTTCAAAAATCCGAGAGACACGGTTAATATCAAGGACTAATATCAGATTCAATGAGATGAAAATAATTTTTGGTAAATAGTATCTTTTTACTTTTTTTACCACGGTTAAAAGAAATTAGGGTAATTAAGGGTAAAAATGATATTATTATTACCCTAACACATGTCCTAATTCTATTTTACAAGTTTAATTCGACCAAAAACAACCTTTGGATTGATATATGACCATTTAGGCCCACTTGGATTAGATTAGGACATTTATTATTAATTTATTTAAAAAAGGGTTAAAATAGTTAAAATCAAAGTTTAATAAGTAATCATTTTTAATATGGGGTTATACATAAGATAAATTCGACTATAAATTTTAATTTAATAGATATAAAAGATTTCATACATAATGGTATTTTATTTGTAATTTTTAGACATTAAATAATATAACTTATTTATGACACAACGATGATGCAGTAATTATCTTATTAATGAAATATTGACATAATTGATGTTTTAAATACCCAAATAAATATAATTTGAGACTTTTTATGAACTAACCTAATTTTATAGGTTAATATGACATGTTAGGATTGATCTAATTAACTTTTATCGTAGTAATAATTCTTTTATGAGTTTCAAAAAAATCAACTATTGAATAGTGTCAAAATTGACATAAAATAGTTTTTATAACAAATATTATATTATTAATTGTTATTTTATTCCTAAAAATATACGTTTCGGCCATATGACTTAGATAAGGTTATATATATTAATAAAACACAACTTGGGGGTCTCTTGGATGTATATGGTAAGTTTATTAACTATATAATATAAAAATAAAATGTGACATGGTAAATGTCAATCTAATTAACTAAGAGTTAAAACTAAAAGATAAGGTTAATATAATGACCTAAACTTGTCTGAATTCTATTGGATTAGATTATTTCTACCCATACCCACCTTATCTTTGAAATAACTCAATTTGGATCTATTTAAAACCGAACCTGACTTTATAATAAAATAATATTTTTGGTTATTCCAAAGGTGCCCCTCTCCTCCCTTATAAAAGGGCACCTCCTCTCCCTCATCCACACACCACATTGAGCCTTCATTCTCGGCCAACCCCTGCCAATTTCTTCTCTCCACTTCCCTAGAAACATCCTAGAGGTTCTGGTCTTTTTCAAAGACCTATTTTAGTGCCCTAAAAAGAGGTCTCATAGAAGTACTTCAAAGAAGAGGTAATGTCCGTTACCAATTCTTTCATCTTTATTTCTTCTTCCACTTCTTCTTATTAGGTTGTTTCATTATGAAGTAATAACATCAGCATCACTTATATGCTGATATGTTATTATAATTATGAAAAAACCTTATTTCACCATCTATCGATCCTACGGAAAACGAAATCACCACGCGTGTGTACATACGGAATACCGTCTCCATGCCGCGGTGTAATCTATTTTCCACCACCTTCTTACTTGGATGGGTATAATGGTGTACATAATAACTATATATGATTATTGTAAATTGATATTGATTCTGAAATAGTATACATACACTCCAATACAATTCCACGATCATGAGAACGATATCATCACTCGTGCGTACGTACGGACTACCGTCTCCACGACGCGATGAGATTCATTCTCCACGTTAACCATTCATGAATGATTATAAAGTATATATAATAAGTAATAATGAAATATATGACATAATAATTATTCTGGATTTATGTTTATATATATGTATGTCATCTACTTAATGCCATTAAACTCAATAAGGAAAAGAAAATAAAGTTCATGTGTATGAATGGTCTACCGTCTCCATGAACGGTGTATTTCTTTCCATTTACTAATCTATTATATATATATAAATATATTCGGAATATATATTATATATAAATTATGTTTTATATTCTATAATTAAGTAATCATGATCTAAGTTATCATATGAATAATTACAAGTCAAAACACGGATGACAAATGAAACCATTTTACCCAAAACGCTCTTTAACATGGAATTTACAAAAGAACAGGTAATATAAAGCCATAAGTGAACCATATATGATATAATAACAATGCGTATGATTCTATAATAAGTCAATGACATTATTTAAATCATTATATAGGAGGTTCGGACACATACGAAGCAAATCAGACCTAAGGTAAGGGAAATATCACAATCTCATTTTTATCTGAGATTGTTTATACTTTGGTATTTACTGCGGTGTATTTTATAATCCACATCCATGTTTCCTCAATATGTAATATTTATATCCTTATAAAATATTTTATATCCAATTTTACCCTTTGGTGAGTTTTTATTAAATGATATGAAAGGAATCTTTTGTCGTTTTTAATACGAGGTACTTTTTGAATTTTTCGACAAAAGTACGAAGAATGTTTTTTTAAACTTATAAGGCATGAATGGATTTTAAAAATATTATTTCCAAGAAGCATCCTTTACAAGTATTCATGTTTATTTTTAATCAAATTCTTTTAGTTTATAATTGTATGACATGTTAAGAAAGGAAAAGTGTTTTTGAAGCAGAAAGGATATTTTCCACAAGAATGGAGTTCAAGTGTTTTATCAAAATTATTTTCCATCAATGATAATAAAGGGTTCTGTTTTTATCCCTATCATTACATTGATTTGATTCTGTTGTGATGGAAATATTTTTATGAATTCATTTATCTTATATGAATTTTTTTATGATGTCACGATGTTTAAGATTCACATTTTTATTACATGGGTTATTCTATGATGTATGGTTTAGGATTTTGTGGCACACATAAGAATGGTATCATTATGAGATGGGTGGGACCTATATCTCCCTCCAATGAATTGGGTAAAGATTTTATATCTCATGATATAGACATTGATGGAATGGTAGGTTATACCGGATCAGTGAAACAGGAATGAAACAAGGGTGACTCGGTTCAGAAATGGACTTTGTCCACTAAGATAGTCTTGGCAATGAGTCTTGAATAATAAGAAACGATTATCTATGATTATGTGTGTATGCCAAAAAGTTTCATGATTTATGTTATGATTATTGGGATTACATTTCACTACTATGATTTACCCCATGTTATGAATTTATGATCACTTTTACAGGTTAAGATTTCCAAAAGTTATGTTCTTATGTATATGATGTGATTGATATTTCTTTTGTTTACCCTTACTAAGCATTTGAGCTCACCCTTTTTTGTTTTATTTTCCCCAGGATATAAACAATGGTTTTAGGTAAGAATAAAAAAGGGGAAGATCATTATGGGAGATGTTGAAGATCTTTCACCATTATTAGAAGATTATGTTCTGAGTTTCCAAAGACACTAAACTACTACGGTCCTTGTGTGTGTGTTTTTGTTATGTACTAAGTATTCAGCAAAAGTAATGTAATGTCCATGTACATCAAGATTTAGGTCTCTACAATTCATAGCTTGAGAAAGTCATGTGAGCATGGCTTCCAGATTTTGCATTCCATTTCCCATAACGTTTGGTTTCTCCGGGGGACAATCATTGCATTGCCCATCGCATTCCATATTAATATGATTCCTTCAGGTTCCATCCATTGACTAATACAAAGAAAAATAGTGTGAGAAACACTAATTATAATAGGAAAACCACATAATCAAGAATAAAATTTCACACTTAAGGTCTTATCCTAGGTTATTCATGGTCATTTATAAAACACTAATATTGTGTTCTATGCTTAGAATCATCCTTATGGTTCTTACTAAGGATTTCACATCCTAGTTTCCAAAGGTTGACTATACCTTTCCTCTTATACCAACTATAATGACCCATAAATTACTTACATTGTTATTACTTCAAAATTGAATCACACTTATTACAACATATAAAAAAACCAGGAATGGACCGTATAGGTATATTGTCTCTAGAAACTGGGAAACATAAACAACTGGTTCATAAAGCATCTACATTGACTCCCATTTATTTCAACATATCTATAGTCCCTTTGGGAATATCGTACTTAATAACCTTCTTCCTGACCTGGGGAAAGAAAACATACAAAAGGGTGAGCTCAAATTCTCAGTAAGGGTAAACAAAAGAAATATCAATTACATCATATTCATAAGAACATAACTTTTGGAAATCATAACCTGGAATAGAGATCATAATTTCATAACATGGGATAAATCATAGTAGTGAAATGTAATCCCAATAATAATAACATAAAACATGAAACATTGTGGAATACACACATAATCATATAGAATCATTTCTTAGTAGTCAAGACTCATTTCCAAGACTATCTTAGCGGACAGAGTCCATTTCTGAACCGAGTTCACTCCTCGTTCTTGTCCTGTTTCACTGAACCGGTTTAACCTGCCGTTATAGCCATGTTTATCTCATGAGATATAAAATCATTACCCAATGAATTGGAGGGAGATATAGGTCCCACCCATCTCATAATGATACCATTCTTATGTGTTCCACAAAATCATAAACCATACATCATAGCATAACACATGTAATAAAAATGGGAATCTTAAACATCATGACATCATAAAAAAAGTCATATAAGATAAAGGAATTCATAAAAATATTTCCATCAGAACATAATCATATCAATGAAATAATAGAAAAATAAATAGAACCCTATATTATCTTAGATGGAAAATAATTTTTATAAAACACCAGAACTCCATTATTGAGGAAAATATCATTTCTACTTCAAAAACATTTTTCCTTTCTTAACATGTCATACAATTTTAATCTAAAAGAAGTTGATTAAAAATAAACTGGAAAAATTATAAAGGAAGGTTCTTGGAAATAATTTTTTAAAAATCCATTCATGCCGTATAAGTTTAAAAAAATATAATTCCCGTACTTTTGTCAAAAAAGTCAAAAAGTACCTCGTATGAAAAACGATAAAAGATTCCTTTTATATCTTTTACTAAAAACTCACCAAATGGAAAAATTGGATTTAAACAATTGTAGGTGGATGGAAACAATATTACATATTGAGGGAACATGGATGTGGATGATAAAATACACCCCAGTAAATACCAAAGTATCAACATTCTCGGATAAAAATAAGATTGTGATATTTTCCCTTACATTAGGTCTTATTTTCTTCGTAAGTGTCCGAACCTCCTGTATAATGATTTAAATAATGTCATTGACTTATTCCAGAATCATCCTCATTGCTATGATATCATAAATGGTCATATTCTTAGCTTATTATTAGTAATATTTCATTGCTACTTGTTATTCAGGTGTTTATTATTTTTTGTTCTTATGCGTGTTTTGTCGAATAAATTATTATTCTTCTTTTTAGGTTATAGATAACTAATTTCCATAATGGTATTAGTGTAATATATATCATATTAATTCATTCAATTCATTTATATAATCATTATGAAATGAAGATCATGTAGAACGAGTCGCATCACATCGTGGAGACGGTATTCCGTATGTACGCACGAGCGATGATATCGTTCCCATGATCGTGGAATTGTATTGGAGTGTATGTATACTATTTCAGAATCAATATCAATTTAAAATAGTCATATATATTCATTATTTACACTATTATATCCATCCAAGTAAGGTGGTGGTAGAAAATAGATTACACCACGGCGTGGAGACGGTATTCCGTACGTACGCACACGTGGTGATTTCATTTTCCATAGGATGGATAGATGGTGAAATAGGGTTGTTTCATAATTATAATAACATATCAGTATATTACTGATACTGATGTTATTACTTCATAATGAAACAACTAAAGAAAAAGAAGTGGAAGAAGAAAAAAATGAAAGAATCGGTAACGGGCATTACCTCTTCTTTGAAGTGCTTCTTTGAGACCTCTTTTTAGGGCACTAAAATTGGTCTTTGATTAAGACCAGGACCTCTAGGATGTCTCTAGGGAAGTGGTGAAAAAAAATTGGCAGGGGTTGGCCGATCTCGAAGGCTCAATGTGGTGTGAGGAAGAGGGGGAGGAGGTGACCTTTTATAAGGGTGGAGAGGGGATCCTTTGGAAAAACTAAAAATATTATTTTATTATAAAGCCAAATTCGGTTTTAAATACATCCAAATTGATTTATTTCAAATATAAGGTGGAGATGGGTCTAAATTATCTCATACAATAGAATTTAGACAAGTTTAGGTTTCTATTTTAACCTTATAATTTATATTTAACTTTATGTTAGATAATTTTACTTTTACCGTGTCTTTTTGTGTTCTTACACTATAAGGTTAATAAACATACTATAACAAGACAAACGAACCCCAAGTTGTTTATTATTAATATATATAATATTATCTAAGTCATTTGGCAGATCATTAGATTTTTGAGAATAAAATAACAATTAATAATATAATATTTTTTTTAAAAACTATTTTATTTCAATTTTGTCACTATTTAGTAATTTATTTTAGTGAAAATCATAATAGAAATATTAGTTCTAAAAAAGTTAATCAAATCAACAATAAAATGTCATATTTAGATATAAAATTAGTGTAATTCATAAAAAGTCTCAAATTACATTTATTTGGGTATTTATAACATCATATCTGTCAATATTTCATTAATAAGATAATTACTGCATCATCATTGGGTCATAAATAAATTAAATTATTTAATGCCTAAAAATTATAAATAAAATACCATTATGTTGGATATCTTTTTATATTTCTAATTAATATTTATAGTCAAATTTTTCTTATGTATAAACCCCTATTAAAAAATATTTACTTATTAAACTTTGATTTTAACTATTTTAACCCTTCTTTAAGTAAATTGATAATAAATGTCCTAATCTAATCCAAGTGGGCCTAAATGGTCATATGTGATTTCTAAGGTTGTTTATGGTCGAATTAAACTGATCCAATAGAATTAGGACTTGTTTTACGGTAATAATAATATCATTTTTACCCTTAATTACCCTATTTACTTTTAACCGTGGTAAATAAAAGTAAAAAGTTACTATTCACCAAAAAAATTATTTTCATCTCATTGAACCACATTTATTTACTGACATCAACCGTGTCTCTCGGATTTTCAAAATTCTACTCAATGAAGTGGTAAAATTATGTTTTATGAAAAATTTAGTTTTTTAACTACCACTTAGTGGTTTCACTATTCGTCAAAAATTGAAAGTTTTCATAAAAATACCAAAATTTCACCCTAGGTTAATTTCGATATTCCTAATCCAAAAATGAAGTCCATTTTGAAAAATAAAATTTATAAAATTCAAAAAATTTGTTATTACTATTCATAACGGCTAGTTTTAATAATATTTTAATAGCATATCATTGTTTAGTGAAACTCAGTATTGCGTACGACGCAATTTATCTAGTAATGTCGTGATTGCGTGTAAAGCAAGCCAAGAAAGTGTTGTGTGTAGTGAAAGATTCTTTGATGATTTAAAAACTAAATATTTCTCATAAAAGTCTCAGGTGTTACAGAATTTGTTATCTATAGTAATGAGTCATTAAACATACGTGGTTGTGTCTTAATGAAGAATGATAAGGTAATTTCTTATGATTTATATTAGTTGAAAAATCACGAGTTTAATTACCCTACACACGATATGGAATTAGCGACTATTGTTTTTGCAGTAAAAATTTGGAGGCATCATTTTTATGGAGTAAAGTGTGAAATATATACTGATCACAAAAAGTTTAAAGTATATATTCACATAGAACAAATTGTACATGATAAAGAGAAGGTGAATTGAATTAATTAAGGATTATGATTTCATGATTATTTACCATCCAGGAAAATAAAATAAAGTGGATGATTCTCGGCGTCGAAAAAGTAATTCTATATTAACAATTCTAAATTAGGAACGTGATCCTCTAGTAAATTATTTGATGAATTTCATCTTGAAAGATTTTGGTATATGAAATTAATCTATTTTTTTCAAGTGTCAGTATAATCATCTCTATCAGATAGAACTATGCAAGTGCAGAAGGAAGACAATGGGCTGCAAAAAAAGATAGAATTGGTTCAGAAGGGTATGTTAACTTAATTTAACAATAATAAAGAATGTTTTCTGAGGGATGGAAAGATATTATGTGTCCCTTGTGATTCAAAGTCAAAGAAATATTTATTATGTGATTCTCAGAGTTCTCTATTTTAGTTTATCTGAGTAGCACTAAAATTTATAGAGATATTCAAGAGTATTACTTGTGGGATGGAATGAAAAAAGATATTTTAAACGTTACCCTAATATTTTTGATTTCTAAATATGTTAAATAAGAGTGGAAATTTATAAAAGTGATTATTCAGCCATTCCCTATGCTATAGAGGAAATTGGAATATATACACATGTATTTTGTAGTGGGATTACAAAAGACTAATCGAGGAAATAATGCGATCTGAGCTATTATTGATCGATTGACTAAATCTTCTCATTTTATTCACTTTCAAGATACTCTACCAACCAATAAAGATTATCAATTTTATATTAAATAGATAGTCAGGTTATATATAGTTACACACTGTATTGTATCTGATCATGATCCTAGGTTCAATTCTAACTTTTGGAAAGGCCTTTAGAGGTTGGTGGGTATGGAATTTAAAATCATTTCATCTTTTTCATCCCTAATCAGATGGGATGTTAGAATACAAAATTTATACATTAGAGGATATGATAATTATATGTTTTGTGGATTAATAGGGAAGTTGGGATCAACATATTTGTTTGATTTAGTTTTCTTGTAATAAAATTTTTCATTTCAGTATATATATGTCACTATTTGAGGCATTATATAGAATGTGGTGTTAAACTACATCTTTTTTTGGATGAAGTTTGTTGAAAGGAAGTTGATGATACCGTAATTGGTAGAGAAAATGGAAGGAAAGTTCAGTTGATTTAGTGACACATTAGGGTAGTACAGAGTAGGTAGAAATGTTTTGTTGATAACTAGAGTAAGGATCCTTCTTTTAAGGTAGGTGATCATTTCTTTGTCAAAGTTTCAGCATGGAAAAGTGTGATCGATTTTGGTAAGAAGGGGAAACTGAGTCCATAGTTCATTTGATCCTATGAAATCCAAGATCAGGTTGGATCAGATTCCTAACGTGTATATTTACCTTTGAGTTTATCCCAGGTAAATAATGTATTTCATGTTTCGATTTTAAGAAATTATATGCTGGATCCATCTCATGTTTTGATTCCAGATGTAGTCAATCTAGAAAAGAATCTTTCTTATGAGGAATATCCTATTCATGTTCTTTACCATAGAGAAAAAATGTTTCAAAATAAAGTGATTCATCAGGTTAAGGTTTTGTAGAAAAATATATATTATTGAAGTGGAAACATGGGATTCGAAAAATACTATAAGGGTGAAAAAACACCACTTATTTGATAAGTGAATAAAATTACAAGGACACAATTTCCAAAAGGGGGAATTATATAACATCCCGACTAATTATAAAAAATAAATTTGCATATATTTTAATTTTTAGGAATTAGATAGTGATTTTACCTTAACATGGATGGTATGCCTGATAGCATAACTGACACGCAACAATGAGTTTCTACGAAATCCTAAATTCCACAGAATACTGAGTTATATCCAAAAATAATATATTATTAATATTATTATTTTAAATGGATGTTATCACCAAGATGTTTTACTTGAGGTAATGAACATAACTAACTATATTCAATTTTCACATGTCTGTTAAATATTTTTACACTCTTCCAATATGTTTAATCTATTTAAAATAAGAATAAATCTGATTTTAAGCATAAAAGCTCTAATATTTTTAAAAGGTTGTTTAACACCTTTTATTGGAGAAACTTTCTAAAATATAAATATTTAAACTTTTATAGGATCTATTTGACAAAACAACTTTATATTTGGAAGTGGTACATCAAAATTTACTTTGGTTGATTTTTTTATTTTGCTGATAAAATAAATTTTTTATTGAATAATGAAAAATAATGAAATTTAATTCAAAACTAATTTCTCGACTAAATTATTTAAATTGTTATGTTATACTTTTAATTGGGTTTAAAGTGTAATTAGATTAATTTTTTATCCTTTAAACCAATACAGTTCATTGTATTCAATTTCAATTTTTAATTGGATATAAAAATATTGTGAATTTATGAACATTTTTACTAAAAAAACCATTTTCTCGATCTGTCAATGGGATTAATTTTATATTAACTTTACCACTTCGATGAAGTAAATTTTGAAAAATGGACATAAAATTTTATAATTAGTATGATAAATTTGATCTAATAGGATCAAAGTAATTTTTGGTGAACAGTAAATTTAGTATTATATTTACCACTGTTTAAAGTATATAAAGTAATGAAGGATAAAAATATTATTATAATAATATAAAACTATCCTAACACTTTTCCTAATATTATTGGATGATTTATTATCAATCAAAATAGTCATTGGGATGAAATTTGGACCTTTGGAAGCCACTTGGTTGTGATTACGACATTTATAACATTTATTTAAAGTAAAAACAAAGATGTAATAAACATGTATGTTATTATGAAAACAATTTTAAATTCAGGTTATATAAGTGATATCTTGGAATATAAATATTAATTTAAAAGATAAAATTTTTATCCACATTTTATTAATTTATTTATAATTTTTTGGAATTAAATAATTATTTTTTATGAGACAATGATGATGTAGTAATAGATTTATTAAATGATAAATCAAATAAATGATATTAATAATAATATAATAAATATAATTTGATATATGTGTAAACATACAGGAATTTTCTAAAAGACTTTAAAGAATTATATTTGAATTAATGTTTTTTTATTTGAAATAATCATGTTATTATGAAATTTTTTAAAAGTAATGTAATGAATAGTTTCAAAATTGACATAATTCATAACGTAAAATTTAAAATATTTAATTAAAGGATATAAAATTTATAAAAATACAATTTTTAACCAAAAATTAAATATAATTCCACAAATTTCATTAATGACTAATTCATTGGTCGTTTGTCTTGATTTTGTAATTGCTTTACCTCTGAAAGTGTATATTACTTAACAAAATGGTAATAATTAAACGGATTAAAATATAATGATAAAGATTAAAAAAAATTCATAACATGTTTATTTTTATTGGATGAATTTATTTTGACACATCCCCATCATATATTAGAACTAAATAATTTCGGACCCATTGGAAATATAAATTGAATTTATAGTAATTTAATACTTTTAATAATTCTAAGGGTGACCCTCCCATTTTCTATAAGAAGGCACCAATTACTATTTATTCCTTATAATTAAAAAACATTTTGGTTTAGCCAAGATCTACCAAAAACCCTTCTTACAATCCCTCCTCACATTCTTGAAGCCATATTTTAGGTAGACCACCTCCTTAAAGATGTTACAGTGTTAAGAAAGGTGTTCATCTGAAGGAATGGTATGTGGCGAATCAAACTCAAGATAAGGGACTTCATCTCAGTATCCTTTAATTGGTTAATATTTTGATGTTATACACCACCTTATTTTATAAGGATTCCAATCAATCCCTATTAATTTTAATTTCATTTAACAGTTTTCAAATGGAATTTTTTTATAAGAACCATTTTACTGAATTTACAAACTGATAGAAGGAATGTTTTTTAGCCTATGCGGAGACAACAACTTATCCACCTCCATAACCGATATTTTATATTTTTAAACCTCTATAATTCTTAATATTTTTATAAGGAAGAAGAAATACCTTATTACCTTTTTGGGTTTTTTAGGTATAAAAAATGGTTTTGAATGTGGATTTATTATTTTAATATATTTAAATATTTTCCTGTGATTTCAAATGAATATTTATGAGTGATATTTTTGTAATTGAAAACTTTTATATTCTATTATTATAAAATGATACTAAGACATTTGACGAGTGATTATGTGATAAACGAAAGTTGAGTGATTACATGATAAACAAAAGATAAGTGGTTTTGTGATAATATAATGATGGGTGGTTATGTTTTAACCACCAGTGCATTGGTCATAGAAGTTCCCCATATTGATATTTCATTTTTTAAGAGTGATATTCATGGAATTCAACCGAATGGTTAATCTATTTAAGAATAAGTATGTCTCAATATTCCTTTATGTGGTATATTTGATTCTTATGGGTTTTATAGTAATATTTTGATTATAAATATGGTATGAAATGATCTTATATTCAGTGAGGAGTATTTAAAACATCAAAATGGTGGAAAGTATTTCTGTGTTATAATGTATTCGTGGTTTACATGTTTTCTCAAGGATAATAATTTTCTTTCTCTGTGTATACCATACTAAGCTTTTTATGATCGCTAAAATTTTTGAAATGTTTTTCACTAGATTTAAAAAGAATAATGTTAAGGATGGGATCAAGGAAATGTTATTATGGTTAAACATGAAATTAAAAAAGTTTCTTTTAAAAAGTTTTACTTTTATGAAAAAATGGATAGTGAGTAGAAGTGTCTAATTTGTAATATTTGGGATGTTTTGTATGATTTGTGGACTAATTTTTGAAATTATAAACCTGAAAAGAACATCGATGCGAATTAATGTAAAATTCTTCACATAACTCATGATTATGTAATGTTAATGGTCGAGACATTATAAGTAGGATACCACTATGAATCTATATAATATCTATTACCATCAAATCATTAGTTATATCTTAAGGAAAAAAAATTTAACAATCAATTAAAAATAAAGAGACATATTATAAAATATAATTTGGTTTATGTTAAAACATTTAATATTCATATTAATAAATAATATGAATATTACATGGATGATAGAATATAGGGAAATAAAAATAGAATTATTATGGACTTAAGGAAACTTCTCCCCATTTTCCATCGCTTCTCATAGCAACTCGGTGGCATAGGTTTTGGCCAGAGCACCGCCGACCCTCCTCGGCCCGCTCTGACATAGGAGTGGGGATAAGGAACCCTTATCACACAAGTCTCCCTCTCAAATATCTTATTTTCCAATTTCATTGACTTTTCATCTCTCCCTCACATATCTTATATTGAAGTTAGACCAAAATTCCAATGCTATGTGAATCGAGTTCTATCAGTTTTGATTTCAATGTTGGAGTTCATGAACTTATCAGAAATGCTAGATCTCACTATGGTTTCTTGTTTTGGGAAGAAGCGTCCTACCATTGATTCCATAAAATTGTTTTTTTCTCATATTGGTATCATGTAGTGTCTCAACTTAGGATCAATCAACTAACAATGAGGATGTAAATATGACGTAAATGCATTGGATTCAACAGAAAGATTGGTTGATGAGTTCGATTGATCGCACATGGTATCCAAGGATGGTCCGGCTTTGACAAAGTATTTCGCTAGAAATATTAATCTGAAAGTCTCAGATGTATTTGGAAGACTAAATAGTCACATTTCTATGGAGGTTCATGGTTTGGTAATGTTAAGAGATATTGATGGGGCTTGTAATTATGAGAACATGGATAAGAGCATCAACTATACCAAATCTACTTCATATGCGGAGGATGTGTTGTTTGAGAAGGATAAAATTACTAGGTAGCCTGGTCCTACTCAAGTGTCTCCTGAGATTAGTGAGGGAGATAAAAATGGTGACAATGTTCATACACTATAACCAATAGGTAATCGGGTAATAAAGAGAAGGGAGCTGTCATTTGTTAAGTCGACAATCGATTTGAATGGTTGGAGAGTGAAGGGTTGGAGGAGGGTCATGAAACACTATGTGAAGAAAGAATAATGGAAGATAAGGGTGTCCAAATGGAGGAATATAGTGATCACTCTTCCTTCCATCTTTCAGAATATTATGCCGATTAATTCTCTGGAAAAGGGCTACTCAGCCCAAAGAGGAGGAAGGTCCGTAAAGATAACCTGGAAGTTGGGATCTATAACCTGATTAAATAAAATATGTCTAGGGGTGGGGAAATAATATTTCTACATTCCCTAGCAAATGGATACAAGATACTCAAAAAAAATAAAAGTCCAAATATTAAGGATGAGTCTTTTTGGAGCATCCCATTGTGAATAACCTTTCATGAAACACTTTTAACAATGACCAGGATGTGGATGTTGGTGAATGAGAGTTGTGGGGATGCAATATTCAATCTTGGGATAAAATTTTTCAAGAATCAATCCCAATCAAAACCTCTAAATAAGTTTTAAATAAGATTACTTAAAGATTTATACATGTGGAAAATAATTAGGTGCAGAAGGTGTAGATCAACAGGAAAGATTGTATAATAGATAGAAGATTCAATATAGGGAATTTAACCATGGATGAGTTAAATTATATGTGGGAAAAGTTGTCTTAAAAGCTCAAAGACCTTCTCAAAGATGATATATATTTAGAGGTAAATTTCATTCTTTTGAAATTTCTATGGAACACCACGTCTAATAGAATTAAATTGGATTTCAATGGCTCATATATGTCTTATGATGTTTGAATATTTTTGTTTGTACTAGATTGGGTACTCACTATCCCTTAAAATCATTTGAAAATAAAAAATTACCTTTCAAGTTAGGTTAGGAAATAATTAGAATCATCCATGGAAACACCATAAGATAAACATATGAGAAATAAAACATGAAATAATGTCATTATGTATAAAACTAACCACAATTGGGATCTGGCCTACGGTAATACATCATCGAAAACATGATGGAACACTAAGCTAGACATACCATGAATCCTACCGATATCAAGTCATTCCACAGTCTATATATATCACAGTCATAACGCTTAGTGGTTCCACACTCACTAAGGCATGTACATGTTCACAATATGGCATACCTAAGGTTCCTAATGTGCTACATGTTTTAAAAATAGTCCATTAATTCATACTAAAAACTTAATAAAACATTTTAAAAAGTGAATCATTATTCCTCCAATGCTCAAAAATTTATTTTGGAGTGAGAAAACATCTGTGACGAATGTCAACGAACACCTGATGTGTTAACAATAGATTTTAATTAAAAAAACCCTTTTAAAATAAATTTCCATGAAAAACAAGATGTGTTTATAAAACTTTTCAATCATATATTTCAAATAGACTAATTTCATAAATGAAGCCAAATTAATTTACAATAACATCAAGTAAATAGTGACATAGAACCATTATATAGTGACAAAAACCTCCCCAATAGAGAAAACATAGCTGTATTTGAAAATTGATATTGGAATTGAGAAGGTTGGGTCCTAAAAAACCTAGATACATAATTAAAATAATAAATTTCTCATCAAACCCACTATTTTAATTTATATTGATCAATTGAGTTCCATAGAATCCAGAGAAACAGATATCAATAGAATATCATGAAGGAGGCGGAGAAAAAGGGTAGAAATCAAAACAGACCTTGAAGATATCATTCAAGAACAAAGTAGAATCACCAAATATCTATGTAAAGCTTCATATATATTGTAAAAGAGGGGTTAGGTTGTGATAAATAGATATTATAAGTATATTATACCTAACATTTACCATGGTCATTGGGATAATTTAACAATTTTAAGAATAAAACATTGATTTCAAGGTTTGGGAGCATAGTTAGGAAAACTATGTAATAACCGTGTGGTGTCCATTTAACCTTCAAAAATTAAACCATATTGTTTCCTTGGGATAGTCACATGGATAGAAAAAATATCCTCACTCTACGTGATAACCAATGGACCAAACCCAACCACCAAAAAAAAATTTGGCCACTCAAACGGTAATTCAAAATGTGGTAAAATTATGCAAATCACTACTCTATCCAATTGAACAATTATACATAAATATTTTTTAGTTACTACTAACCATGTGAGGTATGTGTTCCCAGAATCATTCTCCCAAACATCAAAATTGTTGGACCCTTACTCTAGGAATCCATTAGAACCTCAAAATAGATAACTACGATCAAAATTAAAAATAGTTGTGACGTGTAAGGTGTCACAATTCTCCCAAAAATGTAAATTTATTCCCCATAATTTTATTATGATTTTGGACTCTATAAAAGAAATGTATTTTGTTGAATCATCCAAAATTGATAATCCCACATCTCATGGATATCCCATCTTCACTACCATAGTACACAAACCAATAGAATTTTTTACCACGTAGTACTTTATCTTGTATATCCATAATCTAGAATAGTTTCTCAACTGCTGAGGTATTTAGCTAAGGATCAATATCCTCTAATAAATAACATAGGAATGATCTAGGTGATTCCTCCTAAATTGAGAAATATGAAACATATCATGAATCAACATCATGTGAGATACAAATGCTAACCAATAATCTAATTTTCCATGTTCTCTGATCTCAAAATGGGTAACAAATATTATATCAAACCTACATTTTTTACATAAATGATGATATCCTAAACTAGGTGAAACCATAATAAAAATCCATTCATCCACTATATAGTATTTCTCATGGTATATATATGGTTTTTAATGCCATTGATCAACCTCTAACAATTTTTTGATTAACCACTCCTTCATCGTCATCTCTTGAACAAGTATTAGTCCAACCAAGGGTTGTTCTCCCAACTCTTCTCAACATATATGATATTTACATGGACACCAATAAAATTATTTTAAACAAACCATTATAATTGAATATTAATTACTATTTTTATTGAAAATGTTCATTTAATTGGGATGGGTTTCCCAAGAACCATCAAAATCAAGCATGCATTCCCAATACATATCCTCAAGAAACTAAATTGTTCACATATTTAGCCCATCCATCTAAGGTTGATACATCATTCATAACTTTAATTATATTCCCATAACCTCTTATAAGAATCTATAAAACTAGTATATAAAATAGGGAATCTATTAGAAACAACAGTAAAAGTAAATACATGGAACTTCATGATCTATTAGATATAAAAGTTCATGATATATTCCATCTTCATCATCCCTGTAATAGGAAGTAAATGAATATACATTATAAGTCAGTCGATGAGAACAAAAATAACACCCTTTCCACTAGGAGTCCTTGGTATACCAATAATGAACTATATAGATATCTTGTTCTATATTCACATTTGAATGGGAATAGGCTAGAATAGTAAAAAAATTATTTTGTGTTATACCTTTATCTTTTGGTAAGGAAGACATTATGAGAGGAAGTACAAAATCAATTTCCTTATCCCAACCACAATTACTAAAGTTTCAATTGACGATACATCTTGGTATCCTTAGGGTTCACTGACCATGTAGATCAATATCCAATATCTATTAACTCCCACCTCATATATTTCAACATGACTAATCTTCCATTGATGTAGAGAACATCCTCGAGTGACTAAGACCAATCCCTTAAGGCCTCCCCACTGTTAAGGATTTTAATTAAACACTAACAATATATGTTTGTTTCTTTTCCAAGAAGAGTCTGATCATCAAAATAAGAAAAATATTTCACACATTTTAGGAATTCCTTCCCATCATCCTTTTACAAGTCCAAGATCATTTTAGAAAATAATATCTTTAGAGACCACTACCCCACTGATTCAATCATGGATTGAGTTAGTGACTTTCTACTCAATACATTAGTGACTGAATTCACTTTTTGATGTGTATATGCAATATCAAAATTTAAAATATTATTTTTATAAATCTAAAATCTATGTCTCATGTTCAAATCCCTCTGAGTAATCATATTATTTTGGATTTTATGATTATAAAATAATGTAAACATTCCCCTAAAGAGATAGTGTTTCCACATCTTAAGAGAGTTCATAATGGAATATGACTCATGAACATGAATATGATAATTATTATCATGAAGGAATACTTAGAGAGATCCATATTCCACCACATATTCCCCATACATCAAAACACATCCTAATATCATACCTGATGCATCAAATAAAATAAAAGAGACCAAACCTGGTTTTGGTATAATCATAACTGAATCCAACGTAAAATTCACCTTCAGTTCTTCAAATTATATCTAACACTTATTATTATATTCACAAATAACACCATTATAGGTTAACATTTTCAAAGGATATGTAATCTTAGATGAATACCTAAAAAACTTCTTATAGTAAATAGTGAAGACCAATAATATTTGAATCTAAAATGCATTTCTTGGTAGCTCCTAATAAATACCCAACTAGTTTTTTAGGATTCACCAAGATTTCCCTCTAAGATATAACATTGTCCATAAAATTCCCTTCTTGGTTAAAAAACAAAACTTTTGAAAGATTCCCATATAGCTTATATTCTTTTAAGTTTATAATTATTATATCCAAACTATCCATGTGTTCCGCCTCAGACATGTAGCACACCAAAATATCATCCAAAAAGACAACTAAGAATAAGTATAACAACAAATGAAATATATAGTTTATCAAAGGCATAAACACCATATGAATATCTATATGATCAAATTCAATAACCAAATACTCATAATGCCAATACATACTCTATAGTTCAATATTAGGAATAACCTCATCTTAGACTCTTAACTGCTAGTACCTCGATCAAATATAAAATATAGAAAACCATTAGAACCCCATGAGTATATCAAATATATCATAAGTCCCCCAAAGTGATACTTATTCTTAATAATCACCTATATTATTTTACAATAGTCAACACAAAGATGGTTGCTTAAATATGCCTTATTTGTGATGAAAACCGGAGGATCCTAAGGTGACATGATTTTATTAATAAATCTTTTATCCCCAAGATCCTAATGTTGATCCTTAAAAACATTCAACCCAGTCGGTTCCATATGATAAAATGACATAGAAGGTGGTATCATCTTAGGGAGTAGGATTATAGTGAGATCGAACTCTCTTAGGGGTGGTAACCAATAATAATCATATGGAAATATCTTTGATTACTCATCCACAAAGTAAGGAATAATATAGCTTGAACACTAACAGATATCATCAAGAAACATCTCTGACTACTAGTATGGGATCATTCTTGTCACAGATTTTAAATGCCCCTCTCTCTCGGATTTAGGATCCCACTCATCTTGAAAGATGAAAGTAACACCATTGGGACATAAAAACTAAACCCTATAATGATAAAAATCAATCCAAGACTTGAAACAAACCATACAATCTATTACAATTATGAGGTCATATATGTTAAGATAAAGAAATAGGAAATCCAAGATGATGTCAAAGTCAGTGATAAGAATCGGGAACTCAAAATATTTAATACCCTACTTCTTGCACTTTCCCAATGCAGTGGAAAGATACATAATGAATGATATAAGTTTTGAGTGTAATACTAACACATCAACTAACGTAGATGATATTAAATAATGAGATACACTTGTATAAAAAAATTATAAGAATATAAAGGTTGAAATAAACACCATACCTCTAATAGTTGTTAGCTTGACATCATATTCCTCTGGTGCACACTCTGCTTCATAAATACATATAGTATCATCTCATCCCAATTCGTTATTCACTATATGGGAATTCCTATTTTCATGAGAATGAGATAATCAACTCATTGATGCATCTAAATGATCCAGTGATACATTGATATGATTGGATTTATTTGTACATCCATATTACATTCTTCTATAACAATTATTAAAGTGACTCAATTTCCCACACCGATTGCATGCCCTTGGAGATTTCGAATATAAAGTCTTAGTGTATCAAAATCTACAACAATGATATAAAACCACATGATTCTTTCCTAGAGAATCCCCCAAAACTGGTCATGTTGTTATTAGATCAACCTTACTATGGTTCCTTTTTTGGTTAGATGACACACCCTGACTACTACTTGTGATAACATAAGCTCCACCTAAACTAATCGTCACAACTACATCTTTTTTAACCATAACTTCTTTTTAGACCACCTCAATGAAGGTCAAAAATGACCAGAGATTTAAAAATTATAGAATATTAACCCTTAATCCAATAACAAACCTCTAAGAATCAATGTAGTCACCATAAATAAGATACATTTATAGACAAACCAACTCAATGAAATTAGTATCATATTCAATAACAATACATTCTCCTTTCCCAAAAGTCACAAATTCTTGATTTTTCACCACACACAATGTTTCAGGATAGAAATATTGATTAAAGACCTACTTGAAAGTAGTCTAGGAAAGATCCTCGTAACAATTATCTTGAAAGATAGATTCCCATAAATTTATTCCCGACTCTTTAGACACACACACACAGATATATGTGTGTGTTTGTGCATGTGTGTGGAAAACCCCAATTTAGAGTTCTGTAGAGTCTTTAAGAAGTGGATAATTATTTCCATCCATTATAGCCACTCTTCAGGTTCATTTGTTCCTTTTCCCCCATGAAATATAGGTGGTTGATTCTTGGTAAATTCCAAATCATGGTAAACCATCCGTTTCTGGTTTTCAGCACCGTCTTAACCTAGATTCTTGATTTTTTGGACAATAGATTCCTACGATGATGGTTCTAATGGTTGATCTTGCTGTGGAACATTTCTCGAAACATCATCCCTTGAATTAATAAAAGATATTATAGGAGGATATGTATATTAAAAATAAAATATAACACCCCTTTATCTTGGAATCATATCTCACGTTTGAAATATGAACATCAAGAATCCCTACTAAATGTGACTCTTATAACCCATAGTTTAGGATCTGGTTCCATAAACCTATAATTTACATAATCTCTTTGATAATAGATATATAAGTCTATATATAACCACCAAAAATTGAAAATTCAATAATAATTATTTCATTTCATACATATCTTGGATCTTTTCAGGATTATTGTGTCAGAGAATTCATACAAATCATAAAATAATAAATCCCATCTTCTATGAATCATGATAATATTCTTTTCTTATAATATATTCAATACTACTAAATCCTTAAGTAATATTCAATATCTCCCATAAATTATTCTACACATTTTATCCATCTAAACATGTCATGTGTACTACTTTTCTTCAATTCCTGGGGAAATAAAAACATAAGAAGGGGTTAGATCAAATTCTCTATAATGGAAAACATACAATGGAAGCAATCAGGGCACACATATTTTGGTTGGAATAGGTAAAAAAACATGAAGAAATTATCAACATGAAACCAAGAGCATGTTGTATCCATGTAAAAAAATGGATAAAATGGATATCAATATTTCTGATCTCATACTGATGGAATGAATAATGCAGGACATAAAAACCTAATGTTAAGGCCTTTTTCTAAGACACTAACCAGTTATGGGGATAGGCATACACCAAAACATATCATGTTTTGTCTCATGAAACCTGTAGATGAATCAAAGTGTTATATAATTTTGGTCCCATCCATCACCTGATTAAATTTAATTCATTCACTATAAGATTCAAGAAGCCATTTCTTACTATTACCTATGGATCCTCTTATTGAATAAAATCATGGTTATCCATATAATTCAGGATGTAGAATTTAAATACATAATAACCTTGTTTTAGAAACAAGTACCCATTAAGAGTTTCAAATAATTTCCCCATGATCATAAAACTTATAAAGAAAGAAGTTTTATGGTTAAAAAATATATATTCCACTTTCTATTAATCATCGATATTAGAATAAAAACATATAGAATTCTAATACATTTACTTATGTAAAATAATGAATAACATTCACACTACCCATTTGAAATAAGAATGTGGATGGTTAAAAAATAAATACTCAATATTTCAATAATAATTTCTATTATCATGAAATCACACATAATGAAAATAATTTTCCCCTTGAAAATACTATAACATTGTTTCAAGGTAAACATCATCCAATATAAATTATGTAAAACATGATGATCAAAACATATATAACAATGTGTATATGACTAAGTCTGTATTAAAATAATCAATATCATAATACATATAAGGAAATAAGGCGTATTGTATCAAGTAACATAACCCCAGTACAAAAGGGAACATATAGGGCTGTTTATATAAATGAAAACTAGCCTAAAAAATAATTTTTAAAAAATATAAAAAAAAGGGTTCAAGAATTTAATTATTTTACATCAGGAGTTCAATCCCAAAAATGATAATATATATATTTATTTTTTAGGATAAACCATTAAATTAAACCCCATTAGGGTAAATTATTTTAAAAAATGATAACGTTAATAGAAGTTAACACTTAAAAAGCATTTAGAAAACATTTTTAACACTAACATATAATAAAACATTTCATTTATATTTCATAGGTGATGTAAATTCCGATGAAAACATTTACTTCTAAAAATATTATCCAATACTATATCCTTAAAAAACATTATGGCTATCTTATAAGATGAGAATACTAATATAAAACATGTGAATATGAAATGAAAAACATTTTTTTGTTATTTTTAAAATAACATTGTTTAATACTCACAACATAAGAAGAGTAAAAAACATACAATTTTATGACAACATTATTTTACCAAATAGGATTATAAAATACAATATAATAAAATAATATAGTAGTAGAAACCAATTATGGGTGGAATAAGATTATGGTGAACCAATTTTACTAATTGAAAGAGTAATTGAGTTAGCAGTATCTCTTACAAGTAACATACTTCATGATGCATGAAAATATTTCCAAGGGGTTTATGTAGAAAAAATATATACAATGTGAAAATACCACATAATACAATAAGTAGTAATAATTTACCAAAATTATATGGAATAATTTCAATTGGATGACAATTTCTCAATGAATGAAAAATGAGTTATCAAAAACACTTACAATTGGGGTCACACTATAGTCCAAAAATGATTCAAGAAAAAAAATGATTTGGCTTTGTTTATCATTAGAATTATAAGTAAAAATATATTATAGAATATTGATGTGATGGTAAAAAAATATTATAATATAATAATGAAACATGGTGTATAACATATTTCATGTTAGAAGGAATTCTATTTGAGACAAAAAAAACCTTAGCAACTTCCGTAACACTTTAATCAAAAGCCCTTGAATGAGTGGGATTTTAATTGAACATAAATTACGAAGATTAAAATAAAAATATGATGTGTTATCTAAAATATGTATTATATACAAAAAATAAGTGAAATTAAGTGCATAATACTGAACATGTCTCAAATAGAGGATTTTTTAATGAAAACAGTTACATCGGTCTAGATTTTTTATATCTTTGTACCAAATGTCTTGAATAATTAAATTAAGTCCATTAAATATATACTCATGAATAAGATTATTAACTAGAAAAATTTATACACCTAATTTATACTCATTATATATATACATATTAGTTAGTTTTTAACTATTTTCAACACCAGGTGTAAGTAATCCTCATTTCTTTGGGCTAGTTTTTGAAAATGGTGTTGGTATTCATTCTTGTGGAAAATTTTATGATTCTATGATAATTAAAGGTATTATAAACTATATAAGTCCTCATATTTAAACAATAAACAATCATGTGTTTTATTCAAGAATTTAGTTTCATTCGTATTGAGGATCATCTCAAGTAAAGAGTTTTAGATAATTTGGCCATAACCCAAACATAACAAAAGCATAAAATAAAAATTGAACACTTATGATAAATATCTTCTTTTTCATAATATAATTATTTTAAAATAAATCATGAATTATTTTCATTTCAAATCTCCACTACATCTAACCTAACATATTCATTTCCATTACACATCCCTAAACCCTATTAGGAATTTTAAAAACTTGGGATGAGTATAATATATCATTAATGGATATAAAAGGAAATGAAACTATTAGTTAGGTAAAAACAAGAAAAATCAAATAATGTTTACCAAAATCTCCAAAGTTATTTGATAATATGAAATAAACAATTTTCACATGAGAATCAAAAACACATTATTATCAAATAAAATCATTAAATCCCATAGCAATAAATTAAAACTATTTTAGGTAACGGAGAGCAACATATACATAAGACCATTTCAAAACCCTATTAATTATAAGTAACATAATTAATAATTCCAAATTCATCATTACCCAATAAATTAAAGATCTATAATGGAGATAAAAATTTATATAAGCTATATCTAGATCACCCATGATCTATAATGGGGCTCATCTTTTTCATATAATCTATATGAGGTTAACCCAAATTCTCATGATCTATAACAGGGATCTACTATTTTTATAAGCAATTCTATGATCACCAATGAGTTATAATGGGGTGAAAACCTTCACATAATATTTATCTAGATCAACCTTTTAATATAATTATTATGTTCCATATAAATAGTAAAAAATTCATCCTAAAGCTCATAGAAATAATTACTATTAATTTATAGCCTGATAAAACCCTATAAAATGGGTTTAATGTCAATCCATTTGAAACATGATTAACCACTAGAAATGAAAATAGTTCATTAAATTTCTCCATGAAATGTTTTTATACCATGGAAAATAAATGAGTTACATCACAAATATCATTTAAAAATGAGTAACCCTTGGAAGAGAAATGGTAATCAATAACAATCTCTTTTATATTATATTAACCCAATGAAAAGAAATGGGTTCCCTAACAATATCTTGGAAATAATCATAATTTATCCATGAAAATAATTAGGATGATATCAATACAAATATACCCATAGGAGGAAAAGTAACGACAAGGTTTGTTGACTTTGATATACAAAAATTACATTAAAAGATCATTATGAACATCCTTGATGATGATAATATTTAAACATTACATAGTGTATCATACCACTTTGAATAATTTGAATCATAACCCCCATGAGGAGATAAATTTTAACAAAACATTAAATAACATTATAATAAATAAATGAAATATTTTATATTTCAAGGAGACTATATATAAACCTCATAAATGATTGTGGGTGTATAACATGAAAAACAATGACTTAATGAAAAGAGATTGAGAAGAAGTCCCTTACCTTGAGTTGTCTTGTAATGAGTGTATTTACAATAATGAAAAATAAACTTATGTTAATTATTTAATTTATTTTTAAACATTTTTCAATTTTATAATTACATTTATTTCAATTATTAAAATGTATCGTACAACTACTTAATCAATTAAGTTTACATTAGGTTTTTTTCCACATTTGGTTTATGTGCCAAAATGACTTTGGTATGTTAATTACGGTCAAAGGGTTTATTATTTAAAATTATAAAAAAAAATAATGATATAATAATAATATTTATACATAAATTATACTTTTATAACAAATATTTAATAATGGTTATTAAAAATGAACCAATATTAAAAATCATGGTGATAGTAGCCCATACATACACATGAGTAACGTTCCCATTTTTCAATGAACATTATGTAAAATGGTAAGTAAGATTTATTATCACAAAATTATAATTATATCATAAATACCATATTTTTTAATTATATATACATATACATATAATTATTGTTATGTAAAAAGAATCACATAGCTTTAAAGAAGGCAGTAGACCACACATCTATGAAAGACGTTATGAATATTTCAATGTGTGAAATAGAGTTAAATAAAATGTTATTTTATATTTAAAACATTTAAATTGTTACATTAATAGAATATATATTTCACATATATAAATGTTTTAATTAAACCCTTCCTTAATACATTCCACATAAATTTTGAACATATCACATCACTTTGAGGTGGTGGTAGTCCTCACGTCCACAAATGATGTTATCATATTCTCAAAAAATTAGAACGAATGAAAGTATGTATTATATAACTATTAAAAAGGTATTAATATATCTTAAATATTATTTATATCATATTAAAATAGTATTTAGATCATTATTACAGACAATGAGAGGTGGTAATGGAAGATCAAACGACCTCGGTGTGCGAGGCAGTTGTCTACCGTACACACAAACGATGATTGGGAATCCCATTTTATGGAAGTTTGTGTAGGTGTAGGTAAAATATTTAAAATAACAAAATATAATTATATGTAGGATAATGAGGATAGTATAAAAAAGGAATAATAATAATTTAATTTTTAGAGAAATAACTAAAACAAAACTACTCAATGAAGAGTGCTTACTCTTTTTCAGGTAACTCATTTTGGTTTAAATGGATTCTATGGTATGATTTATTCAAAATTTGAGTATTATAGGACGAGTTTGTGAATTTATGGATCTTAGTGTTTTCATTTTTTTAATGATCCAAATGGTTTTATATATATGAATGAGTAGGGAGGGTGATTGCCTTTTTATAGTGGATGTGGAGCTGTATTCTTGAAAATATAAAATGGTAAACCTAATTTAGAGGTATACCTTAAATAATGTGAATATAAAACGAAAAACAATGTATTAAATGGGATTTATTCTGATCCACACTGAAAACACACAAAAATAAAATCATTTTTATTATTTTTCCCTTAGTATTTAAGTCCCCATATTTTTTTCATTTGGTTTTTCGTTTAGGTGGCTAGTTTTCTAACCTATTTAATTAATCCATTAAGACTAAATTAATGAGAGGAATATTATAAAATTTTGACCCAATGATTCTTAAATATTACATTTAAGTTATAAAATAATAAAATAAAATATTTTTTGGAAATTAATTTTTAGAGAAACCCATGTAACACGCAAAAACACCGCTTTAACCCTAAATATGCTAATAATGTTTTTACTATTTACATGTAAATATTTTCAACATAAAGGATTAATTAGACCATTGATGAAAATAAAAATATATTTATCAATAATTAACAATTACTTTTCATAAGATAATATTTTTATTAATTATAAATCATTTAATAAAATATCATTTATTTGGTTCAATTATTAACTAAATAATCCATGCTTTGGAGTTTCATAATAATTTAATGTAATTATATCAACTAGAAAAATTCTATATAAATTACTATAATAAAAATAAATCATTTATAATCCTAATAAATATTTATAACCAAACATATGTAGATTCTTCCCTAATCAAAATCTTTATAAGTATTAAAAGCAAGGAAGGTTCATTTTTTTTACTTTTTCGTTAACTCCTTATATATGTCACATTCATGAAATAGTATCAAAATAACTCATAAAAATATATAATACTGTGTTTATGGTCTAAATATTATCATAAAATTGGTTTTTTAGTTTTTTTGGGTAATTTTTACACCTTATATTCTATGTTTAACAATCAAGTAAGCTTTGTATTATCTTAATCACTTTAATTAATTTTAACTATTTTCACTAATCATTAAGGTCAAAAAAATTAAGTTGAACTTATTAGAATAAAAATTAAATTATTTTTAAAATTATTAATATCCACTTTTCAAATTTCAATTCACATAAGTGGATAAAATTAATTTAAAATTAATCTCTTAGATGCTACGAGACATCATATTTTTGAAGAGAAAAGTGCACAAGTTTAAAATGTTTTAATATACAATTTCAATGTGAAACAGAATCCAGTGACCAAAATTAGAATAATTGATTTAAATTTTAACTAATTATTATTTAAAACATTTTTAAAATATAATTTAAATATATAAAAAATTTAGATGAAAAAACACTTTTCAATAAAAATGTAGTATTTTTCACTATTCATCAAAAAATGAAATTTATCTGAAAAATACCAAAACTCTATCTGAAGTAAATTTTTATGTTATAATTTAAAAAAAATATTTTATAATATAAAATTTATAAAAAAATTCAAAATTGAGGTTTAAATAAAGTCTTCCATTAAAAGGCGACAAAACTACCTTTGAGAAAAATACACCATTTCAATATTTAAAATGATATTTGTTCTTATTTATGCCATTAAAACGTATCAGATGAATTGAAATACATTTGATAGAATAATAATATATATATATATATATATATATATATTTCCTTATGGTCATTCAATAATAGTAAATAATTTAATTTGTTTAGCTAAATTTCTATTATGGGTATAAAATAGTTTCTTTTTCTTAAAAACACATCCTTATAGTCAATTAGATTTTATTTTAATTTTTAACTAACTTATCAAAAAATAATTCAACATATAATCATATGTTATATTCATTATCACTAATAAAATTTCTAGGTGATAACTATCATATTAAATAATAATAATAGTACATTGTATTATTGTAAGACTCAACATTGCATGTAACAAAAGTTATTAATGAAATCTAATGTTATGTGAAATGAATGATAAACATGATATTGCATATAATTAAATATAAACACATCATTGCATGTCATAGAATCTATCAATTAATTTAAATTAATTTTAAAGGAGATATTTCTTAAAATCTCAGGATGTTATAATCTATGTCACATGATATTTTTAAAGGGTATAACTTAATATGAGGTTGTCCTGTTTAGAAACCACGAAGATAAAATTGTATATGATCAAGTTTCGGTGATTCTTGATGAATAAAAGGTTTTTCATTAATTAATTAATTAATTATGTGTTTATATAACCTTACCAAATAAAAAAATACATATTTATATCATATTATATCATTAAATAAGTTCTCATTTTCATTCCTGATATAAATGAACAATATTCTTCAAGGAGGTGGTTAAAATGAAACAAGAACCTACCATAATTAATGGGTTAATATGAGTAGGTTCAGTTGTAATATCATTATACCATAATAATAATGATATTATTTAGTTTTTTTGTTTTATATATCAAAATTTTAAATAATTTTATATAGGATATAATTTATATAATTTCATTAATTAGAAAAAAGATATCATTTTCCACTTAGTTCACTCATTTTAAATGATTGAATTAACAATAATCGATTTTTGATCATATCATTTATAGGTTATCAGATTTTACAAACTATAACATTAAAGATATCATAAAAATAATATTTTTCATTTAATATAATCCACATTTCTACCCAGGTAATGTGGTTTTTAAAATAAAAAATAAAATCAATCATCCCATAGAGAAAATAGTATACACATATGCGTGGTTGATAATTTCATTTTCCAAAATATGAGAGAAAAACATAAAATGGATTAATAATTAAAAATCATAAAATTGATTTAAATAACATAATTATTTACTAAATATTATTTTTAGACCATCCTTTTAAGGCAGTGAAGGAAATCAAAATACATAGCATTGTGGTGGTGATAGTTTATACAATACACGGATAAAGATTTTTTACTTAAATGGAAAGGGAAAATGAGATTAATAAAAATTAAAACATAATAGTAAAATTAATTATATAACCAATACATATTTCATTTCATAGGGACTTGAAAATTAGAATTGTAAAATAAAATAGAAAGAAAAAATGTTAAGTAAAAATAATTACTCAAAATGAGCAATTTGAGATTCCCTTGAAAGATCAATATTAAATGGATGAAATTGTACAATATCATATGATTAGAATCTCAAGATAGTGGAAAATTATTGTATGTGGAATAAAAAAGGGATGTTTTTAAAGAGGAAACTGAATTTTAGGAGTTCCTTGAATGGATGGTGAGATGCCCATTTTATAATTGGTGATAATGGAATTTTTTAAATATTTAATCTTTATATAAAGAAAAGATATGTTAACCAATTAAAGTGGTTATAAAATTGAGAAATAATTGTTTTAGGAAGAGATATTTTCAAAAAACACCCCCATCCACTTAATTATAGAAATTTTTTTATCATTTTTTAAATTTATTTAACCCTTGAATTGTCACTTTTACTATTTTATCTTTTTCCACAATAAAAAGTTTTTATGTAAGGTAGATTATTTTTTATACCTTAAAATAAAGTGTTACTTAATATATAATCAAGAAAAATTTATTAAAATTTTGAAATCCATTTCATTTTAATAATTTTTTTAAAGTGATAATAATTAATTTTAAAATAAAAAGGTACAAGGTATTGAAAACAATTGTTCAGAAAATATTACGTATGTTTTAAAATATTATATTTGATTTTGTAAATAAAAACAATATTTTTTTAAAATTATATAGTCATGTATAAAATTCATATTTGTTATTAGAAAAATTATCCATGAATTTATAATTCATACTTTTATACTAATAATTTCATGAAATTCATATATTTGTAAAAAGAATATATTTCACTATTTAACTAAATATCAATAATTTTCAAAAAACACCTAGAATTCATCTTAAGATTACATAATTTTTATTAAATAAAATGATATTAATTTTGTAAAATTAAATTTCTAATGTTTTAAAATTCAATTATTAATTAATATAATTAAATATAGTGGAAAAATATTCATATCGGTAAAAGGGTTTTTAAAATTTTAACATTACATTATTCTTATTCATATTAATAATTAATTAATTTATTGGTAATATATTATATATATTATGAATATTTTTTATTAATATATAACATTAATATACAATGTTTCTTGAAATAATACATCAATATCAAAATA
Organism: Viscum album; assembly: GCA_963277665.1. Lineage (NCBI taxonomy): Eukaryota > Viridiplantae > Streptophyta > Magnoliopsida > Santalales > Viscaceae > Viscum > Viscum album. The sequence goes on along the minus strand of OY728142.1, from coordinate 833,753,942 downwards.
TATATTTTTAAGCATAAAAATATTTTCCTAGTTGTTTTATCCATACTAATTGAATTTTATTCATTTTAAAAGTATTCATTATTTTACTTCTATAAATATTTCATAAATCCGTTACTCTTATCCATTCATACTAATACAATATAAATGTTTTAATGAAGATAATTAAAATTTATATTTTTTTAAAATATATCATAGTTCATGTTAATTTTAGTATTATATGAAGAGAAATATATGGAACACATTTGGATGATCTAAAGAAAGTAATTTATTAACATTTTAGGGTGTTAAATTCTCCCCTGATTAAATAAATTAAAACCTCAAAATTTGAATCATTATATTAGAGTAATTTTTATAGGGAATCATATTTAAACAAACACCACTAGAGGTTCATGTTTATATTTAGGGTGTGGGAAGATTTTTATCTATATAAAAAATTATTTTAAATAATTTCTTTATAAGGATAGATAACTCATTTCTAATCTCACATCTGATTATACGATGATAAGAAGATATTGATCCATAAGGAATAACTTCTCACAAACCTTGATAATGATTAATGTGATAATCATACCACTAGGAGTTTTTATTCATAATTTAATATACTGTAATCAGTGAAAATTAATGTGATATAAGAAACTAAAAAATATAGGGTGAAAACTCACTATATGATACATCAGCAGTGGTTGCATTGGATTTTTCTTGTTCACATGGTTAAGGGATAATATTTACCTCATTGTCCCTTGGGATGGTACATTGAGTCTTATAATGTCCAATATTCTTTCAATTAATGAAATGATTTTTTGTAGCTTCTCTCTTTCCCATAAACTTGTGAGTTTGATGACTTTTACATCAAAACTTATAGAATTTAGCTTCTCATTTAAGAAAAATTCTTACAAATTTATTCCCACATTTTTATCATTTAGGAAATTGAACTTCTTTCTTCATCGCCTACACATCTTGATCTTTCACTAGACTCAATATTATCAATTTTGGAAGGTTCAAGGTTTTAACTATGTTCACATTGTTAATTTGAATTCGTGATAACTAGTTTTAAATAATATAAACATTTTTCACTCCATAACGTATCCTATTAGGTTGTTCATTGGGACTCTTTACACTTTTCCCATTATATCTGTTTTATATTTGGTTACTTCAGGATTTATCAATTACTATAAAAAAAAGTTAACATAATTGATGATTATTATAGGATAAATATCCTAAATTAGCATAAGAAAATTTACTGACAAGATGTCTCATTTTATAATACTATCATGTTATCCAAAGTTTCTTACAAATCAACTTGTATCTGACTAGGATCAACCAAAATCACCCTCAGTATAACCTATATTATTATTGGTTCAACCTAGGATACCTTTTATTTTGTTCAATCATACATATTAACCTTATCAAAATAATTAAGATCCCACATTGCTGTGAAACTTCTTAAAATATTCTAGACCAAGAAATCACAGAAATTCATAATCGAAAAATCCATATATTCCCACTTCCAAGAAGAACATATAAATTAATAGGTAACACAACTTATGTATCTATTTGTTTTGATATATGGTAATCACGTTGAAATTCTTATTAGGTTATCTAACATAAAAATATTAATATCCATCATAATAGTTTAAAAATAGAAAGAGATTTTTCCAAAACATATACACTAAGAGTGTAAAACTAATTGTGCAGTTATGAGTTTTCTTAATGCACTAGGTGACGATCTACTAGAATGGATAAAATATTTAGTTAAAATAGGTGACAATCTAGTAAATACAAAATCCACCCTTTTTAAGTTATTGCCCATAGGTACATTTTTTATAAATATCATATCTACTAATACTATCTAGATAGGGATTTAATTTCTAAGAAAACCATATAATCAATAATTTACCAAATCTCCAGGACACCATCCTGTACATATACTTATTTTTTGTATTCTAACTAAAGTTCACATATCCCCACCAAAAACTTTTTATGTTTTCTAAATAATCTACTTTATGGTTGAGTGGTAACCTTATATAAAATGAAATCCAAATTAGAAAACCACCCTAAAAACTGTTTATAGAACATTACTCAATTCAAAAATCCCATTCAAATTATAATATTGAAAAACTAAAATTCAAAAATAGAATCCCCATTTATGTAGGTGATGTGGGATGCCTGAGAACCTTAATGTTACTTCACCATCACCTTTATCATCACATCCCCCACCATACCATCTCAAAACTATCACTGCAGTTACATTATCTCATCAGCATCATCGTTATCTTCCACTTCGCCATAAAAATCAACTGGTACTAAAAACCCTATAACCATTGTATTATAGATCAAAATATGCGTAGCATGCCCCTGTAGACATCGAACAATTGAACTGTAGATATAACCTCCTCGAGTAGTCCACCCTAACACCCTAGTTGCTTCAACACCAACCGAACACAACGCTAGTGACGTCTGATTAATCATAAAACCAACATAACCCTCCAACATCATGAAGAAAAGCAAATTTTCCTAAAATTAGGAAAATCAAGATCCTTGTAAAACTAGTGATCCATCTGAGGAACCTTTCACCATAGAAAATCGAAACCAAGACCCATGAAACAAATGACACACCTCCAGCTAATGAGAAGAAACAAAAATGTATCCAACACCAAACCATGCAGGAGGAGACCAAGAAGAAACATATAGAACCATATAGAAGGAGAAATAGAACTATGGATGAAACACTAAATGAAGCAGAAACCATGAAGGGAATCAGGGATGAAACCCTAAAGGGAAGCCCCATGGATTCCAAACTACATTGTCCAAATACTCTAAGAATCCATCACTCCAGGTGTAATCTTGAGAGGAGTTTCAGAACATTATATCAGAGCATAGATTATTTGGAAAGGGGTATGGAATGATAAATAGTAGCACTAGTATTAAAACCCTAGGGGAAACTGAAGATTTGGACCCATCATAGAATGAAAAGGAACAAAGAAGTGGGAATTAGGATTAAAACTCTAGTAAGTAACTAGGATAGAAACACAAATAAGAAACCCCAAACGGATCAAGAGAAACTAAAGGAAGTAGTCATTGAAATGGAGAATCATGAATTTCCCTTATTTCCACCACCACAGTCCCAAACCCATTAGAAAAACCAACAAACACAGCCAAGATGGGGTTGTGTTTGTCAGGCTAGATCAGAATAGTAGGAGTGTAAGAGGGGTAAATGAGACAACTCCATAAATCATAGAGACAATGAGCCAATAAATAAGAATTCCAAGGAATCTAGAGAAGTAAAGACACTAAGGGTACATTAAAACCCAAATACCATGATAAAGTAGCCAAAGGATGAAGAAGACGAAGGAGGAGGAGAGGTCTATTTTCATCAGGGAGAACTCCAAGACCTAAGAGGAATAAAACAAGGACGAGAGCTAGAACCAAGAGTGGGTGATGGGAGAATGGGGAACCATTAGTTCAATGACGTTCTCTTACTTAAAACCCAAATAAAATGTTCATTATTACATTAACCTTAAATCATATACTTATCCCAAATATTTATCCATACATTTGAAATTACGATCAACCCTAACTTATCGACCCTTATACTATCCTCAACAAACATCCTAATCTCCAACGTTATATAAAACCTATCCTTGGTAACAACTGTGACGCTCCAAACCCACACTCCAAGATCAAGTTCCATAAACACATACATTAGAGACTTGATTTGATACCAAATATAGAATCTTGGATATAACCATAAATAATTATAAAATCCATAAGGATTATTTCATATATTATATCTCAAGGATCTTGTGTGTTTTCTAAATTTATAGAATTAAGTTAAATTATAAACTTATGAAAACCATATAATTTTTATCAAGAGGATGTTTTTTATTTTCCACCATATGTGAAACTATTTAACACAAAAATAATATTCAAATAATCTTATAAATTCCTACACATGTGTTAACCTTATAAACGTGTTATCTGTATTAATTTATTAATAACATATTGAAATGAAAACATAAGAAGGGGTGAGCTCAAATGATCATAAAGGGAAAATAAACAACTAAAGAAATCATGGAGTAAAAAAACCATAATTATTATCATAAGAAATTGTAAACAACAAGAATACATAATCAACTTGAGATTGATATCATTATCTATAAATTAATCTAAATGAAAAATTGGATATAAATAATATTGATATCATATTTATTTAATAGGTAATAATGAATAAGGAACCTCTTATCATAATAGTCAGTAATAATTTTTTAATCATTCTCTAAGGAACCTCTTACAGAATAAAAACCTAGTTATACTTATAATGAATGATATGGAATGTCAATACATAGTCAATGCACTTTAATTGCTAAAAACCATCAGAAATGTAAATACATTTCTCTGTGATCAAAACCCCACAAGAGGAAGAATTTGGATTGTAAAACAATATGTAGTCAACTTACCAATAATAATTTTTATTGGAATAATAACATAATAAAGGCCAATAATTTTCCTTAGTTTAACAACAAGAATAACATGATCATAAACCATCTAGAAAATGTAGGTAGATGGTTAGGTAATAAAAATTTGACTTAAAAATAATCATCTATATTAGAATAATGATATATATTATTCCAATACTTTTTCCCATTCTAAAATAATTACATTCCTTCTAGGAGAACATATTCCTATCTAAATTATAAAAATTGATATGTTTATACCTTATAGTGAAATAGGTATAAAGCTATATTCATACTTGAATAATCATGATAATAAACCATACATAGAAATAATTTTAATGGTTTCAATGAGAATAACTCTAATATAACAAGGAAACATATAAGGGTGTTGTCACAAATGAAAAACAACTTCATAAAAATAATGTTTCAAATGATATCACAAAAGAAGGGATCATGAATCGAATTTTATGTTATAGTGAATTCAATCCCCCAAATCATAAAATACATATACATATATATATGATGTTACATTATTATTAATAATTCCTATTATGGTCAATCACTTTGAAAAATGATAAGGGAAATGGAAGTGGAGACTTAAAATAGATTTTAAAAAAAAATTGAACATTGAAATATAATAAACATTTATATACTGATTTGAAAAGTATATTTTGAAAAGGTGAAACAAAATCTATTTAAAAAATTTCTTTTAAAAAAATATCCAATAATATATCCATGAAGACAAAAAATGGTTATCTTTTATAAATGAGGATAGGAAGATGAAACATGTGAAACTGTCAACATTTTTTTTATTTTCTAAATCTTTATTTAAAACTCACATTGTAGGAAGGGTAAGGTAACAATCATTTTTATTAAAAACTTATTTTTTAAATGTGGATTTTACAACAATTTATAATAAAATATAAATATGGTAAAGACAATAATGGAATAAAAAGATCAAAACAAAAAAATATAACTCGTGTAATGAAGACCTAGGTTATCAATAACCCTTAAGGACACATACTCTATGAGGCATGAAACATTTGGGAAGGTAATTCTTGGGAAAAAAATGTAATAAAAAGGAAATAACACACAATTAAATAAAAGGTAAGAATGTTCCTGAATTATATGAAATATGGTTGAGTGAATGAAAATATCTTAGGGAATGAAAAATGAGTTACCAAAAACTCTTAAGACTGAGGTAACACTTGTTTCAAAATTTGTTGAAAGAAAAGAACATGATTTAGATTAGTATATCCAATGAATTAAAATTAAATATATAATAAAAAGTTAATGTGATATTTAATCAATAGAACACCATACAAATAAAACATGGTTTGTAACAAGTATTTTGTATTAAAGACTTGAAATTGAGACCTAGGAAACCCTTGCAGCTTGAGAAACACTTTTATCAATGCCCCTAGAAAGAGTTGGATTGTAATTATACTTAAAATATAATGATTTAGATTAATTTCATGATATGATATATCAAAATAGGAAATATTTACCCAAAAAAATTATAATTATGTTCATAATATTAAACATCTATCAAAGAGAGGAAATCAAGATAGAAACTCTTTCCTCGAGGCGGACTCATTCTACACTTGCACCAATTGTTGTAAATAATTAAATTAATTTCATAAAATATATACTCAAGAACATTATTACTGAATATTAAAATTTATAATCCTTATTTATAGTCATTATATACATACACAAATATATATATATATATATATAATTTAGTTTTTTCTGATTTTTAACACCACCTGTAATTGATATTTGTGGCTTTGAAATTGTTTAAGATAATGGAATTTTTATTCATTAATGACAAAAATTAAATCATTATAAGATAATTTAATGTGCTAGAATATATGTTCCATGATATTTTAAAGGATATAATTATTTCCATGGTAGTTTTGGCTCTAAACCATGAAGATAAAATAACTGAAGATCATGTTTTGGTGATTCTTAAATAAAGAAACATGTTTTCTTAATTAATGAGTTAAATGATTGTATAAACATACCCAGAAAAATTAATTCATAAATATTTTTATCATATTAAACTACTACATATTTTCTCATTGTCATTTATGATATAAATTCTTATTGTCATTCAAGTAGGTGGTTAAACTAACCTAAGCATAAACTTAATATGACTAAATGATGATTATGGAATTTTTTATTGGTAGTATACTTATAAAAAAGTTAAATGATATTATTTAGTGTTTTTTGTGTGATTTATTAAAATATTAATCAATTAAGAATATAATATAATTTATATAATATAATTACAATAAAATAATAGATCATTTTCTTATTAGTTCACTCGTTATAAACGATTAAATTAACAATATTTGTATATTGATAATATCATAAATAAGTTCACGAATTTGTCATAAAAACCATAGTTAGATTATAAAAATTATAATTATACTTTAATACCATTCTCATAACCATCCGTGAAATTCTGCGATGAAAATAAAACAGAAACCAATTTTTATATGGAGGCATTTTTTCACTTATACACAAGGATGAGAATTTTATTTTCCATAGAATGAGAGAAAGAAGTAAAATGGATTATTGTTTAAGAATTTTAAAAATTAAAAAATATGAAATATAATTTATTAAATTTATATTTTAGACCATCCATATAAGGAGGTAAAAGAAAGAGAAACATTTTTCATCGTGGATGTGGTTATTCGCACAATAAACGAATTATGATTTCATTTTTCTTAATAGTAAAGGGAAAAGGTGATTAAATATTTTTAATATAGAATGATAAAATTTAGTAAATTTCGAATAATAATTTAGTTAAAAATTTATTTGAAAATTATAATTAGAAAATAAAAATATATAGGAAAGACGTTAAATAAAATATAAATACCCACATTGATCACTTTGAGACATAATTGGAAGATCCCTTGAAAATGGATGGAATAAGATAATATCTAGTGGAAATATGCTCAATAGATTGAAATATTGTTCTAGGGGAAGGATGAGAGTTTTTGTGAGGTAATTGTTTTTATAAGTTCCTTCAATAGCTGGTTATATTCCCATTTTATAAGTGTTGAGAATGTATTGTTGAAAATTTTTCAACTTTATATTAAATGAGCACATGTCAAACATATCAAGTGGCCCAAAAATTGACAAATAATTTATTTTTGAAGAGATAAGGTCGATAAAAACCAAATACAATCAATTATAGACTTGTTTTTGTCATTTCTTAGGCTATATACCCCATGATTTATTATGTTTACCCTTTTGGATTTTATTATAGTAACTTTTTTTTATCTAAGGTAACTTAATATTTGTTCCAAACAATAATTTATTCCTAATTATAAAATTTTAACCTAAAATTTAAAAATTTAAAATCCATTTCATTGGTTTCAGATTATAAGATTGATACAAAATAATTTTAAAATAAAAATGAACAAGGTATTGAAAACAATATTTGAGAAAGTATTACTTATGTTTTAAAATATAAAATATCAGTTTTAAAATTAAAATGACTTTTTAATTTATAAAGTAACATATAATATATATGTTAGATATTATAAAAATATTTCATGAATTTAAAAATCATATTTTTATGTTAATATGTTCATAAAAATCATTTTATTTATAAAAATAGTGATTTTCAATATTTACCTAAAAATCATACTTTTTTGAAAAATCTTAAAATCTCATATTGAAATTATATTATTATAATTATTTAAAAAAATTGTATTCATTTTTAAAAATAAAATTTCTAAAATTATATAATTCAATATTTAAATTAATTTTAAATTTGTAGTGGAAAATAGTTCATATATGAAAATAGTGTTTGAAATGTTAACTACTCTTTATTATTATTTATATAAAATACTAATTTATTAGTAATATATTATTCATATCGTAAATATAATATATTATTATCTAAACAAAACACAATATGTTTATTAAAATAAAATATACATTTTATAAATACATATTTTCAATAATAAAATAATTTTCTTAGTTGTTTTAGCTATACTAAATGAATTTAATTCATATTAAAAGTGGATATTATTTTCATTTTATAAATATTTAATAATATGGTAACAACTATTTATTCCCACTAACTCAACGGCTAGGTTTTAACAATCATACTTAATATTTATATTTTTAGTAAAATACATCATGGTTCCATTTATGTTTGGTGTTGTGTGTGGCAAAGGATATCGAATAGACTTAGATCATATAATAGAAGTCATATATTAACATTTTGGGGTGTTACATTAATTAACTTACAAAATAATAATTTAAGGAAACTTTGGATTAAGATAATAAGAGAATAAGACATTAGAAACCAAAAGAAGATGAGACAATGTTCATCTAGATAATGCCAAAAATCAAACTCAAAGCTTGATGAAAATTCCAAACCAACCATGGTAACTCAAGGTCAGATATAGAAGTAAGCTAGTCAGACACCCTTCCTCAATTTCCACTATAATTTCAAAGTACCTATCCTATTCCTAGAATAAATCCAAAACAAAACCTAGGAAGTGCCATCAATCCTCTCACTGGGTAATGGATTTGATATTATTTTATAACGAACCAACACAGTTCAACATGACACATCACCTAAGATAACTGGCCAAATGTAGAAGATTGATGCATGAACCAAAACATGCCTCAAGTATAATAAATAGGAGATAAACAATAGAGTACAATGGGAAAGAAAATAAAATCCATCAAATAGACAAAAAAATAAAATTCAAAAAATGCTAAATTCAGAGGATAAACCAAACACAAAAAAACCAAGTCTCCATGTGAACATCCATCACCAAAAACCCACTCTCAATAAAGAATAATAAAACTAACAGAAGCTAATGAGCTGTGTGATTCCGTTCACTTAATCCTTTTCCTAAAAAGGTTCTTTATATGTCCAAATTTATATACAGGGTTTGAGGAAAATGCTCGGTAAGATACCACCATGAATATATAAAATGTTTGTCACCAGGAAATCGTTCATTCTAGATTAAAAAAACATGTTTAATAATAAGTTTTAAATGAAGAAATATTTTATAAAAATTCCATTGGTGTCCTTTATAACATTTCATATTCATAAAAACCACGATTTTGACAATTAAATGAAATATATAATAGATGGAAATGATCAGATTCATAAATTAAAACACTATAAGATAAACATGTGAGAAAAATAAATTGAAAAAATACAATAATGTATAGAACTAGGTGAAAGTGGGCTCTAGACTATTGGAATACATACTCATACACGAGAGTGAACACTATTCTAGTACTACCATGAATCCAACTCATATCAATTCCTTCCACTCTCTGTCGATATCAGAATCATAACCCCTAGTGGTGCACCACTCATGAAGGTTTTTATATGTACACAACCTCATACACCCAAGGTCCCCAATGTGATATGATTTGTCAAAATTCTCAGTTAATCCATCCTCAAAGATTTATAAAACATAATCACAAGTTATCCATTACCACTCCCATGCTATAAAATCCATTCTGAGTAAAAAAATCATCTTTGATTCTTATCATGAAACACATGATTTGCGTAAAAAAAATTAATGATAAACTCTTTTGAAATCATTTTACATTCTAGAAAATGTATTTTTTTTAAATTATACCCATCGATTTAAAATAAATAATTTTCATAAACCAAAAAAAATTAATTTAAAATAAATTTACGTAAATCAAATGATAGAACCGTAGAATAGAGAAACATACCACTCCAATGGAAAAACCCTTACTTCCATTGATAAGAGATACCAAAATTGATTATATCCGCTCCTCCCAAGCCTAAATCCATAAGAAACACTATTAATTAACCATAAAATAGTATATATATTTCTATAACAACCAAATGAGGTTTAAATTAATCAAGGGGACAAGTGATGAAGAAAATATATCAAAGGAGGAGGAGAAACCAAGTTGAAATAGAGCATACCATGAAGAGATCCACTAAGAATGAAAGAGATAATTCAATGTTCCCGAGATAGAACCTTCTTAAGAGTCAAGTAGTGGTCATGTTGATCAAAAGAGAGTTTAGGAGGATATTAGACATAAAAAAATAAGGGAACTAGAGTAATATTCCAGTTTTAGGAATCTTGCAAGGGTTTCATAGCTATCCTGAATAGTTATGAAAACAATACAATTATTATATATTAGCCACTACAGTGTTAAAATAAAAAAAAATTGTTACTAGGGATAACTGAATTGTTAGAAAAACCTTGTTTAAGATGTACGAAATCCTATAGAGAAACCCCACTCCCTCACATTTTTTTTGGTGACTCACATGGTTAGAAACCCCATGATCAAACAATGAAAATCTATACTTGAACTAATATATCCTTCTATGCAGCTTCCATATAGTTACTACTGACCATGCACAAACCATGCACCTGGAGAGTTTCTCTAAAACCTATAAATTTTTAATCCCTAACTCTCTAGGTCTATTAGAACATAAAAATACATAAACTAATCTCAATATTATAAATTCATGTGACCTGAAGGTAATCATAGAAAAATAATACATAATTATATGTGTTTAAGTGATTAATTAATTTGGATTCAAATAGTGAATCTTATTATATAATTACATGATATAATCTATTTTAGAATTTAATAATATGAATGTAAAAAGGATAAATAAATCTCTATTCTTGTTTCAAAAAAAACAATGATAATAAGTCTATAAACATTGATATTCAATGTTTTTCTATATTTTAATATTTTTTACACCAAAAAATTTTATGAGGCACCATCATGTGGTTTATGGTATCATTTTTTATGGTTCTTTAGTTTTTCATTTTTTCAGGAATAAACTATTTAGATAGACATATTTTACCAAAAGTGATCATAGAACGTGGTCCAGATGAATTATCTCATCCAAAAAGGTTATTCTTATTGACGTGGTTGAAGTATTATATCTAAATATAGAGAAATATCAAATTAATAATTATAAACCTATCAAAAAATTAGATTAAACCAATATTTACATGTCATATGTATGAATTAAAAATTTATTTTTAGAAAAACTTCATTGGGGATACTAGATTTTGGGTGCAATTCGATATCTTTCATAAATTTACATATAAAATTACCATAATAAATGTAATTACATTATATTGAACACAATATTAACATTCAGATAAATAAATAATTTATTTTTATATATGTATTAATAGTGAAATATTATCATATATATACCCTAATAATTATCCAATAGTAGAAATCCATTGGTTTCTTATGCACATTAATAGTAAAATGTACTGAATTATATACCTTGATGAATGTATATTTAAAAATACAATTATTTAGAATATGTGAATTCTTGAAATAAAAAATAAGTTTTATTATAATTTATATCCACATAATACTTTATCTTTATATGTTTTAAATAGTTATTGATGCAATGGTAATTTATATCAAATATGATGACTATATTTGTGTGTAAGGATATTATGATTCTAATATCATTCCTTCAACAAATTTATTTATTAGTTAAATATGAATGTTACTGAATCAAATGGGATTGATATGAATTCAAAATGGTTGGATACTAATCATATGATAAAATGTTATGCATATGAGGTTAAAGAGTTTATTATGTTTGTAAAAGATCATAAATATGACCCTTATCAAATCTTTTTTGCATATTTATATTGTTTTTATTTAATAATAATTAGTCCAGTGGTGCTGGAATAACACATGATATTTTCAAGATAAAATTCCTCCATTCTAGTCCTCTCAGGCCCAACAATTAATCCCTTTGTGGGTACGTACAGAAGTCTAATTGGTGATATGAGGAGTTACTCATCAAAGATTATATTTCAGGCACTACACCAAGTGGAAAATGATGTGGGACTTGGGTTGTCATCCCACAATTCTCCTAAAAAAATTACCAAAAATTTGGGTCCTCCACATTAATGATAATATATCAGATCAAAACATATTGCACCAATATTTTATCCTCATTGGGATCCATTTCCTGACAACTTCTATTATAAATAAATTTTAAATAAGGAACCATGGATATAGATACATTAATTGATATTTTTTTCTCATGGTAAATATTACTTGGGGGATATTCCATCCATATCACACCAAGGCTAGAACATAGATCAAATACAACTTTTTAGAATCAAATTCATCTCAGGTAGGACTTTTAGGCAAAACAGATAATCCCTTTTGGGGATTCATCCTAATTATAATCAGTGGTTTGAGAAGTATATCCTTAATTAATATATGATAGCCACAAAATTTAGATATAGAATTGTGGGATTTTGGTTTTTATCCAATAGATACGTCACAAAATATATTAGACCGAAATATTCTATAATTAACATGGGTAAGAAATGAATATTTCATGTGATTGGGATAAAATATTGTTTAATGTATCATTTAATATGATTATAAGTGTGAAAAATGATGAAAATTATATCAAGGATATAATTATAAGTGTATATTATGGTGAATATTGTATCTTATAAATTAAAATGATAGTTGAATATGAACTTCACTATTGTCCAAAGCTGTTTTAGAAGTTAAAATGTTGGAAAAAAATTCCATTTTATAGAGCTTGTAATAAAAATACATCATTTTTAGCCATATTTAAGCTATATAATTTTACAGATGGTTATGGTAGTAGTGATAAAAACTTTACTATACTGCCATGTCTATTTAATGATATTATCCTAGAAGATAATGATCTTCCATAGGAATCATATTTTATTAAATGAATGCTATGTTTAATGGGTATGGTCTATAAAAGAATACATCCATACCCAAATGATTTTGTATTTTTTAACAATGAAATTTAATCACTTAAAAAATATCCCTAATTATAGTGTGTCTGGATATAAGAATGACAAATGAATTACTTTAATGAATTTCATGTTACTTTCTAATCATTCCAAGGTTTAGGTTCCTATATAGAATTAAAGAGACCATAAGGAAATTTATACAGTATAGATATATATGAATCCAATATAGGAAACCACATCACCAAATATAAAAAATTGATCATGATTATCTTGAATTTATAAATACGATAATAATCATTTTTATTATATTATTTATAGTGGTCTTAATTATTTTTTTGTGAAAATTAGCTCTCACCGCACACAATTAGTTTTTTTTTATAAAATATAACTTTTCATTATGGTTTACACGTGAAGTGAAAATAAATTATGTTTCCTCTAAATTTATCAATATAAAAACAATTGGTAAATGATATTTTTTTGTCATACTTCATTGATTTAAGATTTAAAATTAATATGGGATTCAAGTGTTACATTGTACGTTTCTTATAGAAATAAAGGCCCCGCATTGAGATCTATGTTGTATTGGATGATAAATTATTTCCTACTTATGGAAATTTGTAAGGAAATAGATCTAATGGAATTATAGGGTGTATAATGTTTTATGATGTTAAAAATTGTATTTGGATAAAACATTCATAAAAAATTGTTTATCTTGGAGATCACATTTTTTCCCTTAATGACATAAATACTAATCATGTATGGAATAATATTATGGGAATTTATAAGAAGGTAAAATTCTATATCCACTAAAAATACATCAATGGTTTGAAAATGTATGGAATATATTTATATTTTTGGGATTTATTTTGAAGAACCACATAAAACCAGTTGGAAAAAGAGATAGGTTTTTTAAATTACTTTACCATATATTTTTTTGATAAGGCATTTTATTGATGTCTTTAATGTAGAAAAAACATGTGTAATAATGTACTTGTCACATTAATAAACACACCTTGGTAAAAGGATGGAATTATGTATATTATGTACCTGATTTACTTGGGGATGGAATAGTTCAATATAGTGAAGGGTGAAAGGTGTACCATTCTTCTTCCAGTAGCTGACATGCCTTCCAAGAAAGAGAGATATCAGTTTTAAAACTTATTTAATGATGTAAAGGTATGAGAGGGGGTATTTATAAAATATTAAGAATATCCTGACAATGAGTGATTTAATGTTAATTGGCCTAAAATCACAAGTATGTTATGTTTTGAAAAAACATTTAATTATTTTAGATTTACACTATATTCTACCGAAAAACCTATAACATAAATTACCTAATCACTATTTCTTTTTCAAAGTTATATGCTATAAATATATATACCAAACAATGTTACTAAATATTATAGAGGAAAATTATATCATATTAAGTGAATTATAGATATTATTCTCATCACCATTCTTTGATATGACGGTTTACATAATGATTCACTTGGTTCGAGATATCTAATTTGGTGGTCCTGTAAAATATAGTTGGATGTATGCCATTAAACTCTAAATGATGATTTTGAAAGGTTGAATAAAAAAGGTTGTATTGGAGGGTGATATATTCATGATTAAGCTATTGGATTTTGTACCGATTACCTAGTTGATTTTTGTAAAAATTCTCTCCCAAAATTTCAGCATAGAAGGAAACTTGGGGTTTAATGAATTTCTAGAAGGGACTTTGACATAGTTACAATTATAGGTCAAGATAAGGTTTAGATTTACATTTTACATTTCTGTTTATAGGTTTCATTATATATTGAGACCCATAAAAAAATTCTTATCCATTAGAATTTATCAATTTTTGAAAGTTGGATTTTAAATACACATAATCAACAGTTTATAGGATGGTTTTGAGACCATAGTTTTAAAGAGTTATCAACAAAACCAATTTAAATTTCATAATGAATTCTATGTATTTCCATGTTACTAAGTATGAATTTATTTTCTTAAATGATTTATAAGATTATCTATCATATATTCTATAAAAAAGGAACATTATGAAAACAATACAGTAAAAAATAGTGGGGTTACTCTTATAATGGAAGTGATGGATCTATCTTATACAAAGGGGAAAAAATTAAATTTATTGGTATATTTCATATGTTGGAATTATTTAAAAAATATGGGAGTTGGACTATACAACATTACATTTTTTGTTTTTTCACTGTAAATGGGTTTATAATAAAAGTGAAGTTAAAATAAATTAATTTGGATTCACGAAACTGAATTTTAGTAAGGAAAGGTATATAGGTGAACCATTTATAATGTTATCATAGTATGCTTAATTATTTTACATCCTGGATTGTAAAAATAAAAACTGGTCAATTGTTCTATTGTCAACTAAAATCACCATATATTCAAATGAAACTTCCCTTTCAGCTTTCCTTTAATTCAGATGTCATAATCATTTTACAATGGTCTTAATATAGATGTTGTAATTTAGGTTATAGGGGTCCATAATGAAAGGATTTGGATACCTGATAGAGGGTCTGAATACCTTTATCCTTTAAAGGGAAAAAATAGAGGTCAATAATAAAGATAATGTTTTTTTAATATATAGTGTGTTTCGTCAGAATAATATTTTTTCACTACTACATTTACATAATATAAATTAAATGTTCAACTAATTCTTTAGATAATGCATTATTCAAAAGTGGATTCTACCAACCATAAAAAACAAAATGATTCTCATTATATTGATGCAACCAATCCCAAGGAATGCCATATTTACATTTAAAAAATAATGGAAATAGAAGGAGGAAAATCTATGTTTGAGAAAAAAAAAAGTCATAGAGTGAAAATATTAAAAAAAATTCTAAATTTGAGAAGAAAAGGAATAAAATTCCATGTTGGGAGGAATGAAAATGGCCAACATGTCGACCCCAATAAGTTGAATTTCACTAGTTACACTTGGGTCAACAATTTAATGCATGTTCTAATTGATATATATTTGTGGAAAAATGTTATGTCTGTTGTGAATGAACTAATTTGGGTAGATATTAGGGTTAACTAATCATATAATTTCCCTATTTTCCTTAAATATAAAATAATTAAACATTTATTTACACTTTATTATACCTTATAGAGTGCATTTATATTAGATGAATGTTGAACAAAAATGTTTTTTACATTCACTAGAAAGGATCATAGAGGCTTTATGAAAATAATTATGAAGAATAATTTTAGGGACATTGAAGGGAATGCATACCCCACCCACCAAATATATATACACACACGTGATAAAAAAAGAAACATGAAATTCCTTCATTAGTATTCATGAGGATGCATCATTTTAGGGAGACAAAATTTGTAATTGTTTACATGAAATTACATGTAATAACCACTATGACTAAGAATTGTTAATATATGAAATTTCAACTAAGAGCTAAAAATAAGTATCATGCATCAAAACTATCATACCTCTATCATAAAGCTAGGATGTGGTGTGTTTCACTTAAATAATAATAATAATATGAATATTTAATCTATATTTATGTTTTTTATGCTACATAAAATAAAAATATAATTATATTACTTTTTTTAAAAGGTAGATTAATGAATCAAAATCAAAATATTCTTCTAAACCATGTTATGTGCAATGGAAGGAGGCTCATGAAAATAAAAAGGGAAAATTAGTGGATTAAAACACAAAAGAGTCCTGTAATATTGTGTAAGTATGGTATAATTAAAAATATTTTCTCATTAAATGAGTATTCAAAACAATGACTACATATTTAACAATAATATTTATCTTATTTAGAATTAATAATTATCAACAGTTGCACCTAATTAATGAGTACTTTAAATGGTCATGATGTTCCCAAAATAATAGGTTTGCTTTAGTGGTTTGGGTTTTAGAGTCTCCCCTATAGTATATTTTTAGAAATCAAAGACATCAGGGGATAAAGAGAAGAAAATAGATGGCATATAGTCACAAATATATTCTACATAATAGAAGCATAATTGTAAGACAAAGATATTATAGAATGTTATGGGAAGAAAATAAGGAGACAAAACAACACAATAACAACTAGAATATGAAGTGTCATCCCCCCATAATTGAGGCTAATCATTCCCCTCAAAGTCCAACCTTATGAGAGTTAATAAAAATTTTTCATAATTGTTTATGTGAAATTTGAGTTAGATACAGATACTAATACCTCTCTTGTATTAATTATCTACAGGGTGAAATTATCTGTGATTTATATTTTTCAACACCCACCCATCACCTTATTGTTTGGGGTATAACGTAAAATATCCCAATAAATATTTTACAAAAAAACATCTAAAAGATCACATGAGAGTAGAGATTCACATAGATCCTGAGTGGAAAAATATGTTAATCATTCCCCTTGATAATCTAGATCTACAAAAAGTTGAACATGCTATTTGAACTTTCATAGAATGGATATTTAATCTTTTCAAAATTCACTATGATAACAAGGTACGTACTTTAAAATTAATTTTTTATGAAAAACCCTTAACAATTAATAGAAAATGGTGAGTTGATGAATTTCATTAATGATTGAGAAGAGAAAGGTAAAATATGTGGTATAATAAAAATATTCTAATTGATTATCGAATAAATTGAAAAGACCATCTGAGAGTACCTTTACCACAGCAATTCAACTTCCACATTTGCTACAATTAAAATTTCTTCTAGATACAACATTATGAAGTAACCATATAACCTATATTGATTTATAAGAACTAATTTATGGAGATTCTATTATAGACATGATTTTTATTGAAATTGTTAATGAAATTTTCAAGAATTTATGGCTAGCATCCTTGGTTATGAATATACAAATGAGGTATGCATTCAAAATCCATTTATCCAATAGTCGATCTATTATGTTAATTAATATTAATTACTAATATTTTTTGTTTACAAGTGTATATATTAGTACAATGTGAAGGGAAAGAACATGTGCAAAATATTTGGTCTCATTAGACCTCACATCACATATAAATATAAAGATTTATTGAATGAAAGTGAAATTTCAATAATAGTGGAGAAACCAACTATATTGTTTGAAAAAAAATTATGGAAGGCATTCAAGTCTTAATACGCAAATTATATGGGTAAAATAATAAAATTTGATCATATAAAATATATTCACATTTCATAGATTATTTATTACTTCTTGTTTTTTAAGAAGTATTGGATGCTCATTACAATGAATATTGATACGGAAAATTTTTCATTCAAAGCATAGATATCCAATAAATCAACCACGCACTACAAAAAAACATTATTTAGCATCATTTTTTTCATCAGTGATGTTTGTAAACATTGGTAAGTCACCGATTTTTCTGGAAAACCTCACAAAACGAGGTGTCCCTAATTTAGTGATTTTTACAAATGTCTCCAATTTAGCAATGTATATAAACATCACTATTTAGAGACACCTCATTTACTAACGTTTTTTAGATATGTTGGTAAGTTTTGTGTTATTTAATGATGTTTCTAAAAAATGTCAAAAAATATTTTTTATTTTATCCATGTTTGTTATGTAATATATAGTATATATATATTTTAAAATTTATATAAATTTATAATATATAAATTTCTTACCCCACACCTCCATCCCCCTCCCATCCTGCCCCTCACACCCTCTTATCCCACATCTAGTTCCCCATTGCACCCCTATTTTCCTCCCATTTCATGCATCCAGAACCCCCCCTCGGACCCTTTACATCACTCACACCCACCTTTAGTACCCCCTTGCACCCCTACACCCCTCACATTCCCCACCCTGAGTCCTGTGTGTGTAGTACCTCCCTCACACCACCCCAATCCCCTCTCATCTCGTCTCATGCTTCCAGTACCTCCCTCACACCACCATATCCCCTCCCATTACACTAGTACCTCCCTCAAATGTCACCCACCTCATCCACCCCAACCCCTAGTACGGTGACCTAACCTGACCATGCCTCCATATCCCTAATAAAAAAGCACCTGGTGTAGAGTTTGATCACAAGATCTCTATTATCACAACAAATAAACATGCCAAATCAGTTATTATAATTTTTATAATTTAATTGTATTATGTTGTGCATATATATATATCTATAATTAAATAGATTTCAGCATTTTAAAAATTAATATATTATATGTATATATATTTTTTATATACAAATATTAATATATACATATATGTTTATATTTTACATATATGTTTAAATTTTATGTATTTATATATGTATATTTATATGTTTTTATATATATATATAATATATTTATATGTGTGTGTGTGTGTGAATAAATATATATTTATACATGTGTGTGTCTGTATAAATGTATACATTCACACACACACATGAATGTATATATATAATTAGCCACATCTTAAAACACTTGTAAAAAAAGTAATGTTTTCTTAAAAACATGACTAAATTTAAAATATTTAATTGTATTATGTTATATTTATATATATATATAGATTTTAGTATTTAAAATTTAGTACTATATAAATATAATTTTATATATTAATATATATATATTAATATGTGTGTGTGTGTTTGTGTTTGTATTTAATATTTAATATTTAATATTTTTATATTTTATGTTAATATATATTTTTATATGTTTGTATTACATTATATATATATGTTTATATTTTACATATATATTTATATTTTACATATATGTTTATATTTTATATTATATATATATATGTTTATAATTTATGTTTATATACATATGTCTGTGTATGTGTTTGTACATTATATTTTAGAGTTAAATATGTTAATTTTTTGTTTATATTATACATATATATGTTTATAATTTATGTTTATATATATGTTTATATATATGTATATGTTTATAATATGTATGTATGTTTATAATTATATGTCTATGTTTTAAATATATTTAATGTTTATATTGATATATATATGTATGATTATTTATATATATGTGTGTGCTTGTGTCTAAATATATGTGTATGTATACACACACACACACACACACACACATATATATATATATATGCATATATTATTAGATATGCTAGAAAACACTAGAAAAAAGGTCACTAAAATAGCCATGTGTTGTTAAAAACATAACTAAATATAAATATATGTGTGTTTTAATATATAAATATATGTATTTATTATATATATATATTATATCTCTCTCTCTGTGTGTGTTACTATATGTATATATATTGTATATATGTTTTTATATATATATATATATATGTATATGTGTTTATATATATTAATATATTAATACGTTTATATTTATATATAAGTTCATATTTTATATTATCGTATTTTACATATATTATTATATTTTATAATATATATATATATGTTTATATTTTTTACATATGTGTTTATATATATTTTTATATTTTAAGTTTATATATATATATTTATATTTATTTCATATTATCTGTGTGTGTGTGTGTTTATGTGTATGTGTACATATATATAATACGCCATGTTTTAAAACGTTGATAAAAAAGTAACTACAATGGCCATGTTTTATTAAAAAACATGAATAAATTTTAAAAATATGTGTATTTATTTTTATACATATGTATTTATATATATGTGTGTGTGTTTGTGTGTTTATATATATGTATGTATGTATCTGTGTTTGTATATTTTAATATATGTGTGTGTGTCTGTGTTTATTTATGTTTATATATATGTGTCAGTTTTTAAAATTTAATAACACACACACACACATATATATAAATTTTTATATATTAATATACATATATTAATATATATATATATATTATATGTGTGTGTGTTTATATTTATAATTTTATATTTTATATTTTATATTTTAGATTTATATATATATACGTTTATATTTTTCATATATGTTTATATTTTATATTTTATATATATGCTTATATTCTGTATTATAAATCAATATGCTTATATTTTACCTTTATATATATGTGTGTATATATTATATTATATATATATATATACATTTTATGATTATATTTTATATATATATATATATGTTTAGATTGTATATGTCTATATATGTGTGTGTTTGTATAAATATATGTATATATATGGTTATATATATATATATATATAATTTTCCACGTTTTAAAAAACCGGTAAAAAATTTCACTAAAATAGTAATGTTTTCTTAAAAAGATGACTAAATTTAAAATAAATATGTGTTTTTATATAAAAATATTTGTATGTGTGTATATATATGTGTGTTTTTGTATTTATATATATATATGTTTATATATATGTACCTCTCTATATATATTAACACACACACAAACAAACACAATTACATATTTATATATCTAAATGTATATTTTCATCAATACGTGGAAATGGGCTATATAAATTTAAATATTTTTAGAGACGTTTCCTAAAAATTGTTGTTAAATTAGCAACGCTTTTTATGAGACATCACAAAATTAGGAACACTTTTTCAGAAACGTCATTAAATTAGCAACACTTTTCAAGAAACATTGTTAAATTAGAAATTAATTTCAGGAAACATCACTAAATTAGATATTTTTTCTAATAACATTGTTAAATTAGCGATGTTTTCACAAAACGTAATTAAATTACAGTTTTTTGGGGTGACACATGATGACCTTTATCAATTTTAATGCGCTGTAGTTAATATTTTAAAAATGAATCTCAAATTTAACACTTTATATTATGATTTAATGAGAATATTTTTATAATAGGGAGATGTTTAAATATCATCAAAATCATAGTATGGGGATGGACAATGAGAAAAAAAGGCTTATAAATTTAAAAAATAGATATGTATTAGGTTATATAATATAATATTTCACTATTAAATAAGATTAATTATCTTGTTAATTATTTATATAGTGTCTAGAATAAAGTAATGACAATTATTTTGGTTATTAAATTTGTAAATTTATGAAATATATCATATTCCATCAATAGAATAACATCTGTAAAAAGATATTAATGATGATAAATATAATTTTATATAAATTAATTACTAATTTCTGGTTTTTATATTATTATTTTATTACTAGGACTATCAGTAGTCATGGTAATCAAAAAATTATGTAGATTTGTTTAGAAATGTGTGAGAATAATTAATGATGCCGAGTTTTTCAAAACATCATGAAGAGGTGATTTCTATCATGTTTTTAATTTCTGTTATTTTATAGATATCACAAAGAATTTGTTTATGTTATACTTATTTAGTTAATTGTATTATTAATTAATCTATTACTTATTTAGTTATTTTTTCTATAGAGATCATGAAGAGGTGACTTCCCACTTGTTTTTATCTAAGAATTGTTTTTCCAGTGTGGATCACAAAGGTCCTCTATATAGAGTTTAAGACCCTTATTGATGGCCAAAATTATTTCCATGGAGAAGAACCCTAAATTATTAAAGGGATATGATTAGTTAACAGGAAGTGGGTTTCTGAATGTGAAATGATATTAGCCTTTAAGAACGACCCTGAACACCATATAAAGGCTTTTTTCCCATGTCATAGGAAAAAAATTATTGGATATAAATAAATTACCGATGAAGACATAAAAAAGGATGATGCACTGCGGTACTATTAAATGTCCTCTCTTATTATTTTTTTATTCCTTATTTGATTTTTTATGTTTATTAGTGACACAAGGAATCCCCTTTTAGGTCCATTCCCTTTTAATAAAATTATATTGAGACATCCTTTCATTTTACGGATATAGAAACATGTACCATATATATAAATTATTTTCTACTCTTTTTGGGGCACTTGTATAAATTTAGGGAATTAATTATTCATGATTGACATAGTCAAATCTAAGAAAATGTTCTCATAATATATTGAAACTTTAGGAAAATGACCCAAAATTCATTTTTCATGTGTAGGAATGAACCACACATCAATCTGACACACTATGTTCCCAGGGTCACTCAATGTTCATGTTTTGAATTTAAAAGAGAAATTTCAGTTAAAAATATCCACCACACACTAAAATATGGGAAAACACAATGGGATTGTCTTTATGGATGGAATGGGAAAAATGCCATGATTTTTTTATTTTTTTGATAATATCCTTTTTAATTAGGTTCAGAGGGAATGGAAACATTACCAAATGCCCCAAAGGAAAAAATCCTGATCTCTTTATCCATGAGGTCTTGGGGAACATAAAATTTATAATGTATTAATCCCTATATATTATAAAACAACACCTCTCCATCTCGTCTATTGGTTTACATCAGCTCTTCAACTAGGTGTTGGTATCATATTGTAGTGTCCTTGTTAAAATACATGGGATAATGGCTTGTCTTCCATATCCCTACTTCATTCCTAGGTCTAGATGATTCCACCAAGTGATTTATTCCACTATAATTAATTAACATGGGGTTTCTCTAGTAAAAAGGGCCTACTAAAATTAATATTCTATAACATATGCCTATTTTGGCTCATAGGACCCAAGGACCGAAGACCTAATAATAGAAAAATGTCCCTATAGTCTAAAGGCATAATGTTTTGTCCCAATGGACCAAATTGGGAGGATAACACTTATAATGTACCTGCTACTGTACCCCTTTAAACTCATACATGGTTAGTTTTTGAGAATAGTTGTTTTGGATGTAGTATTTTAAGGTTTAACACTTTGGCACTACCCTAACCACATCATATTTACATTATACCTTAGTAAAATGATCCATAATACATTTATGATGTATATGTATGAACTAAATTCCAATATATCTCATGGTGTTCCCATTATGAACAAAAGTGTGTATTTTATTTTAAAATTTACATTTTAGTTAAAAACACATGATATGTACTCATAACTGAGAAAACACACTCATATATTCTTGATAAATTAGGGAGAGGATAAAAAAATAATTTTTGATGTGGAAGAATCAACCTCATATTAATCTGAAACACAGTGTAACAGAAATACCTCAAAGTGAGGGTTTTCAATTTAATAGTGAAATTTTAGTTGAAAACATTTATCACTCACTGAAAAAAAAGGAAAAAACTCATATTTTCTTGAAACATTATAAAAAACAATCCATAAATAATTTATGATATATATGAATCAAATGCACATCAATCTAATAGACAATGTTCCTAGTATGACTCAATGTTCATGTTTTCAATTTAAAAGTGACGTTTTAGTTCAAAAACATCTATAAGTCACTAAAAACTATGAAAACAAAGTCATATTATCTTTATAATTTTGGATAATGATCCATATATAATTTATAACATGTAGGAATAATTCAATTTCTATTTTGACTTATAGTGTGACCAGAATCAATGAAAGTGAATGTTTTTATTTAAAAATGAAATTTCAGTTCAAACATATTTCACATACTCAAAACTGATAAAAAATGATTTTATTATCTCAATACTGAACCGGATTAACTTACCGTTCCAGACATGTATATCTAATGAGATATATATCTTTACCCAATTCATTGGATGGAGATATAGGTACCACCCATCTCATAATGAAATCATTCATACTTGTGCCACAAAATAAACATACATCATTCATAATAAACAAATAAATAAAATGGGTTTCATAAACATCATCCCATCATCATATCATCCATATAAAAGAATTGGATATAATTTCATAATAAGAAATGTGAAACCATGTAAATCATATAGACATTATTCTTGAAACATACACATATGAAATAATTTCATCTTAGATGAAAAGTGGTTTTGATAAAACACTTTAAATGAATTTTTGAGGAAAATATCCATTCTTCTTCGAAATCATTTTCTTTTCACAAAATGTCATGCAATTTTAAAAGAAAATGATTTTTTTGAAAATATTCATGAAATATTATAGAGGAAGATTCATGAAAATAAGGCTTTATAAAACCATAAAAATCCTTTCATGCCGTATACATTAAAAAAACATTCTTCTCGTACTTTTTTCGGAAAAGTCAAAAAAATACCTTGTAGGGTAAATAAAAGAATATTCCTTCCATACCAAGGGGTAAAAGTCAAAATGGGTAAAAAGGAAATTAAACATACATGAATACATTTTTATAAAACATGGACATGGATGATAGCAATAACCCCAGTAAATATATACGACTAAGCAATCTCAGATAAAAATGAGATTTGAAAAATTATCCCTTACCTTAGGTCTGATATGCTTCATACGTATCCAAACCTCTTGTATAATGATTTAAATAATGTCATTGTCTTATTACAGAATCATATTCATTGTTATGATATCATATATGTTTCACTTATGACTTTATATTACCCGTTCTTTTGTAAATTCCATGTTAAAGCAGCGTTTTGGGTATAATCATTCCATTTATCATATGTGTTTCGACTTGTTGTTTCTTGATATTATTACTTATATCCTGATTTACATTATTCCATAATGTAAAACATGATTTATATATAATAAATATTCATCATATACATATATATTATAGATCGATAAAAGGAATGAAATACACCATTCATGGAGACGGTAGGCCGTACGTACGTATTAACGCTGTTTTCGTTTCCTTATTGAATTGAATGAAACTAAATAGATGACATACACATATATACATAAATAAATCCAGTAGAATTATTATTTCATATATTTCCTTATTTTTCATTATATAAACTTTATGATCATTCATGTATGGTTAATCATGGAGAATGAATCTCATCACGTCGTGGAGACGGTAGTCCGTATGTACGCACGAGCGATGATATCGTTACCATAATTATATAATTGGAGTGGATGGTATAATATATCAGAATCATTATGATGTGATAATAACCATATATAGTTATTCTTTAATCCATTATACCCATCCATGTAAGGTGTTGGTGGAAAAACAGATTTCACCACATCGTGGAGACGATATTCCGTACGTATGCACATGCGGTGATTTTATTTTCCGTAGGATGGATAGATGGTGAAATATGGTTGTTTCATACTTATAATTACATACCAGTATATTATTGATACTGATGTTATTACTTAATAATTAAACAAATAAATAAGAAGAAGTGGAAGAAGAAATAAAGTTCAAATAATTGGTAACGGACATTACCTCTTCTTTGAAGGACCTCTTTGAGACCTCCTCTTAGGGAACTAAAATTGGTCTTTGAAGAATACCAAAACCTCTAGTATGTTTATATAGAAGTATAGAAGAGAATTTGTTAGGGTTTTTCTGAGCTTGAATGCTCAATGTGGTGTGATGAAGAGAGGGAGGAGATGCCCTTTTTATAAGGGAGGAGAGGTGCACCTTTGGAAATACAAGAAATATTAGTTTATATTAAATCTCAACCCCACATTAAAACTACCAAAATGACTCATATTGTAATATTAGATAATATATGGTTTTAATATCATCATCCAATAAAATTTAGACATGTTAGGAATTTATTTTAATCAATATCAACTTGATTTATCCTTATTTAATCAATTTAATTTTTTTTGTGGTAATAACATTCTAAACTTTAAATTATAACAAATAATTACTTATTTGTTGTGAATTTTCCATAATTGGATACTCTATAACATTTATTACCATATAAATTTGAATTTATAATTTGTAAATATTTTTTTGATTTTTAAACAATTTTTAATATATTATTTTTATAAAATAACAATAGTGTCAATTTTGACACTATTCATTTATTTGAATTTAAATAAACTATATACAGAATATATGTTCAAACTAAAATCATTAATAGATTCATAAAAGATCATATGTATCTAAAAAATTATTGTAGTACATTAAATAGTTCATATAATATTTATTTTTTTATTTTTAAAACCATTTATTTGATTTATCTCTTAATAAAATAATTACTACATCATTTTTGTATAATTATTTAATATATATATATGTTGCATAAAAATTAAAAATAAAATCCTATGATAAAGATAAAAATATTACCTTTAAAAATAATACTTTTAATATAATTTATCATCTTAAAATCACAATATTTAATTTTTTATATTTATTAAATTATGAAGGTGACAACTTTGGCATCATTTAAAATAAAATAATATAAGTTTCATAATCATATTAATAAAGATCCAAATTGTCGAGAATTTGGCCAGTGGATGGTTATGGTTTATATATATACTAATAATAAGTTTTGTGCATATTTTCTGGCCTTTTGATATGTATTAATATTTCACTAAAAACTTTATTATTGATTTTTCACTAAATAATTAATTTCTGCATCCCTATTGTGTCAAACTTAATGATAATTATTTAGTACCTAAAAATTATAAATAAATTTATATAATTTAGATAATTTCATTAGATTTCTGGAGACTATTCATGTTTGAATTTTCATTAATTTAATCACTAATTAAAATTAATATACTTATAATATTTAAGATAGTGACATGTTGTCACTATCTTTGGTTTTAATAATAATTAAGTTATTTTCATGGAAAAAGCCCATTAAATGATTCTAATCCTACATTTATGTGATATGAGTCGACTTTTAGTCATCCAATAGGATTTCGACTGGTGTTATGGTAATTTTATAATCTTATATTTACCTATAATTACCCGATTTACGTTTAACTATGGTAAATAAAATTTACCGTAGTTACTATTCAAAATGCCCAAAAATAAAAAGTAGTCTATTAATATAATTTGGACCCATTGATTCCAAATATGGAATCAATTTTTCCAAATTCAATACATAGAAGTTGCATCAATTAAATTAAAATTAATCCCGTTGTCGAATGAAAACGGGTTTTTGTTTAAAACATTACAAAATATTGAATTGATTTAACCTACGAATTCAAGGTAAAATCAATCCTAATGACATATATTATATTAAATTGTAAAAATATATTCTATTTATACTTTAAGACCATTAAATATTATAATTTAACCACATAAATTATTACGGTGGAAAATGTTGTTTTTAATCAAAACATAGCTTGTTTACTATTCATTAAAATATGAATGTTATCAGAATAACATGAAAATTTTATCCAAGGTAAAATTGTATATCCTTATTAAAAATATTATTTTAATTTTGTAAAATTGAACTTATAAACATGTCTAGAACTAGATTTAATGTTGCTGCGCCATCAAAAGGCGGAAAAACTATATTTTTTGAAAAATACTTATTTTACCCGAAAAATTTATTTTGTTCACATAAAATGTTTTAGAAAATTTATAAGATGAATAATAATGTTTTAAAATTTATAATGTGGTTAATTATTTTCATAACGGCTTGTTCGTGATAATATTATAACCATATATCGTTGTTTAGTGAAACTCGGTATTGCGTACAACACATGCTATCGAGGAAGGTCGCGATTGTGTGTAATGAAAGCCAAGTCTGGGTTGCATAAAGTGAAAGACTCCATTGTGGTTGAGTATAAAAAAATCCATCCATATTTCATTTATATATTGAATATATAAATATATATACACTCAATGTTGTGAAGAATAACTTCTATCAAATGATCTTGAAATTGTGTGTAACACGATCCAACAATTGTGTTGCGTATACTGCAAGCTAATACGGTGTTGTGTATAGAACAAGATAATCATGGTGTATCAAAAAACACATGACATCAAATAAATTAAAAATAATACTTATCATAAAATCTCAAGGTGTTACATGGACTTTTTGATTCCTCAGTGTGTCATTTACGTATCGAGACTATAGGGGAAATTAGACGTAAGTTCTTCCTTAGAGATTCTATAAATATCATTGCAAGACCACAGGGGAATTGACAGTGAGTGATTACCAGAGTGTCTGTGCCTTTGTCTGAATACATTACTATAGGGGTCTGCCAGTATGATCCTTCCAGAGAGTCAGTGTGATTATTTTTTGGTTGTTTTAGATGAGTCCACCAAGCAAAAGAACAAGATTGTGTTTTGTACTGTTTGTAGTTTAGGTAGTCTGCTGAGATACATGTTGTGTTACTATCTATGCTTGGGGAATATAGAGTTGTTGCTAGATTCCTTGGGTGATAATTAAATGACTGAATTAAATTGCCAAATAAATTTAAATGGAGATTTGTAGGATTGTTTACTTAGTGTACTCATGTTTCTCTGCAGCATTTATTTCATTTACGTTTTCCAAATTGCTCACTAATAGTAGGGAACAGATCATGTGGTGATTGCATACTGGGATTAGTCTCACACACTATTTGGGTCCTACTTTTCAGCCCAAACAGGTTATATGGTTGCAGGTGTGGATAGGGATTGTGGCCCTTATACTTCAGGTACATGATTTCTGGTTGGAGTTGGAGAGTATAGGACTGAGCCTAGGCTTGCGATGCTGCTGGAGTTGCTGTTTACTTTTTGTACTTTGTTCTAAGTTGTATTTCAGCATGTTGTTGTGTTTGCTACTTTCCTTAGATACTTGTACCTACTGCATTATTTTTATCATTATTATATTTTTCATTGCTTCCACTATTTAGTTTTAGTAATTGTATGTTGTTTACTGCTTCCTCTATTGACTGTTATTTCATTTTCATTGTATACCTTACAAAATGAGGGCAAGGTTTCCCCAATTACTCACCAAGGCCCTCGCTGCTAGTCAGAAGCCTCTGGTGTTTTGGGAAACACACTTGAGGCAATGTGGCGAACTAGGTACGGGGCACCAGTTGAGTGGCTCCCGATCCGGGTCGTCACAAAGTAGTATCAACGGGAGGTTTTTCCTTTTCTATTGACTTACTATTTTGTGACATTAGACAGGGATATGACGAAATAGGTAAATGGTAAATAGTTGTGCCCGGGAGTTCATAAACCCGTGTACAGGGAAAAATCTAGATTACCTTGAGTGTTGCAATTTTCACATTTTGCAAATGTTACAGTTTACTTGATTTCACCATTGGGTGGTGCACTATTTTTGTGTTGTTACTCTTTATATGATTGTGGTTCTATTTTGTTGAAACTCGAGGAGATGAGGGTATGCCATCTCATGCATCATATAGGAACTTGTTATAAAATCACTTTTCATGCATTTTTCATTCCATCTAGGTTGCATTAGTTTTTTCATGCTGTTGTGATAGAATTTTTGATAGACGGTGCATGCTGTTTTGATGGATGCTATGATAGAATACCATCAATGTTGATAGGGTATCATTGTTTAGAGATACCTTATCATGGATTCCAAAAATTGGTCATAGAGGTGTTATAAGCCCTCGAGGATCAGAATTTGGTGGTTTGTGAGTTTTTTATACTATTTACTTATTATATGCATTGTTATGATCCCAAGAATTGATTCGCGGGGAGTATGGGACCCCACGGATCGGAATATGGCACCTTAATGCTTGTTTTCTATGTTTTCTGGGCTCTAGTGCAGTTCTGAGGCTACTGTCCAGAAAAAACCCAGAATACACAGTGTGTACATCATGAATACACGTCATGTATTTTTTAGTCGTGTTACTGACTGTGTGGATAGGGACACGGGGTTGTGAATGTTTTTGTAGGAATACACATTGTACTAGTTTACATGCCATGTAGTATGACTTGGGTATCTAGACATGTCACAAACAACACGGGCCGGGTAAGGCATGTCTACTACACACCATGTCTCCTTTAAACATGCTGTCTAGTTTTTTCATTGGGGAGCTTTGTGACCACGCCGTGTAGTTAAATACATGGGTTGGGAAAATCTATAGGGAAAACACTGTGTACTATGGTGACACACCATGTAGTGGTGGTCCATGTACCAGTCTGCGTGACTAGTGACATAGACCTGGGAAAAAATCTTAAGGACACGCCGTGTAGTGGACAAACACACAGTGTAGTTTCCTGATGGGACAGACCGTGTTACTAGACGTGTAGGAGTGGTCGAGTAGGGAGAAAAATGGTTAGTACATGTCGTATATTTTGAGAACATGCCGTGTAGCAGGGTGTTTTACACAGCCATGTATTTCCAAGGTACATGCCTAGGGTAAAATTTCCGGAAAACACGCCGTGTAGTGTTACTAACACACCTTGTAGTCATGTTTTTTTCAGAATTTTAAAGTTTTTCCCTCCTGTTATGTTTTAATATCTTATGTTGCAACTGTGTTTGTGGATAAAGAAGGTGAGCTTTTGACATTACAGAGCTATGGCACCAAGACCACCTCCCATTGCACGGTAGGAACCAGGCAGGGACCGTACGCCTGACACGACAGTCCAGGGACTACCCGTAGTTCCACCTATCGTTCCGGACATGACACCTGCAGTGATTATAGACACTGGGGCCGATGATCAGTTCAGAGAGGTCTTAATGAGATTTATGCAGACCTTCTAGGGAGCTCAGCATCCTACCCCATCTATGGCAGAGCTGACGTGGGTTTTTCGGCAGCAGCATCCTCCGACATTCATAGGGGAGGGAGGACCACTGGTTGTGGTGTCATGGATCGAAGCGATTCTATCCATCTTCAATCACCTAGAGATGCCTCTGGAGATAATAATGAATCTCATCACTTATATACTACGAGATTCCGCCAAGAGATGGTGGGATGTGGTTTCACAGGCAGGGCGCCAACATGCTATGGATTGGGAGAAGTTCCAGCGTACGTTTTATGAATAATTCTACCCAGCGACGCTGAGGGATAACAGAGCCAGATTGTTCATGAACCTGCAGTAGGGTACTCTCATAGTTAGGTATTATTACTCTCGATTCACAGAGTTATGGCGTTTCACTCCCGTTCTGTGGAATGGCGAGCTGTTTTTAATGAGAAAGTTTGAGGAATGCCTCCAACCGGACATCAGATCATAGGTGAATGTCTTCCAGTTGACTTCTATTACTCTAATAGTCAACCATTCACTTATCACAGAGAGAAACCTGAGGGAGACTGGAGCTGTGGACCCGAGTGGTTCAGCTTCCAGGGCTGAATCTTTTCTGTTAGACAGCAAGAAGCACCACTGAGAGTCTATATGAGGTGACATGAGGAAGTGAGTAATTCCATATAGTAGATGTGATATTCCTTCTGGAAACCTAGTGGTGTTATATCAATGTGGGAAAAATGGGAATAAGAAGCCTCAGTTCCAAAAACACCCAATGGAGTGCCGATCATGCGGCATGATGGGTCATCTGCAGCGTTTCTTCATGGTTATTCTTCCAGAAGCTAGTGAAAGAGGATCAGTTTCGACTCCACCTACAGGAGCAGGATTACCAGTTACACTACAGACTAGGGGCAAGAGTTCTTCAAGTCATTCAGGCTAGGGTAGAGGCCAGGGAAATAGTGGTCATGATTAGAGAGGCTCATCTCAGGGATCTCAGGCTGCTACATAGGGTCGCGGTGCAGGCCAGACATTTGCAGTAGAGGAGATTTATCAAAAGTAGGATCTTGGACTTTCCATAGTTCGAGGTTTGATTTTAGTATCCTCAGTTTTATCCTTTGCACTTTTCGATACAAGAGCTTCTCAATGATTTATTTCTGTGCATAATGTGGAAATACTTAGACTTACTGTTTATACTTTTGAGGATATAAGGACGCTAAAAACTCCCTTGGGAATTAGATTTTCTAGCATGATTCAGTTCATAGACTTCCCCTTGAGGATGGTGGGTGTTGTTTTTCATGGAGTCTCTATGTTTTGGAAATGAAATGCTATGATTTCATTATCAGGATGGGCTGGTTAGTTCCCTTCCAAGACTTTGTCTATTTCTATCGCCTTAGGGTGAGTTTTACATCACTGGAGGGCGGATCTTTTCATCACAAGGAAGAATGGGATGTCTAGGTGAGCAGAGCAGGACCGGGGCATCATGGGTTGGGTGGTGTTACGACCCAGATTTCTAGCTTATATATGGATTACCATAGGACTTCTCAGATAGATTTTCCTCCAGTGGTTAATCGCTTTCCAGATGTCTTTTCAGAAGACTTTTCAGGTTTTCCTCTGAAGCTAGAGGTAGACTTCTTATTCAAGCTTGTTCCAAGAGCGGAACTAGTGTCCATTACTCCTTATAGGATGGCTACACTTGAGTTGCAGAAGCTCAAGAAGCAGTTGGAGGAGTTGCAGGCAATGGGTTTCATCTGACCCAGTACTTCTCCTTGGGGTCCGCCTATCCTGTTTGCGAAGAAGGCATACGACACCCATAGGATTTTTGTGGATTATCGGAAGCTAAATCAGTTGATGGTTAAGAACCGATATCCATTTCCACGGATAGATGATCTCTTTGATCAGCTTCAAGGATCCAAAGTGTTCTCGAAGATCTACTTGAGATCCGGCTACTATCAGTTACATGTCAGTCCATCTGATATACCTCTTACATCCTTCCATAGTAGGTATGGTCTATTTGTGTATTTGGTTATGCCGTTCGGTCTCACGAACGCGCCGGCAGTTTTCATGGCACTGATGAACATAGTTTTCCATCCCTACTTGGATTCATTCATAGTGGTTTTCGTGGATGGAATCTTGGTGTACTCTCACACTCGACACGACCATACTACCCATCTTGAGATCGTTCTGAGTACACTGAGGGAGCATCAGTTATATGATAAGCTCTCAAAGTGAAACTTTTGGATGGATGATATTCACTTCCTGGGTCATTTCATCTTGGAGACAGGAGTATCAGTAGACCTAGAGAAGGTGAGAGCAGTAGTTACCTAGGAACATCCGAAGAATGTCTTTGAGGTACGAAGTTTCTTAGGGCTGGCTGGTTACTACATGCGGTTTATACAGGACTTCTCATGCTTAGAAGCGCCGCAAAGATCTTGACTAGAAAGGGGTGAAGTATGTTTGGTTAGATGCCTGCGATTCAAACTTTCAGGAGCTGAAGGGGGATTGACTTTATCACTGATTCTAGTTTTTCCAGAGACAGGAAAGAGTTATACAGTCTTCTATGATGCATCTGACATCGGGCTTGGAGCAGTGATTATGCAGGAGGATCCTATTGTTGCATATGGATCTCGGCTGTTGAGGCCTCATGAGAGGAACTATCCTATGCATGACATGAAGTTGGATACAATTGTTCGTACTTTGCATTGTTGGAGACATAATCTTCTAGGAGAGCTTTTTGTGGTATACACTGGCCACCAGAGCCTGAATTATATCTTCACATAGTGTGAATTGAATATGAGATAGGAGAGGTGGTTTGAGTACCTATAGTCTTTCGATTTCAAGATTACTTATATGCCTGGAAAAAGAAATGTCATGGCAGATGCACTGAGCAGGAGGACACAGATACAGGCAGTTCAGGAATATAGTAGTGAGTGGTTTCTTTTGGCTCTGTTCTATGAAATGTATCTGGAGGTGCACGACAGACAGGGTCAGACATTTCTTTCTTCTATTGTTGTTACCTCTACCCTTCTTGACCAAGTTTGAATGAGGCAACTATCAGATTCTGATGGCCTAGTCCTACGGGAAAGCCTGTCAGGAGAGGAACCTCTTCCCAGATGGACTGTAGGCGAGGATGAGATCTTGCATTTCCAGGGACGCGTATGCGTGCCAAAAGATATATGTGAGGAGATTATGTGAGACTTTCATTATTCAGTTTGGGCAGTTCATCCTGGCGTCACCAAGCTGTATCGTGATCTGTACCACCAGTATTGGTGGTCAGGTATGAAGAGAGATGTTGCTGGTTTTGTCATTAGATGTTCCACCTGTTAGTAGATGAATGTAGAGCACCAGCGACCAGTAGGGCTTTTAAAAACGCTACCCATTCCTGAGTGGAAGTGGAATGATGTCGCGATGGACTTCCTGACATGGGTACCAAGATCACATCGATGGAATGACACGGTATGGGTTGTCATTGACAGGATCACAAAGGTTACTCACTTCTTGCTGATCAAGGAGACCTTCAGTGTCGTTGATCTTGGACGGTTGTACATCTTTATGATTGTATGCTTGCATG
This sequence comes from Viscum album, assembly GCA_963277665.1. Classification (NCBI taxonomy): domain Eukaryota; kingdom Viridiplantae; phylum Streptophyta; class Magnoliopsida; order Santalales; family Viscaceae; genus Viscum; species Viscum album. The sequence goes on along the minus strand of OY728142.1, from coordinate 833,718,912 downwards.
GGGTTCCAAGTACTATCTTTCCAGATAGGGATGCCTATTTTACTTCGCATTTCTGGAAAGGGCTATAGAGGGATTTGGGTACAAAGGTACTTCTGAGTATAACTTACCATCCTCAGACAGATGTCCAGTTAGAGTGCACGATACAGGTGCTAGAGGACATGCTACGAGCATGCGTCCTTGATTATAGAGGTTCTTGGGAGAAATATATACCTCTAGTAGAGTTCGCCTACAACAATAGTTTTCAAGAAACTATTTCGATGGTTCCTTACGAGGCTTTGTATGGTAGGCCATGCCAATCACCCTTGTGTTGGATGGAGGCAGAAGAGACAGCTATGCTAGGACCTCGTCTTGTTCAAGAGACCACAGAATAGGTGGAGTTGATTTGGAAAAGGATGGATATTGCACAGTCTCGATAGAAATATTATGCTGCTCAGTGGAGACGACCATTGGAGTTTATGGTTAGAGATCAGGTTTTCCTACGTGTTACCCTAAGGTTGGGACACAAGTGGATCAGAAGAGAGGGTAATCTTTCACCGAGATACGTCGGGTCATTTGAGGTTCTGGAGAGAGTCGGGCTAGTTTCTTATAGGTTGTAGTTACCTCAGAGGTACCAGGATTTGCATGATGTAATCCATGTTTCTCAACTTTGATGCTATTTCATAGACTCGTCTCATGTCTTTCAACCCGAGGACATTGAGCTGGAGAAGGATGCATCATTTTAGGAGCATCCTATCAGGATTGTTGATCATAGTGTAAAGGTAATCTATGGCTTATCTGTTCCTCTGGTACAGGTGCTATGGTAGCATGACCGTGTGCAGGACGAGACTGAGGAGAGGGAGGCTGATATGCGATCACAGTGGCTATAGTTTTTTGAGGTTTCTTCATCTCCACCTAGTTAGGGAAATTCAGGGATGAATTTCTGAAAGGTGGGAAGTTTTTAAGAACCCAGATCTTCGTTTCAGGTATGTTTTTCCTTTTCAGGTCGTTTTTGAGGAAATGTAGAAAATCTGGAAATTTTCTAAGTACATGCTGTGTACATTATAAGTACACTCTGTGTACTTTGATCCCACACAAGGCCATCTGATGGCCATGTCTGGGCCACACACACAGTGTGTAGGACTGATGTGGGGACCACTTAATGCGGTGTACGGAAATGGTGAGTACACGCCATGTACTCAAGAAGTACAGGCCGTGTACTTTTCTATTTATTTCATTAAACGGACCAGGGTCACGTCTAATCCCTATTTCCATCTTCTTCTTTGCCTAATTACATCTACAGAGTCTGAGGAGGCCAAATCATTTTCGAGCTACTGATCCATCAACGGTTATCCGAATCAAACACCATCAGTTGTAATTTAATCACAGTGGTGAGTTCTTGGTTCTTCCTTGGCCACGTTTCCTGATTCTTTCTCTTATAAGATTAATGTTTTAAACGTTTTTACAGATATTCTCTATTATAGGCCGATTCACAGGCCGAGGTTCGAGTATATCGATCTCCTAGGATCGAGGTAGGAGGTTTTTTTCCCTACGTTGAATGTCTTTGAGTTTTTCTGAAAAAAGTACCGGATTCCCAAGTATCAGGTATCTCGGGTTATAGTGTTTGAACCTGTATTATTTTCTACCTTAGATTTCATGTATTCATGAGGTTATTAGATGATTAATGATTACTTGTTAGCATGTTTGAGGATCACCCCATGGGTGTTTCCCTTGTTTTGGATGTTTTCTTCTTTTTTTCTTAAGTTGCCAGTGAGGCATACCTTGTTGCATTGATTGCCTACCTTAAGATAATTGATTGAATGTATTTCCTGCTATTTATATGATTTTTGATCCATTATAGCTATTATCCAAGTACTTGTTGAACATACTTAGGGCTGCTAACAGTCGATTATGCACCACTAGACTGCTCAGGGTTGTGTGAACCTGGTGCGGTAGACTAAAGAGGGAATTGACGATTAAGGGACTCCCTAGAGAGTCTGTTATAAATTAGTATTGTTCATAGGACCTATAGGAATTGGACTTTGACCTTCCTCAGAGTGTCCTTAGTTACGTATCAAGAATATAAGGGGAATTAGACGTAAGTTCTTCCTTAGAGATTCTATACCTATCATTGCAAGACCACAGGGGAATTGACGGTGAGTTCTTCCTAGAGTGTCTATTCCTTTCTATGAATACTTGACTATAGGATTCTGCCCGTTTGATCCACCCAGAGCATTAGTGTGATTATTTTTTGGTTTGTTTTGATGATTCCACCAAGCCAAAGAACAAGCTTGTGTTTTGTACTTCTTGTAGTTTAGGTAGTCTGCTGAGATACATGTTGTGTTACCTACCATGATTTGGGAATATAGAGCTGTTGCTAGATTTCATGGGTGATAATTAAATGACTGAATTAAATTTCTAAATAAATTTTAATTGAGATTTTTAGGATTGTTTACATAGTGTAATCCGGTTTCTCTGCTGCATTTATTTCATTTACTTTTTCCAAATTTCTCATTGACAGTAGGGCACAGAACTTGTGGTCATTGCCTACTGGGATTAGTCTCACACCTTATTTGGGTCCTGTTTTTTGGCCCCAATAGGTTACATGGATGTAGTTGTGGATAGGGATTATGGCCCTTCCACTTCAGGTACATGATTTCTGGTTTGAGATGGAGAGTATAGGACCAAGCCTAGGCTTGCGATGCAGTTGGAGTTACTGTTTACTTTTAGTACTTTGTTCATAGTTGTATTTAAGCACATTGTTGTGTTTTCGGATTTCCTTAGATACTTGTACCTACTGCATCATATTAATCATTATTATATAACACATTTCTTCCACTATTTAGTTTCAGTTGTTGTATAATGTTTACTGCTTCCGCTATTGACTTTTATTTCCTTTTCATTGTATACCATACAAAATGAGGGCATAGTTTCCCCAATGACTCACCAAGGCCCTCGCTGCTAGTCCGTAGCCTCTGGCGTTTGGGGAAACACACTTGATGTCATGTGGCAAATTGGGTATGGGGCACCAGTTGAGTGGCTCTGGATTCGGGTTGTTATACTGGTGCATTTCCTTATTCTACAACACTTTCTCTCTATGGTCAAGAATCTGTACTTGTTGTTCCTCATAAGATAGATTATTCTCCAAATGAACCACCTCTAGACTCAAAACATGAGATTGATCTGGTATATACTTTCTCAACTTTGAAGCATCAAAAATATTGTGTACCTGGGATAAACATGGCAGTAAATCCACTCAATATGAAACTGATCCAGTTTTCTCCAGGATTTCATAAGGTCCAATGAACCTCAGACTCAATTTTCCCTTCTAACCAAAACGCATCACACTTTTCCATGGAGAAGCTTTGAGAAAGACATGATCACCTACCTAAAAAGAAAGATCCTTCCTCCAATTATCCGCATAACATTTCTGCCTGCTCTGAGCTGTTCTCATGTGCTTCTGAATCAATTGAACTTTCTCTACCATCTCTTGTACCAATTCTGGTCCCATCAGTTTCCTTTCACCAACTTCATCCCAAAAAGATAGAGTTCAAAAACTCTTTCTATATAATGACTCAAATGGAGCCATCTGTATACTAGAATGAAAATTGTTATTATATGAAAATTCAACCAAAGAAATATGTTAGTCCAAACATTCTTTGTAATCCAGTGAACATGCACCTAGCATATCCTCCAAGGTCTGAATTGTTAGTTCTAACTGCCCATCAGATTGAGGATGAAAAGCTGTACTAAAATTTAATTCAGTACCCAACGACATCTGATGGCCTTTCCAAAAGTTAAAAGTAAACCTAGGATCATGATCAGATAAATTGGAAAGGGTAAATCCATACAACCTGACTATCTCTTCAACATACAACCGAGAAAGTTTATCTTGAGACAATGTATCTCAAATAGGAAGGTAATGAGTAGATTTACTCAATCGATTAACAAAAACCCAGATTGCATTATTATATCGTGATGTATTTGGTGATCCCACAAAGAAGACCATGGATATATTTTCCCATTTCCACTATGGCACCGGTAAATATTGAAGCATTCCTTTCAGTTACTGCAACTATGCTTTAACCTGCTAACAAGTCAAACACTTTACAGTAAAGTCAGCCATATCTCTTTTAATTCTTCCCCACCAGTAATACACTCGAAGATCTCGGTATATCATAGTACTTCCAGGATGAATTGAAAACAGGGAACTATGAGATTCACAGAACAACTCATTCTTCAACTATGAATCACAAGGCACACATAATATTTTCCGAAACCTCAAAACACAATCATTATCAACATTAAAATCAGGCAACATACCATTCTAAACCAAATCTACCTTTTTGTACAACTCATTGTCTTCCTTCTGTGCTTTCTTAATTCTGTCTCATAGATATGATTTCACTAACAAATCATACAAAATAGAAGAATTTTATACACCAACAACTTATAGGCCCAATTTTATCAAATGAAAAACCAAAGGATCTATTTCCAAATGTATCATGGTTAAAGAATAATTACTTTTTCTATTCAAAGCATCAGCCACATAATTTTATTCTCCCGAATGTTAGTGGATCGTGCAATCATAATACTTGACTAATTCCAGCCGTATCCTCTCTCTCATGTTCAATTCTTTCCAAGTGAATATATACTTTAATATTTTTTGGTTAGTATATATTTCACATTTTACTCCATACAAATGGTGCCTCCAATATTTTAAAGGAAAAACAACAATAGATAATTCCATGTCATGTGTAGGGTAATTTAACTCATGTGGTTTCAAATGGCGTAAAGCATAAGAAATTACATGATCATTCTGCATAAGGACACAACCTAGTCCTTTCAATTAAGCATCATTGTAGAAAAAAACTCACCATTTCTAGAAGGCAATGCCAAAACTAGAGCATTCACCAATATTATTTTCAAATCATTAAAACAATCATCACATTCTTTTGTCCAGATGAACTTAACACCTTTTAGAGTAAAATTATTCATTAGAGAAGATAATTGTGCAAAATTTTCAACAAACCTCTGGTAATAACCTTCTAAACCAAGAAAACTACGAATCTCGGTTATATTTGTGGGTCTTGTCCATTATTCAACAAATTTTTTTTTAGAAAGATAGAAAGTTTCGATATTTTTTTTTTGAAATAATGTGACCAAGGAAATAAATTTGTTGCAACCAAAAATCACACTTGCTGAATTTCCCAAATAGTTTCTTTTATTTTATGGTTTGCAAGACAACCGTTAAATGACTTTCATATTCCAATTTACTTTTATAATAAACCTAAATATCATCAATGAACACAAACACAAAATTATCCAAGAAAACAGGTAAAATTCTATTCATAAGATCCATGAATACAGTAGGTTCATTGGTTAGACCAAAAGGCATAACTAAAAATTCATAATCGCCATATCTAGTATGAAATGCGGTCTTCAGAATGTCTTCTTACTTTACATTCAACTGATGGTACCACGATCTCAAGTTAATCATCAAAAAATACTGATCTCCCTAGATATGATCAAAGAAATCATCGAAATGAGGAAAATGATACATTTTCTGAACAGTTATGTTATTCAATACTCTATAATCATTCAAAGTCTCATTGAACTATCTTTATATTTAACAAACAAGATAGGAGCACCCCAAGGTGATGTGCTAGGTCGAATGAATCCTTTATCTAATAACTCATGCAATTACTTCTTTAACTTTAAATTCTAAATTTGAGACATTCGATAAGGGGTTTTCGAAATTGTCTTAGCATCAGGAACTAAGTCAAGAGTAAATTCAAATTCCCAATAAGGTATAATACCAAGAAACTCATCCTAAAAAACATCAAGGTGCTTTTTTACCACTGGCAGATAATTAATCTGAATACTTCCTTTGTTTTCAACAATATGTTCAAGGTAACATTCATTTCCATCTTTTACTAGTTTCTCAGCTTCCTGATATGTTATCAAAATCAAGGGTTCATTATTGTACACAAACTCAAAATATTTCTGAAAAGAATACTCTTTAGCTCTACAGTCAATATTAACATGATAAACAGAAAGCCAATCCATCCCCAAAATAACATCAAACTCTACTAGAGGCAAACAAATAAGGTTTTCAGGTAGATTAATTTCGCACACAAAGACATGAATGTTCTTATGTTTTATTTTTGTCTCAACATTTCCTCCAGGTGTTTATACCATAAGTTCTAGATTCATATCATGAGATGGATTTCCCAATTTACTAGAAACATTCACTGAAATCAATGAGTTTGTAGACCCTGAATCAAACAACACATTGGCATAATCTGAACAAACACACAGTGTATCTAAAACTACATTATTTGATGGACCAACATCTGCTGAACTAGTTTCGAAGAATTTCACCACCCCTTTTGCTTGATGTCTAAATGGTTTCCCTCAGTTGAGTTCATTTTTGGACAATCATTTTCATAATGACCCATTTCAATGCATTTAAAAAAATTTACTGACTGTAAATCAGATTTTGTCTTACCATTAACGTGATATTTTTGAGTGCAATTACGAGTCTTATATCCCATTATACCACATTGGTAGCACTTACTAGAATTCAAAAGACATTCCCCATGATGATTTTTACAACAATTTTCACAAACTGTAAACTTAAGTTTCTTACCATCAAACTTTTTTGAAGAGTTCTTCCCTTTTGTCTGCCACTTCAACCTATTATTCAGTTGTTTGTCAAAGAACAACTAATCATCGGCAAACTCCATTTCAACATTCTCCGCAAAACGAACAAGTTTTTAATAATTTTTGAACTCACGAGAGGCTGAAACCCTTAACTACTTTGGCTTTAATCTTGAGATAAAATGGTTGATTTCACAATCAAGATCTCATTTGAAATTTGCAGAATACGATACCAATCGGGTAAATTTTATTTCATAAATAGCCACTGATTCATCCTCCTACCTCAATTTCAGGTATTGTTTATCAATCCTAAGACAAACCACCTTATTAAAATACTTCTCAAGAAACATGCCTTTGAATTAATTCCAATCAAGAGCATTAATATCCTCACTATCCCTAATATTTCTCACTATTGACCACCACTGATCAGCTTCACCTTCAAAATATTAAACAAAAAGACTAGCCTTTTGATGTCCTAAACACCCAATGACATCACAAATTTTCTCCAGTGATTTAATCCATCCTTTTACTAGAAGATGGTTCGATGATCCTTGGAATGATGGGGGATGCTTCCTCATGAAATTCTCCACTACTGACATGTTTCTCTATGGTTGATTTGGATGATCTCGTGCATGGATACCACCAACATTAATAGCCTGAGTGAATTGTGCCATCACGACGACAAACTATTAAGTGCCGATTCTGACCATCTCAGGTTACTGATTTGGAAGGTTGTCGTCCTCATGATTTTGTCCCAAAATAACTGCCTTATTTCCTCTATGAAAACCATTTTGAACACTAAAATATCTTAGGCGAAGCAATATGGTAATCTATAAATTCTATATGATTTCAATATTAACATAAATTACTTTATAGATAATAATTTAACAATAATCTAACTCTTAATGTTATAAAAACCTACATATGATACCAACCATAAAGACCCAACCTTAAACATTACATAATATTGAATTAAACGAATAATTCACATTGAATATTTTTTCAAGTTTAGAGTTTTAGAAAATTTGGACATAACAATTACATCTCAAAAGATTACAAAGTAGACACTTCTACTCAGTTTCATTTTTTTCATTAAATAAAAACTCCAGAAAAAAAAGAGTAATGTCTAGTTCCATGTTTTGGACAGCATTTATTTTCCTTGATCCCATCCTTGACCCTATTCATCTTTAATTCCTGTGAAAACATTTCAAAACATGGGATGAAAATAAAAATCTCATTAAGGGTTATAAAACAAAGAAAGAAAACATTAGTTCATAAATACATACAAAACATAAACCCTTTTACATACCTCATAAAATCATATGATTTATGAATAAAACATAGAAATTATCAATCATAAAGGTAACTTGTGGTATCCATAACATACTTACATTGTAGCTATCACATCTACATAGGAAGTTACATTGGAATACGCATCACACTATATTCCCAAAATCTCTTAGGATAAACATTCATGTTTACCTCTGTCATGTTACCCAATGAATTGGAGATCTATCTTGGGCTCACCCACCCTAGGTTTATCAGGGAACCACCCGTATACTTAAATGATTCCCAAGAACCATTACATGATCATAACACATAACATAAGAATAAAGGAAAGCTAAAATTCCCACATTGTAATAACAATATAACATTTCAATATATTAACGAATCAAAATCATTATCAAAACCTTTTTCAAAAAAAATATGTTAAATAGTATATGGTATTTATTTTCCTTTATAAAACATTATGGCTTATTATGGAATCCAAAGATCAAATAATACTCACGGCAGCGGAAAGGTCATTGTCACCATTTACATTAAAAAGCAACAGTCTTTTTTTCGTTTAGTAAAATACATTGTAGAATAATATTCCCATTAAGTGAAATGAAAATTCAATGGTGTTTATACAACATATAAAAGAAATTCAGATATTAGAATAAAATATGCCTCAATGAAAGGAGCTTGAGATGAAGTCTCGTACCTCGTGTCTGACTTGAATCAATCATCTTTTATCTCATGAATAATAAACTAAAGTTAATTTATAATTTCATACAAACATTTTTCAAGTTTATTATCTCTTTTATATCACTTATTACCATGTTATAAACATTATGTAATCATTTATGTTAATAACGTTCGTTTTGACGATATTTGGTACTTGAGTCAAAAATGAACTCCTTATATTTACTAGTTGTCCATGTGGTCAATAGTCTATTATATCCAGAATGATATTAATTATTTAGATATCATATATATCATATATATCTAGTATATATATGTATTTATAATAGTACATATCATTTGGAGATAAGAAATGAAATGCACCTTTCATGGAGATAGTAAGTCGTACGTACGGATGAACACTACTTTCATTTCTATTTCTTATTTTAGTGGAATTAAAAGATAATTATACATAGGTATATTATAATTATAGTATAATATCATATATAATAACATTAACTCCATCCATTATATGTCCCACATATGGAAATAACTTGTCATATTATTTTGAGGGGGCGGTAGTCCGCACTTCCTCAAATAAAATTATTGCATATACCCATATTGGAAACCATAAAGGTGTTCTATAATAGAAAAATAAAAAATCATATATAAAAAATAAACATAATATATACAATATATAAACACAGTTCCATCATAATGGACACAATGAGAGGTGGTATGAGATATTTGAACAATCATCGTTTCGTGAGGCGTTAGTTTTCCATCCACAGAAACAGTATATTCTTCACCCATTAGTTGGAGGTGTGTGTACGTGTAGTTCAAATCCTTCTCATAAAAACATCATAGTATATTGAGGATACTATTTTTGTTATAAAATAAAGTAATAAAGACATTTTATGGGTTGGAAAAGTAAAATAATTTACATGAATTAAAGAGAGACGGTTACATTTAATTTGGGTAACTTCTGTTGGTATGAAGCAAAAAGACTTATTAAAGTGTCTTCTGCCTAAGGTATGGATTATAAAGGGAAGAGATAGATGTAGGGAGCATAATTAGGTAGAGTTTGGACGAGATAAAAGGCTTGATAGGTGTGAGAAATTTGTTAGATGTGAGGGATTTTTATAAGGCGGGGGAGAGGCTCTTTAGGAAAGTGTCATAATATTATTTTATTATATAATGATATTCGATTTCTAAAGGACCAAAACTCGTTAAGGTGGAAGATAAGATGAATCATGGTCGAAATAAATTAATCCAATAATAATTGGATAGGGTTTTGATGTTATTTTTTTATTTATAATCTTATTTACCTAAATGATTTATTAATGGGGTAAACACTACATCCTTATTATGTCATAAATAATGTTATTTATTTGAAGTTTAAAAATTATAAAAAAATATATGATGTAGGAAATATTTTCTAATTTCCAATGAATATTTATAGTCGAAAAGATAACATATATAACACAATGTAAAAATTAATTTACAATGAGATATATGTTTATGTCATTTTTTCCTTTACATTAAGTTAATTAAAATAAAGTGTCATTATCATTCATTAGTGGCTTTAGGGGGACCCAAAATCGACCAAAAGATTACCATGGACTTAAAAAACTCTACAAATAAGTTTATGTCAAGTGTTAAGGTAATTTTTAATTATTATAATATTCTTTTTATCATTAATTACCCTATTTACCTTCAACTGCGGTAAATAAAAGTGAAAAGTTACTATTCACTAAAACTAATTTTCATCGTATTGGATCAAATTTTACTTACTAATAACAACCATGTATGTCGTATTTTTAAAATTAAATCCAAAGAAGCGGTAAAATTTCATTTAAATGAAAAATCCAGTTTTTTAACTTTTAATAAGAAGTTTTACTATTCATAAAAAATTGATGTTTTTCAGAAAACAACAAAAAAATTCAGCCAAAGATATATTTGATATTAAAAATTCAAAAATTATGTCTATTTTACTAAATTAAAAACATAGAAGTTGCATTAATTAATTTAAAATTAATTCTCTTTGTTAAAACTAATAGCGTGTTTTTATGAAACAATACCTATCAAAAGATTGACACTTGTTTATGTCCAATTCCAAAGTAAAATTATTTAAAATAACCGAAACTGGATGAAATGGTAAAAATATATTCTAATTTAACATTAAAACCAATTAAAAATATAATATAACCATATAAATAAATTATATTAAAAGGAAGTTTTGAATTAAAATACAATATTTTTCACAATTCATTAAAACATTAACTTTGTCAGAAAAAATCCCAAAATTTACCCAAAGTAAATTTTGATGTCCCCATTTTAAAGAAGGATTTTATTTGGTAAAATATAATCTATTAAAGTGACTAAAACTATATGTAAAGAAGGTTCTCTATTAAAAGGTGGTAAATCGGCCTTTTAATGTAAATTATGCTTAAAATTGGATTCATTCAAATTTTAAGCCTCTAACTTTTATTGGATAATGTAAATAGATTTAACAAACATGTATAATCATATTGTAGTTAGTTTTGTCCATTCACACTAATACAACATCTATGAGTTAACTACCATTTAAAAATAATAATATTATATTATTAGTGTTCAAAATAAGATTTTAAAGAAACTCGTTGATGCGTATCTGGTACGCTATCGAACACAGCAACCCCTTTAAAGTAAAATTAATATTTAATTCACAAAATATTAAATAAATGTAAAAGTAAAATTTCTCTATTTATCTAGGATGTTACAGGTGATCTCTTATGCTTATTAAGGATAAACATAGGATATATCAATCAATAATCACATATAAGTATATCATGAGTAAGTAAAAATTAACACATACACTCAAAAACATCAATATTCCTCTATTTTTGGCAATCAAAACATAGAAATTTTATTTTTAAATAAACCACCTTATCTTGGGAAAAAGCATGAACCTTTATAAGAAAATAATTCTTGTGATAGTAGTACTATAACAAAATAAATTAAAAAGGCACCAATTTTTTAATAAAAACATATAATTTGAGTTATAATAGGCACACCATCTATTATATTGATTTGTGGTTGATTCTTACAAGTAAAAAACATTTATTATTTTTTCAAAAATCAGGTAGTCTTGAATTGGATCTTATCATTGTTGATATATAAATTACTACAGATGAGAGGCAATTAAATATGAGTTTCTTTTTTAGAACAATCCTTCGAATGTTATACCATTTCTTGTTCATATTTAAGCATTATCTCTGTGACTATTATCTAAATTATTATATAATAAAAATAATAGGGAAATTAATTAAATACTATTATTTAAAATGATGAAAAAACAATCTAAGCTCATATCCTCAGTTTTGGCGATGTGATGCTTCTTCTAAACTAAAATGGAACATATATATTGAAACCACGCACTTCGACTCATACCAAAAAAATTATGTGTCAGATTGAAGTATATTCAATATCTATCTTTTACAAATAAATTATGGATAATTTAAATAAATTTTGAAAATAATATGAGCTCATTTGAGCAGTTTTTGCCAGTGAAGAGTGTATTAAACAAAAATTACACCATTATGTTCTAAAAACACACTTTTTGTCATATTGGTCCTATTATGTGTCAGATTAATGTTCACTCAATTATTACATATCAAAAATTAAATATGGACTATTTTCCAAAATTTTAAAAACAATACGACATCGTTTGCTCATTTTTGCCTACTTAATGCATGATTTAAACCAAAATGGAACTTTTTTATTGAAAACACACACTTTGAGTCATATCATCAGGTTGGGGCTGCTGCGAAGGGTTTTTGTGCAACAGGGATGACCTGAAATCCCTCTAAACAGCGGTTGAATCCTTCCATATTTATGGAAAAGGATAATTTGGGGACTCCCTCTTTTTTGCAGTAGCCCTTGGGATTGTCCACCGTGCATGGGCAGTGATCCTTTGTGGATGTTATGAAGCCCTTCGTTGTTGTGAAAAAGAATAAGGATCCTCAGAGGATTCTACAAAACTGATCATTAGCCCATGGTGAGGCCAATCCTGGTGTGATTGCTTAAAGACTGGCATTAGGTGAGAAATCTTTGATTGCTCACATTTTTTTTCCTAAAGGTGCGCTGCCCTGGAAATGTGAGGATATATTTCGTAGAATTTCAATGTTATGGGGTTTTGATAACTGGAAATGTGTCTCCCTTGGGCGGGGATTATTTCAATTCTTTTTTCCATTGGCTGATGTGAAGCTTAAAGCTTGGAGTTTTGGGTCCATGTTTTTAAAGTCGGGATGGGTTCATCTACATGAATGGTCACTAGACTTTAACATCTCTGATGCTGAAAATGTATTCTCCGAGGTATGGGTGCGTCTCCAGGGGCTAAATTGGGTTCTTTGGCATCCATAAATATTGCATGATATTGGAACGGTTATTGTAACACCCACCCATCTTGATAAAGAGACGACAGATGTCATGTATGGGAATTTTTCCCAAATGCTAGTGGAAGTCAATCTTTGATCCACTCTCATTGACATGGTAACACTTCATATTCCCTCTAATCATATTCTTATTGGTGTTGAATATGAAAACAATCCTCTTTTCTGCACTAAATTCATGGCCATGGGGAAATATTTGGAGTTTTTTCGCAAAAACATTACACGTAAGGAATGTGGGATGTGAGGGAACCCCTCTAATCTTTGTCGCCGTAAAGTGAATTTGAATGATTCTCCCCCAGTAGAGCTTGCCACCAGGGAAAGTGATCCTGATACAGATTCAGAGCCTCATGATCTACCTAATCCTAGGGATGGAAAGGAGGTGATAATTGATGCTTCCCCACCTTGTTCTTCTGATCCTCCTAGATCTCATGAGCCCACTACTGTTGAGATTCTAATTCCCGCTCCCGCCTTGATGGTGAATGTTCTTACACAATAGCTTGTCCAATTGGAACCTTCTTCCTCTACTAAATGGGGGAACATCTCTAATTCAACAAAGGAAAGGGCGAAGGACTCCACTCCTAGAGTTGGGAACTGATCCTCTACAAGTGGGGAGACACTCAGGATGAGGCCGAAAAAAGAGAAATGGACATGAGTATAGTTTCATACAGTAGAATTGTTCGAGGAGAAAGGATAAGATTCTGGGATAATGAGGGTGTCAGGACTACTCCAGTTATAAGGAAACCACGGAAAGACTACTCTACAGTTACGAGGATTATGACCACTAGGTCATCTATGAAGAAGGATATTGTGAAGTTATCTATGGAGCAAATGGTAAAAAGGAAGGTTCATAATAAGCTACTCAAACAATATGAGACTCTATCAGAATGGGAATCAGCTGATGCTGATGACATGACCAGGTATGGGTGTGATAAATATGATTATTATGATTTGTAACCTCTCTCTATCCTCATCTCATCTGTCTCTGCTCTTTTCTTTTTATTAATAAATTTTCTGGTCTAAGCGTGCTTGGATCTAACCTTCTTGGTAAATTTCTACATGAGAAAAAAGAATTATGCATCATTTTCTTAATGTTTCTAAAATAGTTGAGATAATATTCATAATTTTGTCTATTTAATGTGAATTTTAAACTAAATGGAAATATTATATGAAAGACACAAACTGTGAGTCATATTTACTACATCATGTGTTAGATTTATGAGAGTTCAATTCATAATTGTGAAAAATTACTTATGGATTATTATCATAATGTTTGAAAATAATTAGATAATATTTTTTCAGTTTTTGCTATTTGATGTGGGTTTTAAACTAAAATGACACTTTTTTTTGAAGACATGCCCTTGGATTCATATTGACCAAATCGTGGGTCTAATTTATGTGAGAATAATTGCTACCGTTGAAAAATGAATTATATGTTGTTTTCATATTCTGAATACAATATGATCTCATTTGCTCATTTTTTTGAAATTTGATATGTGTTTTAATCTAAAATGACATTTTTGTATTTAAAACACAAATTTAGAGTCATACTGAGCACATCAGGTGCCAGATTGATGTGTTGATGGTTCTTATAAGTAATAAATAAATTATGGACCATTTTCATAATGTTTTTAAATAATCTGAACTTGTTTTCTCAGTTCTAGAAATATGATGCATTTTAACCTAAAATAAAAAATTTATATTAAAATAAAAAATTCAAGTCATATCGACCACATCATGTTTCTGATTATTATGAGGTCAATTCATTTTGGTCAAAAAGGATTATTGATAGTTTTACTATGGTTTGAAAACAATCCAGGCCTGTTATCAAGGTTTTGAGAATGTGGTATGACTTTTAAACTATAATGAAACTTTTATATTTAAAACACATACTTAGAGTCATATCGACCACATCAATTTTCATATTGGCATGTGGCTGATTACTAAAAAAAATTATATTATGTATTTTTTACTAGTGATTAAGATAATAAATGTTTTTCCCTTGTTTTGGATATTTGAAGTGCGTTTTAAACTAAAATGACACTTTTAATCTGAAAACACATAATTCAAGTCATACCCACCATATGAGGTATCAGATTTATGTGAAGTCAATTCCTACACACGAAAAAAGAATTATGGGTTATTTTTGAAAGTTAAAAAATGCTCTGATTTTATTTTCCTAGTTTTGGATATGTGAGGTGAATTTTAAACTAAAATGAAACTAATATTGAAATAAAAACTATGTACCATTCGTACCACATCATGTGTCAGATTGATGTGAGAGAGATTCCAACTCCTCAAAAATATATAATGGATCATTTTCCAAATGTTCTAATGTATTCTAAATTCCATTTTTCAGTTTTGGCCATGTGATAAGAGTTTTAAAATAAAATGACACTTTTTTATTGAAAAAAAAAGAACATCAAGCCATACTAACCACATCTTTTGTCAAAACTAATGTGTGGTAGATTCAAAATTGTTGAAAATTAAATATATACCACTATATTTTTTTGAAAACAATCCAAGATCATTTTATTGTTTTTGCTTATGTGATGCATGTTTTAAACAGAAATCAAACTTTTATATTGTAAACAAGAACTTCGAGTCATACCTGTAAAACCACAAGGTTTTAAAAATAAATTGAAATGCATAAAACATTTATTCAATTCATTATGAGACTTCTCAAGTAGCTATTGTTAAATTATCCAATAAACCTAATTTTTCCGCTACTATGACTTTAATTTTGAAAATCAAACATACATGTTTGCGATCAGTATGTTTTTTGGAATCTGATTGGACAAACATAATTTTTGGTGAATAGTAACCTACCCATATGAATAGTAACCTAATATTATGAATAGTAATATGACCTAATGAATAGTAACCTCACCAATGAATGTATTTCTAATAATTTATGAGAAATTGACTAATTTTTCATGGTATTATAATATCAGTTATAGTTTTAATATTCTTATTTTTCAAATAAATTATTATTTTATTTAAAAATTAAATTTCACATACATATAAATTTATTTTCAAAAAATGGAGTTCATTTTTTAATTCTTAATGCTATAAAATGGTTAGGGTGAAATTTGGGGATATTTTTGAAATACTTGAATTTTTTTATGAATAGTGAAATATGGTAAAATACTGTATATATAAATTATATATTAAATACACTATTCCTAGAATCATGGATAATGTAAGGACACATGGTTCTAACTCATGTTATCTCTTTACTATTTTTGGTCACATGAATCAGTACTATTAATTGTCTTAAGAAGAGATCATATGGTAAAAATATTCTTTCATTAAGGAGGATCTCAAGGAGAAGAGATTAATGGGTAAACAACTTCTTTCATTTTCTTGTGTTTTCTTTTCAATTACTTTACATTAATTATACTCTATTACCCTGAAATTAACAAAAAGGAATGAAAGATACATAATATTATATATTTTCAATGTTATCATGCTTATGGAAAAATTCATTAATTTAATTCATCTCCTCCCCTCTTATAAAAACATCATTCTTGATGTGTTATTTTACCAAAAATCAGGGACGATGTGTTTTCAATTTCATTTAATTCCTTCAAGATTATCTGTAAATCCATTTTAATGTTAGATATTTTTTTAAATTTTATTATATAACCTATTTTATGTTTTTTAATGAACTTATATGCATGAAATTTTATTATATAAGGAAACAAGTTCTTGATTATTGAAAATCTGCCAAAATGATCTAAACAAATATCACTAAAGATTTATCTGATGATTCATCCTCATAAAATATAACCAAAATTATTTATGGAATCATTTAATATTCTAGAAACATATTAATACCATTTTTTTCACTTATTTAATTTCATTTCCATAAGAATGTAAAACCATATACGAATTGATAATGGAAACCACGTAAAGTACGCACCCGAAACAATGAAAATTACAAAATATTATCACTAAACAAGTGGAATTATGTTATATAATGATATTATAAGGTGTTATAAACATGAATATGTTTCATTAAGATATCATTAACACACTTTTAACCATTATTCAGGAGGTCTATACATGTTTGAAGTAAGATGAACCCAAGATAATGGAATTCCTAACAGAATTTCCACTCCTTGGGTTAGCCTTCTACATCATTGATTATATGGTTCTAAGACAGTTTTTGTATTAAATTTTTTATTATATTATGTTTTATCATGAGAATTTATTGTGTATACACATATTAATTTTATTCTATTGATTCTCATATCTATTATATGTTATTTGTAAGGGAACTTTCTTATAAAATCATCTTTTAAACTTATAATCTTACAAAATCCAAAGTGAATGTTTTTATGAAAGTATTATTGTTTGATGATTATTTTATGGTTCCTGGGAAATTTTTATGATTATTTTTGAGACCTATATCTACCTCCAATTAGTTTTTTATGTTTAATTTGGAGGTCTGCCATATGGTTTGTCAAAGTGTAACTGCAACGGTTACACAATAAGGTATCCCTGAGGGTTACATTGTATGGTAGCCATGAGGGTTACAAATCATATGGTAGCAATGAGGGTTAAAATTGTATGTATGTAATTCCACAACATACCTTTATGTTTATATTATTGTTCTTTCTTTTCTTTTTAAAATCTCTTGGAAATGTCATGTTTCACAAAGTAAGCATACATGCGTGGGAAGTATGCCTTTGTAAAAATTATTTCATACATTAACAAGTATTCATAGACTAATGTTGTCATTAATTATTTTTATATACCTTAATTTTCTTTTTTTTCTCATCCCACGTATTTAAATTTGTTCACAGGTTGTAAGGATGTGTAAGATAAATAAGGAAATAAAGTTAAATGTTATGAAAATTTGTCAAAGAAAGCATGTTTTATTTGAAAAGTTTTATATTTTGAAAGAAATAGAGAATGTTATTTTGGTATCTGCTCTATATTAATATGGAATGTTATGTATATATTATGTCCCAAATATCTTAAACTCTAAACTTGAAATGAACCTTACTATGAAAGGAAGTGTGTTCTTGATTAATATTCATGATTATATAATATTTTAAGGTCGAGTCCTTATAGTTTGTATCATAGGATAGTTTAGATAACATTAGGGGTTAGCATTATGTTAAAAGAATACCCCAAATGAGTGTTTCTCTTTGGTTAATATTAAATGATATTGAATTTATATATTACTATGTTTCTTTGACTAAGATTTGTATGTTTTGAATGGTTTTCCGAAGAAAGAACAAGGAAGATGAAGTGGAAAGGCCTCGACAAAACAATATCCTTCTGAATCAATAGTATTTAATTGTAGGGAATGGAACCAAGAAGTTTGTGATGGTAATTTATTAGATGATGTATGTAATAAATGGTGGTGGAATCCATGAATGAGAACAAACATAGCTACCATAAAGGAACATGACGATGGTGGAACATTTTATGAGGAAACAACATCTTATTTTCAGTGAATATTCTGATCCAGTTGTGGTTTCAGGATGGATTAAATCCCTTGAAAAGATATTCATTGTTATGGGATGTTCATATAATCAAAAGGTATGCCTTTTCATTTATTAGTGAAGCTGATTAGTGGTGGTCAATGGTCAAGAATATTGGGTATAGTGAGAAGATTCAAGCCATATAGTAGTATTAATTTTAAATTATTTTCATTGAAAAATATTTTCTTAAAGTGGTTCAATTTAGGATGGAGATTCAATTCCATGAATTGAAGGAAAATCAGTGAAATTCAGTGTTTGTGTATGAAGAAAACTTCAACTGACTGGCGAAGAATGCTCCAAATATTATTCTAGATCTTGATAGAAAATAAAACTGTTTTTTCTCACAATTTAAGCCAAGTTATCAAAGGGAATATTTTTCCCATTATTATAAAAGTTATGAGAAACTTGTAAAAATTAATAATAAGGTAGAAATTGAGTTTGATGGTGAACACATTAACTCTATCAACAAGGAGAATAAGAGGTCCATATGGAATGTGATGAGTAAGAATCAATTGAAGAAATATGATGGTAAGAATATTTATTTTCATGTTTCTGTAAAGTGTGGACGGAAGCACCATAGGAAATTTCTTACT
The DNA here is from genome assembly GCA_963277665.1 of Viscum album. Lineage (NCBI taxonomy): Eukaryota > Viridiplantae > Streptophyta > Magnoliopsida > Santalales > Viscaceae > Viscum > Viscum album. The sequence goes on along the minus strand of OY728142.1, from coordinate 833,699,808 downwards.
AAAACATGGAAGTGTTTTTGATGTGGTAAGTTTGCAAATATGGCCTGATATTATAATTAAAATAATATTAAGACTAATCCTGATAAGAAAAATATAATGTATTTAAGTAAAGTTAGATGATTAATTATGAAAATTCCTGCCCCAAAAAATGATATGAATGATGAAAATAAGCTAGACTATAATAAGAAAGGTGTACTGAGATCCTTTGCAACTACGTCAGTATATGTCAGGCCATTCAACGAAGTAGAAACAATTACATTTTTTGATTACACTAAATTTTTTGATGTATTGTTTGATACATCATCTATATATTCCTTTATTTATGATAATTTTTCTAGTAAATTTGAAATATCACCTCAAAAAATGAGACAAAAACATATTGGCAAAACACCTGGGAGAAATTTTACAACAAAAAAAGAATTTAATAATATTCTTATTGTTATCTATGGAATGAAATTACCTAAAATCCTAATTTATTCCCTTAATAGAGTTTGATGTCATTCTTCCAATGGATTGGATTTCGTTTTATCATTCTTAGATTGATTGTTGATCTAAAAAAGCTATTTTTTGGAAAGAGTTATAGTTTCATTAAAATAATTAACCCATACAATTTATCACATATCAGGAAGCTACGAAACTATTGAAATATGGTAATGAAATTTATCTTTCCTATATTGGTAAAAACAAGGGAACTATTTAGATTAATCATGTGAAAGTGCTAAATGAATACCTTCATGTTTTTCCTGATGAGTTACCCAGTGTTATACTTGATCGAGAAGTTGAATTTACAATTGGCTTAGTTCCTGATAATAAGTCAATTTAAAACCTCCCTAATCAAATGGATCAAATATAACTTATCGAATTGAAAAATGAGTTGCATCAGTTTCTTGATAAAGGCTTCATTCATCCTAGCACTTCACCAATGGGTGCTCTTGTTTTTTTCAATAAAAATGATGTTTCCAAGATAATTTTTATTGATTATAGAGACTTTAATAACATCACTATTAAAAAAAAGTATCCATTGCCTCATATCGATGACTTGTTTGATCAGATCCAGCGAGCATGATATTTTTCAATGGTTGACCGGAGGACGGAGTACCATCAGTTGAAATTAAAGGAAGCATACATCCAGAAAATATCATTTCGTACAAGATATGGGAATTATGAGATTGTTTTTATGTTGTTTGGGTTAACTTATGAACATGTTGTATTCATGGATCTTATGAATAGAATATTTCAGGAGTTCTTGGATAAGTTTGTAGTTGTGTTTATTTATGTCATTCTTGTATTTTTTAAAAGTAAGGAGGAGTATAAAAAACATCAAAGGGTTGTTTTTCAAACCATAAATGAAAATAAGATGTATGAAATATTAATAAAGTGTGTTTTTTTGGTTATAACCGATTTCTTTTCATGGGAATATTTTTGATAAGGATGGAATAACTATTAATCCTTCCAAAAAAAGAGTTTTATGAATAGCCACAACCTACAAATGATACATATTTTTTTCATAGATTAGTAGGTTATTGCTGATGGTTTTTTGAAATCATTGAATGGTTATCTATCCTACTAACTATGTTAACACGAAAAGGGGTTAAATTTATTTAGATATAATAAAATGATGTTTTTTTAGATAACTAAAGGGGGGATTGGGGAATGCTTTAGTTTTGGCTCTGCATTCTAGAAATAGTGATTTTATCATCTATAGTGATGATTATTTCAAGGGACATGGTTGTGTTATAATATATAACGATCAGGTAATTGATTATGCTTAAAGATAACTAAAAAATCATGAACTAAATTATCTCATAGGATTTTGAATTAGTATATTCTGGTTTTGATTGGAAAATTTGGAGGTATCACTTATATAGAGCCAAATGTCAAATATATACCGACTATAAAAGTTGGAAGGATATATTAAATCAAAAGGAATTAATCTTGAGGTATAGAATATGGATTGAACTGATAAATAATTTTGATTGCATGATCAATTACCATCCTAGAAAATCATACAATGTGGTGGATGCCATGAGTCGAAAACAACATTCATCATTAACCATGTTACTTTTGAAAGATAATCCCTTAATTAATGATTTGATGAATTTTTTATTATAAGTTGTTGGTGTATGAAATACCTATATTTTGATTCATGTTTCAATACATTAATAATTATCAAATAAAATTATGTTAGCATTGAAGGAAGACTATGAGCTAAAGAAAAAGGCAGAATTGGTTAAAATTGGTAATTTTTCAAAATTTAACCATGATAAATTTCATGTTTTACGATTTAGAAAATGATTGTGTGTACCTTATGATTCCCAGTTGAAGAAATATTTATTATTTGAAGGTAATAGTTTCCCATTTTTAGTTCATCCTAATATCATTAAGATATACAGAGACCTCTAGGAGTATTACTAGATAGATTAGATGAAATGAAATATTACATATTTTATCGTGAAATGTTTGACATGTCAACAGGTTAGAACAGAGCAGTAGTTACCAAAGGTGATGCGTCAACCCTTGAAAGTGCTAGAGTTGAAATGTAAAAATATATCCATGGATTTCATGTTAGGAATACCAAATAATTTAATAGGTAACAATGCAATTTGGGAGATTATTGACTGATTGAAAAAATCTACACATTTCCTTCCTATTTGAGATACAATGTATTTGGATCATCTTTCTCAACTGTACCTAAAAGAGATTGTCATGTTATATGGAGTTCCTCTTTCAATTATATCTGACCGTGATACCAGGTTCACATAAAATTTTTTGAAGGTTCTTTATAATTTTTTGGAATAGAATTTAATTAAAGTACATCTTTTCATCCCCAATTACATGGTCATACAGAACATATGATTCAGAATTTAGAGGATATTTTCAGAGCTTTTTAAATTAACTACCAGGGATGTTGGGATCAACATATTTCTTTGGTTGAGATTTCTTATAATAATAGTTTTCATTCCAGTATACATATATAACATTTTGAGGCATTGAATGGGTAATTTTATCGAACTTATGATTTTTGGGATGAACTCGGAGAAAGGAAGTTAATGGGACATGAATTAGTAGAGGAAGTGGTTGAGAAAGTGAGGATGATCTAACAACACATGAGGAAAACTCAAAGCAAGTATAAACGTTATACATACAAATGAGGACAGACTTTCTTTTGAGGTAGGTGATCATGTTTTTATTATACACTCACCATGGTATAGTGTTAGGCATTTTTGTAAGAATGTAAAGGTATGTCCACAGTTTATTGGACCTTATAAAATCTTATAGAAAGATGGACTGGTCCCCTTCCAAGTATCTCTACCTCTAAATTTATCTCAAGTACACAATCTATTTCATGTTTTATGGTCGATAAAGTATATTCGAGATTCAAATCATGTCTTGAGCCCACAAGCAGTTCAACTGGAAGAGATAATTTCATATGAAGAGAAACATATTCATATTTTTGATCGTAGAGAGAAAGTATTATAGAACAATGTATTCCACTAGGTAATGGTTTTGTGGATAAACCACATGATGGGATAAGCAACATATGAATCTGATAATTCTATGAGGGAAAGGTACCTAGACATATTTAATAAGTAAATAAGAAAATAAATATTGTGTGGATGTAATTTCTAGATGTTGGGGTGAATGTAACACTCCAAGGTTTTAAAAATAAATTGAGATGCAAGAAACACTGATTCTATTCACAATGAATCTTTTTTAAGTATATAGTTATAAAGTATCTGTTATACATAATTTTTCTGCTACTATGATTTAAATTTTGAAAAACAGACATACACGGTTGCGATCAATAATTTACTTGGAATCTGATGGGAAAAACATAATTTTTGGTGAATAGTGACATACCCTTATTAATAGTAATATGACCAAATGAACAGTTACCTCACCAATGGATGTATTTATAGTAATTTTTGAGACATTGATTAATTTTTCAAGGTATTATTAAATAATTTATAGTTTTAATATTTTTATTTTTTTTTAATAAATTATTAATTTATTTAAAATTTAATATTCACATATTCAAAAAATTATATTCAAATAATTTAGTTCATTTTTTAATTATAAACATCAAAAAATGGTTTGGGTAAATTTTTAGGATTTTTTGGAAATACTTGATTTTTTTGATGAGTAATGAAGTATGGTAAAATATTATATATAAAGATTATATGTCAAATAAATTATTCATAGCATCATGGATGATTTATAACACTTGGTTTGAACTCACATACTCTCTTTACTATTTTTGGTCACATGAATAAAAAATATTCATAGTCTTGAGCATAAATATTAAACTAATGATTAAAATAATGCAAAACCCATCCTCTCCTCCACTATAAATACCACACTCACCCCTCTTCCTCTCAAAACTATAAAGATTTTATAATTTCTTAAATTATAAAAAATATCCTTCCCAAGTCTATTCTCCATGCACGAGTCCTACTGGTCTCACTAGAATACCAAAACCAACAGTCATTAGAAGGACATCAATGAGAAGAGAACTAGAGGTAAAAATCCATTTTCATTTTCTTGTGTTTTTTAAATTACATTTATTTTCTTATAAACTCATACCTTACCATTATTCAAGAGTCATGAAAGATATAGAATCTTATATATTTTGGATTTTATCATATTTATGGAAAAATTACACAACTTACATCATCTCCACCCCTCTTATAAAAACAACGTTCGTAATGTGTCATTTTACCAAAATCATGGACGATGTGATTTCCATGTCCATTACTTCTTAAAAAAAATTTAAAACCATTTTATAATTTAAAAAATGTTTTAAATTATATTATAAACCCTTTTTATGTTCTATAATGATCTTATATGAATGAAATTAAATTATAAAATGAAACAAGTTCAAGATTATCAAAGAACCTCCAAAATGAACTAAACAGATATCCCTAAAGATTTATCTAATGATTTATCCTAACTACAATTAAAAAAAATTATTTATGTAATCAATGAATATTATGTAAAAATATGAATACCATTTCATTCAACTTCTATAATTTCATTTCAAGACCACAAGAATATAAAATATGATCCAACCATGGAAACCATGTAAAGTACGCACCTGAATCAATGGAAATAACCAAATATTATTAAAAATATTTGGAATAATGTTATAAAATTATTATATAAGGTGTTATAAAAATGAATATGTTACTTTATGATATCAATAAAACTATTTTAATCAGTATACTGAAGTTTTAAACATGTTTGAAGTAATAAGAACTTGAGGTAAGGGAATTCTTAACTCGATTTCCATTATTTGTGTTAACCTTCTACTTAATTGATTATATGGTTTTATGATATTTGGTTTATTGATATTTTTTATATTATTCTGTATCATGTGTATATGTAGTTTATACACATTTTCTGTTTTTTATATTCATTCTCATATCAATTATATTCTATTTGTAAGGGACATTTCATATAAAATCCTCTTTTAAACTTCTAGTTTTACAAAATGAAAACATAATTTTATTATGAAAGTACTCTTGTATGATGGTTATTTAATAGTTCATGGGAATTATTTATAATGAAAGGTGGGCCAATATATCCCTCTAATGTATTTTTCATGTTTAAGTTGGTGGTTTGATGTATGGTTACTCTAACTGTAACTATGATGGTTATACCATAACGTAGCAGTGATGGTTACATTGTAATGTACCTGTATGGGTTACAAATCATATGGTAGCCGTGAGAGTTAATATTTTAAGTAAGTAATTCTTCAAGATACCTTTATGGTTCTATTAAATTTCTTTATTATTTGGAAATCTCTTAGAAATATCATGTTTCACAAAGTAGGTATATCCGGGGGAGAAGTACGTCTTTGTGAAAATAATTTCATACGTTTACAAGAATTCATGGAATAATGTTTTCATTCTTTATTTTTATATCCCTTATTGAGAATTTTTTATCATCCCAAGTATTTAAATTTATTCATAGGTTGTATGAATGTGTATGAAAAATAAGGAAGTCATATTAAATATTATGAATATTTGTCAACGAAATCATATTTTATTTGAAATGTTTTATATTTTTGAAGAAATGGGTAATATTTTTTCGGTATCCACTATGTATTAATGTGGAATGTTATATATGTATTATGTCCCAAATATCTGAATCTATAAACTTTAAAAGATCTTAAATATGAAAAAAAGTGAGTTATTTACACAAATTCAAGACTATGTAATGTTTTATAGATGAGTCCTTATAAGAATGACCACATCGTGTGTCAGATTGATGTGCAGTTTATTAATACACATCATAAATGTTTTATGGATAATTTTACTAATATATAATATTAATCTAAGATGGTTTGATTGACATTGGATATTTTATGTGGGTTTTGAACTAAAATGATGCTTATATTAAATACATTCACTTTGATCCATAATGAACACATAATCTGTTAGATTGGTGTGCAATCAATTCCTATATTTGAAAAATATATCACGGATTGTTTTTATAAACTTTTAAAATAATTTGAGTTCTTTTTCTTTGTTTTGGGATATTATATTGGTTTTTAAACTAAAATGAATCTACTGTATTGAAATCATGTACTTTTAGTCATATCGACCACATCGTATGTTGTATTGATGTGATATTAATTCATACAAATAAAAAATGAAATATGGACATATTTTATAAATTTTGAAAACATTATTAGTTTGTTTTCTCAGTTTTGGATATTTTATGCGTGTTTTAAACAAAAATGAATCTTTTTTATTTAAAAACAAATTTTGAGTCATACTAAACACATCAGGTGATAGATTTATGTACGGTCAATTACTATAGGTAATAAAATAATCTTTCAAAAATTTTACTAAATAATGAAAAAAATCTTTGTTCAGTTTTGTCTATGTGATGTGTTTTAAACTAAAATGACAGTTTTATATTTAAAACACACACTTTGAGTCATATAGACCACATCGTGTGTCATATTGGTGTGTAGAAAAATTCCAACATTTCAAAAATAAATTATGGATCACTATAATGTAGTTTGAAAACAATCCGATCTCGTAGTTTTGTTTTTGATCATGCGACAGATGTTTTAAACATAAATAGAACTTTTATATTGAAAACATGAACTTATAGTTATACAAACTTTTTTGGGTTTGTAACTTATCTATGATTGATCCTTATATGTCAAAAATATATTATGGATAGTTTTCATATATTAGGAAAATAATCTTAGATAGTTTCATTCATTTTGGATACATGATGTGCAGTTTAAACTAAATTAAAGCTTTTATATTGAAAATACAAAGAGCGAGTCATACCAGACACATAAGGTGTCATGTTAATGTTAATTGGATTCCTAAAATTAAAAAATGAATTATGTACCATTTCACATATTATAAAAATAATTTGATCTTGTTTTCTTCATTTTTTCTATGCGAGGATTACTTTAAACTGAAATGACACTTGTATTTAAAACATTCACATTGAATCATATAGACCACATTATGTGTTAGATTGAGATGTGGTTAATTAGTAAATTTATGAAATATATTATGGACCATATTACTATATTTTGAAAACAACCCAAACTTATTTGATTGGTTTTTTCTATGTGATACTCATCTTAAAATAAAATGAAACTTCTATTTTGAAAACATGCACATCGAGCCATACTAACCATATACTCTATAAAAATGATGCGAGTTAATTTACTACACATCATAAATGATTTATAGATCACTATTCTAGTGTTTTAAAATAATTCACGATCATTTTCCATGTTTTGTTTATGTGATGCACGTTTTAAACAGAAACAGAATGTTTATATTGTATGTATGCACTTCGAGTCATATCGACCATATCGTATGTCAGATTTACATTTGGTTATTTCCCACTTATCAAAAATAAATTATGGATAATTTACCTAATTTGTGAAAGCCATTATTGTTTATTTTTTTCGTTTTGGCTATTTTATGTGTGTTTTAAAGAAGAATGACACGAATATTAAAAACTCACACTTCGAGCTATATCGACCACATTTTATGTCCGATTGATGTGCAGTAATTTAAATCACATGAAAATTTAATTATGTATCATTTTCATATATTTTGACAACAATACTTTCCCTTTTTTATTTTTTTGGAGATGTGACACGTGTTTTAAACTAAAATGAAAATTTATATTGAAAGCATTCACTTTGATTCAAATCGACGACATCGTTTATCAGATATCATTGCAGTCAATTTCTTTACGTCACAAATGAATTATGTATTTTATCCTAATGTTTGAAAATAATCTAAGATCGTTTTCTTTATTATGGTGATTTGATGTACGCTATAAACAAAAATGACATTTTTGTGTTGATAACTCATACTTTGAGTAAATCATAGCACATTAGTTGTTAGATTGATGTGCAGTCGATTCCTGTATGTGAAAAATTAATTATGGATTATTTTCCTATATATTTAAAATAATGAGAGGCCATTTGTGTAAGGACCCATAAATTCAAGGGGAATTTTTTCTTAATTTTCTTTGGAATTTTTACAAGAATGCAGTTTCTGAAGGCACCTGATTCCGAGGCCCGGTGTGCTCGGAATCATTTTTTTCGAAGTTTAGCTTGGGTACGTTCAATGAACGAACAAGAGGGTTTTCCTAACATTGGAACCGATGATCAGAATTGAAATCTGAGGGCACCGATGAAACCACAACGTCGGTAAATTCTTAGGAACACCTTTTTTGGTGTTGTGTTTGTTTGGGTGTGGTTATTAAAATTTTGGGTTAAGTAATGAATAAAATTAAATGGTGCAACCAATTTTATTTTTATTTATTGTACTTTAACCTAAGCTAAGTGGTTAGAGTGGGACCCCCTATATCCTACTCCACAAGGTAAGATATTTGTGGGGTGGGCCCACACGAGCCCCACCCTTTCATATTCCTTAACTCATATATAACTTGTAACCCACCAACACCCCCCTTTAAAAAAAGTCAACTCTTTAATTAATTAATTGATTAGGTTATTCAATTTAATTTTTTCTTGAATTCCATTTGAATTTCAAAATGTTTTGCTTGAGAAATAAAATAAGGCAAGGTTTATTTTATTATGGTGTTTTCATTGTGCGAGAAGCTTTGGGAAGAGGAAAGCTATAACTCTTGAAGAACTTTCTTTCTCCTTGAATAATGTGAAGAATGCACCGTCACAGACGAAGAACGCCGAATCCTCAGAGATCGACGCCACGGCGCCGTGTACCGAGACGCTGATAATTCTCTTCTCCATGTCGCTGAAGATGCTTATGGAGTCTTCTTCCGCAACATTCAATTCCGCAAAGAACCTTAATTCAACGATTTCATCGAGGTAGGGGTTGTTTTATTTTGTTCGTGAATACTTTCGTCACCGTGCATCGTTTCCTAATTTGGCTGCCTGATATCGCAATAACGGGAGGAGGTCGGACCGAACAAACACAGGCGACTCCCATCCCCCTTGATGCCTGAATTTTTTGTGACACGAGCAAAGGCAGCGCGGTGTCGTTGCACCATGTGGAAATAAAGAAGAGTGGGCGAAGAAGCGCAGCGCCGTCGCGCCGTACCTTTGATGTCAAACAAAGTCGCGGCGCCGTCGCGCCGCACCGGAGAACCTTGAAAAGGCCATGTTCGGAGTGGGGCCGCAGTGGAGGGGTGCAGAACCATTGCGCCATGCCGATCAGACAAGGTCGCGGCCTATGGCTGTGGTGGTGTGGGTGCGGCGGCTGGAATCGACGGCCGTCGGAGAAGGAGGGTGGGACCGCGGTGGTCCCACAGCGGCAGCAACCGGCCTGCCGGACCGGGTCGGCCGTTTCAGGGGGAGACCGGGGATTCATAACCCCCAGCTGGAAGAAGAGCATCCCCCATGTGGGGGGCAGTGGGTTGTCAAATAGGGGGGCAGCGCCCCTCCCCCCTTTCCGCTCAGCTGTTTCAGCCGAGCCACCTGGCCGCGTGGACCGCAAGCGCGCTCCAAGCCGGTACGGGCTGCGCCCACCAGGCTGAGCTGCGACCACCGGGCCGGGTTATGTCCTAGTGGGCCAGACTCAGACCCGGGTCGGGTCGAACTGGTTCGGGCCGACCCAGGGGCATCTCGGGCCGGGTCAATCCGTGCCCAAAACCCCCTTTCTCGGAGAGGTTTGTTCAAACGCCCGTAACATGGGTTACGGACCTCCGATCGATGCACCGTCAACTATGATGTGATACTTGGATCTAGAAGGTCATTTTGGTATATTACACTCAATGTTTTGGAGAATTTTGGGATTAGCCGGGTTGGTTTGAACACGAAACCAACCGGGCCCTCGGAGCGGAAATGCTTATAACTTGAGCTCCGGATGTCCGATTGACGTGTCGCCAGCTTTGTTGGATTTATATTGGTGAGGCAGACCTTTTGGATTACTCCTATCAAGGTTTTGACATTGTTGGAGTACGTCCGAGTTTGTTTTGATTTAAAAACCACCGGGCCCTTGGAAGGAAATAGCCAATAACTCTCAGACTCGGCGTCCGAATGACGCGCCGTCTATCACGTTGAGTTTCTGTTAACAATATGGAACTTTGGGATACATAAACTCCATAATTAGTGTCATTTTATGTATCATCCCCTTGGCTCGTGGAGCGGACCCTCCCCGAACGAGCTTGCTGTGTGCGGGAACCGTAGAGCTCGTTGCGTCTGCGACGACGATGAAGACTGTACGGGAATCCTCCATGGGTTCGATAGTGACGACTACAGCCCTCAGCGATCCTCTGTGGATTAGTGCTTACCAATATTGTGTGGATCAGATACTATGTGGGTCAGTGCTTAGCTGTCCTGTGTGGGCCAGCACATACCGATCATGTGTGGGTCAGATCCTGTGTGGGTCATATCCTGTGTGGGTCATTGCGGGGGTTAGTACCTATCGATCAAGTGTGGGTCATTTCGGTGGTTAGTACCTATCGATCCTGTGTGTTTCATTGTGGGGGTTAGTACCTGTTGATCCTTTGTGGGTCTGATGGCTTAGAAGAATCAGTGACTATATCTGATCATCTCTATCGTCTTACGAAGAAGTATACCTGTGTGAGCTGAGTCTTGACTTTCAATCCTATCTTCAATAAGATTGACTTGATATCCTGCGTGGAATACGTTATGCTTTTCTGTGTGGATTGGATTGCGAATTTCTATGTGGAATGGGTTATGTTTCCCTATGTGGAGTGGGTTGTACTTGGGCTCGAATGTTGGAGCCGAACTGGAATTGATGACTTAGGTATATGTATGGGAATATACCTAAGTAGTGTCAGATGTTGCTTCGTGATTGTATCTTTGCCTTGTGGATTATCCTTTGTGTATTCGGGAAGTCCTTCGGGGGTCTCGGGGTCCCTACTGGGTAGCTTATACTCTCCCCTACATGGGCTATACCCGCACCACGTTGTGTTGGATGCAAACGACGGATAGCGCTGATCATGGTGGATGCTTGTGGAAGAAGTCGGTACCTGGAGGTGGACCACGGGCGGAACGTACACGGAGCGGATGGTTGGACCCATGGACCTGAGGAGGCTATCTTTACCCACCCTACATGTGGGACTTCCAGTGGACGACTCGACGTTGCGTCTTTACTTTTCAGTTGTTGTACTTTCTTTCCAGTTGTACTTTACTTTCAGTTTCGGTTTGTATTCTGGCCCACTCACTTTTCTACACATACTATTGTACCCAGTTTTACATAGTGTTTACATCTGCTTGCTTACTTTATGGTGTTTTTTACTTTACAAAGGCAATTCCTTCCCTTTTTTCATCGTGAATTACAACTTAGTGCTAGTCGCCAACCCCTGGCCTATGGAAGGCGTGTTTGGGGTAGTCAGGGCACGGTCCCCGAGGATGGGTCATGACAAATTGGTATCAGAGGACTTCGGTTCTACCACAGAACTCAAGACTCTAATCTTTTTCTATGTGAAGCAATAGTTTTAATATTATTGAGTGTGGTTATCTGTCCAGGGAGTCCAATATTGGTGCGGCGGCCGATGTATCCGTACACTAGGACCCTAACTTCTGATTTCCGACTCAATGCATGAAAACATTGATTGCATGTGTGTTTCAAAGGTTTTCTTTGTGATTAATTTGTGTCATCTCACCAGGTATATTGTTTGACCGTGGAACACCTATTTATTTTCAGGATGGATCCACGACGGCAGCCAGCTTGGGTTCCGAGTTTTTGCGAGCCGATAGCCCACCGAGCGAAGAGGCCTTTGTGTAGGGCACTTTTTTAGCGGAGGAACTGGTGGTACCACTACCGGCCGAGCCACCGATGTTACCAGCCCAAACCGCTGATAGTTCACGTTTCTTTAGTGCACTTCATGAGTTTCAGCGTCAGAGACCGCCCAGGATCCGGGGGGAGATGGACCCTTAGGCAATCGAGGATTGGCTGGAGGCAGTTGTACGAGTTTTCCGATTAGTTGGGACACCAGCACACCTCATGGTGATCTTTACAGCGAGTCTCCTACACACGGAAGCAGGTAGATAGGGGAACTGGATGCTCCATGTGCACGATGAGGCATCACTCCTCTGGAAGGACTTTGAGAGCTTTCTTGCTGAGCCTACGCCAGCAGCGAGACCTACCGTAGGGTGGCACGTAGCAGAGTATTCTGCAGCTGGCAGTCGATAGATGACACATGGGTACAGGAAGACCAGACCATCAGGCGGACGACCTCAGGACACTGGCTCAGAGGTGCGGGGTACACAGCGCAGAGCCAGCCTTACGAGAGGCAGACTTTGCTACGCATGCGGCGTGCAGGGCCACATGGTTCGTGCCTGCCTGACATGCCATGTCGAGGAGCAGCAGACGGTTGAGGGGCCACCCAGGTAGAGGTAGAGGGTCGACCATGGCGGTCCGCAGGGAGTAGGCGGACGACACAGAAGAGTTGGCCGAGCAGCAGGTGGTGGTAGACGTTTTGAGGCTTCACCACCACCACCACAAGGTGTCCCACCCCTACCACAGGGAGCTGGCGGGCAAAGGCAGGCACAACTTCAGGCAGTGGAGGCCTACGACCACGGCGCGCCCGAGATGTTTCGAGGTACTATCTGTGTCTATTCCACCCTTTCTGCAGTTCTTATAGACACAGGAGCGAGTCATTCTTTCATTGCTGCTGCCCTTGTTCAGAGCTCGGAGATTCTGACGGAGCCGTTGGCTCGATCCTTACGGCTAGAGCCTTTTTACGGGAGTAGACTCGACGATTACGCACTGGTTCTGGCAGTGTGAGCTTACTCTAGGAGGCGAGAGATTCGGCTGGGATCTTCTTGTAGTGGCGTCAAGGCCTTACGACGTCATCTTCGGCATGGATTGGTTATCTACAGTCCATGCTCAGATCGACTACATTAGGCTCATGGTGTGATGTGTTCACACTGATAGGAGCAGGTTCGTCATCACCGGTGAGAAGGGAGACTTTGTAGCACATGATGTACTCATGCAGAGGAGAGGAAAACCCACCACTCATCAGTTGTCTAGCCTCATCCTAGGAGCAGTTGACGTGTGGAGCCCGAGATTACCTGCATTGGTGGATCAGTATTCGGACATTTTCTGTGACGACATTCTAGGACTACCTCCTCAGAGAGAGGTAGACATTTATATTGACCTGTAGCTCAGGACAACCCCGATATCCACTCCAGAATATCAGATGTCCCCCGCTGAGCTTCGAGAGCTACGGGTACATCTGGAGAACTTGCAGGGAAAGGGATTCATCCGACCAACTGTTTCACCCTAGGCTTCCCTGATCTTGTTCGCCAAGAAGGCGGACGGAATCTTGCGACTGTCTGTCGATTACCATCGCCTAAACCAGGTGACTGTGAGAAACAAGTATCCTCTACTGAGGATTGAAGAACTCTTCTATCAGCTCAAGGGAGAACGATTATTTTCAAAGATAGACCTCCGGTCATGCTATCATCAGCTCAGAGTTCGGGACAAGGACGTGCAGAAGACGGCCTTCAGGTGTCGGTATGGCCACATTGAGTTATTGGTTATGACATTCGATGTAACCAATGCTACAGCAGTATTCATGGGCCTCATGAATAGGATCATTCAGCCTTACCTCGATCGATTTGTCATGGTCTTCATCGACGACATTTTGATTTACTCGACCACTAAGGAGGAGCACGCCTACCACTTGCGGGTTGTACTAGACACAATCCGAGAGCACCCGCTTTATGGAATTCTCTCAAAGTGTTAGTTCTGGATACGTGAGGTCCACTTCATGGGACACATCATCTCTGAGGCGGGATTTGCGGTGGATCCTGCAAAGATCGTGGCAGTTCTAACTTGGGAGCCACCCAGGAGCGTGACAGAGGTGCGGTGTTTCTTGGGACTAGCTGGGTACTACCGGAGATTTGTGCCAGACTTCTCCAGATTTGCAGCACCACTATACGCTTTGATGATGAAGGGGAAACCCTTCGTGTGGTCAGACAGATGTCATAAGAGCTTCCAGATGCTGAGACAGAGATTGACCAGCAGACCTATCTTGAGGATACCACCGGAGGGAGTATGGTATATAGTTTACTGTGATGCATCAGGGACCAGACTCGGATATGTACTGATGCTGGAGCGGGCAGTGATCGCCTATGGATCATGTCAGTTGAGGTAGAATGAGCATAACTATGCTACCCATGACCTGGAGTTATCAGCAGTGGTCTTCGCTCTTAAGATGTGGCGACACTATCTGATGGGCGAGCGCTTTACAGTCTATTCTGACCACCAGAGTCTCGGGTACATCTTCTCGCAGATGGACCTGAACCTAAGACAGCGGCGATGGCTCAAGTTCCTCCAGGACTATGACTTTCATATAGTCTATACTCCTAGAAAGGGGAACGTAGTAGACGATGCTCTCAGGATGAGGATGGGCATTCAGCTACTTTGGGAGGTGATGGAGCAGCTAGCCGCTTTGCAGATATCCTTCGTGGATAGTGATGGAGCAGCCTTTCAACAGTCACTCATAGTCACCCCTCCACTTCTTCAGTGGGTTAGAGAGGAACAACATGGGTACGTTGACTATGAGACGTGGCATGCACATATATCTTCAAGACATGCACCTAATGGATTCTCTGTGGGAGGAGAGCATGACATTCTTTTCAGAGGACGTACCATGGTACCAGTTACTTTACAGGAGGAGGTACTGAGGGAGTTTCACACTTCCCCTTTAGCGGTACATCCAGGATTGGAAAATATGTACCAAGACCTCAGACGATAGCACTGGTGGCCGGGTATGAAGAAGGTTGTAGCAGATTTCGTTTCTCGATTCCTCACCTGCCAGAAGGTGAAGGCAGAGCACCAGGTACCAGCAGGCTTGGTACAACCCTTAGAGGTCCCAGAGTGGAAGTGGTATGAGATATCTATGTACTTCGTTACTGCACTTCCACTCACTTACAGAGGTCACAACTCCATTTGGGTGACTGTCGAACGACTCAGAAAGTCGGCCCACTTCTTACCCATCAGAGAGCAGGGCTCAGTGGAGAGCTTAGGGCACCTCTACATTCCGGAGATCGTACGGCTTCAGGGTGTTCCATCATCTATCATCTCTGATCTAGATACATGCTTTACTTCCTGGCTTTTGAAGGGGTTGCAGGAGGAATTCGGGATGCAGCTACATCTAAGCATAGCCTTTCAACCTCAGACGGATGGTCAGACGGAGATGACCATTCAAACTCTCGATAACATGATCCGCGCATGTGTCCTCGACTTTGGTCGCAGCTGGTGTAAGAACACGGACCTTCGTTCAGGTATGCTTTTCTGTTTTCTGGAGTTTTTAAAAAAATGGGTTTTCTGGAAAATTTCAAAGTACATGCCATGTACTTTCTGAGTACATGCCGTGTACTCTGTTTTGGCTCGAATCCGTGTGATGGCCATGTCCGGGCCACACACACGGTGTGTAAGGCTGAGGTTGAGGTTGGTTATTTCGGAGTACGGAAAAATTGAAGTACATGCCGTGTACTCCAAAATTACACACCGTGTACTTTTTTTTCATTAAACGGACTTGGGTCACGTCTAACCCCTATATTCATCTTCTTCAGTTTTCGACCGTCCGGGAGCGACCGTACAGCCGGATATTCGACGGGCGACCGCCCTGCCGTCTGTTCTCCGATTCGAGCACGGTCAGTTGCGTTGGAATTGCAGCGGTGAGTTCTTCGTTATACTTTAGCCTTGTTTCTTGATTCCTTCTAGTTTCCATGTTGTCGTGGGATGGATGTTTTGTGTGTTTTCTCAGATCTACGTCATTCTAAGGGGAATCTGTCATCTAGGTTCACGTATATCGATCTCCTAGGATCGAGGTAGGTGGTTTGTGCCTTTCTGTAGAATGTCTTTGAGTATTTTGTGAAAATTCCACCAATACCCTTGAATGGGGTATAGTATGTTTCCTATTTTTCCCTTGTTGCTTGCATGCATTGCTTGATTGCTTTAGTAGAGGTTATTGCTTGTGATTAGAGTATTTTTTTGTGTGGTCAATTTTCTTTTCCATGCCTACTTATAGGATTGTGGACTGTTGTTTTATTTTTCTGTTGATCCTTAGTCTATATCCATATAGTTCTTTAGGATTACTTGGATGATACATGAGTTACTGTGAGAACCTAGAGTAGTAGACCAAAGGGAGAATGGATGGAAGGGCTTCTCCAGAGTGTCTTTTAAATCACGAAGCGAGACCAAGTGGAGAATTGACGGAAGGGCTTCTCCAGAGTGTCTTTTAATGACGACACGGGCCACAGGGGGGATTGACATTGAGTACTTCCCCAGAGATCCTTTAGCACGATATGAGACTATAGGGGGAATTGAGGGTGAGTGATTCCCCAGAGAGTTTGCTTAATTACGTAGCTGAACCAGAGGGGTGAGACTGTGTGTGCCTCCAAGAGGGTTGCTTGTACTTAGAGGTTGAACCATTGGGGGTAGACTGTGAGAGAGACCTAGAGAGTTACCTGTTATATTTTTTTTGTTGACTGCTATACTTGTCAGAACTGTGGATTGTAGCTGTTTGCGCTTTTCTGTTTACTACTTCTTGTATTATTACTACCATATATATTCATTGACTATTAGGCACAAATATTTGGGTGATTGACTATTGGGATTGTATCTCACACCCTGTTTGGGTCATGCTTTTGGGACCAAGCAGACTATGTTGCTGCAGGCATAGAAAAGGGAAAGCGCCCTTCTACTTCAAGATCTTGACTGCACTAGGAGCTGGGGAGCATGGGACTGAGCCGTGGCTCGTGATGCTAAGGAGCTTTCTTTGTTTTTCTTTTGCACTTGGGTTCAGTTGTATTCCAGCACATTGTTGTGTTTTCTGTTTTCCATAGATACTTGTACCTACTACATTATTGTCATCATTGTTATATATCTGCATTGCTTCCACTGTTTGGTTTCAGTTGTTATGCATGTTGTTTACTGCTTCCACTTTTTATTGTTGTTTTTTACCTTGTATACCTTACCGAAAGAGGGAATAGTTTCCCCCACAGACTCACCAAGGCCCTCGCTGCTAGTCGACAACCTCTGCCGTTCGGGGAAATGTGCTTGAGATCATGTGGCAAACCGGGTACGAGGAACCAGTGGAGGGGCTCTGGACTCATGACTTTAAAAAGTGTTTTCAGAGGAGTTCATTTCTATTTTTTTACTGTTTGGAGACCATAGCCAGGGATAGGATGGATTTGGTACTTGGAGTTAAGATGTGCTCGGGAGTAGATAACCCTTGTACAGGGAAAGGCCATACTACCTCGTTAATTGTTGTTTTCTAGTTTTGAGTTTTATGTTTGATATGTTTTCACCTAGAATGATTCACATGACTTGTGCAGTTATTGTTTGGATATTTTGGTTCTATTTCTCTCGCAACCAGATGAGAGGAGGGTCTTCCATCTCATACATCATATAGGAACTTGTAGAAATCACATGTCATGCATTCTTACCACATCATCTAGGGTGCTTTAGCGATTGCAAGTAGTTGTGATAGACTTCGTGTAGATTATGCATGCTATTGTGATGGTTGTTCGATAGATTATCTTTTGTCGTGTTAGGAAGCTGTTGATTTTATCCTTGCTTAAAATGAACACCTATATTTGGTTCTTGAGGTGTTATGGGCCCTCACGGATCAGAATTTGGCACCTTTTCCCGTGTTTTAGTGTTTCTGGAATTATGCGCAGTTTCTGAGCTACTACAAAGAAAAACCCAGAATACATGGTGTGTACTTTTTGGATACATGCCATGTAGTTTTCAGGCCATGTCACTGACCGTGTGAGTTGAACACAGTGTCATAGGAGTAACATTGCGAACACGCCGTGTACCATTGGTATATGTCGTGTGAGTTTGGAGCCGTGTACCCGGCTGTGCCACTAACAACACGGGCCGGGGAAGCTCGGGTAGAACATGCTATGTCCGTAGGGAACATGCCGTGTAGTCCTGTCCAGGTGCCCGACCGTGTCACGAACAACACGGGCCGGCGTGACATTCTTTTGCACACGCTATGCTTGTTCGGAACACGCTGTGTAGTCTTACTCAGGTACCCGTCCCTGTCTCGAACAACACGGGACGGTGTCACCTTCGCCTATCCACGCCGTGCTTGTTCGAAGCATGCTGTGTAATTTCCAGCCGTGTAGACGGCCGTGTACTCAACAACATGGACCGCTGATGCCTCGTCTAGTGCATGTCATGTTTTATTCAAACACGCCGTGTAGTCTCGGGTTGAGTCGGACCGTGTGGGATATCCATGTGAGGAGACCCAGGTAGAGGAATTGTTTTCAAGCACACACCGTGTGTGGGGGTCAACACGCAGTGTAGTTTGAAGTGTACATGACTTGTAGGGTGAGAGTACATGCCCATGTCAGTGGTTTAAGTAGACACGCCGTGTAGTTTTATACACACCGTGTAGTCGTGTTTTGCAATCTTGTGTGTTTTCCCCTGTTCCCATTTTGTACTCTTGTGTTCTCTGTCCTTGTTTTCCTGATCTAGGGTGTTCTTTTGATCTTTCAGAGCAATGCCTCCCAGACATCCTCCGGTGGTACGTCTGTCGTCAGGTAGTTATCAGACGCCAGATAGGGCTGATCAGGGACTTCCTGTCGATCCCCCAGTCGAGCCAGCCATGGCACCAGTTGTTGTACCAGTTGCGGGCGCCGATGCGCAGTTTAGGGAGGGTTTCATGTGGATGATGCATGCCTTCGAGGGATCACCTCCTACTAACTTGTCTATGGAAGACTCGACGTGGGTCTTTCAGCAGCAGCATCCTCCCACGTTCTCAGGGGAGGGAGGACCTCAGGTTGCAGAGTCATGGCTGGAAGCCATGCTGACTATATTCGAGCATCTGGAGACGCCTCCAGAGAGGCGCATCAATCTCGCCACCTACATGCTCCGAGACTCCGACAAGAGGTGGTGGGACGTGATCTCACAGGCGGGTCAGCAGCAGGATATGACTTGGGAGGAGTTCCAGCATGTGTTTTACGACTACTTCTACCCGGATACCCTGATGTCCGATCGAGCCTAGGAGTTCATGAGCTTGGAGCAGGGTACTCTATCTGTCATGGATTATTCCTCTCGTTTCACTGAGCTGTAGCGTTTTACACCCTTTCGGGATGGGAGTGGGGTGTTCTTGGCGAGGAAGTTTGAGGATGGACTCTGGAGGGAGATTCGCTAATAGGTGAACATCTTCCCTCTGACACCATTACTTCCATCGTCAACTAGGAGCTGATTGCAGAACGCAATCTGAGAGACTCTGGGGCTGCGAGTCAGGGTGGTTCTGCTTTCAGAGCTAGCTTTCCTTCAGATAACAGCAAGAAGCATCGTAGGGAGCCCATGCGTGGTGATTTGAGGAAGCAAGATGCATCATCTGGAAACCAGGTGACATGCTACCAGTGATGCCGGACAGGGCACACGAGGCCGCAGTGCCAGAGAGAACCAGTGGAGTGCCGATCTTGCAGCAAGATGGTTCACCTTCAGTGTTTTTGCTAGGTTTTCTCACCAGCAACAGGTGACTGGGGTTCTTCCATGAATCCTCGTTTAGGAGCAGCCCCACCAGTCTCTCACCAGTCAGGGAAATGGAGTTCTTCCGGCCGTTCGGGCCAAGGTGAAGGTCGAGGCCATGGTGGTCAGCCACCAGTTCCTCACCACTAGCAGGGCGGTTCAGCTCAGAGTGGTCAGTATGGGGTGCAGGGCCGCAGTCCAGGCCAGTCTTTCTCCGTGGAGAATACTTATCATAAGCAGGATCTCGACCCTTCTACTATTCGAGGTATGATTTTAGTAACCTCATATTTATCTTCATCGCTTTTCGATATGGGGGCTACACATAGTTTTATCTCTGTTGCTGTTGTTGAGAACCTTGGACTCTACATCTTTTCTTCTGCTGACTTGTTGACACTAGACACACCCTTGGGGACGAGGACATATAGAGTACACTAGTGTAGGGAGTGCCCTCTTGAGGTTGTAGGGTAACGTTTCTTATGGGATATTTATGTCCTGGAGATGACAGGATATGATGTCATCCTTGGCATGGACTGGTTGATTCCCTTCTGGACAGTCATTGACTGCTATTTCCGCAGAGTCATTTTCATCTCACCAGAAGGTGAATTGTTCCATCATAGAGGTGAATGAGACGTTTGGGCGAGTCGGGCGGGACTCGGGCATCTTGGCCTAGGAGGGGTGACAACCCAGATTGCTAGTCTTTATCTGGATGACCAGGGGACTCCACAGTTGGAATTTTCTCCAGTGGTGGATCGCTTCAGGGATGTCTTTCTAAATGACTTTTCAGGTTTGCCTCCGGAGTGTGAGATAGACTTCTCTATTTAGCTCGTTCCAGGAGCGGCACCGGTGTCCATTCCTCCCTATAGTATGGCCACACCTGAGTTTCAGGAGCTCAAGAAGCAGTTGGAGGTGCTACATGCTAATGGTTTCATCCGACCCAGTAATTCTCCATGCGGTTCACCTATTCTGTTTGCGAAGAAGGCAGACTATACCCTTTGTCTTTATGTGGATTATCGAAAGCTAAACCAGTTGATGGTCAAGAACTGATATCCTTTGCTGCAGATTGATGACCTTTTTGATCATCTTTGAGGAGCCCGGGTGTTCTTCATGATCTACATGAGGTCAGGTTATCATCATTTGCATGTTAGACCATCAGATATACCTCTGACAGCCTTCAGGAGTAGGTACGGTCTTTACGAGTATACATTCACATTGTTCGGTCTCACAAACGCACCTGTAGTTTTCATGTCACTGATGAACCGAGTGTTCCATCCTTACATGGACTCCTTCATCGTGTTCTTCATGGACGATATATTGGTGTACTCTCACACTCGACATGACCATACCACCAATCTTGAGATCGTTCTGAGTACACTGAGAGAGCATCGACTTTATGCTAAAGTCCAGAAGTGCCACTTCTGGATGGATCAGATTCTCGTCTTGGGTCACGTCATCTCAGAGACAGGAGTATCTATGGACCTAGTGAAAGTGAGAGCTGTAGTTTCCTGGGAGCATCCAAAGAATGTTTTTGAGGTACAGAGCTTCCTAGGTCTGGAGGGATACTACAGACGCTTCATTCGGGACTTTTCCCATTTAGCAGCACCTTCGACAGGTCTAACCAAGAAGGGGGTGATGTTTTTATGGTCAGATTCTTGTGAGTCAGCCTTTTAGAAGCTGAAAGGGAGGTTGACGTCAGCACCGATACTAGTATTTCCAGAGCCAGGCAAGAGCTACAATGATTACTTTGATGCTTCATGTATCGGGCTGGGAGCTATGCTTATGTAGGAAGATGGAGTCGTTGCATATGGGTCTCGGCAACTGAGGCCACATGAGAGGAACTACCCTACACACGATCTGGAGTTGGCAGCTATTGTTCATGCTTTGCGCTGTTGGAGACAATATCTTCTGGGAGAGCACATTGTGGTCTTCACTGACCAGAAGAGTCTCAAGTATATCTTCACTCAGCGTGATATGAATCTGAGGTAGTGCAGGTGGGTTGAGCATCTACAGTCTTTTGACTTCGAGCTTGCCTATACGCCGGGAAAGGGCAATGTCGTGGCAGATGCGTTGAGCCGGAGAACTCAGATTTGGGAAGTTCAGGAGGCCAGTAGTTAGTGGAAGATAATGGCTATATTCTCTGAGATGCATCTGGAGGTTCATGACAGACGGGGATAGACATTTCTATCTTCTGTAGCTGTTACCTCCACGCTACTTGATCGGGTACGGATGAGGCAGCTATCAGACTCAGAAGGCTTAGTCCTGTGAGAGAGTGTGTCAGGAGGGGACCATCTTCCTGGATGGACAGTGGGAGAGGATGAGATCTTGTGTTTCTAAGGACGCGTATGGGTGACAGAAGACATATGCGAGGAACTGATGCGAGATTTCCATTCCTCAGCTTGGGAAGTTCATCCTGGCATCACCAAGATGTATCTGGATCTTCATCGCCAGTACTGGTGTCCAGGTATGAAGAAGGATGTTTCTGGTTTTTTCATGAGATGCTCTACTTGTCAGCAGGTGAAAGCAGAGCATCAGCGACCAGCAGGGATCTTACAGCAGTTACCCGTTCCAGAGTGGAAGTGGAACGATGTTGCGATGGACTTCGTGACCGGGTTTCCGAGATCATCTAGAGGGAACGATGCTGTTTGGGTTGTTGTCGACAGACATACGAAGGTTGCTCACTTATTACCGATCAAGGATACCTTTAGTGTCGATGATCTAGAACAACTTTAAATCAGAGAGATCGTTCGTCTGCATGGAGTTCTGTGCTCTATTGTTTCAGACAGAGATTCGTGCTTTACCTCTCGATTTTGGTAGGGACTTCAGAAGGCCTTGGGTACACATGTACTTTTGAGTACAGCATACCATCCCCAGACTGATGGCCAGTCCGAGCGCACGATCCAGGTGCTTGAGGATATGCTCCGAGCTTGCATCCTTGACATTGTATGTTCTTGGGAGAATCATATTTCTATGGTGGAGTTCGCCTACAATAACAGTTTTCAGGCGACCATCCAGATGGTTCCATACGAGGCTCTGTACGGTAGACCATGCCGATCACCCTTATGCTGGCTGGAGGCAGGAGAGGCAGCTTTGCTGGGACCCCATCTTTTTCAGGAAACTTCAGAGCAGATAGAGCTGATTCAGAAGAGGATGGCTATAGCGCAGTCTCGGCAGAAGTCTTATGCTGATCAGCGGAGATGACCTCTGGAGTTCAAGGTCGGTGATCAGGTTTTCCTACGTGTCACACCTAGGTTAGGACACAAGAGGATTCGAAGACAGGGTATGCTTTCACCACGGTACGTCGGGCCATTTGAGGTCTTGCAGAGAGTGGGGCCAGTCACCTATCGGTTGCAGCTAACTCAGAGGTATCAGGCCATGCACGACGTCTTCCACATCTCTCATCTCTGATGGTACTTTTTACACCCATCTCTCGTCTTTCAGCCCGAGGAAGTCGAGCTTGAAGCAGATGCGTCGTTCGGGGAGCATTCTATCCAGATTGTCAATCGTAGTACAAATGTTTTTCTTGGGAGGTCTGTTCCTCTAGTACAAGTGCTATGGCAACACGGGCGAGTACAGGACGAGACCTGGGAGAGGTAGGCCTATATACAATCGCAGTGGCTGGAGCTGTTTGGGGATCCTTCTTCTCCACCTCGTTAGGGAAATTCGGGGATGAATTTCTTTAAGGGGGAAGTTTGTAAATACTTGGACCATCGTTCAGGTATGTTTTTCTATTTTCTGGAGTTTTTATGAAAAATGGTTTTTCTGGAAATTTTCAAAGTACACGCCGTGTACTTTCTGAGTACACGTCGTGTACTCTGTTCTAGCTCGAAGCTGTGTGATGGCCGTGTCCGGGCCACACACACGGTGTGTAAGGCTGAGGTGGAGGCCGGTTATTTCGGAGTACGGAAAAATTGAAGTACACGCCATGTAATCCAAAAGTACACGCCGTGTACTTTTTTCATTAAACGTACCAGTGTCGCGTCTAACACTCATATCCATCTTCTTCTTCAATTTTCGACTGTCCAGGAGTGATTGTACGACCGGATCTTCGACGAGTGACCGCCCTGCCATCCGTTCTCCGATTCGAGCACGGTCAGTTGCGTTGGAATCGCAGTGATGAGTTCTTCCTTCTGATTTAGCCTTGTTTCTTGATTTCCCCTGGTTTCCAGTTGCCGTGGGATGAACGTTTTTTGCATTTTATCATATCTACGTCGTTCTAAGGGGAATATGTCGTCGAGGTTCACGTATATCGATCTCCTAGGATCAAGGTCGGTGGTTTGTGCCTTTCTGTAGAATGTCTTTGAGTATTTTTTGAAAATTCCACCAATACCCTTGAATGGGGTATTGTGTGTTACCTGGTTTTCCCCTATTTCTTGCCTGCTTTGCTTTATTTCATTAGTAGAGGTTATTTCTTGTAATTAGAGTATTTTTGTTTGTGATCGGTTTTCTTTTCCATGCCTAGTTATAGGATTGTGGGCTGTTGTTTTATTTTTCTGTTGATCCATAGTCGATAGCCAAGTAGTTATTGAGGATTACTTGGATGATACATGCGTTGAGCATGTTTAATTACCCAGGACTGTGAGATCCTAGAGTAGTAGACCAAAGGGAGAATTGACAGAATGGATTCTCCAGAGTGTCTTTTAAATCACAAAACGAGACCAAGTGGAGAATTGATGGAAGGGCTTCTCCAGAGTGTATTTTAATGATGACACGAGCCAGAGGGGGGATTGACGTTGAGTGCTTCCCCAGAGAGCCTTTAGCACGATACGAGACTATAGGGGGAATTGACGGTGAGTGCTTTCCTAGAGAGTCTGCTTAATTACGTAGCTGAACCAGATGGGTGAGACTGTGTGTGCCTCTCAGAGGGTTGCTTGTACTTAAAGGTTGAACCATAGGGGATAGACTGTGAGAGCTACTAAGAGGGTTACATGTTTTCTTTTTGTGTTGAATGTCATACTTGTTAGAACTGTGGATTGTAGTTGTTGGTGCTTTTATGTTTACTGATTATTGTTTTATTACTGCCATATATATTCATTGATTGTTAGGTACAAATATTTGGGTGATTGCCTACTGGGATTGTATCTCACACCCTGTTTGGGCCATGCTTTTGGGCCCAAGAAGACTATGTTGCTACAGGTATAGACAAGGGCAAGCACCCTTCTACTTCAGGATCATGACTACACTAGGAGCTGGGGAGCATGAGACCGAGCCATGGCTCGCGATGTTGAGGATCATTCTTTGTTTTTCTTTTGTACTTGGTTTCAGTTGTGTTCCAGCACGTTTTTGTGTTTGTTGTTTTCCATAGATACTTGTACCTGCTGCATTATTGTCATCATTGTTATATATATGAACTGCTTCCGCTGTTTGGTTTCAGTTGTTATGCATGTTGTTTACTGCTTCCACTGTTTATAGTTATTTCTTACCTTGTATACCTTACCGAATGAGGGCATCGTTTCCCCACCGACTCACCAAGGCCCTCGCTGGTAGTCGGCAACCTATGGCATTCGGGGAAACACGCTTGAGGTTATGTGGCGAACAGGGTACGGGGAACATGTGGAGGGGCTCCGGACTCGGGACGTTACAGCTTGGAGGACCACCTACCCTTGGCGGAGTTCGCGTACAACAACATCTACCACTCCACCATTGGGATGGCACCATACGAGGCATTGTATGTCCGACCTTATAGATCACCTTTGTGCTGGACAGACCCTGGGGAGTCAGCTCTTGTGGGACCGGAGATGGTCCAGGCCACGATAGAGAAATTCCAGGTCATCCAGGAGTGAATGAGGACTGCTCAGAGCCGGCAGAAGTCTTATGCTGATAGGAGACAGATACCACTAGAGTTTGAGGATTGCGACCACGTCTTCTTACAGGTCTCACATCGACGTAGATTACAGAGATTTGCCCGAGGCAGCAAGTTGTCTCCGCTCTTCATGGGACCATTTCAGGTCCTCATTAGGATTGGCGAGGTGGCTTATCGCATGGCTCTACTTCCTCAGTTGCACCGTGTGCACGATGACTTTCACGTATCTCAGCTGAGGAGATATGTGCATGACCCAACGCATATCATCCACCATGGGGATATGGACATTGATGAGGGGGCGACTTTTGCGGAGGTCCCAGTGGAGATCGAGGACCGATAGGAGCAGGTCTTACATGGACGGTCGATTCCTCTAGTGCGAATCAGGTGGTAGCACGGGAACCTCCAGAAGGGCACTTGGGAGCAGGAGGCTCAGATGCGTGCATAGTACCCACATTTATTTCCCATGTTTATGATGTATCTTTACGGGGACATAAAGCCCTGAGGTGGGAGTAATGTAAAGACCCGTAAAATTGAAGGGAAATTATTTCTTAATTTTCTTTGGGATTTTTACAAGAACGCAGTTTCTCACAGCACCTGATTCCGAGGCCTGGAGTGCCAGAATCATTTTTTTCGAAGTTTAGATCAGGTAATTTCAGTGAACGAACGAGCGGGTTTTCCTAACTTTTGAACTGGTGCTCGGAATCGAAATCCGAGGGCACCGACGAAACCGTAGCGCTGGTAATTGCTTAGGAACACCTTTTCTGGAGTTGCGTTCTCTTGGGTGTGGTTATTAATATTCTGGGTTAAGTAAAGAATAAAATAAAATGGTGCAACAAATTTTATTATTATTTATAGTAATTTGACATACTCTAAGTGGTTGGAGTGGGAGAACTATATCCTACTCCACTAGGTAGGATATTTTTGGGGTGGGGCCCACATGATCCCCACCCTTTCATACTCCTTATCTCTCATTTAACTTGTAACCCGTCCACACCCCCATTAAATGAAAGTCAACTCTTTAATTAATTAATTGATTAAGTTATTCAATTTAATTAATTCTTGAATTCAATTTGAATTTAAAAAGGTTTGGCTTGAGAAATAAATTAAGGAATGCCTTATTTTATTAGGGTGTTTTCTTTGTGCGAGAAACTTTGGGAAGAGGAAAGCTCTAACTCTTGGAGAACATTCTTCCTCCTTGAAGAACGCGAAGAACGCACCATCGCCGACGAAGAATGCTGAATCCTCGGAGATCGACGACGCGACGCAGTGTACCGCGACACTGGCGATTCTCTTCTCTGTGGCTTTGATGATGCTTACGAAGTCTTCTTCCGTGACGTTCAATTCCGCGATGAACCTTCAATCAACGATTTCATCGAGGTAGGGGTTGTTTTATTTTGTTCGTGAATACATTCGTCGCCATTCATCATTTCCTAATTTGGCCGGCTGTTATCACAATAACTGGAGGAGGTCGGACTGCATGAACATGGCCGACTCTCCTCCCCCTTGATGCTTGAATTTTTTGCAACACGAGCAAAGGCGGCGCGGTGCTGTTGCACCACGCGAAAATAATGAATAGTGGGCGAAGTAGAGCGGTGCCATCACGTCGGGCCATTGAAGTCGTAAAAACCCGCAGCCCCGTCATGCAGCACCGATCGGAAATGGCTGCAGCCTATGGCCGCGGTGGTGCGGGATCGGCGATCGGAATCACTGGCTGCCGGAGCGGGAGGGCGGGACCGCGGTGGTCCCATGGAGGCAGAAACCGACTGACCAGACTGGGCCGGCCGTTTTAGGGGGAGACCTGGGGTTCATAACCCCCAGCTGAAATAATAGCGACCCCCACATGGGGGATCCCAGGTTTTCAAACAGGGGGGCAGCACCCCCCTGCCTTCCGCAATGCCGTTTCGGCCGAACCGCCTGGCCGCGCGGACCGCACGCGCGCGCCAGGCCAGGCCGGGCTGCGTCGACTGTGCCAGGCTACTCCCACCAGGCTGGGCCACACCGTATTGGGACGGACCCGGACCTGGGTCGGGTCGCCCCGGTTCGGGCCGACCCAGGGGGGGTCTCAGGCCGGGTCGGTCCGTGCCCAAATCCCCCTTTCTCGGACAGGTTTGTTCAAACGCCTGTAACATGGGCTACAGAGCTCCGATCGATGCACCGTCAGCTGAGATGTGATCCTTGGATAGAGACGTTCGTTTTGGTATATTAAATTCATGGTTTATGAGAACTTTGGGATTGGCCGGGTTGGTTCGAACACAAAACCAACCGGGCCCTCGGAGCGGAAACACTTATAACTTGAGCTCCGGACCTCTGATTGATGTGCCGTCAACTTTGTTGGATTATTTATAGTAAGATGGACCTTTTTTATTACTCCGCTCGAGGTTTGGACATAGTTGGAGTACGGACGGGTTGGTTTGGACATAAAAACCAACTGGGCCCTTTGAGCGAAAAAGCCAGTAACTCTCCGACCGGGCGTCCGAATGACGTGTCGTCTATCACGTTGAGTTTTTATTAACAATATGGAACATTGGGATACATAAAATCCAGACTTCGTGTCAGTTTATGTATCAGCCCCTCGGCTCGTGGAGAGGACCCTCCCCGAACGAGCTTGCTGTGTGTGGGAACCATAGAGCTGGCTGCGACTGCGATGACGATGAAAACTGTACGGGAATCCTACGTTGGTTCGACAACAACAACTACAGAACTCAACGATCCTCTATGGAATAGTGCTTATCAATCCTATGTGGATCAGATCCTGTGTGGTTCAGCACTCAGCAGTCCTGTGTGGGCTAGCGCATATCGATCCTGTGTGGGTCAGATCATGTGTGGGTCATTGCAGGGGTTAGTACCTATCGATCTTGTGTAGGTAATTGCGGCGGTTAGTACCTGTCGATCATTTTTGGGTCATTTAGGGGGTTAGTACCTATCGATCCTATGTGGGTCTGTCGGCTTAGATGAATCAGGGACTATATCTGATCATCTCTATCATCTTACGAAGAAGTATACCTGTGTGAGATGGGTCTTGACTTTTAATCTTATCTTAGATAAGATTGTCTTGATATCATGTGTGGAATATGTTGTGCATTCCTGTGTGGATTGGGTTGCTAATTCCTATGTGGAATGGGTTATGTTTCCCTGTGTGGACTGCGTTGTACTTGGGCTCGGATGTTGGAGCCGAACTGGAATGAATGACTTAGTTATATGTATGGGGATATACCTAAGTAGTGTCAGATGTTACTTCATGATTGTATCTTTCCTTTGTGGATTATTCTTTGTGGATTCTGGGAGACCGTTGGGGGTCTCGGGGTCCCTACTGAGTAGCTTATACTCACCCCTACACGGGCTATGCCTGCACTACGTTGTGTTGGATGCAGACAACAGACAACATTGATCGTGGTGGAGGCTTGTGGAGTAAGTCGGTACCTGTAGGTGGACCACTGGGCGGGACATACACGGAGCGTACAGCTGGACCCATGGAGCTAAAGAGGATATATGTACCCACTCTTCAGGTGGGACTTCTAGTGGACGACTCGACGTTGCGACTTTACTTTTCAGTTGTTGTAAATTCTTTCCAGTTGTACTTTACTTTCATTTTGGGTTTTTATTCTGGCCCACTCACTTTACCGCACTTACTATTGTACCCAGTTTTACTTAGTGTTTACTTATGCTTTCTTACTCTATGGTGTTTGTTTACTTTACAAAGGCAATGCCTTCCATTTTTTCGGTAATTACGCCTTGGTGCTAGTCGCCATCCTCTGGCCTATGGAAGGCGGGCTTGTGGTAGTCACGGCATGGGCCCTGAGGATGGGTCGTGTAAATTTGTTCAAAAATTTCCATGTAACATGCTTTTTAGCTAAAATTTCAATTTTATATTGAAACCACGTACATCATGTCATACTAACATCATCATGTGTCAAATTGACATGTGGTTGATTCCTACACATGAAAATTGTATTATGGATTATTTTACTAATTTTTGAATACAATCAATGATGATTTTATAGGTTTTGGATACATGAAACATGTTTCCAACAAAAATGGCACTTTTAAATTGAGAACATGCACTTTGAGTCATACTGACCATATTATGTGACAGATTGATGTGTGGTCAATTACTATACATAAAAAATGACTTTTGTATCACTATTATAATGTATCAAAACATTTTAAATTTATCTTCTTTGTTTTGATCATGGGATGTGTGTTTTGAACTGATGTGTTTATTTGAAAAAATACATATCTCATAAAATTATAAGGATTTTAACTTAAAAAAGTAAATAAAATGATGAGAAAATTTACTTAATGAGTACTAGGAAGTAACCTATTCATGATGTCTATATACATTATGACACCATTTATTCTACCCATTTGTTACTAAAATATTGATTTCCCCCATTACACTTCTCCTTTTTAAATAGATCAAAAATAATATATACGAATTATGATTAAAAAGACTCACAACCCAAATATATTTCTAAAGTCAAAGCCCATAATATATAAAATACATAATAGGTAATGACTAAAATTTTATGTAGGAAAATATTCTGACACTATGTACACAACACAATAATCTTTAAACAAATTTACTTCCTTTTTTGACTATGTAGATTATTGGCAATCTTTATAGTAATGAAAAATTTAGAAAAAAATAATTAAGAATTTATTTTAGTGAAATTTTAATTTCCTTTGGAAATTAACTATTTTAGGATATAATTATTTTTAGGGTATATGAAATATTTTATAAAATTTCAAACATTATGTAAATACACTGTTGTTAACTTGTTTCAAACACAGAAGAAACTTTGAAAAAAATAAGTTGTTTTGAAAAATGTTTTGATAGTTAAATATTTATATATATACCTTTACCTATTTACATTTGAATTAATCCAAAGATTTCCTATTTTTATTCAGTGACCTCATACCATGGTTTAGCCTATATTTAGCGATCACCCAATCAGAACAAAATTCTTGGTAAAACTAAAAATGAAATATATAATTCAAATTTTAACTATAAAATGTTGATTTTATTACCATAAAAATTAAAAATACACATAAAGTGACATAAATTTGTTGGAACTACATGCATTGGATCCAAAAAATAAATATTTTGGGTATTTATATTCATTTCAATCAGCATCCAATTCTTCATAATAAAAATAAG
Source organism: Viscum album (assembly GCA_963277665.1). Classification (NCBI taxonomy): domain Eukaryota; kingdom Viridiplantae; phylum Streptophyta; class Magnoliopsida; order Santalales; family Viscaceae; genus Viscum; species Viscum album. The sequence continues at coordinate 833,668,901 of OY728142.1, read as the reverse complement.
TATTGAAAAAAATAAATATATATTTTAAATGATTAGATTACAAAGTTTTACCCTTGAATTTTAGGAATCAAAAGATTCTATCTTATTTTATTATCTTATCAAAATCCTCATTTATATAATAATTTTTTCTTATCTATTTCATTGAACACCAATAAAATCACATCCACATAAATGATATAGGCATTAATGGATCCAAACCTTACTTTATATTGTTTTAACTTTATACAGTAGTAATATAAATTCAAAAAAAAATATGGATAGTAATTTTCAATAATATAAATATTAGATTTTTTTTGGAAATATCTTTTATGAAAGTGTACCTTATGTATGTATTAATAATTGAGACTCCAAACCATTCAAACTTGATAATTTCATTTATACTCTTAAGACAAACCACGTCACTAATGATAGTTCCCATATATTTATTCTTCATATGGAACGTAGGACATATATACATATTTTAATGTGGTGTCTACAAGAAGTTTTAATAATAATATATGTTTTTGTTGAATTTTAATGGAGAAGGTACCACTGAAAGTTATTTTTGTTTTGTTGGTCGATTCCCTAGATTGTCTTGATCTAAACTTCGGTTTCCCCATCATTTTATCCATTTGTAATAACATAACTCACTTACGAACTTTGTTCATTAACTTTTACAAGGATTTAATTTGATATTTTAAGTAGATAACATATGTATACTTAGAATATTAGACAACTATGGTATGAGAGTTCCAATATCCTTATTGACTATCAGATTGTTCGGATCATCAAATGGAACACGCAACTGAGTACTGATCTCTTTCGCTAATTCAATCTTCGCTCACATGTGATCTTTAGGGAGTTTTTTATTATGCAGTGTGTCTAATAGAATATTATAAACCATAATCCCCACAAAAAGTAGGTGTATGGGTGTTGGTAGATAGAAATATCAATCAACATTACCCTATAAAATTTGAGTAATAAAAATTTACCAGAAGTTGTTTGAATCACATATAGGAGAATGTGTAATGAAAAAATTGATTAACTCAAGTATGGTATTTGGTTGATGGAAATGGATTACCTCAAAGCTAGTGGGGTTATTTGGTTGTTCATGTGCTGATCTTTGTTCCACTATCGATTCCATTGGTTCCATTCTCATATATTGGATTGAAAAAATAGACAAGACAATAATATCTTTCAATGCATCTATTTGAATCTATAATCCCTTCATTATTTGTTATGTAATTTATTTTGGGTTTTTCTTCTCAAAATAGGATCTAGGAGACACTCCAAAACCTACACCTATAATGCATCCATATTGTTCTAGACACTTTAAATTTACTAAAATTAGTTTTTTTATTCTGGTATGGTCATTCCCAATTCATGTGTCTAAAATATAAAAAAATATGAACATAAATACGCATTTTTATTTAATTCTATTATAAAAAATAATGAATTACTATAATTTAATAATTACACATGTTTCCCATACATATTTTTTACTTTCATCAACAAGTTTACAATCATTTACACGAGCCTCCTTCTATGGAACATGAAGTGGGATGGATGTGGTTTATGATTTTGATTAATTAATCGACATATAAAAAAAGGAACATATGTTGTTTCATTTAACATAATATTTTTATTATTGATTTAAAATACATAACATTTTATTCTCTAGTGAAGTGTACCCCATCATTGATTTGTGATAGGGGTATATTGGTTATAATGAATGTTATTTATTTTCATAAATCATTTAATTTTTCAAAAATTAAAATATTTGAATGAAATAGGACAAAATAAATAATTTTAAATTATATATCATTGACAAAAATGAACCTGAAATGATTTATCATCAGGAAAAATGATGAAATAATTCCACATTTCCTATATTATAACGTGTGAATAAGTAATAGGTGGGTGGAGATTTTGTTTCTCCTCATTATCCCTATGTTCAAAATGGGCAAGAAGTGTCTGGAATCCTCTATGTGATTTTTAGGAGCCATTAAGAAATATTTATTTCCAAAATAGTCAAAAATAAACAATCTTTTCAAGGTATAATGAAAATTATACCAAAATTTAATTGTATAATTTTTCATTTAAGTTGTGAAAGTATGTTTCAACATTACACTAATATCTTTCTAAAGGGTTTGCTTGATTATATGCTAGACATGACACATGAAACTATATCAATCAGCACATTCAACTTCATTATGACCACATCATAACTAATGATAATTGACTTGTTTGGGTCAACAAGTTTGCTACATTTATTCTTGACAACCTCAAATTTTATACCCTAACATCTTACCTTGATAATTTTAGTCGAAGTGTGATGCTACATTATTCATTTTTTTTCAACAAAATGGTATCGATCCCTTCATAATTCCTTAGTTTCAGCATCAACCAACTATTCTTCCCGGAGATTTGTAACATCATCCTTTGTAGAAGTTATTGTCTGCATGAGTAGTCAAATATTTAATTTAGATTATTTAAATATAGTAGAGAACACAAAATATTATTAGGAATATTATACTATATTAAAAATCACTTTAACTTACTCATTTTACTTTATTTTATTTAAAGGTTAAATGGATTTTTCTCCTCAATCAAGAATCCAAATCCCCACTCTGCGGTCCGCTATAATATTAAAGAAATTGTCTACATTGGTATTTTTATTTAATGATTGTAATATAAAAATGAATCGATGATCCCCAATTGAATTTACATCTTACCCTATATTAGTTTTAGTTTCTATAAGGACAATTGAATAATTATTGTTTTCTAAATCTATGACATAAAATAACTACCCAATTTGTGTTTCCTTTATGAATGGATCATCATTTCCCAATATCACACTGAAATTAACAATCATGGACCCCATTTTTTATACATTTAATTTACTTCAATTTTCATCTCATTTGATATAGAAAATCAACATGTGAAATATTTTATAATATAACTCTCAAATCTATTCGAAGATACTAATATCTGATATATTTTCATAAATTTTATTTATATATTTTGAACCAGATATGTGCACCATATCCTCCACAAACATAACACCACTATTTTTTATTGTAGTATATTCATTGTGTTATTTTTAACATAACATATAACTATTAATTTCAAAACTAGTGTAATATATAACATTTTTATTTGGTCCCCGGGCTTTCCATTGAAGTCGTTCAGAAATTGAATACATATTTTCAGAGAACTCCATATAAATATGATACTATAACTATCTTATAAACTCTTGATTTTTTTTTATTTGATATCCATACTTTATCCCTTGATAGTTGAAAATGTCTAATAATTTTGTTGTGGGATTCAATGTATGGATCCACATATAAACTATTATGAAGAATTTAATGGTGATCTTTCTCCCACTCCAGGATGGTAATTTTAATAACAACCCTACCATAAATTATGTTTTCTATAAGGAGTTCACTATGGAGAGACTTTGGAAGACTCATTCTAACAACATCTAACAGGTAATTGGTGGATAATTCAATAGCTTCTTCTAAAATATATCATTTTGAAACACAACCTTCTAAATGACTTTGATTTATGACATATCCATTCAAGATATTCATATATCGTTTAATGGGGAACATCCATATGTAATCAATATGATCTTATTGTTTAACCTATCTGACCTTGTTAACCAACAAGTGGTCCATTAAATCAAATATTTATGGTGAGAATAACATATCTGAATCATGTAATATTACTGTAACCTCCTTAATCACGATTTAAAATCTTTTCAACTCTATAAATTTATTGTATATGGATTTTCAAAGGAAGCAGAGTCTGCTTAATGTATGTCATACATTTTTAGATATAATTAAACCTAAAGTGATGACATTCAATTATTGCATCAAAACATGTTATTCGGGTGATGTTAGTCCCTATAACTTAAAATTATTCATTGAAAGTACATTATTAATATTCTATGAATACTCGTTTGAATGAATATACGATTAAAGAAAATGAAAAATTGGAAATATTCACATCTGAATAGAGTGTAATCTTTTAGAGGATAAAAATTCCAAATTTTACCCTTCATTGTTGATAAATCATTCCTTGTCCCCATGTCAATAATGTCCTTCCTAGCCTTTATGTCATATTTTAATTTCAATGAATATTTAGTAACGTTCTAATAACACTATCTAATACATTTTTTTCTAAATGCATGTTGGGACCACTTTGTGTACGAAGATTGTATTTGTCGTCAATAGTTGTCAATACTCGTCAAAATGAAGAAGGAGATGAAGAAGGACTAAAAAGTTAGTGGATATTGGCTAAAGTGAGGTTGCCTAGTGTTTTTTTATGGAATCATAACATTGTATTTCATACTTGATAAATTGTCTAAGAAGATCAATTCAGACAATTGTTGCACTGTTTATAAAGTTCCAAATTCATGTATCAAAGGTGATACATTGCCTGCAACATTGAAGGTGTTTGAAGAAGCCCCAACCCTCCACTTTTGGATAAATAGAGATAATTGGAGTCCCTTTCAATTAAAACTCCAAAAGTATTTGAGAATTTTAAGTGTGGATGAAATAAGTACTTTGGAATTCATATTCCAAAAAGAATGGATGAAACCAGACGATGCTTTTCTGATTTTTATTTCACAAATATCACATGTTTGGAGAACTTGTGGTGAAATCCGTATGAAGGACAGAGAGAATAAAGAAGTTTTTTTGGCAAAAAGAATTTCAAAATCAAACTATCCAAAAATAAAAAAGGAAAGAAAAATGCACACATATGACGGCGCGCAAGTGGCGGCATGCAAGTAATGGCATGCTAGTGTCGGCGCGCAAGTGTTGTAGAGGTGTCTAAGTCATATTTCAAATAACATTATTTCATAAATATGTCAAAGGAAAGAAAGTGGCGCGCAAGTATTGGCGCACAAGTGGTGGCGCGCAAGTGGTGGCGCACAAGTATAAGTAGTGTGAAAGTCCTATTTCAAAGATCATCCAATAAAAATATGACAAAGAAAATAAAGTGGCATGAAATTTAGAAAGTGTCATGCAAGTCTTGGCGCACATGTACATGTCGCGCGCAAGTCATATTCCAGCATCAACATACCCAAATATGAAAATGGAAAGAAAGTGGCGCGCTAGTGATGGATGGGAATGCAAGTGACGGAGCGGCGCGCAAGTGATGGAGTGGTGCGAATGTATTGGCGCACAAGTCTACGGCGTGCAAGTCACCAAAATTCCTATAAATAGACGACTAGACTCCACATTTTTTATGGCTTAACATTTAATAGAAAAAATTGAGCTCTGAACACGCAAGTGTAGAAAGCGGTGCACAAGCTGAAGTGGCGCGCAAGCTGAGGGTTATTTATAAGGCACGCAAGTGTTGCCGTGAAAGTGTTGGAATTCAAGTATTTCCGCACAAGTATTTCCGTGCATGTATTGCTTTTCAAGTATTTCCGGGAAAGTATTGTCGCGCAAGTATTGCCGAGCAGGTTTTGGCACACATGTTGTTATAGGTGCGCAAGCGAATAGTGTGTTTATGCCAAAGTTGGCATGAAAGTTGTGAGTTGTGCACAATAGTGGCGCGCAAGTAGTGATTAGCACACAAGTAGGTGGTGCGCAAGATGGGTGGCACACAAGCAGGGTGGCGCACAAGCTGGGTGTCGCACAAGTAAGGATTGGCGCATAAGATAGGAGTTGTTCTCGAAGTTCTTACCAGCTTCTGTTCAATTGTTATGATGCTAAGTTGATCTAGACTTCATTGTTTTTACAATCACAAAAAGAACTTGTGATTCTATCAAGAATAAGAAGAAGGAGAGCTCGATGCATATGGTTTTGCACTGAAAGAAAACTTTTGATGAAGAGTAGGTTTCAGTGCAGTTGGTTTTGCATTGAAGAAGCATAAAAAAGATGAAAAGTGTGCAGTTTACAGTTTTGCTGCAAAGAGAGAAGAGAAAAAGAACAAGAAGAACGTAAAAAAAGTGAGAAGAAGTTTTAGTACAGTTGTTTGTTTCACTAAGAAAAAGAAAGAAGAAGTCTAATGCAGTTTGTGTTGCACTAGAAAAGAATATAAGGAAAGAAGGAAGAATTTCATGCCTAATACTTTGCAAGTAATAAAGTGATGATCACTGAAGAAGATCAAGAGAAGAACCAAAAATTTGAAAACGGAAGAAGACTGTCTCTATATGCAGTATAAAGAACTAGCTAGGCGCTGAATGTTGTGCTAGGTCATCACCAGTCTAGGGAAGAGGATTGTTTACCACCCCCTCCAAAGTGTAGGGACTCACACTGGAATATTGGGCTAGGTCATCACCAGTCCAGGGAAGAGGACTATTTCTCACCCCCTCTAATGTGTAGGGACTCACACTGGATAGAGGACTGTTTTCCTAGCCACTCAATTGTAACATCATATCACATTATAGTGTAGAATCTATGCATTGTTATCCCCCATGCATGGAAGGGACGTAGCTACTCTAATTTAGTGGTGAACCTTGTAAAAGTATCTTGGGAATATTTTTACTGATTTCTATTATTGCATGCAACATGGAAAAGAGAATAAGATAATCAATATCCTAACAGGTCAATAGGTACATGGATAAAAGTTGAAATTCATTTTAAAAGTCCCCAACAATGATTCACCCCCCTATCAGTGTTATGTATATCCCAAACTGGTCCTCTCAATTGGAATTAGTGGGACAAGTTCACCTCTGTTGGATTTTCTATAATGAAGTTATTCTCTTTTGAAGATTTTAGTTTATTTCCTGATTCAACAATGAAGAGTAGTGTTGGTGAAGATTCAGTTACATTTAATCAGAAGGCTACATCTACCAAGACCATCATGAACAGAAAAAACAATGAGAAGAGTATGTTGAAGAAGAATTCCATCTTATCTGAAGAAGTGGAAGCACCTAGTTTTCCATATCTAGCTGATATTGAAGACACACCAGACATTTAAGGTAATGATAAGGTGGATCATGTACCCACCTTGAATATGGAACACTTTCATACTTCAACTTATCAATAGGTATGTGTTAGTACATTTTTAAATTATTCTCCTGATGAAAATCCTAGAACAAGTGGTGATGATCAATCGACAACCTCTCAAGAAATATCAGTTGATAGATTAAGAATGATTATGCCCGGTATTCCTGAAGAAAGTAAATCCCTGGATTGTGGAGTTTTTCAGTGCATGCAGGAAAATATCACTCAGTTGGAATAGGAAATTGATGTTTTGGAGAAAGGCTTTCAAGAAAAATTGTCGAATGTCTAAAGCTCTCCAGGTATGTTGGAGCCTTTGAAGAAACAAAGAGGGGATTTTAAGAACGTTCTTCCAAGTAGATCAAATATGATGAAGAAAAGGAGGGAGTCAACCAGGCTTTTGAAGAGAAGATCCATGCACTTGAAGATGAGCTGAAAAGGGGAAATGAAGTCAAGAAGTTAAATTTGGAAGATATCTCCAAGAAGATCAATGAACATGAATCTTTGTTACAAATCAAAGTAAAGATGCATGAAGATGAATTTGGAATATTGAATAAGTCTTGTGAATATAAGATGACTATGACTGAAGTCCAAAAGATCATCCTCAATATGAGATGTCTAGTGTTGGAATATTAGTTTACCAATCTTGAGAAGACACATATTGAGTCTTCACAAAAGAAGGAAACAATTGCTGCTAGTAACTAATGTTCACTGGAGGATTCTACTATCAAAAGACCTCAAAAATTTGATAAGAATATCATGAATTCACTAATTGATCCATCACAAGCAGCTGAGAATGTAATGGTGTCTTCCACACCAACTTGTATAAATGTTTCTAAAATTTATTCTACAAAAAGTTTAGGTTGGATGAACAATTCAAATCATGTTTGGATGAAGAAAAGTGAGATGAAGCCTATCACCATGGATAGGGGAATGAGTGTGGAAGATAGATCCCCATAGATTGCACAACATACCAAGAAGAAGACTCAGCAACCTTATTAAGAAGATGATAAGAAGTCAAGGTTTGTTTGTCAATGCTGGTGCTGCAATAGGTTTGGGCATTGTGCACAGGATTTTTGGTACAATCCCTTAAATGTAAAAGCACAGAGAAAACCCATCTCAAGGGGGAGAAATCCAGAGAAGAAGAAGAAACATCCACAAATACAAAAGCATTTGTATACATCAAAATGATTTGGAATGTTAGATAACATCTTTTATGTACGCAATAGGAGTGGTCATATGAATGGTGCATGTTCAGATAGGAAAATAAGACCACAGAAGCTGAGTAATAATGAATAAGAATCCTTGGAAAAGAATCAAATAAATAATATTAAAAAAAATTCAACCAGAAAGATTTCAAGAAGGAAATATGAGAAGTCCATGGATTCTAAATCCATGAAGGTGAAGGGTGGTGCATCCAAAATAACTACTAATAAGGAATCCACTCAGAAGAATCCATGTAGAATATCCAATCATGATGCCTCATTCCCTATTGATATTTTGGTTATTTGGCCAGAAGATTTGGAAAGAATGAGAAAGATGGAAGATGCACAGGATAAAACTTGTGCTAAAAGAAAAAAAGAAGATTCAACATGAATAAAAGGAATTTCTGTCTGTGAGGTGCAACAAGTTTGGTCATACTATTAAAAGATGCTTTGAATTTACTCCATCCCAACAAGAATTCCTAAAAAAGATGAAAGTTCCACCAAGAGATTCAAGTTCTTTGAACACCCCTGGAGAAAGAATATTCACACACATAAAATGGAAGAAATAGTGAAGTCCACGCAATCACAGTCAACATTCAAGATCAGTTGTGAAAGTGTAAGGAATGGAGCATTTGGGTTGAGAAGAACATCTCAAACATGTTGTTCACATTGATGGAGAAAAAAAGGATCCACCTTTTTCCATTTAATATTTTTGTATTTTATTTTTTATTATCAAACAAGGAATTGAAGTTGAAGTAAGATCTCAGGTGGAAAACCTGGGATTTAGTGAGAAGAAGTGTCCTCTTAAGGGGGAGACACATGAAGAAGATGTCAGAGTCATTATCTCAATCAGTATCAACATCAGTTTTTATAAAATACAATTACCTTGAAGATTTTCTGAAGATCATGTCATTGGAAAAGGTATGTGATTTCCTAATCTCAAATCCTTGGTTACTGAAAATAAATATATTTTTATAAAGGGGGAGTAACTAGGTCAATCAGTGACATAAGAAGAATGAAAGTTCCCTAATTCCACTTATCCTGCTAATTGCTCTTTAATTTTTTTGATCCTTGTGTCAAAGTGAGTGCAGGAATTTTAGGATTGATTATTTCCTATCAGATTCAATATCATTGTCTGGGAATGAAAGTGGAAAACCCAAGAAGACAAGTGTAGGAGATCTCATCTCATGAGGTATCACGATCAGTGGATAATGGAAAAAATTGTTGTCTAAATCAAATTGTCTTGTTTTCTACATTGATAATTGCTCAAGTAGACATAGAGTGAAATGATTGATGGAAAACTGCATAAGTAAGGGCTGATACCCTCTCATCCGTGAACATTGTATTTCTTGTTAGTAAGGGAGAGAGAAAGTGAAATGAATGTTTGAATTGAAATCGGAAGAGAAACAACTAAAGGGGGATATAAGAGTCTTATTTTGACATTGACTCATTCATTTGAGGAGACTTTGTGGAATTGACAACAAAATACAATGGGGGAGATTGTTGGGTTCACTTTTTGTGTGGAGATTTTATCAGCTGTCAATAATTGTCAATAATTGTCAAAATGAAGAAGGAGACGAAGAAGGACTAAAAATTTTGTGGAGTTTGGATAAAGTGAGGTTGCCTAGAGAATTTTTATGGAATCATAGCATTGGATTTCATACTTGAGAAAATCTCTAAGAAGATCAATTCGTACGATTGTTGCATTGTTCTTAAATTTCCAAATACATGTATTAAAGGTGATACATTGTCTGCAATATTAAAGGTGTTTAAAGAATCCTCAAGACTCCACTTTTGGATGAAGAGGGATGATTGGAGTTCATTGAAATTAACACTCCAAAAGTATATGAGAATTTGAAGTGAGGATTAAAGAAGTACTTTGCAATTCATATTCCAAAAAAATGGATGAAACTAGACGATGCTTTGTAGATTTTTATTTCACAAATATCACAAGTTTGGAGAACTTGTGGTGAAATACGTATGAAGGATAGAGGGAAAGTAAAGAAGTGTTTTTGGAAAAACACATTTCAAAATCATACTATCCAAAAATGAAAAAGGCAAGAAGAAGGCGCACAAGTGGAAGCCCATAAGTGGCGGCGCGAAAGTAACGACGCACAAGTGTCAGCATGCAAGTGTTGTAGAGGTGTGCAAGTCATATTTAAAATAGCATTATTTCATAAATATGGAAAAGGAAAGAAAGTGGGGTGCAAGTTTTTGCGCGCAAGTGGTGGCACGCAAGTGGTGGCACGCTAGTGGTGGCGTGTAAGTATAAGTGGCACGCTAGTCCTATTTCAAAGATCATCCAATAAAAATATAACAAAGGGAATAAAGTGTCACACAATTTAGAAAGTCTCACTCATGTCTTGGAACTCATGTACATGTTGCGTGCACGTCATATTCCAAAATTATCATATCAAAATATGACAAAGAAAAGAAAGTGTCACGCTAGTGATGGAAGGGCGCACAAGTGATGGGGTGGCGTGCAAGTGATGGAGCTACACACAAGTATTGGCACAAAAATTTAGGGTGCACAAGTCACTAAAATGTCTATAAATGGATGACTAGCCTCCTCATTTTTTAAGGCTCAAAACTTAAGAGAGAAAAATTGAGCTCTGAATGCGCAAGTGTAGAAAGCGGCACACAAGATGAAGTGGCGCGCAAGCTAAGGGTTATTTATAAGGTGCAAAATTGTTGTCGTGCAAGTGTTTCCACACAATTATCGCCTCTCAAGTATTGCTGCGCAAGTATTTCCATGCAAGTATTTCCGCGCAAGTATTCTCGCACAAGTATTGCCATGCAAGTATTGTCGCGCAGGTTTTGGCATGCAAGTTGTTTGAGGTTTGCAAGCGAAGAGTGTGTTTAAGCCAAATGTGGTGCACAATTTGTGAGCTGTTCACAATAGTGGCATGCAAGTAGTGAGTGGTGCAGAAGCCGGTGTCACGCAAGCTAGGTGGCGTGCAAGCAGGGTGGCGCGCAAGCTGGGAGTAGCGCAAGATGTGTGGCGAGTAAGTAAAGATTGTCACATAAGCTTTGAGTTGTTCTAAAAGTTTTTACTATCTTTTGTTCAACTGTGATGATGCTATGTAAATCTATAATTCATTGTTTTTACAAGAAAAAAGTGAAATTGTGATTCTAGAAATAAGTATAAGAAGAAGATCTCGGTGCATATGGGTTTTCACTAAAAGAAAACGTGTGAAGAAGAGTTGGTTTTAGTGCTGCTACTTTTACATTGAAAAAGCATAAGAAGAAGAAGAGTGTGAACTTTACAGGTTTTCCGCACAGAGAAGAGAAAAATAAGAAGAAGAAAAGACCAAGAAGAGAGAATAAGTTTTACTACAATTGGTTGTTGCACTATGAAAAAGAAGGAAGAAGTCTAATGCAGTTGGTGTTTCACTAGAAAAGAATTGATGGAATGAAGGAAGAATTTCTTTCCTACTGCTTTTCAAGTAATCGAGTAAAGAGCACTGAATAAGATCAATAGAAGATCCAACCTTTTGATGAAGGAAGAATACTTTCTCCATCAGCAGTATAATGAACCAGCTAGACGCTGCAAGTTGGGCTAGGTCCTCACCTGTCCAGGGAAGAGGATTGTTTCCTGACCCCTCCAAAGTGTAGGGACTCACATTGGAAGGTTGGGCTAGGTCATCACCAGTCCAAGAAAGAGGATTGTTTCCCACCACCATATAAAGTGTAAGGACTCACACTGGCTAAGGGATTGTTTTCATAGCCACTCCATTGTAACAACATATCACATTATAGTGGAGAATCCATGCACTGGTCAGCCCCGTGCATGGAAAGCACGTATCTACTCTTATTAAGTGGTGAACCTTGTTAAAATATCATGTGCATATTTTTACTTCTTTTTATTGTTTCATGAAATAGGGAAAGAAGAATAAGAGAATCAATATCCTAACAGGTCAAGAGGTACAAGAATAAAAGTTCAAATTCGTTTTAAAAGTCCATAACACTGACTCACCCCCCCTCTCAGTGTTAGGTATATCCCAAACTGGTCATCTCAATGCATGATATCAATAAAATGTTTTACATAAAAATAATTCCAATATAGAAATTCAAATAAAATTGGTCTATTTTTTCAACATGATTTCATATATTATTTCAAAAATGGTCTAAAAAAAGTGTCAATTTCTTATACATTAGAAAATTGTTGATCACCCATTAGTGGAGACTGTTTTTTACATTGTTAATTATTACCAACAATCGATATGATCAATGATTTGTATTTCTGTTGTATCTGTAAAAAAATTTGACTTCCTCAAAACATAGTCTTTGACGACTTTTTTAACCAAAATGAGTATGTTCTTTCTTTATAAATTGGACTCCCCAACATTCCTCTAATTCTATAGCCTGAAAAATTTCTATAATCAAGAAAGTATTTTATTTTCCAAAAGAACATGGACCATAATGTGAATTATTCAATTCTATGAGCATCATACATTGTAACACTTTTATCTTAAATATGTTTCAGATATTAAATAATTAGAACAAAATTGACATTAATATGATTACTTGGTTATTATAGTCTAGATATATGTAGATAAAAAATAATATATCTTCACTTCATGCATAACCGTGGAGGCACGTTATAATTTAACAAAATAACTAGCCATGTAATGTGAGTACTACTATGTAAAAAATGATTTATCACATCTATATATTACAAAAGGTAATGGTTTCTCATCTCTTTTCCAAAATCTGGATACCCATAAGAGAGTCTTCTGGAAGACATAATTTCCTATATATAATTTTTGTGTTGGTATTCCGTGTCAACTATCTTATGGTTTCTTAATATTTATATAGTATTTTAAACTTTTGATTGTTTTGAATGTACAATATATATTTTTAAGGACATGATTCATCTTTACTATATCGATCCACACAAATAATGGGGAATTTTTTGAGCGATTCATTTTCCTTGTGAAACAATATAAAATAATTTGGACAAGAACTTTTTAGAGATCATTCCCATTGAATGTAGATTTCATTTTTTTCATATGTTAGACAAGAAATATTATTTTATTTTTTATAGGATATAATTCAGGAGACCAAGTAGTTCTATAAAGCTGTTGTTGCTCCATTTGCTTCTAATTTTAAAATTTTATAACCTTAACAAAGATAAAAATGTTGGGTATTTAATATAACAGGTTTGCAATGTTCTTTTAACACAAATATTTAAATTCTACAAAAACATTAGAAAATCATGAAGATCATATTTAATTTCCATTTTCGTTTCTTTTATAAGGTCTCTAACATCATTTAAACTAGTATCCATATCAAATGGCCCATAAACCATATTTTCATCCAAATTGGTCACTACAATTAGTTTTTACCCTTGTTTAGTCCATGATATATAAATCAGATCTATTCCATGAAAGATGAAATGTTATTTAAACTCTTTGTGACTAATTTTTCTTGTATAAAAACAATGTAAATGTAGAAAAAGGATTGCAGTAGGGTCATATTCATTCCCTATTTGAAACTGGATGAACCTTGTAACTCTATCTTTATACAATTCATATGATTATCATGCATCCCTTTTCGATTCATATTCATTTTATTAGTTTCATAAAATACTCATCTAGTATAAAAAAATAAATACATATAAGATATTCTTAATCAAAGGTCAATTATATAAATATTTCTCATAAGTGGAACCCAACATTTGAATGTTATCAGTTTTGAATCCTAAAAAGTTATCATTTTATAAAAGGTTGATAGGAAAAAACAACTTGGGGTAAACATTTGTATGTTGGTCTTGGTTATCAATTTTATGTTATCTAAGAAAGAAAGTTGTTAATAATTATGCAGGTAAACATAATTCATTTATTATTTGATAAAATTATGCCTGTGGATGTTCTTATTCATTCCTATCATTTAATTGTGACATGGATTTCTAAATTTGTGCAAAAAAATATTTCCATATAACATATAAGGACATGTATTCACTGGATTTTTACATAGGCATATGGTGCTTTCGATTTCATTAATTGAATGGATGAAATTCTTATTGACGATAGAAGTAAAGTTAGATTCCATGTTATTATATTTTTTTACAGATTATTTTAGACCATTTAATATAGAAACATATAAAATTATATTTGTAATATATCCCATATATGAACCCCTATTTTATTATATTTATCAATATTAGGTATATTCTATTAGGTCATAATATAAAAAGTTACATAGGGGGTGAATTGTGTCATTTCAAAAATATTCTGGGATTCTGCCTTTTGAAACACACTATGATTCATACAGATATATAGTGTTTAATTCTATAAAAATAATATCCAGTTGTTAAAAATAAATAATGAACATAGTTTTTATAGTGGGTTTGGGTACAAGGATCCCCTATTCCACTATACCAATCACTCTCTCTGTAAGCCTGATAAATTTAACTAGAATGGTCCTCTTATTATAATATGATGAACTCACAACAGAGTGCATACAGTTGAAACCATTACAACAAAACTAATAAAAAGTCATCTAGTTCTATAATAGAGAACCGATTATCCATATCTTATATCGAGAAGCTAATACTTAACCACAACTAGTACGAGCAGTTGATAACTCTAATAAATGAAAATATTTTTATTTATTCATTCAGATTGTTCTTTAGAGTTGTAGTTGTAACAACTAAAAATTGATGGATCTTCTTATTTTGAAAATAATATCTTCAAGAATGAGATATTCTGAAGTGATCCATTTTGAAAAATTATCTTCACTAAGGTAGAAACTAAATAGAAGTAATAATCTTATAGTAGTAAAAGATTGATCTTGTACATCTCCAAAGTATAGCATCTTTAAGAATAGATGGTTCATTGTAGTAGCACTATAAACGATAATATCAATAATATAGTCACATATGTGAATTTTTTATCACACACATACTTTTGAAGAGATACTCTGAATAATTATATAGAATAGATATCTTGATTCGATATTCCATATCCATAAAATAGCATGATTGATCTTATAAATTCAAATTCCAGTTGACCTGGGGAGCCGTAACTTCCCTTAAGAACAAGAGTGATTTTCTTTGATGAATATGGTTCTTTGAAACAATCATAATGATCCTTCAATTGATCTTAAATTATGACTTGAACCTTGCTGTAATCTCGGATTGAAAACAAGGATTAAAAAACATTGTCGTTGTGAACAAAACATAGGGTTTAATTGCCTATGGTTGGGTTCCTTAATGTAGCATAGGTTTACTATAAATGTTTGGTTTCTTAAACTTAATTTCATCTTCATGTAATTTTGGAAAAAAATATAGCCTAGGGATGATAATCCACACAATCAAATTTTTTTCATATGATCCCAAACGTAGCATTGATTAACCATAGATTTAAATTCAAGGATGTAGGGTTCATGAATAGTAATCCCAACTTCCAATGTAGGTTTTATGATCCAAACGAAAAATATTTAGCATAATGTATGATTTATATGATATTAAAGTGATTCACTTTTCCATCATAACATATGTTTGATACCATACGAAAACGTTTCAATTTTCTAACGTAACATATATTTGATACCATACACAGGCATTTCAATTTTCTAGTGTAATGTAGAGTTTTAAAACAGTGTTTCTAGAGTAATTCCTATAACATTAAATTAAATTAACCAAATATAAATTCCTAAAATATCAATCATGAAAAATTCAATAGAAAACAATAAATGGTTATTTTGAGCATTAAAGTCATCACAATTTATTGAGTATTTTTGAGGCAATACATTCACAAAAATCCCATATTTTTTTATGATCACCAATCCCAAAACACAATCCATAAAAAAATTTAAATAAAACATAGGATTAAAAAAACAAAAATAGATATAGATTTTTTTTGATATTTTGATTTCATAGAATTATTTAGATAATGGAAAATAGATACTCAAAAAATAAATATTTTCTCAAATGAAATGTTTTGATTTTAAAGATGTGAAAATATTCTCCCCAATAGATATTCTCCACTTAAAAATTTATCCCCCTTAAAAAATTCTCCCCCATTCTGTGATATCAAAAATTAGGTTTGAAAGATTTAATGATATGAACCACAGTCAATGTAGCAATGAACTATTGATGAATAGTTATAAAAACTAATAAAAGAAATACATTTAGGAATAGAAGTTAAGTATTGAAATTAACTAAAAGGAAATATACCTAAATAAGAATAAACAAACATTAATTTAAAATTAATTCAATTTTTTTAAAATAGATTACTATCCATATCCAACAAATCATCTTAATAAAGGGGTTCGATCAGAATTGGAAGGCGAAGAGGGTGCATCGGGATGAGGAATGGATTGTACAGCACCATTAATATCAATAAATTTTAAAATCAGGATCTAAAAACTATTTCTGAAGAATTGTGACCATTGTTGAAGAAGCTTCTTCGAATCATGACCATTCATCAAACTATAGACCAAATTAAACTTCCTAAAATCATTCACAGATTCCTCTTATTGAATGAATGAAGTCAACTTATCCTTAACATTTTTAAGCTCTAATCCCATCCAAGATTCATTTTATGTTAGGTGACTAACTCTATTCCTTTTATTGTCTAACAAAACACTGAAAGGGGTACTTTCAATCTGAAGATTGTGTAGCATGTCATTGAAATCATACAGCACTAAAGTAATTGCTTCAAATATTCTTTTTAAATATGAAGGTTGAAACTTGATTGCTTTCCCTAAGAGATTGATATTCTCTCCCAATAATCATTATGAACTCATCAAAATATGACATCTTGATTGATTTATCTCCAAATAAATTGAACATTCTAGACATTTTGATGATTATATCTTTATGTTCTCCAACATAAATAAGACTATCATTGAATTACATATGATGTTGCATCTTATACTCAAACATGGATCATAGAACTGTAGTACTTTGAATTCTTCAAAATTATTTTCCTCAACTTCCATTTGTTCTCTAAGAAAAAAATTATGATCCTCCAACATTTTTACCTTTATAACAAAGGTATCATCACCAGAATCATAAGATTCAAGAGATTGAGTGCTAGGGCCAGGGATTTTTTCCCTGTGACGAACTGTAATCAAGGCCAAACTTACCCCTTAATTATCAAATGATATATCTCTAAATGCAGATCCAACATCAGCATCCAAATTAAGAACATGTTCCTTGTGATGTTCATGACTGGGTGCCTCATTCTCAATACAATCACCCATTAGAGCCTCACACACAGTTACAATATCATCTTCATCAACATCACTAGAATGTTGAATAGAATCCCTCCTCCATATACATGATTTCATTTTAGAGTTTATTCAGCTGCGCACTTAGGTCTCTGTCTTATAGATCCAACCAAATGAATCATCAGTACTCCCCCATGAGCATCTGTCGACAATATATGTTGTTGTTCTGCACCAAATGGAACTATAATATTTCATGAATTACCCAAAATAATCTGAACTCTTTGATAATAACTACATTTAAAATGTTTTTGTAATGAAATATTTTAACAAAAAACATATCAACAAATTTTCATTTTCTTTTTAATAAAAATGTAATAATCATTCTATAGGGATAATATCCCATCTTGGATTTCATGTGGCTGCAATGGTTTAGATACCTTGTCATAAACTAGAAGAAATTGATTTTGATGTGATTCAAAAACAAAAACATGACATACATGTGATGATAAAGGACTTTATCTAACTCATAAGTCCTTGGAAATATTCCTGATTGAATAAATTTCATCTTAACCTAATGGTCGGGTGTAATATTTTTTGTCATTACTTTATTGATTGTTCTTGTTCCAAATAATGAAAACATAATTTAGTCTGAAAAATATTTTCCATTACCTATATTACTCAAATAAAAATGAAATTCCCCCTCATGTAGACATTATAACAACTCATACATTTAAATATAAGACACATAAATCATAGAATCTATAATCTTAGAGATAGTGGTATCTTCACTGAATCCAAGACTGAATGAAGAATTTCTACAAAATTTAATCACTTCAATGTCATATACAATATGAATGTTATATTATCCAAAATCAAAAAATATATCTTTAAATATAATTACTTACATGAGAAAAATATTTTTGTAGAATCTAAATAATCGAAATCTGTTACCTTTAGAGAACTTTGTGAGATTTCCCTGAAGCATAAGCATAGATGTCCAACTTAGTGCCGTAAAATATAAATAGGGAGACTAAAATAAAATAAATTGAAGAAATAATTCATTTGAAATTAAATAATCTTAAATCCCCATTAATAAAATTAAACATGTATTGGGAAGTGGTTTATTAAATATATCAGCTAATTGATATTCGGTATTAACAAATTCTAACGGTATATCTTTTTTAAGAACATGATCTCTAAGAAAATGACTCCTTATAACAATTGTAATAGTATTATAATGACTTATATGATTTTTAAAATATTTATTATACTTATATTATCACATAAAATAGGTATACTATTAAAATTTAGTCCAATGTCCAGTAGGGTGTTTTTCATCCACAATACTTGTGCACAAAAACTACCAAGAAATACATATTCTTCCTTAGTGGTTGAGAGGGAAACATAATGTTGTTTCTTAATAGACTACAAAACAATAGATTTTCCAAAAAAAGTGATAGGTTCCTAAGGTTATTTTTCAATCTAACATGAAACCTCCAAAATCAACAAATGAATATGAAATTGAATTCAAATATTAAGTTCTGGGTTAAATAAGAGATTGAAAAAATTTCTTATTAAATATCTAAAAATTCTTATAATAGTTGTAAGATGGGACTGTTATGGATTTCATTAAAATCGTGCAAATAAACATAGAGAAAAAATAATGTCTCATCTACTAGTAGTAAGATATAAGAAACTTATAATCACACCTCTATATAACTAGTTGTCTATTACTTATCTAGATTTATCCAAATTAATGTTTATATTGGTACACATGTGAGTTATATATATCATAATGCTTTTAAGTCCAAAATATTTCAGTAAATCAATAATATAATTTCATTAATTTAAAACATTTCAATGATCTTTTTAATAAATGTTAAATCCTAAAAATAAATTTTGTTCTCCCATCATACTCATTTCAAATCTTCTTTGCATTATTTTTGAAAAATAATTACAAATATTTTTATTACTTGAAAAAAATAACATCATAAATATTAATTTTAACTAATAAAATATTAGAAAAAACAGTTTTATTTAAATGTTTTGGATCTTGAAATCCAATAGTAAATCTATTTTTCAATAGAAAAGAATATAATATTTCACAAAAATCTATGGGTTCTTGTTTAAGGCCATAAGTATATTCAGAAATTTTAAAAATAGAGTTTGGTTTTTGAGGATTTTCCAAACTAGGTGGTTGTTCAATATAAACATCATCCATTAAATAACCATTTATAAGTGAAGATTTAATATCCATATGATATAATTTAATATTCATATATTATTCATAGGAAAAAAATATTATTATAGATTCTAGTCTAGGTATAAGGGAAAGGGTGTCATCATAATCTGTACTCTCTTTTTGATTACATCTTTTAGCTTCTAATATAGATTTATTTCTAGTTATAATACCTTGATCATCTTGTTTATTTCTAAATTCCCACTTAGATCCTATAACTAGATAATTTGTTGGCATTTATATTACTACAGAAACATAATTCCATTTGAATTGGTTTAGTTCTTCCTACATTACTATCATCCCACTCTCATCTTCTAAGGCCTTTTCAATAGTCTTAGTATCTAAAAAAGATATAAAGGTATAGAACTCTTCTATTTTTCCTAAATTTCATCTAGTTATAATTTTTGTGTCTAGGTCTCCTATAACAGTTTCTAGGGGATTGTTCATTAAAGTTATAAAATCTCTAGGAAATACACTTTCAAGATCTTTAGTATGACGTTCTTCTTAAATGGACTGAATTTTATTAATATTATTTTTAAAATCATTTTTAGGGGTTTTATGTATCATGTTGTTAAAATATTTAATGACTTTATCTACTTGATCGTTCTATTTAATAAAAGGGTCAGTTTTATAAAACTTCACATGAACCTATTCATTAGAAATCCTTGAGTTTTTATTAAACACTCTACAAGTTATAGAGGTAGAAGAATATCCCAAAAATATTCCTTCATCATATTTTGGATTGAACATACCAAGGTTTTCTTTAGTATTCATGTAATAAACCTAGAATTAAAAATTATTTAAGTATTTTACTTAGGTTTTCTATTATTCCAATTATAATAGGGTGTCTTTTTGAAAATAAGCCTTTTTAAAAGTATATTCATGATATAATAAGATATATTTATAGATTATTACGAAATATAGGAAGGCAGACTGTATTTATACAGAATATTCCATTCCATTTATTTATTAGTTATATTTATCCTTAAAATGATTCCATTTTTGGAGGTGTTCTTAGTGGAGAGAATGTGTGTTTAATACTATGATTTTAGAAAAAATAAGTAATTTCAATATTATCAAATTCTGCATAATGATCAATTCTTAATTAATTTATCTTAAAACATTTTCATTTTGAAAAATATTACAAAAACATTCAAAAATAGTGAACACTTCACTTTTGAGTTTTAGAAAATAATCTCAAGAAAATCTAGAATAATCAACTACTAACACATTAATATAAAATTTACCTTCCAAAAAATATACACTTGATTTTCCACAAAAAATCATATGGATAAGTTCTAAAGGATTACAAGTATCAATTTTGTTAATTTATTTGAATGATGATTTATGTTTCTTGCCAATTTGGTATGCATCAGAGAATCTATCATTGTTAAAATAGAACTAAGAAAATATGAAACTAACTATTTTTTAGAGATTTTATGTAAAGAATATATATTACAATTTCCAATTATTCTATGCCAAATCCGTGATTCATTTTTCATAATAGTTAAACAATTCAAAGTTTGTTTACATAAAGAATTATAATCCAAGGTATAATCATTATCGATTCTAGGTGCTCTAAATTTAAGCAACTAAATTTCAAACACAGAGTAGGAATTAGAAGAAATATCAACACAAAATCCATCTTCAAAGTGTTTTGAGATACTTATCAGGTTGTTCATTAACCCTTATATATATAATACATTTTTTATTGAGTTAGTCTTTGAATCTCCAATAGTTCCAACTCCGGTTATTTTTCCTTCGGCATTGTAACCAAAAGTGACTATTCCTCCATCCATTTGAGTGATGTATGAAACTTTATGAAGTCTCCACTCATATTCATGGAAAAACCACTATCTATATACCATTTGGAATTTAATTTTCTCTTGGACATTTCTAACAAAAGTAGCAAAACAAATGCTCATTTTGGTATGCATATCGTCTTGGGTCCATTAGGGTTCGCAAGCAATGATATGGGCATCTAGATCTTTTTTATTCTTCCATAATTTATATCACTATATTTTGAAACACTTTTAAAAATAATGGAAATGTTAATACAACTAACTTGAGGAATTTTGAAATATAATTTATTAGTGAAATGTCTTTTTGTTCCACAATAATAATATGTAGTATTTTTAGAATTGGGGAAAAACTATTTTTATACAATTTTGATTTTTCTCCCTTACTTCCAATTCTAAATATTTTCCATTCAATGACACTATTTATAATAATTTAATTTAAAATATTTTCTCCTTTAGTAAAAACAAAAGATTCGCCCTTATAAGATTCTACTTCATCCAGTAATTCTTTAATCCTTTTTTATGATCAACACAGTTTGAGTTAGATTAGTTGAGTTTTTCAATAATCTCTTGATACTATTTTATCAAGGTATCTCTTTCAAAAAAACAAAATTATGAATTTGTATAGAGATTTATGTCTCTTTAATTAGGAATCAATTTTTTATTCTATCATATAATAGTACGCTACCATATTATAATTTGAGCCACAACCAGAATCAGAATCAGAAGTGTAATAAGTTTTTACCTTTTCTTATGAATCCATGAAGCACATGTTGGATTTTAGATTTGATTTCTCCATATCTGAATCAGAAATTGAAGGGAAGCTGGAGTCTTCAGATACACTCCATACAGATTTCATTTCTCCTTGTCATTTATTCTCATAATAAACATTTTTATGATATCTATTTTCAAGTATTTTTCTTTCATCTTTTTTTATGACAATCCATTCTGATATGAACCATTTTCTTGCATACATAGCTCAAATATTCTATTGATTCATTTTCTTCCTTCTTGATGGATTTTATGAGTCCTCTTTTATTTTTGATGAGTTTATTGAAATTTATGGCTAGTTAAGACAGTTATATTCTAGAATATGAGGAATCTAAATATTTATCTTCTTTGACTTATTTCTTTTTTTTATGATTTTGAGATGTAAACTTCATAGAAGTTATTTTACGTTTTCACTATAATATTTTTATCTTTAGTTTCAGATTTCATCTCAACTCCATACATCATCAGTGTCCCGATTAATTCTTTCACTATCATATATTTGACAGGTGATGATTTAAAAATAATAGAAGATATGCCATTCTATTTTAAGGGTTGTACTCTCAGAAATTTCAAATCATGATTAGATTGATCTATGGGTTCACATAAGGGTGTAATATTGTTTATAATTTCTATAATAATTCCATTAATATATGTAATTCATTCACCATCAATCATTATAAAAGTGTTGAATTGTAGATTAGCTATATCATATATTATCTGTCTAACATTGTATATTCTTTATTAAACTACTGTAATATTTTTCCACATATCATATGCAGTTGAAAGTTGTGATACATGATTGAATTCATCTAGTCCAAGACCACAAATAAAAACATTCATTTCTTTATAATTGATATCATAATCAGATTCAGTCATAGCATTATACTTTTTGGTTTTCTCAAAAATTTCATATTGAATAATGATCATTGAGTATGCATTGTATAAATTATTTTTTAGATATATAATCATTCAAAATTTCCAACATCTATAATTTTCACCATTAAAATATGGAGCATGTACCATAAATATTCCTTCTCTTAGATCATCCATTTATAAATTTGTATAGACCCTATAATTTTATCATTCTATAGTTTTATCAAAAAAATATCTCCTCTGATACTGATTGTTAGGTTTGAATATAAAAAGTTATAGAAGATGGGGGTGAATTTTGTGTTTTCACAAATCATCCACAATTATGGATTTTGGCACCCACTGTGATTTATACAAATATTTAGTGTTTAATTTTGTAAAAATAATATACAGAAGATAAATATAAATAAAGAACACAACCTTTTATAGTGTTTTGAGGCACAAAGATCCCCTAGTACACTCTATCAATCACTATATCTATTAGCATGGTAAATTTCACTAGAATGGTCCTCTTATCAGGAGCCCATAAATTCCCAACGGAGTACAGGAAGTTAACAGCTTTTTAAAAAGACTCATAACAATGCATTTTGGGTCTATAATAGAGAATTGGTTGTCTATATATTAGATCGAGAAGCTGAAACTCCACCACAAATGAGTACGATAAGTTGAAAACTTGAATAAATCAAATGATTTTGAATTATTGATTCAGATTTTTCTTCACAATTGAAGTAGCAGAAACTGAAAATTTCTGGATCTTATTCTTCAGAAAATAATACCTTCAAAAATGAGACATTCTGAAGTGATCCTTGTTACAAAATTATCTTCAATATGATAGTATCTAAACTGTAGTAATAATCATACAACAGTAAAAGATTGATCATGTATATAACCAAATTGATGATTCTTTCAGTATCGATTGTTTGTTGCTGTATCACTATGAAAGATAATTTCAATAATATAGTAGCATATGTGAATTTATTATCAAACATATACTTTTGAGGAGATACTATGAAGAAATGTATAGAACACATATCTTTCTTCGGTATTCCAGATCCGAATAAATATCATGATTGATCGCGTAAATTGAAATTCCAATTGAGAAGGGGAGCCGTAAATTCTCTTAGGAATAGGAGTAGTTTTCTCCAATGAATATGGTTCATTGAAACAATCATATTGATCCATTAATTAGTCTTCAATTTTTACTTGATCTCTGATAAAATCTCAAATAGAAAACCTGGCTTAAAAAATTTCACCATTTAAATACAACGTAAGGTTGAATTTAGAGCGTGGGGTTCCTAACAACATATTTCTTCTTAACCACACTTTCATATTCAAATAACTTAGGGAAAAAGTATCATAGGGATGATAATCAAAATGTTCACATTTTTAGCACCAGATCCCGAATGATGCATTGGTTGACCATACATTTAAATCCCCTGACGCAGAGTTGATGAATAGTAATACCAACTTCCAATGTAGGATTGTTGATACAAATGAAAATGATTTATTGTAATGTAGGGTTGAAACCATATAGGGGAATCTCACTTTTCTCGTGTAACGTAGGGTTGATGCCAAATGAAAACATTTCACTTTTACGACATAACATAGGGTTGATACCATACAAAACCATTTCACTTTTCCTACGTTACATAGGGTTTTAAAATAGTGATTCCAAGGTAATACCGATAAAAATTAATTACATAAACCCAGATATAAATTCCTGAAAACTAACTCAATTACACTTCATTAGAAAAAAACAAGGGTATTTGTGAGAAAAATTATCACAATATATTGATTATTGTTGATACTATACATGCCAAACATATTTCACTTATCCTTCAATATCCAAAAACTCTATTAAATTTCCATAAAATCACGACAAACACATTACATTAATAAACATTCCAAAAAATTTAGTTAGAATGGATTTAACATCATTGAGATCCAAAACATTCTAATTCCACCTCTAATAAAGGAACATATCACTATAAGATATCTCCCAAATTTAGTAGTCCAAAACTTAATTTATTTATCCAAAAGAGTATACTACATATTAATAAAATTTATACCACATGCATTGATAGAGGATATTATAATAAACATTATTGAATTATTCAAATATTATCTAATCATTTATGTGCCCGAGATAAATGTGTTTTAAATTATAAATTTTTAAGGGAAAGACTCAAACCATTCATAATGATACAAAGTAGATCAAAATAATAATAACATTATACTAATGGATTACTTGTTAAAAATAATTATATTTTAAATAATAAACTAGCATAATCTATTTTAGTTAAAATTTAATGAACCTGAATTAAAATATATAATTCCAAAACACATAATAATGTGTAACATATTAAAATAATATTAATTCATAGAGTGTTGATAATTATTATAAGGACTCGGCCTTAAACAATTCATAATGTTTAATTAAATGAATAATTCACAATAAGGATCTTTTCATGTTTATAGTTTTAGAGAATTAGGCCATAACTTATTACATAAAAACATGAATACTACATGTAGACACTACTAACTAGTATCCATTTTTCATAAAATAAAAACTCATAAAAAAGAAACATGTCTAGTTCCATGTTTTAGACATCATGAATTTTCATTGATATCACTCTTGATCCTATTCATCTTCATGTCCTGTGAAAAACATTTCAAAAACATGGTATTTGCATAAAATGTTCAGTAGGTGTTATAAAATAATGAAAAGAAACATTATCCAATCAATAAATAAAAATCAATGTAACTATAGTTTTCAATCATAACATACCTGACCAAGTCATAAGATTTAAGTATAACACACACAAATCAAAAATCATAAAGGTTACTTATGGAATTCATAAACAAATTACAGTGTAGCTATCACATATACATATAGAGTCAAATTTGGAATACCCATAATAGTATATTCCCAAAATATCTTAGGATATACATTAATGTTTACCTTCGTCATGTTACCCAATTCATTGGAGAGCTATCTCAGGCTCACCCACCCAAGGTTTATCATAGAACCACCCATATACATAAACAATGACCAATAACTGTAACATTTTCATAACACATAACACTAGAATAAAGTAATGATAACATTTCCACATTCCAATAACAATATATCAAATAAAGTTATTGAAATAAACAATGCTTTATCAAATAATTTTCAAAACCATTTAAAACATTTATTAAGACATTTTTGAATCACTGTGTCCCATACAACTTTGAAGATTTTAAATGATTTATCATTTGAAAACATTAATGTCCATATAAATAAATCCTAAAACCCATTTTGAATACATTGGCATTAATTATGAATATTTAGAATAATAAATCATTAAAATATTTAAAATGATATTTTAGTTAAAGTGTTTTTAACAAAATGAGAGGCGATTGAATACAAATAATTTACGAATAAAATTTAATCAGAAGATTATAATATCAAGAGAATAAAGGGACTAATGATATAATATTCCAAAGTATATTATATAAACCACATAAGTGTGAATTGGTTTATAACAAAAATGATGTCTCAATGGAATTTAAATTGAGACGAAATCCATTAAAAAAACTGCATCCTTAGATTACAGATAAATAACAATGTTTGAAAAATATAAATACAGAGAATATGATTGTATAATCAGTGTAAATCAATAAAATAACATTCACACATATTTTTTTTAATACAAAATCAATGGCTTGGATGTTTTTTTCAATAAATGGAAATTGAGTTAAAATTACTCTTCTCAAGTACATATCGATGACTTGAGAATTTATAAATAGAGTGATTATGTGTATCAAATGTATATCCACACAAAGGGGAGTGGAAATTAAAACATAAATAAATAAATATTTATTCCACACATAATAATAGCATGACATAATCAATAATTAGAAGATTAACCCATGGAATGAAAATTGGGTTAAAAGGTTCCCTTACTAATTTGGTAACTTACGAAACATACAACCCATGAAATAAGGATAGTAAAATGATGATGTAAATACCCATAAATTTAATTATATTACACAATTAGTACAATATTGGGAAGTACATACACCACACAAATGTAAATAGTGGAGAATATAACATGAATCTCATGGGAATAAAAAGTGAGATGAAAACCCCTTACCAAGTTGTAATCTGTCAAGTCATATGACCATAAGTTAATAACCAACAAATGAATCATAGAATATCATGATTGTAAATATAATAATGATAATATATATCAAATTTTTGTACACAATACACCATATTTAGTAAATAAGTGGTGAACATTGGAAATCTCATGGAATTAAAAGTGAGATAAGAAATCCCTTACCTTGTGTCCGACTTGACATGTTTGTTCCCTGTTCTTCCTGAATAATAAAATTATTTTAATTTCTACTTGATTAAGTAAAATTTTCACGTTTATTATTAATTTTATATAACTTATTACCATGTTATAAACATTATGTAATCATTTGTGTTAATAACATTAGTTTTGTCGATATTTGGTACTTGAGTCAAAAATGAACTTCTTATAATTACATGTTTTTCACATGGTCAAAAGTTTATTATATACAGAATTATATTCATGATTTAGATATCATATATATCATATATATCATTTATATAAATGTATTTTTAATAGTATATAACATTTGGAGGTAATAAATGAAATGGACCGTTAATGGAGACGGTAAGTCGTACGTACGCATGAACCCCACTTTCATTTCTATTTATTATATTAACGGAAGTAAAACATAATGATACATAGTTATATTATAATTTAATTATTATATCATATATAATATCATTAACTCTATCTTTTATACGTCCCACATATGTCATTAACGAATAATATCACTTTGAGGGGGCGGTAGTCCACACTTCCTAAAATAAAATTATAGCATTTACCCAGAATGGAAACCATAAAGGTATTCTATAAAATTAAAATACAGAAGAATAAATAAAAAACATAATATATATTATATATAAATATAGGGTCATCTTAATGGACCCCATTATAGGTGGAAAGTGATAATCAAACAATTATCGTTTCGTGAGGTGTTAGTTTCCCATCCACATATTCAG
The DNA here is from genome assembly GCA_963277665.1 of Viscum album. Classification (NCBI taxonomy): domain Eukaryota; kingdom Viridiplantae; phylum Streptophyta; class Magnoliopsida; order Santalales; family Viscaceae; genus Viscum; species Viscum album. The sequence continues at coordinate 833,640,810 of OY728142.1, read as the reverse complement.
TATGTTTTCACCCATTAGATGGAGGTGTGTATAAGTGTAATTCGGATAATTCTCATAAAAACATCATAGTATATATAGGATACTGGTTTTTCTATAAAATAAATGAATAAAAAGAGATTAGGGGTTGTAGAAGTAAAATAAAAGATAAGAAATTAAGAGAAATTATTACCTTTAATTTGGGTAACTCCCTTTGATTTAAACCAAAATAACTTCTTGGAGTGACTTTTGCCTATGCTAAGGCATATGGAGGAGAATAGGGATGTATGGAGCTTAACTGGGCAGAGTTTGGATGAGCCAAAATGCTTGAGTGGTGTGAGTAATTGGTTATATGTGATGGATTTTTATAACGGGGAGGAGGGGCTCTTTAGGAAAGTGTGATAATATTATTTTATTATATAAAGATATTTGGTATATAATGGTTCAAAAATAATTAAGGTACAAGATAAGATGACTCATGGTCTAAATAAATTCATTCAATAAGAATTGAACATGTTTTGGATGTTATTTTAATATTTATAATCTTATTTATTTAAATCATTTATTAATGAGGTAAACACTGCATCATTATTGTGTCATAAATAATTTAATTTATTAGATGTCTAAAATTTATAAACAAAATTCCATAAAGTAGGAAATATTTTTATATTTACAACTAATATTTTTAGTTGAAACGATAAATTATATAAAACCATGTAAAAATTAATTTAAAAAGAGATATTTGTTCATGCCATTTTTTCCTTTACTTTTAGTTAATTAAAATAATGTGTCATTATCATTCATAAGTGGCTCTATGGGGTCCCAAAATCGACCCAAGGATGCCCATAGTCGGCCATTACTCATCCAATAATGTTAGGACAAGTTTTAAGGTAATTTTGAATTACTATAATATTCTTTTTGCCTTGAATTATCCTATTTACCTTTAACCGCGGTAAATAAAAGTCAAAAGTTACTATTCACCAAAAAATATTTTAATCTTATTGAACCAAATTTTACATACTTATATCAACCATGTATGTCAGTATTTTTAAAATCAATTCACAGAAGTGGTGAAATTTCATTTAAATGAAAAATTCAGTTTTTTAACTACGACATAGTTGTTTCACTATTCATCAAAAATTGATGTTATTCAAAAAAATACCAAAAATTCTGCCTACGATATATTTAATATTAATAATTCAAAAATGATGTCTATTTTACCAAATTAAAAACAACTAATTCATATTAATTAATTTAAAATTAATTCCGGTTATCAAAACAAATAGCGTGTTTTTAAGAAACAATAACTATCAAAAGATTGATACTTGTTTATGTCCAATTTCAAAGTAAAATTAATTCCAAGGAACCACATAGCATTAAAATTTAATAATATATTATAATTAAAATTTAAAAACAATTAAAATTATAATTTAACCATATAAATAAATTAGATTAAAAGGCAGTTTTGAATTAAAATACAATATTTTTCACTATTCATTAAAAAATGAACTTTATCGGAAAAATTCCAAAAATTTACACAAAGTAAATTCTGATGTCCCAATTCTAAAGAATAATTTTATTTGGTCAAAAATAATATATTAAATTGAGAAAAACTATATTGAATGAGTGTTCACCATTAAAAGGCAGTAAATCGACCTTTTAATGTAAATTATGCTTAAAATTAGATTCAGTCACATTTTAAGTCTCTAACTTTTATTAGAAAAATGTAAATATATTTAACAAACATGTATAATAATATTTTAGTTAGTTTTGTTCATTCAAACCAATACAACGGCTAGGAGTTAACTTCCATTTAAAATAATATTATTATATTATTAGTGTGCAATGTAAGATTTCAAAGAAACCCATTGTTGCGTATCAGGTGCGCTATCGAACATAGCAACCCATTTAAAGTAAAATTAATATTTAATTAAAAAATATTAATAATTATGAAATTGTCATATTCTTTATTTACCTAGGATGTTACATCCTTCCCCCCTTTTGGGAATTGCGTCCTCGCAATTTTAAAATTGGGCGCGGAAACATCATTGAAAGTCTCACATCAGAAAATGAGTCAATAAAACTATAACATTAAAATAAAGAGAGATATATACAAAGGTCACCCGAGATAATAAGTACTAGGATTCCATTAAAACATGGATATGGAAGAGAAACTAACTCTAATAGATTAATAGAGAGTGATAGAGAACTTGATCAAAAAAAGATAACCACCACAATACCATAAATATTTTGTTGGGTAAAAGTCTGATGATAAAAGAGTGCTTATAGATTTTTTTACATCAAGATCCTTTTCATAGAGTTGCTGATTTTTATTAATAACTAGACTAATATACTAAGGAAACAAACTTACTTTTTATGTAGAGTGTCATCCTTTAATAAAATTCTACCACAAACTCATCTTTTCTCAAAGGGGAAATTATTTATGATGACTTGGTCACACCTGAAGTGCTATAATAAACATCTAGAGTATCACATAATCTGCAAAAGATAAACTGTATATTTTCCCTATCTTCAGACATCAACCAAAACCAAAATTGGTTAGTACAAGATCAGATAATCCCCAAAAAGTATAATCTTTTACAAAAAGAAAAACTACTCTTAATCTCCAAAATATTTCAAATAATACCCAAATTTAAACCAAGACCATTCAATAAAAAATTATCCAAAAGAATCTTCAAAGTAATCTAGGCTATGATTGAAACCGAATTATCAGAAGGATTTAATCAGATCGTCATCAAAGAAAAATTTTATCATTTATCTCCAAATAACATTAGTTACTCTTAAATTCTCATATTGAAAAGTAATTAACCTAATCACACATTCTGCATGATAGGTTAATAATTTCCATAGATAACCGAAAATCAACATATTATTGATCCATAAAATCATCTAACTAAAAATAATTAATCATACTAACCATAGACATAAAGTAGTCTATTGGTAGGCAATAAATCCCAATTGCACTTGGGTTGAAGGGTCAATTCCCGCAGCTTTGTCTGATGCGACGGGTTGTCATGCAGTCTTCATGTCATTATTTTTCAAAGACTATATAATTTTATAACATTCCCAAAAAGAGATAAATTCATCAAATATATCCATAACATATTTTAACCATAATGTTTATCTAATTACATTCATTTTTCATCCCAAAATGTATTAACCTGTAATTTCCTCAAATTCCAGGATCATATAAACCAAAATGGTTCTTTATAACTATATCCAAAAAATAAAAGATAATTATTCCTTGAAAAAAAAATTATATATCCAACTTCAGGGTTATACATACTTTAAATAGTCTTCTAATGTAATCCCTTCATTAAAAGAGCCTTAATAATTTATAGAATTTTACCATCCTAAAATCTACCATAACTCTTGAATCCCTTATATGTTGACTTCATACCCATTCAACATTCTCCATGATCCATTAATCAATTACTATCCAACTTGTTCTGAAATACTTCTTTCCTAAAAACAAAATCATGAATCATATCCTATGATTCAGTAATATCAAAACATATGTTACGAAATAATCCATACCTTTCATTGGTCGTTGTCAATTTCTTCATCCTCAATTGAAATGGAATTTGGTATTGGTAAACATATATTTATTCGATCATGGGGATCCCATTCCCAAAAATTCTTCATAGGACATCTATTTGTATAATGACCATGCACATCAAATTTAAAACATTCAATTGATCCCTCAAAAATAACCTCCTTCCCTTTCCTAGAGTCTACTGGATGCTTCCATTTTTCATTGAAGGTTCTTTCTTTAATATCTTCACTCCATCATATATAGCATCTTACAACCCTTTTGAAACATTTTCTTATGTGTTTATTTCCACATTCTTGAAACATAGGTTTTTGAATATACTTACCTTTATGATTATAACCTGAACTTCCATGGGGATTTGTTTCTCGGATATTCGATGCATAAAAAAATCACCAAAGTTCTGGTGTTCAATCATGAATCCAGATAGTTGGTTGAGAATAAACACAAGAGTTCTCATTGCATCTCCCATTTCATTTATCTGCTCATTTAGAAAACTGTCACAGTTTTCTTCACATTCATTGTTACTTTGATGCCCGCTAATCCAGCCATTGACTAAAACCAAAAAGGTAAGTGTGATTATATCAGTAAAATCATCATATAACATCTTATGAGGAGGGTAAATACTAAGTTATACTTATTAATGTTATCTTAAACTAATTCACTTTATCTAAAATAAATGCGACTCTTTTTAAAATCATAACTATTATGGTAATGTCACTTATGCTTAAAGAACACCCTAACCTCTAAAGTTATCTAAACCGAGCTATGATGCCAACTATAAGGACCCGACCTTAAACATTTCATAATCATGATTTAAATGAATAATTCACATTAAGGATCTTTTCATGATTAGAGTTTTAGATAATTAGGCCATAACCTTTTACATAAAAACACGAATACTACATGTAGACACTACTACCCAATATCCATTTTTCATAAAATAAAAACTCTTAAAAAAGAAGCATGTCTAGTTCCATGTTTTAGGCATCATGACTTTTCTTTGATCTCACTCTTAGCCCTATTCATATTTATGTCCTGGTGAAAAACATTTTAAAACATCGGATTAGCAAAAAATGTTCAGTAAGGGTTATACAATAATGAAAAAGAACATTATGACATCAATAAATAAAAATCAATGAAACTATACTTTTCAATCATAACATACCTTACGAAGTCATATGATTTATGTATAACACTTACAAATCATAAGTCATAAAGGTAACTTATGGCATTCATAACAAAATTACATTGTAGCTATCACATCTATATAGAGAGTCACATTTGGAATACACGTCATAGTATATTCCCAAAATCTCTTAGGAGAAACATTAATGTTTACCTCTGTCACGTTATCCAATGCATTGGAGAGCTATCTCAGGCTCACCCGCCCTAGGTGTATCATAGAACCACCAGTATACGTAAACAATGACCAATAATCGTAACATTTTCATAACACATAACACAACAATAATGTAAAGATAACATTTCCACATTCCAATAACAATATATCAAATAAATGTATTGAAATAAAAAATTCATTACCAAATCATTTTCTAAACCATTTAAAACATTTAATAAAGACATTTTTGAATTAACGTTTCCCAGACCACATTGAAGATTTGAAATTAATTATCATTTGAAAACATTAATGTCCATATAAATAAATCCTAAAAATCATTTTCAATACATGGACATTAATGATGAATATTTAGAAGAATAAATCATTAAAATATTTAAAATTATATTTTAGATAAAGAGTTTTTAACAAATTGAGAGGAGCTTGAATAAAAATAATTGAGGTATAAAATTTAACTAGAGCATTATAATATCAAGAGAATAAAGGGATTAATGATATAATATGCCAAAGTACAGTATATACACCACATAAGAGTGAATTGGTGCATAACAACAATGAAGTCTTAATGGAATGTAAATTGGGACGAAATCCATTAAAAAATGTATCCTTTGTTTACTGATAAATAATAATTTGTGAAAAATATAAATACAGTCAATATGATTATATATTCCTTGTAAATCAATAAAATAATATTCACACATATTCTTTTGAAGACCAAACCAATGACTTGAATGTTTAACTCAATGAATGGAAATTGAGTTAAAATTACTCTTATCAAGTTCATATCGATGACTTGAGAATTTATCAATGGAGTGATTATGTGTATGGAATGTATATACAAAAAAAATAGAGTTTAAATTATAAAATAAATTATCAAATAGTTATTCCATAAATAATCATATCATGACATAATCAAGAATTATAAGATTAACCAAAGGAATAAAAATTGGGATAAAAGGTTCCCTTACCGATTTGGTAACTTACGAAACATTCAACCAATGAAAGAAGGAACATAAAATTAAGATGTAAATGACCATAAATTGAATTATATTACACAATGAATACAATCGTGAGTAGTACATACACCACAAAAAAGTAAATAGAGGAAAATAAAGCATGAATCTCACAGGAAAAAAAAGTGAGATGAAAACCCCTTACCACGTTGTAATAAATTGATTCATATGACCAAAAGTTAATAACCACCAAATGAATCCTAAAATACCATGAATATAAAGATAATAATGATAATATATATCAAATGGAAATAAAAAATACACCACTTGGAGTAAATAAGTGGTGAACAATGGAAATCTCCCAGAATTAAAAGTGAGATACGAAATCCCTTACTTTGTGTCCGACCTAACTTGTTTGTTCCTTGTTCTTCCTGAATGATAAAAGTATGTTAATTTATACTTGGTTATGAACCCTTTCAATTTTATTATTTCTTTTATATCACTTATTACCATGTGATAAACATTATGTAATCATTTAAGTTAATAAAGTTCATTTTGCCGATATTTAGTACTTGAGTCACAAATTGACTTCTTATAATTTCAAGTTGTTCACATGGTAAAAATTTCATTGTATAAAGAATTATATTCATGATTTAGTTATCTTATTTATAATATATACCCAGTATATACATGTATTTATAATAGTACACTGCATTTGGAGGTAAGAAATGAAATGCACCGTTAATGGAGACGGTAAGTTGTACGTACGCATGAACGCTACTTTAATTTCTATTTATTATTTTAATGGAATTAAAACATAATGATACATAGTTATATTAAAATTCCTGCATAATATCATATATTATATCATTAACTCCATCCTTTATACGTCTCACGTATGGAATTAACGATTCATATCACTTGGAGGGGGCGGTAGTCCGCATTTCTTCAAAAGAAATTATCGCGTTCATCCATAATGGAAACCATGAAGGTATGATATAAAAGAAAAATAAAGAAATATAAAGAAAACATAAACAAAATATATATTATATATAAATATATTTTCATATTAATGGCCACCATGAGATGTGTTAGAAGATAATCGAACAATCATCGTTTCGTGAGGCGTCAGTTTTCCATCCACAGAAACAATATGTTCTTCAACCATTAGATTGATGTGTGTGAAATTGTTGTTAGAATACCTCTCATAAAAACATCCTAGTATATTTATGATACTAGTGTTTTTATAAAAGAAATTAATAAGAATAGTTTAGGGGTTTTACAATTAAAATAAAAGAAAAGAAGTTAAGAGAAACTGTTACCTTTAATTTGGGTAACTCCCTTTGGTTAGAACCAAAAATACATCTTGAAGTGACTTATCACTAAGGTAAGTCCTCTAATAGGAGGAGAGGGATGTAGGTAACATAATTGGAAAAATTTTGGAAGATCTGAAAGGATTTAGTGGTGTGAGGAATTGGTTAAAAGTGATAGCTTTTATATAGGGGAGGTGGGGCTCTTTAGGAAAGCGTGATAATATTATTTTATTATATTATTATATTTGGTTTCTAATGTTTTAAAACTGAGTAATGTAGAAGATAAAATGACTCATGGTTAAAATAAATTTATCCAATTAAAATTGTAGATGTTTTTGATGTAATTTTTATATTTATAATCTTATTTATTTAAATCATTTATTAATGAGGTAAACACTGCATCATTATTGTGTCATAAATAATTTAATTTATTAGATTTTTTAAAATTATAAAAAAATATTTCATGATTTAGGAAACATATTTATATTCCCAATGAATACTTATAGTCAAAAAGATAACTTATATAACACCATGTAATAATTAATTTACAAAGAGATATTTGTTTATGAGATTTTTTCCTTTACTTTAAGTTAATTAAAATAAAGTGTCATTATCATTCATAAGTGGCTACATGGGGTCCCAAAATAGACCCAAGGATGACCATGGTCGGCCATTACTAATCCAATAAGGCTAGGACATGTGTTATGGTAATTTTGAATTATTATAATATTCCTTTTTACCTTTAATTACACTATTTACCTTTAATCGCGGTAAATAATAGTCAAAAGTTACTATTCACCAAAAATTATTTTCATCTTATTGAACCAATTTTTTTTATTAATGACAACCATGAATGTCATATTTTTAAAATTCAATTCACAAAAGTTGTAAAATTTCATTTAAATGAAAATGCCGATTTTTTTAACTATGACTTAGTGGTTTCAATATTTATAAAAAATTAAAGTTTTTCAGAAAAGTACAAAAAATTCAGCCTAAGCTATATTTGATATTCAGAATTGAAAAAAGATTTATATTTTACCAAATTCAAAACATATAATATTTATTAAATAATTTAAAATTAATTCCCATTATCAAAAGAAATAACGTGTCTTCAAGAATCAATAACTATCAAATGATTGATACTTGTTTATGTCCAATTTAAAACTGAAATAAATTCCAATGACCAACAATGGATTAAATGGTAAAAATATATTCTGATTAAACTTTATCACCAATTAGAAAGATAATATAACCATATAAATAAATTATATTAAAAGGCACTTTTGAATTAAAATACAAAATTTTTCACTATTCATTAAAAATGAACTTTATCAGAAAAATTCCTAAAATTTACCCAAAGTAAATTTTGATGTCCCCATTCCAAAAAAGGATTTTATTTGGTAAAATATAATATATTTAAGTGGACAAAACTATAGTTAAATAGGGTTCTCCATTTAAAGGTGGTAAATCGACCTTTTTAATGTAAATTATGATTAGAATTAGATTCATTCACATTTTAAGACTCTATTTTTTATTGGATAAATGTAAATACATTTAACAAACATGTATAACCTTATTGTAGTTAGTTTTATTCATTATCTCCAATAATATGGCTAAGATTTAACAACCATTTAAAATAATATTATTATATTATTAGTGCATAACATAAGATTTCAAAGAAAATCGTTGTTTCGTATTAGGTACGCTCTCAAACATAGAACCCCCTTTGAAGTAAAATGAATATTTAATTCACAAATATTAAAAAATATGAAAATTTCATATTATTTATTTACCTGGGATGTTACAATGATATTAGAACTTCAATAAAATCCCTAAAAAATTAAGAATTCCTATTTTATTAATGAATATTGAAAAAAAAACATTCCACCAATATGCAAAGGAAATTTATCTTGTAATGAAACCATATTTCATTATATTTTGGTTTCCTAAAAAAACAAATTGAAAGATGTTTCTCTAATGGTCACTAAAAATAAAATAAACAATGTAATGATGCATTTTAAAGGTACATTGTTGTTTTATTACATGGTAGTATGAGGTCTACATCGATGAAAATGGGAAGAATTTTTTGATTTTAATGCCTGGGGGCATGATAGATAATTGATAATTGAACCTGATTACCATTTATTCACTGTAAAATCTTTTCCTTCTTAACATTTCTTTTCACCACCATACATGAAAAGTTGGAAGTGTTGTTTGTGATGCACAACTAGGATCTCCATGTAATATGAGTGATAAATAATGATGAATGAGTGTAAATGAACATGAATGTGATATAGTGGGTGAAAAAAATGGCTTGAGTTAGGTGAGATTGGGTGAAGAATCAAAAAGGTAGATTTTGGAAAAACAAGATCGCTATTACTCGTGATGTTCAAACCATTTGGGAAAATTAAAAACAAATAAAGGAGTTTTATGTGGAGAAATAAATCAAAATCGATCACATACTTTGATTTTCATAAATCAGTATAATTTTGAGACAAAAAAATAAAATATTTAAATAGTGAAATGTATAGTGAAATCCATTCATTTATAATAAAATTTTAGAAAGCATAGAGATAAAGTAATTTTTAGCTTCAAATGCCTTAAAAACTTTTTATTCTGAATAAAATATCACAGAAAAGAAATGCAGCCATAAATTTAATTTATAAAAACCTCAAACTCTTTCAAATATCCCATTAGATAAAAATTTATGAATATTGGAAAATAAAAATTTGTTTGATATTTCCCAATGAGACTTTATTCTATAATAATTAATTTTCCTCACTTCGATAATCCAATTAATAATTTATCTCAAAAAATATCAACTCTTTATTTTAAAAATTATAGTAGATAATGAGAATAATTCAATAAATAATTTAAGTATCCTTTACACTAAAAAGTTACAGTTTTTGAAATCACTGTACATGGAAATAAAATCTTTTAGATATATACTAGAAAATTATAAATATATATTAATCAAACACTTATAAACATTTTTAAAAAAACATGATAATCAATCAATGTTTCCTCAATCCCTTTGAACATTAAACATTTTGATAAAAAAATAAACTAAAGGTTGTTATATTTTGAATAAATAAGTTAAAGTTCACATGAAATGATAAAATAATATAATTTCCTCTTTACTCATAAAATGAAATTATTTAAACTTTTCAAACTTAATCTGGAAATTTGAATATCTTCAAAATTAGTCCCCCTAAATAATGGTTTTAAAATTTATAATGAGAATTTTTAAAACATTTTACCCTTACATTTAATAATGATTTCTAAATAAAAATATTATTTAAATAAAATTTGAAATTTGAAATGTGATTGTAGTACAATTTTTTTCTCTCTTACCATTTGCTGATAACGTACCATTTCTTTTCCATCTTTGATCACCCTCTTGAATGTAGACTCCCATGAAATTAACTCTCTTTATAACAATTTATTTAACTAAAAAACATTTCTTACACTAGACATAACTAAAAATGACTTTACATGATTGATGATGCCTTAAATTGTGTTGAACATATTCTATGGTTGAGTTGATATTGGTAAAAAAGGAATTAATTTTTAATGCATAAAAAATATAAATTTTATTCTTTGAGTGTTTGCAGATTAAAGTAAAAACATTAATGAAATGTGGAATATAGTAAAATGTATGAAATATTTATAAAATATATTCCAAACATAAGAAATATATATGAGATATTCTCCTCCACCATGAGGTAATGGACCTAATTTACCATAGAAAGCCTAGGTGGTGGAGAAATGGATCTCAACCAGTATTGGGTAGTACTCGAGAGATCCTAGAATGGGGTAACACTAAGTCTTGAAGGAAAACAATTGTCATGGAGTGGGTTGGAATCATGAAAACCAAAACAAAACACCATGACCCAAGTGGGACCTATGTGAGGTGTAGTAGGTTAAAATCAAGAATACAGACACCAACAAACAAGGAAATGTCAGAGGAGGATCAATGATGGTTTGGACTTCATCCATAGAGCTCTTAAAAATATGACCACGAGAATAATAAGATAAGATAAAACTGAACTATCGCACACTTCAGAACCCAGAAAAGCAAGTAATGAGAGTGGGGGACCAAAAAAATACATCCCTTAGATTTATGAGAATATTTTTCAGAGGGAAGATTGAGGGGGAGTCATGACATTGATAAAGTTCCACAAGATCTTGAACGACATGAAATAATCAGTTGGGTTGGAATTCTTATTAAATGATCGGGAGTGGTTTTACAATAACTTATAAAAATGAATGGGTAAAGAGGGGTTTTATCAATGCTGAAATAATAAGTTCTGATAAAAGTCCAATTTATCAGTGCTTTTTCAGTGTTGATAAAATCCATCTTTATCAGTGCTCGACAAGAATTGATAATGATTTAGATTTATAATTATAAATAAATTTATGTATAAATATAAGTTTATATATTTGTATATAATTTAAATATATTTACATCATTATACATATTTTTATAATTATATATATTTATCTTATTAATAAAAATATATTAAATAAATTTAGTATAATATTATACCTATTTAAAGGTATAATTATTTTTTTATAATTATACAGATACTTTTGAAAAAAAATATATTTATTTTTTAAAATTATAAATGTACAATTTTATAAATGTAGTAAATATATAGTTATAAATATATTTATGAAGAAATATATTTATATCATTATATATATTTATATAATTTTATATCATTAACAAATATGTATAAATATAAATATAGTAAAATATTCATTTTAAATATATTTATTATAATTTTATAATTATAAATATATTTATATCATTATATATATTTGTATCATTTTATAAATATTTAACAAATAAATAGAAATAGAACTATAAATATAGTTAATATATTCATTATTAAAATATATTTATTATAATATTATAATTAGTGAAATAAATATTCATATGTAAATAATTACATATATAATTTTTTGAAAAGAAACATTTATTTAATTATAATTATAAATATATAAATATATAAATATAATAAATACAAATTTATAAATATATCTATTTATAAATATTTATTTAGAAATAAAATTTTAACATATTAATGAATATATAATAATAAAGAAATTAATGTTATGAATGAGTGAAATTGAATAATTAAAAATTATTAAACTTTAAAAATATTGAAAAAAAGTATAAGTTTCATTAATTATACAGATTATTAAAAAAATATAGATATATATTGAAATGAAAATGAATATATTTTAAAAATATTAAAGAATTATAAATAAATGCGTATAAATAATTATTAGAAAATGATTATATTCGACAAAAAAGTAAAAAAAAAAATTGAGAAAATATTACTAACTATAATAATATTAAAAATAAATAAGTAAAATTTATAAATTAAAAAATAATATAATAAATACATTATGTTACTAACGGATGTTCTAAAATGAATATTAATATTTGAATAAATTACATAAATAATAATTGTATGTGTTTCTATATAAGATTTTATTAATTATGCAAACATTTGTGTTTGTGAAATTAATGTGTATTTAAATATAAATTTCTTATATATGTTAAATGAAAAAATAAAATTATGTTTTATATAGTGTCTTTTAATGAAATAAATATTAATAATAATGAATAAATTCAAAGTAAATGAATAACTGTTATTAATAATATAGTTAGTTTTATAAAAAATAAAAAATAAATATTTATACATGATATAATGGGAATAAATAAATATTAATAATGTTAATTAAAACCATATAAAAAAAATTAAATTTCAATGAATAAAAATGTATAGATAAGTACAAAAAATGTATAAAATTACAAGCATATTAAACAATGGAAATTTAAAAATAATAAATTTCATAAATATTTAAAGAAACAATTATGCTTTTTAATGAATAAAAAATATTATAAATGAAAAAAATTTGAAATAATATTAAAATTTAATAAATAGTATATATTGAATAAAAATATAGAAAATGATTAAATATAATGATTATAAATATAATATATATTAAATATTTTATGAAAATAAACATAATTCAAAAATAAATATTAAAAATTTAATAAATTACAGAAATATTATGTGTGTGTGAATTGTATATAAAAATGCATTAATTACATATATGTATGTTTGAAATCAATGAAACACATGTTTTATATATGTTATATTGAAAAATAAATTGATTTTAAATTAAATATCTACTACTTGATACAATTTATCAATATTTTTTATTCATATTTATTTTTAATTCCAAACAAGTTTTCACTATATATATGGATTATTTAATATAATCATAAATATCTTCTATTAGATAAAGAATATTTTAGGAAATGCTATATATATATATATGTGTATATGTAAATATATTTCTATATTAAAAATATTTTAAAAATTAATTTATAAATATATATTTAAACCATTTTTTTAATTTGAGGTCAAAGCTAATATTTATAAGGGCACAAAAGTGCCCTTTCTATCAGGGTATAGGGAGACCCATAATATAACTTTCAGGCTCAATCCCAAGTGGCCTAGTGGTTAAGGCGTGCTATAAAAGCCTACATCAGACCAGAATCAAATATTAGCGGCACACATTTATCTTGTAAAGTTGGATTTCTAAAAGGACCATAGTCCACCAATTGTTTTTATGGTGCAAAAGGTTTGAAATTTCATGAGGACATCAATGGAGGATGTTTGGGGGGGCTTCAGGAGTGACGAATGTAATGAGTGAAATATGATGCGACATCGAAGATGCGGTGTGGATGGGTGGGCTTTGATGGTGGGTGGTCAATGAGGCCTTTAAACGGAGAATGTGTGAGGAAAAATTACTAGTGAGGAAAGGGTTTAGGGGAGATCTGATGGATAGCGTGGAGGGTAATGAATTAGGGGTGGAAGAAGGTTGATTTCCCCCAATGGCGATGCTTTGGAAGATGGCATGTGACGCGGAGCCGAAGGCTGGAGGATTGATGGCACGCGAGTATAGTGCACAGGATTAAATTCATTATGGGATTTGGCTATTTTTTATGAGCTTTAATTTTACATTTTTGGCGTATAGTTTAATGTAACAAATAAACAAAGTGAAGGGCATTCAGATCTATCCCTGGGGGGCTCTAGAATGTGTTTGATCCTAACATGTGAGTGTGTGTTTAATGTCATTATACCCCCAAGTGCCTACATAATATTTTTATTAATATATATCATTTATAATTATTTATAATTAATATATATATATATATTAAATTTATTCATTTTTATTAATAATTATTTCTTTAATATTTTTTTATAATTTTTTGATTTATTCATTTTTAATTTTTTGTTTAATTATTACAAATAATTAATTTTATATATCTATATCTAGTTTATAAAACATATTAATATATTTAATTTATATATATGTATATAAATTTAGTTACTTATATTAATAAATAATTAATTAAAAAAATCAATATTTTATTAATTTGCATATTTTTGATTTTGTTGTTTATTTATATAAATTTTTCAATTGTTATGTCTATATTTAAAATATATGTTTTATTAATATTTATAATTTATATATATGTATATTAATTTTTTTCATTTTTAAAGAATAATTATATAATATAAATTTTTAATATTTTTTAGTTTACTCTTTTTTATTTTTCATTTATTTAATTATTTAAATTTATTCATTTTATATGTCTATATTTAATATTTACTATATATTTATTTTAATAACATATAAATATATAAATATTAACTTTATTAATAATTATTTAATTAAGAAAATATTTTATTATATTATTATTTTTTCATTTTTCATTTTAATATATTTTATTATTTCAATTTTTTAATAATTTTAATTCTAGTATTTTCTATTGGAATATTTTTATTTCTATATCAAATATAAGGGTCAAGGACCACATGTGATGGGTATTTGGAACATGTATAGGCTTATATGGGGGGAGATGGGATGGGTCGTGAATGACCCAATTGTGTGTATGTTGGCGATCACTTGTGGGAAGTAGAGCCGAACCCAATGACCATGCGGGGCACATGTGTTTATGGTTGGGCCCATATGGGTGTGTATATACAATGTATGTGGGAGCACATCCCTATAGTAGGCTTCTGAGCTTGGTTTGTTGTGGAATCACATATAAAGAAGTTATTGAACATCTACTACTTCGATGTGGCACTCACGCACGTGATCAAGACCTTTATCTGCTCTAGAAATTGCACTGATAATGTTTACTCATTACGAGAAAAAAATATTGTGTTAACAAATGTACCTTTTATCAGTTCTAAAAACCCAATGATGATAGTGACCATTTGTCAGTTCTTTTTTAGTGCTTATAATGGAAAACATTACGAGTGAATTTTTATATCACTGATAACGGATAACATTGTATATTTCCCATTTTGTATTAGTGTGTTGTAAATTGAGGACCCTTGTTATGGATCATTTTCTTTCCAAATGACAAACCCAGACTACCTCTCGCGATAGCATAAGCTCCACCTAAACCCATCTTCCCAGCTGTGTATACCACAATAATAGATCCTTTCTAGAATACCTCAACAATGGTCAGGAGGTACAAGAGAAATATAAATTATAGAATATTGACCCTCAAACCCATCTTAGATGAACAAGACTTAATTTAGTCATTAGAAATATGGTCAGGTGTTATGTGGACCGACATGATGTAATAAGTAGCAAACTGCATAAAAAATGTCCCCCTTTCTTCAAAGTCAAAAAATCTAGAGTCTTCACCACACTTAATGTTTCTGGGTATAAATTACGATGAAAGACCATCTTAAAAGTAATCTAGGTAATATATTCACGGAACATATCTTTCATGATAGTGTCCCATCATATTCTTCCTTTCCCTTTATGCATATATGTCTAAAAACCCTCCATTGATTCTTCTAGAGTCTTCCTGAAGCGGAATTTTTTTTTAATCCATTCCATCCACACATCAGGTTCTTAAATTACATTGTCACCATAAAAGATACGTGGATGCTTCATGGAAATTTTTGAAGCATGGTCCAATGTCCCTTTCTTGTTTCCAACAACCAGATTACCCAAATTATGGATTGTTTAGACGATATATTTCATAGATGAAGCGTGTAATTGGGGATTCTACTATGGAACCCATCTCAAATTTTACTCCCCCATATTCAAAAGATATATTCTATAAGGCTATGGATATTAGACATAAAATATAACACCCCATTATCTTGGAAACATGTCTCTAATTCAAAATATATTCTTCATGTACCCATATTCAATGTTACTCCATAGACCTACACTCTAGGATCTGATACTATAAGAAGACAATTTATATAATTTCATTGATAATAGATATAGAAGACTTGATATAAACATCAATAATTAAAAAATCAACAATGATTATTGCATCTATTTCATATCAATGACCTTTTCAGGATTATAATTTTAGATAATTAAGAAACATAATAAACCAATAAATCCCATACTCAATGTATCAAGTGAATATTTTTTAATTCCACTCTATATGAAACTAATAAATCAACAATGAGTCTTAAATATCTCCAATAGATTCTTATAAACATTTTATTATTTGAAAAATGTCACATTTACCACTTTTCATTATAACATGGGGAAATTTAAAGATAAGGAGGTGTGAGATCAAATTCTATAGAAACAAAAACATTCAACTAAAGCCATCATGAAATAAAAATCATGATATGAATAGTTAAAAAACCTGAATCCATAATCAACCTGAAAACAAGATCATGCTATATCCATGAAAATAAATGAAAACATAGATAAAAATAATACTAATCTAATTATGATGGACATCAAAAACCTAATGTCTTGGCCTTAGGAAAAGTCACTAACCTATTATGGAAAGGGGCATAAAACCAAAACGACCTATTTTATATCATGAGACCCATATAAACATGAAGGTTTTATATAATTATGGTCCCCATCAATCACCTGATTAAGTATAATCCATTCACTATAAGTGTCAACAAGGCTTTTCATACCATTCCTTAAGAAACATATTACTTAATAAAAATATGGCTCTCTTATAATGAATGATAAAGAATTTCAATACCTATTTAACCAGTGTTAGCATTCAATACCCATTGAGAATGTCAATAAATTTCCCCAGGACCATAACCCATCTATAAGAAAGAGTTTGATGGTTAAACAATACATAGTGAAAATCCTAATAATCAACCATATTTGAATAAAAACATACAGAATGTCAGTACATTTACCCATGTCAATAAAATATATTAGATGATCATAACCCATCCATAAGAATAAGCTAGATATTTTTACAATACATAGTCAAATTTCCATTAATCATTCAAATTTATATTAAAAAATACATAATGATAATACTTATCCTCATGGAAATATAATATCATTCTTTTTAGGTGAAAATCATCTAATATAAATCATGTAAAATGTGATGTTCACACTGTATATATAAATTATTATATGATTAATTCAGTTCTAAAATAATCATGATCAAAATCTATCAACATTAATTAAGGTGGATTATTTTAAAGAACATATCCCTAGTGAAAGAAGGAAACATAGAAGGGTGTTGACATAAATTAAAAACACCCTAAAAAAATAATTCATTGAACGATATCACAAAAGAAAGGTTCAATAATAAAAAATTTTGATTCAAAAAGTTCAATACCCCAAATTATAATATTTATATTAGTGGATAAATAAAAAAACCCCATTAGGATAAATAATATTCAAAAATTATATGGGAAATATAAGAGAAGACTAAAAATATTTTTTAGTAATCATTTTTAGCATTGACATAAAAAAAAATTGAGGTAACTCTAAAATGTTATTTGAATTCCATTTCATGTATAATGGATCTTTGAAAATACATTATCATTATCATTTAGAAATTAGGAGAATGTGGTAAAGCATGTGAATGTGAAAGGAATAACCTATTTTTATTATTTTCAAAATAACTTTGTTTAAAACTCACATTATAAGAAGAGTAAAAAATACACATTTTTATTAACAATTTATTTTACCAAGGTGGATTATAAAATAAATATAATAAAATAATTGGGTGGGGGAACCCAAAATTTAATGAAAAAATTTAATGATTAAATAATGTTACTCAAGGAAAGAAGACCGAAGTCAGTAATATATGTTATGAGAAACATAATTTATCATGTTTGATACATTGTAAAAGGGGATAATGTGGTAAAATGTAAAAAATGATAGATTACCACATAATGAAATAAAAAACAATAAAATGTTCAAATTTTATGTAATAATTTTATGTGATATACAATAACTCAATGAAAGAAAATTTAGTTATCAAATACTCATACGACTCGGGTAACACTTGAGTCAAAAAAAGTTTGAAGAAATGAACATGATTTGGGTTAATTTTTCCCATTAATTACAAATAAATATAATAATGAGCATTATTGGGATTATAAATAAATAGAAAACCATAAAAATTGAATCATGGTGCGTAACATGTATTATGTATCAAAGAATAAAAATTGGGTCCATGAAAACCATACCATCTTTAGTAACACTTTATTCAAAACCCATTCAAAGAGTTGGACTGTAATTGAATATAAAATAAAATTACTAAAATATATTTCATTATATTATATCTCAAATAGGTAGTATATATATCACATACGGTAATTTAGGTGCATAATTCTGAATATGTCTCAATGATAGAAAATATAGATGAAAACACTACCCTCAGTTCTGATTCGTTCTCCACATGCACTAAATATGCTGAATAATTAATTTAATTTCATTAAGAACATAATAAAGAATAGTATTATTAACTATAAAAATTTATAGTCCTAATTTTTATTAATTGTATGTATCTTAGTTATTTTTTACCTATTTTCAACCATAGGTGTATATAATGTTTATCACTTTAAACTAATTTCAAAAAAGGTGTTGGAATTTATTCTTGATATGAATTTTATCATTCCATGATAATTAAGGGTACTAGAATATAAGGTCGATGACATTTATAAATGGTATAATTCATTATATGGTAGTTTTAGTTACAAACTATGAAGATGAAATTAGAGATGATCATATTTCGTGATTCTAAACTAATTAAAGGTGTTTTCTTAATTAATAGTTTATATGTTGATATAACCTTAAAAAAACAAAAAAAATTAAATAGTTATATAATATAATACCATTAAATAAATTCTTAAAGTCATTAATGAGATAAATGCATATTATTGTTCAAGTAGGTGGTTTAAATGACCCAATCATGAACCTAATGTGGTTAATGGATGATAATGAAGAGGTTTAGTTTTAATATCAATACAACATAAGAATAATGAAATTATTTAGATTTTATTTGTGTGACATATCATAAATTTAAATAATTATATACTGAAGATAATTTATATAATTTCATTTGTTATAAAAATATATCAATTTCCACTTAGTTCAATCTTTATATACAATTAAATTAATAACAATAAATTTTCATCATATCATTAAGAGGTTACATGATTTTACTGAACATAAAATTAATGATATCATAAACATAAAATCAATCATTTAATTCCATCCTCATTTCCATCCATTGAATGTGGTTATGAAAATAAAAAATGGGAATCAATCATTCCTCAGATGCAGTAATCCACATATATGCATGGTTGATGATTCCATTTTCAATAGAATGAGAGAAATAATTAATATGGATTAATGTTTCAAAACCATTAAAATCATATAAATATCATAATTATTTATTTCATTTACCTTTTATAACCTCTTATTACTTTATTTAAGTAAATCAAAACACATTGTATCGTGGTGGTGGTGTTTTGTACAATAGATGAAATATGATTTTTTTCTTAATAGAGAAGGTAAAATGAAATTAATAATTATTAAAATAAAATAAGAATAATTAATTATATAACCAATACTTGTTTAATTACATAGGTATTTAAAAAATTTAAATAGAAAATAAAAATATTATGAAAATATATTATGTAAAAATAATTACTCACAATCAGCTATTTAATATTACCTTAGACAATCCCTTGGAAATTGTTAAAATATTCTAATATCATGTGACTAGAAAATCCAGAGAGTGAAATATTATTATATAGGGAATATAAAATGTAAGGATTTATGGTATAAACATACTTTTTAGGAGTTCCTTGAAGGGGTGGTGAGGGTCACCTTTACGAATTGGTGAGAATGATTCTTCATAATAATTCAACTATATATAAATGAGACATATATTAAACTTTTAAATTGGCTCTAAAATTGATAAATAAATTAGTGAGGAATATATATGGTCAATTAACACCACATAAACTCAATTATAGATAAAGTTTAATTATCTCTAAATCCAATTACCCCTTGAATTATTTCATTTATGGTTTTTGATTTTACCACAGTAATTGTTTTTTAACTAAGGTAACATAGTTTTTATGCATAAAAAATACTGTTTTACTTACTATATAATATGAAAATAGTAATTAATGATTCAATATCCATTTAATTTGATTCAATTTTAAATATTGATAAAATGTTATTTGGAAATAAATTTTAACAATATATTAAAAATAATTTTGGAGAAAATATTTCTTATGTTTGAAATATAAAATATGATTTTGTAAATTAAAGCCAAAATATTTTAAAATTACAAAGGTACATAATAAATGAATACATAGCCTTATTAAATGATTCTTGATTTTATAATTCATACTTATATACAAATCCATTCATAAAATTCATGTTATTTGTAAAAATGATATTATTCACTATTCACATGAAAAATCATATTTTTATGAAAAATACCAAAATTTCATTTTCAGGTTAAATTTTAATGATTAATAAAAAAATGATGTTCATTTTGTAAAATTAAATTTATGAAATTTTTTAGTTTTATATTTAAAAAAATTTCGTAAATATAGTGGAATCCTATTGATTTTTTTGAGAATACAATAACGTCGTTCGAGTGTACGGTGGACTACCACCTTAAGAAGTGATATAAATCGTTCACATTTTACATGGAATGTATTCAGGATAGTTTTAATAGATATATATTATATATAATACATAATAATGACTCTAAAATAATATATATGATTATATATAATTTAGTTTTCATTCTTTTAATGCGATAACAAAATGGAAACAAGGTTCATGTGTACGCACAACCTACCAACTCCATGCATATTGTATTTTATTTCATATTTTTGTAATTTATAGATTATTATAACTAAATATATACAGAATATATATATTATTTTTATCATTTTTTACATTATAGAAATTATGAAATCCTTGTCATAGTAAGAGGACCTGAAATAACAAGTCAAATCTCATATAAAAACCAAAGCGATTATTACATGGAACATGGATTTAACTTGGAATTGTTAATAAATGGGTAATATAAGTCTTGATAAAATAATATATGGTTTTATATATATGATTATGGTTATTTTATAGATTTATAAAAATATTATATTTATTTTACATGAGGTTTGAACAAGTACAACGAAAGTCAAGACTTAAGGTTAGGGGATTTCGAGTCTCACTTTTATTTATGTGAGCCTTATTCCATATTCACCACTATTTTCTTTTGAGTGGTGTATACACTAACATATTGAAGGTTATATCATGAATTTAATTTTTTACATGATATTAAATTTTTCTATTGGTCTTATTCTTTCACAGATCTCAATATTGAAAATTTAATCAATTACTATGGGTTTTTATCATATAACTTTTATTTCTATGAGATACGTTCTATATTCACTAGTTATTTTTTCATTTTGGTTTATATTCTACACATTATGTTATTTTATTAATATTATCAACAAATTTATTTGGATTTAAACATCAATTTCATTATATCAGTTTAATTTGGATTATAGTTTCAAAGATACCAATGTGGGGGTGGACTTTGGTCACAATTACCCCTCTTTGAGACTTACATCATGTTGTGCACATATCCTCATTTATACGGTGTATATGAATCCAATTTTACATGTAATATCATTATTTTTTTGTTATCATCTTATTTTATGTTTCATTTAATTTAATACTTTAACGGGGATTATGATCCATGGTACAAAAGTGGTAAGAGTTTTATATTACAATATCATTAATTATGATAATTTATCATAATTAAGTCACCAATATTTATACCTTATGATCTTCCTTTAAAAAATTCTCTTTAATTTTATTCTCCTCAAGTTATGTAATAGGAAAATATTATTTCCCTTCATTTTCCTCTCTTTTTATACTCAAGAGTTAAAAATAAATTTTTATTAAAAATCATCTTTTAGTCAAAAATGTTTTTCATACCAAACAATGTTTTCAAGAAATGTATTTAGAAATGTTTTAAAAAGTGTTTATAAAATGTGAATGGATATTTTACTCATGAAATTATTTACCTGATTTAATAGAAATCTAAAATGTGTTTCCAAGGTTATTTTTAATGAATATAATTTTCAATTTATATTATGTATTAAAAAGTGATTTTAAAAATAAAAACTATATTTTTCTCAAAAATAATTTTAAAGATATTTTAATGGTATTTAAATTTTTCAAAACTAACAACCATTATTTGTAATTATCCAGTACTTGGGAAATTCATTATATTGATACCATACTCATTTTTATAAGGGTTTATTAAGATTTCTTCAACGAGATTATTATTGAACCTGTTTATTTTGGACTGGTTAATCAAGTTGTGAAATGGATAATGGTTTTTCCTGGGCTTTTATAATTAAATGTAAGATTTTTTGCGTTATTATGTTTTAGTGGTACTTGGAAATAATATGGGTGGTTATATTATGAATCAATGATGTGTAGTTCCACGCTAAAATAATGACTAGTGGTTCCATGGTAATCCATGGATAGGTGGGTCTATGATAGCCCTCCAATTAATAGGTATGGAATTCGGCCGTAGTATTATCCATTTATAAGTGTTTTTAAAGATTAAAGTGGAAATGAGTTCTATTTTGATTCACTCAATCAATATGAATTTTTCATCATAACCTTACACATATCATATGATAATTGATGGAAATAAATTTCTAATGTTTATGTTTACCCTTACTAAGAATTTGAGTTCACCCATTTTATTTTTCCTTTTATTTGAACTTTAATTAATGATATTTGTTTGATTTATGTCTATATTGGATTTCACAAGGATGATGTTGATGACCTCACATGAAATCAGAAAATCTAGGGTAAGTGGTAAAAATGTTCTTTTAGTTACTAGGGAATTTTCTATATAAGAGTTTTCATAATGATTTAAAACTCTAAACCTAAAAAGGCCACCAGAATGTATGTGATCCATGTTTTCCTTTTTATTTTTATGGTTTTGAATGAAATAAATTATATAAAAATAATCATAATCATAGCGAGAAATGATAGGTTCGAGATTTTAGCATTTGATCAGGTAATGTAGTTTTTGGGCTGTTATATAATCCGTCCATAATAATATTGTGTGTTCAGTCAAAGTGCCTAACCCCAATGCAAAAAAAGTAAGCTTATAATAGTGTTGACAAAAATGAGAACACACTCACCAAAATACTTATTTGAACAGCATCACAAAAGAATGGATGAAGAATCGAATTGTTTGATATAGTGATATAAATCCACAAAATGATAATATATATATATATATATATTAATATATTATGATAAATGTGAAAACATAAACCCCTTTAGGGTAAAACCATTTGAAACATGATAAGGGAAATGTAATTGAAGACCTAAAATAGATTTTAGAGAAAAATATCATTGAAAAAAAATTAAATATGTCTTTCAAACCTGGTAATTAAAAAGGTAAAAAATCATTTGAAAACATTTACAATAAAAAAGGGTCACAAATAATATATGCATGAAAATACATAATGATTATCTTGATGAAATGAGGAGTGGAAGACAAAACATGTGAAAGTGAAAGGAAAAGTCCACTTTATTATTTTCAAAATACTTTATTAAAACTGAAATTGTAAGAAGAATAAAAAAATTCATTTTTATTAAAACAATATTTTAAAATTATGGATTATAAAATACCAAATAATAAAACATTATGAAGGGAGAACTAAATCATGGAATGAAGAAGTTCATGAATAAAAAATATAACTCATGGAAATAATACTTAAATTATCAATATCTCATACGAGAATGATACTATATGAAGCATGAAACATTTACAATTTGATTTATGTGGTAAAAATGTAAAAAGGGTTAATATAACATAATTCAACCAATGGGAATAATTTTATAAAATTAAACGAAATAAGTTCAAGTGAAATATAATATCTCATTGAATGAATATTGAGTCTCCAAAAAATACTACGATTGATGTAACACTTGAGTTGAAAGTGGTTTGATGAAAATAAAATGAATTTTCTTAGTATATCCCAAGAATTAAAAGTAAAGATAAAATATTCAATTAATGCGAGATTAAATAAATAGAACATGACACAAAGGAAACATGGTGAATGACTTGTTTCATGTCTCAAATACTCCAAATTAAGACAAAAGAAACCACTGCAGCTTGAGTAACACTTATAGAAAAAACCATTTGAAAGGTGGAATTGTAATTGAACTTAAAATACCAAGATTGAATTATAATTCATGATATTATATCTCATAATAGGAAGTATATGCCCCACATAAGTGTAATTAGGTGAATAATATTAAAGAGGTCTCAAAGGGAGGAAATCGGGATAAAAACTCTTACCTCAATCCAAATTCAATTTTCACTTGCACCCAACATCATAAATAATAAAATTAAATTTATTAAATACATACTAAAGGACCTTATTAAGAAATATAAAAAAATTACTTCTCTTTTTTTGTCATTATACACAAACATAAACACTCACACACGCATGTTATTTTTTACCTATTTTTAATACCTAGTGTATGTAATCTTTTTTTCTTTGAACTAGTTTCAAAAAAATTTCATTGTCATTAATTATTATTAAATTTTTTATTATTATAAGATAATTAATAGTAATAAAATATAATTTAAATGGCATGTATAAATCATATAATTCATTCCACGGTTTTTTGGTTACTAACCATGAAGATGAACTTATCTATGTTCATGTTTTGTGGAGCCATAATGAACGAATGGTGTTTTATTAATTAATTAGTTAAATATTAATAAAAACTTACAAAAAAATAGAACCATTATTTAAATATTTATATAATAATATTTCCCTAAATAAGGTATCATAGTAATTAATTATATAAATTCATAGTATTGTTCAAGTAGGTGGTTATACTGACCTAAACATGAATTTGCTATAATAAATAGATGATTATGAGGTGTTTTATTTGTAATTTCATTATTAAAAAGCATAATATATTATTTTGTGTTTATTTATTGATAAATTAGATTTTTAATAATTATATAGATAATATAATTTATAGAATTTCATTATTTGGAAAGAATATATCATTTTCCTCTTAGTTCACATGTTTTAATCTATTGAATTAACAACATTAGTTTATTGATCATATCATCATTATGTTCAAAAATATTTCATACCAAAACCGCAATGATATTATAAAAATCATATTCATACTTTTATCCCATTATGATGAGTATCCATGAATGTTGGTAGGGAAAATCAAAATAGAAATCAATCATGCCACAGAGGTGGTAGTCTACTCATATAGATGTGTGATGATTTCAAACTCCATAGAATTAGTGAAAGGAGTAAAATAGTTTAATTTTTAAGAATAAAAAAATTCTATAAATTCCATGAATATTTATTGATTTTTAATTTAAAAATATACTTTTTTGGTGTTAAAGGAAATTGAGACACGTTGCATCGTGGATGTAGTAATCCATACAACAAATGAATTAATATTTGATTTTTATTATTAGAAAAGGTAAAATTGTATTAATGATTATCACCATAGAATAAAAAATTGAAGTATATAACTAATATAAATTTTATTAAATTAGTATTTAAGAATTATATTTTTACAAGAAAAATCAATTGGAAATAAGTTAACTAAAAAATAAATATTCATGTTGTGCACTTTGAGATATCCTTAGATGATCCCATGAAAATTGATGGAATAGGTTAATATATTATGACCAGAATCTCAATAAAGTGAAATATTTTTCTAGGGTAAGAAAATGGGGTTTTAGGAGGAAATTTTTTTTCTGAGTTTGTTTAAGTGGAGGTGATATTACCCTTTTATAATTTTTGAGAATGACATTTATGTTAATATTTCTACTTCATATAAAAGGATCACAGGTTAAACATGTCCTATAACTCCAAAATTAAGAAATATTTTTTTATAATTGATATAAGGTCAACACAAACAATATAAAAACAATTATAGACATGTTTTAATCATGTTATAATCCCTTTACCCCTTTAATTATTACTTTTACTCCTTTAAATTTTACCACAATAACTTTTTTTTAAATGGAAACTTAATATTTATTCCTAAAAATTAAGTGGTCCTTATTATATAATTTTTAACTACTTATTCAAAATTTAAAATATATTTCATTTGATTAAATTAACAAAATTAATAAAAATAAATTTTAAAATAAAAATGTACAACATATTATAATAATTAATGAGAAAATATTACTTGTGTTTGAAAAAATAAAATATGAGTTTTCAAATTAAAGCCAACAATTTTTAAAATTATAAAGTCACATCTGAAATGTATATTTTATATTGTAAAAATATTTTATGAATTTTTAAGTCATAATTTTATATTAATAAATATGGATGATTCATTTTAATTGTAAAAATGATATATTTCACTATTCACATAAAAATCATAATTTTTTGAAAAATCCAAAAAAATTATATTAGTGTTGTGAAACTGGGTTTCTGGGGGAAAAGAAAAAACTATTATATAATGATGTCTAATTTTTTGTATGGCTATGGTGATGTAAGAATGTTAGATCATAATATAAAATAAGAAAAAAAGAATGAACCCAAGTATATAGCTAGTAAAAAATTCACCGCGTCCATTAAGATATCACCTCACATATAGAGTACATATTGCTTGATGTAATTATCAAGATTAATTTCTATGAAATATATATAATGGTGGGGAATACCAAAAGTATTGTCCATATAGATGTTTTTATTAGTAAATGAAAGTCTTAATTAATTATACTTTTATGGAATACACACCATAAATGAGTATTTATAACACTCACCCATGGATGTCATAATTACATTGAATCTATTTAAAATATTTAATTAAAACCCCTATGGGAAAAATTAGAGAATAAAAAATAACATGATTCCAGACTATGAGCCCCATAGATAGAAAAGTATTTTTTATTATCAAAATCCCACTATTAAGGGCTGAAGGAGAACCCAGCATGACATCATGACTTAAACAACAACCAAGCCTCCATAGTCAAATCAAGGATAAAATAAACTCATTAAAAACTAAAAAACAAGGATACAACCTAGTAACGCAACCATGAAGACCATCTTCCACCTACTCATTACTTATCAAAAATTTTCTAGTGCATGAATTCACATGCCTGGAACTGATGGAAATGACATCCCATCTCAAACATTCTAATCCGAATAGTAATGACAAGTGAAATCACCATCTCTAAACCTCCTCTAAAGCACCTCTTTGTAGATGAAATCATTGAAAAATTACCTTAAAAAAACCACAGGTCTATAAGGCAAACATTTCCACAAACAATAGACTAAAAAAAATCAACAAACTCAAACCAGAAACCTTCAATAAAACCTGTCTCGTTCCAACCATAGTGGAGTGGCTCATTGTAATGCCCCGACCACAGTTACCCATAGTCGGTGCATTACTACGTAACATTGGCATGATCATAAGAAAGATCAAATCTCGAAAGACCTTTTGGTTTAGTATCCTTGGAAACTCTAGATATATTCATAAAGTTTTACATTACATCATAAGGTTAAAAACTAATACAAAAACATATTGTCTCCATAGTCTACACTATTATCCCCTCATAATATCCCTACATGTCATTTATAATTTACTTCTTCACATCCTGGGAAAAATATAACATAGAAAAGGGGTGAGCTCAAATGCCCAGTAAGGATAACAATATAGTGGAAACTTTCATAAATAAGGATAAACATTTAAGGCAATGTATAACTAAAACAAAAGCCTTTTAAACATGAACTTCAACATAGTATGGCAAAAATAAAATGAAATAATTCCATTTACTTATTGACATGGATATTCTACTAATCGAATAATCAAATGCAATATCAATAACCACTTTCATAATTATGGAATGCATAATACCATACTATCATAACCACATAGCCAAGGCCTCGTGCCAAGACTAAAAATACGATTTTTCCAAGGCCTTGTGCCAAGGCACAATTTTTTCTCATGATACCTAACTCCAATGCATTCCCATATGAAAAGGTTTAAACATAACATAAACATTCGTATTAAAACTATCATACAAAATGTCAATAATTTCTCCATAAACCATGAATGGTATAAAAATAAGACATCCATAGTAAAACATATCACAAAACCTTCAATACAATAGAAAAGATTTGTATCATAATAAATCAACTTCAAATAAGATTAAAATCTATCAATGGATGTTGACATAGATTAAAATCAAAACTATTTGAGAGAAATATCTCTTTTCTCGAAATCTTTGAAAAGTCAAACATTTATAAAGTAATTTAAAAGAGATTTTTGAATCAAAGTGTCCCATAACACATTGAAACTTTTGAAAAGATATATCATTTCAAAACATTCATGTCCATATAAATAAATCTTTAAATTCATTTTGAAAACATGGACATTAATTAAAAAGATTTAGAAATATAAATCTTTAAAAATATTTAAAATTATGATCTTGATAAAGAGTACCTTTCACAAATTCTTAAAATATTCATTTTGAAATCATTTAAAAGTAACATAATTATAAAATTAAACATTTACTTTGAGAATATTCTTATAAGTATCTAACGGAATCTTTGACAATTTTATAATGGCGGTAAGTAGCCGCACCCGCCGTATAAGTTAAAAAAACATTCTTACCTTAAATTTGTCGAAAAGGTTAAAAGTGCCTTGTTTGGAAAACGACAGAAATATTCCTTTCAAAAAACATAAGGGTATAAATTACTTCAACCCATTGTCTATTAAATAGTAAAAATGTTTTTAAATACATTTTTATGGAACATGGATGTGGATGATAAAGAGATACCAGTAGATAATTGCGTATAAACAATCTCGGATAATGAATAGATTGTGAAATAAACCGTTACCTTGTACTTTTCTTTGGTTGGGGGTAGGTTAACATCATTTAAAATGGTTAAATAATTGTTATTAAATTATACAAGAATCATATACATTCATATGATATCATATATGATCTTTTAACATTGCTTTGCTAATAATATTTTAGTATTATCGTTGTTTCGGGTGTTAACTTACTCGTTTTCTTTTATATGTTTTGTTACGCAAGCCATGTTTTTCATGGATAGGTTGTATCTTACTCATATCTAGAATGATATCAAGTCCTTAAACATTATTTTTTAAATCATAAAATGGTAATTATACTTGAATGGATACGATGGAGAATGAAGCTCATCGCGTTTGTAGAGACGGTAGTCCGTACGTACGCACGAGCGACAATATCATTCTTTTGATATTAAAATAATATATAATTGGATATTATATCATATATAGAAAATTATTATCATGTTATATTTATTATTTACATGAGTTACACATCATTTTTATACCCATAAAAATAATAATATATTGAATAACAATTACACCACGACGTGGAGACGGTAAGCCGTACGTACGCACGTATGGTGACATGTTATTCAAAGGGTGGATAGAATACTGAATATGGTTGTAACATATTTATAATAACATCATGGTATATATAAGATACTGGAGTTATTATTTTATAATGGTAATAAAAAATAAAGGAGAAGTGGAAGAAGAAATGAATTTGAAAAATGGTGGTGAAAACATTACCTCTTCTTTGGGTTCTTCCTTTTGATTTGATCAAAAGGGCTCCTTAGGTTGGCTTTCGGATCAAACTAAGGCCTCTATGTTGTAGTGAGGGATGTTTATAGAGTATTTTTGCAGAGTTTGGCTGAACCAAAAGGATTTAAATGTGTGACATAATGAGAAGGGGGAGTGCCCTTTTATAAGAGGGGTGAGGGGCATCTTTGGAAAAGCTAGAAATATTAATTTATAATAAATTCATATTCGTTTTATAATGGCTCCAAAGTTTATTATTAAAAGTTTAAGGTGGGGATAGGTCTAAAAAAATTCAACCAATAGAATTTAGACAGGTTTGGGTTACTATATAAACCTTATCCTTTAGTTTTAACTCTTAGTTAATTAGTTTGACATTTACCATGTCACTTTGTATTTTTATATTATATATTTAATAAACTTACTATATACATTCAAGAGACACCCAAGTGATCCATTAATGATACAACTATCATGATATATGTCTCTTGGCCGATCCTTAGATTTTTAAGAATTTAATATCAATTAATAATATAATATTTATTTTAAAAACTCCTTTATGTCAATTTTGACACTATTCAAAAGTTGATTTTTGTGAAACTCATAAAAGAAATATTACTTAGAAAAAAGTCAATTAAATAAATACTAATATGTCATATTATCCTATAAAATTATTTTAATTCATTAATAGTCTAAAATTATATTTATTTGGGTATTTATAATATCAATTATTTTAATTTTTCACTATTATGGTAATTACTGCATCATCATTGTGTCATAAATAAATTAAATTATTTAATGTCTAAAAATTATAAATAAAATATCATTATTTATGAAATCTTATTATATTTTTAATGAATATTTACAATTGAATTTATCTTATGTATAACCCTATATTAAAAATGTTTTAGTAAATAAACTTTGATTTTAACTCTTTTAACTCTTCTTTTATTTAAATAATAACAAATGTCCTAATCTAATCCAAGTGGACCTAAATGATAATATTTTAATCCTAAGGTTGTTTTTTTTCTAGATACACTTGTCCAATAGAATTAGGAGATGTGTTAGGGTAATACTAATATCATTTTTACCCTTAATTACCCTATTTACTTTTAACCGTGGTAAATAAAAGTAATAAGTTACTATTCACCAAAAAAATATTTTCATCTCATTGAACAAAATTTTACTTATTGATATTAACAGTGTATCTAGGATTTTTGAAATTCTAATCACAGAAGAGGAAAAATTAAGTTTTATGAAAAATTCAGTTTTTTAACTAGCACTTAGTAGTTTCACTATTTATCAAAAATTGAAGTTTTTCAGAACAATGCCAAAATTTCACCCTAAGCTATAATTGATATTCCGAATTCAAAAATGATTTCTATTTTAAATAATTCCAAACATATAAGTTGCATTAATTAATTTTATAATTAATTCCCGCTGTCACACCAAATAGCGTGTTTTTAAGAAACAATATATATCAAAAGATTGACAATTGTTTAGGTCCAATTTCAAAGTGAAATTAATTCTAATGAACACCATTGGATAAAATAGTAAAAATATATTCTAATTATACTTCAAAACCACTCAATAATATAATTTATCACTATAAATTATTTTGATTTAAAAAGTTGTTTTTAAGTATTTTTCACTTTTCATAAAAATTGGAAGTTCTCAGAAAAATACCAAAAATTTATCTTAGGATAATTTCGATATTCCAAAACCAAAAATGATGTCCATTTTGAAATATAAAATATATATAATTTAAAAAAATAGGTATTGCTATTCATAATGGCTAGTTTGATTGGTTGTGGTGTGTTAGAACTCGATGTTGCGTACAACACACGCTAACGCATTATTCAAAGAGAAGCGTACCGTAGAAGCTTGGGGTGTTACATTCTCCCCTCCTTCAATAAATTGCATCTTCGTAATTTGAAATTGTACTTCGAAAATAAATGGTTTAAAATAGAAAATATCTCTATGGGAAAACCCACTTCGAAAATTGGGTTACTACAATTTAGTTTTAATATGAGGAAAAGAGAAATGAAAGGTTCAACGCCAAATTATGATCTCAATTAAGAGAACATTGGTGCAAATTAGAGACATATAATTGGAGGAAAAATGTAAATATTTATAGGTTTTGATTGAGGTCATCAATCACAAACAAGTGTAAAATTGAGGGCCTTAAATTAATCAATCTATGATGATTTAAAATACCATCGGTTCCGCAAAACATATGGTATTAGGATAACACATTTATTTGTTTTAAGATCCCTTCACTAAAGTATAAGAATTAATTTCTTCATTAAATAAGAGAAGAAGAAAAATATATACATGAAAAGTAGAGTATCAACCTTTAACTAAGTTCTACCACAAACTCATCTCTCACTCTAAAAGATAATAGAATTTAAAAATAATATTCTATTTATCCTATTCGTATAGGGTTAAAAAAAATTAATTTATAATTCATCTAGATGAACCATAAAAAATGACATTATTCAAACAAGGACATCACGTGGGTCAGTGGTAGGTGATACACCTTTGTGGCCCTTCGGTTGTGGGTTCAAGTCTCACGGACTTGCCGGATGCGACGGGTTGCCGCCTGACCTCCGGGTTATCCTTTTATGGAAATCCAAAACAATCCAAACTAGAACTATCCGAAATACTACAGTCCAAAATTTATAAGGATGGTAAACACAATGAAGATCTATTTTTTTCTGCGTAATAACATGTGATCACCTTCATCATGTATTCTTTTAAAACACTACAATATCCTGAATTACCACAAAACCTTATTGATTACATTCATGATCCCTTATTACTTATAGAATAATAGATATACTCCTTCAATCATAAAATCTTGTAAACCCCAACAATGATGGAATATTCAAATCATTAATCAGTTTCAAGGTAGTAAAGAATATCCAATATAATTTATCCAAATCAATCATGTATTATTCTAAAATCACTACCTCGGTATCATAACCATATTATGGATTATCTTTCAACCATATATTGTCCAAAAATTTAACCTACTATTGAGTCACTTTTCTTTGTTCCACACAATCTCAAGTCCTTAATGAAATAGTACTGCAGTAAAATCCTTATATACTCCATAATTATTATTACGATTACATTGATGATACAACACTCGAATGACATAATCAACATAAGAACTCTGGTCATTTCTCTTCATCTGTGGTAGTATCGTAACATGATTATTATCCAATAGAATCATTTGTGGCATAGTCTGATAACTGAGACATAGGTTCACGTAGTGTCCAAACTCCTTGAAAATGAAGAATTGTACATTTGGAACCATTTTCTTAACCTTGCAGTCACGAAATTTTTTCCCTTTTCCTCCACACTTATAACAAACTCCCATTCCTTTCAGGCAAGTTCTAGGGTGTTTCTTTCCACAGTTATCACATATGGGAAAATTCTTCTTTTCCCTCTTCCCTTTATCCATCTTTCTCTCTGCCATCCTTTTCTTCTCTTGCTTCCCTTAAAAGCCATAGGACTCAGAAAACTCTTTACTTATCTTATCAACATATGATATTATTTCTTCCTATGATGATAATACATGCGATACTATTTCTCTTATAAATTCTAGCTTGAGACCATGAAATATATGATCCTTCTATCTCTTTGTATCATGTGTATTGCTTGAGTTCTCATTCCTTCTACTAGGCGCCATTTCTAAACAATGGCATACAATATATTAGTTTATGAATAACAATACCTAATCCACAACTTACATAACATAAATTAAATAGTCTATGAATATAATCCATAATCATAAAAATGTCTCCTTTTAGGAAGTATATACTCATAAACCCTTCATAATGGTTTGTAAATAAATGAGAATTATCCTAAGCATATCCCCCGGGAGTGTCGTAACCAAGAGTGCAGCAAGGCCCGTTGTCGTGCACCAATTCCCATTCGAGTCTAGCTCAAAGAGGTGTTTTCGGGTTTTACCCCTAGGTAAATCTGTACCAGAGCCGCCTCTACATGCTCGTATCCATACAGGGATGTATTGGTCGGAAAACTCACAAAATCTCTACAATACCAAAATTATAGGAAGTTATTCTATACTAATCCTCAAATTCCACCTTAAATCTATATGCTCTAATCAGAGTTTATCTAAATCTAGCTTCCAAGGTTTGTACTAATCCTCCCTCTGATACCAACTGTAACGCCCCGACCCCAGTTACCCAGAGTCGGTGCATTACTTCGTAACATTGGCATGATCACAAGAAAGATCAAATCTCGAAAGACCGATTGGTTTAGTAGCCTTGGAAACTCTAGATATATTCATAAAGTTTTACATTACATCATAAGGTGAAAAACTACTACAACAACATATTGTCTCCATAGTCCACACTATTATCCACTCATAATATCCCTACAGGTCATTTATAATTTGCTTCTTCACATCCTGGGAAAAATAAAACATAGAAAAGGGGAGTGCTCAAATGCCGAGTAAGGATAACAATATAGAGGAAACTTTCATAAATAAGAATAAACATTTAAGGCAATGTATAACTAAAACAGAAGACTTTTAAACTTGAACTTCAACATAGTATGGAAAAAATAAAATGAAATAATTCCATTTACTTATTCACATTGATATTCTACGAATCTAATAATCACATGAATTATCAATAACCACTTTCATAATTATGGAATGCATAATGTCAGACTATCATAACCACATAGCCAAGGCCTCGTTCCAAGACTACAAATAAGATTTTTCCAAGGCCTTGTGCCAAGACACTAGTTTGTCTCATGAGACCAACTGATGCATCGAGGAGCTATAGGAAGCTCCACCCATCACTTACTTTGTCCAATGCATTACCATATGAAAAGGTTTAAACATAACATAAATATTCATATTAAAACTATCATACGAAATGTCAATACATTCTCCATAAACCATGAATGGTATAACAATAGTACATCCACAATAAAACATATCACAAAACCTTCAATATAAGAGAAAAGTTATGTATAATAATAAATCAACTTCAAATAAGATTAAAATCCATCAAAGGATGTTGACATAGATGGAAATCAAAACTATTTGAGAGAAATTTCTCTTTTCTCAAAATCATTGAAAAGTCACACATTTATAAAGGAAGTAATTTAAAAGTGATTTTTGAATCAAAGTGTCCCATACCACTTTGAAACTTGTGAAGAGAAATATCATTTAAAAACATTCATGTCCATATAAATAAATCCATAAAATCATTCTGAAAACATGGACATTAATTAAAAAGATTTAGAATGAAAAATCTTTAAAACATTTTAAATTATGATCTTGATAAAGAGTACCTTTGGAAAATTATTAAAATATTCATTTTAAAATCATTTATAATTCACATAATTATAAAATAAAACATTTACTTTGAAAATATTCTTATAATATTTTAAGGGAAGCTTTGATGATTTTATAACGGCAGTAAATAACCGCACCCGCTGTATAAGTTAAAAAAACATTCTTACCTTAAATTTGTCAAAAAGGTTAAAAGTGCCTTGTTTGGAAAAAACGGAAAGATTCCTTTCAAAAAACATAAGGGTATAAATTACTTCAACCCATTGTCTATTAAATAGTAAAAATGTTTTAAAATACATTTTTAAGGAACATGGATGTGGATGATAAAGAGATCCCAGTAGATAATTCCGTATAAACAACCTCGGATAATGAAGAGATTGTGAAATAAACCCTTACCTTGTACTTTTCCTTGGATGGGGGTAGGTTAACCTCCGGTATAATGGTGAAATAATTTTCATTAAATTATACAAGAATCATATACATTCATATATGATATTTTAACATTGCTTTGTTAATAATATCTTAGTATTATCGTTTTTTCGGGTGTTAACTTACTCGTTTTCTTTTATATGTTTTGTTACGTAAGCCATGTTTTTCATGGATATGTTGTATCTTACTCATATCCAGAATGATATCAATTCCTTAAACATTATTTTTTAAATCTTCAAATGATAATTATACTTGAATGGATACGATGGAGAATGAATCTCATCGCATTCGTGGAGACGGTAGTCCGTACGTACGCATGAGCGACAATATCATTCTTTTGATATTAAAATAATATATAATTGGATATTATATCATATATACAGAACCATTATCATGTTATATTAATTATTTACATGAGTTACACATTATTATTATACCCATCCAAATAATAATATATTGAATAACAATTACGCCACGACGTGGAGACGGTAAGTCGTACGTACGCACGTATGGTGACATGGTATTCAAAGGGTGGATAGAATACTGAATATGGTTGTACCATATTTATAATAACATCACAGTATATATAAGATACTTGAGTTATTGTTTTAGAATGGTAATAACAAAGAAAGAAGAAGTGGAAGAAGAAATGAATTTGAAAAAGGGTGGTGAAAACATTACCTCTTCTTCGGGTTATTCCTTTTGATTTGATCAAAAGGGCTCCTACGGTTGGATTTGTGATAAATATAAGGCTTCTAGGTTGTATTGAGGGAAGTTGAGAGAGTATTTGGGCAGATTTTGGAAGAACCAAAAGGCTTTGAAGGTGTGAAGTAATGAGAAGGGGGAGTGCCCTTTTATAAGAGGGGTGAGGGGCACCTTTTGAAAAGCTAGAAATATTAATTTATAATAAATACATATTAAGTTTATAATGGCTCCAAAGTTGATTATTAAAAGGTTAAGGTGGGGATAGGTCAAAAAAAATTCAACCAATAGAATTTAGACAGGTTTCGGTTACTATATTAACCTTATCGTTTAGTTTTAACTCATAGTTAATTTGTTTAAAATTTACCATGTCACTTTTAATTTTTATATTATATAGTTAATAAACATGCTATATACATCCAAGAGACCCCAAAGTGGTCCATTAATGATACACATATCATGATATATGTCTCTTGGCCGAACCTTATATTTTTAATAATTTAATATCAATTAATAATATAAAATTTGTTTTAAAAACTCTTTTATTTCAATTTTGACACTATACAATAGTTGATTTTTGTGAAACTCATAAAAAAAATTACTTCTAAAAAAGTCAATTAAATCAATCCTAATATGTCCTATTATCTTATAAAATTATTTTAATTCCTTAAAAGTATCAAATTATATTTATTTCGGTATTTATAATATCAATTAGTTTAATTTTTCACTATTATGGTAATTACTGCATCATCATTGTGTCATTAAATAAATTAAATTATTTAATGTCTAAAAATTATAAATAAAATATAATTATGTATGAAATCTTATTAGATTTATAATTAACATTTAAAATCTAATTTATCTTATGTATATCCCCATATTAAAAATGTTTTAGTAAATAAACTTTGATTTTAACTCTTTTAACTCTTCATTGAATTTAAATAATAATAAATGTCCTAATCTAATCCATGTGGACCTAAATGATAATATTTTATTCTTAAGGTTGTTTTTGGTATAGATACACTTGTACAATAGAATTAGGACCTGTGTTAGGGTAATACTAATATCATTTTTACCCTAAATTACCCTATTTACTGTTAACCGTGGTAAATAAAAGTAAAAAGTTACTATTCACAAAAAAAATATTTTCATCTCATTGAACAACATTTTACTTATTTATATTAACCATGTCTTTCGGATTTTCAAAATTCCAATCACATAAGAGATAAAATTACATTTTATGAAAAATTCAGTTTTTTAACTAGCACTTAGTAGTTTCACTATTCATAAAAAATTGAAGTTTTTCAGAACAATGCAAAAATTTCACCATATGCTATAATTGATATTTTTAATTCAAAAATGATGCCTATTTTACAAAATTAGAAACATATATGTTGCATTAATTATTATTATAATTAATTTCCCATTGTCACATCAAATAGCGTGTTTTTAAGAAACAATATATATCAAAAGATTGACAATTGTTTAGGTCCAATTTCAAAGTGAAATTAATTATAATGAACACCATTGGATAAAATAGTAAAAATATATTCTAATTATACTTTAAAAACACTCAATAATATAATTTATCACTATAAATTATTTTGATTAAAAAAGTTGTTATTAAGTATTTTTCACTATTCATAATAATTGGAAGTTCTCAGAAAAATACCAAAAATTCATCTTAGGATAATTTCGATATTTTGAAACCAAAAATGAAGTTCATTTTGAAATATAAAATATATATAATTTCAAAAGGTAGGTATTATTATTCATAACGGCTAGTTTGATTGGTTGTGGTGTGTTAGAACTCGATGTTGCGTACAACACACGCTATCACATTATTCAAAGAGAAGCGTACCGTAGAAGCTTGGGGTGTTACATTCATCCTCTACATGTTTTACATGATCCTCCTATTTTCTTATTTCAATGGATCTTTCGTCCTCACAAAATTCATCCACATATTGAATGGAGTTTAACAACAAATCCTTCTCATTCTTTAGAACAAAACCCCTATAGCCAATTTTTGGGAAAGTTCTTTAGCGGCATGAACAGATTGGGAATTATCACGAGGATTTCTCTAATAGACAAAACTGAGAGAAATGGATGAGTATCTCCCCATCCATCGCATGCTCCTTCACATAAGACAGACCATCACACACCAAGAAACTGAATCACAACAAACCAAAAAACATCACCAAAAATAGAATTAAACATAAAAATTTACCCATTAATGATTATCACGTTGCATCGTCTCTCCCATTACTATAATCTCCCTTATAAACCTTTTTAGAAAGCCAAGCTAAAAAATGATGAAGTGAAAAGGAGTACATCATTCCTAACTCCACCACATAATGTCATGATAGAATTTTTTTTTACATTACAATTTTATAAATCAATTTCTCAAATGTTGAAGTTGTAAATTACTTTGTGAAAAATAGGTGATATTGTATCAAGAACTTATTTTATGGATATCAATCTCACCATTATTTTGAATGTTATGTGTAAAAAATAAATTTATTGATATTTTCTTTGTTTCTTCACCTTTAAAATACCCACTTTTTAACTATTATATATATTAATAACGTTCTTCATATAATTTTGTTGGATTATTTTTATTCATATATAATCAACAGGTAATTAAATTTTTTTAACAAATGATCTCATCCAAACACATTCTCAACTTTCTTCATGAATAATAATCAAATCATCATGGTTGGAAGAAATAATATAATTGGTTTGTTTTTTAAATTGATAAGAAATAGAATTTACACCATATGTAAATTTATATCTAGTTTGAGATATTTTATTTTATGTATTAGAAAAGTATCCATCAAAAACATAATGAACCAACTTTGATTTTTATCATTTGGAATAATGAAACCCCTAATCTTTAGACCCTTTAGATTATATTAATATATTATTGATACCATTAATATATCTATGTGTAGGAGAAGAATTATACCTTGTCAATAAAATTTTAGAAAATGATATATTTTTTCCTGTATTATTTTCAAGGTACATAAGTTATCCAATAGAACATAGATTTTTAACTTTAGGACCAATTTGATTTTCATTATCCCCTTATGTTATAAAGGGATCACTACTTTGATCATGAAAACATACAAACATTGGTGTAACTAATTTATTTGATCTATTTATATTACATTTTTCTAGGAAATTTAGCAGTATATTGTTATTGATGAACAAAAATTTCATCCATAGGAATTTTAATTTGTAAAGAATGTCCCAACGTTATCTTTCCAAAGTCTTTCATTTCATATTATTTTATAAAATATTCAACTTCCTTGGAATTTTCATCATTATTCCTAATAATATTTAAATCATCAAAATATACTTCAATGATCACAAATTAAGATCTAGTATTCTTAATGAACACACA
This sequence comes from Viscum album, assembly GCA_963277665.1. Lineage (NCBI taxonomy): Eukaryota > Viridiplantae > Streptophyta > Magnoliopsida > Santalales > Viscaceae > Viscum > Viscum album. The sequence goes on along the minus strand of OY728142.1, from coordinate 833,600,767 downwards.
TGGAAATATTGGATCATTTTTATAATCTTCCTTCATCAAATATTTACTCATATTGTAATATCGAATACACCATGATTCCTTTAGTCCATATTAGGATTTATTCAAATTAAACATATTAATAACTCATGATTTATGATATTTCACTAAAAAAATTAATCCTTCTAGGATTGTCATGTTAACATCAACATCAATATAACCTAAAATATATGCAGTCCCAACATTCATCAGGTGTAATCCTTATCATTCATGTATATCAAACCTCACAAGATTCTAAAAGGTTATTGAATCCATTAATAGGAAAGTACGTTTCTTTAGAATCAATCCCAGTTTTTATGATAAGACATGAGAAACTAGCCATGATTTATATATCATGAATTCATAATTTTAATTTTTTTTCATAAAAAATACACATTTATAACAAACATGCCTTATCCCATCATCGGGTTTCCTAATATACCCAAAAATACTTATGTTTAGCATTGAGTCTTGCTCAATATAGATTGAGACGTCAATTGATCCTAATATAATCTTTTGTGACATTCAATAAATATTTTGGGTTATTTAACTTCATCCATACTTTTGAGGGATCCATTGTATGAAAATTTATTATAAAAAATGGCATCCGCTTTATTCCAACATTATATAGTGTTGATGGAATTTATTTAAATTTCTTCTTTATCATGACCATATACTTCTCGTACGTCTACATTATCTTAAGGTTCATTCATATCTTCAATGAACAGAGTATGTTTCCCCTTTAGTTTATGATGATTTTTATTTTTTGAACTAAGTGGTCTCCCATGCTTCGGGCATGGATTGGATACATTGTTGGTATTGTAATATAATTTTACTTCATGGACATCTAACCTTTTTTGTGCATTCATAACAGGAATACAATATTTTTCAACCCATTTTGAATCATTGAATGAATCATACAACTAATTTTACGATTTTTTTAAATTAACTATCTTTTGAACATCAAGTTCATATATACTTTTATGATGATCCAAATGAAACAATGAAATACCCTTCCATGATATTTCATTTGAAGTTGATATATCTTCCCTTTTGAGAATTCGAAATATTTTTTAATCTGAATGAAAATTATAAAACCATGTTGTGAATACATATCCTATCATAATATCATGATATTTAATAATAGAGGTAGATTCATAACCAACAAGTACATCTAATATTTTTTTGGGTCCCATTTTTTTCATTGTGGGGGTGAGAAAGGCACATATACAACACAACCAAATATCCTTATGTGTGAAATATTTGGTTCATGGAAGCCAGCTAATTGCAAAGGGGAATACTCATGATATATTGATGACCTTATTTGAAGCAGTTTTGTTGCATGAAATATTTGATGTACCCATACCATACTGGGAATTTTTTTCATAAGAAGTGGTCTAATGATATATTGTAATTGATTTATAAATGATTAAATTGACCATTTTTGGATATAAACAAAACTTACATGCTGTTTAACACTTATTCTAAATTACATGAAACAATTATTTGAAGGGTGAGATTAATACTACCCCTACATTATCCACCCTATTATTATTGATTGAATAATATAGGAATTTTTACCTTAAAATTATTATTAAGAGCCAGTAATTTCAAAATATCTAGGTTGTGAGAGGGTAATAATAAAAAATGGGACATTATATTTGACACAAAAATCATGATCAAATTTTTATGAATGGTCTTCATGGTGGATGAATTTATCCAAATATATCACTATGAATTCAACCATAAATGTCAAGGATTTGGTACAAATATTTTATAGTGATGCTCATATAATTATTTTTCCTTGATAATAAGTAGAGAATGATAAATCATGGTGTATAAGAACCCATTTATCAACCAATGGATCACCATTCACCCTTATAATTATTTTTCTCATAATTATTGATATAGGATGACCCAAACAATCATACCATATAATAGATGTTTTATTTTTGGTATACTTATGGTTTAACATGTTTGATTAGATTTCAAAAATATGAAAAAAGTACAATCTTGTTAGATGTACATAATTATTTTATTGAATCAATTTATTCTCATTCGTAATTCTCATTATATAATGGTATTCAACACCTCCATTATCTGTTGTCTAAATGTGATATCCATAATCAAGAATATCTTTAAAACATAATAAATAATGTCGAGACTTGGAAGGAAATAAAACATTTTTTATCATAGTTTTTCACCACTAGGTATGTAGATTATTTCTCTTTTTAAGCCTTTGATTAGTTTAACTCTACCCGTTAGCAGACATACAGGACCACTCTCTATTTTAAGGGTGATAAAATATTTCTCATGTTTAGGAATTTTGTGCATCATGGTAATGTCGACGAAGAAAATATATTCATTATTGAAATAATTTATAATGGATAAATTTAAATTATCCTTTTATATTAATGAAAATATAACATACATGTAATGAATAAAATTACAAAAAAAATGAATCATATGATATTTATTTTTAAAATAATAAAAAAACAAAAAACCCATAGTTCATTTTCACCCTGAATATTCATGAATAATGTATATTTTAAATACCATAAGGATGTAAAAAAATAAAAAAATATAAAACATTGTAATATCATCATCAAATTTAAAAAATTTCTCAGTAAAATTCACTTTAACTAACTTTTAATTCTCATTGATATATTTTTGTTAAATATCAACAATATACTTTAGCACATGATAAGAAAGTGACTAGTGCCCCTTCATGAAACATATAAATCATTCACTTTCATTGTTATTTTCTTTATTTAATTGTGGTTTTTCTTTATTAGACCACTTCTAGTGGTTCGGTTTCCTATTCTCATTTTTTGTATGTCTACCACGAATAAATAACATTCTTCAACCTCGATTAGATAGATTCCTTCCATTCTCATATCATTAGTAGTCATATTCACTTTATGGAATGGAGACTCACTAGTAGGTTAAGATTTATGATCCCTCATGATAATTTCATTATTTTATTCAGAAAAAATAATAAATGAAATTAATTTTGAGTATTTGTTAAAACCATTCTCATGATATTTATATTGGATAATTATATTCAATTTTGGTAAAGTAGAATAGGTTTTGTAAAAATATCAATATCATTCATAATGTCTATATATAATTATAGTTTCTATGTTGTTTTAAATATATCAGTGTTGTATTCACTTACTAATTTATAATATGGGAGACAAAACTGACTCCACTCAAACATTTCCCTTGGTAGTATTGTAAGTCAATGGTGAACATACCTCTCTTTGAAATTACTCTACAACAGCAAAGGATCCTTCGCCATGAGTTACTCATTCATCAAGTCTTGATTGAGGTGATGTCATAGTAATATTTGTGATTAAAATAGTCTTGAGTTGAACAATGTTTTCCAACATTAATTTCTTCTCTAAGGTCATTATTGTAATGGTAAATTTTAACATTTATAGTCTATGAAAAAAAATTATTCCAAAAAGTGTCAAGATAAAGAAATCTATGCTTCATAATATTTACAATGGATAATTAATCACAAATATTTAACTAAATTTTTAACATAGCAGAATAGTCAAGATGATAACATGTTGTGAAACCAGATGATTGGAGGCAAAGAAAAACCAAACGTTTATCGATGTAGAATATTTGAGATGATGATGGAGAAGTAAAACAGTTCCATCACAATGTAATATAAATAATAGAAAGAACAAAAGAATATGGCCAGTTAAGAACCCACCAATTCCTTTAACATATCAATACATTTATAGCATACTTATCATGAACCAACATGGGTCAACCATGAATTGGCCACCTAAGCTGGCATGTGACAAGCTCCGAGAGGAATTCTTAATCCTCTTGGGCTGGTAAGTAATGCGAGGAATAAAATAAAACTTAGTTAATAATGATTTATCCCATAAGGGACATGTAAATAAATGAATTTATGAAAAAACATAATAATAAAGTAAAACTAGCAGTGAGAAAATAAATAACTTACTACACTTAAATCCTTGTGATCTCATGGGTAACCTACAACCATAAGATCAGATAGTCCATGAGAAAACCAAATATGGGTAAAAAATGAAATTAAAAAATGAATATGAATATATGCATGAGTATTAAAAATCAGTAGGTATTCATTAATTATATACTCCCTAGGACAAACCATTAAAGTGAAATCCAAATACTACTAGTTTTAAATAAAAATATTTAAAATAATGATTTCATTAACTTTTTTAAACAATTAACAAGTTAATAGTTTCAAAGAACCATTTTCCAATCATTTTCTAAAAATAGTTTCTAAATAATTAAAGCCTTTTTATGAAAGCATTTAAAAAAATTTCTAAACATTGAACAGTCAACTCAAGAAATAATATTGAAAAAAATTATAAGTACAAAAGTATGAGTTTCTAGATGAAGTATAACTGTTTAAATGATTTAAAAAACTACAAAAAATGAAGGAAAATAGAAATAAATTGAAATAATTATCATGTGATATATCTAGACACCATGGGAAGATACCCAAGACGTACACAGTTAAAAATACTTATTTCAGCCTATAAATCTGATCCAAAGTAAATAACCAACCCAAATTCTCTAAAATAGCCTCACAAGTGGCACCAACCACATGGAAAGCCTATAAAGATCTAGTACCTCTAATCAACACTAATTTTAAACTATATCATTAATCTATCTATAATACTTAGGGTACTATGGCTATATAAAATGTGGGAGTTTAGGAAGAAATAATGAACACAAGGAAAGACACCATTCATGCTATGTCCCAATTCCCGAAACAATCCATGCAAATTCCCACAGGAGTGGAGAGTATCCATGGAGACACCCTCCTTTTAATAAAATAGTCAAAGGTTCCAAAAATAAATTTTCATTTTAAATTTTAAAAAAATAATCATTTTCAAATCCTATTTTTAAATAGTTTTGATATTTTAAAACTTTTCAGAAAATATGTAAAATAAACAAGGTTCATTCAAGTGAAAAAAACTAGGAAATAAGATTTAAGAAAAGGAATAAATTCTAAAAACATAGAATGGAAATAAAAATAAAAAATATACATATTCTAATCAATGCAAGAACTTCCTATATTATATTTACTTCATTATATAATTTAACCATGTAGATAAAAATTCATGAAATCATAGTTTCCAAATTAATGTCATGGACATAGATAAAATACCTTAAAACATGATTCCCTTGATGATGGAGACTCAAATATGCTTTAAATAAATTAAAGGAAGCAAGAGAGACCCTCCTTTTATACCTACACACATATTCACACACACACACATATTTAAATACCATTATCTACAATGTTTATATTTTCCGCATTATGAGGGAATATGTATGTAACGCCCCGACCCTAGTTACCCAGAGTCGGTGCATTATTACATAACATTGGCATGACCACATGAAAGATCAAATCTCGAAAGACTGATTGGTTTAGTAGCCTTGGAAACACTAGATATATTCATAAAGTTTTACATTACATCATGAAGTGAAAAACTACTAAAACAACATATTTTCTCCATAATCTACACTATTATCCCCTCATAATATCCTTGTAGGTCATTCATAATTTATTTCTTCACATTCTGGGAAAAATAAAACATAGAAAAGGGGTGACCTCAAATGCACAGTAAAGATAACAATATAGCGGAAACATTCATAAATAAGAATAAACATTTATGGAAATGTATAAATAAAACAAACCCATCCAAACTTGAACTTTAACATAGTGTGGCAAAAATAAAATGAAATAATGTCATTTACTTATTCACATGGATATTCTACTAATCGAATAATCACATTCAATATCAATAACCACTTTCATAATAATGGAATGCATAATGCCAGACTATCATAACCACATTGCTAAGGCCTCGTGCAAAGACTAAATATAAGATTTTGTCAAGGCCTTGTGCCAAAACACTAGTTTGTCTCGTGATACCTACCGATGCATCGAGGAGCTATAGCGGGCTCCACCCGTCACATATTAAGTCCAATGCATTCACATATGAAAAAGGATTTAACATAACATAAACATCCATATTAAAACTAGCATAGGAAATGTAAATACTTCATCCATAAACCATTATTGGTATAAAAATAACACATCCAGAGTCAAACATATCAAAAAACCTTCCATACAATATAGATGTTTTGTATCATAATAAATCAACTTCAAATAAGCGTAAAATCCATCAAAGGATGTTGACATAGATGAAATCAAAACTCTTTTTAGAGAAATATCTCCATTAATTTTGAAATCATTTAAGAGTCATATATTTATAAAATAAAACATTTTCATTGAAAATATTCTTATAAGCTTGTAAAGGAAGCTTCGAAGATTTTATTACGGTGTAAAATAGTCACACCCTCCTTATAAGTTAAAAAAACATTCATACCATAATTCTGTCGAAAAGTTTAAAAAGCACCTTTTTTGGAAAACAATGGAAAGATTCCTTTATAAAACTCTTATAAAAAGTCAAAAAAGGTTATAAATTACTTTAACCCATATTCTTGTAAATATTAAAAATGTTTTTAAAATACATTTTTAAGAAACATGGATGTGGATGATAAAGAGATCCCAGTAGATTATTACGTATAAACAACCTCAGATAATGAAGAGATTGCGAAATAAACCCTTACCAATTTGGTAACTTATAAAACATACAACACATGAAAGAGGTATCATATAATGAATATGTAAATACACATAAATTAAGGTATATTACACAAAGAATATAATTATGGGCAGTACATACAACACAAAAAAGTTAATGGTGGCAATATTGCATGAATCTCACGGGAATAAGGAGTGAGATGAAAACCCCTTACCTTGTACTTTTCCTTGGTTGGGGTTGGATAACCACCTGTATAATGGTGAAATAATTTTTATTAAATTATACAAGAATCATATACATTAATATGAAATCATATATGATCTTTTATTGATTTGTTAATAATATCTTAGTATTATCGTTGTTTCGGGAGTTAACTTACTTGTTTTCTTTTATATGTTTTGTTACATAAGCTATGATTGTCATGGATAGGTTGTTTCTTAATCATATATAGAATGATATCAAGTATTTAGATACTATTATTAATCATCAAATGATAATTATACTTAAATGGATCCGATGGAGAATGAATCTTATCGCGTTCGTGGAGATGGTAGTTCGTACGTACGCACAAGCGACAATATCATTATTTTGATATTAAAATAATATATAATTGGATGTTATATCATATATAAAGAACCATTATAATGTTATATTTATTATTTAAATTAGTTACACATCATTATTATACCCATCCAAATAATAATTTTTTGAATAACAATTACACCACGACGTGGAGACGGTAAGCCGTACGTATGCACGTATGGTGACATGTTATTCAAAGGATGGATAGAATACTGAATATGGTTATACAATATTTATAATAATATTATAGCATATAGTAGATACTGGATTCATTATTTTAGAATGGGAATAACAAATAAAGAAGAAGTGGAAGAAGAAAGGAACTCGGAAAATGGGTGGTGAAATCATTACCTCTTCTTCGGGTTCTTCCTTTTGATTTGATCAAAAGGGCTCTTAGGTTGGCTTTCTGACTAAAGGAATGCATCTAGGATGAATTGAGGGGATTTGAGATAGTATTTTGGCAGAGTTTGGCCAAACCAAAAGGCTTTGAAGCTGTGAATAAATGAGAAGGAGGAGTGCCCTTTTATAAGAGGGGTGAGGGGCACCTTTGGAAAAGCTAGAAATATTAATTTATAATAAATTCATATTCGGTATCTAATGGCTCAATGTTGATTATTCGAAGGTTATGCTGGGGATAGGTCCAAAACCATTCATCCAATACAATTTAGACAGGTTTGGGTCATTATATTAAGGTTATCTTTTTGTTTTAAGTCTTAGTTAATAAGTTTGATATTTACCATGTCACTTTTTATTTTTATATTATATAGTTAATAAACGTACTATATACATCCAAGAGACCCCCAAGTGGTCAATTAATGATACACATATCATGATATAAGTCTCTTTTCAGAACCTTAGATTTTTAAGAATTTAATATCAATTAATAATATAATATTTGTTTTAAAAACTCTTTTATGTCAATTTTGACACTATTCAATAGTTGATTTTTGTGAAACTCATAACAGAATTATTACTTCAAAAAAAGTCAATTAAATCAATCCTAATATGTCATATTATCCTACAAAATTATTTTAATTCATTAAAAGTCTCAAATTATATTTATTTGGGTATTTATAATATCAATTATTTTAATTTTTCGCCATTATGGTAATTATTGCATCATCATTGTGTCATAAATATATTAAAATATTTAATGTCTAAAAATTATAAATAAGATATCATTATGTATGAAATCTTATTATATTTCAAATGAATATTTACAATCTAATTTATATTATGTTTAACCCTATATTAAAAATGTTTTAGAAAATAAACATTGATTTTAACTTTTTTAACTCTTCTTTGAATTAAATAATAATAAATGTCCTAATCTAATCCAAGTGGACCTAAATGATAATATTTTATTCCTAAGGTTGTTTTGGGTCGAGATACACTTGTCCAATAGAATTAAGACATGTGTTAGGGTAATATTAATATCTTTTTTATCCTTAATTACCCTATTTACTTTTAACCGTGGTAAATAAAAGTAAAAATTTACTATTCACAAAAAATTATTTTCATCTCATTGAACCACATTTTACTCCTTGATATTAACCATGTCTCTCGGATTTTTGAAATTTCAATCACAGAAGCAGTAAAATTATGTTTTATGAAAAATTCAGTTTTTTTAACTACCATTTAGTAGTTTCAATATTCATCAAAAAATGTAGTTTTCAGAATAATGCCAAAATTTCAACCTAAGCTATAATTTATATTCCGAAATGATTTATATTTTAAAAAATTACAAACATATAAGTTTCATTAATTAATTTTATAATTAATTCCCGCTGTTACAACAAATATCATGTTTTTAAGAAACAATATGTATCAAATGCTGGACACTTGTTTATGTTTGGTTTAAATGTGCAATTACATCCAATGACCGAAATTGTATTAAATGGTAAAAATATATTCTAAATATACTTTAAAACCACTCAAATTAATAATTTATCACTATTAATTATTTCGATTAAAAAAAGTTGTTTTTAATTAAAATTTAGTAATTTTCACTATTCATCAAAATATGAAAGTTATCCGAAAAGTACCAAAATTTCACCCTAAGAAAATTCCGATATTAATAATCTAAAAATGAAGTCCATTTAGAAAGATAAAATTTATAAAATTTCAAAATGTATGTATTACTATCTATAACGGCTAGTTTGATTGGTTGTGGTGTGTTAGAATCTCGATGTTGCGTACAATGCACGTCATTGCAGTATTCAAAGGGAAGCGTACCATGGAAGCTTGGGATGTTTCATTTTAAATTTTTTGATGTCCTCATTCTAAAAAATAAATTTATTTATTCAAATTGAATATATAAAAGATTAAAATATTTTATTTAAAAATGGTTCACTATTAAAAGTTTGTAAAAGATGAAAACATAAAATGAATTTGTTCTTACAATATGTCTAAGAAACTCATAATATGGATTCTAAAATTATAAGGATTATATAATGTTTAAAATTTAGTTAATACTATTCATAACCTCTTTTAAACAGCTTGGGTGGTATGTCATGGTGCATTTGAACTCGGTGTTGCGTGTAATGAATGTTATTAAATTATTTTGAAGAAATAACACACTATGAAATCTTGGGGTGTTACATTCTCCCCTCCTTCAATAAATTGCATCCTCGCAATTTGAAATTGTTCATCAAAAATAAAAGGTTGAATATAGAAAATATCTTTGTGGGAAAACCCACATCGGAAATTGGGCTAGTAAAATTTACTCTTAATAAGAGGAAAAGAGAAATGAAAGGGTCACCACCAAATTATGATATATATTCGGAGAACATTGGTGGAAATTAGAGACAAATAATTGCAGGAAAACGTAAATATTTATAGGTAGTGATTGAGGTCATCAATCCCAAACAAGTGTAAAATTGAGGGCCTTAAATTCATCAATCTATGATGATTTAAAATACCATTGGTTCATCAAAACATATGGTATTAGGATAACACATTTTTTTGTTTTAAGATCCCATCACTACAGTATAAGAATTAATTTCTTCATTGAATAAGAGAAGAAGAAAAATATATACTTGACAAGTAGTGTCTCATACTTTAACTAAGTTATACCACAAAATCATCTTTCACTCTAAAATATAGTAGAACATTAAAATAATATTCTATTTATCCTATTCGTATAGGGTTAAAAAAATGAATTTATAAATCATCAAGCAGAATCATTAAAAAAACATTATTCAATCCAGGACATCACGTGGGTCAGTGGTAGGCGATACACCCTTGTCGCCCTTCTGTTGTAGGTTCAAGTCTCGTGGCCTTTCCGGACGCGACGGGTTGCCGCCCGACCTCCGGGTTGTCCATTTATGGAAATCCAAAATAATCCAAACTAGAACTATCCAAATACTTAGGTCCAAAATTTATAAGGAACGTAAACACAATGAAGATCCTTTTTTCGTGTAATATCATGTGAACACCTTCATCATGTATTCCTTTAAAACAGTGCAACATCATGAATTACGATAAAACCTTATTGATTACATTCATGATCCCTTATTCTTTAAATAATAACAGATATACTCCTTTAATCCCAAAAATGTTGTAAACCCCAATAAGGATAGAATATACAAATCATTAAACATTTTCAAGGTAGTCAAGAATATCCAATATAATTTATCCAAATCAATCATGTATTATTCTAAAATCACTACCTCGGTATCAAAACCATATTAAGGTTTATCTTTCTCTAAACCATATATTTTTCAAAACTTTAACCTGCTATTGAGTCACTTTTCTCTGTTCCACACAATCTCAAGTCCTTAATGAAATAGTACTATAGTACAATCCTTATATACTCCATAATTATTATAACAAGTACATTGTTGATACAACACTTAAATGTCATAATCAACATAAGAACTCTAATCATTTTCCTTCATCTGTGGTAGTATCATAACAAGATTATTATCCAATAGCATCATTTGCAGCATAGTTTGATGACTGGGTAATAGGTTCGCGTTGTGTCCAAACTCCTTGCAATTGATGCATTGTACATTTGAAACCATTTTTCTACCCTTGCATTCACGTACTTTGTGCCCATTTCCTCCACACTTATAACAAACTCCCATTCCTTTCAGGCAAGTTCCAGGGTGTTTCTTCCCACAATTATCACATATATGAAAATTCTTCTTTTCCATCATCCCGTTACCCATCTTTCCCTCTTCCATCCTTTTCTTTTCTTGCTTCCCTTTAAATCCATAGGACTCAGTAAACTCTTTACTTATCTTATCAACACATGATATTATTTCTTCATATAATGATAATAATGGGTGACTATTTCTCTTATAAATTCTATAATAAGACCATGAAAGATATGATCCTTCGTTCTCTTTGGATCATGTGCATTGCTGGAGTTCTCATTCCTTATACTGGGAACCATTTCTAAACAATGTCATACACTATATTAGTTTAGGAATAAAAATACCTAATCCTAAACTTGTAAAACACATAACATAAATTAAATAGTTTATGGATATAATCCATAATCATAAAAATGTTTTCTTTGAGAAAGTATATACTCATAAACCCTTCATAATGATTTGTAAAGGAAATGAGAGTTATCCTAAGCATATCCCCCGAGATTGTCGTAACCAAAAGTGCAGCAAGGCCCGTTGTCATGCACCAGTTCCCGTTCGAGTCTAGCATAAAGTGGTGTTTTCGGTTTTTACCCCTAGGTACATCTGTGCCAGAGCCACCTCTACCTGCTCGTATCCAGACATGGACGTATTGCCCGAAAAACTCACAAAATCTCTACAATACCAAAATTCTAGGTAGTTCTTCTATACTAAACCTCAAATTATATATTAGGTCTACGTGCTCTAATCAAAGTTTATCTAAATATAGCTTCCAAGGTTTGTACTAAACTTCCTCTGATACCAACTGTAATGCCCCGACCCCATTTTCCTAGAGTCGGTGCATTATTACATAACATTGGCATGATCACAAGAAAGATCAAATCTCGAAAGACCGATTTTTTTAGTAGACTTGGAAACACTAGATGTCACGACCCGCCTTCACCAAAAGGAGGGAAGGGTCAGCAGATTTCCAGGCCCTTCCTTCGTTAAGTTGAAGGAGAGATAATGACCCCCGAAACCCGCCTTCAATAGGTCCCGGAGTGGCGACTAGCACCAAGGGTATAGAAAATTCTCACAATGGAAGGCATTACCGTTTGTATTTTATAGGATCGAAATATAAGGAGAAGAAAACCCAACAACACCAAGGTAGAAAGAAAAGTAAAGCCAAAAGTAAACCATTCCCACATGCATGTTTCAAAAGTGGAAGCCACAAAGTGCAAAAAGGTGACTACAAGGTAAGTACCAAAAAGAAAAAGAAAAACAACTTTAACTGCTCCAAAAGTCCGAGCTAGTAATGTCCTGCGTGATCCCCGAAGTCCTCCTAGAAACCTGAAAGCAGTTTTATATACGTAGGGTGAGTATACAAGTACACTCAGTAGGGAAAACCAAGACTCTCGTGCATAAGTAGGGGAACGTACTAAAGTCCCGTGAGAAAAAAGAGTAAACCAAACACCTAACAAGGCAAACTATCCATCCCAGGCCTCACCAAGGCTCACTCCCCAAATAACGCAAGTCAAGTAATATATGTAATAAGAGAACATCGATGTTTGGGTACCCCGCGCCACTTTCCCACTGGTTATTGAGACATCCTACGCGTCGGACTAATCCCGCCATTCTCACCACAGTCCCACTACCACACCCGCCCGCACACACCTCGGCCACAACCACACGCAGTCTGTAAAGACCCGTAAAATTCAAGGGAAATTTTTTCTTAATTTTCTTTAGAATTTTACAAGAGCGCGGTTTCAGACGGCACCTGATTCCGAGGCCCGGAGTGCCCGGAATTAATTTCCGAAGTTTGGCTCGGGTACGTTCAGTGAACGAACGAGCGGGAATTCCTAACTTTTGATCTGGTGCTCGGAATTGAAATCCGAGGGCACTGATGAACTCGCAGCGCCGATATTTGCTTAAGTGGACTTTTCCCGAAGGTGCGTTTGCTGAGGAGGAGTTGTTAAAAAAAAGGGGAGTTAAATGTGAAGTAATAAAATTGTGTTACAATTTTATTTCATATTCTAAGTTGTTAACCTATGTGTGGAAGTTGGGTGGGACCTACTTGTTGTTAACTACCCTTGAGAGAATAAAGGTGGGGTGGGGCCCACACGAGCCCAACCCCTCACCTTCCCTAACTCCTCTAAACCCCCCACTTAAGATGTGTAACTCATCTTAACCTTTAAACTTCCCATTAATTGGGTGACTTTCCCTCTCCTCACTTTAATCATGCCAACACACTAATCCAATTAATGGAATTAAGTTTTTAAATTTTGAACTCATAGAATGACTTAATAAAATAAGAATAGCTTATTTTATTTTTGGGGGTTAGTTTGGTTGTGTTGAGGTTTGGAGGAGAGAGCTCTAAGTCTCTTGAAGAACTTCATCTTCTCCGGCGAAGAACGTCTTCATCCTCAACGAAGAACGACAACACTTCGTCAAGGATCATCGACTCGGCGACCCGGTATCTTCGGACCTCTTCTTTCTCCTCGGACCTTCTTCGTCGGCAAACGAAGATCCTCCATCGACGTGTCTCCTCGGGCATATCTCTTCGTCAACGGATTTTACGAACGACGACCGCGACGCCCGACCCCCGCGACGCCGTCTTCCGCGGAACGTAGACGAATCTTCGAATCTTAAACCCGAGGTTGGGGTTGTCGTTTTCTTTTGGTTTCCTTATTTTATTCTTGATCGTGATTTTATCAAGACTAGCATGTGACTTGATTTATTTTTAAGTTGCGTTATTATTTTAACGTGAGGGGGGCCGGACCGCACGAACACGGCCGAACCCCCCTCCATAGTTCTTGTTCTATTCATGCGGGTGGAAGCAAGTGGCGTGGTGCTGTCGCACCACGCGGATGATCGTGCTTATAAATTACGCAACGCCGTCGCGCTACGCCGAGGAGAATTTTCAAGAACGCGACGCCGTCGCGCCGCGTTGGAAGGAATCATGGCACGGCGAAAGGGGCGCGGTGCCGTCGCACCGCGCCGGACGACGAATACCGCAGCCGGTTCCGGGCCGCGGCGGGACGAGAAGACCGCGGCTGGTTCCGGGCCGCGGCGGAAGAAGAGACCGGCGGTCGGGCCGCCGGCGTCGGAAGCCGAAGAAGGGGACCGGAAATTCCGGTCCCGTTTGAGAAAACCGGCCGGCCAGCTGGCCGGCCGGATGACTTAAAACCGGGGAATTTAATTCCCCGGCCAAACCTTAAAACCCCCCTCTTAATGAGGGGGGCGGTTCTTGAGGGAAGGGGGCAGCCGCCCCCTTGGTTCGGCGCCAGCAGGCCCCCCCACGTGAGGGGGGGGGGGGGGGCGGTTTTTAAAAAAACCGGCGCGGCACATAGGCCGCGCCACTTGAAGAACCGCGGGGCTTAGCCCCCGCGTGCGCCGCCCCACCGCGGCCCGCCGCCACCGCGGCCCGCCGCCGCCGCCGCCGCGCCGCCCGCCGCCGCCGCCCGCCGCCGCCGTCCGCCGCGCCGCCCAGGGGGGGGGGGGGGGGTCGGGCCGGGTCGGCCCGGACCCGGACCCCCCCGTTTCGAATCAGTTTTGGTTTTTGACTCATAACTTGAGCCTCGGACCTCCGAATGACGAACCGTCTGCGGCAACGCGATCCTTGGATCGGGATGGTCGTTTCGATATATCGCACTCAAGGTTTTGGTTAACTTTGAGTTCGGCCGGGTTGGTTCGTTCACGAAACCAACCGGGCCTTCGGAGCGGAAACGCTCATATCTTGAGCTACAAACGTCCAATTGACGCGCCGTCAGTCGCGTAGTGTTCCTCTTAGTGAGAAGGATCTTTTGGCATACTCCGCCCGAGGTTTGGATGCAGGAGGAGTACGGTCGGGTTGGTTTTGCCTTAAAAAAACCAACCGGGCCCCGGAGACGAAAATGCCAATAACTCTCAGACCGGGGGTCCGATCGACGCGCCGTCTGTTGCGTTGAGTTCCTGTTGACGATACGGAACTTTTGGATACATCAACTTCGGTCTTCATGACAGTTGATCTATCAGCCTCTCGGCTCGTGAAGCGGACCCTCCGAACGAGTTTGCTGTGTGCGAGAACTCTAGTGCTGGCTGCGTCTGTTCTACTGCTACGACTGCTACTGTGACTGCGACGACGACAGTACAGAGATCCTGTGTGGATTCGACGACGACAGTACAGAGATCCTATGTGGATTCGACGACGACGACTTCAGCACTCAGCGATCCTACGTGGATCAGTGCTACAGGTCCTGTGTGGGCCCGATCCTGTGTGGGTCCTTGCGCTCAGCGGTTCTGTGTGAGCCAGCGCCTACAGGTTCTGTGTGAGCCCGATCCTGTGTGGGTCTTTGCGGGGGTTAGTTACCTATCGATCCTTCGTGGGTCCGACGACTTAGATGGATCAGTGATCATCTTTTTCGTCCTTGAAGAAGTATACCTGTGTGAGCTGAATCCTGTTGTTTTCCTGTGTGGATTGTGTTGTGCAATCCTGTGTGGATTATGTTTTGCTTTCCTATGTGGAATACGTATACTTTCCTGCGTGGACTGAGTTGTACTTGGGCTCGGAGGTTGGAGCGTATTTGAATTGATAACTTAGGTATATGTATGGGCATATACCTAAGCAGTGTCGGTTGTTACTTCGTGATTGTACTTTTCTTCGTAGTTTATCCTTTGTGGATTTGAGAGACCTTCAGGGGTCTCGGGGTCCCTACTGAGTAGCTTATACTCACCCCTGCACGGGCTTCGCCCGCACTACGTTGTGTTGGTTGCAGACGACGGACAGCGTTGACCTTAGCTGAGACTTGCACAGCGGGACGGTACCCGGAGGTGGACCACTGGGCGGGACGTGCTCGGAGCGGACGGCGGGACCCATGGAGCAGAGGAGCTATCTGTACCCACCCTTCAGGTGGGATTTCCAGTGGACAGCTCGGAGTAGCGGCTTTTACTTTCAGTTTCTGTTTTTCCCTTTTCGAGTTGTACTTTACTTTCAGTTTGGGTTTGTATTCTGGCCCATTTACTTTTCCGCACTTTCAGTCGTACTCTGCCTGTTTAGTGTTTACTTCCGCTTGTTTACTCTGTGGTGTGTGTTTACTTTTCAAAGGGAATGTCTTCCCTTTTTACCGGGATTTACGCCTTGGTGCTAGTCGCCAGCCCCTGGCCTATGGAAGGCGGGCTTGGGGTAGTCACGGCTCGGACCCCGAGGGCGGGTCGTGACAAATTGGTATCAGAGGAGTTCGGTTCTACCGCGAACTCTGATCTTTTCTATGTGAAGCAATAATGTTTAGCGTATTGAGTGTGGTTATCAGTCCAGGGAGTCCAGTGTTGGTGCGGCGGCCGACGTATCCGTACACCAGGACCCTGACTTCTGATTTCCGACTTAATGTACGAAAACATTGATTGCGTGTGTGTTTCAAAGTTTTCTTTGTGATTACTTATATGAGCTCACCAGGTATACTGTTCTAACCGTGGCGCTCCTGTTTCCTTTTTAGGATGGCCCCACGACGGCAGCCAGCTAGGGTTCCGAGAGTCGAGTGAGATGACAGCCCACCGAGCGACGAGGCCTCGGTGCAGGGCCCTTTTCCAGTAGTGGCACCGGCGGTAGCTTTACCCGCCGAGTCCCCGATGCTTCCAGCAGCAGCCGCTGACGATGCACGTCGCCTCAGCGCACTGCATGAGTTTCAGCGCCAGCGACCGCCCAGGTTTCGCGGGGAGACGGATCCCCAGGCAGCAGAGGACTGGCTGGAGGCAGTAGTTCGAGTGTTTAGGTTAGTGAGGACACCAGCAGACCTCATGGTGATCCTCGCTGCGAGCCTACTACACGCAGCAGCAGGACGATGGTGGAGCTTGATGCTCCAGGTGCACGATGAGGCATCTCTACTTTGGACGGACTTTGAGAGCCTCTTCCGCTCGGAGTTCGTCCCAGCCACCCTTCGTGCGGTGCGTATCCAGGAGCTTCTAAAGCTGCGGCAGGGCAGCATGACGGTCGCCCAGTACTCGGCGAGATTTACCGATCTCTCGTGCTACTCGACCGACATGGTACGAGACCCATTCTTCCGGGCCCGGACCTTCGAGCAGGGTTTGAGACACGAGATCAGGGCATCGCTGATCTCCCTCAGCATACCGACTCAGACAGGAGTACTGGAGCGGGCTCTTCTGATCGAGAGCTTCCTTGCTGAGTCTACACCAGCACAGAGACCCACCGCAGGGCGGCACGTGGCAGAGTAATCTGCAGCAGGCAGTCGACGGATGACTCAGGGGTCCAGACAGACCAGACCTTCAGGCCGACGACCTCAGGGCACTGGCTCAGCAGTGCGGGGCACACAGCGCGGAGCCAGTCTTACGAGAGGCAGACAGTGCTACTCGTGCGGCGGGCAGGGCCACATGGCTCGTGACTGCCCGACCCGCCGTGCCGAGGAGCAGCAGACGGTTGAGGGACCACCGAGGCAGAGGTAGAGTGTCGACCGTGGCGGTCCGCAGGGAGGAGGCGGACGAGGCAGAGGAGCTGGACGAGCAGCTGGTGGTGGCCGACGCTTTGAGGCTCTACCACCACCACCACCAGGAGGTCCACCCCGACCACAGGGAGCTGGCGGGCAGCGACAGGCACAGCTCCAGGCAGCAGAGGCCTACGACCACGGCGCACCCGAGATGATTCGAGGTACTATCTGTGTCTATTCCACCCTTGCTGCAGTTCTTATAGACACAGGAGCGAGTCACTCTTTCATAGCCGCTGCCCTTGTTCGGAGCTCGGAGATTCCGACAGAGCCGTTGGCTCGATCCTTACGGCTAGAGACTCCTACGGGAGCAGACTCGACGATTACGCACTGGTGCCGGCAGTGTGAGCTTACTCTAGGAGGCGAGAGCTTCGGCTGGGATCTTCTTGTAGCAGCGTCGAGGCCTTACGACGTCATCTTGGGCATGGATTGGCTGTCTACGGTCCATGCACAGATTGACTGTTTTAGGCGCAAGGTGCGATGTGTACGCACCGACGGGAGCAGGTTCACCTTCACCGGTGAGAAGGGAGCCTTAGCAGCAAAGGATGGACTTCCGCGGAGGAGAGGACAGCCCATCACTCATCAGTTGGCTAGCCTTATCCTTGGAGCAGTTGACGTGCGGAGTCCTGGTTTTCCTGCAGTGGTGGATCAATTTGCGGACGTTTTTCCCGACGACGTTCCAGGGCTACCTCCTCGCAGAGAGGTAGACTTTTATATTGACTTGTACCCCGGGACAGCTGCGATATCCACTCCAGCATATCGGATGGCCCCCGCCGAGCTTCGAGAGCTACGGGTACAGTTGGAGGACTTGCAGGGCAAGGGGTTCATCCGACCCAGTGTTTCACCCTGGGCTTCCCCGATATTGTTCGCCAAGAAGGCGGACGGGAGCTTACGACTTTGTGTTGACTATCGTCGCCTGAACCAGGTGACAGTGAGGAACAAGTATCTGCAACCGAGGATTGATGACCTCTTTGATCAGCTCAAGGGAGCACGGTGGTTCTCGAAGATAGACCTCAGGTCAGGCTATCATCAGCTCAGAGTCAGAGACGAGGATGTGCAGAAGACGGCCTTCAGATGTCGGTATGGCCACTATGAGTTCTTGGTTATGCCTTTAGGTGTAACCAATGCTCCAGCAGTGTTCATGGCTCTCATGAACAGGATCTTTCAGCCATACCTCGATCGGTTTGTCGTGGTCTTCATCGACGACATTCTGATTTACTCTACGACAGAGGAGGAGCACGCCTATCACTTGCGAGTTGTCCTTGACACACTCCGAGAGCACCAGCTTTATGGTAAGCTCTCGAAGTGCCAGTTCTGGATACGTGAGGTCCACTTTTTGGGACACGTTATCTCTGAGGCGGGAGTTGCAGTGGATCCCGCGAAGATTGAGGCTGTGTTAGCATGGGAGCCACCCAGGAGCGTGACTGAGGTTCGGAGTTTCTTGGGACTAGCTGGATACTATCGGAGATTTGTGCCGAACTTCTCCAGAGTTGCGGCATCACTCACAGCTTTGACGAAGAAGGGGAAACCCTTCGTGTGGTCAGACAGTTGTCAGCAGAGCTTCCAGGAGCTGAGACAGAGATTGACTAGCGCACCTATCTTGAGGTTGCCTGAGGAGTGAATAGGGTACGTAGTCTACTGCGATGCATCAGGGACCGGACTCGGATGTGTTCTGATGCAGGAGCGGGCAGTGATCGCCTATGGATCACGACAGTTGAGACCGCATGAGCAGAACTACGCTACCCATGACCTGGAGTTAGCAGCAGTGGTCTTCGCTCTGAAGACATGGCGACACTATCTGATGGGCGAGCGCTTTACAGTCTTTTCCGATCATCAGAGTCTCAGGTATATCTTCTCGCAGAAGGACCTGAACCTGAGACAGCGACGATGGCTCGAGTTCCTCCAGGACTATGACTTTGAGATAGTCTATACTCCTGGGAAGGGGAACGTAGTAGCCGATGCCCTCAGCATGAGGACGGGCATTCAGCTACTCGAGGAGGCGACGGAGCAGCTAGCCTCTTTGCAGATATCCTTCGTGGATAGAGATGGAGCAGCCTTTCTTCAGTCTCTCACAGTCACTCCTCCACTACTGCAGCGAGTCAGGGAGGCACAGTGCAGGGACGCTGACTGTGAGACACGGCGTGCACAGATATCCTCGGGACAGGCACCTGATGGTTTCTCCCTTGGAGCAGAGCACGACATCCTTTTCAGAGGATGTACCATGGTACCAGTCGCATTGCGAGAGGAAGTGCTGAGAGAGTTTCACACTTCTCCTTTAGCGGTACATCCTGGAGTGGCGAAGATGTACCAGGACCTCAGACGACAGCATTGGTGGCCGGGCATGAAGAAGGCTGTAGCAGAGTTTGTTTCTCGATGCCTTACCTGCCAGCAGGTAAAGGCAGAGCATCAGGTACCAGCAGGCTTGGTACAGCCCTTGGAGGTTCCGGAGTGGAAGTGGGACGGCATATCTATGGATTTCGTGACTGGACTTCCACGCACTTCCAGAGGTCACGACTCCATCTGGGTGATTGTTGACCGACTCACCAAGTCGGCACACTTCTTACCCATCAGAGAGCAGGGCTCGGTGGAGAGCTTGGGACGTCTCTACGTTCAGGAGATTGTGCGGCTCCACGGCGTGCCATCATCTATCGTTTCCGATCGAGATTCCCGTTTTACTTCCCGGATTTGGAAGGGGTTACAGGAGGCGTTCGGGACGCAGCTACGTCTTAGCACAGCTTTTCACCCTCAGACCGATGGTCAGACGGAGAGGACCATTCAGACTCTCGAGGACATGCTCCGCGCATGTGTCCTTGACTTTGGTCGTAGCTGGGAGGACCACCTACCTTTGGTGGAGTTCGCGTACAACAACAGCTACCACTCCACCATCGGGATGGCACCGTACGAGGCGTTGTACGGCCAACCTTGTAGATCTCCTTTGTGCTGGACAGACCCTGGGGAGTCAGCACTGGTGGGACCGGAGATGGTCCAGGCCACGACAGAGAAGGTCCAGGTCATCCAGGAGCGGATGAGGACAGCTTAGAGCCGGCAGAAGTCATACGCTGACAGGAGACGGAGGCCACTGGAGTTCGAGGATGGCGACCACGTCTTCTTGCGGGTCTCACCTCGACGTGGTATTCGGAGATTTGGCCGAGGCGGCAAGTTATCTCCACGCTTCATCGGACCCTTCCAGATTCTCAGCAGGATTGGCGAGGTGGCTTATCGCCTGGCTCTACCACCTCAGTTGCACCGGGGTGCACGACGTCTTCCACGTATCCCAGCTGAGGAGATACGTGCACGACCCGACGCACATCATTGACCATGGGGAGCTTGACGTTGACGATGGGGCGACTTTTACGGAGGTCCCGGTGGAGATAGAGGATCGACAGGAGCGGGTCCTGCATGGGCGATCGATTCCTCTTGTTCGCATCAGATGGCAGCATGGGAATCTCCAGGAGAGCACATGGGAGCGGGAGGCTCAAATGTGTGCTCAGTACCCTCTTTTGTTTCCCTAGTTTTTGATGTATCTTTACGGGGACGTAAAGCCCTGAGGTGGGAGTAATGTAAAGACCCGTAAAATTCAAGGGAAATTTTTTCTTAATTTTCTTTAGAATTTTACAAGAGCACGGTTTCAGACGGCACCTGATTCCGAGGCCCGGAGTGCCCGGAATTAATTTCCGAAGTTTGACTCGGGTACGTTCAGTGAACGAACGAGTGGGAATTCCTAACTTTTGATCCGGTGCTCGGAATTGAAATCCGAGGGCACCGATGAACTCGCAGCGCCGATATTTGCTTAAGAGGACTTTTCCCGAAGGTGCGTTTGCTGAGGAGGAGTTGTTAAAAAAAAGGGGAGTTAAATGTGAAGTAATAAAATTGTGTTACAATTTTATTTCATATTCTAAGTTGTTAACCTATGTGTGGAAGTTGGGTGGGACCTACTTGTTGTTAACTACCCTTGAGAGAATAAAGGTGGGGTGGGGCCCACACGAGCCCAACCCCTCACCTTCCCTAACTCCTCTAAACCCCCCACTTAAGATGTGTAACTCATCTTAACCATTAAACTTCCCATTAATTGGGTAACTTTCCCTCTCCTCACTTTAATCATGCCAACACACTAATCCAATTAATGGAATTAAGTTTTTGAATTTTGAACTCATAGAATGACTTAATAAAATAAGAATAGCTTATTTTATTTTTGGGGGTTAGTTTGGTTGTGTTGTGGTTTGGAGGAGAGAGCTCTAAGTCTCTTGAAGAACTTCATCTTCTCCGGCGAAGAACGTCTTCATCCTCAACGAAGAACGACAACACTTCGTCAAGGATCATCGACTCGGCGACCCGGTATCTTCGGACCTCTTCTTTCTCCTCGGACCTTCTTCGTCGGCAAACGAAGATCCGCCATCGACGTGTCTCCTCGGGCATATCTCTTCGTCAACGGATTTGACGAACGACGACCGCGACGCCCGACCCCCGCGACGCCGTCTTCCGCAGAACGTAGACGAATCTTCGAATCTTAAACCCGAGGTAGGGGTTGTCGTTTTCTTTTGGTTTCCTTATTTTATTCTTGATCGTGGTTTTATCAAGACTAGCGTGTGACTTGATTTATTTTTAAGTTGCGTTATTATTTTAACGTGAGGGGGGCCGGACCGCACGAACACGGCCGAACCCCCCTCCATCGTTCTTGTTCTATTCATGCGGGTGGAAGCAAGTGGCGTGGTGCCGTCGCACCACACGGATGATCGTGCTTATAAATTACGCAACGCCGTCGCGCTACGCCGAGGAGAATTTTCAAGAACGCGACGCCGTCGCGCCGCATTGGAAGGAATCATGGCACGGCGAAAGGGGCGCGGTGCCGTCGCACCGCGCCGGACGACGAATACTGCGGCCGGTTCCGGGCCGCGGCGGGACGAGAAGACCGCGGCCGGTTCCGGGCCGCGGCGGAAGAAGAGACCGGCGGCCGGGCCGCCGGCGTCGGAAGCCGAAGAAGGGGACCGGAAATTCCGGTCCCGTTTGAGAAAACCGGCCGGCCAGCTGGCCGGCCGGATGACTTAAAACCGGGGAATTTAATTCCCCGGCCAAACCTTAAAACCCCCCTCTTAATGAGGGGGGCGGTTCTTGAGGGAAGGGGGCAGCCGCCCCCTTGGTTCGGCGCCAGCAGGCCCCCCCACGTGAGGGGGGGGGGGGGGGGGGGGGGGGGGGCGGTTTTTAAAAAAACCGGCGCGGCACATAGGCCGCGCCACTTGAAGAACCGCGGGGCTTAGCCCCCGCGTGCGCCGCCCCACCGCGGCCCGCCGCCGCCGCGGCCCGCCGCCCCCGCGGCCCGCCGCCGCCGCGGCCCGCCGCCCCCTCGGCCCGCCGCCACCGCGGCCCGCCGCCACCGCGCCGCCCAGGGGGGGGGGGGGGGGGGGGGGGGGGTCGGGCCGGGTCGGCCCGGACCCGGACCCCCCCGTTTCGAATCAGTTTTGGTTTTTGACTCATAACTTGAGCCTCGGACCTCCGAATGACAAACCGTCTGCGGCAACGCGATCCTTGGATCGGGACGGTCGTTTCGATATATCGCACTCAAGGTTTTGGTTAACTTTGAGTTCGGCCGGGTTGGTTCGTTCACGAAACCAACCGGGCCTTCGGAGCGGAAACGCTCATATCTTGAGCTACGAACGTCTAATTGACGCGCCGTCAGTCGCGTAGTGTTCCTCTTAGTGAGACGGATCTTTTGGCATACTCCGCCCGAGGTTTGGACGCAGGAGGAGTACGGTCGGGTTGGTTTTGCCTTAAAAAAACCAACCGGGCCCCGGAGACGAAAATGCCAATAACTCTCAGACCGGGCGTCCGATCGACGCGCCGTCTGTTGCGTTGAGTTCCTGTTGACGATACGGAACTTTTGGATACATCAACTTCGGTCTTCGTGACAGTTGATGTATCAGCCTCTCGGCTCGTGAAGCGGACCCTCCGAACGAGTTTGCTGTGTGCGAGAACTCTAGTGCTGGCTGCGTCTGTTCAACTGCTACGACTGCTACTGTGACTGCGACGACGACAGTACAGAGATCCTGTGTGGATTCGACGACGACAGTACAGAGATCCTCTGTGGATTCGACGACGACGACTTCAGCACTCAGCGATCCTACGTGGATCAGTGCTACAGGTCCTGTGTGGGCCCGATTCTGTGTGGGTCCTTGCGCTCAGCGGTTCTGTGTGAGCCAGCGCCTACAGGTTCTGTGTGAGCCCGATCCTGTGTGGGTCTTTGCGGGGGTTAGTTACCTATCGATCCTTCGTGGGTCCGACGACTTAGATGGATCAGTGATCATCTTTTTCGTCCTTGAAGAAGTATACCTGTGTGAGCTGAATCCTGTTGTTTTCCTGTGTGGATTGTGTTGTGCAATCCTGTGTGGATTATGTTTTGCTTTCCTATGTGGAATACGTATACTTTCCTGCGTGGACTGAGTTGTACTTGGGCTCGGAGGTTGGAGCGTATTTGAATTGATAACTTAGGTATATGTATGGGAATATACCTAAGCAGTGTCGGTTGTTACTTCGTGATTGTACTTTTCTTCGTAGTTTATCCTTTGTGGATTTGAGAGACCTTCAGGGGTCTCGGGATCCCTACTGAGTAGCTTATACTCACCCCTGCACGGGCTTCGCCCGCACTACGTTGTGTTGGTTGCAGACGACGGACAGCGTTGACCTTAGCTGAGACTTGCACAGCAGGACGGTACCCGGAGGTGGACCACTGGGCGGGACGTGCTCGGAGCGGACGGCGGGACCCGTGGAGCAGAGGAGCTATCTGTACCCACCCTTCAGGTGGGATTTCCAGTGGACAGCTCGGAGTAGCGGCTTTTACTTTCAGTTGCTGTTTTTCCCTTTTCGAGTTGTACTTTACTTTCAGTTTGGGTTTGTATTCTGGCCCATTTACTTTTCCGCACTTTCAGTCGTACTCTGCCTGTTTAGTGTTTACTTCCGCTTGTTTACTCTGTGGTGTGTGTTTACTTTTCAAAGGCAATGCCTTCCCTTTTTACCGGGATTTACGCCTTGGTGCTAGTCGCCAGCCCCTGGCCTATGGAAGGCGGGCTTGGGGTAGTCACGGCTCGGACCCCGAGGGCGGGTCGTGACACAGTCCCACTGCCGAAATCCCACCCGCACACACATGGGCCTCAACCGCACGCAGTCCCACTGCTGAATCCTGCCCGCACACACCAGGGCCACAACTGTCACATGTAACCATGCATGCAAACACCTAGTCCAGAACAACCACCGCCACGCCCGAAGACACCTGGGCCTCATCCCGAAGACACTTGGGAAACCACCTACCACACACACCTGGCCAACCACCACAACACCCCGCCCGATGGTTCTTGGGCTAATAATGGACTTCAGGCCATCACAGCCTGCCCGAAGGTACTTGGGCTATCAGGGAAAGGGAGCAGAAAAGGAGCTAATAACCAGCCACTAAGGATAGTGTTGGGAAAAACACCCTTCCCCCATAAATGGGGATGTTTGGCACTAGGTGCTCAACTTTGGTGGGGCGCGAATAAGAAACACAAAGATACAAGTATAGATATAGGTAACAAACACTCACCCAAAGCTTAGGTTTTCCTAGCCAACCTACAGAACACAACACCATTGCGTCCGAGTCACAGTTCACGACCCTTTCCCACAAAACCCATTTGTCCCATTCTTGTTTCACGTTCAGTTAAAATGTTCAATTGATTTTAAGCACTACTGGGAAACTACCATAAGCATAACCAAAGAAAGCGTCAAAAGCATGGATCAACCAAAACACTCACACCCGGTTCTGCCAACAGAGGACCTCTCCCCAATTTGTGATAAAAACTCACAACCATTGAAACCATACCAACAGGGAATCCCATCCCCAAATTCACACAACCACCGAGAGTATAAAAGAACAGGGGATCCCATCCCCTCCCACATTTCCAGCAATCGTCCCGAATGGAAAACAACAACTACCACTACCAACACAAGTCAGGGATTTTCAGATTTAAACGACATAACACACTCCATGATTTCAAATTCTGTGTGTTCTAGGAGTTATCACAGAAGGGTTGATCCTGGTGCTTTCAACTTATTCAGCCGGGCATACGTGATTAACCAATCTCACAGCCGGAGTTCACAATTTCAGCAAACCATTTAAAACATCACGAGGGGATTCATCAGTGCACATACAACGACCACCAACGGCCTCAATTATCAGAAAACATGAACCAGCACAACTAAAAAGGATGATCACAAGATAAAGCATAACAACGATCACAACCCCTTCCCCTTCTTTCTTTAGAACTTCGTTTATTATCTTCATTAAGGTTCGGTTCAACCAATTCCATAGGAACAAAAATAACGCCCACCCCGCATGATACACAAAGGTGAGAGACGAGAGAAATTCCCTACTTGTTGATAGATGATCGATGTTTAGGCCGGGGGAACGGAACTTTACAGATAACGATGCGGCGGGCCCGATGCACCAGAAGAGCCACGATCGAGGAAGGGGGGAACCACAGCCTAACCCTTAATTTATAAGAGCTGGGGACGGTTGAGGTGAAAACGTGAAACCGCGTAAGACGTGGAAGTCGTGGGTTGACCACGCGGCTTGACTCATCATTAAAGGTGATGGGTGGTTTAAACCGACTCATGAGTCGATTCAGTATCTAATTAAAACTTTTGTGCGCGTTTCGGGTCTTTAAGACATTTTCTTTTCTTTTAAACGAGACAGAATAGGGTTTAAAACCCTATTTGAGAAAAAGGAGCGTTACTGGAACACTTGGCAAGGTCGGGTGACGTCGGCCGGTTCCGCCGATCCGTCACACCGATCGGTCTCACTGATCGGTCGCACCGATCGGTCTCCCCGATCGGTCTCACCGATCGGCACCCCTTAAGGATCCGGATTTTGGCAAAGGAAGGGACCAAGGGGGGTCTGTGTCATCACATCAGATACCTCTTAAACGATTCTCTTCCTCGAGAATCACAACAAACCAGAAGGAAAGAGAGGGTCCGAACAACCATCTTCGAAAGATACCTCTTAGGAGTGAACCTATGCTAATTAAAAACACTCCCATGTCAAGAACCAAGCAACATACCACGCCAAACCACCCGGTCATGTGGGTTTGGGGAGTTTCCCTCCCCCATGTCAAGATATTATCCGCTTTGGGCGGCACTAACTCGCCCGCACGGGTTTAATCGCATCCACCTTAATGCGTCTTGATTAGGGGTTGGGTTCCCTCTCCCCTTTAGCTGGGGAATTTCACACACAACAGAGGAAATAAACCAATACATTTCATAGCCAAAAGTCAAATGTTCTACCACAACAGGTACAAAAGGAACAAAGATCAAAACAACCTGGGGTATTGGGCACGCATCTGTTCTTCCCTCACCCACGTACTCTCTTCTAGCCTACCATGTCTCCACAACACACGAACCAAGGGAATGGCTCGCCCACGAAGCACCTTCTCCTTGCGATCCTCGATCATCACTGGTTTTTCCACAAAGGTTACGTCGTCCTCGATGTCCAGTTCACCCCAATCAAGGACGTGTGAATCATCGTGCAGATAACGACGGAGCTGGGATACATGAAAGACATCATGTATCCTTAGCAGCGGCGGAGGTAACGCAAGCTGATAATCCACTTCGCCGACCCGCCACAACACTTCGAAGGGTCCGGCGAATCTGGGGGAAAGCTTACCCCCCTTTCCGAACCTTCGTTGCCCACGCCGCGGGGAGACCTTCAAGAACACATGGTCCCCAACCTCAAACTCCAAGGGCATTCTCCTGGTATCAGCATATGTCTTCTGTCGGTCCTGGGCCGCCTTCATCCTTTCCCGTATGAGCTGAATCTTCTCTATCGTGTTCTGCACCACCTCCGGGCCAAGGATTCCTGCCTCTCCTACTTCGGTCCAACACACAGGTGAACGGCATGGCCTCCCGTACAAAGCCTCAAACGGGGCCATACCGATGGTAGAGTGGTAGCTATTATTGTAGGAAAACTCTACTAGAGGCAAGTATCGCACCCATGACTCTCTTGAGTCCAGAACACATGCCCGTAGCATATCCTCCAAGGTCTGGATGGTTCGCTCCATTTTTCCATCTGTCTGGGGATGGAAAGCAGTGATAAGGCGTAACTGGGTGCCAAACGCATGCTGCAATCCTCTCCAGATTCGCGAGGTAAACCGTGCATCCCTATCCGAGACTATAGACCTCGTAACTCCATGCAACTGCACCACCTCATTCACGTACTTTCGTGCCAAAGCATCCACATTACTTGACTCCCAGATTGCCAGAAAGTGAGCCGATTTCGTCAACCTGTCCACCACCACCCAGATGGCGTCGCACCCTCCATGGACCTTGGGTAGTCCCGTGACGAAATCCATTGAGATGTCATCCCACTTCCACTCGGGAACAGCTAAAGGCTGCAGTAGGCCGCCCGGAACCCGGTGTTCAGCCTTCACTTGCTGACATACAAAGCATTTAGCCACAAATTCTGCCACCGCTCGCTTAACTCCGGGCCACCAGAACTGCCTTTTCAGCCCCTGGTAAATCTTGGTAACTCCTGGGTGCACCGCTCGGGGTGAGTTGTGGAACTCACTGAGAACCTTGCCACGCATCACTCATGGAACAAACAACCTTTTCTGCGAAAGCATCCGGTGCTGACCGTCCTCTGTCCATTCTCTTGGAGCATCGCCCTGGTCAACCCGATCACGCATCACTTCGCACTCGGGGTCTCCCAACTGAGACTCCTCCACTTGTCGAAACAGAGATGACTGCACTATCATCTGATATAGGCAGCCTCTGCCACTATCCCGCTTCGCATCCAGGTGTAAGGAGGCCAACTCCTCCATTGCCTTCCAGGAATTTTCTGACTCTCGGACCGCATCCTTCTACATCCTCCTGCTCAAGGCATCGGCCACCACATTGCCCTTGCCCTCAGTATAAGATATTTCAAAGTCGTAGTCCTGGAGGAACTCCACCCATATCCGGTGTCGCAAGTTCAAATCCCGCTGGGAGAAGATATAATTTAAGCTTTTGTGATCTATGAAGACCACAAAGCATTCCCTGATGAGGTAGTGCCGCCATAACTTTAGCGCAAAAATGACCGCTGCAAGCTCCAGGTCATGGGTGGCGTAGTTACGCTCATGGGGGCGTAGCTGCCTGGACCCGTAAGAGATCACCCCTTGTTGCTGCATCAACACGCATCCCAGGCCCTGTCCTGAAGCATCACAAAATACCTCATAGGACATCCCTTCTTCTGGTAATCTCAACACTGGGGCACTAACCAGCTTTTCTTTTTGGTAGCTGAAGGACGACTCGCATTGCTCGCTCCACACGAAAACCTGGTCTTTCTTGGTCAAAGCCGTCAAAGGGGCTACTACTTGGGAGAAGTTGGGTACGAATCTCCGGTAGTAACCTTCCAGTCCGAGGAAACTCCGGACTTCCACCACATTCTTGGGTGCTGCCCAAGAAACAACTGCCTCAAACATTGATGGGTCGACTGCTACCCCCTGCTCAGACACTACGTGCCCGAGGAAGTGCACTTCTTGTGTCCAGAACTTGCACGTTGACAACTTCCCGTAGAGCTGGTTCTGTCGGAGGACTTCCAAAACTGTCCTCAGGTGCTCTGCATGGTCCTCTTCTGACCTTGAATAGATCAGGATATCTTCGATGAATACCACCACAAACTGATCCAGGTACTCCCGAAAGATGGAGTTCATAAGCCCCATGAACACAGCTGGGGCGTTCGTAACACCAAAGGGCATGACCACGAACTCGAAGTGCCCATACCTGCACCTAAACGCCGTCTTCGGGACGTCGCTATCCTTCACCCTCAGCTGGTGGTATCCGGACCGCAGGTCGATCTTCGAGAACCATCCTACCCCTTTCAGCTGGTCAAAAAGATCATCTATCCTTGGGAGAGGGTAGCGATTCTTGATCGTCACCTGATTCAACCTCCTGTAGTCGATGCACAGCCTAAGACCTCCATCTGCCTTCTTTGCAAACAAGACCGGAGCACCCCACAGTGACGCACTTGGATGAACATAACCCCTCTTCATCAGGTCGCCAATCTGTATCTGCAACTCTCGTAGATCCAAAGGTGCCATCCGGTAAGGAGCCATCGAGATTGGTCGAGAGCCGGGCTACAGGTCTATCCCGAACTCGATATCACGTCGAGGGGGTAGAGTCTTCACCTCCTCAGGAAAGACGTCCATAAACTCACGGACGACCTCTGGCACTTCCACCATTTCCGCATCTACTGACTCTACCGTCAGTTCGGTCAACAAGGAGAGGAGAGGTTCCTCCCGCCTGTTTCCCTTCGGACAGCTCCGCTCGCCGGTGAAGGTAACACGCTGGCCGTCCAAACCGGAGAACACCACCCTTCTTTGGAAACATTCGATGACGGCGCACAAAGAAAATAGCCAGTCGATGCCTACGATGACATCGTACGGCTGAATCTGTAGCAGAAGGAGATCCCCAACCGACTGATGTGGCCCTAACATCAGTCTACATCCCCGAAAAACGAACAGAAAGTCGGTCTGACCTCCAACTAGTGTGCTCAACACCAGGGGCACTGGAAGTCTCTCGGCATCTAGACCCAAGGCACGGGCTAGACTGGGTGAAAAAAGGAGTGCGAAGCTCCGGTATCGAACAAAGCATAAGCAAGAGTGCTAAACACATTGATCGTACCTCGAACAACCTCTGGCCCTGTTGAAACTGTTGCCTCTGCGGCGTGTAACTGTCCACTCCTAGCTCCCCTGCCCCTCGGCTCTCGGCCACCTCCCCGACCACGCCCTGGTCGAGGTCCCTGGGGAGCGCCCTGAGGTCGGCCTCCTCCTCCTATGTCTGCCTGTGGAGGATCGGGAGCTCACTGTCCCTGCTGCTACTGCCGGAAGGGTCTGGCTGGAAACTGCTGCTGCGGCGGATGCTGGGGATGACTGCCACTGCTGTACTGCACCCGATCGGGGCACTGACTCCGGAGATGTGCGGGGCTCCCGCAGATGAAGCATCGTGGTCCCGAGCCTGAAGGGAAAGAACGTGGGCCAGGGGATCGAAACTGAAACTGCTGCGGTCTGCTCCCTGTGGGTCGGAACCTGGAGGGTCCCGATGCTGGAGGCCTGGTGCTGACGGCCTTCCCCTTCGATGGTCCCAGCTGGATCCCTTCTCATGACACTCCGCCCAGAACATGCATCCTTTCCACCACTTCGGCCTTCTTCTGGACCTCTAAGTATGTCGGAAGGGTAAAGGGGGTAACAACATACTAGAGGGAGGGTCAGAGTGCCTCCTCTAAACGTCTTGCCCGAGACTCCTCATCGGGAAAGAGGTCCGGAGCAAAACTTAGGAGGTCATTGAACTTGATTCCAAGTTCCCTCACAGACATGCTCCCCTGCTGGAGGGAGAGTAGCTCCTGCCTCTTCTCCGCCTTCATTGTCGAGGAGAGGAACTCTTCCCGGAACTCCTTCTTGAAATCCGCCCAAGCAACCTCAGACTCTTTCCTATTCCCCAGGTGAAGAATCCACCACTGACGTGCCGCTCCTCGCATCTGGCTAACAGCCAGAGGAACCCAGTACTCGGTCGGGGCCCGAATAAGGCCGAAGACTATAACTAGCTCCTCTAGCCAGCCTTCCGTCTTCATATTGGAGGCGCTGCCCTCATACTTCTCGAGGGCCTGTCGCTGGAAGGATCAAAGAGTCTTCTGCCATTGGTCGTCCTCTTCCTCTCGATCAGCTCTCTGCCGATTGGCCAAAGTAGTCTCAGGGGCCTCGATCACCTGTACCACACATGGTTGCCTTCCAGGTGCCATAGCTGCAAGGTAAACAAGGAATGCCTAAGCCCAAGTAGTGCAGAATATCGTTCTTAAAACTTCTTAAGATTTAATTTATTCTTAATTCCCAAGACATCCCAGAAACACAAGAACACAATTCGTTATGATGCATGTACCTTTCCTAGGGTCTCTACCCTGCAATCAGTGTTGCCTCACTTGGTCATTCGGTAGGTCCAGAGTCCTTGCATCGGATCACGGGGGGGCCCTAAAATCCCGTGTCCTAGCCGGTCTTCCCTGGCCTAATTCACACTCCAAGGTCACCAAACACCGTTGCCTTACCATCCCATGCAATCCTCACTGTGCCTAACTCCAGACTCCGTCCTATCTCTCAACCATCACCTCTGATACCATTCTGTCACGACCCACCTTCACCAAAAGGAGGGATGGGTCAGCAGATTGCCAGGACCTTCCTTATTTAAGTTGAATGAGAGATAATGACCCCCGAAACCCGCCTTCAATAGGTCCCGGAGTGGCGACTAGCACCAATGGTATAGAAAATTCTCGCAATGGAAGGCATTACCCTTTGTATTTTATAGGATCGAAAGATAAGGAGAAGAAAACCCAACAACACCAAGGTAGAAAGAAAAGTAAAGCCAAAAGTAAACCATTCCCACATGCATGTTTCAAAAGTGGAAGCCACAAAGTGCAAAAAGGTGACTACAAGGTAAGTACCAAAAAGGAAAAGAAAAACAACTACAACTGCTCCAAAAGTACGAGCTAGTAAGGTCCTGCATGATCCCCGAAGTCCTCCTGGAAACATGAAAGCAGTTTTATATACGTAGGGTGAGTATACAAGTACACTCAGTAGGGAAAACCAAGACTCTCGTGCACAAGTAGGGGAACGTACTAAAGTCCCATGAGAAAAAAGAGTAAACCAAACACCTAATAAGGCAAACTATCCATCCCAGGCCTCACCAAGGCTCACTCCCCAAATAACGCAAGTCAAGTAATATATGTAATAAGAGCACATCGATGTTTGGGTACCCCGCACCACTTTCCCACTGGTTATTGAGACATCCTACGTGTCGGACCAATCACGCCATTCTCACCGCAGTCCCACTGCCACACCCGCCCGCACACACCTGGGCCACAACCACACGCAGTCCCACTGCCGAAATCCCGCTCGCACACACCTGGGCCTCAACCGCACGCAGTCCCACTGCTGAATCTCGCCCGCACACACCTGGGCCACAACTGTCACATGTAACCATGCCTGCAAACACCTAGGCCAGAACAACCACCACCACGCCCGAAGACACCTGGGCCTCATCCCGAAGACACTTGGGAAACCACCTGCCGCACACACCTGGCCAACCACAACAACACCCCGCCCGATGGTTCTTGGGATAATAATGGACTTCAGGCCATCACAGCCTGCCCGAAGGTACTTGGGCTATCCAGGAAAGGGAGCAGAAAAGGAGCTAATAACAGCCACTAAGGATAGTGTTGGGAAAAACACCCTTCCCCCATAAATGGTGGTGTTCGGCACTAGGTGCTCAACTTGGGTGGGGCGCGAATAAGAAACACAGAGCTACAAGTATAGATATAGGTAACAAACACTCACCCAAATCTTAGGTTTTCCTAGCCAACCTACAGAACACAACACCACTGCGTCCGAGTCACAGTTCACGACCCTTGCCGACAAAACCCATTTGTCCCATTCTTGTTTCACGTTCAGTTAAAATGTTCAATTCATTTTAAGCACTACTGGGCAACTACCATAAGCATAACCAAACAAAGCATCAAAATCATGGATCAACCAAAACACTCACACCCGGTTCTGCCAACAGAGGATCTCTCCCCAATTTGTGATAAAAACTCACAACCACCAAAACCATACCAACAGGGAATCCCATCCCCAAATTCACACAACCACCGAGAGTATAAAAGAACAGGGGATCCCATCCCCTCCCACATTTCCAGCAATCGGCCCGAAAGGAAAACAACCAACTACCACTACCAACACAAGTTAGGGATTTTCATATTTAAACGACTTAACACACTCCATGATTTCAAATTCCATGTTTTCTAGGAGTTATCACAGAAGGGTTGATCCTGGTGCTTTAAACTTATTCAGCCAGGAATATGTGATTAACCAATCTCACAGCAGGAGTTCACAATTTCAGCAACCCATTTAAAACATCATAAGGGGATTCATCAGTGCACATACAACGACCACCAACGGCCTCAATTTTCAGAAAACATGAACCAGCACAACTAAAAAGGATGATCACAAGATAAAGCATAACAACGATCACAACCCCTTCCCCTTCATTCTTTAGAACTTCGTTTATTATCTTCATTAAGGTTCGGTTCAACCAATTCCATAGGAACAAAAATAACGCCCACCCCGCATGATACACAAAGGTGAGAGAAGAGATAAATTCCCTACTTGTTGATAGATGATCGATGTTTAGGCCGAGGGCGCGGAACTTTACGGATAACGATGCGGCGGGCCCAATGCACCAGAAGAGCCACGATCGAGGAAGGGGGGGAACCACGGCCTAACCCTTAATTTATAAGAGCTGGGGACGGTTGAGGTGAAAACGCGAAACCGCGTAAGACGTGGAAGTCGTGGGTTGACCACGCGGCTTGACTCATCATTAAAGGTGTTGGGTGGTTTAAACCGACTCATGAGTCGATTCAGTATCTAATTAAAACTTTTGTGCACGTTTCGGGTCTTTAAGACATTTTCTTTTCTTTTAAACGAGGCAGAATAGGGTTTAAAACCCTATTTGCGAAAAAGGAGCGTTACTGGAACACTTGGCAAGGTCGGGTGACGTCGGCCGGTTCCGCCGATCCATCACACCGATCGGTCACACCGATCAGTCACACCGATCTGTCACACCGATCCGTCACACCGATCGGTCACACCGATCGGTCTCACCGATCGGTCTCACCGATCGGCACCCCTTAAGGATCCGGATTTTGGAAAAGGAAGGGACCAAGGGGGGTCTGGGTCATCACACTAGATATATTCATAAAGTTTTACATTACATCATGAAGTGAATAACAACTAAAACAACATATTGTATCCATAATCCACACTATTATCCCCTCATAATATCTCTGCAGGTCATTCATAATTTATTTCTTCACATCCTGGGAAAAATAAAACATAGAAAAGGGGTGAGCTCAGATGCCCAGTAAGTATAACAATATAGCAGAAACTTTCATAAATAAGAATAAATATTTAAGGAAACATATAACTAAAAAGCCTTTTAAACTAGAATTTTAACATAGTATTGCAAAAATAAAATGAAATAATTCCATTTACTTATTCACATGGATATTCTTCTAATCGAATAATCACATTCAATATCAATAACCACTTTCATAATGATGGAATGCATATTGACAGACTATCATAACCACATAGACAAGGCCTCATGCCTAGACTAAATATAAGATTTTGTCAAGGCCTTGTGCCAAGACACTAGTTTGTCTCATGAGACCTACCGATGCATCGAGGAGCTATAGCGGGCTCCACCTGCCACATATTAAGTCCAATGCTTTCCCATATGAAATGGTTTAAACATAACATAAACATTCGTATTAAAACTAGCATACGAAATGTAAATACTTCATCCATAAACCATGAATGGTATAAAAATAACACATCCACAGTCAAACATATCACAAAACCTTCAATACAATATATAAGATTTGTATCATCATAAATAAACATCAAATAAGCGTAAAATCCATCAGAGGATGTTGACATAGATGAAATCCAAACTCTTTTTAGAGAAATATCTCTTTTTATTTTGAAATCATTTAAGAGTCATATATTTATAAAATAAATCATTTTATTTTAAAATATTCTTATAAGCTTGTAAAAGAAGCTTTGAAGATATTATTTCGGCAAATAATACTCACACCCACCGTATAAGTTAAAAAAACATTCTTACCTTAATTCTGTCGAAAAGGTTAAAAAACACCTTGTTTGGAAAACAACAGAAAGATTCCTTTATAAAACTCTTATAAAAAGTCAAATAAGGGTATAAATGAAATTAAACCATATTCTTTTAAATAGTAAAACTTTTTTTAAATACATTTTCAAGAAACATGGATGTGGATGATAAAGATATCCTAGTAGATTATTATGTATAAACAACCTCAGATAATGAAGAGATTGCGAAATAAACCCTTAAAAATTTGGTAACTTACGAAACATACAACCCATGAAAGAGTTATCATAAAATGAATATGTAAATACACATATATTAAATTGTATTACACAATGAATATAATTATGGGCAGTACATACACCACACAAAAGGTAATGGTGGCAATATGGCATGAATCTCACGGGAATAAGGAGTGACATGAAAACCCCTTACCTTGTACTTTTCCTTGGATGGGGTAGGTTAACCTCATTTATAATGGGGAAATAATTATTTTTAAATTATACAAGAATCATATACATTAATATGATATCATATATTTTCTTTTATTGATTTGTTAATAATATCTTAGTGTTATCGTTGTTTTGGATGTTAACTTACTTGTTTTCTTTTATATGTTTTGTTACGTAAGCTATGTTTGTCATGGATAGGTTGTATCTAAATCATATCCAGAATGATATCAAGTCCGTAGATACTATTATTAATCATCAAATGATAATTATACTTAAATGGATATGATGGAGAATGAATCTTATCGAGTTCGTGGAGACGGTAGTCCGTACAAATGCACAAGCGACAATATCATTTTTTTGATATTAAAATAATATATAATTTGATGGTATATCATAAATAAAGAATAATTATCATGTTATATTTATTATTTAAATGAGTTACACATAATTATTTTAGAGACCCGACGCTTGATGTACATGGACATTACATTACTTTTGCGGAATACTTAGTACATAACAAAAACACACACACACAAGGATTGTAATAGTTTAGTGTCTTTGGAAACTCGGAATATAATCTTCTTATCGTGGTGAAAGATCTTCAAAATCTCCCATAAAGATCTTCCTTTTTTACCTAAAACATTTCTTTATATCATGGGGAAAAGAAAACATAAAAGGGTGAGCTCAAATGTTCAGTAAGGGTAAACAAAAGAAATATCAATCACATCATTTTCATATGAACATAACATTTTGGAAATCTTAACCTGCAAAAGAGAGCATAATTTCATAACATGGGATAAATCATAGTAGTGAAATGAAATCCCAATAATAATAACTTAAATCATGAAACGTTGTGGCATACACACATAATCATAGAGAATCATTTCTTGTTAGTCAATACTCATTGCCAAGACTATCTTAGTGGACAAAGTCCATTTCTGAACCGAGTCACCCTCGTTTCAGTCCTGTTTCACTAAACCGGTATAACCTACCATTCCAGCCATGTTTATCTCATGAGATATAAAATCGATACCCAATGCATTGGAGGGAGATATAGGTCCCACCCATCTCATAATGATACCATTCTTATGTGTGCCACCAAATCGTAAATCATACATCATTTCATAACCCATGTTATAAAAATGGAATTCTTAAACATCATGACATCATAAAACAATTTATATAAGATAAATGAATTCATAAAAATAATTTCCATCACAACATAATCAAATCAATGTAATTATAGGGATAGAATCAGAACCCTACATTATCTTATATGGAAAAATAATTTTGATAAAACACTTGAACTCCATTCTTGAGAAAAATATCCTTTCTACTTCAAAAACATTTTTCCTTTATTAACATGTCATACAATTTTAAACTAAAAGAAGTTGATTAAAAATAAACTTGAAAACTTGTAAAGAAATATTCTTGGAAATAATGTTTTAAAAATCCATTCATGCCGTATAAGTTAAAAAAACATTCTTCATACAATTGTCAGAAAAGTCAAAAAGTACCTCGTATGAAAAACGACAAAAGATTGCTTTCATATCCTTTACTAAAAACACACCGAAGGGTAAAATTGGATTTAAACAATTTTAGGTGGATGGAAATAATATTACATATTGAGGAAACATTGATGTGGATGATAAAATACACCCCAGTAAATACTAAAGTATAAACAATATCGGATAAAAATGAGACTGTGATATTTCCCTTACCTTAGGTCCGATTTGCTTCGTAAGTGTCCGAACCTCCTGTATAATGATTTAAATAATTTTATTTACTTATTACAGAATCATATTCATTGTTATGATATCATATATGGTCCACTTATGACTTTATATTACCCGTTCTTTTGTAAATTCAATGTTAAAGAGCGTTTTGGGTAAAATCGTTTCATTTGTCATCCGTGTTCTGACTTGTAATTATTCATATGATTACATAGATCATGATTACTTAATTCCAGAATATAAAACATGATTTATATATAATATATATTCAGAATATACATATATATAATATATCGAAAAATGGAATGAAATACACCGTTCATGGAGACGGTAGGTCGTACGTACACATGAACGTTGTTTTCGTTTCCTCATTGAATTTAATGGAATTAATTTGATGACATACATATATATACATATATACATAAATCCAGTATCATTATTATGTCATGTATTTCATGATAACTTATTATATATACTTTATAATCATTTATGAATGGTTAATCATTGGGAATGGATCTCATCGCGTCGTGGAGACGGTATTCCGTACGTACGCACGAGCGATGATATCGTTCCCATGATCGTGGAATTTTTTTAGAGTGTATTTATACTATTACAGAATCAATATCACTTTACAATAATCATATATAGTTATTATTTACACCATTATACCCATCCAAGTAAGGTGGTGGTGGAAAATAGATTACACCACGGCGTGGAGACGGTATTCCGTACGTACGCATGCGCGGTGATTCCGTTTTCCGTTGGATGGATATATGGTGAAATAGGGTTGTTTTATACTTATAATAACATATCAGTATATGAGTGATACTGATTTTATTACTTCATAATGAAACAACCTAAGAATAAGAAGTGGAAGAAGAAATAAAGATAAAAGAATCGGTAATGGACATTACCTCTTCTTTGAAGCGCCTCTTTGAGATCTCCCTTTAGGGAACTAAAATTGGACTTTGAGGAAGACCAGAACCTCTAAGATATTTCTAGAGAAGAGGATAAGAGAATTTGGCAGGGGTTGTCCGAGCTTGAAGGCTCAAAGTTGTGTGAGGAAGAGAGGGAGGAGGTGCTCTTTTATAAGGTAGGAGAGGGGTACCTTTGGAATAACTAAAACTATTATTTTATTATAAAGTCAAATTCGGTTTTAAATAGCTCCAAATTGATTTATGTCTAAGCTAAGGTGGGTATGGGTATAAATTCTCTCATCCAATAGAATTTATACAAGTTTAGGTCATTATATTATCCTTATCTTTTAGTTTTAACTCTTAGTTAATTAGATTGACATTTACCATGTCACATTGTATTTTTATATTATATAGTTAATAAACTTACCATATACATCCAAGAGACCCCAAAATTGTGTTTTATTAATATATATAACCTTATCTAAGTAATATGGCCGAACCTTAGATTTTTAGGAATAAAATAACAATTAATAATATAATATTTGTTTTAAAAACTATTTTATGTCAGTTTTGGCACTATTCAATAGATGAATTTTGTGAAAATCATAACAGAATGATAAGTTCGAAAAAAGTAAATTAAATCAATAATAACATGTCATATTAACCTAGAAAATTAGTGTAATTCATAAAAAGTCTCAAATTATATTTATTTGGGTATTTATAACATCAATTAGGTCAATATTTCATTCATAAGATAATTAATGCATCATCGTTGTGTCATAAATAAATTAAATTATATAATGTCTCAAAATTCCAAAACAAATACCATTATGTATGAAATATGTTTATCTTTATAATTAATATTTATAGTCGAATTTATCTTACGTATAACCCCATATTAAAAATGATTTAGTTATTAAACATTGATTTTAACTATTTTAACCCTTCTTTAAATAAATTAATAATAAATGTCGTAATCTAATACAAGGGGGCCTAAATGGTCATATTTTATTCCTAAGTTTGTTTTTAGTCAAATTACATTTGTCCAATAGAATTAGGACATGTGTTATGGTGATAATAATATCATTTTTACCCGTAATTACCCTATTTACTTTTAACCGTGGTAAAAAAAAGTAAAAAGTTACTATTCACCGAAAATTATTTTCATCTCATTGAATCACATTATAGTCCTTGATATTAACCATGTCTCTCGTATTTTTGAAATTCCACTCACAGAAGCGTTAAAATTATGTTTTATGAAAAATTTAGTATTTTAACTACCACTTAGTGGTTTCACTATTCATCAAAAATTGAATGTTTTCAGAAAAATACCAAAAATTAGGCCTAAGATATATTTGATATTATGAATTCAAAAATGATGTCTATTTTACCAAATTAAAAACATATCAGTTTCATTAATTAATTTAAAAATTAATTCCCGTAGTCAAAACAAATAGCGTTTTCTTAAGAGATAATAACTATCAAAAGATTGACAGTTGTTTGTGTCTGGTTTAAATGTGAAATTACATCCAATAACCAACATTGGATTAAATTGTAAAAATATATTCTAAATATACTTTAAAACCAATCAAATTAATAATTTATCACTATTAATTATTTCTATTAAAAAGGTTGTTTTTAATTAAAATTTAGTAATTTTCACTATTCATCAGAAAATGAAAGTTATCCGAAAAGTACCAAACTTTCACCCTAAGCTAATTTCGATATTAAAAATCCAAAAATGAATTCCATTTTGAAAAATAAAATTTACAAAATTTTAAAAAGTGGTTATTACTATTCATAACGGCTAGTTTTAATAATATTTTAATATCATATTGTTGTTTAGTGAAACTCGTTACTGCGTACTACACACGCTATCGAGGAAGGTCGTGATTGCGTGTAATGCAAGGTAAGTCAAGGATTGGTGTTGTGCAAGCTCCTTTTAGTGTATCGTACAACACAAGACTTTAATTAAATTAAAAAGAATATTTTTCATAAAATCTCGGGGTGTTACATTCTACCCCCCTTAAAATGAATTTCACCCTCGAAAATTGTCGGGGTTATAAATGGTTTACTACTCAAAAGTTTGTTTAATAGAGACCCACATCGTATAAAGGAATACCAAAACCAGTCTTTAAAAACAAAATTATTAAATGTAACGGTTACCCAAATAAACTAATCATTGGGTTTCCACATAGGTGAAAATATGGATATGGAAGAGAAATCTAACCATCATGTTCTGATGGAGAGTGGTAGAGAACATGGCTATGGAAAAGACAGCAATCAAAAATCCATAAATTTGTGACGATCTAAGGTACCATCTAATTAATCAGATATAAGAGCACTAGGACAATATTTTTGGTTTTCAATATCATTTCCCTAAAGTTGATGAAATTGGAATTAGAAGAAATACTTTCGTGATTTTGGTATAGTCTCACATTTTTTAGTTCTTTGGACAATTTCCACTTCATCTCTTAAAGAAATGAAGTTGAATTTGTCATTCGTGATGTGTTAGCATATCATGTGATAGAATGATGAGTCATTCTATCTGTCTCAAACAAAAGGTTAGAAAAGTTATCAAAAAATCCATAAGTCCATCTATAGTGAGATTAATCATATATAGTTCCTAAAATGGACTTATACTTCATATACCATAATGCTTAATATAATTAAACTAGTTTCTACTAAACAGGGACTTCCTGTAGGCCAGTGGTAAGCGATAAAGGCTAGTCGCACTTTGGTTGTGGGTTCGATTCCCACAGGCTTGTTCGACGCGATGGGCTGTCGCCCGTCCTACATTACTATAACATCCCATCAATAATATCAAAAAAAAAGTTCCATCCTTAAACAATACTAACTTATGTCCAACATAATCCATTCCAGTCTTTAGGCTTATCTAAAATACTTCGGTCCAGGCTCATAGTATAAAGAAAATGATCACGTGAATGCCATAATTTATCCCTCATATATCATAAGATATATCTTGTTGGTCAAATTACAAACATGTGAATACCTTAATCATGTATTCTCTTTAAGGATAAATATACATTAAACCTTAGTGAAAACATGAATGCAGTTAAAAGTCAACACTTTCCACATACCAAAATCCTCAAAATTCTATATCCTCAACCCATGATATCACTTAGTCTTTATATCAATCATGATCTCATGAATACAATCAAACATCTCATTATATTCTTTTCCCTTCATTATGCGCATATCATCTGTTTACCAAAAATGTATCAATCACTTTTCATGGTTACAGGTACCATAAAATTATAGAAAACCACAATATACCAAAACATAAATCTTCCAATATTCCACGATACTATATACAACATTATTCTGGAATCCCATTACAAAAACACTTAATCATTCCACCACATCGTTGTCATATTCAACATCGCCAATGGTGATCGCATGTGACTTCCCTTTGTCCTTTTCCTTAAGTGGTTGCTCACGTCGATCATCACTAACCCTTGGATTAGTGAATTTATTAGAATAATGCCCCATTTCCTTGAACTTGAAGCATTGAAGTGTTGTTGGTTCATTTTGTGTATCCCTTCATTTTTTGCATCTTTAGACATCTTCTTCCCATCATTGCGGCATTCAAATGCCCGATGACCTTCCTTTCCTCATTTGAAACATTTACTTGTTCCTTTAAGACAATCTCCATCATGCTTCTTAACACACTTTGAGCATAAGGAAACATTCATCTTCTTTTCACCATTATTCTGAGATTTCTCCTTGATCTCCATCTTTCGTTTCTTGTCAAAACTATGAGATGGATAAGTGACACCAACTTCCATTTCTACCTTGATAGCACAATGCACAATTTCTTCATAGATACTGAAGTCTCTTATAGCTAATGCCCTTCGAAGATTTGGTTTTAAGCCACTGAAGAATCGATCAACTTTACTTTCAGGTTGGATGATAAATCCAGATGCATACCTTGCAAGCCTTGTAAAATTCGCTTCATATTTACCAATAGATTCATCATCCTTTTTCTTTAGTTCAAGAAACTCCTTCTCCATCTTTGTTCAAAGAATACGACAAAAGTACTTATTGAAAAATAAGTTCTTGAACTCGTCCCATTCCATGGACTCAATTTCATCTCTTTGCCTCGTATTCTTGATAAGATTCCACCATTGATCAGCTTCACCTTCCAAACGATATACTACTAAGATGACTTTATCATGTTTAGAACATTGAAGAACTGAAAATATCTTTTCAGTGGTACTGATCCATTGTTCAGCAACAAGTGGATTAG
Organism: Viscum album; assembly: GCA_963277665.1. Taxonomy (NCBI): domain Eukaryota; kingdom Viridiplantae; phylum Streptophyta; class Magnoliopsida; order Santalales; family Viscaceae; genus Viscum; species Viscum album. The sequence goes on along the minus strand of OY728142.1, from coordinate 833,557,908 downwards.
AAGACCCACTGAAAGAAGGTGGACGTTGCCTCGTGAAGGACTCAATAGAATGTTGTTCCCTTCTCTGCTCATTTGGAAGCCCAGAATGATTCATATCTTGTGTAAGTATAGAAATAAGATTTTGCACTCCATCTCCCATAACATTTGTTTGTTCAAGAGGACAATCATTGCATTGTCCATTACATTGATCAACATGGTTCCTTCGGGTTCCACCCATCGTCTAAAACCCAAAAAGAATAGTGTGAGAGGAAAAAATCATAATAAAGGGGGAGTAACATCAATATCTAACATCTTTGGTTTAATCTAATATTGTTACCATAGTTCTAGGACTATATCCTATACGTATACTTATCCTTAGGGACATCCCTAGACATACCTTAGAAATATCTCTAGGGATCTCACTAACGTTTTCGCATCCTAGTTTCCAAAGGTTGACTAAACTTTTCCTCTGATACCAACTGTAGAGACCCAAAGCTTGACGTACAAGGACATTACATTACTTTTTCGGAATAGTTAGTACATAAAAAAACACACACACAAGGATCCTAATAGTTTAGTGTCTTTGGAAACTCGGAATATAATCTTCTAATCATGGTGAAATATCTTCATCATCTCCCATAAAGATCTTCCTTTTTTTATACCTAAAACCTTTCTTTATATCCTGGGCAATAGAAAACATAAAAGGGTGAGCTCAAATGATCAGTAAGGGTAAAAAAAATAAATATCAATCACATCATTTTCATAAGAACATAACATTATGGAAATCATAACCTGCAAAAGAGAGCATAATTTCATAACATGGGATAAATCATAGTAGTGAAATGAAATCCCAATAATCATAACTTAAATCATGAAACTTTGTGGAATACACACATAATCATAGAGAATAATTTCTTGTTAGTCAAGACACATTTCCAAGACTATCTTAGTGGACAAAATCCATTTCTGAACCGAGTCACCCTCGTTTCAGTCCTGTTACACTGAACCGGTATAACCTACCGTTCCAGCCATGTTTATCTCATGAGATATAAAATCTTTACCCAATGCATTGGAGGGAGATATAGGTCCCACCCATCTCATAATTATACCATTCTAATGTGTGCCACAAAATCATAAATCATACATCATTGCATAACCCATGTAATAAAAATGGAATTCTTAAACATCGTGACATCATAAAACAATTCATATAAGATAAATGAATTCATAAAAATAATTTCCATCACAACATAATCAAATAAATGTAATGATAGGGATATAATAATAACCCTACATTATCATATATGGAAAAATAATTTTGATAAAACACTTGAACTCCATTCTTAAGGAAAATAACCTTTCTACTTGAAAAACATTTTTCCTTTCTTAACATGTCATACAATTTTATACTAAAATAAGTTGATTAAAAATAAAAATGAAAACTTGTAAAGAATTATTCTTGTAAATAATGTTTTAAAAATCTTTTCATGCCGTATAAGTTAGAAAAACATTCTTCGTACTTTTGTCGGAAAAGTCAAAAAGTACCTCGTACGAAAAAAGACAAAAGATTCCTTTCATATCCTTTACTAAAAACTCACCGAAGGGTAAAATTGGATTTAAACAATTTTAGGTGGATGGAAATAATATTACATATTGAGAAAACATGGATGTGGATGATAAAATACACCCCAGTAAATACTAAAGTATAAACAATCTCGTATAAAAATGAGAATGTGATATTTCCCTTAACTTAGGTCCGATTTGTTTCGTAAGTGTCCGAACCTCCTGTATAATGATTTATATAATGTTATTGACTTATTAATGAATCATAGTTATTGTTATGATATCATATATGGTCCACTTATGACTTTATATTACTCGTTCTTTTGTAAATTCCATGTTAAAGAGTGTTTTGGGTAAAATCGTTTCATTTGTCGTCCGTGTTTTGACTTGTAATTATTCATATGATTACTTAAATCATGATTAATTAATTCCAGAATCTAAAACATGATTTATATATAATATATATTCATAATATACATATATATAATATATCGATAAATGGAAAGAAATACACCGTTCATGGAGACGGTAGGTCGTACGTACACATGAACGTTGTTTTCGTTTCCTCATTCAATTGAATGGAATTAATTGGATGACATACATATATATATATATATACATAAATCCAGTATCATTATTATGTCATATATTTCATGATAAATTATTATATATACTTTATAATCATTTATGAATGGTTAATCATTGAGAATGAATCTCATCGCGCCGTGGAGACGGTATTCCGTACATACGCACGAGCGATGATATCGTTCCCATGATCGTGGAATTTTATTGGAGTGTATTTATACTATTACAGAATCAATATCACTTTAAAATAATCAAATATAGTTATTATTTACAGCATTATACCCATCCAAGTAAGGTGGCGGTGGAAAATAGATTACACCACGGTGAGGAGACGATATTCCGTATGTACGCACGCGCGATGATTTCATTTTCCGTTGGATGGATAAAAGGTGAAATAGAGTTGTTTCATACTTATAATAACATATCCGTTAATGAGTGATACTGATGTTATTACTTCATAATGAAACAACCTATGAAGAAGAAGTGGAAGTAGAAATAAAGATAAAAGAATCGGTAAGGGACTTTACCTCTTCTTTGAAGCGACTCTTTGAGATCGCCCTTTAGGGCAATCAAATTGGTCTTTGAGGAAGACCAGAACCTCTAAGATATTTCTAGGGAAGTGGAGAAGATAATTTTCCAGGGGTTGGCCAAGCATGAAGGCTCAATGTTGTGTGAGGAAGAGAGGGAGGAGGTGCCCTTTTATAAGGGAGGAGAGGGGTACCTTTGGAATAACTAAAACTATTATTTTATTATAAAGTCAAATTCGGATTTAAATAGCTCCAAATTTATTTATTTCAAAGATAAGGTAGGGATGGGCATAAATCCTCTCATACAATAGAATTTAGACAAGTTTAGGTCATTATATTAACCTTATATTTTAGTTTAAACTCTTAGTTAATTAGATTGACATTTACCATGTAACTTTGTATTTTTATATTATATAGTTAATAAACATACCATATACATCCCAGAGACCCCCCAAGTTGTGTTTTATTAATATATATAACCTTATTTAAGTCATTTGGCCGATCCTTAGATTTTTCTGTATAAAATAACAATTAATAATATAATATTTGTTTTAAAAACTATTTTATGTCAATTTTGACACAATTCAATAGTTGATTTTTTTGAAACTCATAACAGAATGATTAATTCAACCAAAGTTAATTAAATAAATCCTAACATGTCATATTAACCTATAAAATTAGTTTAGTTCATAAAAAGTCTAAAATTATATTTATTTGTGTATTTATAACATCCATTGTGTCAATATTTCATTAATAAGATAATTACTGCATCATCGTTGTGTCATAAATAAATTAAATTATTTAATGTCTAAAATTTACAAATAAAATACCATTATGTAGGAAATATTTTTTTATTTATAATGAATATTTATAGTCGAATTTATCTTATTTATAACCCCATATTAAAAATTATTTACTTATTAAACATTGATTTTAACTATTTTAACCCTTCTTTAAATAAATTAATAATAAATGTTCTAATCTAATCCATGTGGGCCTAAATGGTCATATTTTATTCCTAATATTGTTTTTGGTCGAATTAAACGTGTCCAATATAATTAATACATTTTATACGGTAATAATAATATCATTTTTACCCTTAATTACCCTATTTACTTTTAACCGTGGTAAAAAAAAGTAAAAAGTTACTATTCACCAAAAATTATTTTCATCTCATTGAACCACATTTTAGTCCTTGATATTAACCATGTCTCATATATTTTATAAATTCCACTCACCATAGCGGTAAAATTATGTTTTATGAAAAATTCAATTTTTTAACTACCACTTAGTGGTTTCACTATTTATCAAAAATTGAAAGTTTTCAGAAAAATACCAAAAATTAGGCCTAAGCTGTATTTGATATTATGAATTAATAAATGATTTCTATTTTACCAAATTAAAAACATATCAGTTGCATTAATTAATTTGAAAATTAATTCCCATCGTCAAAACAAATAGCGTGTTCTTAAGAGATAATAACTATCAAAAGATTGACAGTTGTTTATGTCTGGTTTAAATGTGAAATTACAACCAATAAACAACATTGAATTAAATTGTAAAAATATATTCCAAATATACTTTAAAACCAATAAAATTAATAATTTATCACTATTAATTATTTATATTAAAAAGGTTTTTTTAATTAAAATTTAATAATTTTCACTATTCATCAGAAAATGAAAGTTATCTGAAAAGCACCAAAATTTCACCCTAAGCTAATTTCGATATTACGAACCCAAAAATGAATTCCATTTTGAAAAATAAAATTTAAAAAATTTTAAAAAGTGGTTATTATTATTCATAACGGCTAGTTTTAATAATATTTTAATAGCATATTGTTTTTTAGTGAAACTCGTTATTGCGTACTACACACGCTATCGAGGAAAGTCGCGATTGCGTGTAATGCAAGGCAAGTCAAGGATGCGTGTTGTGAAAGCTACTTTTGGTGTAGCGTACAACACAAGACATTAATGAAATTAAAAATAATCTTTTTCATAAAATCTCGGGGTGTTACAATTATTATACCAATCCAAATAATAATTTATTGAATAACAATTACACCACGATGTGGAGACGGTAAGCCGTACGTACGCACGTATGGTGACATGTTATTTAAAGGATGGATAGAATACTGAATATGGTTATACCATATTTATAATAATATTACAGTATATAGGAGATACTGGATTCATTATTTTAGAATTGGAATAACAAAGAATGAAGAAGTGGAAGAAGAAATGAACATGGAAAAAGGGTGGTGAAATCATTATCTCTTCTTCGGGTTCTTCCTTCTGATTTGATCAAATGGGCTCTTAGGATGGCTTTCTGACTAAATTAATACCTCTAGGATGATGCGAGGGAAGTTGAGAGAGTATTTGGGCAGATGTTGGCCGAACCAAAAGGCTTTGAAGGTGTGAATAAATGAGAAGGAGGAGTGCCCTTTTATAAGAGGGGTGAGGGGCACCTTTGGAAAAGCTAAAATATTAATTTATAATAAATTCATATTCGGTTTCTAATGGATCCAAAGTTGATTATTAAAAGTTTAAGGAGGGGATAGGTCGAAAACCATTCAACCAATAGAATTTATACTGGTTTGGGTCATTATATTAACCTTATCTTTTTTATTTAACTCTTAGTTAATTAGTTTGACATTTACCATGTCACTTTGTATTTTTATATTATATCGTTAATAAACATACTATATACATCCAAGAGACTCAAAAGTGGTCCATTAATGATAAAAATATCATGATATAAGTCTCTTGGACGAACCGTAGATTTTTAAGAATTTAATATCAATTAATAATATAATATTTGTTTTAAAAACTCTTTTATGTCAATTTTGACACTATTCAATAGTTGATTTTTGTGAAACTCATAACAGAATTATTACTTCTAAAAAAGTCATTTAAATCAATCCTAACATGTCATATTATCCTAGAAAATTATTGTAATTCATTAAAAGTCTCAAATTATATTTATTTGGGTATTTATAATATCAATTATTTTAATGTTTCACTATTATGGTAATTACTGAATCATCATTGTGTCATAGCTATATTAAATTATTTAATTTCTAAAAATTATAAATAAAATATCATTATGTATGAAATCTTATTATATTTCTAATGAAAATTTACAATCGAATTTATCTTATGTATAACCCTATATTAAAAATGTTTTAGTAACTAAACATTGATTTTAACTCTTTTAACTCTTCTTTGAATTAAATAATAATAAATGTCCTAATCTTATACAAGTGGACCTAAATGATAATATTTTATTCGTAAGGTTGATTTTCGTCGAGATACACTTTTCCAATAGAATTAGGACATGTGTTAGGGTAATATTAATATCATTTTTACCCTTAATTACCCTATTTACTTTTAACCGTGGTAAATAAAAGTAAAAAGTTACTATTCACCAAAAATTATTTTCGTCTAATTGAACCACATTTGACTCCTTGATATTAACCGTGTCTCTCGGATTTTTGAAATTCCAATCACAGAAGCGGTAAAATTAATTTTTATGAAAAATTCAGTTTTTTAACTACCACTTAGTAGTTTCACTATTCATAAAAAATGATGTTTTTCAGAATATTTCCCAAATTTCACCCTATGATATAATTGATATTCCAAAATGATGTCTATTTTAGAAAATTCTAAACATATAAGTTGCATTAATTAATTTTATAATTAATTCCCACTGTTACAACAAATATCATGTTTTTGAGAAACAATATATATCAAAAGATGGACACTTGTTTATGTCTTGTTTAAATGTGAAATTACATCCAATGACCAAAATTGTATTAAATGGTAAAAATATATTCTAAATATACTTTAAAACCACTCAAATTAAAAAAAAATTCACTATTAATTATTTCAATTAAAAAATGTTGTTTTAAATTAAAATTTTGTAATTTTCACTATTCATCAAAATATGAATGTTATGCAAAAAGTACCAAAATATCACCCTACGCTAATTTCGATATTAATAATACAAAAATGAAGTCCATTTAGAAAGATAAAATTTATAAAATTTCAAATTGTAGGTATTACTATCTATAAGGGCTAGTTTGATTGGTTGTGGTGTGTTAGAATCTCGATGTTGCGTACAATCCACGCCATTGCAGTATTCAAAAGGAACCATACCGTGGAAGCTTGGGATGTTTCATTGTAAATTTTTTAATGTAATCATTCTAAAAATTAAATTTATTTATTCAAATTGAATATATAAATGTTTAAAATATTGTATTTAAAAAGGGTTCAGTATTAAAATTTTGTAAAAGTGCAATACAGAAAATGAATTTGTTCTTACATTATGTCTAAGAAACTCAAAATATGGATTCTAAAATTATAAGGATTATATAAAGTTTAAAATTTAGTTAATACTATTCATAACCACTTTTAAACGTCTTGTATGGTAAGTCATGGTGCATTTGAACTCGGTGTTGTGTGTAGTGCAAGTTATTGAATTATTTTGATGAAATAACACACTATGAAATCGTGGTGTGTTACAATTTACAATGAAATAATATATATTATACTTGTTACCTATGCATATTATTGAAATTTTACTCCATGAATTGAGATCCAAAATTCACTATAAAAATATCAAGAACCCAAAAATTACAAATAAGATAATTAAAATTTACCGAAATTGAGGAACAGAAGAAAAACTACAAGAAACCCATCGAGAACCCACTAACTTCAACAACCACTACAAAACGAATCCTTAATTATACTTCAAGAACAATAACCACCTAGAAAGAACCAAAAAATACCCATTTTTTGGATAGGGTTCATCCATAGTTGGTGCACCACATGTAAAGACCTGGAATTTCCATGAAATTTTTCATAATTAAATGGAAATTTTACAAGTCTTCAAAACTTGATGGCGCATGAATCTGAGGCCCAGAGTGCTCGTAATGAATTTATCAACATTATTTTGGGTACGTTCAGTAAATGTGAGAGTGAGTTTTTCTAACATTTGAACCGGTGATTTTAATTAAAATAAGAGGGAACCGTTGAACTCGTAGTGCTGGTATTCGCTTAAGACGACTTTCACCTCGACGGCAGTTGGTCGAGGGTGAAAGTTATTTTTTGGGTTTTTCGTGGGAATGAAAAATAAAATAAACTGAACTTTAACTTTATTTCTACTAAAACTTACCACATGTGATTATTGTGGTAGTGGGGACCACATGGGTTTTATCCTCTCAATTGAAGGCTCGGTGGTGGGGACCACCCGAGCTAGAAAAACTCCCAATTCAAAGCTTCGTGGTGGGTGTAACACCTCGAGATTTTAATATAATTATTCCTTTTAATTTCATTGATGCTTTTTTTGTACACTACACCAAGATTATCTTGCGCTATAAAGAACACCGTATTAGCTTTTAGTATACACAACCCTATTCTTGGCTTACATTACATGCAAGAGAAACCTTCTTCGATAGCTTGCATTGTAAGAAATACTGAGTTTCACTAAAAAACGATACGTTATTGAAATATTATATAAACTAGCATTTATGAATAGTAATACCCACTTTGTGAAATTATATAAATTTTATCATTCAAAATGGAATTCATTTTTGGATTTATAATATCAAAATTATCCTAGGGTGAATTTTTGGTATTTTTCTAAAAGCTTTCAATTTTTGATGAATAGTGAAAACACTGAGTTATTGGTTAAACTGACTTTTTATTTAAATAATAATTTATTTTACTTAAATTTATTTTAGATAAAAATAGATATATAATACCTATATAAGTTCAATGTAATTTATTGGAGTCATCTTTTAATAATTTTAGATATATAAAAATTTTATTGATCTTTTTATCGTCTTTTATTTACCTCTTAAAAGAATTTGCAAATTTACATAAAACATAATTTTACCACGTTTGTGAGTTGAATTTAGGAAATCCATGAGATATAGTTAATATCAAGGAGTAAAATGTGGTTCAATAAGATAAAAATAATTTTTGGTGAATTGTAACTTTTTTAATTGTATTTACGACGGTTAAAAGTAAATAGGGTCATTAAGGGTAAAAATGATATTATTATTATCCTAACACATGTACTAATTCTATTGGATAAGAATAATTCGACCAGAAAAACCTTAGTAATAAAATATGAACCGCTTTGGTCCTCTTGGATTAGATTAGGACACTTATTTTTATTTTATTTAAAGAAGTGTTAATATAGTTAAAATCAAAGTTTAATAACTAAAACATTTTTAATATATGGTTATACATAAGATAAATTAGAATATAAATATTCATTAGAAATATGAAAATATTTCATACATAATGGTTTTTTTTATAATTTTTAGACATTATATATTTTAATTTATTTATGACACAATGATGATACAATAATTACCTTATTATTGAAATATTTACATAAATGGTATTTTAAATACCCAAATAAATTTAATTTGAGACTTTTTATGAATTAAAATAATTTTATAGGTTAATATAACATATAAGGGTAGGTTAGATGAATTTTTTTTCAACGTAATAATGCTGTTATAAGTTTGGTAAAAACGAAATATCAAATAGTGTCAAAATTGACATAAAAGAGTTTTTAAAACAAATATTAAATTATTAAATGATATTCTATTCTTAAAAATCTAAGGTTCAACCAAAAGACTAGTATAATAATATATATGACATTAATGAACCAATTGGGGTTATATTGGAAGTTTATAGTAAGTTTATTAACCATATAGTGTAAGAATACAAGAAGACACAATAAAAGTTAAATTATTTAACTTAGAGTTAAATCTAAATGTTAAGGTTAAAATGGTAACCAAAAGTTGTCTAAAACCTATTGGTTGAGAGTATTTCGACCCATCCCCACCCTATCCTCTAAATAATTCACCTTGGATCCATTATAATCCGAATATGAATTTGTTATAAAATAATTGTTTAAGTTTTTCCTAAGGTTCCCCTCACCTCCCTTATAAAAGGGCACCTTCTCCCTCTCCTCTTTACACAATTTTGAGCCTTCAAGCTCGTCCAAACCCTGAAAATTTATCTTCTCAACCTCTCTAGTTATATCATTGAGGTTATGGTCTTCTCAAAAGACTAACTCTAGTTCTATAAGTGGATGTTTAAAAGAGGCACGTCGAAGAAGAGGTAATCACTTCTAATGATTCTTTCATGTTTATTTCATCTTCTACTTTTTCTTAATTAGTTGATTCATTATAAAGTAATAACATAAGTATTACTTATATAATTATATTTTATTATAAATATGAAACAACCCTATTTCACCTTCTATCCATCCTACGAAAATTGAAATCACTGCGTGTGCGTACGTACGAAATATTGTCTCCACGTTGTGGTGTAATATGTTTTTCTACGACCACCATACAAGGATGGGTATACTGGTGTAAAGTATAACTATATATGATTATTATAACATGATACAAATTCTATGATATTATATGAACCTCTAAAATTCCATTCAATAATTACGGGAACAATATCATCGCTCATGCGTACTCACGGATTACCATCTCCACGATGCGATGAGATTCATTCTCCATGTTAACCATTCATGAATGATTATAAAGTATATATATTGAATAATAATTAAATATATTACATAATAAAGCTACTGGATTTATGTATATATATATGTCATCTACTTACATCCATTCATGTTAATAAGGAAAGGAAAACAACGTTCATGCGTATGTACAGCCTACCGTCTCCATGAATAGTGTATTTCATTTCATTTATCAATCTATTATATATATATATACTGAATATATATGATATATAAATCATGATTTACATTATATATGTAAGTAAATAATGATATAATTAATAATAATGTCAAGAACAACAAGTGCAATCCCATACGATAAACGAAACGGTTTTACCCAAAACAATTCTTTAACATGGAATTGACAAATGAACAGTTGATATAAAGTCATAATAGAATCATATATGATATCATAAATATTATTATTATTCTGTTACAAGATAATTATATGTTAAAACCCACAATACAAGAGTCTTATACACATACCAAAGAAGTTGGACATAAGCTAAGGGATAATTTTGAAATCTCATTTTTATCGGAGATTGTTTATATGTAAGAATTTACTGGTGTTATATTTTTCATCCATATCCATAAAAATGTTTTTATTAAAGTGTTTAATATTATTCCATATGTTGTTAAATTCATGTTTACCCCACTTTGAATTTTACTTTGTGTTATGCATGGAATATTTCTTTTGTTTACCATATGTGGTACATTTTGATTTTTCCATTAAAAGTACGAGAAGAATGTTTTTTAACTTATATGGAATGAACTGATTTTTATGGTTTCATAACTCCTTATTTTCATGTAGTTTACTCTACAATATTTCATAAATATTTTCTACAAAATCATTTTCTTTTAAAATGTCATGGTATTTTTTGAAAAGAAAATTATTTTGATGAAGAAATGATATTTTCCTCAAGAATTCATTTCAAGTGTTTTATCAAAACCATTTTCCATATAAAATTACATTATTTCATATGTGTATTGTTTCAAGTATAATATATCTGTGATTTATATGGTTTAACTTTTCTTATTATGAAATTATATCCATTTGTGTTATATATATTATGTTATGATGGGATGATGTTTATGAAACCCATTTTATTCATTGCGTTATGATGAATGATTTATGTTTATGTTGTGGAACACGTAAGAATGATTTCATTATGAGATGGGTGGGACCTATATCTCCCTCTAATGCACTGGGTAATGATTTATATATCATGAGATAGACGTGGAAGTAATGGAAAGTAAATCTGGTACATTAATACTGGGCTGGAATGGCAGGTAAACCCGATTCAGTAATGGACTTTGTCCACTATGATGGTCAAGGCAGCAATTCCTTGGCTACTATGGAAATCATATCACGTGATTAATGGTTTTCCACAATTTCATGGTTTATTCCCATTCTATTTTATCATGATTGAAGTTCCATTATGATCTATTGCTTACATTCTACCATGTTTAATGTCATTGCTCAAGATTTTGATGTTTAAACATTATGTTCATGTTTTTAAGTTCAAATGTATATGAGTTGTTTTATTTTTTCCATGATGACCCTTACTGAGCATTTGAGCTACCCTTTTTATGTATTCTTTTCCCCCAGGATATAATGGATGTTTTTAGGTAGGAAAAAATGATCATTATAAGAGATGTTGAAGTTATTTCACCATTATTAGAATATTATCTTCCATGATTCCAAAGACACTAAACTAATACGGTCATTGGGTGTTTGTTTTGTAATGTATTAAGTATTCTGAAAAAGTAATGTAATGTCCATGTACGTCAATATTTGGGTCTCTATAGTTGGTATTAGGCTGAAGGTTTAGTTAACCTTTGGAAACTAGGATGCGAAAACTTTAGTGAAATCCCTAGAAGTATTTCTAAGGTATGTCTAGGGATGAATCTAATGTTAAGTATAAGTATAAGTTATAGTCTTATAATTATGGTAATGATCATATAATAAACCTAATATGTTATAGATTGAAAGTACACCCCCTTGATTATGTTGTTTTTCTACTACGAGTTTTGCCTCTCATACAATTATATTTGGGTTTTAATAAATGGCAGGAAACAGGAAGATTCATGTTAATGTAGAATATGATGGACAACGGAATGATATTCAACATGATAACCCTAATGAAACGGGATTTGGATATCCAAACATTTTTATTATTCCTAATTATCGATCTCATAAAATGATCAATAATATCAACTTTGGTAAGTTTCCTGACTCAGCTAATAAGAGAATGATGGAGTTTAATGATGAACATTGAGGAAAGATAGTTCAATTTTTATCATGTAAATCATGTGGGAAGAGTCGTCAAGGATAATGCTTCAACGGAACTGGAAGATGCTTTGGGTGTGGAAAATAATGACACAAAGCTAGAAATTATAAAGGAAAAGGTTCAGTTAACTCCATGGACAAGGATAATGGTATTGCTAATACATCAACAATGGTTAAATGTTTTAAATGTGGAATGTATGGGCATTATAAAAACCAATGCCCTAAGGGAAAGTCTCAGGATGAGAATCATCATGGTCGTATGGGTAGTATTTAGATTGATGATGATAGAGATACTACAAATGATATATGAGATGAAAGAAGTTTGGATGCTCTATCAATGGTTTATTAAGGGAGTGGAATGATTTCATGTTTATCAAGAATAATGTAAGGTACTATGGAATAATGAAACATATAAGGATTCTTACACTATTTTTTTCCTAAAGTATCAGAAATTATATGTTGAACGGTACCGGTAACCACGAAAAGTGATTGAAATATTTTTGGAAAGAAGATGATATGCACATAATTAAGGGATAAAGATATAATTAAATGTTTGATAGTATTAATGATCTCACATAAGGACAAAGTGATATTAGTGTTTGAGTATGTAGAAATTTTGGGATTTTGGTATGTGGAAGGAGTTAACTTTTGACAGCATTCATGTTTTCACTAAGGTTCAATGGGTATTCATTTTTCAAGAGAATACATGATTAAGGAATTCACATGTTTGGAATGTGACCAAAAAGATATATCGTATGATAAATGATGGTATTCACATGTTCGGTAGATGATTTTTCTACGAATCATTTAACTTATACTATGAGATCGGATATAAGTATTTTGGATAAGCATAAAGGTTTGAATGGATTAAGTTGGACATCAAATAGTATTGTTTAAGGATAGAAACATTTTTCGATATTATTTCAAGCTTGTTATAGTGGTAATGTTTTATAAAAAGGACATCCTGCAGAACAGGTGACAACCCATCGCGTCGGACAAGGATTTGGGAATCGAACCCACATCTGATGTGTGACGGGCCTTTACTACCTACCACTGGCCTACATGAAGTACTTGGTTTTTATAAAATAGTTTTATATTATTACATGGTATGATAGATGAAGTATAAGTCCATTTTAGGAAACATGTACGATTAACCTCACCATATACAGGCTTATGAATATTAAATATCTTAGGCTAACCTTTTTTTTTGATAGAGACAGATAGAATGACATATCATTCTATCGCATGATATTATAATACTTCAGGAATGAAAAATTGAACTTCATATCTTTAAATAAGAGATGAATCGGAAATTGTTCATGGAATGACCAATGATGATTTTACACTGAAATCAAGTAAGTATTTATCCATATGAAAAAATTCATCAACATTAGGGAAATGATCTTGAAAAACAAAAATGTTGTCCTAGTACTCTCATATCTGATGAATCAGATGGTACCTTAGATCATCACAAATTTATGGCTTTCTGATTGTTGTATTTTTCATAGCCATGTTCTCTACCACTCTCCATCAGATCTTGATGGTTAGATTTCTCTCCCATATCAATATTTTCACCTATATTCTCCTATGTGGAAACCCAGTGATGAGTTACTTAGGGTATCTGTTATGTTTCTAACATTCCTTTTTAAAATGATGTTTTTGTATTCCTTTTTGCGATGTGGGTTTCTATGAGAAAAACATTCAAGTAGAAAACCATTTATAACCCCGATGAATTTTTAGGGCGAAATTCATTTTATGGTGGGTAGAATGTAACTCTATGAGATTTTAAGAGAATTATTATTTTTAATTTAATTGATGTCTTTTTTTTGTACGCTGCACCAAGATTATCTGTGCTATACACAACATTGTATTATCTTGTAGTATACGCAACACTATTCTTCTCCTGCATTACATGCAAGAGAAACCTTCCTCGATATCTTGCATTGTACGCAATACCGAGTTTCACTAAACATCGATATGTTATTGAAAGATTATATAAACTAGCCTTTATGAATAGTAATTCCCACTTTATGAAATTTTATAAATTTTATCTTTCAAAATGGACATCATTTTTGGATTTGGAATATCTGAATTATCCTAGGGGGAAGTTTTGGTATTTTTCTGAAAACATTCAATTTTTGATGGGTAGAGAAAACAATGAGTTATTAGTTAAAATAGAATTTTTATTTAAATAATAATTTATTTTATTTAAATTTATTTTAGGTAAATCTAGATATATAATACCTATATAAGTTCAATGTAATTCAGTGATGTCATTTTGTAATAATTTTAGATACATAAAACCTAAATTGAACTTTTTACCGTCTTTTACCCACCACATAGGAGAATTTACAAATTTACATAAAACATAATTTTACCTCTTCTATGAGTTGAATTTCAAAAATCTGAGAGACACGGTTAATATCCCGGAGTGAAATTTGGTTCTATAAGATAATTCTTTTTAGTGAATAGTAACTTTATAATTTTATTTACCACTGTTAAAAGTAAATAGGGTAATTAAGGGTAAAAATGAAATTATTATTACACTAACAAATATCATAATTCTATTGGATAAGCATAATTCAACCAAAAAACCTTATGAATAAAATATTAACCGCTTTGGTCTACTTGGATTAGATTAGGACAATTATTATTATTTTATTTAAAGAAGAGTTAAAATAGTTAAAATCAAAGTTTAATAACTAAAACATTTTTAATATATGGTTATACATAAGATAAATTTGAATATAAATATTAATTATAAAGATAAAAATATTTCCTACACAATGGTAGTTTATTTATATTTTTTATACATTAAATAATTTAATATATTTATGACACAATGATGATGTAGTAATTACCTTATTAATGAAATATTAACATAATTGATATTATAAATATTCAAATAAATGTAATTTGAGACTTTTTATGAGTTAAACTAATTTTCTAGTTTAATATAACATATAAGGGATGGTTAGATGAATTTTTTTTGAAGTAATAATGCTGTTGAGAATTTAGAAAAAACAAAATACTAAATCGTGTAAAAAATTGACATAAAAGAGTTTTTAAAAAAAATATTAAATTATTAATTGATATTATGTTCCTAAAAATATAAGGTTTAGTGAAAAAACAAATATAATAATATATATGACATTAATAAACTAATTGGGCTTCGATTGACATTTTATAGTATGTTTATTAACAATATAGAGTTAGAATACAAGAAGAAACGGTAAAAGTTAATTATTTAACTTAGAGTTAAATCTAAATAATAAGGTTAAAATGATAACCTAATCTTGTATAAAACATATTGGTTGAAATTATTTATACCCCTCCCCACCCTAGACTCTAAATAAGTCACTTTTAATTCATTATAAACCAAATTAGAATTTTTTATAAAATATTATTTTAAGTTTTTTCTAAGGTGGCCCTCTCCTCCCTTATAAAAGGGCACCTCCCCCCTCTCCTCTTTACACAATTTTAGCCTTAAAGCTCAGAAAAACCCTGCCAATTTCTCTTCCGAAACTCTCTAGTTATATCCTAGAGGTTATGGTCTTCTCAAAAGACCAACTCTAGTTCCCGAAGAGAATGTTTAAAAGAGGGACGTCGAAGAAAAGGTAATCTCTTCTACCGATTCTTTCAAGTTTCTTTCTTCTTCTACTTCTTATTCATTAGTTGTTTCATTATAAAGTAATAACACCAGTATTAATTATATAATGATATTTTATTATAAATATGAAACAAAACCATTTCTCCTTCTATCCATCCTACAAAAAAACAAAATCTCTGCGCGTGCGTTTATACAGAATACCGTCTCCACACCGTGGTGTAATATGTTTTTCTACCCCCACCTTACATGGATGGGTATAATAGTGTAATGAATAACTATATTTGATTATTATAACATGATAAATATTCTTAGATATTATATCATCCACTCCAATTCCATTCAATAATTATGGGAAAAATATCATCGCTTGTGCATATGTACGGATTGTCATCTCCACGACGCGATGAGATTCGTTCTCCATGTTAACTATTAAAGAATGATTATAAAGTATATATAATGAATAATAATGAAATATATGACATAATAATGATTTTTTATTTATGTATATATATATATATTTCATCTACTTACTTCCATTCAAGTCAATAATGAAATGAAAACAACGTTCATGCATACGTACAGCCTACCATCTCCATGAACGGTGTATTTAATTTAATTTATCTAACTATTATATATATATATATACTGAATATATATGATATATAAATCTTGTTTTACATTCTGGAAGTAAGTAAATCATGATATAATTAATAATAATATTAATAACAACAAGTGAAATCACGTACGATAAATGAAACGATTTTACCCAAAACACTGCTTTAACATGGAATTGACAAATGAACAGTTAATATAAATTCATAAGTGAATCATATATGATACCATAAATATTATTATGATTATTTTACAAGATAAGAATATTTTTAAACCCACTATACAAGAGTCTCGGGCAGATAGGTAAGAAATTGGACATTAGGTAAGGGATAATTTTGCAATCTCATTTTTATCCGAGATTGCTTATACGTATGTATTTACTGGGATTATATTTTTCATCAATGTCCATAAAATTTTTTTTCATAAAGGTTTAATATTCTTCCATGTATATTTAAAGTATGTTTTACCCCTCTTTGACTTTTACTTTGTGTTATGGAAGGAATCCATCTTTTGTTTACCATATGTGGTAATTTTTGAATTTTCCGTTAAAAGTACAAGGAGAATGTTTTTTTAACTTATACGGAATGAACAGATTTTTAAGGTTTCATAACATATTATTTCAAGAAGCTTAATCTACAATATTTCATGAATATTTTCAACAAAACTCTTTACTTTTAAAATTACATGGCATTTTGTGAAAATAAAATGATTTTGTAGAAGAAAGGATATTTTCCTCGAGAATTCATTTTAAGTCTTTCATCAAAACCATTTTCCATCTACGATGAAATTATTTCATATGTGTATATATAAAGTATAATATCTCTATTATTTGCATGGTTTCACTTTTCTTATGACAAAATGATATCGATTTGTTATATATGGATTATTTTATGATGGGATAATGTTTATGAAACCCATTTTATTCTTTGGGTTATGATGAATGATTTATGTTTATGTTGTGGCACACGTAAGAATGATTTCATTATGAGATGGGTGGGAACTACATCTCCCCCCAATTAATTGGGTAAAGATTTATATCTCATGAGATTGAAGTGGCTGCAACGACTAGTAAATCTTGTACTATAATACAAGGCTGGAACAACAGGTAAACCCGATTTAGTAATGGACTTTGTCCACTATGATGGTATTGGAAGCAATGAATTGGCTAATATGGAAATCATATTATTTTCATAATGGTTTTCCATAATTACATGTGTTATTCCCATTCTATTTTATCATGATTGATGTTACATTATGATCTATGCCTTAAGTACTACTATGTTTAACGTCATTGATCACAATTATGATGTTTAAACTTTATGTTCATGTTCCTAAGTTCAAATGTATATGGGTTGTTTTATTTTCTACATTTTTACCCTTACTGATCATTTGATCTCACCCTTTTTATGTTTTATTTTCCCCCAAAATATAAAGGAATATTTTAGGTAAGAAAAAAGATATTTTTGGGAGATGTTGAAGATCTTTCACCATGATTGGAAGATTATGTTCTGAGTTTCCAAAGACACTAAACTTATACAGACATTGGGAGTTTTATTAATGTATTAAGTATTCCGAAAAAGTAATGTAATGTCCATGTATGTCATGATTTGGGTCCCTATAGTGGGGAGCACCTAAATCCATCATAAAGGGGGAGGAAACCTCTCAACTCCCACATTAATGTGGAGGGGCCTCATGAATTCCTCCACATTAATAGTTCCAACACACATAAATTAATTTTTCCGACCTAGTTAATTAATTAATCATTTTTTCCAAAAAAACTAAATAGACAACACAATCTATTATGTTGGCTAATTCACATTTTTATTTGGTGGAGCCTTGCGGGAAAGCTCTCCAACGATGAATTCCAATAAAGAATGCCGACTTTGACTCTGACTTCTACCACGGGACTTTTGTTGATGGGGAACATCTTCAACGTCAACGAACTGACGTTCACGGAAATGTTGACGTCGTCGGCATCCATCTGTCCCCAACAATGGCATCTCCTTCCCTGCAAGAAATCTTCAATTAATCAAATGAAAAAGTTAGGGGTTTATTTGTGAATGATTATTGTTCCCTTGTTATTCCCTTGATTTTCATTTCTTTTTCACGTTTGGGAATAAATCATTGCGGAAGGTTGTAATGCTTGACGTTCTTATTTTATGTTTTTGTTGAGCCATATGCTATGACCCTAACATGGTGGGTATGATCCAAAGAGACATCGCCCGAACCTTCTACAAATCATGTGGTCCTCTTCATGATGGAGGAAGACGACAACCATTCATGGATGGGGCATGAGAACATCGGTCGGCACCACCACCGTCCGTGATGAAGGCAATGGCGCAATGCTGCCCCCCCCCCCCCCCCCTCACCGTTGTCTACATCTCCACACCACACCATGGCCTAGGTGCCGCCCTGCGGCCGGACCGCCTCCCCACAGCTAGACCGACGCCCCGAAACCGGACTGCCACCCCGCGGACGGACCTCCACCCCACGACCGGATCTCTGTCCCTGACCTCGCGCCCTTGCAAAACCCTTAGTGGCGTCGCGACCACCCACGGACCTCTGCGGCCTACCGGGTAGGACACAACAGGATGGGCCGCCCAATGGACATGGCGGAACCTAATGGGCTAGACAGCCCAGCTGGCTGGGCCAGACCCAGCAGGTCAGGTCGGGTTGGGCTGAGTTGGTCCGACCGGTTTGGACTGGACCTGGGCCCACTACGACCAATTTACTTTTTTTGGCCATAACATTGGCCCCAGACGTCTGTTTGACAAACCATAAGTGGAGCTAGAAATCATGGAGTGAGGAAGTCCCTTTGAGTATACCCCCACTAGAGTTTTGGATTATGATGTCGAACGATCAAGTTGGATAAAGCACGAATCCAACCGGGCCCCTGGGACAAAAAGGCTAACAACTCACAGACCAAGCATCTAATTGACACAACGTCTGTTTCGTTGAGACCAATATGTAGTGGAGGACCTTTGAGATTCTTATTTATGGGACATCGTGGAAGTTCGAGTATCGACTAGTAGCTTGTGGGTCGGATCCTCCTGGAGATGAGTGAACATAGTGCAGGAACCTAGTAGCAAGCTGAGACTTGACGACGGCAGACCATTTCGACTCGAAGTGACTTGAGAGGCCCAGTGGGGAGAGCCTCTATGTGACGCGGTAGACCCACACGAGGGAGCACCTCTATGTTACGTGGTGGACCCACAGTACTCTATTGAAGTACATTAGCATGTCACAAGGGGGAGGGCCTTTGTGTGACGTGACTGAACCATGGTGGGGAGTGCCTCTGCCTGACATGACAGAACCATGGTACTTGACAGGAGGAGTACCTCAGCATTCCAAGACTAGTGGGATGTGCCTCTGTCTGATGCGGTAGGCCAACTATACTCGATATAGAAGGGTTTTCTAGTAGCCGGAGTGTTAGAAAATGTGACTGGGGATGTTAATTGTTACTACCCCTAGAATAAATCATGGTGTGAGCTGAGTCAGTACCTCTATTTTTTCCTCAATATTGAGATGGATTACTTGATAACTTTGGTATGTGTATGGGAATATACCAATGTAGGGCAATCTGATGATTACATACTTTTTGGTTTTTCCTATGTGGATTTCATTAGAACATGAGGGTCTCTGGGTCCCTACTAAGTATCATTGTACTCACCCCTACATGGGCTATGCCCGCACCTTGTTGTGCTGGATGCAGACGACAGATAATTCTGACAGAGTTTGAGCATACCAAAACTGGACGATAGGTAGAGGTGGACCATACGGCCTGTCAGTATGCAGAGGAGACGGGTGGACGTGGAGTGCTGAGAAGGCGATCTATACCTACCCTTCTGGTAGAAACCATGGAGGACGACCTAGTTTCTACCTTTCTTTTTCTTCAGTTGTACTGTATTTCAGTTGTACTATTACTATTATTGTTGTGCTTGTATTCTGGACCCTTTTTACTTTCATCACACTTTTTTCTGTACAGTGGAGTTGTGTTCATATCTTACTGTGTTCCTGGATTCATGTGTTTACAGGTTATAGAGGCAATTCCTTCCCCGTTTTAGGGAATACACCTTTGGTGCTAGTTTCCAGCCCCTAGACTATGAATGGCGGGCTTGGGGTTAGTCACAACACGGGCCCCAGGGGATAGGTCGTGACAAATTGGTATCAGAAGAGTTGGTTCTACCAAAGAACTAGAACTCTGATAGTTTCTAGGAAGCAATAGTGTCAAGGGGAATGACTACGGTTTTCAGTTCAAGGAGTCCAGTTTTGGTGTGGCTGTTGAGGTATCCATACACCAGGACCTTGACTTCTGATTTCTGACTCAGTGCATGAAAATACTGATTGTGTGTGTGTTTTAAAGAGTTTTCCTTGTGATATCTTTATATCAGCTAACAATGTATAACTTATTGACTGTGGAACACTTGTTTCATTTTAGGATTCATCTATGTAGACAACTAGTTAGATTTTTAGTAGTCATACGCACTGATAGCCCACCGAGCGACGAGGACTCAGTGCAGGGCCCTCTTCATGTAGAGGCACCAGCGGAGGCCCCAATGGTACCATTCCCTATTGGGCCACCAATTCCACCAGCCCCAGCAGTAGACAGTGCACGCTGCTTAAGCACGATGAATGAGTTCCAGCACAAGAGGCCACCCAGGTTTAATGGAGACACAGACCCACAAGCATTTGAGGATTGGATAGAGGCTGTGGTGAGAGTCTTCCGACTTGTAGTGACACCAGCTGATTTCATGGTGATCATTTCCTCCAACCTTCTACTGGCAGTAGTGGGAAGATGGTGGAGCTTGATTCTAAAGGTTCACAATGAGGTGATGCTTCTCTAGGCAGACTTCAAGAGCCTGTTTTGGGCAGAGTTCATCCCAGCGACTCTTTCTGCAGTACGCATACAGGAGCTTCTTCATCTGTAGCAGGGAAACATGACTCTATCTTAGTACTCAGTGAGGTTCATTGACCTCTCATGTTACTCCACCGATATGGTGTGATACCCTTTCTTCAGGGCTAAACCTTTGAGTTGGGGCTCAGGCGGGAGATCAGGGCTTCGATTATCTCACTCAAATCCCGACGCAGGCGGGATGTTCGAGAGTGCCCACTTGGTGGAGAGTTTCATTGTCGAGCAGACACCAGCAACGAGACACACTATCAGTCATCACGTAGAAAATCCTTCTTTAGATGGTAGCAGAAAGACATCACAAAGGTCCAAGAGAAATAGACCTACTGGTGGAAGACCGCATGACTCAGGATCGGTTGTGTGGGGCACCTGAGCAGGAACCAGTCAGGGAAGAAGCAGGTAGTGTTACGCATGCAGCGGGTAGGCTCATATGACTCGTGACTATCCAACCCGCCATATAGATGATCAGAAGATGGTCAGAGGAACACCTAGGCAGAGACAGAGGATCGGCTGAGGAGGTCCACAGGGAGCATGCAGATGTTGTAGAGGACTTGTCCGTGTAGATGGTGGTGGGTGACGATTTGAGGCGTTACCGCCACCACCACCAAGATGTCCACCCCAACCACAGGGAGTATGTGGACAAGGGAGAGGTTAGATCTAGGCAGTCGAGGCCTACGATCACGGTGCTCCGGAGATGATATGAGGAATGATATATGTCTAATACACCTTAGATACAGTACTTATAGATATATGTCCCAGTCATTCTTTTTTTGCAACTTCCCTCGTTCGGAACACAGAGATTCTGACGGAGCCATCAGCTCAATCCTTATGAATAGAGACTCCTACGGGAGTAGATTCAATGATTACGAACTGGTGCTGGAAATGTGAGGTTACTATATGAGGTGAGATCTTTGGATGGGATCTCATAGTAGCGGTGTCACGGCCTTACGACATCATCTTGGGTATGGTCTAGTTATCTACAGTCCATGCTTATATTGACTATATTAGGCACAATTTGTGTTGTGTCCGCACAGATGGGACCTGGTTTACCTTCATCAACATGAAGGGAGCCTTTGTAGCCCAATATGGACTTACCCGGAGGAGGGTGAAGCCGATCAATCATTAGTTGGCTAGACTTACCCCCGTAGCTGTTGATGTTGAGAGTCCATGTATTCCTATAGTGGTGGACCATTACGCGGAGGTCTTCCCTGATGTTGTTTTGGGTCTACCTCCTCATAGATAGGTGGAATATTACATTAACCAATACCGCATGACGACACTGATATCTACAACAGCATATCGGATGGCTCCTATGGAGCTTCGCAAGATGCGAGTACAGCTTGAGGACTTACAGGGGAAAGGATTCATCCAGCCCAGTGTGTCACCTTGGGAAACCCCGATTTTGTTCTCCAAGAATGCAGATGGAAGCTTGAGACATTATCTAGACTACCGGTGCTTGAACGATGTGACCGTGAAGAACAAGTACCCACTCTCAAGGAATGATGACCTCTTTGATTTTTTTAAGGGAGCACGGTGGTTCTCGAAGATAGAACTCAGATCGGGCTATCACCAGCTTAGAGTGTGAGACGAGGATGTGTAGAAAACGCCCTTAAGATATCGGTATGGCCATTTTGAGTTCTTGGTTATGCCATTCGGTGTAACCACTACTTCAGTAGTGTTCGTGGGACTCATGAACATGATCTTTCAAACATTCCTTGGTCGCTTTGTAGTAGTCTTCAATGACAACATTCTGATCTACTCGACTACCGAGGGGGAGCGTGCCTATCATTTGTAGGTAGTATTGAACACACTTCGAGAGCACCATCTTTATGGTAAGCTCTCGAAGTTCCAGTTTTGGATCAAAGAGGTTCACTTTCTAGGACATGTCTTATCGGAGTCGGGAGTTTTAGTGGATCTAGCAATGATTGAGGTGGTACTTTCATGGTAACCACCCAGGAGTGTGACAGAGGTACATAGTTTCATGGGTTTTACTGGATATTACCAGAGGTTTGTGCCATACTTTTCCATAGTTGCAGCACCAATTTCAGCATTGACGAAGAAGGGAAACCCTTTGTGTGGTTGGAGAGATGCCAATAGTGTTTTCAGAAGCTGAAGCAGAGGCTAACTAGTTCCCCATTCTTTAGGCTACTGGAGGAGGGCATTGCGAATGTAGTGTATTGTGACACATTAGGGACTGGACTTTTATGTGTTCTAATGTAGGAGCGAGTAGTGATCGCCTATGACTCTCGACTGTTAAGACAACATGTGAAGAACTACGCTACCCTTGACCTGTAGTTTTCAGCAATGGTCTTCGCCTTGAAAATGTGGCGTCAGTATTTGATGGGAAAACATTTAATAGTGTACTCTGACCACAAGAGTCTCAGGTATATCATCTCTTAGAAGAACCTAAACCTGAGATATTGATGTTGTCTTGATTTCTTCTAGGTCTATGACTTAGAGATAGTCTATACTCCTAGGAAGGGGAATGTTGTAGTAGATTCACTCAGTAGGAAGTCAGGTATACAACTACTAGGCCCGGTGACGGAGCAGCTGGATACTTCCAGATATCTTTTATGGAACGTGATGGAGTAGTTCTTCTTCAGTCTCTTATAGTCACTACCCCACTTATTCAGCTAGTCAGGGAGGTGCCACATGAGGACGATGACTGTGAGACACAACGTGCTCAGATTTCCACAGTATAGGCACCTGATGGATTTTCTGAATGTGGGGAGCACTTCATCCTTTTCAGAGGACATACCATGGTACCTGTGTCACATCAGGAGGAAGTGTTGAGGGAGTTCCATGCATCATCTCTAGATGTACATCCATGAGTGGAGAAGATGTATCTGGATCTTTGACGACAACACTGGTGGCCGATAATAAAGAAAGCTGTTGTAGAGTTTGTCTCTCAATGACTCATTTATCAGTAAGTGAAGGCAGAGCATCAGGTACCACCCGGATTGGTTCAGCCATTACAGTTCCCAAATTGGAAGCGGGATGGGATATCCATGGACATCGTGACCGGACATACATGTACATCCAGAGGTCATGACTCTATCTGGGTGATCGTCGACCGACTCACCAAGTCGGCCCACATCTTAATGATCAGATAGAATTGTTTAGTAGAGAGATTGGGATGCCTCTACGTGCAAGAGATTGTGCGGCTACATGGATTACATTCGATGATTTTCTCCGATTCTGACTTAAGTTTTACTTCCTGGATATTGAAGGGGATGTAGGAGGCTTTCGGGATGCAACTTCGTTTGAGTACCGCCTTCCATCCTCAGATGGATGGCAAGACTGAGCAGACCATTCAGACCCTTGAGGACATTATTCGTGCTTGTGTTCTCAACTTCAGTTGCATATAGAGGATCACCTACCTTTGGTGGAGTTTTCATACAAAATCATCTATCACTCCACCATTGGGATGTCATCTTTTGAGGCATTGTACAGGAGACCATGCAGATCACCTTGGTGTTGGAATGACCTGGAAGAGTCAGCACTATTGGGATAAGGATGGTACGAGAAACCACAAAGAATGTGCAGATCATCCCAGAGAGGATGAAAATTTCATAGAATAGGCAAAAGTCTTATTCTGACAGGAGACGAAGACCTCTAGAGTTTGAGGATTGCGACCATGTCTTTCTATGGGGTTCTTCTCAATGACTTTTGTAGAGATTTGGATGAGGAGTCAAGTTATCTCTGAGTTTCATCGGAAATTTTCAGGTCCTCAATAGATTTGGTGAGGTGGCATACCACTTAGCTCTTCCACCTCAGTTGCACTGGGTGCACAACGTCTTCCATGTATCTGAACTGAGGAGATACATGCACGACCCATCTAACATCATCAACCATGAAAATCTAGACATCGATGATGGGGATACTTTTATGGAGGTTCCAGAAGAGATTGAGGATCAAAAGGAGCAGGTCCTTCATGGACGGTTTATACCTCTGGTGTAAGTTCACTGGCAGCACGGGAACCTCCAGGAGAGCACATGGGAGTGAGAGGCTTAGATGAGTGCTCAGTACCCCCACACATTCCCTTAGTTTGAGTTGTGGCTTACGAGGTTGTAAATCCATGAGGTGGGGATAATGTAAAGTTCTGGGATTTTTATGTTAATGTTTATTAAATAAATGGGAATTTTTAAAGACCGCGAAACTTGACGGCGTGTGAATCTGATGCTCAGAGTGCATGGAATTAATTTTTGAACATTATTTCATGTATGTTCAGTAAAAGTAAAAACTGGTTTTTATAAATTTTGAACCATTAATCGGAATTGAAATCTGAGGGCACCATTGAACACACAGTGCTGGTATTCGCTTAAGGGAACATTCACCTTAATGGCAGTTTGTCGAGGTGAATGTTAATTTTTTGGTTTTTCGTGGAAATGAAAAATAAAAGAAAATGAAATTTTATTTTATTTTCACTAAAACCTCCCACATGAGATTATTATGGAATTGAGGACCACATGGGTTTTATCCTCCAAATTGAATTCTCGGTGGTGGGGACCAACCGAGCTAGTAAAACCCCCAATTGAAGGCTTAGTCATGGGGACCACCCGAATCTCTCATAAAGGGGGAGCAAACCTATCAAATACCTTTTTAATGTAGAGAGCCTCTTGACTTCCTCAAATTAATAGTTCCAACACACATACATTAATTTTTCCAACCTAGTTAATTAATTAAGCATTTTTAAATATGTGCCAATGAAATAAATAGACAACATAATCTATTATGTAGGCTACCTGGCATTTTTATTTGGTGGAGCATTGGGAGAAAGATATACAATGAAGAATGTCAATGAAGAACGCCGACTTAGACTCCGACATCTTCCACGTGAGTTTTTTGATGAGGAACTTCTTCAACTTCAAGGAACCAATGTTCGAGGAAACGCTGACATTGTAGATGTACGTCTATCCCCAACAACGTCGTCTTCTTCCCCGCGGGAAATATTCATCTAATAAAATGAACAAGGTAATAGTTTATCTGTGAATGAATATTTTTTCCATGTTCATCCCTTGATTTTCATTTTTTTCAGGTTTTGGAAGAAATCATTTCGGAAGGTTGTAAAGATTGACATTATTCTTTTAAGTTCTTGTTCAGCCATATGCTACCACCCCAACATGGAGGGTACGGGCCAAACAAATATGGACCGACCATTCTGAAAATCATGTGGTGTTCTTCGCGATGGAGGAGGATGGAAGCCATTCATGGTTGGGGCATGAGAACGTTGGCCGAGACCACCTCCGACCGTGATGAAGGCAACGACGCAATGACACTGCCCCACGACCACTGTGGCCACCCCACAGCCTCCGCGTCGACCGCGGCCACCGCCGCTGTCCGCAGCTCCACACCGACCTACGGACGGACCTCTGCCCCGCGTTCGGAACACATCTCTGTGGCCGGACCAACACCTCATGGCTGGACCACCGCCCAGTGGCCTCGCACCCTTGCGGCACCCTCCACAGCATTGCGGCCACCTGCGGCCCTACGCGGCCCCTCGCGGCCAACCGTTCCGGACCCAGTAGGCCGGGCCACCCACCGGGTTGGGCTGAACCCAACTAGAAGGGCCCCCCGCCAGGCATGGCTGGACCCATATGGTTAGGCCGGGTCGACCTGAACCGGGTTGGCCTAGGCCGTGTCGGTCTGACCGGGTCCGTCCGAAAATGGGCCCACTACGACCCATTTACTTTCATTTGGCCATAACTTTTTCATTGGACGTCCGTTTGATGAACCGTCAGTGGCGCTGGAAAAGATGTAGCAAGGCAGTCCCTTTGAGTATGCCCCAAAGTAGTTTTGGATTATGATGCGGAAAAGTCAAGTTGTATTGAGAAAGATTCCAACCAGACCCCTGGGACTAAAAGGCTAATAACTCACAGAACGAGTGTCTGATTAACACGACGCCTGCTGTGTTGAGAGCCCTATGTAATGGAAGACCTTTGATATGCAACATTGTGGGACTTTGTGGCAGTTGGAGTATCGAACAGTATATTTTGGAGCGGATCCTCCCAGAGACGAGCTAGCATAGTGCAGGAACCTATTATCTAGCTTAGACTTGATGACTGCTGACCATTTCGACTCTGAGTGACTTGACAGGCCCAGTGGGGAGCGCCTCTCTATGACGCTGCAGACCCACAAGGGGGAGTGCCTTTGTGTGACGCGACAGACCCACGATACTCGACAGGAGGAGTACCTCAGCATGTCATGATGGGGAGTGCCTCTGTGTGACGTAATAGAGCCATGGTGAGGAGCACCTCTGTGTGACGCGGCAGACCCATGATACTCGACATGGGGAGTACGTCTGCAGTCCATGATGAGTGGGAAGTTCCTCTTTGTGACGTGACAGACCCACTATACACAATATAGAAGGGGTTCTATAGCAGCCGGAGTGTTCGACGATGAGATTGGGGATGTTACTTGTTACTACCCCTATAATAAATCCTAGTGTGAGCTGAGTCAGTACCTCTTTGTTTTCCTCATGATTGAGATGGATTAATTGATAACTTGGGTATATGTATGGGAATATACCTAAGTAGGGTTGTATATTTATTTCATACTTTGTGGTTTACCCTTTATGGATTTTGTGAGACCATGAGGGTCTCGGGGTCCCTACTGAGTATCGTTATACTCACCCCCACACTGTCTATGACCGCACCTTGATGTGTTGGATGTAGAGGACTGACATCGCTGACAGAGGCTTAGAGTAACAGGACTGGACTGTACCTAGAGGTGGACCATACGGTGTGTCATTACATATAGGAGACATGTGGACATGGAGTGATGAGGAGGTGGTATGTACCTACCCTTCTGGTAGGAACCTATAGGATGACCCAGTAGCTGCATTTATTTTTCTTCAATTGTACTGTATTTCAGTTGTACTTGTTCTATTACTGTTGGGCTTGTATTCTGGACCCCTTTTTTACTTTCAGTACTCTTTTTTCTATATATCTGACTTACATTAGTATCATGTAATGTGGTTGGTTGCGTGTGTTTACAGGTTATTGAGGCAATGCCTTCCAAGTTTTAGGGAATACACCTTTGGGGCTAGTTTCCAGCCCCTGGCCTATAGAAGGCGGGCTTGGGGTTAGTCACGGAACAGTCCATGGGGGACGGGTCATGATACCACATTGGAGGGAAGGGGATAAAATTAAAGAGAAATCATCGAAGAGGAGAATAGTAGAAGATTGTTGTAGATGACTACACTAGAATTAGAGAGAAAACCACAACTGAAGGGAATGGGATGGGGCAATCGTGCATGTGAGGAGGGGGGTAAAGGGAGGAGGGATCGACTATATGGTAAATAGTGGGGTATGGGGTTGTCATGCGGGTAGGGGATGGCCCCATTTGGATATAATAATAACAATATATATTTTTAATTATTATTATAATTAAAATGATTTTTAAATCAATACACGACACACAGTTTTGGTTGCACAGTATGGAAAACCATACACCATATGTGCACCCTCTATTGGGCTCCTCGGGCACCCAAAAAAGGATAATATCACAATCTGGAAAATCCTGCACTAACCATGTTGATTAATATAACAAAAATTGAAAAATCTCTGAGATGGTTAACAAATATTTTGTAAAACTGTGGGCCTTAATCGTGAAACATGTTTTGCATGCCCAAAAATATTGGTCATGGAGAAAAATTAACCAATAGAAAAGGTAAAAAAATTGGGACATAAAAATAAATATAACATTAATTAGTTTTAGGTCAGGGTGTTACTATACATGTTTCTTGATCCAACGTTCATGATTATTTCCTACAAACTATATGCAACAGTGGATATACCAATGGTATTGGCAATATTAAAGGTTCTTCTGGGTAATGAAAAGACTTAAATATTTATTATTTTATGACATCCACACCTTAAATTATAATTTATAATAATCAAGATTATATTATTATAATAATTTAAAAATTTATGTTCATTTTTAAAATAAAATTTCACAAATTTTATATTTCAATATTTAAATAAATTTTGAAAATATAGTGGGAAATTATTCATATCCAAAAATATATTATTATAACGTTATATATTATTTATTCTTATTCCTATCTGTAACTAATCAATTAATTGGTAATATATTATTTATATTATCAATATAATTTAATAATTTTTAACTATAATATACTATGTTTATTGAAATAAAAAATCAATTTTAGAAAAATATATTTTTAGCATAAAATTATTTTCTTAGGTGTTTTAGATATACAAATAAAATTTAATTCATATTAAAAGTGTCCATTATATTCATTCTATAAATATTTCATAATGTGGAAGTTTCTATTCATCCCTCCTTGATCAATGGCTAATCATTAATAGTGATAATTGATATTTATATTTTATTAAAATATATCAATAATCGATTTATGTTCAGTGTTGTGTGTGGAAAATTCTATCACAAACACTTGGGTCATTTAAAATAAGTCATATATTGAAATTTTGGGGTGTTACATTAAATACCTGAGACAACAAGAACATAAAGAACTAATAGATTAAGAAAATGGAAGAAGAAGATAGTAAATATCTAAATAATACAAGATAAGTATCATCTAAATAAATCTAAAAATAAAGATCAAATATTGATGAACAATAAAAACCCACCCATGGTAACTCAAGTTCAGATATAGAAGTTAAATGGTGAGCCACCTTTCGACACATAATACCGTAATTCCTATAGTTGTAACATATGTCTTTCATGAACCCCAAACTAAACCCAATATAACTATTCGAAAGGATAAAATAAATGTATAAACCAAAACATATCTCAAGGGTAACATATTAGTTATAAAAAAATATTAAAATGTGGAATAAAATAAAACACATCAAAGAGATAAAACAATTATATAAAAAATGAAAACCCTAGTGGAAAAACTGAATATGAATACAACCATGTCTCCATGTTACCATCCATAACCACTAACCCAGTATTTATGAAGAATACAATAACCTACAAATGTAGGTGAGAAATGTGATTTCATTCCCTTTACATGTGTCCATAAAAACTAAATCTGCATATGCCCAAAGGCATATACTAGGTGGGAAGAGAACACCCAGCACGATACCACCGTGAATATATACAATGCCATTCACTATGCAATCATTAGTTCTAGCATAAAAAATGATTTTGGCGATAAATTTAATAGGAAAACCCATTTTGTAAAAAATCATATGGGTTCCTTTAAAACATTTTACATTTATAAAAACAATGAACGTGAAAATTAAATGAATGATATAATAGAGGGAAATATTCAGATTCTTCCAAGGAAATAATATAAGATGGACATTTGATCAATTAATGTTGAAACAATATCATCATTTATAAAATCAAGTACAATTTGGATCTACCATTTGGGAATACATAATTGGAGATAAAATGGAAGACTAATACATTAATACCATGAATCCTATCGATATTATATCCTACCAAACTCTATCAATCCAATAATCATAACCCCTAGTGGTACCACACTCAGGATGGTTCTTATATATCCACAACCTAATGCAACCAAGGCTCTCAATGTGATATGTTTTTTAAAAACACTAAAGAAATAAATCCAATCAACTTTATAAAAAAATTTCAAAAGTTAAGCATTACTGCTTCGATGCATCAAAACCAAATTTGGATTAAAAAATAATATTTGAGGCAATTCATTGAAAACATGATCTACGTTAAACTAATTTGAAGGAAAAACACATTTGGAAATTATTTTTTATTCCAACCAAGATGTATTTGTACAAAGTATCCTCATAAATTTCTAATAAATCATTTTCATTAACCAAACCACATGAATTTATAATTACGTCATGTAAATAATGGGATATTACCATTACATACAAACACTTACCTCGCCAATGGAGAAAACCCAGTCACCTCCAATAACATGGATGATGATTAATGATACCAGGTGATCACAAACCTAGGTCCTTACAAAAATATTAATAATTCACCATAAAACCCTTTATACATGTATATAATAAACAAATTTGGTTCCAATTAATAAAATCTAAGAGTTATCAAGAGATAATATTGATGGATGAGGAAAAATCGAGTGGAAATTAAAACATACCTTGAAGGGATCCACTCAAAATAAAGGAGAGTCAATGAAGAACCATGGATAGAACCTTGTAGAAAATCAATGATGGATTAAGTAGAGATAAATAGAAATTATAAGGATATAATACGTAAAAAATTAATGGAATTTGGGTATTTTTCCTATTTCAAGAATCATTCACGGGTCGCATTGTTAGGCTTCCCAGTTATGAAAACTTTGTAATAACCATGTGGTAGCTACTACCTATTGAAAACCAAACTGCACAGTTAGAAGGGATGAAAAAAACTAGAAAAACCATGATTAATATTTGTGAAAGTCTGTTGACTAAACTCTCTCACTTGTACAGTTTTTAGAGACTCTCATGGTTAAAAAACCAACATCAAACTATAAAAATCACCACTATAACCAATAAATCCATTTCATACAGGTACTAAAAAATTACTACTAACCATGAAAAAACCATGAACATTTATGGTTTCTCCCAAAACTCAATTTTTTTTACCACTGACACATTAAAACCATTAGAACATAAAAATAGATAAACTAAGATCAAAATAATACATAACTTTGACCTAAAGGTCATCATTGAGGAATATTGTGTAATAATTAGTGTGTATGTGATCAATTAAGTTGGATTATAATTGTGACTTTTATTCTCAAAATACATGAAATAAATTGGGTCTAACTGGAATAATATGAATTAAAAAATGGTAAATGGAAGTCTAATACTTTTTAAAAAAAATTGATAATGAATATATAAATTGTGATTTTTGATGTTTTTTATATTTTAATAATTTTTTACAGCAAAACATAATATTATCCACCATGATGTTATTTATGGTCTTATCATAGAATCTCCTTTATATTTGTTATTTTTTCAAGACATATAGATTTAGATAGACAATATTTTACCAATAATGATCAAAAAAAATTCAAGTAGATGAATTGTATCATCAAAAAAGTTTATTTTATTTAGAAAACATTTTATTAAATACATATAACTCTTAATATATAACAAATTAATAAATTGAAAGCATTCAAAATATTAGATGAAAAAAATGTTAACACATCTTAGGTAATCATTAAAATTTTCAATTTAAGAAATAAATCTTGGGGATACTAGTTTTTGGATAATATTTGATATCGATCATAAATTTACAAATTAAATTATAATAATTTATTTTATTAAATTTATTTAAACACTATAAAAACATTAATAATGAGAAATAATTTATTTTGGTATATGTTTAAATATTGAAATAATGTTATATATACCCTAATACTTATCCAGTAGTAGTAATATATAGTCTACTTATGAACATTGATAATAAAAGGGATTAAATTATATCCCTTAATTAATCCTTTTCAAAATATATTTTAAATTTATATATATGAATTATTTTAAGAAAAAAATGTTTTATTATAATTTTTATTCAGTTAATTCTTAATCCTTATATGTTCTAACAAATTATAGATGCAATAAAAATTTATATTAAATATGATGACTATGTGTGCGTAAGACAATAATGATTATAATCTCATATCATCTATGTATTTTTTAAATATAAATATTATTGAATCAAATGTGATGGATATTAATCAAGAATTTATGGATTCCAATCATATTATATAATTTTATGTATATGGGGTAATAGAGTTCATCAATTTTGTAAATGATTAGGAATATGACACTTCTCAAATAAATTTTACTTGATTAAATTGTTGTTATTCAATATGAATTATTCCAAAGGAGCTCAAATAACACTAGATATTTTCAGGATCCAATTCCTCCAGTCAATACCATTTAGTCCGAACATTTAATCCCCTCAGGGGTACCATTTTAAATACAATTGGTGGTAGGAGGAATAAATCATAAAACATTATTTCCAGACACCAATCCTTTTGGAAATTGATATGATATTTGGGTTTTCATCTAAAAATTATACCCTTATTTGAAACACCACACATTTTTTATTCCAAATCAATGATAATATATCATATTCAGACAGCATTCCCAGTAATTTTATCATTATTGAGACTTTCCACTTGAAAAGTACTATTGGGATTAATTTGGACAGAAGCCACCATGGATTGACATGAATCAATCGATCCACTGTATTCATGGTCAAATTGGTTTGGAAATATTCCCCCTGTATCATACCTAGGCTACACCATAGCTCTAATACCACTTTTTAGGATCTAATTCCTCTAGGATACATCATTCATGTCCAACACATAATATCTATTTTTGTTCCATCCTAAATCTAATTTATTTTGCGAGGATTATCTCATACATGCTTATATTTCATCCACTACTCCTTACAGAGAACAATGTGTGATTTGGGGTTTCACTAAATATAGATGTCACAAAATATATCAAATCTTAAAATACTATATTAAACATCGGGAAGAAATGAATATATCTTGTTATTGGGATAACATTGTGGTTTATGTGTCATATGATATTATTATGTGTGTCAATAATAATGAAAATTATATCATGTATGTCATTACTGGTGTAAATGATGGTGTAGATAGTATTGATGAAACGACAATAATAGATGAAGATGAACATCAAGGTAATCCAATACTATTTGAGAAGTTAATTTTTTTTTGAAAATATGCCATTTTATAGTGGTTTTAATAAAAATAAAACATTATTTTCCCTACTGATGATATATATTTTTAAATATATTAATGAATATAGTGTTCCCAAAACTACTATTTTACTTTCTATATTGAATGACATTATCCAAAAAGATAAGTATATTCCATGCCATGAATAAGTTTTTAAAAAAATGAAATGTTCAAAGGGAATGATATTTTAAGGAACACATTAATGTCCAAAAGACTGTATATTGTATAGAAAGGACAATTATTCACATCAAAATTTCCTAATTGTAGTGTATCTTCGTATAAGAAAGATGAAAAAATCCCTTCGATTTTTTTTTACTTTTAAATTATTCCAAGTTTTAGTGGTCTATATTAAATTGAGGATAATATAATGAAATCAATTTTTTATGTAGATATAATAATTCAAGAAGGGAAACTACATCACCAAATATAATCTCCTTGGTTGATGAAAATTGATCATCAATAGGATGAATTTTGAAATAAGGTAAGAAACCATTGTCTTGCAATATCTATAGAGGGAGTTATTTATTTTGGTATGAAAATTATCATGAACAGTACATGGATTGATTTTTTTTAATATTACATTCCTTTTTGGTTATACTTGATGTAAAAATATGTTATATTATCTCCAATCATATTAAGAAACAAACAAGGTAATGATATTGATATTTATTTGACTAAATTCATTAAATATCTAAATTTAAAATTAGATTCTGGTATAATATTGGATGAGGATTATAGAAATGAAAATTTCACTTTGATATCTATATTGTTTACGATAATAATTTACCTTCCTACTTATGTAAAATTTTAAGGATACATAAATATATTAATTCTTGTGTATCCAATTTCAAAAGAAGTTACACAATCTATTACCTTGAAACATTCATCAAAAACTATTTTTCAAGGACATCAAATTGTTTACCTTGATGGTATAAATACTTATCAAAAATAACATCATTCAATGGGTGTTTTGATGAATTTAAAACCACATCTCTTCTAAAAGGTGATCAATGGTTTGGAAAACTAAAAATTATGGTCATCACTTTTATATTTTTATAAAACCATATAAAAACTAGTTGGAAAAAGTGATCAACTTTTTAAAATTACTTTCTGTGAATTATTTATAAATCATAAATTTTCTTGACGTTTTCCATGTAGAAAACAATGTATGTGATATTTTTATTTTAACATTACTAAATGCACCTAGAAAAAAGGAAAATATTAATTATGTGTTTTACATGATTGACATGGGGATAAAGGTTGTTTTGGATCATTTTAAGAATTAAAGGTGTACATTTCATCCTCTAGCAGCATACACTGATTCTAGTAAAGAGAGATATTAGTTTTGTAACTTATTGAATTATGTAAAGGTTCGAGATTGGTATTCATAAAATATCAAAAATATATTATCAATGAATTATTTGAATTCAAAGGGCCAAAAATCTCATGAATTTATATTTATATGAATAATTTTATACTTTTAGATTTACACAAATTTTATATGGAAAATATGTGACACAGGTAATCAATTTTTTTTCAAATATATATGAAGTATATACATTGACATAATAATGTTACTAACTATAGAAATTGAAATTTATATCATGTGAATTGAATTAGAGATACTATTCCTAGAATCATTAATTGATATAATGGTTGACATAATTATTCACCTGGTCCCAAAGATCTGAATTTATCATCCTATGCATTATAGATGGATGTACTCCATTAAGATGTAAATGGATATCAAGATAAATTATATTAAAAATAAAATTTTATTATAATTTTGCATTTCCATGTGATATATTTTTAAGGAAGTTGTTGGATGTTTTACCTATTACCTATCTAATGTGTATAACAATGGTCTCCCAAAATCTCATCATAGTGGGAAACTTGTGTTTGAAGGAATTTACAGAGGGTATGTTTCCATAGTTAGCATTACAGAATGAGAGCAGGATAACCTTTATATTTTTAATAATAGTTTTAAGGTATAACCATATGTTTAAACACAAAAAATAATACTTAATCATTTGAATTTATCAACTGATGAAAGTTTTGAAGAAAGTAAACATAATAGACAGTTTATAGGATAGTATTGAGAGCATATA
Source organism: Viscum album (assembly GCA_963277665.1). NCBI lineage: Eukaryota > Viridiplantae > Streptophyta > Magnoliopsida > Santalales > Viscaceae > Viscum > Viscum album. The sequence goes on along the minus strand of OY728142.1, from coordinate 833,521,465 downwards.
TTTAAGGGTTTATATACAAAAACAATTTCAATTTCAAAATGACATTGACTTCTATTCATGGGACTATGGATACATGTATTTTATTATAATATATATATAATTATTGATTATACTTTATATTTAAAAAGAATAAAATTATAACATTACAAAAAAATAGTAGAGTAACACTAAAGAAGAAAGAAATGCATATGTATGATACCAAAGAAAAAGAATAAAATTTATGAGAATATTTCTTACTTTGGATTCATCAAAAAAATTTGGGAGTTGGACTATACGACATTCCATGTGTCAATTTTTCAATCAAAAATTGTTGATAATAGAAGTGATGTTAAAAGAAATAAATTGGTATTCATGAAAGTGAATTCTATTATGGACGTTTTCCTAGATGAACAATTCATAATGTTATATGAGGTTGTGCAATTATTCTATTTTCTTAATACTACAAATAAAAACTTGTAAATTTTTCTATTGTCAAGAAAAATTTACCAAAGGTTCAAATGTGAATTTCACTAAGGATGCACTTTCATTAAGATGTAATAATCATTTTTAATGGTATAAACATAGTTGATTTCCTGTATATCATATGTGGAATAATTAAAGGATTTGGATAACTTAATAGGGTCAGAATACCTTCAACCATTAAAGGGGGAAAATAGAGTTCAATAATCATGTTAATTTTATAAATATATAGTTAATTTCCTAGTAATATTAGTTTTATATTACAATATTTATATTTTCTAAATTAAATGTTAAAACAAATATGTAGATACTGGATTCTCCACATGTGGATTATCTCAATCTCATGGAACATGAGGTTTCTCAACATTTCGATGATACCAATCCCAAGGAATACCATATTGAAAATTTTGAAACAATGGAAGTAGTAGAAGGTGAACAACCTATGTATGAGAAAAACAACAGAGTGATAGAGTGATAGTATTAACAAAAATTAATAACCTGAGATGAAAAGGCATAAAATTCAATATATTATAGAATGCACACAACCAACCTACTGACCCCGACAAGTAAATTTGCATTCCTTAAATTTGGTTCACCACTAAAATGCTTGTACCGATTAATATATATTTATTTCACAATGTTGTTTCTGGGATTAAGGCACTAATTTGGGGTGATATTAGGGATATATTATCATATAATTTCCCAATTTTTATAAAATGTAAAATAATGTAAGGATGATTTAATATTCATTATTTATTACAGAGTTCATTTATATTAGATGGATGTAATTAAAAATTTGTATTCACGGTCACTAGAAAGGGCCATAGTATATTGAAGACAATTATTATGAAGCATCATCATAGTAATATTAGTGGAAAATAAATCCCCACAAACAACATATTTATGCACACATGATAAACCAAGAAACCAAGAATGTGTTTATTGGTCTCCAAGAGGATGTGTCATTTTATGGGCATTATAATTGGAAATGTTTTACTTAAAAAAACATGTAATAATCACTATGACTAACAATTTTTTATTTATGAAACATTTAAAATGGAATTAAAATAATAAAAAGGCTTCCAAAACCAATAACCCTCATTTAAAAAGCATGTATTGGGTACATTTCACCTGAATAATAATAATATGTATTTTAAATCTATAGTAATAATTGTGATGTGATAAAAAATTATGATATTTTAGTTATATGTATATTAATGAATCAAAATACAAATAAACTTCAAACCCATGTATTATTCTATGAATGGAGGATTGTTAAAACTGAGGGAAAATGGTAGCTAAAAATCCAAAAACAATATCGGAATCATGTGTATGTATATTATTCTATAAAAATTTCAATATTAAATTATTATTACATTACAATGACTAATAATTTTATAATATTTTTTATCTAGTTTAGAAATATTTATTATCCTTAATTGTACCTGATGAACCATTAATTTCAGTGGCCCTGATGTTGCAAAAATAATATGGATGCATAAGAGGTGTAGGTTTTAGAGTGACTCCTTTAGTATATTTTTAAAAATCAAAGACACTGATAGATAAATAGAAGAAGATAAATGACCCATAGGAACAAATATATGCTCTATAATCTCTAGAATAATAAAATAATTGGTTGAAGGAGTTGTTATAGAGTGTTATTATAATGAATCAAGGAGAAGAAAAAACACAAAAAAACACAATTTGAAGAGCTGGCCCTAAAGCGTTGAGGCTAGTCATTCCCCTCAAAGGCCTACCTTACCAGAGGTAATCATTTTTTTTATAAATTTTTCTATGATATTTGAATCAAATAGTTACATATATAATTCCTATAATAAAATTCTACAAGGTTAAATTGATTTTGAATTATATTTATCAACACCCACCAATCACCTTGTCAGAAGGGGTATATCATAAATTATCATAGGAGATATTTTACACACACAAAAAATCAAAAAATTTACATGAGAGTAGGGATAATGTAGCTCTTGAGATGATCACTAAGAAACTTATTCACATTGATGATCTAGATGTTCACAATGTCAAGCTTTCTAGAACTTTTTAACAATGGAAATTTAATCTTGTAAAAAATCTTACTGATAAAAAGAGATGAACTTTACAATTTATTTTTTATAAAAACCCGTTAACAATTAATGAAAAAGGAATAAATTGTGGAATTTCATTAAACATAGATAATCAGGTGAGAAAATAGAAGTTCTAATCAAAAAATGAAAATGGATCAACTTATAAATCAAAAATACCTTCTGAGAGTTTCTATTCCCCACCAATTAAAATATAAAATTTAATTCCCTCAAATGTTATTTGGGATACGACCATCCAAAACAAAAATACAATTTGTATTGATTATTAAAAACAAATATTTTTAGTGGCCATTTAATAAATTATTTATATTGAAACTGTAAATGATATTATTGAGCATGTATGGATGGGAGCCTCGATTGTGAATGAATGAATGAGTTATGTTTTTAGAATTCATTTTTCAATAGATGATATATTTTTTAATTAATGTTACTTAATAATCATTTTTTATTATATATATATATATATTTGTACTATGTGAATGTAAATCCGCCTCAACAAAAAATTTGATGATTTAGTCCTCACATCCATTCTATAGATAAATATTCATTGAATGATGGTGACATTATAATAATAGTGCGTAAATAGGATATAAGGTTTTAAAAAAACATATACATGGCGTACTCTTCTTAATACCTACAATATTGGGGTAAAACACTACAATCTGATCATATAAAACATATTTTCACTTCTTACATTATTTATTGATTTTTCTTAAGAAGTAATGGATTCTAATTGTAATCAATTTAGATACTTCATAGATTTATTTATTTTTATTCAAATCATAGATATCTAATTAATGATTGACAGATGATGAATTTTATCAATTTTTAATTAATTTTAGTAAATATTTACCAAATAATCATCAAATAATACAATTTATATTACGATTTAATGATAATTTTATTATTATAGAAAAATGTCTAATTATCATCAATACTATTGTATGAGTATGACCATAGAGCATGATAATCCTATAGGATTACAAAAATGGATACGTACTAGGTTATATATAATAAGATTTGAATATCAAAACATATATCAAAACAGATTAAGCATCTTTTCCAATAATAATATAGTGTCTAGAATAGCGTAATGATAATTATTATGGATATTACATTTGTAAATTTATGATATATTTCATAATCCATCAATAGAATAAAAACCCTGATGTGGTATTTATGATTATAATTATATTTTTATTTATGATATTTATTTATTGTTTGTTTATTTATTTTTTTCTTGTATTATGAAGACTGTAATAAAAATAAATATTCAAAAGAGGATTTATATTTGTTTAGAAATGAGTTGAAAGATTACAATTATGTTATAATATTTTCAAACATCATAAAAATATGATTTTATATAAAATTTATAATTTTGGTTATTTAAAGGATTTCATGAAGAGTTGGATTATATTATGCTTATTTAGTTAATTTACTCATAAATTTTTCTACTTTATATTCAGTTATTTTATTACAAAGATCATAAATAGGTGACATCCTACTCGTTTTACTCTAAGAATTGTTTTTCCAATAATGTGAAAAAATGCCTTTATATAGTTGTGAGGATCCATATTGGAGGATAAAATCATTTCCATGGAGAAGAACCTAGAATTATAAAGAGGTGATGATTAGTTAAAATTAATATTTTATCAAAAGGGGAAATGATTTTAGATGTAAAGATTGAACTGGAACACTGTATAAAATTATTTTTTCCAATTTATAGGAACATAATGATTGGATACAAATAAATTATCAATGAAGGATTCAATAATGACAATGTGCTTATGTAAAATTTAATTTTATCTCTATTGAAATGTTTGTTATTTAATATATTTTTTATGTTTAGTAGTGATACAATGAATTCCCTTTTTGATCCAGTTCATTTTAATAGAAATATAGCGAGACAGGTTTTTTTTAATGATATTTATAAAGTAAAGTTGTAAAAACATTTCTCTAATATTTTTTGGGTACTTAATAAAATCTATGACTACATTCTTCATGATTTAAATATAATAATCTTATAAAATTTGAAAATATTATCTTAATACTTTTGGAAATTTCCCCATAAATGTCTTTTGGTGTGTAGGAATCAACTACATATCAATTTGACACATGATGTTACCAGTATCACTCTAATTGAATTTTTTTAGTTTTAAAAGTGATATTTTAGGTCAAAAAATCCATCGCACATTGAAAAGCAATAAAACACACTTGGATTGTATGTATAGAAGGAAAGTAACGACAGAATCAAATTTTGGCATGCGGATAATATCCTTTTTAATTAGGTTTAGGGGAAACCTATCATGATCCAGAGGGCCAAAGGCACATATCATAATTTATATAACCTAGAGGCCCAAGGTAACATGCTCTTTACAACATATTTAACATTGACTATAGTGGACGAACCCATCCCATATTCCACTCTAGGTTTTCATCATCTCTTCCATTAGGTGGCATTATCATCTAGAAGTTCCTATGTGCTGATATATGGGGTAATGGATTTTATTCCATATCCATCAATTAGTTCCATGTCTAGTTAGATCCACATAGTGATTTCTTCTAATCTGATCCATCATCATGGGGTTTCTCTACTTAGCCAGGCACTACGCTTCTTTATATCGTAAAAGGCATTAAGATATTTTTATCAAATGCCAAATAATGGACTGAAGATCCTATATTCCAAAAGCCCAAATTTGGACATAATGGACAAAATTAGTTGAACAATACTACTGGAATATCTTCTACCATACCCTGGAAAATTATAACATTCTTGGTTTTTTAACATGGGTCTTTTGGATAGAGTATTTTAGGGTTTACCACTCAGGTGCCACCCTAAATACATCAAATTGTCTTGAAACCATAGAAAAGTGATCCATTAATTATTCATGATGTATAAGAATCAAATACATGCAAATTTGACACATTGTGTTTGTAGTATGATCAAAAGTATAAATTTATATTTAAAATTGATATTTTTGTTCAAAACACATTCTACAAACTCCTAACCAATAAAACAAACTCATATTCTCTTGAAACATTAGGAAAATGTTCTATATATCATTTTTGATGTGTAGTAATCGACCACATGTTTATCTGAAACATAGTGTTCCTAATATAACTCAACGTAACAGTTTTCAAATTAAAAGTGGAAATTCAGTTCAAAACAACTATCACTCATCGATAAAAAGGGAACACACTAATATTTTTTGGCACTTTAGGAAAAAATTACCCATAAATAATTTGTGATGTATAAGAATCAGCCGTACATAAATATGACAAACGATGTTCCCTATATGATTCATAGTGAATGATCTCAATTTAAAAGTTACATTTTAGTTCAATAATGTCTATAACACAACAAAAACTGAGAAGAAAACTCACATTATCTTTATAGATTTTGATAATGATCCATATCAAATTTATAACGTGTAGAAATCTTCCAAATTCCAATCCAACACACAGTGTTCCCTATATATCGGAAAGTAGATGTTTTTACATAAAATTTAATTTCAGTTTAAAACAGACGATACATAATAAAAAATAATAAAAAATATTTTATTATGTTTATAATTTAATAAAATTACATATAAACCCTTTGTGACATGTAATAATAAACAGTAGGTCAACCATACACATGGTGTTCTTGATATAATTGAACGTGTTTATTATCAATTTAAAAGTTAAATTCTTATTAAAAAAATTAGTCACTAATATAATATTAACATAAAACACTTGTATTATTTTAATACTTTAGTTAAATTATCCATAAATCATTTTTATTTGTACGAATCAACCTCATGTGTATCCGACACATGATATTCTTGGTATGACTCAAAGTGCATGTTTTTAATCTAAAAGCGACTTTTTTTTCAAAATATACATCACTAATTGAATAATAAAATAAGAAAAGACTCATAGTACCTTAATAAATAATGAAAATGATTGATAATTAATTTTTTGAGGTGTTGTAATAAACCAAATGTCAATATGATAAACAGTTTCCTTGTATGACTGAAAGTGTTTTTTATTTAAAATTTACATTTTAGTTCAAAACACACATCACATAATCAGATTCAAGAAAATAGACTCTTATTATATTGATACACTAGGAAAATGATTTAAAAACTATTTCTCATGATTACGAATCAATCAAATTTCAATTTTGACACATGATGTTTCTGGTATGACTCAAATTATTATTTTCAATTTAAAAGTGAAATTTCAATTAAAAACATATATGACAAACTAGAAACATAAAAAAATCAATTATAATGTCTTGATACAATGTAAAAATTTTCCATATGTCATTCTAGATTTACAAGAACCATCCACAAGTTAATCTGATACAGGTTGTATTTGTTATGGTAGAAAGTGCATGCTTTCAGTCTAATGATTACATTTTGTTTCTAATCATGTATCACTCACCCAAAAATTACAATAAACACTCATATTTTCTTAATACTTTAGTACAATTATTTATGATCCAATTTAACAAATTCAAATCAGCCTTAATTCAATCTAACACACAGTGTTGTTTAAAGGACCAAAATCATGTTTTTTCATATAAAAATGATATTTTTGTTCACAAAACCAATCACATACTAATAGACAATTGAGCATGGTTGGATTGTCTTATTTTTTTATTAAAATTATCTATAAATCATTTTGAATATGTAGTAATCAACCTCATTTCAGTATCATACACAGTGAGATTGATATGATTGAAAGTGTGTATGTTTATTTGTAATTGACATTTCAGTTATAAACACACATCACATACTCAAAACTATGAAAACAAACATTCTTTGTCATGATTTTTTTAGATAATAATCCATAATCCATTTTTTATGTTTAGGAATAAACCTTAAATCAGTCTAAAACAAGGTGATATTGGTATAATTAAACATGTGTGATTTAGGTTTAAAAATGAAATCTAAATTCAAAACGTACATCAGTCACTACAAAATATGAAAACACAATCGAATTATCTTGATATTACAGTTTAATATGTTTTATTAGTTTATTTTGTTATTATTTTTATTAATTTCAGATAATTTATCATTCATATTTTCTCTTATTAAATGAATTATTGTATCATATTTATGTTTTATTTATTTCATTAAATTATTGATAACATAATAATTATGTTTTGGAACATGTATTATCTTATTTTTATTGAGTTGGGGATGCTTTTTTGGAAACTATAATCATGATCTGGCTATTTTGACTGGGGATCCCAATGATAATAGATTATATATTTATTGAATTTGTTGGAATATATTTTATAATAAATTATACATTCCAATATTATTTTATATTCCAATATTTGAATTGTAATGTTTGTAAGAATTGTATAGAGTTTTATATTGTGATTTATATTTACATGAAATTAAATTATATAGTTCTTTGTTGCAGTGTGCTATAAATTCTCCTTGCACACTACTACAACATATCATTTATCTGTTCTAGAATTAGAACTGATAAAATTTCCCTTCATAAATACTAAAAAAACACTGACCAAGGACCAATTTATCAGATCTAAATGACATTCAAATAACTAGTAACTTTGTTAGTTTTTATCACTCATCTAATCCAATGGATTTTAAAGGATCATATTATATCATCACTATTCATTCACAAATAAAATCAGTTTTTAGTGTTTATAAAATCCCAATATATTAGAGTGTAGTTTTAATGAAATATGTAAATTATCTTCCTAAAAATTAAATTTGAATCTTCTATATTTGTCCTTGAAAAATATTAACCAAATTACAATAAGATTAAATATGAATTAAGTTTTTTTATTGTGAAAGATGTATTTATTTTCTTGAATTATTAACAGGCTAAAAATATTTCTCTCTATATTAGATATATAAAAATATCCTCAATAAATTTTGAACTTATGTTAGTTCATATTAACATAAATATATCATTGTTTATCTCAACATTTTTCATAATATTAATCTTATATTTGGAGTTATAAGACATATTTAAATTTTTAAAGATGGAATGATCATATAGAATAATTTTTATACATCCACTAAATGATCCAATCACGTCCTCCTCAAATACATTTTTTAATTTTCAGTAAACCTACTTTAATGTTGGATGGGAATATTCAAACATCCACAATTCAAATACAGAAACCACTATAATAAAAAAATTCCACATTGTTGACATTTAAATTTAATTTTTTTTAAAAGTTGTGTTTCAAAGAATAAATCCCATGTAGGAGTTCCTTGAGTCCCATGCCTTTCAAATCCAGAAGTTGTGACGTATCTGGTCTCCATCACCCACCAATGAATATCAATATATCCATCATCACTAGGGATTATAAAATGTTCAACCATGAACTCAATGTCATCCTATTGAAATACTATTGACGACCAATAGAAGAATCATTATATGGACTCAGAATAATATTGATTTATCTAGTCTAGAGAACCAAAAAATCCAATAAATAAAATCCAGATAATCAAGAAATAGAATAAGTAATATATTTTTATCATGTTTTAGATGAAAATAATTTGTTGAAATTTTCCACAGTAAAATACTATTATCATGTATTCTTCATAATAAATAATTATAATAATATTATAAAATATATAGTTATTTTAGACTCATATTAAGTTGAATGTACCTGAATTATAAAAAATAGAAACAAAAATGTTTTAGAAAAAATAATGTTTTGAAAAAAAATCTATGGTACAAAATAGATTGTATAAATTAAAAATATAATGTATGTTTTGGGATTCATCTATCTGAAAAATTTAGACAAATTGGGAAAAGTGATGGAAAATTAGTAAAAAAATAAAAATTGATTGAGAGATAGCTCAAAAATTATAAAATAAGGAATTATAATAGTTATAGAAATATAAGTAAAGATCATATGAAAAAAACGGGAAATGAAGAACCTATAAATAAAAAAATAGAAAATAAATACTTCATAATATATAAAAATTGAATAGAAATTTTTTATATTTGAAATATTTTTTGTACATCATTTTTTATATTATGTGATATATATAAAGATTAAAAAATAAATTTATACTTTTCTTGAGTTCATGAAAAAACCGCATCAAGAATTTGAGGGATTAATCAACCATTTCTACCATTTCATTGGATGAATATTATTTCATAAAAGAAGTCAAATAGTCAAATGTAAGTATTAGTTCACTGATTGAAGGATACACCTTAATAATTATATATTTTTAGAATTTACACCCTTAAGAACTCTAATAAAAACAATAATATAAATACCCAAGCATAAAATACATAAAAAGTACAACTTTTAAATGAATATTTAATATAAATCAATTATAAACATGCTTTGGAACCGTGAAGTTTTAGTGTACATGGAGATCAGATACATTAAAATATTATTTAAGTACAATATTTATAATATATACCTTATTTATATAAAGTAATCTCACTGACTTATCATACATAATACCCTTCATTAAAACCTGGGGAAAAAATAAAAAATAATAAGCGGTGAGATTAGATCCTCAATAAGGATAAAAAATAGATTGTTAATCAATTATAACATATAGTAATTTCATGAGAAAATAGGTATAATTCCATGTGATTATTAATAAAAAATCATACCCCCAATTTATATATATCATAATATTGAGTCATAGAATAAAAAATTTGTATGGCACAAGATTTCAGAACAATCAAAAAATAAATCATGATCTATGAGTTGAAATCATTAGCATAACCACATTAAATAATAGTGTTGTACCACCATAGGCATAGAAACTAAATCATATGTAAATGTTATCTATAAATACCATCATATCATTGTGGATCTCGCATCACCATTTATTTCCTATATCATTGAGAATCTGGCATTACATCCTTTTTCTATATCATAGTTGATTAGGTAACCCCACTTATTTACTAAAGTGGACCGAGCACATAAACTCATTTACCATAAATATATCATGATATATAAATATTTACCCATTTTCATGGAGGGACGCAATGGACCCACTCATCACATAATTAAATCCATTCATATATGCACACAAGTATATAAAAAAAATTACCTTTTCATTATAAAATAACATATGGAAAAGTAACAGGTTTCAAAAAAGCATCATCACATAACCATAAGTGATTAAAATAAATTACCTGGATGGTATCATCTGATCTTATCCCCATTAAATAAAATTAAAATTAAAATTATTTTGAAATTGATTAAAAATATATTTTAAATATCATTCATCAATTTCTGTGAAAACATGAGAAAATATACTTTTCCTTTGATATTTTGTTTCTAATGAATTCTAAAATATTTAGAAAATAATTATATTTTAAATTACCATGGGATATTGTAAATTAATATTCATAGTAATTAATTCTCAAAGCGGTGGGAAAATTTATTCATGTCATATACTTGGAATGAAAACATTCTTTCCTCACATTTATAAAGATTTAAATATTACTTATCCAAAAAATAATTGAATGAATCCCTTTAAAATGTTCAAAAATAAATTAATAGATAGTGAAAATAAACATATTAAGAACATAATGTATAGTTATGAACATTCATGTGACAATATTTAAGAACATGTAGAAGGAAGAAACGATTCATCGACTAATGAAAATATAAGGTCACTTTTTCATTTAAAAAATGTTAAAAATACATGAAAATTACAAGAATACCCAAGGGAGATGAAAGTAGATGGTATTTAAAGGATTATATCCTTAAAATATCTCAAAATAAAAATTTAACATAAAAAATACTAAAAAATTATATTGTAACATAAACCCATACCTATAGTCTCATATTGTTTTGTAAAAGATTAAAATTATTGCATAATAAATATAAAATTATTATGAATTTATTCTAGAACCATAGGTTGAAGAAAGGGTGGATAATTATTGTAACATCGTAACTAAGTATTTTTATGATATTTAATTTATTATTTTATAATAGATGACATATATTAATAGAAGGTATAAGATGAAATAAAATTGAAATTACCCCTTCAAGAGTAATACTGCATTGTTGGGAAAAATCCTTTGAATTACACCAAAATCCTTGAAAGGATATTATTTTGGAAAAAATCAGAAGTTCGTAATATATGCATAAGGAAGATAGTATGGTATTAGGATTGATATTTTCTGACTTGAAGCCTTAAATATTGAGAATATGGGTGTAGTTGATGTGACCATTCATAAGTGTTTTGAGGTGTAGCCTTGGAATTACAAAATGTATTAAATTAATATAAATTAATTTTCATGTTCATGTAAAACAAATTGATTAATTTTTAATCATGGATTATTATTATTTTAAATCCCCTTATATAATAAAACTTATAGATGATGAGGTGTTTTTAAGCATTATCAATTTGTTTTGACCTCCTATTAACCCTTTATCATGATATCAAAGGTTTTTACAATTTATTGGTCTTGAAAGAAACTATATAAGTATAATTGATCTACAAGTGGATAAAAATAATATGATCTAACTTATCCGATTTACTTAGACAAATATATCAATTGTTTTAATTTTAATGAACATAATAAAACATTATTTAATATAAGATAGCATTAAAGTCATTTTTGTACTATTCATAAAGTTTGACTATAAAGAAAAAAATAAAAATTGAGTTTGATTAAAAATATTTAACACATTAATAAAATGATATATTAATATAAAAAATTCCTGGAACCTGATAATACATCAAAAGTATATTAATTTTAATATTTTCAATTTTTTTTTATATTTCTTTTACTTGATCATGTCCTGTGTCGGTGTTGCGTATGTGCTTAAGGTAACCAGTCCATAAGCTATTATTTTAAAAAAATTACCATGATTAAAAATAATTCATATTTAAAATAATCATTTACAATATAGGATAACCTATTTTTTATACCTATTGGAAAATATTTGAGATATTAAAATAAGGAGAGTGGCATTTTGTATTTATTCTTTACCTAAAATAATATCAAGGAAATTATCAATGGAAAGATGGAAGAAATTTCCAAAAAAAATGTACAGAAGATACATATGGTAAGAAGAAACTATCCAATGAAGACAAGTATTTGTTATGTTTCTACAACTTACCCCATTTTGTTAATCTCATTTTCCTTATTTTATGCTCACCGAGGTGACAAGTATTTACAATGGTTACTATTCATAATGACAAAATATAAAAGGGACCTAGTTATAAATTTTAACCTCATAAATAAAACTATGGAATCTATTTCTAAATATTTAATTTCTATAGGTTTAATATTTTTTTAAAATAAGCACACGAAACAAAACAGACACCATTTTAAGATAAATTAGTTTCTAATCATAACACTATATTTATTCGTATCTCATGCTATGTAAAACCCAATAGAAAAATCTTAAACCACTTTACTGAATATATAATTTATAAATATCATTGTAATCATTCATTAATAGTAATTGTTTTAATTTTTTAAGATAAAAACATATCGTGTGCATATATATTGGTTTTTAGAAAAACAACACCTTTTTTACTTTAAAATGATTTTATTATTTGAAAACCAGTGAATACATTCAATACATGCGTAAAAAATAATTTTTCATTATTTAATTTTTAATACTCATAAAATCCAATGAAAATGATATGATATAACTATTACCTTAAATAATTATAATTCTACAGTACTCCATGGTTTATTTAAAAGCATTATTTCATTTATTTCCTTATATCAATGAAATTATATTTATTCAATGTGAAATATTTCATAAAATATTATCTAGATACAAATAATTCATTTAAAAACCTCTAAATTTAACAGCATATTATTATTATGGATGAAATAATATAGAAATCACCAACATCGTTGAATGATAAAGAATGAAAACATTTATTACCTAGTGATATCTATGGAAATTTTTCATTTTTCCTCCACACTTTTACCACACCTTTTCTACATCATGGTGAGAAGTTATCCCACCTTTATGCAATTTTTCTGGATGACTCTATAAGATTATATAAAAATTTAATATTTATGAATGATTGTAATTGGAAACTTTACTGAGGATAAAATTGAATTTTTTATATTTATTTTAGGTTCCTGGGTGTGGGGTTCATAAATTAACAATTGTTACACAACATAAAAAAAGTGTAGAAATATAGTGAAATAAAAATGTTTATACATTATATTATGTGAAAGGAATCAATAAAATAATTACAATAGGAGAATAATAATAAAAATAAAGAGGTAAATGAAGAAGAAGAACTACATGGAACCTGAGCACTCTGTCGAGACACAGTTGAATACTCTTAAAGACCAACCTCATGATTTTTTTTTGAATTTTTTCAAATGAATATCTGTAACCCATATTCTAATAGAGTTTCTATTTAATTTTAAAATTTTTCTTCAACTAGAACAAATTAACTAATAATGGAAAAGTACAACACTTCCTCTCCCAATTAGCATTCCCACACACAAGAATCCCAAACAACCCAACACATGCTCTTATAATGATAGCCCCACTACATTTAAAAACTAATAGACTACAACATCACCCACATTCGTAACATTATAAAACTATTTAAATTAAACATTTTCCCCATGGTGGAACTTAAATCCCATGTGGTGTCTCTTTAGCACTGCATCAATATCCCCTGTTTGTGGATTTTTTAGAGGCTAAAGAATCAATGCAACTATACCTGAACAGTCTATTATTTTATTTACTAGTTCAAACAATAAATGATTATAGATCCATAATATATTTCCATGTTCCTATTAGAATATTACAAATCCATTTATTCAATACCTATTTTTCACATGTTGTACACAAACCCAAATTATAATCCTAATAACCTAGGTAAACCATCTTAATCAACACCCTTTGTGTAACCTTACACCATAGTCTTTGCAACCAATGGTGGATCATATAGTAGCTACATGGTTAGTGGTATTTTTTAATTACCTATATACATTTAATTTATCAATCAATGTTATTAATTATAGTTTTCTTACCAACCGCACTATGGATTTTTCACTTATCACGATCCAAACACGATACTGTCCACTTTTGGAAAAATAACATTGATTATTGAAAACATGGCCATAGAGAAGAGTAAAGTGATAAAAAAAAATTTCAGTACATGATAATCCTATACACATGGAAGAATTTTTTTTACTCTATACATATCTAATAACATGTTTTAAAAAATCATAATTTTGTCATGTGTTCCACTATGTTCTCAAATCCGCTATAGTATGAAATTAATAAAATATCTCAAAAATCATCCATACTTATTCCCCAAAGACTTCATCAACAAATAAATTATATTTTTCCCATTATAAATATATTTATAGATTTTACAATCTCCCATATCTCAACTATCTATTCACAAAACAACCCCTCCAATTCAAACTCTATTCTAGTTAGCACCCTCCAATAATCCTAAACCTAACAAAATAACAAGTTGTAGTTCCCTATGTGGTGAAATCATCGTCTACAGATAAGATCATTTTACCGATATGTTACTAGTTCACTTAGTGACTATGACACTTAACTACTACTCTATACTCCAATTCATTATGTTCATCTCACATTTTCATCCTCTTTACAATTAGAAGATTCATCCACAGTGTGCACGCACCATCAATAGTAGTAGACAATTGCTTCAAACGTAAACATATATTTTTTCATTGTCATGCAATTTTTTCTTATGATTATTATAATTATAAATTACATATATACATGAATGACTATAATTGATCATTTAAATGTTGTAAATTTCTCTAAAAATTAAAGCTTCTTCTCAATGAAAGCACAAAGTCATTAGAATTTTATCCTTAAAACGATTGTAAGGAAAATAGTAGGTGCAAGAAAGAGAGTAAAAAACCAAATATATAAAATATAAAATATTTAAGAAATAATAATAGTAATTCTAGGAGGAGAATAAGAATAGTAATTAGGATGTGAAGAAATAGTAATAACTCCATTAAAGACGATCATTATCTCAAGGTCGAGCTAAACCCTCCTAAGGACAACATGAATAGATCCAACAAAATTTTCCTTGATAAATATTCAGACCCCAACTTCTACCACATTTACTATTTAACATTAAATACCCAACAAAACCATCAACAACAAACTATTAAATGGAATGGTTCATGATTCCCCTCTCCAATATCATTCCAACACATAGGAAACCCCTAAAACAATAACAATGAAAACACCACCACATTTGTACACTAACAACCCCCCATCCATCTTCCAAAAAAAAGATTATTCCACCTAAAAAAATTCATAAATAAATTATTAAATTCATTTTATTCAAATAAATTATTGAATTTTTTTGGTTTGATTTGGAAATTGGTTATTCTATTGTTTCTAGAAAATTTTAAGTTAAATTTATAGATTGTATTATGTACATAATTTTTTGATAATGTTAAATGTAAAATGTGTGAATTAAATTAATTTTATAATTTTTACTTTAATTATTATTAAATATTAATTAAGAATAACAGATTAGAATTTGTCATATTAGAGCAAAAATTGTGATAATTTATGACAATGTAACCTTAATGTAGTTAGATTTAAATTTGGAAAGGATTATGATGGTTGTGATTCGTTAATTACAATGTTATTGAATTATTTTTATTAAATGTTTTTGGGGATAATATAACTCAACAATTAAGATAAATTATATTAAATATGTAAATATTTGATGATGGTAAAAGATAAATTAAAAATGTATAGTTTAATAATGTAAAATAGTCTTGTAGAGGAACATTTGATATTAGAAATTATAAAATTTAGACCATAGATTATAATAACTTTTTATAGAAAGAAAGGATGACAAATGGGTTTAAATTATTATAAAATAATTGTGTCAAACTTAGGTTTTGGGGCCTTTGTGATGAAAAATTAAAATTTTGGGCTTATCTTCTAATTTAAGAAAGGTTTGTTTTAATATATAAATAACTCAAATTTGATGAAAGCCCAAGTGGTATTATTTAGTATCTAATACTATTAGAGATCACTATAATTCCTTTAAAATTTATACTTGGCCTATAGATATAAAATCTATATTTTAAATCCTCATTTTTATAGAAATTTTATTTTAAACCCAATATAAAATAAAAAAATTATTATTATTTAAATGAAGTTTTTCAAAAAAATTGGGGTCCCTTTTAATAACTTATAATAATCATAAATAAGGAAAATAATATAAAAAATCATTAAATCAATGTTCACATGTGTTATAAGGATTATAAGTAATTTTATGATAATTATCATATAAATATTTATGGTTTTTTTATGGATTTTTTTCAAATATTATATTGTGAATACATTTTGAATCTAAACCATCCATGGGATAGAAAGATATGTTATGAATATTTTTTAAATTTATTGTACGGTTAATCCCTTAATAAAATTAGTTTTATAATACTGATACTCACATAATTATGTGATTTATTATTTTTGATATTATTATTATGAAATGCTTAGATATATTTTGAATAATTTTTTTAATATAAATTATTGAAAGGTATTGAGTTATATGGATCCATGATGCAATTATAATCTCTAAATTTTCTTGAGAATTTTTTTGGGTGAGGTATTTGACCCTATCATGGGATATGTTATATATATTTTAACCTAACTATGATAAATGTTGTCTATGTGAAGAATTTGAGACATAATTGGGATACTATTAATTAAGTTGTCCTTAGGTCATTTAAATACATGAATATATGATCCTTATATTGAAATTATAACGTTTATTTGGGATTAAAACATGGTGCCACTCATTTTGGACAATATTAATGGTTGAAAGGATAATGATGAAGGGAAATAAAAGGGGAAATTTGATGTATTGTTTTACCATCCTATCAGATTTTTTCACTATTAATGATTTTATAAATATATTTACCACACTCATAATCTGTTAAAAAATTTATGATTTATATATATTAGGGTATGTAGGTTTCAAAATTTTACTTCAATGAAGATAATATAAATTAAATTTTCTTTATAGCTATGTATATATTTTATTTTATACCATTACGTTTTCATTATTTAAATAAATTAAATATTGGTTATTAGACTAATAACTTAATAATATATTCTCACTAGTTGTTGTTCAATATTTTTAGATACTACTCATGTATACATTATTTAGTGATTGCATCATATGTGTGGTTGTATCATTATGAAACTACCCATGTTCTGTTCTAACAAGAGTTTCATTTTTTTATTTTTTATTAATTTAGAAAGCATAAAACTCATTGGTAGATCTTAATTTGTTTTATTGGAGACAATCATAATTTTATAGGACTAATATTCTCATTTTTTTAATTTTATCATTGTTTTTAATCCCTTATTAAATTATGAAAAATCAAGAAACTATTTTTTGAACATGCCATATTTTTCATATGTATATTGACCTATCACTACTTTAAAATCATTATTATTTTGTGATACCCTATGTTAGTTCTGAAAAAGTGTTGGTATAGAGGGTGAGTTTATTAATGATAAAAAATAACTGATTAAATTTCACCGTTATTGATACTTATTTTTTGTATTCAAAAAGGCCACCCATTTCAATTATTTTTTTAACCCCAAATAAAGGCCTCCCATTATTAGTGATTATCTTAGTAGTGATAATGTGTTCACTTTATCATAAATAAATCACTTTCATTTTTCACCGAAAAAAGTTAAACCTTCATTAAAAATTCGATATTCGTAAAAATCACATTTTAATATAAATATTTATTTTTATTGAGTGGTATAGTCACCCTATATTTCTTTATCTAATCATGGTTTGAATCATTTTATCCTCCTAGATAGGGTTTTGGTTCTATTGTGGCTGATGAATTTAGTGGCAATTCATGTTGGGGTTCAGGACTTGGAAGATGCTAGTGCAATGTACGACATAGGCAGAGAGTCTTTAGACTGGGATGAAGAGTCCTTTGTTCTAACAAATGGTGGGGATTTAGGCGTTAATAATGTAATGTGCAAGCTACGTATTGGGTCAATCCTTTGGGTGTAATTTTTATTCACTAGAACATAGGTGTTCATGGTGTTTAATTTTTTGTAACCTCCCTTAAATTAATAACATTTATATAATATTATCTTAAATATGATTTATATAATACAAAATGTATATTTTCTATAAATATATAAGATATTTAGTGAAAAACATGATTGTAAATAATTTAAAATGAAAATTGAATAATACTTTTCTTATTAGTCTCTAGTAATAAGAATTTAACAACAATTTCATGAGAGAAATAAATTAATAAAAAATAATAAGAAAAGTTAAAAATAGAGATTGAACTTCAAATGACCATAATTTTAATTCTAATGTATATTTGGGGTCTATGAGATGTAAAATAAAAGGATTCAAAAAAGATCTATATTGTTTGGACTTGGGGTTACCCGAGTTGTATTTTTCCGGATAAAAAAGGCCAAAAGACTTCTAAAACATAACTTTTTGTTGGGATACCCTTAATTGTTTAATATTCGAGGAAATTTTAACATAATTTATGAGGTACTTCTTGCCTTTTTTGAAGGTGAATAATTTATCACTTGGGAATACTTTGATGTTGACATTATAGTGTTCAAATTTTATCATTTATCATATTATAATATTATTTATAATTAGATATACACACACAAACACACACACACATATATATATTTATATATTTATATATCATATTATAAATATTAATTTGTATAAATAATTTATTGAACATATTTATTTATAGTTTTTTTTAAAATAAACAGTTATCTGTTTTATTTAAAATAAAAATTTATCCATTTTATATAACTTATAAATATATAAATGTGTGAGTGTGTGTTTGTATGAATACAAAAAATATATTTATGAATATATTATAATATATGCAAATACAAATTAATATATAATATATGTAAATAAAGATAAATATATTTATATCTATACAGATAAACACAAATGACTATGTATATATGTATATATGTAGACACACACACACACACATATATATATATATATAAACACACACACAAAAACACATATATAAAAACATACGAAACAAATTGGAAGAAGGTACTATCCAAGACAGCACCCAACCTTATATGATAAAATATTCGTAGATTGGTAAAGATTTTCTAAATTTTGGTATTCCTAGAATTTCAATTATTATTTTCAATTTATACTAATTTTTTCCATTATTGGTTTTACTTTCTTATTTATATTATTTTTTTCATTGAATGCGGGAATTAGGGAAGCGTTTAGGTCCTACGTATTATAATGGAAACATAATGTCTAAGTGCGTGGTACAAGTATAATTGATCTTATTGAAATGAATAATAAGAGGTCATAAAAGGAATAAAATAAGTACTCTATGTTAAATGGTCCTCAATCACAATATGGAATAACAAATTTTTGGGTTTATTAGTAATCTTGTATGGAAAGACATGGATACTCTCTACCATTTCCACTCATGAATTTTTAAATTATTATATAGACATGATAGTCTCTAATGTTTAGTTGTCGCATATTTACATTTAATAAAATCTGAAACAAAATCTACTATGTCGAATTTTCTTTATTCCCATCAATAGCCTCCCTTAAGTCTTCATAGGTCTCATTGTTACAAGGATACATGGAATCAGGTGGAAGAGTTGGTTATTATCATATGTTTTTGATTCATTCCATTAACCTTAGAAACCTATACATGACTTTGGTAATTTAATGCACTTTACTCATTTACTACAATTTTCAAATCTCACTACTTAGAAAATAGGAATTGATGAAAATAAGAAATTACTTTATTATTTATTTATATTTGGATGATGAGAAAACTGAGATGAAATAAAATAAATAATAAATATATACTTTCATTTATATTAAATACTTTTTTTCTTAATTTCAACTGTTCTTCTATTTTTTAATTTCAAATTTTCCTTAGAATAATATCAATTTATCCAATTCTTTTTGCACAATTTTTTATTTTCTTAATATTATCCTTAAAAAATATAAATTTATTAAGTTATATATATTAAATACAATGTCATTGAGATTCTTAGTTAAAAGTATATATGAAAGGGTGAAAACTAGACAACTATGATTAATTAACTGACAAAATTTATATTCATTCTGACCATTATCAATGAGATTGTTTTCTTATATATGATTTGTGTAGAGAAACCTCCCATAAAATACTAAGGTTTTCCTTTTCCGTATTCTTATCACAAGTGAAACAAAGTCATATAAATAAAAATGAAACTCCCCAAATAAATGGCTAAATCACAAGCATTTTGGGTTTATTAAATTTTATTGGAACATTAAAAAAAATTAGATTTATTAATATTATTTGAAGAAACAATTAAACAGAATTGGTAAAATTAATATTACTCTGGTGTAAAATATAAAAAAGTTAATTTAAGAGAGAAAATCAAGAAGAATTGCATATCAAAACAACTACAATGCACATTTTCTTTATAGTGAAGGTAATGTTAATTTTCTTGAATGTTGTAATGAAAATTATGGGTTATTATGTTAAAATTACAATTCTAATTTTAAATATTGATTATGAATTAATTTGAATGGTTTCTTTTTTACTTTCTAAAACTTATTTAAAAATATAATATGTTATTCAAGTTATAGGTATTCCTTATAAAATAATGAAACACATATTTATTTCTTCTATTGAAACATTACTTAGTAAGCACTTAATTATTCAATTTAAATTAACTAAATTGTTCATTCACCTTATGTATTTATATCATATTAATTTTGTGGATGAATTTATTAAATGGGATTTAAATAAATTTCAAAAAGAGATAGGGTAAGAGATATTTTCAAAAAAAAGTCTAGAAAAATAAATATTAATAAATATAAATAAATATTAATATAAATTAATTAATTAATAATAAATAAAAATGAGATATAAATAAATAGTAATTAAAAATTCATCAATATTAATAAAATATCAAAAGAAATATTAATTAAAACATTATTAATATTAAAAAATATTTATAAAAATTAAATAAATATTTATAATAAATATAAATATTCATAAATATTCATTAAATATTCATTAAATATTTTCTAAATAATAATAAATATTAGAAAACTTAAATAAATATTAATAAATACTAATAAATAATAATAAATATTAATAAATAGTAAAGAATAAAAAAGAAAAAATTAATAAATATTAATTAATTACTCACAAATATTAATTTAAAATGAAAAAATATTGATAAATAATTATAAATACAATAGACATATTAACAAACTCTAGTAAATAATATAGGATCATATTAAATATTAAATAATTATTAAATAATTATTTATCAAATATTAATAAATGTTAATTAAATATTCAATAAAAGTAATAAAATTTCAATAAATATTCAAAAATACTTATAAATACCAATGAATATCAATAAATAAATATATATATATATATATAAATATTTATACATGTTAATTAAATAATCAAAAATATAAATATAAATGCTAACAAATATTAATAAATATCAACTAAATATTTTTCAACATTTCTACATATTTATAAATATTATATAAAAAATAATATACCTTAATAACAATTAAATAAATATTTAATTAAAAGTTAATAAACATTATCAAACAGTAATTAAATAATCATCAGTATTAATAAATATAAATTTAATATTGATGGGTGGGCTATCCATTGGGGGTGTTATGGTCTGCCTTTCCAGCATGTGTGTGTGGCGTGTGAGTGTTTAATGTAATTGTACCAACCAAGTACCTAATATATATAAGTAAATATTAATATTTATGAGCATATCTTGACATTTAGTAATATTTTTTCAAATATTGTGACACCTCATTTTTAAATGACATAAAAACATATAAAAGGAAAGTACAAGGTTAGATATGACAATACAACCAATATCAACAAAAAACAATCAATGACCGAGATTTTCCCTGATCTAAACATCTATCCTTAACTCCTCATCACATATTACATTCCAATTTATTATATTGCACCCACGACCTTGAATTATTAGATGTTGAACCCTCCTCCATGTCTTTTCCTACTGTATGAGCCCTTCATTATTAGTGCTTTATGAATCCACCTATTACATCTGAATAAGATTACACCTTCTTTGATGGGTTTTCAACCAATGCTCCAGGAATTTGAATATTTATTAATATTTATTAATAATTATGAATATTGATTTATATTTATGAATCATTAATTTATATTCATTCATATTTAATAACATACTTCTAATATTTTTTTAATACTTATCAATATTTATTAAAACTTATCTAGTATTTGTTAATATTAATTTAAATTTTTTTATATTTTGTTAATATTTATTAATATTTAGTTAATATGTAATAATTTCAATTTATATACGTTAATAATTATTAATATTATTTAATATTTAATTAGTATTTAATTAATATTTATTAATATTTAATTCTGAATTTTTAATATTTATTATTTTTAATTTATATTTATAAATATTGAAAATCATTTCATAAATAATTATTAATATTTTTTGTGTCTTATTTATATTTATGAATATTCAATTAAAATTTATTAATAATTATTTATATTTAATGATATGTTTTGTAATTTATGGACAATTAATTTGTATTTATTTGTAATTATTAATGTTTAATTAAAATATATTACTTGTGTTTAGGAATATTTGATTATTATTTTATTAATATTTACTAATATTCATTTAATATTTATTAATAATTTATAATACTTACTAGTATTTAATAATATTTTTTTAGTATTTAGAAGTCTTTATAAGTCATTATTAATATTTAATTAATATTTTTGAATAATAAATTAATATTAATAAATTCTTATTCACGATCTTCTACTTTTTATTAAAATTTATCTACATTTTTATATTCATTAATGTTTATTAATATTTAATTAATATTTTGGAATATTTATTTAAAAGTTTATTAATATTCAATAATATTTATTTGTATTAAAAATATTAATGAATATTTATTGAATTTTTTTTAATATTTTGTAATATTTATAAATATTTATTTAATATTTATGGATATTTTATTATTATTGATGTATTTTTAATCAATATTTAAATATATTTCATTATTAATTATTAATATTTAAATAATTCTTATCACTTTATTAATATTTATTTGAATATTTCATTAGATGTCAATATATATATACTAATAATTTTTGTTAAAAAAATTCTAGAGGAAGAGTGAACGTTGTTCCCTCTTCCTTCAAAAAAATCATAGAGGATATGTGAACCCTATTAACGCTTATCGAGGCCAGTTTTTTAAAATATCCCCAATCCAATTCCTTTTAAAAAAATTAATCCCATTAAAAACCCATGATTATGAACATAATTGAAATTATATAAATCAAATTCAATGTATTAATTTATATGATACATGTTAGTGGTTGAAAATTTGCCTCATGATGGTTCTTTCATTCATCTTTTCGTCCCAACATTCAAGGGAAGAAATTTTTCATGCCCAACCATGTAATCAATATCATTTCTCATCCAATTCTTTTTTTTCTTGTACTTCCAAATGAGTGTTGATATTTAATAATCAGTCTTGATTTTTTTCTCTTGACCATGAATATTTAGGAACTGAGCATACCCAACCCAAAAAATTTATTGAAAAATTTAAAAATGTTACAAAGACAAAGAGTGTGGAACATCAAGTGCCACCAAACATGAAAGTGGTGAGCATACCACCCAAAAGAAAAAAAATGTTGAAAGACCCAAATAAAATGCATTATGACTCAAAAAAGGGACCAATGGCCCACAAACACCAACACTGACAAGAAACCACAAACCGAATGAAATCTTGTGACTTTGAAGTTCTCGTGCACCCGACCACTTCAACAAGGCTCACCGATAACACACCACTTGAGGTCATCGTGATGGATGATGAATCAATAATGTCAATCATGTTTTTGTTCCCTTGAGTATCATCACCCATGCGATGAAGGTCATTCTAGATGTCCTTCACTTAAGGTGTTTGTGAAAGAATCTCATCTATGGGGGATCTCACTATAAAATTACCATACCAACGATAGCTCATGGTACCCAATATCTCCGCCCTCACCAGTGACACCATATGTTATCCTGCAATCTTCATTCCCTTAAAATTTGGATAAATAATATTACACCAATAGAGAAGAGATATAAATATAATGGACTAAAATTAAGGTCCAACATGTGGATCAGATCAACTACCTTCAAATCCCGTACAATGGTAAACCCACACATCACCCACTTATGATCGCATCTGTCATTGTAATCACCATGATTGAGGTCAAAATCCATGTCGACTCCCCTCTCGTATTCCAAGGTATTACCCAACCATCATGATCATGGTCCCTACATCCCAATCAAGGTCTTGTCGGATTCTTGCAACATCACTATGTTTCTCAGATCCCACACCCAGAGCTATATATTGGATTTCCATCACAAGTGAAGGAAATGATGGCATGCTCATTGAAAACTACTATCAGCATCACCATGAACAATCTCTCCAGCAAACCTTTATCATTAAACCCACTAGACTTTATCAACCTACCCAAGACTAACATGATATTTTATCTGAGGCAATCTATCATCACCTATCCCCACCATCAACCTGCAACTGAACACCGATTTCACAATCAAGGCCATTTCTGACCAAAAGCTAGGGGAAAATAGATGTCGCTCCCCGCAGATCAAAACATTTGGAAGATGCCTCCCATCCAGCTCATCCTGTCATCGATTTGCAGCTGAACGGTAAGATGAAGAACCCAAAATTAGAGGTGAAAGGTTTCTTCCCTTCATAGAGTCATCCTTTTCCCTTTATCTAGAATAACCCTTAAGTAAATCATCCCACCTCAAGAAGTGATCCTCAACAGCAGTTACATCATAAACCTTAATAAACTCAGCCATATAGCATGGGAAATAGATGGAAAAGAGATCATTGTGACCTATAACTTCAAGATACTATTAATCATTCTAAAAAATAACAGAATTCAATAGATTTATAGTATGATATCCACTAAAGTTTTGAGATTGATACTCTCCAATAGAGATATAACCCATTTCTATTTGGAAATTATTAAAATATATATTTTTTATTTATATAATGATTATTATTATTATTATAATGTATAAGAAGTTTTGTTACTCCAATAATGTTAGAATACATCATTTAATTACAATCATGAAAAGTACTTTTGTTTCCACTAGAACAATTTTAGCCACCGTTATTATTAAAATGAAAAATATATTATGTTACAAATTTTAGATATCAAATCAATAGAGGATTTTCTAATTTAGTAGGATCATGGTAATCCTGATTGATATCATTGAAATAATCTTCTGTTGTTCTGGGAAATTCACCAATTGGTTCTCCTTCCATTATTGTAGATTGCTTCATATAGAATTTAAGAGACGAACAAAAATACCCTCTCTCTTTCTATAACTAATTATGAAATGTGGAGTTGTCTCAAAATAAAAAAGAAAAGGAAGTTACACATCGAACATTAAACCTATGTGGACTAAACTAAAAAATTTATTTTTATAGTAGTTGGTCTTTAAGAGAAAAGGGATATTATTTTCAGGTAAAAATTTATATTGGTAATACATTTTTTTAAATAATTTCAACCATCCACAACAAATGATTTTCAAGGATTGAATAATTTATGAATTTTATTAGTCCATTTAAATTCTTCCTCCATATCTATAGGCCCCATGATAAGTAAGGATTATGTAATAGGAATACAATTAAATGATGTTTCCTTGGAAACCTTCTTGTATCCCTACAATGTTGATTTTTTAAATTTTGTTTTTTTAAAACAAATAATGGAAATTATTATAGTTTTTTCTAAAAAAAATTATTTTGAAATTACCTGAGGGATTCATTGCTATTCAACATTGTGAAAGTTGGTGATACCTTCAGTACCATTGGCCTTGGTTATGGTGGAAAATTATTGATGTATCTGATGGATTTCACATTTAATAAAAAATAAAAAATTTAATTATTATTTTTAGTTTTTCCATTATATATATAGGTAATTGTTTTACAGAATATAAATATTATTTTATCCCCAATTAATTCTATTAAATTGATCTTAAAATATAACAACACTCTATCTCACACTCATTTTTATGGGCGAATTCCATAAAATATTTTCAATGTGGGATTAATCGTCGACTAATAATATAATATAATTAATAACACATTGTTTTTAACAGGTATGGGGAGTACCCATTTTTATTAATTGAAATGAGAGAATCCATCAATGTCTCACACCCCTCTAGTTACAGATATTGCATCACCATCCCAATGAACTCGTGCCCTTCCTTCTTCTAGATTTGTTAGGATTGTAGTCATCACCTTCCCTTAATATCACTTTTGAAGGTTATCCACCATCTCCTCCAAAGATATCATGCCTCCATCTCAAGGATCCCCTCCCAAATTCCCTAATACATTTTGAGGTATTTTCTACTGGTGATGCCATCAGTCTCCTGCCCTCTGCCGGATGCATCTCCTTTTCCTACACCAATCATTTCTCATCACCTCTCTATATCTTGCCTCGGTCTCAAAGAGCCCCGACCACCTAAACTCACCCATAGAATGGCCATATCCCCCTCCATATAACTTGAGAATTCCTTTTATTATACATGGAACCTTAGATCATTTCCAACATGGGATTCATCATAGATTGATATTAAAAAATTATAACACATTATTATTTTAAGAGGTAGGGGAGTTCCCTTTTTATTTATAGAAAAAAAGAACTAGTTGAAGTGTCACCACCACCAGTTATTGATTTCGTGTCCACATCATGATGACCCTCCATCGTTCTCCATCATTATTCATTATTATGATCACTATCAGTTGCCTTCCATAGATCTTACCTACAACAGCAATCCCAAATCGCTTCCTCAAAGATCGTGTCTTCATCTCGACGAGCCCTTACTGACTGCCCTCACCCATTGCAAGGCCTTTTCCACAGCCAAAATCATCAGTCTCCTTACCTCTACAAATGGATCTACCATTCGTATGGAGGTCAGGTTAGGATCGATTTTCCCCAACCGAAGGTCCTTTTGGGCCCCAATTAAAAGGCCCTTCTAGGGTTCCATCCTAAAACCCATGGATGATAGGAGTAATTTCCCATCCAATCTTATATTTGTGCAACCATCATTTGAGAAAAACAATTTGGGATTGTTTTTGCAACAAAAAAACATCTCCTCAAACCAAATACCACATAATTGGGCACCCCCTTCAATGATATGATCGCACCGCGATTCACTATTTCATTTTCATCCCGACACCACTATAGTAAAAAAGTTTTGTATTGAATATTATAAAAATAATACCAAATTTAATTCCATATTTGAATCATTAATGTTGTGTTTATCACTGTTATAATGGTCATTGTTACTTGTTTTTAGGATTTGATTGTAGGAAGAGGTGATTTGGAGGCATTGAAGATGATCCAGAAGGAAAATGGGCCAAAATTGCATGGATCCCAAGGACACCTGTCCATTGTTTTGAACATTGCTCGAAATAATTGAATGAAAATGGGCTAAAATTATGTAAGACTCTCCAAAACTTCATGGGCTACAACTCTTCCCAAACTACCTATGCCACATTTGTCAATCTGGCAGCCCATCCAAACCATTCTCTCAAGGGGACAGAATCTGCCCGAATTCAAATGATCAGTTTGGTGGTGTGAACATATCTCCAAATATGGCTGCCTAATGGACGCCAAATTTGACATGGAGATAGTCAAGAGGTCAGTAAGCATCTTATCCCTTTTTTCCAAGTCTTATTAAGACTTTCTACTAGTCCATAACAGAGGCACAAGTAGTAATAAAAATCAGCTTTTATTATAAACTTACACATGATTTATTACATAAAACTTCACTTGATACAACAAGAAGATCAAGAGGTTTAGTGTCTTTGAGGATAAGGATCATTAGATAAAAACTTAAAACATTAAATACAACATCTTTATTGAAAACTTCCTTTATATGACCACTACATTCCCTTGTACTTAGCATTGCATGGGATAACCTGAGGACATGCATAAGAAAATAGTGAGCTATAAAGCCCAGTAAGGGAGTACACATGGAATAACATGAGGAGTACAATACATGTTAGACAATGGTCATATCAATAGATCACAAAAGAAACATGAACATAAAAGCATGATAAATAATGATAATCATAACATTGAAATGTGGAAACAACACTTAACATGGAATTTTCATGAGCCAAGGCTCATTGCAGGTGGAGCATAAGTAAATCCTCATTGCATATAAAGCCCGAGTAAACCCTAGTTGAACTTTATTTAGCATTATTCAACACTCATTGCACATGACGTATCATGATACTATACTTTACCCAATGCATTGGAGCTCTATAAGGGCGCACCCTTCTTAAACATTTCATTTCAAGCATAAGTGTGCCAAATGGATCATTAAACATGGATTCATAAAACATAATCATTTATTCCAAGACAAAGGAATGTGAAATTCATACATGAAACTTTGTAATAAATATGTAAATGTGGATAAAGTTGAATACCCTTGATGTAGAAATGGGCATGGTATCCACTACACAATGGCATTGGCTTAGAAAATCGGTGCGATTTTGGCTGCATAATGGCGTGACATAAGAATTAATAAAAATGGTTGATGAGAGAGAAAGGGGTTCCTCATCATATTTACATGTAATGGACATTAATGGGGTCATATAGATACATTTCTAAACAATTTTAATGGAATTTAGATTCATGAAACAAAATTATTGCTTGAATGTAAAAGAAGAGAAAGAAGTTCCTTTCGGAATTTCGGCATAGTAACGGGTGTACATGGGAGGCATTTAATGAGAGAGAAAGTGGTCTCCCATCATTAAACAAATAATAGGTAATTTTGGGGGAGGTTCGAAACCATACCCCAACATTCATAATTTAAATTAAAATGGCAATACCACTTAAACAAATTGACAAAAATGAGAAAGGAAGAAAAAACCGTTAGTTGGAAGTGTGCTTCCAAAGGCTAGAGATAGGCTTGTGAGAGGCTTATTGGGAACTTGGGGAACCTTTTGAGGATTCCAAAGAGATTATGGTAGAGGTTGGACGAACTCCAAAGTCTTTGAGTGGGGAGGAAGTGGGAGCTTGGGTGGTTTTATATAGGAAAGGTGAGGGAATTATTTATGATTTAGGTTTCGGACCCCTTACATTAAATTAATCCAAACCAAAAACCATCACATTGTTTTATCCCCATGGTTTTTGGAAATGGGAAGAAGAAAAAAATATTTTATAAGGCCAAAGTCCAAACATCTTAAAATATTAGGGTTGCTTACGTGGAGGTGAGTGACACTCCCATGGAAATTAATTTAAAAAGGGAAGGTGTTGAATAAGTCTTGAGGGGTCCATTAATGATTTGAAAAGAAAGTCAAAAAAACCCAAAATCATATTATTTTAATGGTAAAACATATATTGTATGAACATAAAGATTATAGTATTTTATTACATCACTATTGGGTCATTACGATTTCATAAAACAGTTTATATATTTAAACTATATTTAATTTTTACCCTAAAATTTGACTGTCTCAGAAAATTATGAAACATTCATCATTGGATAATATCGACGTCCTGATTCCAGAAATAAAACATATTTTATCTAAATATTTTTCTAAATATGTTAATTTTCACTTTTAAAATAAAAACCGACATTTATTGAAAATTCACGGGTTTTGACAAAAATGGCTTTCAAACCTTAATAAAATTTTTAATTACATTCATAAAATTATAAGATCATTTATATTTAATAAAAAATAATTTAATAATAAAAATATTATTTTATTAAAATATTTTTTAATTCAAAAATCCCATAATTTAGTAAAATAGATTTCTTAATTATATAATAACTTAAACACCATTTGTACTTTAAAAACTATTTACAATGTATCAAAAATGACTATAAATTATATTCATTATTATATACAAAAATAATGTACATGAACATAGTACTACTTATTTGTTACATAACCCCTTAAAACAGCTGCATAAGACCTAAGGGTAAGGTGTGCGATGGTGAAAAACTCTTGTGGTGGCTCGGATAACATCGCTCGAGTGGTAATCTCTATCAACTTCCACTTTTCCCATAGACGGTCCTGTTCAAATTTGACATGGTGATGCTCAGCTTGGGCTTGGTCAACAATGAAGCCCATGGATGCCACCTCTTTTCTGAGATCCGATAAATGGGCTTCGTATGGGGAAATTCTACTGGATGAGTCCATCGCTTCTTTTGTCTGAGTAAATTGGATTTGTTAAAGACATATATTTATACTAATCATGTGATCACTGTTCAATGACTATATTAACAATGGTCAAAATTCTTAACATAAAACCAAAGAAGTTGACATCTTATATAAATATTTTCCATAAAGAGACATTTAACTAGATCAAGTGGGATTTTTCATTAATAAAACATTGGGTAATTTCAAAATTCTCCCCTTAAGAAATTTCGCCCTCGAAATTGTCCTTTTCCCACACTAAAACAAATGTGGGTAACTCATCTTCATCATATCCTCCGATTCCCATGTCGCTTCTTCAAACTTGTGTTTTCTCCACAACACCTTTATGAGGGTAATTTTCTTATTTCATAGAAATTTTTCTCTACAATCTAAGATCTTCAATGGTTTATCCTCATAAGAAAGATCATCTTCCAATTTTACCACCTCAGAAGATAGTACATGTGAAGGTTATGGTATGTACATCCTTAAGAGGGATACATTAAATACATCATGTACTTTGGCCATGGCAGGTGGAAGTGCTAGTTGATAGGCCACAGCCCCGACATGATCAAGAATCTCGAAGGGGACGATGTCCCTTGGACTTAACATCCCTTTCCTTCCAAACCACATGACCTTCTTCCACGGATATATGCATAGAAACACCATGTCTCCAAATTTAAACTCAAGGTCTCGTCGATGATTTTCTGCATAATTCTTCAGTCGACTATGTGCTGCCTTGATATGTTGCTGAATGGTTTTCACCTTCTCCACCATTTCTTCGGCCATTTATTGTCCATGCAGCTTAAGTTCACCGACCTCATCCCAACATGTCGGTATTCTTCACCTTTTCCCATACAGGGCATCATATGGTGCCATTTGGATTCTCGAGTGGAAACTATTTTTATAAGAGAACTCAACCAGAGGAAGATGTTGATCACATCCTCCTTTAAAGTCCATTGACCATGCTCTCAACATGTCCTCAAGTGTTTGGATTGTCCGCTCGGATTGGCCATCAGTTTGAGGATGATAAGATGTACTGAAGTTCAGTTCAGTATTCAGAGCATGTTGAAGACTCTTCCAAAACTAAGAGGTGAATCGTGGATCTCGGTTAGACACAATAGATAGTGGTACTCAATGAAACCTTACCACTTCCCTGATATATTTTTTTTCTAGTTGATCCAAAGAGAAATCCTCCCGAATAGCAACTAAGTGTGTTGTATTTGTAAGATGATCCACAACATCCCAGATTGCATTGTTACCTTTGGATGTCCTTGGAAGTCTGGTGACAAAGTCCATGGTGATGTTCTACCATTTCCATTCTCGTATGGGAAATGGTTGCTTCATCCCCTTAGACTTCTGCCTCTCTGCCTTCACTTGATGACACACCATGCACTTTGATGTATATTCAGTGATCTCGTTCTTCATATTATCCCACCAAAAGTTTTCTCGGATATATCGATACATATTTGTGCTCCCTGGGTGAATAGAAAAATTTGAACTATGTGCATCATCCAATAGTTGTTCTTCAGCTCCGGACTTGATGGAACACACAGTCTTTTCCCAAACCGCACAATTCCTTCTTCATTAACATAAAACTCTGGGGATTTCCCTTTTTTGATAGCTTCCAATTTTTCCTGAATTCCCACATCATCTTTTTGAGCATCCTTTATCCTTTCTAAAAGAGATGGTTGAGCAATAATTTGTGAAAGGATTTATGATGTTCCCTTGTTTATGATTCCCACATCCATCTTCATCAAGTCTAAGAAGATTGGATCCTTCTCAATTCTCATCATTGATAGAATTGCTGGGTCCTTTCTACTTAGGGCATCGACCGCCTTGTTCTCTTTCCCAGGGTGGTAATGTATTGAACAATGATAATCCTTGATGAGCTGTATCCATATTATCTGGAACATATTAAGCTCTTTCTATGTGAATATATATTTAAGGCTCCTGTGGTCAGTATATATCTCACATTTCTCTCCATAGAGATAATGCAGCCAGATTTTCAAGGCAAATATCACCGCATCCAACTCCAGATCATGCATTGGATAGTTTCACTCATGGATTTTTGACTGCCTTGAGGCATTGGATATCACTTTACCATTCTGCATCAGCACACATCCTAAGCCCTTCTTTGAAGAAACACTAAATACCACAAAATGTTCCCCACTTGTGGGTAAAGTGAGCACGTGCGCAGTGATAAGCCTCCTTTTCAACTCCTTGAATCATTCTTCGCATTCATCACTCCAAGAAAACATTACTCCCTTTCGAGTTACCTTGGTAAGAGGGTTGGAAAATCGTGAGAAATTCCTCACAAATCATCGATAATATCCAGCTAACCCCAAGAAGCTACGAATATCTGTTACAGATGTTGGCCTCGGCCATCCCTCAATTGCATCTATTTTGGAGCGGTCCAAATATATCCCATTGCTTGTGATGATATAGCCCAAGAATGAGACCTCCTTCAACCAAAACTCACACTTGTTGTGCTTTTCATAGAGATTCTCTTTGTGCAAAGTCTCTAGTACAGTTTTCAAATGCCTCTCATGATCCTCCTTGGTTTTGGAGTATATTAGAATATCATCTATAAAGACTACCACAAATTTTTCAAGGTAATCTCTAATGACTCTATTAATCATGTCCATGAATATTGGTGGAGAATTGGTGAGTCTAAAAGGCATTACTATGAATTCATAGTGCTCGTACCTTGTACGGAACACAGTCTTGGGGATATCTTCCTTCTTCACCCTTACTTGATAATATCCTAACTGAAAATCCACCTTGGATAAGTATGGTGCTCCACGCAGCTGATCGAAAAAGTCATCGATTCATGGGAGAGGATACTTGTTCTTTATTGTGATTTTGTTAAGTTCACGATAATCGATGTAAAGCTGCATTGAACCATCCTTCTTCTTGACGAATAGGACTGGTGCACCCCATGGTGAAGCACTTGTGCGTATAAACCCTTTATCCAGATTATCCTGTAGTTGTTTCTTCAGCTCTTCATGCTCTACAACATACATTCTATATGGATTTATGGATATTGGTAGCACCCCAGGTATAAGTTCAATTGAGAACTCAACATCTCTTCTTTGAGGAAGACCAGGCAGTTCCTCGGGAAACACTTCATTGAATTCCCTCACAATAGGAATTTTCTTCAAGGATGGTTTATTCCTTGGAATCAATCATCTAATCTAGATATGCAAGCTCATAAGGCATTAATATCCATGATTGAGATGATGGATCTAAAGGAGATTCATCTTCCTCCTGACACACGTAAATAATCGGGTGTCGATTCTCCATATTGAATGTGATTTCCCTCTCCCAACAATTTATGTTGGCTCTATATAAGGAAATCCAATCCATGCCATGAATTGAATAAAATTCCACAAGAGGGATTATGATGAGGTTCTCCAGGAAATTCAATCCATGGACTACAATAGGGGAGGACAAATATTCATGGGATGCAATGATTTCCCCATTTTCCATACTCTACGACATCTTTACTTCCATGATTTGTGTTGGTGTTGGGATTGTTCTACTAAACATTCAAGATATAAAAGAATGCATAGAACCTGAATCAAAAGGAAAATTCGATATTATTGAATGAATAAATAGTGTACCTGTCACCACTTCATTTTCGGGGTTCACTTTGGCAGACGTGATGGCAAAAGCTCTTCCTTGCTGCCTTGGAAGTTGTTGGTTGACTCCGAAAACCCTTGGATTAGGGAACTAATTTGCAAAATGACCCAGTTCTTTGCATTTGAAGCATTGAACAGTGCATTGAGGTTCGAACAGAGCATTCCTCTCCTCTATCGCACCAGTGGGTCTTTCTTGCCGACATTTAACAGCTAGGTGCCCTTCTCTTCCACACCTAAAGCATTTTCTCGTCCCCTTAAGGCAATTTCCATGGTGCTTCTTTCCGCACTTTTGGCAAGTGGGGTGCTGGATCATCTTAGCACCACTGGATTTATCCATCAGACCACCAACATTGAATTCCACCTTATGCGTCTTGTATCCATGAAACCCTTGTGATTCCCCGATCTCCATTTCGACCTTAAGGGCACATCAGAGAATTTCCTCGTAGCTGTCAAAGTCACGGATCGCTAATGCTTTCCTCAAGCTAGGCTTCAACCCACCTAATAAGCGGTCAACCTTGAATTCGAGGGTAACAACAAAGCCTGATGTATATCGTGCAAGCCTTGTGAAGTTTTCCTCGTACGCTCCAACATAATCTTCATCTTTTTTCTTGAGGGAAAGGATGTCCTGTTCCATCTTAAGCTGGAGGGTTCGCAGAAAATATTTATCAAAAAACATCTTCCGGAAATCCTTCTATTCCAATGCCTTGATCTCCTCCTCAGGCTTCATATTTTTGATCAACGTACACCATTGATCAGTTTCACCCTCCATACGATAAGCCTCTTGGAGAACCTTCTCTTGTTCAGAACATTGGAGGATGGATAAAATCTTTTCAATGGAGTTGATCTATTGTTCAGTGATCGTGTGATCAGATGATCCACTAAAAGTAGGAGGCCTTTGTCTCATAAATCTCTCAATAGCGACTTGTTCGTTCATAGGGGGGGTTGAACGTTCCTCTTGACCCATGTTTCTATTCAAAACTTGATTTAGCTAAGAGAGAAGCATGACAAAGTTCGTGATTCCCGCTCCCATTGGATTGGGCATCTCATTAGTACAGTCATCACATAGATCTTCACAACGGTTGTTAGCCCGAGTCCTCTTATTAACGGCCATTGGCTGGAATAAAACAAAGGTTAGGTGTAACACATAAAGTTTAATCCAATGAAAAAAGTTGATGACGTATAAATAAGCTTTTATTTCCTTAACTTATGAGTATATGGGCTTCAATCTAGGCTTTTCATGATCTACTTTCTAACATATACTCTTAGAGGGATTTTTTTAATTCCCTTAATTAGGGTTCATAATAAGCTTGTGAATTTATAATAACATATCCCCCGGGAGTGTCGTAACCAAGAGTGCAGCAAGGCCCGTTGTTGTGCTCCAAATCCCATTTGAGTCTAGATCAAAGCGGTGTTTTCGGGTTTTACCCCTAGGATACATCTGTGCCAGAGCCACCTCTACCTGCTCGTATCCAGACATGGATGTCTTTGTTTGATAAATCACTTACTCAGTACTTATCAAAACATAGGGATGTTTTTATTATACTTAGTCTTGTATCTAAGGCTTTACTAGGGTTTCCTAATCCCAAAAATAACTAATCCTATCCTCTGATACCAACTATGAAAACCCTGCTTTTATTACAAACATACACATGAATTATTACATAAAACATCACTTGATACAACAAGAAGATCAAGATGTTTAGTGTCTTTGGGGATTAGGATCATTACATAAAAACATAAAACATGAAATACAACATCTTTATAAAAAACATCCTTTACATGACCACTACATTCCCTCGTACTTAGCATTGAATGGGATAACCTGAGGACATGCATAAGAAAAGGGTGAGCTATAAAGCCCAATAAGGGAGTAAAAATGGAATAACATGGGGAGTACAATACATGATAGACAATGTTCATATCAATAATGCATAAAATAAACATTAACATAAAGGCGTGTTAAAGCATGATAATCATAACATTGAAATGTGGCAACAACACTTAACATGGAATTAGCATGAGCCAAGGCTCATTGCCCATGGAGCATGAGTAAATCTTATTTGCACATAAATCACGAGTAAATACTCATTGAACATGATTTAGCATGAGTCAAAACTCATTTCACATGACGTATCATGATACTATACTTTACCCAATGCATTGGAGCGTTATAAGGGTGCACCCTTCTTAAACATTTTATTTCATGCGTAAGTGTGCCACATGGATCAGAAAACATGGATTCATAAAACATAATAATTTATACCATGCTAAAGGAATGTGGAAATCATAAATGAAACTTTTTAATCAATATGTAAATCTTCATAAAGGTGAATACCCTTGATGGATAAATGGGCATGGTATCCACTACACAATGGAATTGGCTTAGAAAATCGGTGCGATTTCGGCAGCATAACATCGTGACATAGGAATTCATAAAAATGGTTGATGAGAGAGAAAGGGGGTAGTCATCATATTGACATGTAATGGACTGTAAGGAGGTCATATAGATACATGTCCTAACAATTGTAGTCGAATTTAGATTCATGATACAAAATTATTGCTTGAATGTAAAAGTAGAGAGAGAAGTTCCTTTCGGAATTTCGGCATTGTAACGGGTGTACATGGGAGGCATTTAATGAGCGAGAAAGGGGTATCCCATCATTCAAAAAATAACAGGGAAGTATGTGGGTGGCTAGAAACCATACCCCAACATTCATAATTGAAATTAAAAGAGCAATACCACTTAAAGAAAATTGACAAAAATGAGAAAGGAAGAAAAAACCCTTACTTGGAAGTGTGCTTCCAAAGGCTAGAGAGATGCTTGTGAGAGGCTTCTTGGGAGCTTGGGGAACCTTGGAAGGATTATAGAGAGATTATGGAAGAGTTTGGACGAACTCCAAAGTCTATGAGTTGGGAGGAAGTGGGAGTTTGGGTGGATTTATATAGGAAAGGTGAGGGAATTCTTTATTATTTTGGATTGGGACCCGTTACATTAAGTTAATCCAAACCACAAACCATCCCACGGTTTTTGACCATGGTATTTGAAAAATTGAATAGAAAAACAATATTTTATATGTCCAAAGTCCGAAATTCTTAAAATATTATGGTTGCTTATGTGGAGGTGAGTCACACACCCATGGAAATTAATTTAAAAAGGCAAGGTGTTGAATAAGTCTTGAGGGGTCCATTAATGCTTTGAAAAGCAAGTAAAACAAACCCAAAATCAAATTGTTTTAATGGTAAAATATATATTGGCCCATCATACAGATTATAGTATTTTTATTACATCACTATTGGGTCATTATGATGTCATAAAACACATTATATTTATATACGGTATTTAATTTTTACCCAATCATTTGACTGTCTCAGAAAATTATGAAAAATTCACCATTGGATAATTTCGACATCCTGATTCATGAAATAACATTTATTTTATCAAAATAATTTCCTATATATGTTAATTTTCACTTTTAAAATAAAAACATACATTTATCGAAAATTCACGGGTTTTGACAAAAATGGCTTTCAAACCTTAATAAAAATTGTAATTGCATTCATAAAATTATAAGATCAATTTTTTTAATAAATATTAATTTAATTATAATAATATTATTTTATTAAAATATTATTTAATTCAAAAATCCCTTAATTCGATAAAATAGATTTCTTAATTAAATAATAACTAAAAACACAATTTGTACTTTAAAAACTATATACAATGTATCAAAAATGACTAGAAATTATATTCATTACTATATACAAAAATAATTTACATGAACATAGTACTAGATATTTGTTACATAACCCCTTAAAACATCCGCATAAGACCTAAGGGTAAGGTGTGCGATGGTGACAGTCTCTTGGGGTGGCTGGGATAACATCGCTCGAGTGGTAATCCTTATCAACTTCCACATTTCTCGTAGACTGTCCAGTTCGAGTTTGACATGGTGAAGCTCATCATGGGATTGGTCAATAGTGAATCCCAATGATGCCACAACTTTTCCAAGCTCTGAAAAATGGTATTAGTATGGGGAAATTCTATTGGATGAGTCCATCGCTTTTTTTGTCTCAATAAATTGGATTTGTTAAAAACCTATATTTATACTAATCATGTGATCACTGTTCAACGACTATATTAACAACAGTCAAAATTCTTAACATAAAACCAAATAATTTGACATCTTATAAAATTATTTTGCATAAAGATACATTTAACTAGATCAAGAGGGATTTTTCATTAATGAAACTTTGGGTCGTTACAAGTAGTATCTTCAAAACTGGGTGCTCAAAACCATGTGCCATTTTGGCTATAAAAAGGCACAAAGGGCTCATCATTTGGGAGTTTTGACCAAAAGCTATACTCTACCATTTTGGAGTCCTAGAGGAGTCTCCTAATCACCTTGGAGGTTCTGGCGGCCCCTATCCTCATAGGGTAATCAAGGATGAATAAGGAGTTCCACCCAAGCTTCCTCCTCCTCCCGATGTCGAGCTAAAAGTTAGGTGTTCGTTTTGAGGGAGCTACACACATGTCAGCTGAGTTCCGATGCATACACTAGATACTGGTTTGGAGTAATTTGGGTGTTTAAACATTTCATTCCATGTATCTAATTTTATTTTATATTTGAATGCTTCATGTGATTCATGTGAGTGTTATGATCTAAATTTCTAACCGATCAGTGTGAGGTTTTGAGTGCATGACTTGTGTTGTTCCGATTGGACAACACCAGAATCATTTTCATCAACACATTATTGAGATTTAAATATGATTTGGATGATCTTATTCCATGTGTAAGTTCTGGACCTTGGCAATACAATTGTTATGTCAAGGTTTTGTTCTTTAATCATTGAAATATGTGCTTAGGAATTAATCGGGATTCCAATTAATTCCAACCAAAGAATTAAACTAAACCGATAATTAATCTCTGTGAACATGAAAATGATATGTGTGTAGTGAAATAAAATTGACCCTTTTATCTCATATTTTTTTAAAAATAATTGTTCTTTCATCTTCTAAACTATTTTGATTAAGTTACTTTCTTTAAGATGATTTCAAAATCACCCCCTTTTTTTAGTAGTCTTAATTAAAAATATACAATATAAACCTATAAATGCTCCTTAAGAGATGACCTAGGGTCTTCTCTAGACTAAAAATGAACCTTAAAAGCATAATAAATTTGACGTTTCATGACAACGTGGTAAAATTACTTTGTACAATTGCTCATCAGGAAACCTGTCATTAATGGGAATATAGGGGGATGAGACAATGTCTGAGGATGGGAGGATCATACTGATATGTCCTGCCACCACATTCTATGCTCATTTTTTATCTCTAATTTCTATATTTAATTCTTGAAGGAGGTGCATCCAACGAATGAGACATGGTTTTGCTTCTAGTTTTTTTAGGAGATACTGGAGGGCTGCATGGTCTGAGAACACAGTGACTTTGGACCCTAAAAGGTATGACCTGAATTTATCCAAGGAAAACACTGTGGAAAGGAATTATTTTTCAGTTGTGGTGTAGTTT
The DNA here is from genome assembly GCA_963277665.1 of Viscum album. Taxonomy (NCBI): domain Eukaryota; kingdom Viridiplantae; phylum Streptophyta; class Magnoliopsida; order Santalales; family Viscaceae; genus Viscum; species Viscum album. The sequence goes on along the minus strand of OY728142.1, from coordinate 833,481,450 downwards.
TCTTGGGCAAGGTCTTGTGTATGTGAGGCATAGGCTATGACATGTGGAGCTCGGTCGACCCTTTGTGACAAGACTGCCCCAACTGCATAGTTAGAGGCATTACACTTGAGCTCCAATGGTAAATCCCACTGAGGTGGTTGGATTACCTGGGGTTATGTGAGACTCCATTTTAATTTTTTAAAATCTTCTTCACATTCTTTATCAAAAACAAAATCTTTTTCTTTTTGGAGTAAGCTGGAGACGGGAAGTGAAAAAATCATGAATGAAACGACGGTAAAATCCAGCATGACCTATGAAAGGCCGCACATCACGTACATTTTTATGGAATGGAAGAGAAGAAATAAAATCCACATTCGATTTATCTACTTGGATACCAGCCCTAGAAATGACATGTCCCAAAACAATACCTTGTCGCACCATGAAATGGCATTTCACATAATTTAATACAAAATTCTTTTCAATACAGTGACTTAGGACAAAACCAAGACTACTTAAACATTCATCAAAAGAGGATCCATAAACAATAAAATCATCCTTGAAAACATCCATGCTATTCTCCAGGTAATCCGAAAAAATACTAACCATACAATGCTGGAAAGTACCCGAAGCATTGCGCAGGCATAATGGAATCCTCTTATAGGGAAATGTTCCAAAGGGGCAAGTGACGGTTGACTTTTCCTAATCCTTGGGGGCAATATGGATCTGAAAGTATCCAGAATTACCATCCAGAAAACAGTAATGGGACATCCCCTCTAGCCTCTCTAGCATTTAGTAAATTAATGGAAATGGGAAATGGTCCTCCTCTATAATGCAAGGCTGAAATGTCATCCCGGTAATCTTCGTTCCCGCTGGTTTGGACCATACATTGTTACTAATGTCTCTCCATTTGGTGTTGTTCAAGTTCAAAATGAAGAATCCAAGCAAACCTTCACTGTCAATGGGCAGTGGATGAAGCACTTTCATGAAGCCATTCTGGAGTCCCTGATGGAGGAACTCTAAGTTCAAGAAGTAAACTACGAATGAAATCCACCATGTTTTATCATTCCTTCCCACATTATCTTTTAACATAGTGAGTACAATGAATAATCTAGGTGTGGGGGGATGGGTACATTCTTGGGTTAGTTAGGAATTTTCATCGTTTTCTTTCTTTATTTTTTTTTTCTTGATGAATGGTAATGTCACTTGCCCACCCCTCCCCCATTCCACCCGTTAATTTTGTTCCAGAATGCTAATTTTAACATGGAAAATGATTCCCCGTGAATTGAATCATGAATGTTACTGAAAATGCATGAGGAATTTCCCTATTGTATGTTGTTTTCACAATTTAAAAAAAACCACTAATGTAATGTGTGTTTTATCTTGAATTTAATATCGTGGTGTGACTTTCTCTTGTAAATTAGTTGTTTTAGATGATATAAATGGTTGTATCATTTTTGAAAACATTGAGAATAATAGTACCCTTTACATGAGTAGTTCAAAGTAAAATTGTGGCACTTAATTTATCCACACATTTTTGCACCCATCAAAGAAGTGTGATTTTTACTTACTAAATAGAAGGTAAATATAAGTTAGGTTAATATTTATCTGTTTTCCAAATGATTTTTCCATACGTTCATTCCTTATCTGATCTTTTTCATTACTGTTCTGGATTGACCTACGCATGTGTACATGTTATCCGACTGTTGTAAGCCCTCAAAAAAATAGTTGTGTCTTGGGCGGTTCAAAAACTATATAGACCCATAAATTTCAAGGGAATTTTTTTTCTTAATTTTATTTGGGATTTTACGAGTGCACAGTTTCTGAAGGCACCTGATTCCGAGGCCCGGTGTGCCTGGAATCAATTTTGGAAGTTTAGCTCAGGTACGTTTAGTGAGATGAACGAGTGGGTTTTTATAACTTTTGAACTGGTGCTCGGAATCGAAATTTGAGGGCACCGATGAAACCGCAATGCCGGTTTTTGCTTAAGGAGACTTTCTCTGGAGTTGCGTTTGATCGGGAGGTTATGTTAAAAATGAAGTGGTTTAATTAAAGAGTGAAATAAAATATGTGCTCCAATTTTATTTCTACTATGTGTAATTATAACCAACGTATGGAATTGAGGTGGGACCCACTAAATCCTAACTCCTCTTGATATGATATTAATGAGGTGGGCCCCACACGAGCCCCACCTTTTCAATTTCCTCAAAACTCTCTTAAAGTTGGAAAACCTCTCCATTAATTTGTATCTCCTCCACCTTAAATTGTATGCCAATAAAATGCCTCATTAATTGGATGGCGAACGTTAATTAATTAGGTGAATTCATTTCAAATTAATGTTGGCATGTGTGTGTGAATAAAAGAAGACAAGGTCTTATTTTATTGTTGGAGGATTCGTTGTGTGGAATTGAAGAGAGAACTCTCACGGTCTTGAAGAACTTCATATTCTTCACGATGAATGCCGAGTCTATGATGAAGAACTCTGTAACCGTAAGGGGTGATCACCGTACAGTATCCTCTCCTCTATGAAACTGGTGAGAGACACCTTCTTCGGAGAACGACGTAGCGCCACATCCTTCATCGGGCGAACACCGACAACGCTTACGAAGCCTCATTCCGCGATGCCGTCTTCCGCGACGTCTTTTTCCCATGACGATCCTTGTTCGATGACTTCTTTGTGGTAGGGGTTTGATTTTGTTGTTGAATATTCATTGTCGTCCAATGTCAAATTCTTTAGCCGCTTGATATCAAATTAACGGGAGGGGGCCAGACTGCATGAACACGGCCGGCCCTCCTCCCCCTTTGTTGTTGTATTCGTTGCAGATCGAACGAAGGTGGCGCAGTGCAACGGCACCACAAGGAAACAAGGAGGAAATGGAGAAGAAGCATGGATCCGTTGCGCCGCGCTGTTGAGGATGAAAGAAGCCGTGGCCGGAGCGGGGTCGTGACGGAGGGGCGCGGCGCCGGTCGGACCAAGGCCGCGGCCTTTGGCCGCGGCGGAGCAGGGGAGGGCGGTCGGAGCCGCTGGCCTCCAGTGTTCAGGAGGCAGGACCGGTTGGTCCCGCGCATCCGTCTAGATCTCGAAAACCGAGGGTTTGAACCCCCGGTCAATGCAGCAGGGCAGACCTCCCGCGGGTCCGCCGTTAGGTTCGAAGGCGGTGGTGGTTCCCCCCCTTCCGCGCTCGCGCGGCGCGCGGCGCCCGCGTTGGGCAGGGCTGTGCCAGCTGGACCAGGCCGTGCCAGTGGGGCCGGGCCATGCCCTGATGGGTTGGACGCAGACCCGGGTCGGGTCGACCCAGGGGGTCTTGGGCCGGGTCGGTCCAGGCCCAAACCCCCTAAAAATGGACAGGTTCGTTCAAACGCCCGTAACATGGGCTACAGACCTATGGTCGATGCAACATCAGTTGTGATGAAATACTTTGATCGAGACAGATGTTTAGATATATTACACTCAAGGTTTCCAAGAACCTTCGGTACGGCCGTATTGGTTCGAACACGAAACCAACCGGGCCCTCGGAGCGGAAACACCTTTAACTTGAGCTCTAGACATCCGATTAATGTGCCGTTGACTTTATTAGATTACTCATAGTGAGACAGACCTTTTGGATTACTCCAATCGAGGTTTGGAAGCAGTTGGAGTACAGTCAGGTTGGTTTTGACTTAAAAACCAACCGGGGCCATGGAACAAAAAAGCCAATAACTCTCAGACCGGTCATCCGATTGACGCGATGTCTGTCACGTTGGGTTCCTTTTGTCGAGACGGAACTTTGGGGTTCATCAAATCTGAACTATGTGTTAGTTGATGTATCGACCCCCTTGGCTCATGGAGTGGACCCTCCCAGAATCAAGCATGCTGTGTGCGGGAACCCTAGAGCTGGTTGCGACAGCGATGATGACGATGACTGTACTGAAATCATCCATGGGATCGGCCGTGTTGACGACTGTACTAGGATCCTCCGAGGGTTCGGCAGTGACGACGACCGTACTGAAATCCTCCATGGGTTCGACGACGATGACTAATGTTCTTGTATCATATGTGGGTCTGGCAGTACTATTGTTCTTGTATCCTACGTGGGTCTAGCAGTATCTGACTCTGTACTTGTATCTTACATGAGTCCAGAAGAGTAACTAGTCTCGTATCCTTTGTGGGTCTGACAGCATAGCAAGTCTTGTATCCTATGTGGGTCTGACATCTTAGATGAATCAGTGGATACATATGATCATCTCTTTCACCTTACGAAGAAGTATACCCGTGTGAGATGAGTCTTGAATTTCAATCATTATATTCGATATGATTGACTTGATATCCTAAGTGGATTGGGTTGTGTTATCCTGTGTGGATTGGTTGTGCTATCCTATGTGGACTAGATCAAAAATGGGATCGTATGTTGGAGCCGAACTAGAATTGATGTCTTAGGTATATGTATGGGAATATTTCTAAGTAGAGTTTGTGGTTACTTCGTGATTATATCTTTCCTTTGTAGATTATCCTTTATGGATTCTAGGAGACCTTCTTGGGTCTCAGGGTCCCTACTAAGTAGTGTATACTCACCCCTGCAAGGGCTATGACTGCACTACATTGTGTTGGATTCAGACGACGAAGAATGCTGATCATAGTTGATGCTTGTGGAGTAAGTCGGTACCTGGAGGCGGACCACTGGGCGAGACATACATGGAACAGACGGCTAGACCTGAGGAGCTGAGGAGGCTATCTGTACCCACCCTTCAGGTGGGATTTCCAGTGGATGGCTCGGCGGTGCTTCATTAACTTTCAGTTGCTGTACTTTCTTTTCAGTTGTACTTTACTTCAGTTAGGTTTGTATTCTGGCCCATTTACTTTCTAGCACTTAAAGTTGTACCCAGTTTACTTAGTGTTTACTTCATCTTGTTTACTCTATGGTGTTTGTATTCTTTATAGAGTCAATTCCTTCCCTTTTTATTAGTATTTACGCCTTTGGAGCTAGTCGCCAGCCCCTGGCCTATGGAAGGCGGGCTTGGGGTAGTAACAGCACGGGTCCTGAGGATGGGTCGTGACAAATTGGTATCAAAGGAGTTGGGTTTTACTGAAGAACTCCAGACTCTGATCTTTCTTTTATGTGAAGCAACAGTGTTAAGGGTATTGAGTGTGGTTATCTGTCCAGTGAGTGTAGTGTTTGTGCGGTGGACGAAGTATCCATACACTAGGACCCTGACTTCTGTTTTCCGAGTAAGTACATGAGAACATTCATTTCATGTGTGTTTCAAAATATTTCTTTTTGTTTACTTTGTGTCAGCTCACTAGGTATACTATATTGACCGTGGTGCACCTGTTTCATTTTAGGATGGCCCCACGATGGTAGCCAGCTAGGGTTCTGATCTTTGTATGAGGCGACCGCCCACCAAGCGATGAGGCCTCGGTACATAGCCCCTTTTACAGCGGAGGCACCAGAGGTACCTCTACCCGCCGAGCAACCGATGCCACTAGCCCCAGCCGCTGAGAGTGCACATCTCATTAGTGCACTGCACGAGTTTTAACATCAGAGACCACCTAGGTTTTTTGGGTAGACTGACCCTCAGGCAGCCGAGGATTGGTTGGAGGCTGTAGTTTGAGTTTTAAGGTTAGTGGGGACACCAGCTGACCTCAGGGTGATACTTGCAGCTATCCTCCAGCATGCGACATTAGGAAGATGGTGGATCCTGATGTTCCAGGTTCACAAAGAGGCATCTCTCTTTGGTAGGAATTTGAGAGACTCTTCCGCTCAGAGTTCGTCCCAGCCACCCTCTGTGCGGTGCGCATTCAGGAGCTACTACAACTACGGCAGGGCAGCATGATGGTAACCCAGTACTCGGCGAGATTTACCGATCTCTCATGCTATTCCACGGACATGGTATCGGACCCATTCTTCTGGACCTGGACCTTCAAGAAGGGATTGAGACATGAGATTAGGGAATCAATGATCTCCCTCAGAATTCCGACACAGGAAGAAGTACTGGAGAGAGACCTTCTCATAGAGAGCTTTCTTGATGAGCCTACACCAGTAATGAGACCTACCATAGGGCGGCACGTAGTAGAGTCTTATGTAGCTGGTAGTCGACGAACATCATAGGGGTCCAGGACGACTAGACCAGCAGGCATACGACCTCAAGAAACTGGCTCAGAGGTGCGGGGCACACGGCGCAGTGTCGGCCTTCTGAGGAGCAGACAATGCTATGCATGCGGTGGGCAGGGCCACATGGCTCGTGACTGCCCGACCCGCCATGCAGAGGAGCAGAAGATGGTTAAGGGACCACCCAGGCAGAGGCAGAGGGTCAACCATGGCGGTCCGTAGGGAGAATTCGGACGAGGCAGTGGAGCTGGCTGAGTAGCAGGTGGTGGGCGATGCATTGGGGCTCTACCACCACCACCACCAGGAGGTACACCCCGACCACAATGAGCTGGCAGGAAGAGGCAGGCTCAGCTTCAGGCAGCGGAGTCCTACAACCACAGTGCACCAGAGATGATTCAAGATACTATATGTGTCTACTCCACCCTTTCTGTAGTTCATATAGACACAGGAGGTAGTCATTCGTTCATTTTCGCTGCCCTTGTTCAGAGCTCGGAGATTCCGTCGGATCCATTGGCTCAATCCTTATGGCTAGAGACTTCAACGGGAGTAGACTCGACGATTACGCACTGGTTCCGGAAGTGTGAGATTACTCTAGGAGGAGAGAGCTTTGGCTGGGATCTTCTTGTTGTGGTGTCGAGGCCTTACAACGTCATCTTAGGCATGGATTGGTTATCTGCAGTCCATGCTTAGATCGACTGTATTAGGCGCAAGGTGCAGTGTGTCAGCACCGATGGGAGTAGGTTCACCATCACCGGTGAGAAAGGAACCTTTTCAATGCATGATGGACTCTAGCAGAGGAGAGGAAAACCGATCACTCATTAGTTGGATAGCCTCATCCTAGGAGTAGTTGACTTGCGGAGTCCGAGTTTTCCTGTAGTGGTGGATCAGTATGTAGACGTTTTTCCTGACGACGTTCTAGGACTACCTCCTCATAGAGAAGTAGAATTTTATATTGACATGTACCCCAGTACAGCCCCGATATCAACTCCAACATATCGGATGGCTCCCGCTGAGCTTCGAGTGCTACGGTTACAACTGGAGGACTTGCAGGGCAAGGGATTCATCCAACCCAGTATTTCACCCAGGGCTTCCCTGATTTGGTCCAACAAGAAGGCGGACAGGAGCTTGTGACTGTGTGTCGATTATTATCACCTGAACCAGTTGACCGTGAGGAACAACTATCTGCTAACAAGGATTGACGACCTCTTCGATCATCTCAAGGGAGCACGGTGGTTCTCGAAGGTAAACCTCAGGTCAGGATATCATCAGCTCAGTGTTTGGGATTAGGATGTGCAGAAGACGGCCTTCAGATGTAGGTATAGCCACTATGATTTCTTGGTTATGCCTTTCGGCATAACAAATGCTCCAACAGAGTTCATGAGTCTCATAAACAGGATCTTTCAGCATTACCTCGATTGATATTTCATGGTCTTCATTAACGACATTTTGATATACTCGACTACTGAGGAGGACCACACCTACCAGTTGCGGGTTGTATTGGACACACTTTGAGAGCACCAGCTTTATGGTAAGATCTCAAAGTTTCAGTTCTGGATACATGAGTTCCACTTATTAGGACACATCATCTATGAGGCGGGATTTGCGGTGGATCCTTTGATGATCAAGGGAGTGCTCGCTTGGGATCCACCTAGGAGCGTGACGTAGGTGCGGAGTTTCCTAGGTTTGGTTGGATACTACCGGAGGATCGTTCCAGACTTCTCTAGAGTTGTGGCACCCTTTTCAGCTTTGACAAAGAAGGGGAAACCCTTCATGTGGTTAGATAGATGCCCGCAGATCTTCTAGAAGATGAGGCATAGGTTGACCAGTGAACCTATCTTGAGGCTACCGGAGGAGGGATTAGGGTATGTAGTCTACTAAGATGCATTAGGGACCAGACTTGGATGTGTCTTGATGTAGGAGAGGGCAGTGATCGCCTATGGATCATGATAGCTGAGTCAGCATGAGCTGAACTACGCCACCCATGACCTGTAGTTAGCAGTAGTGGTCTTCGCTCTGAAGATGTGGCGACATTATCAGATGGGTGACCGCTTTACAGTCTACTCTGATCACCAGAGTCTCAGGTACATACTCTCATAGAAGGAATTGAACTTGAGACAACGGTGATGGCCCGAGTTCCTCCAGGACTATAATTTTGAGATAGTCTATACTCCTGGAAAGGTGAACGTAGTAGCCAATGCTCTCACCAGGTGGACGGGCATTCAGCTACTTGGGGAGGCGACATAGAAGCTAGCCGCATTGAAGATATCATTCATGGATAGAGATGGATCAGCCTTTCTCCAGTCACTCATAGTCACTCCTCCACTTCTTTAGTGGGTCATAGAGGCACAGTGTGGGGACTCCGACTGTGAGATGTGACATGCATAGATTTCCACAGAACAAGCACCTGATGGTTTTTATATGGGGGGAGATCACATCGTCCTTTTCAGAGGACGTCCCATGGTACCAACTACTCTACAGGAGGAGGTGTTGAGAGAGTTTCACACATCGAATTTAGCAGTACATCCATGAGTGGCATAGATGTACTAGGATCTTAGACGACAGCACTGGTGGCCGGGTATGTAAGAGGATGTGGCAGAGTTCATTTCTCGGTGCCTCACCTGCCTACAGGTGAAGGCAGAGCACCAGGTACCAGCAGGCTTGGAACAGCCCTTGGAGGTCACGGAGTGGAAGAGGGACATGATATATATGGATTTCATGACTAGACTTCCACGTACTTCTAGAGGTCATGACTCCATTTGGGTTATTGTCGACCGACTGACCAAGTCTGCCCACACTCTACCCATCAGAGAGCAGGGCTTAGTGGAAATCTTGGGACGCCACTACATTCTAATGATTGTATGGCTACATGGTGTGCAATCATATATCTTCTCTGATCGGGTTGCTCGCTTTACTTACTGGCTTTGGAAGGGGTTGTAGGAGGCATTCGACACATAGCTACGTCTGAGTACCGCCTTTCACCCTCACACGAATGGTCAGATGGAGAGAACCATTCAGATTCTTGAGGACATGCTCTGTGAATGTGTCCTTGACTTTGGTTATAGATGGGAGGATCACCTACCCTTTATGGAGTTTTTGTACAACAACAGCTACCACTCCACCATCAGGATGGCACCATACTAGGTATTGTACGACCGACCTTGCAGATCACCAATGTGCTGGACGGACCCTGGGGTGTCATCACTTCTTGGACTGGAGATGCTCCAGGCCATGACAGAGGAGGTCCAGGTCATCCAGGAGCAGATGAGGATAGCTCAGAGCCGACAGAAGTCTTATGTTGATAGGAGGTGGAGACCAATAGATTTCGAGGATGGAGACCACGTCTTCTTGAGGGTCTCACTTGTATGTGGGTTACAAAGGTTTGGCAGGGGCGGCAAGTTATCTTCGCACTTCATCAGGCCATTCTAGGTTCCCAGCAGGATAGGTGTGGTGGCTTATCTCCTGGATCTACCACCTCAGTTGCACCGGGTGCACGACATCATCCACGTATTTCAGCTGAGGAGATACGTGCACGACCCGACACATATCATCCACCAGGGGGAGCTATACATTGACGTTGGGGCGACATTTGCGGATGTCCTGGTAAAGATCGAGGATCGACAGGAGTTGGTCCTACCTGGGCATTCGATTCCTCTACTGTGCATCAGATGGCAGCACGGGAACCCCTAGGAGAGAACTTTGGAGGGGGAGGCTCAGATGCATGCTCAGTACTATCGTTTGATTCCCAAGTTTGTGATGTATCTTTACATGGATGTAAAGCCCTGAGGTGGGAGTAATGTAAAGACCCGTAAATTTGAATGGAATTTTTTTTTTAACTTTATTTGGGATTTTTCGAGTACTCAGTTTCTGAAGGAACCTGATTCTGAGGCCCGGTGTGCCTGTAATAAATTTCGAATGTTTAGCTCGGGTACGTTTAGGGAAAGGAATGAGCGGGTATTTCTATCATTTTCACCAATGCTAGGAATTGAAATCTGAGGGCACCGATGAAACTGCATCGCCGGTTTTTTCTTAAGGAGACTTTCTCTGGAGTTGCATTTGCTCGGGAGGTGATGTTAAAAATGAAGTGGTTTAATTAAATAGTGAAATAAAATACGTGCTGCAATTTTATTTCTACTCTGTGTAATTATAACCTATTTATGGATGTTGAGGTGGGACCCACTAAATCCTTACTCCTCTTGATAGGATATTAGTGAGGTGGGCCCAACATGAGCCCAAACTTTTCAATTTCCTCAAACCTCCCTTAATGTTGGAAAACCTCCCCATTAAATTGTATCTCCGCCAACTTAAATTACATGCCAATAAAACACATCAATCATTGGACGATGCACGTTAATTAATTCGATGAATTCATTTCCAATTAATGTTGGCATGTGTGTGTGTGAATGAAATAAGACAAGCTCTTATTTTATTGTTGGATGATTAGTTGTGTGGAATAGAGGAGAGACCACTCACAGTCTTGAAGAACATCATCTTCTTCGCGAAGAACGCTGAGTCGACGACGAAGAACTCCGTCACGGCATGGGGAGATCATCATACCGTCTCCTATACTCTCCGCAAAAGGTGAGAGATGCCTTCTTCAGAGAATAACGATGCGCCTCATCCTTCATCGGGAGAACACCGATGACACTTACGGAGCTTCCTTCCGCGACACCGTCTTCCGCGGCGTCTTTTTCCCGTGACGATCCTCATTAGATGACTTACTCGAGGTAGGGGTTTCATTTTGTTCATGAATATTCATTTCCTTCCAATGTCAAATTATTTAGCCGCTTGATATCGAATTAACTGGAGGGGGAAAGACCGCACGAACATGGACGACCCTCCTCCCCCTTTGTTTTTTGTATTTTTTGTGGCTCGAACGAAGGAGGCGCAATGCAACGACACCGCGCAGAAACATGGAGGAACACGGAAAAGAAGCGTGGTGCCGTCGCGCCGTGCCGTTGAAGACGAAAGAGGTCACTACCAGAACGGGACCGCGAATGAGAGGCGCGGTGCCGGCCGGACCAAGGTCATGGCCTTTGGCCGCAGCGGAGTAGCGGAGTGCGGCCGGAGCCACCGGCCGCCGGTGCTCAGGAGGCAGGACCGGCTGGTCCCGGGAGGCACACTGGCCAGCCGTTACGGCCGGCCAAATCCGGAAAACCAGGGGTTTGATCCCCCGGTCAACGCAGTAGGGTAGACCCCCCGCGGGTCCACCATCCGATTCGACGGTGGTGGCGGTTCCCCCCCTTTTGTGCTCACGCAGCGGGCGGCGCCCGCGCCGGGCCGTGCGCGGTCGGGCCGCCCACGCCAGCAGAGCCGGGCCGCGCATGCCGGGCTGGGCTGCACCCTGATGGTCCCAACCAAGAACCGGGTCGGGTCGACCCGGTTCGGGCAGTCCTAGGGGGTCTCAGGCCGGGTCGGTTCGAACCCTAAACCCCCTAAAACGGACAGGTTCATTCAAACGCCCGTAACATGGGCTACAGACCTCTGATCGATGCACCGTTAGTTGAGATGTGATCCTTGGATCGAAACAAACGTTTAGATATATTACACTCTAGTTTTCAGAGAACCTTTGGTATTGCTGGATTGGTTCGAACACAAAACCAACCGGGCCATCGGAGCGGAAACGCCTATAACTTGAGCTCCGGATGTCCGATTGATGTGCCGTCAACTTTGATGGATTCCTCTTAGTGAGATGGACCTTTTGGATTACTCTGCTCAAGGTTTGGATGCAGTTGGAGCACGGTCAGGATGGTTTTGACCTAAAAACCAAACGGTCCCCTGGAACGTAAATGCCAATAACTCTCAGACAGGGCGTCTGATTGACGTGTCGTCTATCACGTTGAGTTCTTTTTGTTGAGACGAAACATTGGGGTACATCAACTCCGAACTATGTGTCAGTTGATGTATCAAACCCATTTCCTCGTGGAGCGGACCCTCCCGAAATTGAGCATTCTGCGTGCGGGAACCCTAGAGTTGGATGTGACTGCAATGATGACAGCGACTATACTGAAATCCTCCAGGGGTTCGGTAGTGACGACGACTTTACAAGGATCCTCTGTGGGTTCGACAGCGACGAAGACCGTACTAAAATACCCAGTGGGTTCGACGGTGATGACTTCTGTTCTTGTATCCTATGTGGGTCCGGCAGTACTACTGTTCTTGTTTCCTACGTGGGTCCGGTAGTATTTGAATCTGTACTTGTATCCTACATGGGTCTGGCAGAGTAACTGGTCTTGTATCCTTTGTGTGTATGACAGCTTAGCTGGTCTTGTATCCTATGTGGGTCCGATATCTTAGATGAATCAGTGGATACATCTTATCATCTCTTTCATATTACGAAGAAGTATACCTGTGTGAGATGAGTCTTGACTTTCAATCATTATCTTCGATATGATTTACTTACCATCCTAAGTGGATTGGGTTGTGTTATCCAGTGTGGATTGGTTGTGCTATCCTGTGTGGACTAGATCAAACTTGGCCACAAATGTTGGAGCAGAACTGGAATTGATGACTTTGGTATATGTATGGGAATATACCTAAGTTGAGGTTGTGGTTACTTCGTGATTGTATCTTTCCTTTGTGGATTATCCATTCTGGATTCTGGGAGACCTTTAGGGGTATCGGGTTCCCTACTGGGTAGCGTATACTCACCCCTACACGGGCTATGCCCTTACTACGTTGTATTGGATGCAGATGACGGAAAATGCTGATCGTGGTTGAGGCTTGTGGAGATAGTCGGTACCTGGAGGCGGACCACTGGGCGGGACTTACACAGAGCGGACGACTGGACCTGAGGAGCTAAGGAGGCTATTCGTACCAACCCTCTAGGTGTGATTCCCAGTGGACGGCTCGGCGCTGCTGCTTTACTTTTTAGTTTTACATTACATCAGTTGGGTTTTTATTCTGGACCATTTACCTTCCAGCACTTACAGTTGTACCCAGTTTACTTAGTGTTTATTTCAGTTTGTTTACTCTGTGGTGTTTGTATACTTTATAAAGGTAATGCCTTCCCTTTTTATCAGGATTTACGCCTTTGGTGCTAGTCGCCAGCCCCTGGCCTATGGAAGGTGTGCTTGGGGTAGTCATGGAATAGGTCCATAGGATGGGTCGTGACAAAAACTACTCTTCCATGACATTTTATCTTGTTATAACTATTACAATTAGTGTTGTGAGGAGATCAAACAAGGGTTCAGAGAAGGGTGTGAGATTTGTTCCCTTCACAAAATTTCAAAAAAATAAATAAATGAGTGGAGTGATGAAATGTACATATTATGGGGATATCATGGTCAGGAGCTTAAGGTTTGACTTTCGGGAATGCTCAAGTGAGTGGGTCTTGAAATTTTATTGCAAAGATTATAGGACAGGTTTGGTGGACGTAATAATTTAAGAAGAAAAATATTAAAATAACCTATACTTAATGGATAGAATGTGGGTAGAATAGCATGAATTGGTTGTAAAACACACATGGAGATTTAGTGACATTGTGAACTATAGGATTACTTGCTCAGATTTTTATCATTAATCACCCTAAATTTCATGCTGATACAATTTATGAGACACATTTTTGCATGATCATTAAGGATAATTCCACAGTGTGATTTTTGATTTGATCAGATTCCTTTCAAATTTTAAATTTTCATTGAAGGTAAAATCTTCATGATTTTTGGAATATCTCCATGAATAATTTTTCGAAATATCCCTTTTCCCAGGAGTTCAAATGTTTAGGTGTGGGGTGTGATCGCACCACGATTCACTATATAATTTTCATCCCTACACCACTGTGGTAAACTAGTTTTGTATTGAATATTATAAAAATAATACCAAATATAATTCCATATTTGAAACATTAATTTTGTGTTTATCACTGTTAAAATGGGCATTGTTACTTGTTTTGTGGATTTGATTGCAGGAGGAGGTGATTTGGAGGCCCTAAAGATGATCCAGAAGGAAAATGGGCCAAAATTGCATGAATCCCAAGGAAACTTGTCCACTGTTTCGAACAGTGCGCGAAATCGGTGATTTTAAATTGGGTGAAATTTGGTAAGCCTCTACAAAACATTATGGGATAAAACTATTCTCAAATTACTGAGGCCCCATTCATCCATATAGTGGCCCATCCGAACCATTCTGTCCAGGGTATAGAATCTGCCCGAATTCAAATGTTCCGTTTGGTGGTGTGAAAATATCTCCAAATACGGTTGCCTAATTGATGCAAAATTTTTCGTGGAGACATTAAAGAGGCTTTCCAACAAATATATCTTTTTTCCAAGTCGTAATATGACTTTCAACTAGTCTAAAACCAAGGAAAAAGTAGTATCTTTAAAACTGGGTGCTCAAAACCGTGTGCCATTTTGTCAATAAAAACGCACAAAGGGATCCTCATTTGGGAGTTTGAAATAGAAGCTATACTCTGCCATTTTTGAGTCCTAGAGGATTCATCTAATCTCCTTGGAGGTTCTGGAGGCCACAATCCTCATAGGGGAATCAAGGATGAAAAAGGAGTTCCACCCGAGCTTCCTCCTCCTCCCGATGTCGATCAAAAGGTTGGGTGTTCGTTGTGAGGGAGCTACACACATGTCAAGGGAGTTCCAATGCATACACTAGCTAATGGTTTGGATTAAATTGGGTGTTTAAACATTCCATTACATGTACCTAATTTTATTTCATATTTGAATGCTTTATTTGATGCATGTGAGTGTTGTTCTCTTAATTTCTAACCGATCGGTGTGACATTTTGAGTGTGTGACTTGTGTTGTTCCGATTGGAAAACGCAAGAATCATTTTCTTCCCCACTTTATAGGGATTTAAATATTCATTGGAAGCTCTTATTCCATGCATATGTTCTGGACCATGGCAATACGATTGTTATGTCAAGGTTTGGTTCTTCAAGCATTGAAATATGAGCTTTGGAATTAATCAGGATTCCAATTAGTTCCAACCAAAGAATTACTCTAAACCTAAATTGAATCTCTATGAACAATAAACTTGATATGTGTGTAGTGAAATCACATTTTTCCTTTTATCTCATACTTTTCAAAATCCACTTGGCCTTTCATCTTTTATAATATTTTGATTAAGTTTCATTCTTTGAGCTGTTTTCAAAATCACCCCCTTTTTTAGTAGTCTTAATTAAAAATACAAATTCGAAACCTATCAACGCTCCTCGAGAGACAACCTAGGGTCTTCCCTTGACTAAAAATCAAACATAAAAGCATAATAAATTTAATGTGTCATGACAACACGATCATGATACTACATCAGATCGAACCATATTTCACCGCCATTTTCTAATCACCTGGACTTGTCAACTGACCGTCAATTATCAGGAAGACTTTTGACACAAGGTTCCAGGAATTCACAATCTTAAAATGCGAGATTTATATCATTGTAAAACTAATTTTTGTAATATATCCCCTATATCACATCTGAGATGTACAATCCCTCTGATACCAATTGTCAGGATCGATTTTCTCTAGCCCTAGGTCCTTTTGGGGCCTAACACAGTGGACCTTTTAGGGTTACTTCATAAAACCCAAGGGTGATTGGAGGAATTGAACATACAAGATTATATGTGTGACACAAACCTTTATGGAAACCGATGTGGGTTTGGGTTTTTCATCCAACAATTATTGGATGCAACCTGTGAATATGATTCCCACCACAGAATTGATTTTGGTATAACCCATTTATTGGAGTGAGAAAATCATTAATGGAGAGATTTATCTTAGACTTTATAGTGAAGTTTCTACCAAAATTAATGGAGAATTAATTATCAATATTAATAGATGGAAAAATTATTTTTGACTACATTAATTGGAGATATAGACAAGAGATCTATATAAATGGATGCAGCGACATCTGTCGAGTGTAACTGATGAGTAGTAGACACGTTCTAACCATGATGGAGGTGGACCCCATTTGGGGAAGCCAACCTAGGTGCACACAAAGAGCCGAAGGAATCTGAGCCAATGGAGGAGGTGAAGACCTACAAGGGTAGAGACCAGAAGGTGGGAGCCAGAAGATGTGACGAATGGACATTATTGGTGGCACATCCTTCGGTGATCTATGTACTATTCTGAATGAAGGAATTTTTTATAACCTTTATATTTATCCTCATTGAGTTAAAGTGATTCCACCATTACCCTATGGGTGTTTAATAAAATTCCAAACCACGTAATCTCATTTTACATTGTTTTATACTTTTTTCTTGAATGTGTGTTTTCCTGTTGTGTAGTTTTGTTCGTTTCTCATAATGGAGAACATGAGAGGACCAGAACCCGATGAAAAGATGACTCGGTGTAGTGGCTGGGGTGCCTGGACGTCCTAATTCTAGACCCCAAAGTCATGGGGTATTTTAAGGACCATGTTCTATACATGTTTCTTTAGGATCCAATCCCTAACACTTTATTTCAGAGGAAGGATAGAGTGTTCAATTCTATAAAATGGTGGAATGAATATAGTGGAGTAGTTTATCATGGACTCAAAGGACATTACTAGAAGAAAACGTTAGTACCAAATATTTCTTTGGGATATCGAAAGTCAAATTAACCTTCAAGAGTCATGAGGCTATATGATTTAAATATAGATATAAATGCTCAAATACAAGGGCAGGGGGGTGAATTGTATGTTTAGAAACATTAGTCATAACCATTAGAAAATCTTGGTTTAAAAAAGTCAAACAAGGTGAATTCTAAACCCCTCTTTGGTTCTTAAACACATGCATAATTAGAAAGGCCTAAGTCCAATTATAATGAATTTAAGCATAAATTTTTTTATCTTAATGAAACTTAAGAAAATTTATCTTAAATAAATATTCTCCCTTATAGTGAATACAAATGTATTATAACATGGTATACAAAAAAATAAAAGTATAAGAAAGTGATAGTTTATTTCTTTAACTAAATACAAATGAATTATAAACCTGTAAAAAAACAAGAATATGTAGAAATATTTTAACCCAAAGTGATGGGTATAAAAAAACCATGGATAAAGGTCCCTTGATTTATACTTTCATGAATGTATATCATACCCACACCAGGGTAAGCCCTCGATAAGAGTATGAAGATCGATCTTGATATCCCTGCAGGCACTCGAAATTTAAGGTATTCAAAACCTCTTCCTTCCTATCCCCGAAAGACCAAAATTTTACATGGACACAATCAGACTCTCACAAGGATGAACATGTTATTGAAGGATGAATAAGAATTTCAAAAATCATAGAAATCATGAGAGCCTGTCTCTCTTGAAACCTATTCATATATTTACTTCTCAAAAGTGTAACACACATGTTTCGAACTCTTCAAATTAATGGGGTATTTATAGGAAAAAACCCAACAATCATCTCCGCCTCCAATGGACATATTTTTACTTGAATTTTGGGGGGACCTGTACACATGTCACATAAATAATGGTTAGTTGAAAAAATATTTTAAAACATTGTTTCATGTAATAAAACATTAATAAGTTTAAGAAACATAAGTAAACTAGGATCCGATAATATTGGAATAATATCTTCAGGAAAATAAGTAACATTAACAAGTATAAGTAATCAGATTCTAAAAACGGTGGTAAATTGAGTATGATTATGAATACAAACAGATTTTGGTAAAATAGAAATTTGGAGTCTGGATTTTAATAGAAAATAATTCTAAATTTAAATGTAAATAGTGTCTAAATTTTAATTGTAATGATGTTTTGATTTTTTCTAGAAATAGACTATGATTTTCAAAGAATTCAAAGTTTGAATTTCGGATAATTCAGATTCTAAATTTCAGAGTATTCCAAGTATGAATTTTATAGAATTTAGAGTATGAATTTTAGAGAATTTAGAGAGTGAATTTCAGAGAATTCGAAGTCTGAATTTTGAAAAATTTGGATTCTGGAATTTTAGATAATTTAGAGTCTGAATTTTAGAGAATTTGAGTTTTGAATTTTCAATAATTTGGAGTCTAAATTTCATAGAATTATGAGTCTAATATAAAAATTAAATAGAGTTTATAAAACAATGAAATTTTAGTGTAAAAATAGTGAGGCTCAGATTCAAAGAATATGTAAGGTTCTGAGGTTTATATAAGGATCCAATTATTCTACATGTAATTTTGTCTTAATTTAAAATATGGTTAATCATAGATAGAGAACATTAAGAATAACCTAGAAAAGTACGTTTAGGTTAATTTAAATAAATTTCATTTGAGAAATAAAATAATCAATAAGGAAAATGTGTTTGGGATTTTCAAAACATAAAAGAATGGAAAATTCGTAAGATAACTTATTAACATAAAAATATCCCCTTTTTGGAATGAACAAACCTTTTTTTAATAAAGAATAATATGTTTGGAATGTTTGAAATAAAAACCTATCTCCATTGTATTTGTGACTTAGTGAATACGACTAACTCCCCCTTAGGTTTTTTTACCATAAGGATCATATTTATTTCTTAAGAAATTTTCTTGAGAAGGAAATTCCATTTCATAAGATACTATTATTTAGGTTAAGCTCCCCCTTTTATAATAAATTTTTTATTTTTAGAAAACTTCTCCTTAATATGATATTCTTTTTAAACATTAACCCCCTTTGTGATTTCAAAAATGGAATGGAGAATTCATAAGATAACATATTGAATTTACATAGGCATGTTCTATTCTTAGTGATAGTCGGAACATGGTGGAAGAATATTAGGGTTCCTCGAGTTAGGTGGTCTATCAGGCATTTGGAATAATGTCATTGGAATATGGTAGTGGTATTAGTGGTTTTGTTGTAATATTGGAGGTCTTCTTGTTCGTATGTGTCTTACGGTATGTTCAGTTCATTGGGTGAGATTTATAACATGGTGGAAGACTACTAAAATTATAGAAGGCAATAGAACTAAAATACCATGATATCAATGACTTTAGGAATAGTTGTTATATGATGTTGATAGTTGTCATTTCCTATCGACAGAAGATTTGGCTGGTGACCTATTCTGCATGATGTTGCAGATGGAGAATGGATTTTTTCCCCGTTTTTGTCTCTATGACAATGATCCTTAAAGGTATAGATAGAGAAACTAAAGGACCTTATGTGATGAAGGTGGGATCTCAAAGATTCAGAACCATTCTAGAAGCAGTTGGTGAAAAGTAATCACACAAACTATGGAGTGATCAACTCATGATTCTAGAAGACTGAGGAGGGACTGCTTTAGTCAAATCTTGGATGATAGAAGCATCTTAGTGTGGAGAACCATTCAAGAACTAGATAGGACCATTGAATAGAAGCTGGACCAGTTTCGACATTTCTGAGAGAATGAGAATAGTCATCAAGTGGAATATTGTTGGATGCAACCTTCAAATACGATTATCAAGACAATATTGATTTTGGTCAATCTTATTTATTAAAGAGAGAGAAAATCATTAATGGATTGATTTACCTCAGCATTAATAGAGGAGTTTCTACCAAAATTAATTGAGAATTAATTCTCAATATTAATGGTTAGAAAATTTATTATTAACTTCATTAATTGAATAGAGTGACTTGAGATCTATATAAATGGATGCAATGTCATTTGTTGGGTATAACTGATGAGTAGAAGACACGGCCAGACAAAGATGGAGGTGGCTCCCCTTTGATGAAGCCAACCTGGGCGCACAAAAAAACTGAAGGCATCAGAGCCAATGGAAGAGGTCGAGACCTGAATGTACGGAGACCAAAAGGACGGATCCAGAAGATGAGATGACCAAACAATATTGTGGGAAGATCATCTAGTTATGTATGTAGAGTTTAGAATGATGGGAATTATCATAATCTTGATGTTTCTCCTCATTGAAATTAAGCGATGCCACCATTCTACAGTGGATGTAGGATGAGAGTTAGAACCATGTAATCTCATTGTGCATTGTTTTATACATTGTGATTGAATGCATGTTTTCTTATTGGGTACTTTTTTTCATTGCCCAGAATAAAAACATTAGAGGACCAGAAATAGATGCAAGGGTGAATTGGTGTGGTGGATGGCGTGACTAGAATTCCAAGTTGTAGACAACGAAGTCATGGGCATCTTCTGGAGTAAGTTCCATGCTTGTTGGTATGGGCTTTGATCGCCAACATGTCATCCCACGTCACCTCTCTAGATCACATCTCTATCTAGATGAGCCAATTCCGCCTACCCTCACCTATCACATGGCCATATCCACAGCTTAATATAAAAAAATAGAGCATCCGTAGTCAGAACACACTAGGGTCGAAATTAAAGTTGGCAAGAATTGATCACACACAGTCAAATGTTTAGGATTCAACCAAGTACATATGACTCAACCACCAGGATGGCTGAAATTAATTTTTTTAGAAATAGAAGGCATGCCCTATAATTTATTAAAAAATAAAAAACTCGTATAAGAGGATGGGTGATTCAAACATTTCATGAATGACTCAAATAGAAAAGAAAAACACCCATAAATAGGTCACTCTGAAACCCATGTTCCTAGGGTACCTGCCTCTACTTTGAAGATATCTCCCATGCATTGATTATTTGGGATTCTTCTAGGTCTTTTGGTTATAACCTGAAAGTGAATTAGAAACATTTTCTCAGGAATTTCATTTCATAGATTTCTAATATATACCATAAACGTTAAATTCCTGGTTACTTCAAAATCTATCGTCCATATTTATGGTTAAACAATTCACCATAGAAATGTAATCATTAAAATTGAAGGTTTTCGGAACCATTTTTACATGAATAAATTCAATATGTGTAGCATACCACTTAGCATCCTCACAATAATGGATTCTTGGTAGACTTTTCCCTTCCACGAACTCTATTGGAATGCTAGAATTTTAATTTAGAGCTTCAAAAACCTCAATTTACTCATTAGAAGCCAAACCAAATGAATGATAAGCATTAATCATGAGATCAATAAAATGTAGTGGAAAATTCCAAACCATGTTTTCAGTTAGAATATTTTTCTAGTTGTGAGATGGATACTCCAATGTAGGGTGAATTAAAATAAGGGAATTATATACTCTTTAGCTAACGAATATACAGATACTTTTCCAAACTCAAATTATAGTTTCTTTATTTATAATAAATCATCTTGAAACCCTCCTCATCCTATATAAAATTAGTTTTTATTACAATAATTAATTTTCAAGGTGCTTTAGTGTTAATGTTTTTCACAACATTATTGTCTATCATAAAAATTATCTATTTATCATTAATTTTTGGGTTAGAATGATCCTGAATGATTTCCTAATCATCTGATTGATTTCCCATTTCTACATTAACTAACACATAAGACATGTCTTTTAAATCATAGAAAATTATAGCCTTTTTAATAAATGTTTGGGGTGAATCCATCACTCCATTATATAGTAGATACACCAGCCGCTCATTAGGTTGATGAGGTACAACCTGATGAGACCAAAAAATCATATCTGTATAAGAAAGAGACATTTTATCATGAATAAAATGTACCAGTTTATTATCATTTGATTCAGGGAGTATATCTTCATGTTAGAAATGAACTATGTCTTTAACAACTATTTCATCCTAGGTTTTACATTTTACCTGTACATGAGTGACAAAAAACCATCATTATCATCTTCTTCAGTACTTGTAACTTCAGGTGAAACCATCCATTCATTTTTCAGAGGACCAAAAGAGAGGAAGTTTCAGCCCCAACATTTTGTTCATTAGCAGTCTTTGTGGATTTCCTTTTTTTGCATTCATAATTTGAATTTCCTTTGATGTTACAGAATTCACAATATTTCTCTTTCTTGCAACACTACTTGGTACTCGCAATAGATTTACAACCATAATAAAATAGAGGAACCTTCACATATCTGATGGTTAGATCAATGTTTTATTCCACAATGTACAACGTCACATTGCCAATCAGGGTACCACTGTGGTCTACCCCAACATGGAATCATTTAATGTATCCAAATTTTGCTTCCTCTGTTTCACATTCCAATTTGATAGTTGTTACAATCATTGAGGAAATGTCAAAAATAATGAAAGGATTCCACTAGATTTAGTTCAAACCATAAATTCCTCCCCAAACCTGGGTCACTGTGTTCTAGATAAAAAAAGGATTAAAACTAGGATACTAATCATTAAATAATACAATAACTATGTTGAGGGAGATCGTATTGAATGCCCATTCTTTCTACTCTAAATTACATGATGAATAAAATGTGATTATATCATCATCCTATAAGATTAAATTTTTTTTATTGATAAACCAAGCGAAAATGAATCAATCAAACCAAGTTCTAAATAATCAATGTTTTAGTTCCCAATGGAACAACTATTATTACAATAAATGAAAACAAATAGATCGTAAATATGTTAAGAATTTAATCTTGATTGGCATGGATAATTTGAGTTACCTCATTTGAATATTCTATTTGTTACCCCGTCATTTCCAAAAGCGAAAAAAGGAAAAAAGTGTCATGCTCTGTGGGGCCACTAGAAGAAGAAACACTCGATGTTCCCTTCTTAAGCATCCTCAATCATAGCTCATTTTAAATCATGTTGTCAAGATGTGTAGGGCCATGAAGATTAAACATACTCATCGATTCAATATTTAGGGGACCCAATCGATGCCTAGGGTAAATCAGAGTATGAGAATCATTAGCGATGGGTTTGTGGGAGTTATACCAGCCTTGTATGAGGAAATATTCATCCATAATTTCCCTAATGAAAGAAGGAACAATCTATGAAACCTAATTGACATTGAGATGAGGCACATAGATTTATTGCATGCCACCCATATCCCATTTCATTTCATGCTGGGTGCAATTAATAAAACATTATTAATAACTAATAATTAATAACTAATTAAAAAATATATAATGAATACTTAATTAATAATTGGTATGTTTTAATTATGGAATTATTAATTAATTTTTAATCAGTAATTAATAATTATTATTTAATTAATAATATCTAATTAAATAATAGTAATTAATTATTAATTATTAATAATTAGTAACTAATCAATAATTATTAATGAACTAATTAAAAATTATCATTATTATTTACATCATAATAATTAATATTTAATATTTAGTTAATAATAATTAATAATGAATAATTAATATATAATAACTATTAATTTGTAATAAATTTATAATAATTATGTAATTTATAATAACTAATTAATTAATAATATTTAATAATTGATAATAAGATAATAATATTTGGAAATTGGTTAATAATTAGTAATTATAGTACTTAATTATTGGTAATTTAAAAAATAGTTAATATTTTTTAATTAATTAAAAATAAAGAGTACGCATGCAATGGCTCAAAGGCCATTTTTTTAGGTTTACGGATAATACCATTTTGAACTAGGTTGAGAGGGAAACCTTATATGGAACAAAATTACAATGGAAAAAAGACACTACAATACACGTATGATCAGCAAAACAATAGTTTTATATATAACCTTTCCACCCAAAGCACAATACCCCACACTAATACAATTTATTCCTTCTGTAATGCATCTGTCACACTAGCTTGTAGTCCCGATATCAAGTTCGTGGTTAGTCGTCACATCCATATATGTGGTCACGAATTGGTGTGTGCTAGCCACTCCATGAATGAACCTCCACATGTAACAAATCATTAGGTCCCACCTTTTCATATTCTACTCTCCACCGATCAGGTACAACTTTAGCAATAAATCTTTTTCCATCATTATTGGCCTAAAATCATGGTGGCCATAAAGCTGTGATGTATGGCCTGAAAGGCCTAATCAGATGAAAGATAATGATACTAAAATACCCTAGTATAGTACATACTATTGTTTCTACACTACTACAATGATACAATACATCTACAATACCCGGAAAATCCTCTACCTAGATTTGAACTCATGTTCTATGCAATCTAACATGGTTTCCTTACGACTCAGCCAATACCCCAGCCATAATAAATAAATAATAATAAATACTAAATAATTAACAATAATAGTTATATTATACATAGTTTTTTGTAATTATAAATAATTTTTAATTTGTGAATAATAATTTAATAATTAAATATTAATTTATAAGTATTAATTAACTAATAATTACTGATTAATTCATAATTAATAATTGATAATAACGATTCTTAATTATAAATTTATTAACAAATATAAATTAATTATTAATGATTAATTAATTATCAATGATATATTATTATTCAAAAAAATTTGATCATGGTCGAAAGGCCCTGTCGCATAAAACAATGAAAGCTACACAATCTCAAAGATAAGATTTATAGAAAAATGTTTTTTCATTGATACAAATTAAATCTGGAGGGAGACCATCATACTAAGTAAATAAATAAAAAGATACTTTTTTATTTGTAAATTAATCTATCAAGATATTACCTTCTTAGAAAATATGTTTGGCCACCATGTTAATAAAACTAAGACATTCATAAAAAATTACCCATTACTACATTAATGAACATAAAAGCTGAAATAGAATATCATTTATAACCAGTACAAGAAATAAAAATTCAAAACCAATAAAACTTTTATTCCATCCATTTCTATTGATATCTAGAACCAACTTTATGATCACCTATATTCCTACCTAAAGAAAAAATATTTCACCACAACTGTTATAGAATTTTTCAATTGGATATCTCTATTATCATTAAAAACATCACCACTAACCGGAACACTTGGGTTCTATATATATACCATTCATATTAATTATTTCCCATCAAATCGTTTTAGGTATCCAAATGATTTCCATAGTAGTTAAAGATTATTTGAAATTACCTAAGGCCATAGTCATTATAAAAATCATCAAATTAAAGATAAAATTATGACAATACCCCCTTTTGAAGTTATGTTTGGTCATTGATAGAAAGCATAATATTCATAAGATCTTGTTCATGTAATAACTCATACCCACTAAAAATGAAGGAATTGTGGGCCTTCCATTTCATATACAAAGCCTCTTAATTAATTGAATTCAAACACCTTTTAATCTAAAACAATATTTTAAAACCATGGATAATAAATTAATTTTATTAAGAGAGTTGACAATTGGATGAGGTAGTTCAAAAAATTACAAAGTATACTCCCATAAAGTTACAATAAAAGGGAAATATTGAAAAACAAAATCTAAATCGTTTTTTCAGATATATAACATAACACATCTAGAGAAAATATTAAAAATGACATGATAAAATATATATTACATAGGAATATTATTTTGATAAATTTTAAAAATAAACTATGTTTTTAAGGTCAATACCATGGTTTAATGAAACTCATAAAATTGTAGAACATTTCAAGAGGATTTCCTAGTATAAAATGATAATAGTATTTTTTATTTAAAACACCATTCCTTACTGTCTCTTATATTTGATTATCGTAATGAAGAAATCAGTAATTAAAAATAATATTTTTAATTTATGAAGGAATATCTAGTGGTGATTGTTCTTGAATAAATGTTTTAATATCAAATAGATAATCATATTTGATTTAATTTATAAGTGGTGTAAATGTTCAATTATCATTCCATAATGTAATAGAAGTTGAACTTGAAACAAGACATCTAGATTGGTGTATAATAGTGGATAAGGACCCCATCTGAGTAGGACATCTAAAAGAATATCTATAATGAAGATTCATAGCCTTATGTATCTTCAAAAACACATCCTTTAATAAATGGGGATTATAAAAATATTTACTTTTTTTCTTCTATAGGAAATGATCTTTAAGCAATCCATTGATGACCTTGAGTTTGTTAATACTAATACCCCATATTCAATAGTCTTACAACAAGTATACTATGATATAGAAATGATTTGTTTCTCTATAATATTCATTTTCTTGAAAACGTTACTCATTTAATTAGTTAACAATATGATCAGTGAATTACTCTATTTTTAAACTATAAAGCGAATATTAAATATTATAATAATTATAAATCCGATAAGAACCACCATACTAGCTATAGATAATGATGTTTATTATCAAGTGTCCATGTGATTTTTAGTTCTATTATAATTTTATTAGAAATAACTAACATTGGGCATTCTCTAAAACAATGAATGACAAGGTACAGGAAAGTCAATTGTCCCTCCTTAGCTCCCAATGATTTAAAATTCTCATCATCAAAAAGGTAAATTTTTTTCTTAATGAGGATATATAACTTATTCCAGTTAATGTTTGGTCCTAGGAACCTCCCATAACGAACAAATATTTCATCAAGACAATGAATATTTTATATATATATATAAATGGAAGGAATATCAAATGATCAAATGATCAACATATAACTGACGATAAAGAGAAGTAGTATGAGCCATCATTATGACTTTATGTTTATTATAATCAACTATATTAAAAATATATATCTTGATATAATATTCTTTAAGAAAAAATTAATCACTAAGAGTGTATCCCCTTATCAAAAACCTATTTAGAATGATAAATATCCCTCTTGTGTTCCACTAATAAGTATAAAAATATTTATAGTATATAATAGTGATTTGATATAATTTTACATGAATTCATTGATGATAAGCTACTCAAGAACCTAAAAAATGAAGCCATGTATCATAGTAACAAGGTCCTTCTCACAAAATGCCTCTCATAGGGAATATAGAATATAATTTATATCTTTTTTTCTAATGTAGAACAGAGGCTGACCTAGGTCGTCTCACTTGAGGATATTCTCAGTTTGTTTACATTCTTGACCAAATTCAACTAAACTATTTGTTTTTGGATTTTTTTATTATTTTTGAAAATAAATTAAATATGAATTTTTGATTTTATTTATTTATTATATATTTAAAAGAAATGAAGAATTAATATTTAAACCAAAATAACATGTAGTGATAAATAGTATTTTAATACAAATAAAGATCCTAGTCCAGATTTTAATTTGTATTGTATAATTATTCTCTTTTATTTTTTAAAACTATGTTTTATTATCCATTTATGAAATATAATTAATGGATCGAAATCCTTTTAATTAGTTTTGTGAACTATTGAATGACTTCAACATTTTAAATTCCATCTCCTCCAATAATCAAGGTAAATGACACACCTAAATTGGAAGCGTGAAATCTTCTTGGACATGACACCATCGTACACCATTTCATCCACTAAATGGATCAACTCCATAATATAAAGAGATTGTATCCAATATTTGGGAGAGAAAAGAATAATATAAAATAATATAAGTAAATTTGAGTTCCATTTAATTGTGGGAAATCAACACACACATGCATTCCACTCACATATATAATAATCATAAAATAAAATTTAAGAAAGAATTCAAGAACACCTAACCTCCCATTAGACAATCCATAGGTAGTCCCTACATTATCAATGTTAAAATACTTTAATGGTTGAATGAAATAAGAGAATAGGAGAAAATAAAATATATATAATTAGGATGATAGAATAAGAAGAAGAAAAATGAATAAAAAAAATAAAAAAACAAGATAAATAGAGATGAAATAAATAGAAATAAATAAACTAAAAATAATTAATTGAAATATATAAAATATCTAGAATGAATGTTAAAAAAAGAGAAGAAAATAATAATATAACAATAATAATAATAAGGAAGGCATTCGTGTGGAAAACTCTTATTTAAAAAAATGCATGAATTAATTATAACAAAGAAACATAAAACAATTAAAGAAGTAATAAAACTAAAAATAAAGAAAAAATATAGTTTCAATTGATAAATCATGAGGCCTCACCATCCTGGGTGTGGGTCAAGATCGCATTCTCTTCATTTAAGCCCCTCCATTTATATAGGGGGATATGCATCCATGGTGGTGTCCCTAGTATCTGTGAGGATCCTCCTTCAAGAACACCACAAGGAAACTGTGTGACAAATTGAAAAAACATGATGATTTAGAGTGTTCAAAACATTCGGTGTGGACGTGTTCTAGTGGGGTAGCACTCAACTTACTTCATTGATGTATGGACCCTTTCATGGTGGTGGGGACGTGTTAGGTGTTATAGTGGTGAACGAGGTGAGACAGGGGCCACAAAGGCCTCTCCTTTATTTGGACATCATTTTGGCCTTAAAAATCATGAAATGGATTTATAGTGGTTGGTAAAGGGTCTATATGTGATCCATGGAATTCAAGTGCCTTGATAGTGGAAAAGTAACTTGAGATCGAGCTTCAGGGGAATCAAAAATGGAGATTTTGGTTGATTGCAGGGTAAGATGATGACTTTGAGTGGAGTAGGGTTGTTGAGTTTGGTGGAGGGATCTTTTGAGGGAGGGATGCACTAAAATGGGGTGGGATGATGTTGTTTTCAAATGATGAGTTGTACCCTCATTAAACCTTGTCCCACATTGAAAACTAGAACAATGTACATGAACTATTATAATGTAAGGTATGAAAAATAAATTTCAAACTCCTGCACTTGAGTGGGAGCCTGCACACACACACACAAACACATGGGCTGCACCTTAGATGTGTGAACTAAGCAGGCTATGTCCTATGCAATCATGGGCTCTCACTATCATCCTTACACTAAATGGTCCTAATACCCCCATACAACTAACCCATTTATGGATCGAGCTGGCTATCCAAGTGATGGATTTTACTGCTACACCATTATGGGATGACTATGTGGCTGAATCCCATTGGTTGAGGGCTGGCCAAAATTGGTCATTTATTTTACCTTAAATAATTTAACACATAGAAAATATTAAACATAAAAAACCATTCAAATTAAAAATACACATGATAATATCAACCCAAAATTCCATAAAATAATCTTTAATTAAATATAATTCTATAAAACATCAACCAAATTCATTCTAAAAATGTATTTTAAATTTCCCATTATTTATTAAAATATTTAAAAAGATTTAATTATTCACTGAAATAAATTTAAAATTATTAGAAAAATTTAAAAAATGTGCAAGAAATATGATTGTGTCAAAAACCCCTATATGTATACCATGATTTTCTCAATTACTAAATCTCAACATGGAATTTAGAGGGAACCAATTTTACCTTAATTTAAAATTCTAAATAAAAAAATGTGATAATTATCAATATAAAACAAAATTTTCATATATAACATAACAGATCAGTTCAATTTCACATTTATAAAATAAATTTTCAATTCAATCATTATACTTTTGATACTTTTAAAATTCTATAACATATTCTTTCATCCATTCATGCTTCATAATTAATTTTTTTTCAAACATTCAAACAATCACATTTCTCTCTATAGAAACTTTTCACTAATCAATTATGATAAAATTAAAATATATTTTTGATCATATCCTGATAACCTTCTTCTTATCCATAACCTTTTATAGAAACCAATTTGTCCTATTTAAAAATACAAAAAGGAACATTAAATCATGAGAAAATTGTAATAAATTTTCAAATTTCATTGAGGATTATGGTTTGGAATTGATGTTTTAAAAATTTTGTCTAAAGGAGAAGGTTTATATCTTAATGCCTAAATAATGATACTAAAATTGAAAGGGTAATGAAATTATCCCCTTAAAAGTATAAACTCCCATATTCATTGATAATGAAATTAATGGTAATGATAAAAATAAATCATCAAAATGAATTAGGAACCTTATTGAATTTTCAATAATTTTAATCCTTTATTGAATGTACTTTTTCATTATTTTATATTATTGAAAATAATTCATGGAATGAATATCACATCCCCCACCAAACCATATATGATAAAAATCATCATTTTAGTGATGGGGATTTTTGATTATTCTAATTCACAACTCATTCTAATTTTTATTTTCAATTTTCTATGAAGGTAAAAAAGTGAATGTACAATGTATTAAAAAAATAACCTTTATCTTTAAAAATATTTAGCACCCTCACACTATTTCTATAATTTTTTTATACATTCCTTAATAAATCCCTTCACCCTACTTTCCAACATTAATATATCAGGAAGATACTCATTGAAGGGCAAGAATTGGTAAAAAAAGATTGAAACATGTCTCATTATAAAGAAGGTAATTCATGGTCTCTATGAGATAATAAATAATTGATATAAAATTTGTATTAATGATAAGGAAATACCAAAAAAAATGAATAAATAATTTTAAATGTGTTATTGCATATTCAATAGAATTGAAAAGTTTCAATGTATGTTCTGGCAGGTGGAATGCCCCAATATCTGTCATGAAATATTCTCGTGATATAATAGGAATTAATTTGTCTAGAAATACTATTAGGAATAGATCAATTTATTTGGGAAAATCACTCTTGGCATGAATAATAATTACAAATAAATTCACATAATATTCAGAAATTCAAAATGTAAAAAATTTAGGAAAAATATTTCTTACAAGAAACAACTAATTAGTTAAATCATTCATCCCCATTTTAATATCCATGATTTAATCTAATCATTCAATTATCCATTTTTTGTATTCGATCTCATTATAATTGAAATATTAAACATGTAATCATAGGATTCATAATAAAATAATGTCTCTTATATATTTTATGTAAATAAAAAATTCAAGCATGGTTATGCAATTTCTTGTTCTAAAGTTCAAAACACGTTTTCAGAAAAAAAAAATATCGGGAGAATGGATATAAATATTGTAATAATAAAATCCTTGAACTCATGTAGTTCAATTTATATTTCTCTATTGTTTTAGGATCTACCTTGTGCCATCATGGACCTAAAAAATATTACCAATCATTAAAATACATGGGCCATCCAATTAAATCTAAAAAAAATTGTGAGTAGTGATGTATAGTAAACTAATTCAAATAATAAAAATGAAATCATATAAATAATGTAGTAATATCAATCATTGTATGATCCACAAATAATGGATGTGATTTTTAATACCTCCATAGGGATCCACCACAAATTATCCATAGTCTTATGATCGGTATTCATGGATTTGAACCACTATACGTAGATATTCCCATCTTGGAATACTTCATTCTATGTGAGGAATGATCAATGGATAGATTTTATCAAATCCACCCCATTCATGATTTGGTAAACATTCATATAGGGGGTAGGATGATGTATAGATCATCCCCCATTTTGGTTTCTACTTGTGTAACATCCTCTTTATTTCCTAGTGCCGACTCGATTTGGGAAGCATAGATTGAATGATCAAAGGTAAAGTAAGAAGGTATTTTTACATGAATAAAATTTAAATATGAATTATCAATGAGAAAATTATCCCATTCATGTTCAGAATATTGTGTATTTATTTCCTCAGGATCAACTACATAGACTTGTTCATGGGATTTATCAAATGAATTTTCATCCAAATTAGGGATCTCTATATGTTTTCCAAGTGGTTCATGTTCAATTTCATCATCTCTAATACTAGTAATGTATTCAAAAAAATAATGAAATTCAATTGAGTGGGAATTAATTCTAAATTTTGATAGAATATAATAAAATTAAAGAGTGTTTGGGATAATATCCGCTCTCTCAGTTACTTTAGTTTCAATCTATTCTTAATTGTTGATTACCTCTTGATGTTTTTTCTTATTTGATGGAAGAAGGTTGTTGATAAACTTTATCTTTTCTTAGAATTCTATCACATGAGTGGTTTATTTATGCATGGTTAAAAAAGTATTCAATCATTCTGGACCTTCATCTTTATATGTAAAAGGGATATCTAGTTGTACTTTATAATTGTTCTAGAAATTATCCATATTTTATAGATCTCCCACATGCATCTCTTTTGGAAAGTATTTATCACCCTGAATCCAATCTATATATTCATGTTCATATAAGATCTGGTTTATAAAATGGTTAGGATTTTGATGGTCAACAAGTTTGGGCTCAACTTCTTATAAATATTTAGTAAATGTGGGGAGCTCTAGTGGTACCAACCTATTATCTTCGAGTATATTCATGTCAATTTGAAGTTGATGGAAAATTATCATGAATCCTTTAGGTGAGAGGATGATCTCTATGTGATATTTCTTTAACATTTCTAGTAGCACAACAACATGAGTCCTTTATTTGAAGTCCTCCTTACTATATGTTTTTGTTTACATAAACCTCTGAGTGAATGTTCCATAAATAAATTAAATACACATTTGAAAATATAATGGGATTTTTTAGGTATTTAAGTAATAAAAACAATGTACAATGTGAAAAGAGAATAATTAAATAAACTACTGATTAACGCCCTGGGAACAACACTAGATTTGATGACATAACTATCAAAAGGTGTAGAAAAATTAAATATATAAATTATTTCATAATGCAGCACATATGATAACTAGGATCATCTCACTTGAAGAGAATCTCAGTTTTTTTACTTAATTAATCCAATTCAACAGAACTATTTATTTTTAATTGATTATATTATTTTTTAATTAAATAAAATATGAATTTACATTTTTTTTATTTCCTAAACAATCAAATTACATGCACAATGATTATTTTAACTAAACATTCATGAAATGTTAAATAGAATGTGATTATAAATAATGAAACTTGTCCTATGTTTTGTTTTTTATTCTATCATTATTCTCATTTATTTTTTTAGATCAAATTTTGATATTCAATTTATGAAATAGAATTGATGGATTACTATCATTTTATTAAATTTTTTGAAATGACTAATTCCTTTATAAGTATAATTTCAACCTTCACTTCTAATCAAGGTTAATGGAATATCTCAATTGGGATCACATCATATTCCAAGACCTAGCTCTATAGAATGACATTTCATCAACTGAATGGATAAAATCCATCAACTGAAGAGCATGTATCCAATATAAGGGAGGGAAATAATAAAATAAAAGAATAGAAGTATATTTATCTTGAATATCATGGGGGACAATAATCACACCCATACATTACACTCTCATCAACTAAAACCAAAAAATAAACAATAAGAATGTATTTGAGAACACCTACCCACTCTCAAGATGAGCCTCAAGTCAGTACTTAATCTTATAGGGTAAGATATTAAAATGGTGTATAGAAAGAAGAGAAGAATAAAAAATAGTATTCAAAGAATAATGATGTGAGAGGATGAATTAAACAAACACTTGATGTACAAAAACAAAAAAAATATATAAATATGAGATAATAAAAAAAGAAATAAAATAAAAAAAAATTATAGAAAATTTATATTTAAAATACATAGAAATTATTTCAACTTTTGATGAAATACGAGAAAAAGGAGAATAAAAATAAGAAGATGATGAAGATGAAGAATAATGGGATTTGGGTGGATTACAATCATTAAAAACAAAATGAATGAATTAATTATAATAAAGAAAAATAAATCATTTAATGAATAAATAAAACTAAAACAAAATAGAAAATCAAATTCATCTTAGACCTGGATAGAATGTGGCGACTGCTCCCAGGGTGTGGGTCGAACTCTGGTTATCAATAGTCAGACCATCTATTTATAGAGGGGGATAAGGATCCTTGGAAGTGTCTCCCATATTCATGGGAATATTCTTTTAAAATAATCTCAAGAGACCTAGGTGATTAAATGGAGAAACCTAAATATTTAGGGAGTTCAAAACATTCAATGTGGTTCGTCCCCATTAGGGAAGAACTCGACTTCCTTTATCCATGAATGGGCCTATTCATGGTGGTTGGGATATAGAAGGTATGATTACAGTGAATGGGTTATGATAGTGGAGGAAGTGGCATATCTTTTATCTGGCCTTGATAGTGGCTTGGGGAAAACTTGAAATGAATTCATTGTGGTTGGAATATGGTCTAATGTGTATCCACGGAAATTGGGAGTTTTGGTAGTGGATAATGAAATCAAGACTGGTCTTCAATGATTTTGATAATGGAGATAATTGGTGATTTCATGGGTGGATGGAAACTTCAAATGGAAGTGGTTGATAGAGTTGAGTGGAGAGATCTTTCCAAATTTAGGGCAAACTAAAATTGAGTGGGGAATTTCAGTTTTTATAATGATGAATAGTAACAACATTACACCTTGTCTCACATTGGAAACCTGAACATGATTCATGCCTGTCAATAATGTATAGTGTGAAATATTTTTATCAAATTCCTACATTGTGGTTGGAACCCAGATAGACATGGACAAAAATATGGTCCACACCTCACATGTGAGGCCTTAGTAGGATATATCCTAATTAATAAACCCACTGGAAGTCATAGTGGACCATGCACTATATAAGAATGAAACCCCACATGCACCTCCCTCATAGAGAGATTGATCTGGTTCTCCTCGTGATGGATCGGCTAGCTGGCCTCTTATGGCATGACTATGCAGATGACAACAAGTGGTTAAGTGATAGCCAACATTGGCCCATTCTTTTACATGAAAGTAATTAAACACTTAAAAAATATGAACATACCAAACAATTGAAATTCGAAATATACACGATAATGTCAACCAAAAAATTCAATTAGATATTATTTAATTAAATAATCAAATACAAACCAGCTTCTAAATTCATATTTAAAATATTATTTAAAATTTACTACAATTTATTAAATAAAATTAAAAACATGGATATATTCCATGAAAAACATTGAAAACCAATACTATATGTTTTGAAAATTTTCATGAAATATGAGTGTTTCCCCATCAATTTTTAATTCTTTAGATAAAATATATGTCCTCTAGATGTATTCCTAATAATATTGATAAATTCATAGAATGTGATAAGGAATTCTTAAAATATTCACTTTCTAAAAAGTCCATACCGATTTGTTAAATCAACATTCCATAAATAGCTTCAATTCTATTATAGAAGATCAATCTAATGATTTTGAAAATTTTATTCCCAAAATTAATAAGATTGAATATGAAATTCTTGAATTCATGATCAAATATATGAATTAGTGTTAAAAATTGAGATTTAATGCCTCTAAGAAGGTATGCCTAAGTAAAAAAATTTCTATCCAACTTCTCAGCATCATGGTGAAAAATATACCTGAATTCCTAGAAAAATAATTCAAGAAAATATCAGTTCATAAGGAACTTCCTGAATATAGTTGTAAAACCATATCATTAATATTTAATCCATTAGTAATTCTATACAAAAAGATATTGTCTTCATTATTAATGATGTTCATTGGGATTATGGAAACCACTAAGTGGGAGAGGGGGTGAATTAATGGTAATCTTTTATAATTTTTAAAAATATGAAATTAATCATGGTAACTTTTTAGAGTATTATATTTATCATAATTTTATTACAATCTTAGAATCATGAAAATAAAGGAATGTAAGGTCAGGAACACAATATTTAGAAGTATCAAACTCTGTATGAGAAACTACATCCATTCCATGGTGACTCCCGTTAGTCCACGAAAATTAACTATTTGTAAAATGTGAATAAAACATGATCTAAATCCAATTAGACTCCATCGATCACTTTATTGGAATGATTTTACTAACAACCATTATTATACAAAATTTTATCATACAAAACTATTCTAACAAATGTAGTGAATCTTTTGAAAACTTCTCCCAACAACGTAATATTGAATAGCCCGCCCAATATTCTCTATCTAGTAAATGTAAATTTTGTGCACCTACCTTTATCAATTAAATATATGTCTTGTGAGCCTCACTAAAATTTTAATACTTTTCTAACATGTGTTCTATCCGATTAACACCAACATTTTTCCTCAAACTCTTATTGAAAAATTAATCTTTTACTCTCTATCTTTTTTCTCTGAACAACTTCTCTATTAGAATCTAATATATTGAAACTATGACAATTACATTTGTATAACACAAATTTAACCCCTTCTGGAAACACAAACTCACAAAAAATAAAATATGCTTTATATTTTTTACATAGGTGAACAATACTGGTTTAGTTGTACTTTGAATCCACTTTATCTAAGTGCACATTAATTAGAAAAGATAGGAAACCAATTTCACATTCCTGCACATTAAATTTCAAAAATTGAGTATCATTCTTAATTGAAATTCACTAGATACTTCTCAACTATTTTATATAATTCATGGACAATATTAAAGTATCCCAAATTCTCCCATGACCATAACCTTATTAAAACAACCTTGACAATAGTGTTAAGGAATTATTACAATATTTATTATCTTTTCAAGATAAAAAAATAATTGAAACATAAATTTATATTATAATCATCATGTTTTGGGAATTTACAATGTTATGTGATTTTTCTTAGAAAAAATCATCCCGTGAATTGTTTTTCTGATGAAATTATTATAAATTCTTCATCCATCCCTATTTGTTCGATCACATTTTATTTTCTTATATTTGACTAGCACTATTCAAAAATTTCTTATATTTTTTGGAAATAAGATTTTTTTTTCCAATGGATGAAAATTTCTCAATCCATAATAATTTCCTCATCTCTCTAAATATTAAATTCGATGAAATTATGAATGTTTTCATCGAAACTATGAACATTTTATGATGATTGACTAAATTATTACCAATTATAAATCCTTTTATTACATATGAAATAAATCTCTATGTTTTCCTTCAACCATATATAGTTTTTCAAATGATATTCATCTCATCTATTCGATCACATTTTGTGATTTTTTTAAAATCATCAGTTAGAAACATAGACCAGGTCCATTTTTTTAAAAATCCCACAAATCACCCTACATACTGATTAATACAAATTTTACATAGTATCATGACATATATATAATGTTTTTTAACTTGACCAAAAAACATATAATCATTTGATTAATGAAATATTTCCCTAACAACATTACGGAAAAAATTCTTATCGTTCTCAAGATTAATATAAGAATATTTCTTGGAAGAAATAATATGAAATCTTATTCACCTATTTTACCAAAATTTTATCAACAAAATGTATGTTTTCAAAAAATAAAAAATATATTATGAAAAAAATAATAAAGGATATTTAGTCTACCCCATTTTATTTTTTGGAAACATTATAAATTCTAACACTTTTATAAACTCATAAAAATTTCACATATCATTTTTCAAAATATTCATCAAATAATAACCTTTCTCATTAAAAATGACCAAATAGAACACTACTAGATAAATCAATCTTTTTGAATGAGTTACATCCCTTAGTGATAAGAATTTTTTTCTCATGGTAATATATATATTCCCTCAAATTTGTCTTCTAAAAAATATTTATTTCTATCCCCCAAATTATGATTACAACAACTTCAAATTCATTTTATAATGAGTTGTAATTCTTCATTAAATGTTATACAAACTCTATTCCATTGAAAAAATAATTAAAAGAATATTTTGGGAATAGATTAATAATTTTAGGAAGTATTTTGTAGAGGATGAACCTGATGTCACTTCATCTGTTTGTCAAATATTTCCCTTGGTATAGATTGGGTGAAAATATTATATATTTGGTAATTTTATGAAATATAATCCAGCATAACTTGTCCACCAGTGACTTTGACTTTTACAAAATGGCACTTAATATTATTGGGAATTAGTTTTGAATTTTATAAAGGATGTTTTAATTATAAATGGAATTATGATGATAACAATGTATCTTTAATGGTTTTCTTACTTTAGCTGTCAAATATCTCAGTGAAAATTTATTCCATGTCATTTTTGAAAAATCTTGGGTTGAAGCAAAATAATATTTTTCCACTATGATTAATGTAACTAAACATTGTTTCATATTATTCCATCTCACACAACATCATTCAAGAAAAAATTACTTCATGATCTTAATTTTATTTCTCTAAAATATCTATCCAATTTAGTATCAGTATACATATGAAGTCTCATGTTTCCACTTATGATATACAATAGCACATAAGAAGATGTCCTATTAAGTCACAAAAGAATTATTTTAGATTCCAAAATTTGTTATTACATATGATCACATAGATATATTTCACATAAGTTTACAACATAAATAATTTATAGCTTTGAATATGTAATATATAACCAGTTTCATATAACTTTTAAAAATTATTTTTTATTAAAATTTTTTCTAGATTTGTCTTCAATCAAATTTACTCTTATAGAAATTGGTGAAGAAACTTATTTGCAATATTCTATTCCAAAAATTTGTAATAATTCATTATAGTAATTATATTGATAAATGAATATGTATCTACTCATTTTATAATCTTATAAACCCATGAAGAATGTTAATTTTTTGAGCATCGAGATATCAAGATTCTTCTTTATTTCCTTATCATACTCTTCATACAATTTATACTATTCTCAGAAAAATAATATATAATAAATAGTAATAAAGAAAATCAGGGTACCTGTGCTCATTTCCTTCACTTATAAGTTGATATCAATTTTTTAATTATAAAAATTCAACTACTTAAAGAAATTGTCATGTTTTTATTACCACACCTCTAGAGATTATTTAAATCCATACAAATTATAATTTATCTGAGACACCATGGTCCCATCATTGTTATATAAAAATCCATCTGTTTTATCAATTAAAACTTCTTTTTTAAATTTCCCCATGTAAGAAATACTACTTAACATTCATATAAAATAAATTATAAATTCAATGTATAGAAACTTCTATGAACATTAATATAGTTTCAAATCTCTCAATAAGGTAAAAAGTTTCTTCAAAATAAAAATCTTCTTCTTATGGGTAACCTTTGTAAAAAAGTCGATATTTTTTTCCTAATATTTCTATAAGTTCCTTACGATTAATTTTGATAATCCAATTTTTTAATATAATATTATTTCCTGATGGTCATGGAACAAGTTACCATAAGTCATTTTTTTCAATCTGATCTAAATCTTCATTCATTTAAATAACAAAATCTATATATTCAACTACATCTAAATCTAATTGTGGTTCCCCATATGAGATAAGCAAGTTTGGATTATATGACCTTTACTTCCTTTTGTTATAAACTAGATCTTTATGATTTCTAATGACGTTATCTATTTCAAATTGTTTTTGTAAAGTTCAAAACATTAAATATTTTCTCCCAAACAAACTTTATTCATCACATGATTCATTTGATCTTTCATGCTCACTTACTGGGACACATTCACCTTCCTCTTTATTATCTTTATTGTAATACGTAATTAATTTTCTTGTAATGTATTTTAAAAAATATAGAATAAAATATTTTAAGTGGAATTTTCAAAATCGTTCACATCATAAGAGTCCAACAACTTTTTTTAAAATTTATTCCAATATTTTTAACTTCTCCATTTAGATGAATATACCATGAAAATTCATTAATTATATTTTTCATCAATAATTAAAATATCTTGAATTTTTTATTTTTAGAAAGAACAGAATCCCAAAAACATTAGAATAATTCACTACATGTTTTCAAAATGCATTTTATAGGAATCCATGTTATCTTCTGGCCATAATAGACATATGTTTTTTACATGAACAACATCACTAAGATCATATCTCTATAAAATCATAGAATATTTGTAATCACCAAAATTAATTCTTCTTATTTCCTATAATTGTCTATTTTTCCACTCTGTAAATCTATTTTGTTAAGAATTTTATGGAGTACTATATTGATTATTGATTCCCTATTTCATGAGATATGATTCGTAAGAATTGGTTTCATCCTCCTTTCTATTATCTATTACCATATTCAATATATAAAATGGCATTTCTATCTCAAAAACACTTTTGATATATCAGAATTTATCTGTAGCCTTTTATTTATGTTTCCTAAATATGATGTTGTTCATTTGGGTGAATTCATCAATGAATGTAATAAAGTTTAAATCACCTTTAACTGACTTATGCCTCATAGGGCGCTAAATTTTACAGTGAATAAGATCGAGCGGTTTTGGTGTGTTGGATTTTAATATTCTTATTTATTTTACCACCCACATTCCCATTCATACATGTTATGAAAACTGCATCATGTATCCTACTCAATTTTGGAATGATTATTTAAACATCAACTTTTGAATCATTTTTTAATATTTTATGGAAAAGATACCAAAGAATTTTATTCCATTACATATTTTCATCCTCAAAACTTACATAACATTGACTACCAAGATCTGTAATCTAAAATATGTTTCCACTAGTTCTTTATCCAATTAAAATATTTTTTCCATATTTCATAAGATTAATAATAAATGAATATTTCATTTAGATGACTTCCTTACCATCATCACACTATTGGATAAAACACAATAGTTGTATTTAATCACATAAACTAATATATCTTCTTTTAATTTTAGTATTTAGGATTTAATATCATCTCTTCCAATTCCTATGATTTTTATTTAAATATCATTTGAAAAAGTAACTTATCCTCATTAATTTTTTCAACATCATTCAAGATATTTACATTAGATATCATGTTTAATGAACAACCAAGTCAAATAATCCATGATTTATTCTACAAAATATCTATTAGATCCACCTCCACAACAATGTCCCTTCCCTCTACTTTTATTTTCATCTATATATTAATAAATTTTCACTTTTTTATTTTTATTTAACTCCCAAGAAATTTATTCCAACTTATAAGGAGATATATGTTTGTGAGAAAAAAACTATAATATTGTGCCCATATAAAACACAACACCAAAAATTTCAACAAATTCTCAATATTCTGTAGATAAATTTTTTTTACCTATATTCTCTTTATGAATGTTCAAAATATATTTCAATTTAAGAGTCTTATTGATGTGTGAAATATTTCTTATGAATATTATTTTAAACCTTCATTGATGTGTAAGATTTTCTACATCCTTTATCATCCCCAATTTTTACAAAAAAAATTCTAACACTTGCACGGTTAGAATAATCAGATGAAATTTTATGTTTATATTGTAATGATGCCACTCGAGTCATAGAAAGTGTTTTATTAGTATATTGAATTGTTTCTATTTTTACCTGTAATGAAAGTATTAAATTATCAAGAAAATTTTTCATGGTACTGTAAATATCTATAAATATTGACTGAGTTTTAAAAACATTATCTTCCTTATAATATAGTTTCTTAAAACATTATTCCACTATATTTAATTGTTCAGATACTTTCAGATTATGGTTTTGATCTCCTAAATATACTTAACTTCTTATTTAACGAAATAATTCCTTCCTTCATTATTCATTTCACTATAACACTTCAAAATTCATCTATTTCTTGAGATTTTTATTTTGATGATGACATGAAACAAGTTATGATCTCAGCTAAAAATCAATGTAGGTTTATTCACCTTTTTCTTCTTATTTATTATTCGAAGTATATTCTTTTTTATCAAAATTAACAAAGAAATTTCTAAAAAAATTCAAATCTTCATCTTTTGATGAACTCTTATTAGTTTGGGAATACTCTTCATTTTTACTCAACAAACTTATTATGGTTTATAGGTGAAAATTTTCTTACATAGGGTATATTTATCTCCTTATTTGGAAGAATTACCCCATTTTATCCACTGGGATTTTT
Organism: Viscum album; assembly: GCA_963277665.1. Lineage (NCBI taxonomy): Eukaryota > Viridiplantae > Streptophyta > Magnoliopsida > Santalales > Viscaceae > Viscum > Viscum album. Next base: position 833,440,051 of record OY728142.1, on the reverse strand, counting down.
ATTCATAATTAAATACATATTATCTATCATTCATCTCATACCATTTAATAGAAACATGGATAATTAATCCCCACTTCGAATATTATAGTGGAGGTTTTCTAGTATATTTTCATCAACCTCTTCGATAATATTTTGATATAAGATAAGAGATTTTTTCATTCATTTCATCATATTCATTTCCTTCTGAATTAATATTGTTAACAATTTTATAATAAATATCTTGGATTTTTAGATTTCTCATAGCTTCAAAATCCATTTCAACAATGATTTTATTTTTCAATTTTCTACCATTCCTCCTCTCATATTCAATAATAAAGTTATGATATTCATCAAAATATAATCATATTTACCTTATAAAGTAGATATTTTTGAGTCAAAAATTTCTAAGAAGTTTCTCATGACGTTATTTATAATTATATATTCTTCCAATACATTTCCAAATCCATTGATGTTGCAAACAACCTCATTAACTATAGCGAAGTATTCATCAATATTTTCTTCATATTCCTTTTTAATATCTTCAAACCTATTACCCTAGATTTTTATATTTTACATATTTACAATGGAATTTTCCACAAAGGTAATCTCTAGTCTGTTGCAAGATTCATTGGCTATTTTGAGACACATCAGGTTGATGAATTTTGTTTCAATAAAAGGCACCAGAATTTAATTTCAATATTTTCCATTGAACCACAATATTTCTCAATTGGTGAAAAGAAAATTGTAGGTCCATCAATAACCTCTAAGGTATGTAACATAAGATATGGTGTCATTATTTTTTCCATCCATTAATTATTTTTCGTTTTAATTTTGGAATACCACTAATGTTAATGATGTTGAGATTTTTTATGATAAGGATTTGATATGGTTACTTCCACTCGGATACCAATTAATGTTTATTGGGATCATGATAAAAACTGAGATGGGTGGGGGAGAATTAGTAGAGATCTTTTAAAATTTCCAAATATATTTAATTAACCCCAAACATGTTTGGCTTTTATTCTTATCAACTTTTGATAAGAATCTCACCAGTATAAAAATATTGGAATATAAATAAGGGAAAAAAAATTTTAAAATTTTTCATCAATATGAGGACCTAAATCCTTTACATATTGAATCCCGTCAATATAATAAAGTAAAATATTATTAACAAGTTAATAAAACATAAGAAAACACACACTAAACAAATTATATCTTTTAATAATAATTATTATAATGAATCTCATAAATTTAAAAAAGTTTTTGATACAAAACTAAGCTTGCATAAGTAGTCAAACATTGGAAAATGACTCCCAATAGCTTCATCTGGAATAGTCCATCCAATATTATCTATCCTATAAATTTATATCTAGTAAAATTTTATTAATTATGTGAATCTATATCTATTGAACCTCAAAAAAATTCACTACGTTTCTAACATTCATTTTTTCCAATTAACAAAAATGGTTCACCTAAAACTATGCTCAAAAACACTATCCATTAATCTTAGTTGTGTTTATCATAGTGTAGTCTCTATTGGATTCCTATTTACTGATTCTCTATCTGGTTATTTTGTTCAACCTGAAAGTAATATCAACTAGAAACTTAGTTTGACAGAAAATCTACAATGTTTTAGATTTTTTCATTGTTGAACAGTTTTGGTTTGGTTGAATATTGTATACCATTTGTATAGGTGTGATGAAAGCGGAAATGATGAAAATATACATTCACTTTCACACTCACTTAAATTTAAAAACTAAATATCTCACTTAATTTAAATTTATTATATGCTTCTATAATTTTATATAATATTCATTAACATTATTGAATATTCATTATTTCTCCAGTGACCATAATATTCATCAAACATCAGTAAATTATTTATTATGTAAATTCATTGATATGTATCATATTACCATGAAAAAAACCAATTGAAATGTATATTCCACTCAAAATCATTAGACTATTAGACTTTATAATGATATGTATATTTTATTAGAAAAACATTGTTCAAGGATTTGTTTGTCTGATGAATTCATTGTAACTAATTCATCTGACCCTATTTTTTTGATCAATTTTATTTAACATCTCCATAATTGGTTAAATTCAAACATATCCAATGTATATTTGAAAAAATATATATCTATCTGATGAATCAATATTTCTTTATCTACTCACTTTGTCTTATCTCTAAAAAATGTTCATTCTGTGACATCGTGAATGTTTGTCCGTAGTCTATTTGGAAGCTACGAGCCTTTGAAAATGATGAACTACATTGTTATAAATTATAAATACATAGGTTACATGGAAGGTATCTATATTAAAATGTTGGATTTGTCATTTTTAAATATCCCCTATTTAATTATTTCTTTTTTTTCAAAACCACACAAACTCAGAAACAAACCACTTCTTTCTGTTCACCTAATCAGTTTTCTATATGATCTAAATATTATATATCTAGTGATATATAATAAAAAATTATTATAATATGTTCTTATGGAAACTAATTCCTAGTCCATCTAGTTACAAAGTCTATAACTGTCTCCTGTTAATGATTAATATAATTTTCATCTTGGATCATGAATTCTTTATGATGGTTATGATATTCAAAGAACACCATAGAATTTTCCAACTATATGAATGTTTTCCTAAAAATGTTAATAAAGAAGATTATTATCCACCTATATCTAAACATACGAAAATTTATTTAAAAAAACAATCAACTATTTATCAACTACTAAAAAACATTCTAAAAAATTATTTTTCAAGAAATGCCTAATTGGTTATGAAAAACATCACCAATGATCATTAGTTTACTAGATTATAAATAATTATTTCTTTAAGTTAAATTTCAGGCTATTAAAATTCAATGAATATAGTTTTAAAGTATTGAAAAATTTGAGTTATGATAGTTTTTATCTATGATTAGATCATATCCTAGGTGTTATGTTAACATAGGTGTATGCAAATCCTCTTAGCACATTAAAGGGAGTTCAATAATGATGAACTTTTCAGAATATTTAATATCGCTAGCCTTAATGTTTTATTTTTGAATATAATCATTCATCTTAAGAAATTTATTGATCTTATTATCAATTTATATCTCATCACTACAGTCAATGTTATCAAAGTAATTATTAGCCTGTCTAATTTGATGTATAATAAGTCTATCTTCCATGGTGGTAATTTTAATATCAAATCCATAAAATAATCTTTTCTTGATGCATTAATCCAAACATAAAAAAATTTCAATATCAAGAAACATGAATAGAAATTCTTTACCATTAAAAACTATGTTCCCAACTCTCGCTACAATTCTATTACATTGTAAATTATTTTCCAAAGAACTACTAAAATGAAGAAATAGAGATTTTAAAATCTTTTTAACTAAATTATTTACTATAGTATGGCTGTTATATTTGATCTTTGGGAGAGTGACACCATCATAAAATCCCAATAATCAAGAGAATGAGCATTAATAAAGGCTTTGTCCATATTTATAAAGGATTTTATATAATGATATTTTATATACCCCCTATACCTAGACCCAACTACACTGAATTCCAAAAAGTTATTACATTAAATTAAATATTGAAACCCCTTATATAGAATATAGCTAAAACCATATCTCATTTTTTCATGGGATCCTAATATAAAATTTAATTTACCAATGTTAAACCATTAGTGAGAAATCATGGTGCTCTAGATAAAATATTTCTTTTACACAAAGGATTTATTATTTTTCTAATATGAAGTTGGATCATGTTGTTAATTCTTCAAATAGGTTTTTTGGTAATGTATTTAGTATATTTTAATCTTTATAGGCCCTGATGGATTCAAACAAATTTTTGATAACAAAGACACATATTGGATTAAAACCTGACAAATTGGTCAATGATTCATTGAATCCTTATGTAGACTTTGAGTGGGAATAAGGCACTGGGTGTGGTGCATGCCACAATTATTATGATTTTCATGGTTTCCATTTATGATTCTACCTCTACTCCCAAGAGAATCATATGTAATTTATATTTGGGCCTCATAGAAGGGAATCCTAAAATATTTTTGGATGGTATCATGGAATGCCAACACTCCATCACTATCTAGATCACATTATTGCATGCAAATAATCACTGAATATTGACGATATTATGAACCACATAATCTATATTTGGTGGATTGACTATTGGATGATGTCCACTCTAGGTAAGGGAATTCCACGTTGTTTTCCCCAATAGTGAATTAAAATTTAATGCGTGGGATTTTGGTTTAGTTATGAAAAATTCAGGAGTTTTAATAATACAAGAATGAGATACCTTATTTTGTTTGGACTATTTTAATAACATAGTTACTCAGGAATGGATATGAATTTATTGATTGAAATGGTTTTTCTAGAGCCCATATATACTATAAGATATTTTATATCCACTAGAATTACCATTAAGATCTATGAGGAAGCTAATTATTATAATTATTGATGATTTATAGGGATTTTGTAGAGGTTAAACTTTAATCTATTCCTATTGAAAATGTGTGTTTTGAAATAGATGAGTTTCGGATTGAACGTATTGTGTAATTTTTGTGGATTCCAAAATTCTATAATATTTTTGGTTTCATTGGACATTTAGATGAAAGATTATAGAATAACATGATCTAAAAAACTACAATAATGTTGTGAATTATGTTGAGAATTATAAATTCTTACTACCTACTCATAAGGAAAATATTGTGTTGTTATACCTTCCCTAATTCATATAAAAGATATGGAACCAAAGCTTCCATATGTTTATCCATTAACATAGAATCATTCCAATATGGGTATGGAAATGTTGTGGGTCCATATCTTAAGGATTTTCAGTAAAGAAAGGTACAAGAGGTTGTTTTTCCTCTAAATTCACTGGAATTGGGGATCATGGATTTTTCTATCATCATGATGTGAGAGTACATACTTGTGTGTATACTGATAAATACCCAATTAAAGTTATTGGGAATTGAATAAAGCCTTAGTGATGGAGAAACACTCCAATTATGTAGAATTAAATTAATTCATATAAGTAAATTGATTAAGATTGATATTCTTCTTCAAAAATCTGAATTTCAATAATGGATTAGCTTGGATGTAGTCTACTAGAGATATTATTGTTGTCACTAAATTTCTAGACTAGGTATATCTATAGGTTGTTAGAGATGATAACTTTTTTGGGATGTATTCTTAGGCTTCCATTTAGGAGGGAAATGAGAAATTTTTCACCTATGATATTGATGATGAGATTGATTTTTATTATTCAATTTGTGATTAAATAAAAAATTTGAATAATAATAAGGGAAATGAAGTATTACCAGTGGTATAGTTAAAGAAAGAAAAAAATGATTTACTGAGGTGATCTCACAAAGATTCATCATTCAATTAAAATGCCATAATCATGTTTTCTATCTATATGAATTATCCGATAACACACATGGTTATGTTTCATCCCTTGGAATAATAGAATTAATGGTTGTTATTGTTTCCAATGGTGACCCACATAAAGTATACACAACTTTTCCTGGAAGCTACCTCGTGATCCTAAAATAATCTATTGTTAAAGAGTATTGGAGGAAGTATTTTAACTGTGCTTTAAATCCAACCAAATAAGATTCATTAATTTTAGAACATATCAATCATACATTTGATTCGGGTCAATATATATAAAATGCGAATCTTAAGAGAGGAAACACGAGAATATAATGTAGTTACTACTACCCATAAGGACCAACTAGAATCTATTTGTTTCACAAATAGTTTATTAATCCTACTAATTTTCTAGTACCAAGGAGATAATATAAAATCTCCATCTTTAAGTTAATGTAAAACTATCTATAATCTCTTGTTAAATTATATAATTACATTGGTTGTAACTTCTTATTAAATAAAAAAATATGGAAATTTAGAAGTGAAATCTTTATGGGATAGAATTTACAATACTACCCAAGCTAATAATACCCCTGAGGATAATGAAATGGGAGATGATAGTACACATAAAGGAAAAAAACAAAAGTATAAAGGTTGGTGCCCCCAAATTTTTTATCTATACCTGACTCCATTAATAGTACCGTGTTTGATAGGATTTACCATCATATACTTCATAGCACTAATGTTGAAAATCAGATGATATCATCTTCTATCATGTCATATTTACAAACTCATGTTGTTAATAAGTCTCCACAATCAGTGTGTGATCCCTATCCACTATATAAAGGTTGTGTAGATCCTATAAAAACCTTATCACATATTTATATTTTGGTTTTCCTTAGTAATGCGACATCATCTGTGTAACATCCTGAAATCATCTTTCTAGTATGACCCTTAGTTTTCTTTTTCCTTCTTTTTTCTCTCACTGGTTTCTGGTTATGCTTATTGAAGCTTGGTTTCATACAGTATTTTTGAGACATTGGAAGGGAAAAGGATATATTTTAATCCTTGTTGGAGAGGTTTTAAGATGGATGATAATTTTATCTCATGAATGGGAATGTCCCTATAGCTAGAAAATATATAAGAGGAACTTTGGATAGCCAGTGAGTACCACCTACCAGTCCATGTGAGGTTGGAAGTAGGGAGTTATTATAGGATCTCTATCAGTCAACTAGACATGGATTCCGGAGGGACTACATTCCATCCAGTGAGACTTCTATTAGCCAAATATTTCAATTGAGTTACACCAGATAGCCAATGGATTCCTGTGGCAAGAAATTGATGTCTATGGGGATAATAAATAATAGGATAATATCATGTTTTCATGTTGTTTAATCACTATTTTAAATATAGTTCTTCTCACTCAAAGTTGATTTTACTTGAAAAAACCTTTGAGTCTATCAAAATGTGAATTTGGATTTCACAAGCTTTATTCTTGATGGATCGAAGGTTTGTTTGTTCTCTAGTGTCTCTTCTGATATGTGTAATGTGTTTTGTGCATGAATTATACTTTTCTCAACAATGATAATTCTTTTAGGGTAGTAGGTTGTCATTCTGTTAGTGGACTCAAATATTGATTTCGTGAATAATGATCCTAGGATCATATATTGACCATTATAGCCACCAATTCTCCATTGGTAGTTCTTTTTTGGGTGGTAATTTATCTTTTATTAGGTATGTTTTTCTATATAATAGTTTTAACTCATGAATTTCTTGATGATCTTGTAAATTATTTTGGTCGGTTATATGAAATTGATGGATTTGATATCAATGAATAATTTTTTTTATGAAAATTCATACTGGGGGGAAAGAATGGGGGTATTAAAGTGGATTTTCATTAAAAATAGTTTACAAACAATATGTTAATGATTAACTACCTCAAAGATTATTTTTTTACTCTAAAATTAATTTTTCAGCATGCGAGCAGTGATTCTTTTCTACATTAATGATTTATAAATTATGAGAATGGTTTTTTTAAAACACATCAAACTGGGAACCATGGGTGTTTCAATTAATGGACATATGAAAAAATTTATATGTGTGGTCTCATTATGGATTATTTTTGTGATATTGATATATTTCGGTATAAAATCAATATTGGTAGGATTTGTGGTATGCCTGGATTAGTGTTCCATTTCATGTCTATGTAAATATTCTCAATGGCTAGAGCCCAATTGTTCTTGGATTTATGTGTGATGTTATTATTTCATGTTTTATTTATCACAAGTCTCAATATGATGTTATTTGTGGATAAATATATTTATTACCTGATACTATAATTTATATTTTATTATATTATAGGTTTCTTGTAAATATAAAACGCTATAAATAATACCAAAGGATTTGTTAAAAAAATATTATTATCTGAAATTTATTTGGGAAATAATTTTGTTTTAATGATAGAACCAATAGTTCCATGATGTTTTATATTATTTATATTCTATTGTGGTATTATACTATGATTAGTGCTCATAGCCTTCTTTATTTCAATTGGGTATTTGTGTACCTGATTTTGAAGGAATCGCACAAAGGGAAGAAATCTTTTAGTTTTCTAGATTAACCTCCTTATTGATGAATTTCATGTGACATGGGTGGGTGGTGATAGTTGGTCACATGGAGATATTGTTTTGATCCTATTTGTATTGTTTTTTAGATCATCCTTTTTGGCATGAATTTATATTCCACATGGTTGTGTTATCTAATATTATATGATTTTCTATGATTTTCACATCTTCCAGTTTTATATGATAACTATTTTTCAAGATCTTCTTTCTATAGTGAAACTTATGGAGGGCCACATCGGGTGTCGTGTAATTTCAACCTAGGTTGGTTCATTACAAAATGGTATCATATTCAATACCTAGTAAGAAGTGATGTTTCATTACCTGGGTTTGAGGTTTGGGGTCCAAAAAATATCTAGAGATAAAGAATAGATTTTACTACCCATTTTAACAAGGTGAACCATTTCTTTAAGAGCCTACATGATTAGAAGTCTGATATTATGAAATATTTTCCCAGATAATTTTCAGGATATGTGACCTCATTTGATGTTTCCTAGGGAATGTGAGAGAGAGGAAAACATAAACTAAAAGAACATATGTTGGATAATGGGGACAATCATTAGTATGATAAGTGACCCTAGTGGGAATATCCTATGGTGTTATAGGAAGAAAACCATGGTATCATAGGAGACCCATGGAGTCATATTTCCATGTTCATGGCCTAAGGATGTTGTGTCATAACCAATTTTTTTAAATACAAGTTCAATGTCTGTGGTAAACAGGAGCCAATAACATAAAAATTAGGGTCGTAAGAGTAGTAGGGGGCTAGGCCAGGTCACTTGACTAAACATGATTTATCATGGAAGGCCTAGTATTTTACTCAATGTTGAGCATGATTTTTGAGATTATTTAAATAATCATAACATAGTGTTTATTTCGATGAACATATTTATTCTTAATGTTTCAGTATCTCATGTATTGAATCATTTCTTGCTTTAAATTCTAGTATTTTAAAGGCTTTAATTTGGAGTCATAAAGGATATTTTTTAATTCATAATTTTCTCTTAAAAAAATTAATTGTTTTATTATTTTTTCACTCAAAATTCCATCTAATAAGACCTCCTCTATATCCTAGAGTGAATTCTACGAGAAAAAATTAGTAGGTGAATCCTTTGGGGTTAAACGCTATATCACAGATTGAACTTTACCAAGAATAATCCACATATCTTCTATGGGGAAAAGGGATCCATGAATTTGAAGAGTGTCTCAAGAAGACCAAGAGGATCACCCATTTTTTTAAAATATAGAGGAATATATGTCATATTTTTCCACATAAATTCTTGAAGGATAGAGAAAAAAATGGTGGGACTCCACTATATTAGCTATTTCTGGTTTGTAACTTACCTAGAATTATTCATGAAGGTTTTAAAAAAAGAGGTTTACCCTGAAATGTTGTGATGAGAAAAGAATAAGGAATTTCTTACCATAGAGAATGGGGAGCATATTTTTATGGAGTATTCAAATGGATTAACTGAGTAAGTCCACTTATCACCCAATATTACTTCTAATGACAACCATAAAGCTATTAGGGTTAGGATGGTTCTGAGGGATAATATTCAATTTATGAAAAGTCTCTTTGGTACATTAACCTTTACTGAGGTGGTTGATAAAGTATCTATGACCATGAAAAATATAGTGAAGAAGACATGTATATCTGGAGCTTCATTCTCATTATGTGGTAGCCATAGTGTATCATATAAAAACAATTAAGCATAAGGGTTATCGACATACATTCGGACTAGTTTCTGAAGCTTTTTTGAGAAACTATTAAGTTTTTGTTATAAGTGTCGGAGGCCTGGTTATACCAATCCATACCGTATGGAAGCACTCAAGACATGTTATTGTTTTGGAAAATCCTGTTATCTTAATCATTTTTATGTAAGGATATCGCAAATATGTAGATATATATCAACCCTTAAAAAGGATCCTTGGTTTGATTTGACACATTAATGGGTTTTGGATCTCAATCCCATGAGAAAGAGGATTTATATGAAATAAAAAATATAAAAAGGATATGGTAATGATTTTCTTTATATAGTAAAATATACACTAGAATGATATGAAATAGGGAAAATACTATTAGATATGTGGTGTTATTTCTTCCTATACGATTATATAATTTTTTGATATAGGTGTAACTAACGCTTTTGTATCATATATATAAACTTCCATGTTGGTATTTTGCATGAAGATTACATCATTTACGTTCTATGTTTCCATTCCATTTGGAAAGATGTCATAACAATTTTTTAAATGCCCCCCATGTTTGGTAAAAATTTTATACAACGACCTAGTGCATGATTTCATATATTTTGATATTGATATAATTTAATGTATTATTGGAATGGATTGGACAATTAATGTCTTTTATGGTGAGTGGTATTATATATTTCAGAGAGTGGGGATTATTGTTCCTTATACAAGAACTATATCATACAAGTTGTTAGAGAAATTTATTAATATCATTGATTCTCTTTTAAGCTGTATGCTTCCTATATTGGTGGTTCCCTAACCTCAAGGTCTTCTTTATAAACTTTTTTGGGTTACTGCTTCAAAGAGATGTATGTTTCACTATTAACATTCACTCTCATATGATCCCCATTTCAATTCCATCATATCATAAGTAATATGCTAAGTTAACAGAATTTAAATTATATCTTACAAACATTTAGGATAAAGGAAATATTCATCTCAATGTGTTAACTTAGGCTTCTCTTATTCACTTTATAAATAATGTATATATACGGTTTAGAATGTGTGTTGATTAAAAAAATCAAAATAAATGACCATTATGAAAAAATAGCATTTCCTATAATTGATGATTCATTTTATCAACTTAGGGGATACTTATGGTTTCCAATGATTGATATGTGATTGGGGAACCATCAGTTGAGATTTTGTGATGAGGATTTACATGAAACATTTTTTAGGTTCTGGTATAGTATTTTCGATTTCATGATTATGAAATTTGGTCTCACTAATTATCATGTGATGATTATGGTTTTAACAAACCAAATCATTCATTGTTCCTTAGACATTTCCATTATCATTTTTATGGATGATATTGTGGTGTGCAATAAGTTAGAGTAGGAACACAAGGATCATTTGGATACCATACATAATTTTTTTTAAAGAAACCCCCTTGTGAATAAAGTTTTATAAATGTGAATTTTCGATTAAAGAGGTGAAGTTTAATGGGAATTTTATATTTGATTGGGTAATGTTAGTGGACCTTGAAATGATTCAGCTTGTATATTTAATGGGAGCAACTGAAAAATGTGATTAATATTTTGGGATTCTTAGGATTATATGGTTATTATAAGATGTTTGTTCAAGAATTCTACCATATTGAATCAATGATATCATAATTATTACATAATGCTGTTAAGTATGAGTAGAATGGTAAATGTTGGAGATATTTTGAGGAACTGAATGTGATGTTGACATAATCTCAAGTTTTGATTAATTTGGAACTAGTTTTGGGCTATGATTTATTTTTTGACTCCTCAAGATTAATATGTGGTTTTTAATTGATTTAGGTAAAGTAGCTGATGACCTATATAACTCAAAAATTATTCTATCTTGAGAAAAATTATCCTACCCATGACACCAAGTTTATAGTTGTGAAGAACACTCTCAAAAAATAGTTCCACTATCTCTTTTGGGAGATTCTATGAATTATTCTGATCATAATCTTTAAAAGTATATTTTTACTCAGAGGGATCCAAAATAAGAAAAAATATTTTGGGTTCAATATCTTTAGTATTTTGACTTTTATATTTATCTTACACTTAGAAAAGTGAATGTGGCCATCAAAACAATGAGAATGAAATTACCAATTTCATCCATGAAAGAGTCAATATAAGAGTGGTATCTAATGTGTTTATTCACTAACATGATCATGATAGTGAAAGATACTGGTGAATAGGTGGTCTTAGAATCTATGAAGGATGAATCATTATTTTATGTTTGTATTCATATTGAACAGGTATCAGGAACTGATTGTAGGTTTTTTTTAGAAACAACCGTTATGGTGGGGAGGCTTTAGGTTAATATTCTCAATCTCATATTGGTTGTTTCTATTTGCATGGACGGTTGGTCATTCCTATATCTCTAAAAGTGGAGTTGATGGATAGTGTAAACTAGTATTGTAAGTCCATCCACCTTGGAACTACTAAGATTGATCATGATTTGAGATGATGTTATCTTCATTCAGGGATAAGGTGGTCGATTGTTGATTTTGTGTAATGATGTATTCCTTCTTAAAAGATTAAAGAGGAGAACTAGAGACTTGATTGTTTTTTGAACCTTTTCCAATCCTATTGTTGAAGTGCGATGAGACATCTACAGACTTCATCATAAATTTTCTATAGACTCCAAGTGGGAGGGATTATATTTGACGGATCATTGTTTATGTTTCAATCATAGATTATTTTATTCTTATTAATGTGATGAAGAATGGGTAAGTTACTAGGAACTTATATTTGTAATATATTTTGAAGAATCATTGACTTACTTATGAAAATTTTTTAAAAAAAGACCCATGATTTACATCTGGGATTTGGAATGTTTTTCATGAAGTTATAGATACCCAATTGATGACAAGAACAATATAAAAACCTTAGATAGATGGGAATACTAAGAATGTTATTCATATTCTTAAGGATAAGCTTTGGGTGTGTGCACTTGAATTTAGTGGTTCATGGTAAAAGAAAATTCCCATGGTTGAATTTACTTATAACACTAGATATCGTGATTTAATTAAAATCCTGTGTTTCCAAGCATTCTATAGGCCACAATGTAGATCTTCCATTACTATGTGAAGTTGGGATAGTGGTCTCTACTTTCCCGAGCCTTGTTCAGGAGATAGAAGAAAATGAACAATTAATCTAAAAGTGGATAAAGATAGAGAAAATTCATCAAAAACACCATGTAGTCCATTTTATATTCTCTTATAAGGTTTAGGTTTGTGATTGATTAACTCTTATAATGTCACCTCTCTTGGGACATCATCCATTTGGTAAACTAGTTATGTTGGCTCCAAGTTTTGTTGGACCATTTGAGATTGTCGAACATCCTCGAATTTTTTTTATTGGATGGAATTTACATCTAAAATAATATTTATTCATTACATGTTTCATGTTTTCTATTTGGGGAGGTATATTCTAGACCCTTTCCATTTTATTAAAGGGAAATATGTTGATCGTGAGCCTAACACCACCATGTTTGAAAAAAAAATTGATATGTAATTAAAATATAAGGTATTGTGCAATAAAATAATTCCATTTTTCTGGTATTTCGGAAGTTTGGATTGATAAATTTGATATATGGGAGAAAGAATCATTGATTAGGATCTAATGACTTTCACTTTTTTGGATTTTATAATCATGATTTCTTTCTTGGAGAATAAAAAATTTATTTAGGGGAAAATTATAACATACCGACATTATATATCAGTTATCACCCTTGTTTTAATTTTTCATTCTTATTTATCTCGTTTCATTCTAGTTATTCTTGTTTAATATGGTATTTATCTACCTAGTTTGATCCTTTTTGGGGGTTGGCGGTGTGTTTTGATCGTTATTGGAGAATATGGTGATAGTTGAGAGGTTTATAATGGGAATGAGCATTTTTATATAGCAAGAAATGATATAGGTGTTCCACTATATCAATGGTTAGAGACACCATCCATCAATGGGGACTTTTAGTAGCACTAGACTTGTTATATGTGCCATTGAAAATCTAGTGAAATCCAGTGACAGTCATTGATGATGATAGGGATGAGAATCGACAAGGTCGTATCATATTTTCATTTTTTAATTTACATTTTACATCTAATTCTTCACCCTAAAATGTAATTCATGGCTACACATATTAAATCCTCTGAAGAAAATTTTTTGGCACTTCCAAACATGATTAGTCACTTATCGATGTGCTAGTTGATGTGCAAGATCACTTCCAGTAATTGTAATTTCTTTTGATCCTGAATTCTCTTTGCCTCTATCAATATCATTATATGAGTCTATTGGATCCTCAATTATTTGGTGGGTCAATAAATATACTTGATAAATTTTAATTCTATTATCCTTTCTCTATCACTCTATCCTCCTACTCTTCCTTAGTGGATCCCATGTAAGGTGATTATTGATTTGGATTAAGTTAGGTGTCTCTATAGAATCGTGTTAACCCTTGAATTACATTATGTTTTTATTATTTCCTTGGTTTGTTTATTGAAATTGATTTATTTTATCTCAATGAAGAATTATTTTATGAAATTTATATTTTGTGCCCGGAAAGAGGATTTTAAAGGTGGTGTTTATTAAAAAATAGTCCATGCATTTTATGAGTTCGATGAAATTCCATAAAGAGGATTTTTTAATTTAAATGGGTTTTGAAGCATGGAAGAAGTGATTATTTATTATGAGAATTATCTATAAATTTTGATCAGGGTTTATTTAAATGATATAAAAATATACAATCATCATTGAGTGTGGCACCGCTATGGGCTATTCTAGTGATATCAATACACAATAGAAGGACTAGATATCAAAAGGATTCATGATATTCCTTGATTATTGTTACTTCATATTTATGAATCAATATTATCATAGGATAGAATCTAATTGTGATTGGTTTTATTTATGATGGTATTATTTCATGTTTTATTGCTCAAATTATTCATTATGTTATTTTCCATTGATTAATCTATCTAATCCTTCACAACGTATTTTATGTATTTTTCATATTCCTGGTGTTTTTTAATATAAAATTACTTAAATAAAATGAAATGAAGTTTAAAAAAAATTATCCAACACTACTTTATAAAATGGGGGTTTAAAGCTATAAAAATGGTTTCATGGTGTAATACATTACATAGATTATCTAGTGGTATCCTAATAGGATTAGTTCTCACACCCTACACGTCTCCATGGAAATTTATTTTCATAATTTTTTAGGGAATTGGTAAAGGAAAGAAATTATATTGTTCTATTTATTTACATTTTTGTTGATGAATTCCTTACAATATTGGATCGTGGTGATCATTGGTCCTATGAAGACATTTTTTTGTTCATATCGAGATTACATTTTGTAGTTTGACATTTTCGGTGTAATTTTATATACCTTATGCTTGTGTTATCTTATCATATGTTTTATTCTATGGTGTTTATCAATTTCATTTATTCAGAAGACATGTTTTTTTGTATTTTTTTTATTCTTTACCTTGTGTTAGGCCACCTTGGGTGACCTTTCTTATCGACCGGGGTCGAATCATTAATAAATAATATCAATGTCGATACCCAGTCAAATGTGTGGAGGAACTACTTGGTTTTGAGGTTTGGGGTCCACTACAGGGATGTTGTGCTTTAAAGGGGGTTAGCATGTTACACCCATGGAATAGTGATACATAAAAGACTAAATTTGACTACCCATGTCAACAAGGTGAATATTTATTTTTAGGTGTCTACAATATTTGAACTCCATAGTTATGTGGGATTGTCCTTAAGTAGTGATAGGATAGGTGACCTCATGGGATGTTTTCAAAGGTGTATATGTCTCATGAAAAAGAACACTAAAATAACATGTGTTGGATTGTGGGGAAATTTATTATTCTACTATGTGAACCTGGTAGGTAATAAAATGTGGTTTAATGAGAATATAACCAAAGTATTGTAGGAGAACCATGGGGTCAGATGACCTGGTTAATGAAGTCGTGTCAGGAATATCAGGGGATGACATGCCACTGATTTCTCATGTTATTCCTAGGGATGATTTGGGAAAACATGATTCTCGATCAAATTGAAATATTGAGGGTGTTTCTGACCATAAATATTTCTCGATTCTTGAATCAATTATTAATCCTATGTTTGATAGGATTTACCTTGAGAGATGGGACAGTATTGTATTAGATATAGGAACATGATATCTTACATAGGTTGATTTCTAGAATTAGTTATGACAATATGACTTCAGAAGCATTTGGTGATCCACACACACTAATGAATGGCTATGTAGACTCTATAAAAGCCTATACAAAGGATAACCATGAGGCTATATATATACAATTTCCTTCCACTTCATCATTAGAATTGGTAAATAGGAATCAAAGGAGGCTATTCTAAATATTTGGGGATTGAACGGTACCCCTTGTGAGTATTCCATATTAACATATTTTTCATCCAAACAGGATATAACTAGGAATAAATACTATACTGATTATGAGGGCACATATATTGCTCTATAGGTGGAATCTATAGCGGATTTAGGTCAAAAGGAAGAGTCTTCAGATGATCAAAATATCTTTTAGAAAACTCTTAAATGGTGAAGAAAATGGAACCCTATAAGTTAGGGTGGTTCTCAAAGGGGGGGGGGTGGATGTCGACAATAAAGAATAAAAATTATTCCTCACATTTTGAGATGGTGAGAATGATAAATGTATTTATTTTCCATTATTTTAATTTTTTTTCTTTAATGGATAATTTTATGCCACTTTTTTAACTTTATTCTCCTTGTACTGGTGTGTGCACATGTGTTTTTCATAATTAATTATCTAGGGCCTTGGGTTTGGTTTTACTGATCCATGACCTATCCTATAATGAAATTTTTATTACCCAGTTTAAATTTTTTAATTATTATTAAATAATTACTATGAATTAATTATTATAAATAATTATTTACTGATTACTAATTATTAATTTTTATATTTATTTTTTAATTTGTTACTAAATATGAATTAGTTACTCATTTATTATTATTATAAATTAAATATTAATTCCTAATTATAATTAATTATTTATAAATTATTTTAAATACCCTAACCCTAGTAGATCTAAGTCAGAGGTTACATTATTTTATTGGAACTAGATACATGAAATCACATCCAAAAAGTTTGAATGGTAGTATAGTCATGAAAAAACTAGATATATAGTCAATTATTACATTAAATAAAATATTCAAAATATAGTATATTAATTGAGTACACTATTATTCCCTTTAGAAAATCCATGAATATTATTCATAATACACTTATTGGAATCATGAGAGAAAATAAACATAAGAAAGTGGTGAGATCTGATGGTTAGTAAGGGTATGCATACAACGTAATATTACATGACTAAATTGGTAATAAACAACAAGAAAATATAAATATCTAAAAACAAATTCCATTAAATTTATAACATAATCATGAAGAATAAACATACTAGAATAAATGATGATAAAATAATTCCATATAAACAGTAACATGATATTGAGCCTTATACCTGGATATAAGATATAATCAAACAATCACATGAAAATAAGATAAATAATATCATAAAATGGGAAATGAATAATTACATATATCATAAATATATCATCAATGAATCAAGATAATAAATCTTACATAAATTGGTAAGTTCTCAACCAATACCCAAACTTATTTTTCTCATGAGACCTACCAATCCATAGAGAGGATATAGCAGGCCCCCATCACATACTAAGTCCAATGTATTAATCATATAAAAGGGGTGAAACATAATACACATAATCAATATTATAGAAATTTCTATGCATACTATTAATAATTACCGCAACTAATAAGCATAATCCTAAACAATTCATAATAATATGGAAAGTGGAATAAAAATAGTACATCCCTGGAATATTTAATCAAAAAAACATGCTAGATGGAATCATAATTGAATAACCTTAGTAAATCATAAGAATAAATAAAGGATGTTGACATAGGCGAAGATTCATTAAGAAGATCATTCAGATATGATGTATGTAAATAACATTCTCACATTGAAATAACTTATTTTTAAAGGTACACAAATATGAATGGAAAAAATTCTCATTGAAAATAATGTTGTAAAATTATAATTTAAGAATCAACATAAATATTACTTCTGATGGTGAGAAAATCTGTTCATTCTATAAAAGATAAAAATATATTCCATTAACACTTGTAAGAAGGTTAAAAAACATCTCATTACAAAAATGGCAAGAAGATTTCTTTAAAACCATTTTGTAAACGATAAAATACTGGTAAAAATTTAATTTATAGATCATTAAATAAAAACAAAAATATTATTTAAATAATTTTAATAAATTTAGTGATATGGATGAAAAATATTCCCCAGTAGAGAGGTGAGCAAAAATAATCCCTAATAATGACGAGATTATGAAATAAACCTCTATCTCAGGTTTGACTTCATTCAAATGTGTTTGATATTAATATTTAATAAATATATATTTACTATAGATCACTTCAATAATAATAATCATTTGTATAATATGACATATGATATAATTATGATATTTTATCACAATTTTAATAACAATTCATTGTTTCAATCACTATTCTGGGTGATAACTGCTTTGTTTTTCATCTATGTTTTTGTTTTATAATTTTGGTCACTATATATTGATTATAGTTCATCATGTATATAATGTTAATAGAGATATGATTATCTTATATATTCGTTATATATTTATTTATATTAATCCTTCAAAGTTAAAGATATAAAATAGAATTATATTGTTCATAGAGATGGTAGTCCGTACATATGCCTGAAATATTTTTTCATTATCCAAAAAATGGAAAGAAATAACGTTAAATAATAATTTAAATTTTAATAATCATTATTATATAATATTTTTTCATTAACCAACCTAGAAGGGACCATGTTGTGACTACCCCAAGCCTACCTCTATAGGTGAGGGTCTCACGACCACTTCTAAAAGTCCTAAATAATATGGGAGGCATTTTCCTAAGTACTTATACTAAAATACACAACCATATAAATAATGAAGTGAAAAAGAGTAATTTTAAAAGATGAAATAACTAGAGAGTAAACTATGTGTGAAATAAAATCTAGTGAATGAAATATTATGACAATGTAAACTAAATGTAAAAGGGTGAAAAATACAATCCCATCCAAAAATATGTCACAATTAATAAAATTTGGAAAAGAAAACTACTGAGTGATCCTCAATCAAACTATTCATGATCTGACCACTGAAGGTGATCAAATTCACCATGTATTTCTAATATCCTCTATAATTGATGCTTACCTATCTATAATTAACATAAGACAAGACACATGTGAGAAAATCCCATATAGAGGTGAGTATATACATACCTAGTTGGACACAACAAAAGGCAGATGGGGAGAAGTAAGAGACATGATATGAATAGATTGTAAATAGATCAATGAAAAGAAATATGGTATCTTCATCCAACCATAAGTATCTCAACATGAAGTGTATGTATAGTACACATCATGTCTTTTCCACCAACAAAAAAGGAGTTACAAAATCCAAAAACGTGGATATATATTTATTCACAAGCCAAAGAAACAAAAACAAGAGAGAAGGGGATCTCTATCTCATAGCATAGTCCAGGAAAATACCATCCATCAGATCCAAAAGTGCATAAATGGAGCCAAAAAATCTTGAACATATGCATAGACGAAAAAAATAAAGTCAAGCCACACCTCACCACCGTGCTGCATAGCTTAGGGGAAACAACCTTTAGGTAGAGGACCCATGCACTCGTAAAACAAGAGGGTACCACTCTGACGATCAAGGATGGATTCCCAACCTAGATTGAGGGTTCTAAATTATTTCTTATGGACCCATGCCCTACCCAGTAGGAGGGTTCCACTGAAATTCTATAGAGGACCAAAGCCCATCCCAGACTGAGGGTTCCAATCTTGTAGTCGAGGGCCCATGCCTTGCCCAACAAAAGGGTTCCACTCTAGTCATCAAGGACCCATACCCTACTAAGTAGGAGGGTACCACTTATAATATATATTTAGAGGAACCATTACTAGCCTGGAAGGAGGGTTCCACACTATTAGTCGAGGACCCATGCCAATCCGGGCATAAGGGTGCCACTCTAGTCATTGGGGACCCATTCCATGCCCTGTAGAAGGGCCCCTTTGACAATTTACAGAGGACCCATGCCTAGCATTACTAGAGGGTTCCACTCTCATAGTTGAGGACCCATTGGGCAGTCTAGGAACCTATATCATGAGACTGAATTAAACATCCAACATGACATTAAAATTAATGTATCATAGTCTGGGTCAAGATTCTGCCGATTTTTTTTCAATCTGACACCGTATAAAGAAATTATGGCCGAACAAATATTTGATAAAAAATAATAGTAATTTTATATTATTATATTTTTTTCAAAAAGAGTTAAACAGAGAGGGATAAGCTCACTAACCACCCCCTCTCATGCGTAACACATTCCAGAGTGGCCTCCTCACACCATTTCACCATTAATTAATTATTTTATATTTTTATTATCACATCATTTCATTTAATATAAATAATAATAAAAAAAATAATATGAATCTCTCTAGAAATTATGCCCAGCGCGCGCCCTGAACCACCATGGGGCTTCTGATTTTTTTATCTCTCATTTAAATTAAATCAAATTTAATTTTTGTTAAATAATCCCGAATAATAATAATAATAATAATAATAATAATAATAATACTCACCGTCTTGACCATGTCTAATCACCTTATTGGGGATCCATATCTAGCCACCATCTCGTCCACACTGTGCAGCCTTTACTATGATGTCCCATACACTACCAATGCTTGGAACCAACTCCATCACACCTCCCTTTTTTACCACACATTTACATAGAAAATGGGGATCACCGATCCGATTCCAAACCACCTCTGAACACAAAACCCACACACATGGTACCATTTTAATCCATCTACAAAACACCATAATGTTTGTTTATCAATATATTCAAAAACGGGTGAGAAGCTTGTCATTCATGCTACTAAAACAACTCCGGGGGTACGATCACACTCGTACCAGCCTTAGAAAAGTAGAATCATGAACCTAAGGTCTACTGAGGAAGAATGCAATTCACTGTTGGGTAAAACCTCCAATAACAAAGGTGAACCATAAATGTCCAAGAATACATGGTTAATTGTTATAAAAATGGGTTGATAAAATGTAAAACAAGAAAATAATTATACCAGATAAATATAATCAATAATACTTGAGGCACCTGCAAAAACAAAATCACCGATCAAAATAATATTATTTATTCATGCTCATCCTTTTAATAAAAATATTTGAAGACCAAAATTGATGTATTTAACCTCAATTATGGATCGATTGTTGGTGAAGAATGCATAAATAAGTGATGAAAGTGATGATCCTAATGTGTACATAATTCATCTCATGATTATCCTCGATCTGATCATCATTCATCCCTCAATGTCGATCCACCAATGAATAACGATCTCCTACTCCTCTAAGATATTGAAAGAGTTATGCAGAATACCCTTAACAACAATACATTATAGGTTATTTATAGAGGATATTATTTATTTTTTAAATAAAACAAAAAAATTGTTTATTTATTTTAATTAGACGTATCGACCAATGCCTACCTCATATGAAAATCCAACAATGACCAATCATAGGCTATTCCAAGTGTAAACCTAACATTCTGGAATCAACTATGCTTTTCAGTTTCTGATCTGAGTCACTCTTTAGGAGTTAAACTATTTATTAAAAAATGAAACATGTTATCAAATATATTTAATATTTTTTAAAAATTAATTTAGGGCACACTGTGACCCTGAATCGCGTTCCATATTAGTGCTTGCCTCCAAAAATATTCTTAGGAATATTCCAAAGTCTTAAATGAAAAAATATTAATCTCTAAATTATTCACTTCTTCAAAGATTTTTATCCAATATATTAATAATATATGAAAAAAAGGTGGCTATACTAAGCTCAAATATCACTCTCCCACCCCCACGATGGTTTCTAATGACGCAAACAGACAGACACCAAAGAAAAACACTTTTCCATTAATGGTATTTCTCTACTAGTATTCAACATAGCCAACTACTTGAAAAAGGAAACTCCTCTCTCATGGCCCAACAAATCCATGTCAGTATCATATATTGATTCTTGCACATACCTTCTCGCTACAACATGTGGAGAACACCAAACACCCAATCTAACAACCAAGAGGTCAATTGTTCTATTATATCACTCAAAAACAATATATGGAAAACCTTTCCATTAGATTCTTATTCCATAAAAATACACTAGGTGGACCTCAATATCACACCACCTCAACCACTAGAGTTTCTATTTTTACTCCCATACATGTGAATATATATCCTGAAAATTGTATCTCAAAGTATAGAATTGACTCTACTAGAATTTTCTTAAAACTAGTACTCCTAGAGCTTGTCTTGCACCAACCTAATGTGCTTCATGTTCTCCAACTCTGATTCCAAGGACATGAGGGTACAAAGGCAGAAGACTTCCATGAACCAATCCAAGAAAGGATAAGAATTTTGATATTATGTATTGATAACTCTTGTTTGGAATTCAACAAACTATATGGTATCATCTAGAACACAAAAAAACCACATCAGATCTTGGAATCAATGCTTGGTACATCCACCCCACAAACCTAATGATGGTTATAATGCATCTTGATGTAAAACTATAAGAACCACTTAATCCAAAACCATAGGTAGGGATATTCAATTATTTTTGATGGTGGATACTCATCCTCACATCACTTAGTTCATTTTACTCTAATCCATACATTTCCGCATGCTCTCATAAACCTCTTAGGATAATTAAACTAGGATGCCTAGGGAAACACACAAGGTCATACGAAGCCCCATCTAGGTAGAATCCTATAAAAACACCTCAATCTATCATAGCTATATAGGGTCATACAATATGATATCATAGATATTGGGTCATCCCAAGTAGAATCAAATGAAAAAATGAACTCTTGATGGTGAGTTAAACCTGAAACGTCCTCGAGTAGGATTCATCATACTCCTCCACCATTTCTAGATACTGAAACCCCTTGGAATCCACTACTCTAAGGGTAATACTATCTAAATGATATTGAAGTGAATTTAACCTCCAATGAATTTGTTCATCCTATCGTAAATGGGTATCACTCCCCACCAAGGAAGAAAAACTCATCCCCAACCTGGAGGCACTTACATACGCATTGGTAGAAATAATCAGAGCATGGATATTAAATGAAAAATCCATACTAAGTAAAACATCATAGGGTCTCAGTTCCACAAAATTAGGATTTCATTTCTAGAACTCTCTTCTCATAGAGTCATGTCACACTATTTGAAGAAATGGGTGATAACTGATTGTCTTTACAGAAGCCTCCAAAACAAGGGATGAGAAAAAAGGAATCCATTGGTATCTCTAAGTCTCTAGTAGGGGATATTTCTACGAAAACATGGTTTATGACTCTATTCATTAGTTGTAACTAGATCAGTAGAGAAACATTTAATACCCCAAACCATACTCGAAGCCAATACACCAGAAGATCCTATGGCCTGAAGAAATCATCCACATTCCATCATTCCCAACTCAATCAAGGACCACTTCAACACTTTTTTATTTAATAAATACATCAAACACACATGTAAAAAGAACCCATCAACTACATCTCGATACTATCCTCTTTGGGTTTATACTAACTCACCCACATAGTTTTAAATCACAACTTAAGAATGTGTATTGGTTGTGGAAGTGACCCTCTTTATTTTATGTATAAGACCTTGTCGAACTTCACCTACATTGGGATATTTTGACACCCCATGTATCCAAGGAGATGTATATCCAATAGGACCACCATAAGGTGGGGTCCTATCGAAGAAGTACATTCGCACCACAGACTCACTCATTTCCTCCACCATTTGAGAAGGAAGTGTCAGGATCACCAAGAAACCTGGGCGATCTCTATCTCTAAAACCCAATATGTGCACTAAATCTTGGTGGATAATATATTGGTACCTATGGAGCCATAAAATTTTCAGCATATAGAACTGGTTCTAATGAAACCATTCAATCTATTAGGGTCCAAAAAAGTCAGAAATCCTAGACCACTACCATGATTCAAACATCTAATTCCCGATGGTCTACATCGTCATGGAACTTCATCATTCTCCATCCATGGAACTCAAAAAGTGAGCCAAGCCTATTCACATCCACATCCTTATATTCTTGTAATATATTTTTATGGAAAAGTGGGGGTGTTACTACAAACCCACCTAGAGAAAAGACCTCACATGATTATCCCTGATCTGAGGCCTGATCCCTCACCAGATCATCATCACAATCCTAAACTAGTATCATGTTTTCCCTTCTTCATAGAGACATCTCAAAAGTGATTAAGGTGTACCACAATAAATTGATCAAATATATATATATGGGGAGATGAATTAGGAAGGATAGTCTAATAATCAATCATATATTATGAATTTACCATTTTTTCTAGGTCCAATGTCATAGTATGCTGATTTGAAAAGCGGGTGCGTATTGTCATGATGTATGGATACATTTTCCACTGCACCAATAATGGGTTCTCATTATGAAAGCCACAATTGAGAAACATTGACACTATTTCCCTATATCCCAACCAAATACTTATATGGGGACTACTCCAAACACCTTCTCAATGATAGAACCACATATGATACCAATCTATCATGACCCAATCCAATTAGGCTCAACCTGAAACTACCCCAAGCCTACCTCCTTAGGCTGGGGTCACAAATCCATGGATGGTTCATCATTTCAACACTGTATGGAATATATATGTAGGATAATATATTACTTAATAATAATAATAATAATATGAGTAAATCTACTAACCTGTACCAGGAGCCCGAATTAAATATCCAACATTGGTCTTAAAATGGCCATCATAAAGTCAGGGTCATGTTGCAGTTGATGGTTCATCAATTTGGAACCATATGATGAAATTATTATAGAAACAAGATTTAATAATTGTAATAATAATCTTATAATATTATAATTTTAAAAAACCATTTTTAAGGGAGAGGGATACCTTCAATTCCTTCACCACCTCTCATTCGCAACATGTGTCCATGTGGAATCCTCACACCATTTCACCATTAATTAATCTTTTTTATTATTTTAATTCCACATCATTTTATAATAATTAAAATAATAATATATAAATATTAATTTATTTTTCCATCATTACCAAGGAACTCTCGGAACCATTATACGGTTTTAACTATTCATATTATCTTTGATTATAATTAAATTTCATTTAAGTTTTATTAAATAATCAATTGTAAAAATAATAATAGTTTTAATTCTCACTGTTTTAAAAAAATCTAACAACATTATGGGAGATTTGATTCCAACCACCATGTCATCCATGCCAATCAACACCCACCATGAAACCCAAAACATGACCCCAACTCAAAATCGACCCTGAAACACCGCACGTCATCACCGCGTGTCAACCAAGAAAACATGTATCATTGATCCAATCTCAAACCACCTCCAATAAAAAAACTAGAACCAGTGATACCAATCTCGTCCATCCAAAAAACATCATCCCCATAATTTAACAAATCATTTACAAACATTCAATCCACTTGTTTTTCATGAAACCCTAATGAATATGGGGTTTTGATCACACTCAAATTCTCCTCGATAATGTTTAATCATGACCCCATGGTCCAACAAAGAAGAACACAATGAATTGTTGGAAGAAACCAACAATAAAAAGGTGAAACCACATTAGAAAGGTGTTATTGGCCAATGAAAAAATAAATAGGATGATAAAATTTTCAACAAGAGAAGAATTATATTGGATCAATATAATCAATACAAAGCGAGGCTCATGAGAAGAAAGAAATAATTCAGAAATCAAAAGAAGATTAATTATCTAGGTTAAATATTTCAATCATAAGGGGAGACACCCACAATCGATGTGTCCTAACTCAGTTATGGATCAATCATTTGATGAATAACACATCCATTAGTGATTAATGTGATGATCATGCTCTGTACATCATTCACCTCATGATTATCATCTATCTGATCATCCCTCTTTATTTAATTCCAACCCACCAAGGAAGAATTCCTTCCTCCGCCTATCAGATCTGGAGAGGGTTATGAAGATAATCCTTTACAATCCATCATATGATTATATTTAAAGAAGATATTAATAAGATAATTTAATAATATAAGTTATTTTATTTTAGTTAAACCTACCCACCACCAACTGCCTCATCCGAATTCCCTATGCGGACTAACATTAGGCCACACCTAGGGTAAACCACATGTTCTAGAGTCAACATTTGTATGAAATTTTTGATTAGATACTTCTTTTGGTATTTATTCAATTATATTTGAAAAAATATGTGAACATAATATGAAATTTATTTAATATTTTTATTAAATTAATTTTGGGCTCAACGGGCCTCAGAATCCTGCACCATTCAGCATTTAAATTCAAAAATATTCCTAGGAATATTCGAAATTATTACGTTAAAAAAATTATTGTCAAAATATATATCATTTATGTTATCCTTATACACCCTTATTATTATCCATGTAAAATATAAATGAGAAATGTTTCATATCACTTTTTGGAGGTGGTATTCCACACGTGCACAACAGAAACATTATCATTTCCCAATAGTTTGTAAGGTAAGAAGGTATATATGACAAAAAAATTATATAGGTATAATAATTTCATAATTATCATTCATAAATATAAAAAACCATCATTATACCCATTAATAAAATATGGTGTTGAAAAATTAATAGTATTACTACATGGAGACGGTATGTTGTAGTATACACAAGTGATAATTTCATTTCTCATATGCTGTGAAATATTTTGGTTAATGGTGGGTTCAAAATTATAAACACATTTATTTATATTTAGGATATTAAATATATTATTTTATGTTAAATTATATATATTAATAGATAGTGTAAGAAGTAATAAAATGAAATAGGTCAGGTTCGACAATTTCAACTCTTTCACGAGTCCTTATTTTGATCCTTTATAAAGAAAATTAATTTTGGTCTCTTAAGGAGAATAAAACCTCAAAAAATGGATGAGGATGTTTTAAATAGTAATTAATATGGTTTTTTTTATCTAGGTTACTCAGAATGGTGTTAATAAGTGACGGAATGAGAGTCCATTTGTAATTGAGGTGGGGCGCTTTTGGATCTTCTAAAATGATTAAATTATAATAAAGTCGTTATTTATACCAAATGACTCAAAATGTAATGGGATTAGAACATAGGGTAGTATATTTTTTAAATATAATCAGATAATTACATTTGGATAGGTTTTTGTGGTGGATTAATCCTTATATTTTTATTCTAAACATAACTACGACAACACATTTTTCACTCTTAAAAGGTTATAATTTAAAATATAAATTAAATAATGAATACTAAATTGAAAAAATATGAATTTTTATACCATTACCCTTTAAATATTTTAATTATTTCTATATAATTTGAAAAAAATATTATTTTTGATAAATTATCATTAATGTCAATTTTGAATCTATTTAATTAATTTGACTTCAAATACATTATTAAAAGTTGAATTAGAATATTATTCATTTACAAATAAAAAATATGTCATATTCATTTAAAAATATCATCGAACAGTACAAATCAATCAAATTATATCTCTTTGAATTGGTTTAGTATATTTTATTTTAGTTTTCTATTAATTGGGTAAAAATTGTATCAGTGTTTCTCAATTATTCATTATAATTTTATTATTAATATTATATTTAAATAAATTTCCATCATGAATATAATTTAATTTCCCCTAATGTTGATAGGTAATTTTTTTATAAATATCTTTTGTTCCTATGTGGACACATATTAAATATTTAAAACTAAGAGAGTGACATTTTATAACATTCTTTGAGTTAAATAATATATAGTTTATTTTCCTGGAAAATTTTACAATAAACATATTATAATTGATAATAATATGTGAATGGTCTAATTTGTTTCCTAAAATAAGAATTAAATTAAAATATTATGAATTTATCACTTAGTTTTAACCTAGGCTAACCTGATATACCTTTTTCTGAGGTGATAAGTATTTGCAAATTTACTATTCATATTGACAAAAAATAAAATGTCCCTATATAGAAAATTTGAACCACTTGATTCTAAATATGGAATATATTTTCCAATATTCTATTTATATATGTTTCACAAATTAAATCTACAATATGTTCAGAAAACATGGTAAAAATGTAATTTTAGAAAAATATTATTTTTAAGAATAATATTATGTTAGTTCTAATAATATACCTATTAAGAAACCTATATAGATGTTGAAACATTTGATTGAATAAAAAATATATATAAATCATTATAATTATTCACAAATAATGACTATTTCAATTTATTATCTTATAAATATATTATTCACGCAAAAATAGTTATTCATGAAAAATATAACTTTGTTTCAAAAGTTTTTTTATTTTTATTAATATTGAATTATTTTATAAATTTTAATAACATATCTTTATCACAAATCAGTTATTACGATTAATACCCAAATTTTTTAATTTCTATGTTATAATGGTCTCATAATAATATATCATGATTTTTTTGAACATAGTGTTGCCTGCAATGAAAGCTATGAGAGAGATTAAATTTATTTAAAGAGATATGTAACTTAAATTTTCATGGGTGTTACATTTTTATTTCATAAAAAATTCCCTTATCTCTATATTTATAGAATGTCACCTTATAAATATAATTCGGTGGGTTTACATCGTAATTTTCTACGGTTCCCACATCACCTCTTCCATTTTATGATATTTCCAAACTGCCTTTACTAGCTGAGTCATCCAATTACTCAAATTATTTTCTAGTTTCCATAATTTTGATAGGAACATCATAGTAATATGAATAATGTTCCAATTATATTTCCTAAAATGTGATAACATTCCTCAGGTCCTCCATATATTTCCTTCATAATGAAATATGGAACACATCATGTAATCTAGAAAGGATAGGTGGAATTAAAAATTGGCAAGGCACCGCTGAAATTATTTCTAATATTGCAAAGGCTTTGATATACATGGGGCTCAATTTTCCTTCTTTAACGATTCTTAGAACACCCTTCCACAGAGATACCTTCAAGAAAACGTGATCTCTCACTTGAAATTCATAATCATTCTTACATTTATCGATATTGTTTTATTTATTTCTTTGAACTTCTTTGATACAGGTTTGAATAGTATTTACCATTACCATTTTCTTCTACACAAGTTGTGGGAATAAAAAATTCATTTCACCAACTTCATCACAAAAAAGATGGATTATGACATATCGTTTTATATAATTCTTCACAATATGTCATTTGAAAATGATAATGTAAACTATTATATTCAGATAAATCTACTAAAGTTACATAATGACCCCACACACCATGAATGTCTTGAATATAAGACCTCAACGTGTATTTTAATGTTCATAGTTCTTTATGATTGAAAATCGGTTCGAGGATGATAAGTGGTTTTAAAATGAAGATCATTATCATAAAACCCCTTTTTTTAATACAAAATTAAACAACATTAATTACATAAACATTCACTTAAGACAACTATGATGATCGAGAGGTCTAGTGTCTTGAGAAATTAGAAACATTACATAACAAATTAAATCAAGAAATAAAAGTTCTTTATTTCTAACTTCTTTGACATGAACAAATCATTCCTTTATACTTAACACTGCATGAGATAACCTAAGGAAATATATAAGAAAAAGGCGATCTATAAAGCCCAATAAGGGAGTAATCAAGGAATAACTTGAAGAATACAATACATGTTAGGAAATAGTCATATCAATGGAGAAAAATATAAACATGAACATAAAGGAATGATATAGAATGATTATCATAACATGGAAATGTGTAAAAAACATTTAACATGATATTATCATGATCCAAGGCTCATTACACATGGATTAGCATGATTAAACCCTTATTGCACATTTAGTATCATGAGTAAACCCTCATTACACGTGAATTAGCTTGAGTAAAACCTAAATGCATAAGAATTAGCATAATTAAACAATTATTGAACATTATTTAGCATGATTAAAACCTCATTACACATGAATCATCATGAGAAATAAATATTACCCGGTGCATTGGAGCGCTATCAGGGAGTACACTTTATAAATATTTCATTTCATGCCTATGTGTGCCACATGGATCATATTACACGGAATCATTAAACATAATAAGTTATTCCATGATTAAAGAATGTGGAATAAAAATTTTTAATTACAATTCAATATGTATATGTGTATAAAGTTGAATAAACTTGATAAAAAAATGGGAATGGTATTCAATACATAATGATTTTGGCTTGAAAAAATGCAATTCAATTTCGGCAGCATAACATCGTCATATAGATATTAATAAGATGGGTTGATGAGAGATAAAGGGTTATATAATCATTTATACATGAAATAGACTATAAGGGGATCATGGAACATAATACCCCAAAATATGAAATGGAATTTAGTTGAATAATATGGGAGAAATACTTGAATGGAGAGAGGAATAAAGAAATCTCTAAATGAATTTTGGCATGGTAAAAGGTATACAAAAAAGAAATTAATGAGAGATAAAGTGGTATATGAAACTGAAAAATATGGAGGGAAGTATTGGTGAGGTTAAAAATCATATCCTAACATTTTTAATTGAAATTAAAATTTTATTACATCATAAATAGCTAGATAAAATTAGAAAGGAAGGAATCCCTTACAGAATTTTAGCCTAGTAACGACTATGTCTAAAGGATCACATGGGGATTGATGATAGTGAAAGAAAGTTATATCATTTTTAAAAAAATCGAAATTATGAGGGTCATGTAAAATCATAACCCAACATATAAATATGGATCTTTAGAAGCATAATATAAACAATATCTGGAATGAAAATGAAAAGAGAAAAATCACTTATAGAATTTCGACATAATAATAGCTTTGGTATGGGTCAAAATAGGGGATGATAAATGATCCCTCATTGAGATAAAATAAAATTTATCGTTTTAAATTGGTTAAAAATGATGAAAATATATCCAATTAAAATTAAAAAACCTAATTTCAAACAATGTTCTTGAATTGAAATGAGGAGAGGAAGGAGGGGACCCCATACGAAAATTCAGCATTATAATGAGTGTAAAAATGGTTCATATGAATAAAAATGAGCATTAAAGGGGATATTATAATTTATGAATAAAATTTGAAGTATGTATGATACATAATAACATATCCAAATATAGGAATAAATGAGATTAAAATACATAAAATGAAAAGAATTCCTTATAAAAGAGGAGGGTGGAAAATCCCTTACTTGGATGTGTGATCCCAACGGCTTTAGAGATGATTCTTGAGAAATTGACGAGCCTTTGGGGGACTCTAATGTGTATTGGGTAGAGGTTGGTCGAGCTCCAAATATTTTTAGTGAAGAGGAATGGGATATTGGGTGGGTTTATATAGGAAATGAGTGGAAATTATTTATTATATAGGTTTTGGACACTACGCATTAAAATATTCAAAACCACAAACCATACCCTGGTTTCTGAAAAATGGTATTGGTATAAAATATTTTAATAAGTACAAAGATCTACCATATTAAAATATTATCCTCATCTATTTGAGGGTGATTCACACTCTCTAGGAAATCATTATAAAAAGTTAAAATATTTTGTAAGTCTTGGGGGGTCCACTAAGGCATTATAAAATTAATAAAAAAAATATAAAATCACATTATTTTAAAGTAAAAACATATATTGGGCTAATTTTCATTTTATATTATTTTATTACGCCACTATTGGGTCATTATGATGTCATAAAACACATTATATACTTTATACATTATTTATTTTTCACCAAACAATTTGACTGTCTCATAAAATTATGAAAAATTCACCATTGGATAATTTCGAAATCCTAATTCCAAAAATAATATTCTTTTTATATAAATAATATCTAAATTATATGAATTTCATTTTTTAAAATGAAAACTGTCATTTATTGAAAATTCACGTGTTTTGACAAAAACAGTCTTCAATCCTTAAAAAAATTACATTTGACTTCATAAAAATTATATACTCATTTATTATTAATAAAAGTAACTCAGTAATAATATTTTATTAAAATAATATTATATTATAAAATCCTATAATTCCTCAAAATAGATTTCAAAATTGAATTTGAATATTAACTAAAAATAGTATTTGTGCTTTAAAAATAATTGCAAAGTAAAACTAATAAAATGAATGTATATTAATTATTCTATACAAAAATAATTCATTCACTCATAATTCTAGGGTCTTGTTATATATCCCTTTATTACACTAGCAGATTTCCTAAGTGTATGGTGTGTGATGGTGGGGCTTTCTTGGGGCCATTCGGTGAACATTGTTTTGGTCGTGATCTCGATGAGATTTAACTTTTCCCATAAATGGTTTCTCTAATTATTAAGTTATTGGATATCAGCATGGGCTTGGTCTAGGGAAAATGGAAGAAATACAATATCCCTTGAAACGTATATTAAATGGGCTTCAAAGTGAAATATCCTACTTGTTGATCCCATCACATCCTTTGTCTATGTAAAAAGGATTTGTCAAAACCCTATATTTATACTTGTCCTGTAATCACTATTCAATGGATATATTATCTATAGAAATGATACTTTATGGTCATTTAGACCCAATAAAAAATGTTTGTTTTTCCATATCAATAATTCATTAAATGAATGTGAATTTTATTCCAAAACATTTGGCTCATTACAAAATTCCCCCTTCAAAAATTGAACCCTCAAATATTCGTTTTCCCTTAGTAAAATAGATGTTGACAACTCTACCACATAACCCCATCTGTTTCCCAAATTTCTTCTTCAAACTTGTTGTTTTAATACAAAACCTTTATGAGGGGAATTTTATTATATTATATAACATTTTCTATATGATCTAAGATCTTCACCATTTTCTCTTCATATGAGAGGGCATTCTCCAATGGTACCACATCTGTATTGAGTACATGTAATGGGTCTGGTCTATACCTCAAGTGTGATGCATGAAATACATCATGTACATGAGATAGGTTCGGTGGGAGTGCTAGTCAATATGCCAATACTCCAAAGCGATCAATGATCTAAAAAGGGCCTATGTAACTTGGACTAAGCTGTCCCTCTTTACCAAATCTCATAACCCTTTTCCATGGCGATATATAGAGGAATACCATGTCTTCAATATCAAATTATAGGTCTCATTGATTATGGTTAGCATGGATCTTTTGTCAACTCTGAGAACTATTAATGTGATATTGGATGGAATTAACCTTCTCCACTATTTATTTGACCATTTATGGACATAAAGGTTTTCGCTCCCCAACATCATCCCAACATGATGGTGTTCTACACCTCTTCCCATAAATTTGTTCATAAGGTACTATTTAGATTCTTGAGTAGAAACTGTTGTTGCAACAGAACTCAACTGGAGGAAGATGTTGATCTCATCTTCTATTAAATTCCATTGAGTGCTATCTCAACATGCCCTAATGTTTTTGGATAGTCCGCTCAGATTGGACATCAGTTTTAGGATGATAAGTCGTACTAATGTTCAGCTCAGTATTCAGAGCGTGTCGGAGACTTTTCCAAAACGTAGAGTTAAATCTTGGATCTCGATCGAATACAATATATAGTGGAACACGAGGAAACATTAACACTTTTTTGATGTATATATATGATAAATATATCTAATTGAAATTAAGTGTGTACTATTTGTAAGAAGTTCCAGAACAACTCAAATAGTGTTTTTTCCTTTGGATATCTTCAGATGTATGCTTACAAAGTACATGGTGTCATTTTCCCATTTACATGTTAGTATGGTTAATGGTTTCATCATCCCTTTAGACTTATAACTCCCAGCCATCACATTATAGAATTCTAGGATCTTGGATGTATATTTAGAAATATTCTTCTTCATTTTATCCTACCAATAATGCTCTCAGAGATCTCGATACATCTTTGTGTTTCCTGGGTGAATGGATAAATTTGAACCATGTGCAGCATCCAAAAGTTATTTCTTTAACACTAGATTTGATTTAACAAAGAGTCTTTCCCAAATCTCACAATTACTTCTTAATTAACATTGAACTCCAAGGATATCCTTTTTATAACATTTTCCTCATTATTCAGATTTACCACATCATTTTATTGAGCATCTTTTAACCTTTCCAAAAGAGCCGGTAGAGAAATCATTTGTAAAAGGGTTGAT
Source organism: Viscum album (assembly GCA_963277665.1). NCBI lineage: Eukaryota > Viridiplantae > Streptophyta > Magnoliopsida > Santalales > Viscaceae > Viscum > Viscum album. Next base: position 833,405,918 of record OY728142.1, on the reverse strand, counting down.
GATGTTACCTTCTTTATGATTCCCATTCCCATATTCAACAAATCTAAGAAGGTTTGATCCTTTTCAATTCTCATCAATAAAAGAGTTACTGTTTTCATTTTACATAGAGCATATACCATTTTATTTGCTTTACCCAGATGGTAGTAAGTTGAGCAGTTGTAGTCTCTGATCAGATCTGACCATATTCATTGGCACATAGTTGTCTTGTTCTGGTTGAATATATACATGAGGTTTTTTTGATCTGTATATATTTCAATATTTCCCCCAAAGAGGTAATGTATCCAAATTTTCAATGTAAGGATCACTACTACCAACTCCAGATCTTGTGTCGGATAGTTCTGCTCATTAATATTCAACCGCCTTGGGGCATAGGCAATGACCTTGTCTTTTTTCCCCAAATTCAACCAGAGGTAGGCTTAAAATATTTTCAGAAAGAACATTCCAATAGAAATCAACATTTGATACAACACTTATTGATGTTTTCCACTAATGATTTAATATCTTTTATAATGGAGACTCAAGGTTCATTGAAAATAAAAAATATATACTAATAGGACATGAAATTAAATATATTACAACATACACTACTTTGAAGTATTTGATACATGTAATTCATTCACCATTTTCCATTTTATCACAGGACTTCCCATTCTCCCTTCATCATGGAGATTGTTGATGCTCTTCAGGCTTCTCATCCCTTATAATAGAGAATTGTCTTGGATAATGCCTATATTCTCCACATTTAGGACATATAACTCTATAAGATGGATTAGATGGAACATTATTACCATCCATCACATTATCCATTCTTTTAGGATAATTGGATATTTCTACTCTTCCATTATAGACATAAAACATGTCCTAGTCCCATTGTGTCATTTTCCATGGTGCCTCTCCCCACACATGATGTATGAAGGAAAGTGGGACTTCCTTCCCTTATCACCTTTATTTGATGAAATTTTGTGATATGTATCATTCATATTCCATGATTTAATTGTGAATTCAACAATGTGCCAATTGTTAATCATGATTTTTGATAGATGGTTTAGTGTACTCACAATATTACCTACATGAGCTCCAATTTGATTGGGAATCTTATTGGGACATTAGTCGAAATTCCCGTCCCATAGGTGGTTAGCTATATTCCTCATATTACCATGCATTTTATAGAATAAAAGGAAAATTTGGGATGAGTATCTTAAACATTTTAAAACATAACTGGGAATCTAATGAAATTAAAGGAATAACTTATAAATTACCTTTATCTCCTAAATGTATAAATTTCTAGGATTCAATCTATGTTATCGATGATCTATCTCCAATAATATATTCTTATAAGATTTTTCTCCCTTAATAATGGTTCATACTATGCTTTTGAATTTACCAAATCATATCCCCCTGGAGTGTCAAACCATGAGTGCGGAAAAGCTTGTTGTTGTGCACAATTTCCCGTTCGAGTCTAGATCAAAGCAGTGTTTTTGGGTTTTACCCCTAGATACATCTATTTCATATCCACCTCTACTTATTCGTATCCAAACAAGGATGTATTAGCTTGATATGCAACTTACTCTATAATCAACAATATTTTGGAATATTTTAATTATACGTAGTATTATCCCAAAGGATTTCACTCGGGTGTTCTAATAATAATCCCAGAAAAAAAATAAACCTATCCTTATATAACAACTATATAAATCATGGTTTTTAATACACATTTAAACATGATTTATTAAATAACCATGCAATTAATACGACTGCGAGGATCGAGAGGTCTAGTGTCATGTGAAATTAGTAACATTACATAACATCTTAAATCATGAAATACAACATATTTATTTAAAACATATTTGACATGAATAACTCATTAAATCGTACTTAACATTTCATCGGATAACCTGAGGATATACATAATAATGGGGTGAGCTATAAGTCATAGTAAGGGAGTAATCAGGGCATAACCTGAAGAAGAGAATACATGTTATGAAATATGAACATCAATGGATCACAAGGGAAACATGAACATAAAGGAATGATATATAATGATTATCATAACATGGAAAATTGTAAAAAACATACAACATGATATTATAATGAGCCAAGGATCATTACACATGGATTAGCTTGAGTAAACCCTCAATGAACATTAATTTGCATGTGTAAACCCTCATTTCACATGAATTAGCATGAGTAAACCCTCATTGTACATGAATTAGTATGATCAAACCCTCATTATAGATGGCATATCATGATACTAAACATTACCCAATGCACTGGAGTGCTATCAGGGCGCACCCATTAAAAATCATTCATTTCATGCATATGTGTGCCACATGGATCGCATAACATGGAATAATTCAAAATCATAAGTTATTATGTGATTAAAAATGTATAATACATATATGTAAATACCATTAAAAATTTATATGTTTATAATGGTTAATACTATGGATAGAGAAATGGGTATTTTATTTACTACATGATGATTTTGGCTTGAAAAATCACAGTGCAATTTATGCAACATAACGTTGTCATATAGAAATTCATAAGTTGGGTTGATGATAGATAAATGGGTCTATCATAATTTATACATAAAATAGTTATTAATGGGATCATGAAACATAATATCCCAACATATGAAATAGTATTTAGATTCATAATATGGGAGAAATACATGAATGGAAATAAGAAGAGAGAAATCCCTGATGGAATTTTTTATGGTAACAGGTGTACATAGAAGGAATTAATGAGAGAGAAAGTTTTATCTAATACATAAAAAATAAGTACGGAACAATGCAGAAGGTGATAAATCATTCTCCTACATTTTTAATTGAATGTAATAGGGTATTAAACCATAAAGAAAATGGATAAAAATGAGAAAGGAAGGAATCCCATACGAAATTTCATCCTAGTAACGATTATGATTAAAGGATCATTGGGGGTAAATGAGAGTGAAATGAATTTATCTCATATATAAATCAAATTTAATGTATTGGGGTCATGAAAAAATATACCCAAACATATAAATATTTAAATTAAGAATCATATTATAAAAGAGTAGGTTGAATATAAATGAGAAGAGAAAAATACCTTACAGAATTTTGACATAGTAACAGCTTAGGTATGAATCCAGATGGGGGAGGATAAATGATCCATCATTGAGATAAAATAAAATTTCAAGTAGTGAATTTATTATAAAAGGAATAAAATATTACCAATTTAAATTAAAAATACTAATTGCAAACAAGGTTCTTGAATTGAAATGAAGAGAGGAAGGAGAGGATCCCTTACAAAACTTCAGCATGGTAACAGGTGAACATAAGGGCTATTAAGAGTAATAAATGATATTGAAAGGGTCTATAATCATTTATAATTAAAATGGGTATTAAATAAGACATTTAATATCATATCCGAACATTTGAATAAAAATAAATTAAAAGACAAAACATGGAATGAATGCTGGATAAAAGAGGAGGATGGAAGATCCCTTACTTGGATGTGTGATACAAAAGGATTGGTAGAGGCTTCTATGGAACATGAGGATGCGTGGGGAGGAGTTTAGATAGTATGGGGTGGAGGTTGGCTGAGCATGAAATAGTTTTAGTGAAGAGGAATTAGAGATAGGGTGGGTTTATATAGGAAAAGAGAGTGAATTATTTATTATTTAGGTTTTGGACACTCCACATTAAAATATGCAAAAACACAAGCAATTTCATGGTTGTGTCCCATGGTCTCTACCAAAGGCGAGAGGAATAAAATTTTTATATGTCAAATGGACGAAAATATTAAAATATTAGCCTTTCTTATGTATAGGTGAGTCACTCTCTTAAAGAAATCACTTTAAAAAGGTAAAATATTTTATGAGTCTTGGAGGGTCCACTAACGCATTATAAAATTAATTAAACAAATATAAAAAAACATTATTATAATTTTTTAAAAAATATTTTCCGAATATCTATTTTTTAGTATTTTATTACATCAATATTGTGTCATTCTGATGTCCTAAAACATATTATATACTATATATAGTAATTAATTTTTACCATAACATTAGGTTGTCACATAAAATTACGAAAAAATAACCATTAGATTATTTCAAAACCCTTATTCCAAAACTAATATTCCTTTTATTTAAATTATTTTTTAAATTTGTGAATTTTCACTTTTAAAATGGAAACCTTCATTTATTGAAAATTTACTTGTTTTGACAAAAACAGTTTTCAAACCTTAATAGAGATTACGTTTGAATTCATAAAAATTATAAAGTCATTTATTATTAATAAATGAAACATAGTAATAATATTTAATTAAAATATTATTAAAATAAAAAATCAATTAATTCATAACAATATATTTCTTAATTGAATTTTAATATTGACTAAAAATATTATTTGTGCTTTAAAAACCAATTAACATGTAATAATAATAAAAGGAATGTATATTAATTATTCTATACAAAAATAATTCAAAAAATCATAATGATAGGGTCTTGTTACATATCCATTTATTACACCAGTATATACCCCAAGAGTAGGTTGTGTGATGGTGAGGCTTTCTTGGGGCCATTCGGTGAACATGGTTTGGGCCGTGATCTCGATGAGATTTAACTTCTCCCATAAACGGTATCTATCATCCTTTATTTTTTTGGATCTTGGACTAAACATGGTCTAGGTAAAAGTCCATAAATGGTATATCCATCAAAAGATCCGATTAATTGGTTTCATATATTACAATCCTACATGTCGAGGGAATCACTTCTTTTGTTTGTGTTAAACAGATTAGTTAAAACCCTATATTTATTCTAGTCATGTGATCACTATTAAATGGATAAATTATCAATGGAAATGATACATAATAGTCATTTAAAACCAATAAAAAATTCAACCATTTTATATGTCCATAAGTCATTAAAATAATGGGAATATTATTTATAATTGTTTGAGTCATTACAATTATGAAGATCCTTCTGAGAAATTTTATATAATTTTGATGTAAATCATTGATCATGATTAGGCACAATTGAAAGAAGTTGTCCATTAATTCTTATAACATTGTTAATATAAAGTCATGGAAGTCACTTTTTAATAAAATAATCTCTTATAGCGTGTAAATTTTATTTTTTATGTTCATCAATAATAACCCATATCAAACCAATATTTTTATAATTATTTGGTAATATAATGATATTTACAAAAGTAATTTTATCTTATTTCCATGTAGAAATAAGAAGAGGTTTCATAACATATATATGATTATTTATCTCAGCCTTAGCCTATTGTGTAATTCCCTAACCCCAGTTACCCAGAGTCGGTGCATTATTAAAAAACATTAGCATGATCACAAGGGATCAAATCCCGAAAGACTGATCAGTTTAGTATCCTTAGAAGCACTAGATAAAATCATAAGTTTTACATTGCATCATGAAATAAAAAAATCAACAACATTTTTTCCCCATTGACCACAATTATATCCATATCCATTCCCTGCAGGTCAACAATAAAATATTTCTTCACATCCTGGGAAAAATAAAACATAGAAAGGTGTGTGTTCACATGCTCAGTAAGGATAATGGTATATCAGAAAATTTCATAAATAATCCTAAACAAATAAGGAAATGAATAAGACTAAAACATAAGCCTTTGAAACCTAATTTTTTGTATAATATGGAAAATATAAAACAAATAATACCATTTACTTATTCACAAGAATATTATACTAGTCGAATAATGACAAGAAATATCAATATCCAATTTCATAATGATGGAATTCATAATGCCCGACTTCATAACCACAAAGTCAAGGCCTTGTGCCCAGAATACAAATAAGATTTTTTCAAGACCTTGTGCAAAGACACTAGTTTGCCTCATGAGACCTACCGATGCATCAAGGAGCTATATCGAGCTCCAACCATCACTTACTAAGTCCAATTCATTCCTCATATGAAAAGGTTTAAACATAACATAAACATTAGTATTGAAAATATGATACGAAATGTCAATACTTTATCTATAAACCATAAATGGTATAAAAATAACACATCTGCAGCCAAATATATCACAAAACCTTCAGTATAATATGGAAGATTTGTATAACAATAAATAAACTTCATACATGTTTAAAATCTATCAAACCATGTTCACATAGATGAAATCAAAAAAAAAATTGAGAGAAATATCTATTTATATTTTAAAATAATGTAGAAGTCTTGAAATTATAAAAGAAAACATTCATATTCAAAATATTCTTATAATATTGTATGGGAACATTTAAAGGTGTTATAACAATGGAAAATAGCCTCACCCGTCGTATAAGTAAAAAACACATTCATTCATTAATTTTTTGGAAAAGGTCATAAATGACCTTGTTTGGAAAACGACAGAAGGATCCCTTTATAAACATTTTATAAAAATTTCAACAAGGGTAAGAATGACTTTAACCCATATTCTATAAAATTGTTTTGAAATAAATTTTTAAGAAACATGGATGTAGATGATAAAGAGGTCCTAGTAGATACTCGCATATAAACAACCTCGAATAATGAAGAGATTGTGGAATTAACCCTTACCTTGTACTTTTCCTTAGTCGATGGTTTTTTATCCTCTTGTATAATAGTTAAAAAAATGTTATTAAATTATAAAAGAACTATATACATAAATATGATTTCATATATGATCCTCTAATATGGGTTTGTTAATAATATTTCATTAGTGTCATCGTTTCAGGTGTTAACTGATTCCTTTTCCTTTATATGCCTCGTAACGTAAGACTTGTTTGGGATGGGTAGGATGTATTTGATTAATTTAAATAATGATATTATTTTCATAAACATTATTTTTAATCATAAAATGAAAACTATACCTGAATGATTATGATGGGGAATGAATCTAATCACGTTCGTGGAAACGGTAACCCACATGTACGCACGAGCGACAATATCATTATATTGATGGGGAAATCATATGTAATTGGATGTTATATAGTATATAAAGAATCAATAAAATGTTATATTTATTATTTATATTAGTTATAACAATTATTATACTCATCCAAATAATGAAGTGTTTGAATAACAAACTACACAACGACGTGGAGATTGTAATCCGTACGTACACATGGATAGTAAATTTGTCATTTATAGGATTAATTGAATAATTAATATGGTTGGAACATATTTATAATAACATCACAATATGTTTAAGGTATTGTATTTTTTATTATGGTATGGAAACAACAACGAAAGAGGAAGTGGAAGAAGAAGAGAACTTGAAAGAGGGTGGTGAAATTATTACCTCTTCTTTGGGTGTTTCCTTTTGAGTTGATTAAAAGGGCTCCGTAGGATGGATTTATGATACAACTAAGGACTCTGGGATGATTTTCATGATGTTGGGAGGATATTTGGGTAGGGTATGGCTGAGCCAAAAGGCTTTGTATGTGTTAAATTAAGAGAAGGGTAAATACACTTTTATAAGAGAGGATAGGGTCACTTTGGAAAAGCTTGAAATATTATTTTATAATAAAATCATTTTCGGTCTCTAATGGATCCAAAATGATTTATTTAGAGGATACGGTGAGGATGGGACCAAAACCACTCAACAAATAGGATTTAGATAGGTTTCAGTCACCATATTTACCTTATCTTTTTTATATAACTTTTCGTTAAATAGTTTGACATTTACCATTGCTCTTTGTATTTTTATATTATATGGTTTATAAACATACTATAATAAGACAAGTGAACCCCAAGTGGATAATTATTAATATATATAACCTTATCTAAGTCCTATGGCTGAAGCTTATATTTTTATAAATATTATATCAATTAATAATATATAATTTGTTTTAAAAACTCAATTATGTAAATTTTGACAGTATTTAGTATTTGGTTTTTGTAAAAATCCTAACATGATTACTTCGAAAAAGAATTATTTAATCAACAGTAACATGTCATATTAACCTATAAAATTAGGTTATTTCATCATAAGTCTCAATTTATTTTTATTTTGAAATTTATAATATCAATTATTTTAATATTTCATTAATAAGGTAATTACTGCACTATCATTGTTTCATAAATAAAATAATTTTTTTAATGTCTAAAAATTATAAATAAAATACCAATATTTATGAACTAGTTTTATATTTCTAATGATTATTTATAGTTGAATTTATATTGTGTGTAACCCTATATTAAAATTTTTTTAGTTATTAAACTTTGAATTTCATACTTTTAACTCTTCTATAAATAAAATAATAGTAAATTTACTAATCTAATAAATGTGGACCAAAAGAATCATATTTTATTCCTATGATTGTTTTTGGTCGAATTACACTTATCCAATAGAATTAGGACATGTTTTATGGTAATAAAAATAACATTTTTACCTTTAATTACCATATTTATTTTTTATCGTGGTAAATAAAATTTAAATGATACTATTTACCAAAATATTATTCTCATCTTATTGAACAAAATTTTATATAATTATATCAACCGTGTCTCTCAAATTTTTGAAATTCAATTCACAGAAGTAGTAAAATCAATTTTTATGCAAATTTGCAAATTCTCCAAGGAGGTGGTTAAAATACGGTAAAAAGTTCATTAAAATTTTTATATATCTAAACTTATTATAAAATGACCCCAATGAATTACATTGAACATATATAGGTATTATGTATATATTTTGAAAAAAAATAAATTTAAATAAAATAAATATTTATTTATATTATAAGACAGTTTTAAACAATAACGCAGTGTTTTTCACTCTTCAACAAAAATTGATTATTTTTAGAAAAACACCAAAAATTCACCCTATGTTAATTTTGATATTCTGAATCCAAAACGAAGTCCATTTTGATAATAAAATTTATAAAATTTAAAAAAGTGGGTATTACTCTTCATAATGGCTAGTTTCATTGGCAGTGGTGTGTTAAAACTGATAGTTCCGTACAATGCAAGCTAATACATTAATCAAAGGGAAACATACCTTAGAAGCATGTGGTGTTACATTATCCCCTATATAAAATAATTTCTTCCAAAAAAATTCTATAATATTACTGCACAAAAAGATTTGGGTGGTTCTTCATCATAAGTTCCTTGGGTTCCCATGTTACCTCTTCCATCTTATGGTTTCTCCATAGAACATTAACTAGAGGAGTCGTCTGGTTTCTCATCACTCGTTCTATTGTATCATGAATTTTGACAGGCACTTCACAATTCGACATATCAGGTTCTAGTTCAATTTCTTCATTGGTGAGTACATGCATTGGGTCAGGCATGTATTTTCTCATCAGTGATACATGGAACACATCATGTACTTTGGAGAGACTTGGAGGCATTTCCAAATGATAAGATACAACTCCAATTCATTCTAGAATTTCTAAAGGTCCAATGTAATTGGGACTAAATTTACCCTTTATTTCAAAATGTATAACACCCTTACAAGGAGATACCTTCAAGAAAACTTGGTCTCCTACTTGATATTCAAAATCCTTCCTTTAGTTATCGACATAGCTCTTTTGCTGACTTTGGACTGCTTTGATGTAGGTTGGGATATCATTCACCTATTCCATTGTTTCATCAACATGTTTTGGGCCTAGGATTCTTCTTCCACCAACATCATCCCAACAAGTTGGTGTACGACATCTCTTTCCATATAACGTTTCATATGGTGACATCTGAATACATGAATGGAAGAAAGTATTATAATAAAATTATACCAGAGAAACATATTGATCCCACATACCTTGAAAGTTAAGTGAGAAAGATCTAAACATGTCTTATAAGGTTTTAATAGTCCGTTCTGATTGTGCATCAGTTTGAGCATGGTAGGTAGTGCCCAAACAATGTTCTGTATCCTGGGCCTTCTGAAGACTTTTCCAAAATCATGATGTAAAATGGGGATCAAGATTAGAAACAATCGATAAGGGAACTCCATGAAGTCTAAACACTTTATTAATACATAGTCTGACCATATGTTCAAGTGGTAAATCTTATCTTATAGCAAGAAATTGTGCTGACTTGGTAAAAAGATCAATAATGACCCATATTAAATCATTCCTTCTAGGATTCTTTGGTAGCCCCATCACAAAGTCCATCGTAATATTATCTCATTTCCACTCAGGTATGGGAAGAGGTTGCATTAACCCTCCAGGCTGTTGGTTTCCAACATTCACTTGTTAAAAAACCATACATCTTGAAAAAAAAATCAGCAATCTCCCTCTTCATGTTTTCCCACAAAAAATGTTCCTTCAAATCTCTATACATCATATTGATCCCAGGGTGCATAGAGAAATTGGATCTATGTGCATCATCCAATAATTCCCTTTTTAGATCAGGTATGTTAGGAACGCAATCTCTCATCCCAAATTCAAAAAATTCATCTTCATATATGAATTCACTCAATCTCCCATCATTCACATCTTTAATATTATTTTTAAACTCCACATCATCACTTTTAGAACTCTTTATCATTTCTAGAAGAGATGGTTTGGAACCATTTGAAAAAGTATTGATGCTTCACATTCCATGGTTATTCCCATGCCTATCTTACTAGATCAATGAAAATAGGATCCCTTTCAACTATCATCTTATTAAAAAATACATGATCATTTCCACTCAAAGAATCATCCACCTTATTTTCCTTCCCCGGGTGGTAGTGTATAGTGAAATCATAGTCTTCGAGTAGATCAATCCATAGTCATTCCCTCATGTTGAGTTATTTTTGTGAGAGAATATACATCAAACCCTTGTGATCAGTATAAATCTCACATTTTTTCACCGTAGATATAGTGTCTCTCTATTTTCAGAGAACAGATTACAGCTGCTAACTCAAGATAATGAGTATTATAGTTTTTCTCATGAATTTTTAGCTCTCGCGATACATAGGAAATAACTCTATCATTATGCATAAGGACAAAACCAAGTCCTTCCTTTAACGAATTCCTATAATTAAAAACCCATCATTCCCTAATGGTAGAGTCAATATAGGATCATTGGATTATCTTCTCTTTAGTTCTTCAAAACATTCTTCACACTATTTTTTCCAAACAAATTTAACCCCATTACGTGTGATCTTGGTTAATAGGTTATCCAACCGTGAAAAATTGTAGAGGATATGTTGAGAATAACCTCCTAAACCTACAAAACTGTGTACCTCAGTTATACTCCTCGGTGTTTTCCATTCTTGGATTGCCTTGGTCATTGAAGGATCAATAGAGATTCCATCCTTATAGACAATATGGACAAGAAAAGCAATCTCTTAAAGCCAAAATTCACACATTCTAAACTTCCCATAGAATTCATTTCTTCTAAGAGTCTTTAGAATAGTGCACAATTTATTTTCATGATCTTCATAGATTATGGATAAAACCAAGATATCATAAATAAATACCACCACAATGTAATCATGATATTCCTTGAAATCTATATTCATTAGATCCATGAAGAAATAGGGTGCATTAGTCAATCCACAAGGCATTACTTTAAACTCGTAATTCACTTACCTGGTTCGAAATGATGTCTTTAGAATTCCTTCCATCTTCATGGAAAACTAATGGTATCTTGATCGAAGGACGATATTTGAAAAAATTGAGGTCCATGATGTTGATCAAATATGTCATCAATGCGAGGTAGGGGATACTTGTTCTTTATTGTTATAGCATTGATCTTCATGTAGGCAATTCAAAACCTCATAGATCTATCTTTCTTCAAAACAAAAGGTACATGGGATCCCCATGTAGAATAACTAGGGAAAATAAATCCCCTATTAGTCAATTCCTATAGTTATTTCATTAGTTCCACTAATTCTATAGTGCCCACTCTATAAGGAATCTTCATTATGGTCCTTGAACCTGGAATTAAGTCAATGGAAAACATAAATTATTATTCTAGAGGATTTCTAGTTAAATCCTCTAGAAACACATCAACATATTCATGAATAATAGTTATGTCCTCTATTAGAACATTATTTTCCTCACCCATCATTATTTCATTCTATTCTTCACAAAAAATTGAATTCAGTAGAGCTACTATGTTTGAATCTAGATAAGAATCAGGTGGTGATGTTTCTTCTCTAAAGATAAGGTACTATTTGTCATCATCGAAAATTGTAACTTCATTCTTCATAAATTAATTTTCACATCATAGATCGAAATAAAATCAATTCTGAGGATTATATAAAATTCAATCATGTGTATGGTGGTGAAATCATAAGATAAAGAACATTTATAGGACCTAATGGGAATTGATTCACAAAACATTGTTGCGATGATACTTCCCTTAGGTGTTTTGATTGATAACTCCCATGTTAAGTCAAATTGGAAATATCTAATTTTCATAGAAAACTAGGAAGATATAAAACAATGTGATGATCCAGAATCAAATAAATCATTGGGTAAACCTGAGGAAACCATTAAATCACATGCCACCACATCTTTCGAATCTTCAACCTCAACAGTAGTGATCACATAATCTTGGCCTTGATACCTTGTACTTTTTGAAGGTATGTTCCCTTGGTTCTTAGGACATTCATTTGAATAATTCCCCTTTGCTCTAACACTAAAGAATTCAACATTGATAGCCTCATTCTTCCCCTTACAATCACAAGCTTGGTGGTCTTTTTCACCATAATTGTAACAGACTAACATTCCCTTTATGAAAGTACCAGAGTGTTTCTTCCCACATTTACCATAGGATGGATACTCAAATTTTCCCTTCATCCCCTTATTTACATTTCCAGAGTGTTCAACAGATCTATTTTTCTCTTGCTTTGCTTTAAGGTCATAAGACATAGAAAATTAATTTTCTTTCTTGATAGTATATGAGAATATATCTTCTTATGATGATAAGGATTGTAAGAATAATTATTGATGGTGGAATGGTTTTAAACCATCAATGATCTAGTCAATCTTACTCCTGGGGTTACGTATATAATATTCTGCATGCCTTTCTAACCTTGTAATGATAGCCTCATACATTGCGACAATTCCATCCACCTTTTTCCTTAGACTCAGAAATTTTCTTTCTATATCCGCTCGATGGTCATTACGAAGATATTTTTCTAAGAAAATATATTTAAACTCCATACATTACATGTTTGTGAATTCAGCATTTTCCTTTGTGTTTTGGATTAATGACCACCATTGATCAGCATATCCCGTGAGGTGATAAACTATCATGACTACATTTTCCCTTTCGCGACTCTGCAAAGAATGAAGTATTTTCTCTAAGAAATTTATCCATTTCTCAGCTACTAATGAATTTTTTACTCCCATTGAATGTTGTTGGTTTATGCCTCATAATGCTAGCTAACATTGATCTTCCTCGTTGTGGATCATGGTACTCCATATGGGTATGGTTATTGTTGATAACCTGAGTGATTTGTCCCGGTATGGTGATAAGCTAATCAGTACTAGTTACATCACCAACTCCACAATGATTATCTTGAGTAAGAGGGAAATCACTGCATGGATTACGTGTGTTGATATGGTTTCCATTCCTTCCACTGGGTGCTATTTTTAAACAATGGCATACAATAGATTAGTTTATGAATTGAAATACATAATTTCAAACATGTAAAAAAATTAACATAAATTGAATCGTTTATCGATATAATCCATAATCAAAAAAATGTTTTCATTGAGAAATTATATACTCATAAATCCTTCATAATTGTTTGTAAGAAAAATGTGAATTATCATAATCATATACCCTAGGAGTATTGTAACCAAGAGTGCAACAAAGACCGTTGTGGTGCGCCAGTTCCCATTCGAGTCTAGCTCAAATTAGTGTTTTTAGGTTTTACCCCTAGGTACATATGTGCCAGAGCTGCCTCTACATGCTCTTATCTAAAAAGAGATGTACTGCTTAGAAAATACACAAAATCTATACATTAAAAAAATTCATGCTAGTTCTTTTATATTAATCCTCAAAGTCTATCTTAGGCTAATGTTCATTAATCAGATATTTTCTAAATCTAGCTTCCATGGTTTGTGCTAAAAATCCTCTGATACCAACTGTAATGCCATAACCCTAGTTACCCAGAGTCAGTACATTATTACAGAACATTGGCATGATCACAAGGGATCAAATCCAGAAATATTGATTAGTTTAGTATCTTTGGAAGTACTAGATAAATTCATAAGTTTTACATTACATCATGAAATTAAAAAATCAACAACATTTTTCCCCATTGACCACACTTATATCTTTAGGCTATCCCTTCTGGTCAACCATAATATATTTCTTCAGATCTTGGGAAAAATAAATCATAGAAATGGGTGAACTCAGATGCATAATAAGGATTAAAATATAGTAGAAAAATTCATAAATATTCATAAACAATTAAGGAAATGTACAAGACTAAAACATAAGACTTTTAAACATAAACTGCAATATAATATGGAGAATATAAAACAAATAATTCTATTTACTTACTCACATGGATATTGTACTAGTCGAATCATCACCTGTAATATCAATAACCAATTTCATAATGAGGGAATGCATAATGCCAAACTTCATAACCACATAGTCAAGGCCTTGTGCCAAGACTACAAATATGATTTTTCCAGGTCCTTGTTCTAAGATAGTAGTTTGTCTTATTAGACAAACTGAGGCATTTAGATTCCATAGCGGGATCCACCTATCACTTACTAAGTCCAATACATTCCTCGTATGAAAAGGTTTAAAAATAACATAAGCATTCATATTAAAACTAACATTTGAAATGTCAATACTTTATCAATAATCCATGAATGTTATAAAATTAACACATCCATAATTAAATATATCACAAAACCTTCATTACAATATGGAAGATTTGTATCATAATAAATCAACTTCAAACAAGTTTCAAATCCATGAAAATATGTTGACATAGATGAAATCAAAATATTTTGAGGGAAATATCTCTTTCTATTTAGGAATCATTTAGAAGTCATGTAATTATAATAGAAAACATTTATTTTGAAAATATCCTTAAAATCTTGTAATGGAAGCATTGAAGGTGTTATAATAGCAGAAAATAGTCGTACCCACCGTATAAGTTAAAAAATAATCTTTCCTTAATTTTATCGAAAAGGTCGTAAATGACCTTCTTTGGAAAACGACCGAAAGATTACTTTATGATTTTTTTTTCAAAAGTAAAACAATGTTATAAATGAATTTAACCGATATTCTAGAAAAATGTTTTGAAATATATTGTTATGAAACACGGATGTGGATGATAAAGATGTCCCAGTAGATACTCGCGTATAAACAACCTCAGATAATGAAGAGATTGTGGAATTAACCCGTAACATGTACTTTTCCTTAGTCGATAGTATGTTAACCTCTTGTATAATAGTTAAAACATTGTTATTAAATTATAAAAGAACTATAAAAAAATATGATATCATATATGACCCATTAATATTTATTTGTTTTTAATATTTTAGTAGTATCATCGTTTCAGGTGTTCACTAATTAATTTTCATTTATATGCATGGTTACGTAAGCCATGTTTGTTATGGGTAGGATGTATTTGATTCATATAAAATATGATAATATGTTCATAAAAATTAATTTTAATCATAAAATGAAAATTATTCATGAATGATTATGATAGGGACTGAATCTCATCGCGTTCGTGGAGACGGTAATCCGTACGTACGCACGAGTGGCAATATCATTATATTGAGTGTGAAATATTATGTAATTGGATGGTATATCATATATAAATAATCATTAAAATTTTATATTTATTATTTACCTTTTTTATAATCATTATTATATCCATCCAACTAATGAAGTGTTAGAATAACAAACTACACCATGAGGTGTAGACGACAATCCGTACGTACACACGTATGATGACTTTTTCATTTATAGGATAAATAGAATAAAGAATATGGTTATACCATATTTTTAGAAACTTCACATTATATATAAGGTACTAGATTTATTATTTTGGTATGGAAACAACAGAGAAAGAGTTATTGGAAGAACAAAAGAACTTGAAATAGGGTGGTGAAACTATTACCTCTTCTTCGAGTGTTTCCTTTTGAGTTGATCAAAAGGGCTCCATAGGTTGGATTTCTAATCCAATTAAGGAATCCGGATTTACGTTAGGGAAGTTGGGAGGATATTCGGGAAGGGTTTGGCTGATCCAAATGGATTTTGAGGTGTGAAATTAAGATAAGGGGAAGTACCCATCTATAAGAGAGGTGAGGGTCACATTAAGAAAAGATTGAAATAATATTTTATAATAAAATAATTTTCGGTTTCTAATGGCCCCAAATTGATTTATTTATAGGTAATTGTGGGGATGGGTTGAAAACATCACAACCAATAGGTTTTAGATAGGTTTATTTCACCATATTAACCTTATATTTTAGATTTAACTCTTAGGTAAATAGTTTGACATTTAACATGTCGCTTTGTATTTTTATATTATATGGTTAATAAACATACTATAACAAGCCAAGAGAACCCAAAGTGGTTCATTATTAATATATATAACCTTCTATAAGTCCTTTTTCTATACCTTAGATTTTTAGGAATATTATATCAATTACTAATATAGTATTTGTTTTAAAAACTCAATTATATAAATTTTGACACAATTTTATATTTGGTTTTTGTGAGAATCATAAAAACACGATTACTTTGAAAAAAAATTATTTAATAAACCCAAAAATTTCATATTGACCTAGAAAATTAGTGGAATTCATCATAATTCTCAATTTACATTTGTTTGGATCTTTTTAATATGAATTATTTTAAAATTTCATTAATAAGGTATTTACATCATCATCATTGTGTCATAAATAAATTAAATTATTTAATTTTAAAAAACTGTAAATAAAATACCATTATATAGGAAATAATTTTATCTTTTTAATTAATATTTAAAGTATAATTTATATTGTGTGTAACCCTATATTAAAAATGGGTTAGTTATTAAACATAGAATTTAACACTTTTAACTCTTCTTTAAATAAAATAATAATTAATGTCCTTATATAATGCAAGGGTACCAAAAGGATCATATTTTATTTATATGGTTGTTTTTGGTTGAATTAATCTTATCAAATAGAATTAGGACATGTTTTAGGGTAATAATAATTTCATTTT
This sequence comes from Viscum album, assembly GCA_963277665.1. Lineage (NCBI taxonomy): Eukaryota > Viridiplantae > Streptophyta > Magnoliopsida > Santalales > Viscaceae > Viscum > Viscum album. Next base: position 833,388,808 of record OY728142.1, on the reverse strand, counting down.
TCCTTTAATTACCTTATTTACTTTTAACCGTGGTGAATAAAAGTTAAATGTTATTATTCTTATAAAATTATTTTCATCTTATAGAACAACATTTTACTTATTTATATCAACCGTGTCTCTCATATTTTTAAAATTCAATTCACAGAAGCGGCACAATTATGTGTTATGAAAATTTGCAAATGCTCCTAGAAGGTGGGTAAAAGACAGTAAAAAGTTCATTAAAATTTATATATATATATATATGAACATTTGATAAAAAATACTCAAATTAATTACATTGAACATATATAGGTATTATGTATCTATTTTGACTTAAGATAAATTTAAATAAAAAATAATTATTTTTATAAAAAGTCGGTTTTAAACAATAAAGCAGCGTTTTCAATATTCATCAAAAATTGAAAGTTTTAAGAAAAATACCAAAAATTCATACTAAGATAATTTTGATATTCTGAATCCAAAAATGAAATCCATTTTGAAAATTACAATTTATAAAATTTCAAAAGTGGGTATTACTATTCATAATGGCTAATTTCATTGGTCGTGGTGTTTTATAACTCCAATTTGTGTACAACTCAATCTACTGCATTAATCAAAGGGAATCGTACCATTGAAGCATGGGGTGTTACATATTGACACACCAAAATCTTGATACATAATCAGCAATTTACCACTTCAAATAATCCCACAAGTAAAGACTCTGATTTTTTTCACGTATTGATTTGGAATATTAAATGGATTATTTTCATATATAGGTTATGAGAAATCATGATATTTTGAGGTCCATTATTCCTGAACTTTTTTTTGAAATATATTAAATATATTAAATATAATAAAAATACCACCTGCACAGTTTTCTAAAAAAATGTGGAATAACTCTTAAACAGATTTTTTTTTGAACAAGTGAGGCCATGATTGAGTTAAAAGGGTGTATTTTACCCTAGTTGTTACTTATCCTCAGTGCAAATCAGACATTTAGGTTGAGTGTTCATATAGATTAATTAATAAGCTAAATATAGTGAATTTTTAATTTTATTAAGTGAGAGAGTGACCTAATTAATTCCTCTATAAATAAGATATTTTGAAAAAAAAACCCAGGGTTAGCCACATATCCTTGGATATTTGTGAGAGAGATTTTGGAGGACCTTCCATTGATGAGTGATGACTATATTGTTGATCATCAATCAGTGTACGATGAAACATGAGGATCTCACCAATGAAAATAATATAGAATATTTCATTTATCGAGATTGATCCAAATCAAGGTAGGATGTTTATTTTCCATGTTGATTTTTTTCTATAAGAAACATGAATATATCGACCAATTAATTGATTCATGGAACAATTATATTGTTGGTATAATTTTATATATGAGGATTTGTGGGGGGGAACTGTTTATTTAATTTTGATCATTTTTCATCATTTTAATGGTAAGGTATCAATGATAACCTAATATTGATGAGAACCATACATGTTAGGTGTTTCTAGAATTTCTTCCACTATTATTCCTGTTATCATCACTGACATTTAGTTTGCCTATAGTTTATAAAAATAATGGATAAACAATCGTTTCCAACTGTTTCTTGGTTAAAAAATTATTATCAATGATCTAGGTTTAGATCAATGATGAGATTAAGTTGTGATGATACTGATGATGGATCAGGTCTCTACTGGGACATTCATGTCTGAGTTTTGGAATGTGTTGTTAAGATGGTTTTATTTTCAGCAATACTCTATACTATAATGATTAGGGGATATTATTGAAAAAGTGTTTTTTCAACAATAATCTATCTTTTTATGGTTATTTGAGGCTCCCAAATACCCTTTTTTGTTATTATAATTATTTAACTTTGAGTATATTTTAGGAAATTAATATTATTTATATTTTTATTTTGGAATAATATTAAATCATTTAATCCGCATGGAATATTTGAAAAAGTGTTCAGAAATCATTTTAGTGTGTTTTGGAAACAATGTTCATACCCAATGTTGAAGAGCATAGTGTAATGATTAATTGAAACATTTACTTTATGATTAACGGATATTGTTGAGAAAGTGTTTTTTCAACAATAGTCTACGTTTTTATGATGATTTTAATGCTAAAAAATACCCTTGTTTTTTATTCTAAATATTTTACTTTGAGATTATTTTAGGAAATTAATATTCTTTATATTTCTATTTTGAAATAATATTAAAGAATTTATTCCACAAGGAATATTTGAAAAATTGTTCGGAAATAATTTTAGTGTGTTCTCGAAGCACTGTTCATACCATACATTGAAGATAATAGTGTAAGGATTAGAGCCTACATTTACTTTAAGAGAGTTCAAAAAAGTATGGTTAATCAACCTTATGGTAATAGAAAACTATTGTGAAAAAACATTATGTTTGGAAGAAACCATACATTGGTTATATCAGAAAAGTATGGAAGAAGAATCTTATGTATGTATGGAACCTTACATTTGCTTCAAAAAAGTATGGATCATCAATCTTACTTTTATAATGATCCTTGCATTCTATTTAAAATATGGATCATGTATCTTATCTGTTTCTAAAGAAAAATGTATGAATAATATACAACATATTTGAAAGATGAAATGAAAATTCTGGAAGATCAACCTTATGTTTGAGATCAACATTACGTTTATGATCAACCCAACATTTAGCATCAGATATTTAAAATATGACATTATCATGCAATGGTCTTTATGAGAAATATCTGAATGATTTCATGCTAGTTTTAAAGCCTGATATTAAAGCACGTATTGGAATAATTTAAAGCTGTTTATTTTCAATTCAAAGGATTGATTTAAGAGGAGGATTTCATTCCGATTATTAAGGAATGTTATGACTGCTCTGTTATTCATGCATTTAAAAATAATGATTCTTAAGGAGACATTTGTTGATCTAAATTCAATAGAAATTCACTCTCCTGTATTCTTTATATATCTGTGTGGGATTTAATTTTTAAATAGAGAAGAGTCATCACAAAAAATATCTTCTTCTACCAAGATCTATCAGACTCTGTTTTTATGATGAAAAGGAAAAGCGTTAAATATTCTAATTCTACATTAAAGATAAATCATGAATCTATTGTTGTTAAAGATTCTGATTTTATTTCAATATCTATTTTCATCTAGATGGACTCATGAATTCTATTACCTGAAAAAATATTTATTGAAGACGACATTCCATCTACTGTTAGTTGTGTGCTACTGCAACTGTGAAGAATAATTGGAAAGTATTTTTGGACATATAATATTTTCATTTAGATTAATTGGATTCTTGTATAACACAATGTATTTGGTTCTCAGAAGGCTTTGTTTAAGCCTTAACTTGTAAAGGTGTCAATTACCTGCACTCAATTGTGTATAATCTGTTGATAATTGGACAAGATAGTGAAAATTACCAAACTCCTGGAGTAGAGAATTGGTGGGGTGGACTAAGGGACTTCTATTCCCCAAACCACTATAAATCTGTGCATTCTAAAATCTGTTTATTTTCCACTTCATAAACATTCTGATAATGTTAAATGAGAGATTTTGAAATCATCAGGATTATCGATGAAATTGTAAAAGCCACATTTCACTCCCCTCTTGTTTATATTTTGTACAATACGATCCAATAATTGGTATCAGATGGGGTTTATTTTGTTAAATCTATAAGAAGATGAAAGATTACATAAATATCAAAAAGGCGGATACACGAGAGGGAATTTCAATGATTCGAGATCCGTACTTCAATACCGAAAGCTGTGGATGTTGGAAATCGAGGTTGATTATCTACCTGAAGAATCTTGTATATATAGTCTACTCAAAAATTCTTTCTCATTATGAAATTCATGGGAAACCTAAAAGATGGAGTGCAGATACTAAAGCAGAGTATGACATAAATTAAAATGCTATCAATTCTATCATATATGGTTTTGTACTATATGAATTTAATCGAGTATCTCGATAACCTAATGCATATGATATGTGGTTGACAATTGCATTTTCCAATGAAGGAACTGACAATGGCAGAAAAATGAGGAATTCTATAGAAAAACTAAAATTCGATAGATTTAGAATGCATGATGGTGAAAGAATCACTCAGATGAATTAAAGGATTATAAATATAGTCAAAAACATCACCTCCATTGGAGATCCTATCAAAGAAGCGGATCAAGACTAGAATGTTCTGAGAGTATATCCAACCCAACGGACTGGGATATTAGCATCCATTGAGCAATAAACACATGTCAAAGAAATAAAAATGAGAGAATTAATTGGAACCCTGATGATGTATGTAGATGATATAAAAGATGAAGAAAATTTTCATAATGTCTTGATCAAGAGAGATAATACTTCTTTGAATGTTACATCCGAAAAAAGAGCATAAATATGAAAGAAGAGATCAAGAGAAAACCATAATGTTCTGATTCATCTCATTCAGATATGGAGCTGGCTCAGTTAGGATTGAAATTCAGTAAATTCTACAAAAAGAATAAGGGATTCAGAAAATCTGTCATGAAAGATGAAAAATAACTGAACGAAGTCATGTGATATGAATGAAAAATGGTGGTTCACATAAGACATGACTGTCCTCATTTAAAATGACAAAATAAAAAGAAAATTTTCAACAACAATGATTGTGAGAAGAAAGAAAAAATAGAAATGAAAGCTACTTGGAGTGTTTATAAATAATATAGAATCTCATCAATGTCTGAACCAAAAAAAGAAGAATTGAATTAAAAACAAATTACTTTATAGTAAAAGATTATGATGTAAAATATTATTACTCATAAAATTCCATTTATAGTTCTAGTTTCTCAAATGATAAACTTACATCCCATTGAAATCTGTTATAAGAGAAATATGATTCATTATTTAAGAAATATTAGTCATTAAAAAATATTCACAGTATTGTTTTAGGAGAAAGAGACACTCTGAAAAATCAACATCATGAGTTAATTGAAAACTATAACTCATTAAACACAAATTGTACCGATAATGAAACTAAAATAAAAAATACAAACAGAAGTATAGACATACCAAAATTCAGATCTAATTTTTAGAAAAGGTGAAAATTCACTAAAAGAAATTTTTGGAAAGAATGTGATTAAAAATGAATGATATGGAATAGGCAGTAAAGGTGAGAAACCCAAACTATATAAGAACTATATAGTTCCAAATAAAAAAGGTATAATTTTCCACTACTGTGGAACAAAAGGTAACATATCTAAAAACTTTTATATAAGGAAACATCAAATAAGTGGGATTAAGAAAGCCTTTGTTGCAAGAAGTTTATATGATCCTATTGATTATAGAAAAACATATAATGTCTGGATTCCAAGATCTTTTCCAGCTAACACTGCTTGACCCAATATAATATGGGTACCAAAAAAACTTTTTATTGAATGCATTTTCTAGAAGTAGGTCATAGAAGACGAACTAAAATATGGTATATGGACAGTGGTTGCTCTGGGCATATGAGCGGGAACTCATCGAACATTAAAAAATTAACTCAAATGGGTGGAGGATTAGTCACATTTGGTGACATTGCACATGGTAAAATAATTGGAATTGGAACTGTTGGAAATCCAAAAGCTGTCTTAATCAATAAATTATTCCATGTACAAGGTTTGGAACACAACCTTCTAAGTATCTCTAAACATTGTGATGATGGTTATGGTGTTGATTATTCTAACAACTGATGTTCTATTTTTAAAGATAAATTGATTAAATTTAGATCACCCAAACTGACAATGTTTATACCCTAGACAAAAATTCCTTATGTTAAAAAAGTAAATTATTTAACTACTAAAATAAATTAATCCTAGATCTAGAATAGAAGACTTAGACGTTGCAATATTTATGCTTTACATAAATTATCTAGGAAAAAATTAGTTTCTTATTTTCCTAGTCTTAAATTTTAAGATGAATGATTCTGTGATGCATATCAAATTGGAAATCTATGTAAACCGTACTTCAAATCAATTAACAAAATTACTACATCTAAAACTTTAGAACATATCCATATGGTTCTATTTGGAACTTCAAGAGTAGCAAGTCTAGCTGGTATGTTATATGTATATGTTTTAGTTAATGACTATTCAGAATTTATGTGGGTATATTTTCTAAAATATAAAAATGAATCTTTTACTATATTTGAACGTTTTTGTTAATCTCTTCAAAATGAAAAATATTTTAAAATAATTTCATTAATAAGTGACCGTGGGGGAAAATTTGAGAATTAGGAATTCAATTCCTTTTACCCAAATCTAGGTATTAAACACACCTTATTTTCACGAAGAACACCTCAACAGAATGAAATTGTTGAATAATAAATTGAATTATTCAGGAGATGGAAAGGAATATGCTAAATGAATATAGACATTCTGCCTATTTGTGGGAAAAAGCTATAAGAACATCTTATTATATAATTAATATAGTTTTAATTAGGAAAATTTTCAAAAAGACACCCTATAAACCTTGGAATAACAAAAAACCTAATGTAAAATACTTTTATGTTTTTGGATGCAAGGTTTATTTCTTGAAAATCAAGGAAAAATTTGGTAAGTTTGATCCAAAATCTGTTTAAGTCACTTTCTTAGGATATTATACTACCTCCAAGGCTTATAAAGTTTTTTAATAAAATTCACGGTTTGTTGAAAAATCAATTCATGTGAAATTTGATGAATCTAATCCCTTTGAGAAAAATAAATATCAAATTGACGAATATGAATCAAATGATAACATGGGACTTGAAACGAGAAAGACATATACAAATCCAATTTGTACTAATATAAAACTTGATTTGGATGAAACTGGAAAATCAATTGACAACAAGTTATATAGAGGTATGATTGGTAGTTTATTATATCATACTACTAGCATGATAGATATAATATAATCAGTATGTCTTTCTTCTAGATTTCAATCAAATCATAAATAATATCACTTATGTTCTATCAAAAGAATTTTTAGATATTTAAAAGAAACTGTTTTTCATCTATTCTCTATAAAAAAACTTATGATTTTAATTTAATTTTATATTCATATGCAGACTTCGGAAGATATATATTATATATAAAAATAACCACAGGAACTGTTCACATTTTAGGAATATATTTAGTTTCATGGTCTAATAAGAAACAACACTCAGTTCCTTTAGCAACAGCTGAGGTGGAATATGTATCTGTAGGTAGTTTCTGCACAAAATTTTTGTGTATAAGAAACAATCTTATAGACTTCAAACTAAATTTTAATAATAAAGATATTTGATGAGTTAATACATGCACAATAAATATTTTAAAAAAATTTATTATTCTTTCTAGGACTAATAAAATTGATATCATACATCATTTTCTATGATATCATGTTCATAAAAATGATATATTCTTAGAATTTTTATGTACTAAAATTCAATTAGCTGTTATATTTACTAAACCACTTCCCACTGAAAGTTTTGAATTTATTAAGGGGTATCTAGGTTTATTTAATTTAAAATAAAAATTTACTTTTAATTTTTCTTATTTAATTAAATTAATTATTATTTTATTTTAATCTTCAATTTCTTAAATAATTTAATTATTTGTTTTTTGAATAATTTAAAATTTCTTATGTACTACTGTTATATTTTTCTGCATACATTTTTACATTATTGTAAATAATTTAATAACTATTATGTACGTAATAACACGGAAATCAAGGTTGTTGGAACCCGTTTCGAATTCCAAACCCATTATTTTTTTTAAAACCTTTCAAAACACCAAAACCATTAGCGCCTTCGTCTACCTTTTACTGAACCTTTGATAGCATAAACATTCGAACCTTCAGAACCCTATGATAGAAAATGACACGAAAAAGAGAATCGGGGAAGGAGAAGCTAGTAATGCCCAACATCAACATTCGGTTGGAAGGAAGATATTATTAGGAAAAGTAATTGATTTGGAATTGCTATTACAGACTAATATAACACTGATGAAATCATTGGATTATAGAATCTTGAAAAATTGTTCTGTAATAAAATATTAGAATTTATGTATGAGGTAGAGTTTCAAAATTTCATTAAATCTGTTCAGTTTAGTCTTGGAGATACAATGGACTCCATATTCGTGAAAATTGAAGATTTGTATTTTTCTATTTCATCTAGGGAAATTGATAGAATATAAAATTACCCTCATGTGGGAGATTATCATTTTTATTTGAACTCTATTAGAGATAATGAACAAAATACAATGGACATTTTTTCATTTTTATTTGGTTCTACGATTATCAAAGACATGTTAGTCAAGGATCTGGATCCAGATCAGAAAATTCTATTAAAATTTATTCAAACCAGGATTTCCCCTAGGATGTCTGAAATGGAGAAGATTTTATATCCTGATTTGTATTTGATATTTCTCTTTTTTAGTAACATCATGTTTAATTCTCCTCATTATATTTAATGTTATTCAAACTACTGATATCACCCAGAGGCTAAAATGAACTTCTATCCCTATGGGTGGTTCATTTCAAAATTATTGATTATGTCAGGTGTGGTGAGATTAGTATATGCCATAGTACGATGCCATCATAGTAACATGTTCAATGCTGGAACATATAGAAAAATACGATTTTTCTATAGCACTATGAAATGAATGATTATGCCTGTTGGTGATGATGAAGATCAGGAATCTACTCAGAGATAGAAAAATAGGAAAATCAAAGAAGGAATAGCAGAATCAAGGACTAATGATGTTTCAAGAACCTCAAGAAGAATTGTATTTGAATTAGTTGATGTTCCTGCTGATGAGGGATGTCAAGAAAGACATTAGAGGAAAAGGCACAGAGTGACTCAAGATGGTGAGGAGCCTGTTCAGAAAAATTTTTCACCACTGGAGATCTTTTAATCATTAGATATGTAAGAGAAGTTGTTTCTCATATTGTGGTGGTACCTTAAATTGAAAGGGAATTCGTACCTCAGGTAGAGGCAGATCCTAGAGATGTTGAAGTGGATCGAAAAGAATCTATTCAAAAACGGTCTCCATAACCTCCTAAAGTTATTCAAGAAGAAACATTTCAAGAAGGATATATTTTAAAGGAATTAAATAAATATGATAATGGGGAGCAACAACCTGATGAAAATGTAAATAGAGGAAACTATCCAAATAAAATTAATAATGATGTTTTAAATGATAATTTTATGTGTGGATGATTCAGTTCATGACTCTGAAGAAAAATCAGTTGAGAAACCAGTGGAGAAGGCTACAGATCATAGATCTGATGCTAAATCATTTCCATTAATTTTGATAAATCAGGATGACAATCAAGAACAGGGTTCCTATGATTATGTGAAAAATTATTTGGAGGAATTAATATGAAAATTTAATTGAATTCAAGTTGAAAATCCCTCTTTGAGAAGATAATTATAGAAGGAGAGACAGATGTTTCAGAACATTAAAGATAGTTCATCTTTAAAGCAACTAGTGGATGTTTTTAAGAAGTACATGTTAGCAGAATTTGAAAAATTAAAATCTGAATTTTATTGAAATAAAATTTGGAAGAATTCAAAACATTTATGGAGGAACATTTTGAAACTATCACGAGTATTCAAGCAAGTACATATTGTACTTCACCTGATTTAATCTAGATATTTCATGCCATTACTACTGTATTGAGTAATATGAATTAATGTTTGTATGACTTACAGTGTAATAATGATCCCCTATCTTTTTTGTTGGACAATTAGAAATTCCTTATTGATCAGCATACATTAGGTGAACTATGTATTAAGAAATTACTCGACAGATTCACTGAGAATCTAAATCAGTTTATGGAAAAGGAAGAACAGTTTCATGATTTTTTTTCAAAGTAAACCTCATTGATGATATTCATTTGACCCAAGAAGGAATAGATCTAATAATTCAGTTAGGAGATGGACTGATGAAGAGGTTAATAGTGTAGTTATAAGAGATAATGAATGTTATTCAGAGGGGTTGAAACTCGTTTTCAACCCTTTTAACCCAAACTTGATTCATGTATCAATTATGTACTTATATTTTCAATAAAATATTTTTAAATATCATTTTTATGTATTTTTAATTTTTTTTACTATTTTTTATATGTTAGAATGCTAGAATTCAGATTCAATTTTTGTTAAAGAGTTTGTGATATTATTTACATAAGTTCAGTGTTACATTAAATGTGTTATATTCCTTATTCTGTAATTCTTTTTGATATAACAAAAAGGGGGATAAATTGGATAACAACAACATTTTATTTTAAGAAAATGGATAAATATTTTTCTCCTGGGGAGAAATCTAGATACATTACAACATTTTATATTGTATTCATGTTTAACCTTCATGAGAGAAATTTTGATAAACTAAATATATTATTTTCTTTATTTTACTTTATAATGGGGGTGAAATTTCTAAAATAAATTTTAACAAAATATTCAAAAATATTTTATTTGTATATGGGAGAACTATGGATAAAACTCTATTTATTTCTTATTGAAATAATTCTATTAAAATAAATATTATTTTATCCTTTCAAATTTAAAAATTATATGCAGTTAATTTCATGGGTTATTTCATTGGTTTTGTGATTATCAAAAAGGGGGAGATTGTTGAGAATGTGTTGTTTTCAAAAATAATCTATGATATTATGATTCGGGGATATTCTTTAGCAAGTGTTGTTTTCAAAAATATTCTATCTTTTTATGATGATTTTGATGCTCACAAATACCCTTGTTTATTATTCCAATAATTTTACTTTGAATATATTTCAAGAAATTAATATTATTTATATTTCTATTTTGGAATTATATTAAATCGTTTAATCTGCATGGAATATTTGACGATGTGTTTAGAAATCATTTTAGTGTGTTCTAGAAACACTGATCATACCCTACGTGGAAGAGCATAGTGTAATAATTAAATCCTATGTTTACATTACGAGAGTTTAGAAAAGTATCTTTAATCATCCTTACATTAAAAAAAGAGTATTGTAAAAGAATGTTACGTTTTGAAGGAACCCTACATTTGTTATATATGAAAAGTAAGTAAGAAGAACTTCACGTAAGTATGTAACATTATGATTGCTTCACAAAATTATGGATCATTAATCTAACTTTTATAATGAACCTTACATTCTATTGATAAGATTGGACCATGTATCTTACATTTTTTTAAAGAGGAATGTATGGATAAAATACCATAAATTTTAAAGTTGAAATGAAATTTATGGATGATCATCCATACATTTACGATAAACGTTACGTTTGAGATCAACCCTATGTTTAGCATCAGAGATTTCAAATACGGCATTATCGTGAAATGGTATATATGAGGAAGATGAGGTTGATTTCAAGCCAGTTTTAATGGCTGATAGTAAAGCTCATCATTGAATTTTAAATCTATTTATTTGAAATTCAATGAATCTATTTAAGAGGAGTATTTCATACTGATTACTAAGTAAAGTTACGACTGCTCTGTTATTCAAACATTTGAATATCACGATTATTAAGGTGACATTTGTGGGTCTAAATTAAAAAATAAAAACACTCATATTTATTCATTATATATATGTGTTTTTTTTATTTTTCATATAGAGATAAATCAAAGATAAAAACATCTTCTACTACCAAGATTTATTAGACACTCTTTTTCTGAAGAAAAAGATGAGCCTTAATGATTCTTATTCTACATCGAAGATCTATCATGAGTCTATTGTTGTTAAAGTTTCTGATTTTACTTAAAGATCTATTTGCAACTAGATCAACTCAAAACTGCTATTACCTGAAAAACATCTTTTCTGAAGATGATGTTCCATCTATTGTCGGTTGTGTGCTACTAAAACTGTGAAGAATAATTGGAATGTATTTTTGGAAAAATACTATTTTTATTTTGAGTAACTAGATTCTCATACTAAGAAGTGTATTTTGTTTTGTGTATGAACCAGACGGCTTTTTTAGACATATCATGTAAAGGTGTGAACTTCATGTACTCAATTGTGGATGGTTTGTTGATAAGAGTTCCTGACAGTGAAAATCACCAAGAACATAGAATAGAGCGTTGGTAGAGTGGACTAGGGGCCTTTTGTTCCCCCAAACCATTATACCACCATGCGTTCTTCGATCTGTTTATTTTCTACAACATAAAAGTTCTGATAAAGTTAATGTACATATTTAGACATCATTACGATTCTCAAAGAAATGGTAAGATCAAAATTCACCCCCTCTTGTGCATATTTTCTATAACATGATCCAACATGTTCAGTGATGAAAACGATAGAGGCTAATTCTTGAGCTATAGAGACAACTAGAAAATGGTTTTCTATGGAAAATCGAACTTGGTTGGCCAAGATTTATCTTCCATAGATGGGATGTGTAGTATATCTAGTGGCGAAAGAAGTAGGGGAAGATAACATGGAATGAAGCATGAGATTTTGGAAATCACGTTATTTATATCGTTTAATCTAGGATTACATAGTGTGTGGGGCCCTATCTATGGTGGTAGGGTTTCCAAAAAAAAGATAAACGTAATAAAACATGTGACATATATCATGTAGCATGTTACCCTTACATGGTGTCTAAATTTGTACCTGAATGGATACATACAAATTAAAAATAGTATGTAGGAATGAACTCTCTATGTACTCAAACATGGACATGGCTTGGCCAAGTGTACATGGGAAAAGTTGTGTACTTGGGATTGAATAAGAGTACATAGGCTTGGACATTCCATTTACCTTAACATAGACAATAACACGTGAATCATCTATGACATACAGGTAGGACCGGGTGCTGATGGTACACACACTATACTACTAGTACACACTATTTTTTCAATAAAACATGGCCTAGATTCCATTTCATATTTAGTTAGGTAAATATTCATTAGGGTTTGTTTCCCTGAACAATTCCGTGAGGGTTAGTATGGAATCATATATTATACATAGGATGGACATCCCTTTGGAGGGACTTCGATATTGGATATAACCGTTGGAATCCTTCTGTGAGGACTAGAGTGAGATCTTCAATCATCATATTTTACCTGTGTCAGGTCATTAGTATCATATCGACCAATATTAGATGAGAATAAATCCCATACATAAATTTTTAATTCATATTAGGTTTTTTGTATAATCCATGGATCTGGGAGTGATCCCCTTTCAATTAATCATTCTCTTCATAATTCTTAGCATGTACCTCTTATGGTGAGACCCAATGAGAATGAAATCATGGCTGGAAAAAATTGGTGTTATGTTACTCATGAAGCGAGTTCTTCTAAGTGACTTCTATTAGGAATCTATTTGTAGAAATACTATGCTCACATTACTATTGTGAACTTACCTTGATTCTATGATTCTATATTGAGTATATATGGACATGATTCTTTTATGTTCTCTAATCATATACCTATGATGACCTGATTGTTATTTTGAATGTCATATACTTAGTGATTTCTGGCTGTCCTACAGGTTATTTTTATACTCAATCGTACATGGGACTTTCCAACTCAGGTCATTTCTTATATAGAATACCAACTTTTTGAGGGAGTTCGGAAGGGACCAAGACCAAGAGGAGCTTCATGAGAAAGAAAAACTATGGTGTGTTACTATAACTATATTTATAGAAGTCCTCACCCACATTAAATGTTGTACATGTTTTCAATTTTTTGTGGTGGTATTTTTTTTGATTTTTCTTTCATGTACTTATTATTGTATTATGATTGTGGGATTTTAGAAGTTTGATTACATTATTATTTGTTTTTTTTTAATTTTAACATTGTATGTTCTTGGGAATACATGTGTGTTTATAATAAAATTGTGATAATTCCTCTAATGTGTGATATTACTACTCAATTATAGTATCCATCTTTTTAACTATTTTAGTTTTTCTTGGGGTAGTCAAGGAATTGACCCATTTGGATAGGTTGTGAAAGAGTGGTCCCATAGGAGTTGGTTCTACCCTATGACCAAACTCCATGAGATTGGTTTGTGGTAATAGTGATAAGTTTTTGTAGTCTGGATCTCAGTCTAGGGACTCTAGTGTTGGTGCAAAGACCAACATATCCATAAACCAGGACTCTAATAACCTGCTTGCTGACTCAGTATATATATAGACTAGTTTTAAGAAAAAAAAGTTAGATGAATCATATAGGAATGGGTTGTGGATTCCATGTCCTTATTTAGTTGGATCTTTAGAAATACTCATTGCCCATGGAACATATTTTTTTATTAGGGTATTCATCTATGATATTCTATTGCTTGGATTCAACATCAATATCATGAGGATGACCCCTCACTGATGACGCTTCAATACATGCACCTATTCCATAGGTTTTACATTTGGGTAGTGAACCAATCTTACCACCACCTATCTAGCAGCATATGATATCGATAATAACAATGGATGAGGTGTGTATGATGATCACCATTCACGATATTCATAAAAAACCCCTTATATTTTGAGGTGATTATGACCTATATTTTGATGAGGTATAGGTTGAGGTAGTTATGCAGGTCTACAATCTTTTAAGGGCACATAAAAAATAGATGTTGATCCTGGAAGCGAGCCTTGTTCATGGCTCTACAGAATGAGGGAGGGGATCAGTGGCCCAGTCATCTGACGAGGTGACTCTATCCTGGTTAGAGTTTATGAACCTATTTAGAGAGGAATTATCTATATCGAATCTAAACATTGTGTGCATCTAGGATCTTCTAAAACAATAGTAGGGCAGTACAACTATGTATGAGTATTCATTGAGGTTGACTGACCTCTCTTGGTACGTGATGGATAAGGTATGTGATAAGTTATTTTAGTCCTAGAAATTCATGTGAGGATTATGTAGGTATATATGATCATGTTTGATACCTCTATGAATTTTTACCGATTATGGGGTTCTAGAGAGTTCCTTGGTGGTCAAGAGTTTATTGGCTAGAAAAATGCAGATATTTAGTGCCGGATGTTGGAAAAAGGAGATAATTCATTAGTGACAAGAATCTGACATCATACACAGGGACTAGGATGAATGAGATGATTCATGAGGAGGTCCTAATATAGAGGGTATATGGTTCAGTGATCACATGATGGATATATTCCCCCTAGGGAGAGGCATTGCACCTCTTATAATGGTAGCGGATAACACATGATACTTTATGACCTATCATATGAATGGAAAATAGATAGTGGATAGGCTACCTAGGAAGAGGTATTAGAAGTAGAAAGAAGTTCTATAGGGTGATGTATTTAGTAGTGGACTGGGGAGAGATGTTGGAGGTGGTCGAGGTTGTTATTTGTTGCCACTACCACCACAGGTGGTCCTCTCTAGGCTTAGGATGTTGGGGGACATGGGTGAGGGCAGTTGTAGGTAGTCGAGGAATGTAACCTACATGCAATAGGGAAGATAAAAGGTATAATATTTTTTTTCAAACCTAAATGTTGTAATAATAGTAAAATTTGTGAGTCATTCAATTATTACCACTTATCTAGTTCGAGACATCGAGATTACAATTGAGACATTGGCTCAACCCTTGCACTTGGAGAGTCATACTAGAGAAAAATCAACAACAAACCACTTATACCAATAATGAGACTTGAATCTTGTAGGTGATAGTTCTTTGGGATCTTTTTTAAGTATAAATGTGGCCATATGACTTCATCTTATGTTTTTATTGGCTATGTACAGTTTATGCCTATATAGACTGCACCAGGAAGAGGATGTAGTGTGTTTGAAGAGATGTGAATATGTTTTAATTTTTGGGTGAAAAGGAAGATCACAAAGGGAATGATGAGCTCATTCACATGAAGGTGAAAAATATTACTTTCTATTTGGATAGAATTTCCCTTGGTGTAGTGGAATCTATGCGTATTCAGTTTTCTGTAGCAGTGGTAGAGTATGTAGACATCATTCCTAAAGATGTACCAAACACACCTTTATACTAAGAGACAAACTTATGAATTTATATACACCCCAGTATGGAACTTATATCAACACTATTATATCATATGTCTCCTAAAGAGCTTCACGAGTTGGGGGTGAAGTTGTTGGATTATCAAAGGCAGGGATTTTTTTGACCAAATCGTTCACCTGGGAAGACATAGAATTTTTACCATGTTGGTCGATGGGATAATGAGATTGTATGTGGATTCCCATAACATTAACTATTTGATAATAAATAAAATTAGTCTACTAATAAAAATTAATGATCCCTTTTATCAGTTGAGGGGCGTACAATGGTTCTCGATGATGGACATCAGATATGGCTATCTGAATATGTGAGTAAGATATGATGATATACTAAATATTATGTTATGATGTCTCTACTGTCACTATTAGTAGTTTTAATTTCCCATTAATGTGATCAATTCCCCAATACTATTCATGGGGAACATGAATAAAATAATTATTACTTTAATAGACCTGTATGAGGTTTTCTTCATTGACAATATCCTACTATACTCGACATTTGAGGAGGAGTATGCGGAACACATGATGATGGTTTTGGAAATATCATGAGAGCATTATATTTATCAATGGATCTTGAAGTTATAATTCTATATTAATGAGCTATACTTTCTAGGATATGATATCTCAATTGAAGGTGTTGTGGTGGACCTGAAGAAGGTCGAGGTAGCATTAGCTTGGGAGACACCCAAGAGAGTGATGGAGGTGTGGAAATTCATGGGGGTAGGAATTCTAATATCATAGAATCATACCTAATGTCTATAGAATATAAGAATCTTTGACCAATTTGAACAAAAATGGGTAGCCTTTCATTTAGATAGAGTGATCCCAACTAAATTTCTAGGAGTTGAGGCAGTGATTGAGGTGTGCCCCAATATTGAGATTTCCAAAGGAGGGTTTCAATTATGTAGTGTTCAATGATTCATCGAGGACCATGATTGGTTGTTTTCAAATGTAGAGTAATGTGGTAATTTTATTATTGTTCATGTTTGTTGATACCAATTGAGAATATCTATGTGACCCATGATCTTGAGTTAGAAATGGTAGTCATCACACTAAATACATGGAGACACTAACCGAAGAAAGAGTGGATTATCATCTATTCAGAACATAAGAGTCCCAATTATATATTCTATCAATGGGGTCTTAACTTGTGATATAGGTGATGTCAATAGTTTTTCTAGGATTATGACTTTGAATTTTCTATAATCCATGTAAGGGGAACATAGTAGAATATTCCCTTAGCATGAGATATTATTTGCAGTTGGTAAGTTAAGAATAAGAGTAGTTAGCCTCTTAACCATTATATTTATGGTTGGAGATGGAGAGGATTACCTCTATTCGATGGACTCTACCCCTACAAATTAATAAATAGAAAAGGATGATCAACTAGGGGATACCAACTATGAGACCCTATATACTCAGATATGCACTCGAGATTCTCAAGACTAATTTTCTGAATGTGGGGCCCTGTCATTTTTTTAGAGGATGCATGATGGTTCTAGTTGTTCTAAGAGAATAGGCTTTGAGTGAGTTTCATACATCACCCTTAGTAGTACATCCAGGTGTGCTGATGTTGTACCAGGATATTCTAAAATAGTTTTGGTATCCAAGGATGATGAAAGGATATTTATAGTTTTATCTCAATGCCATACTTGTTAGTAGGTAAAAGATGAGAACTAGGTTCCAGTGGGTTTAGATCAACCATTGAGGTGCTAGAATGAATGTGGTATGGGATATAAATAAAAATTTTGATTATTTTACCACATACATATAGGGGGAATGATGCCATTTAGGTGATTATAGACAAACTCACCATGTCAGAAAACATTATAACCAACTGAGTGAAGAGTTTATTAGAGATATTTGGAAATATCTACATTTAAAAAATAGTCTGTCTCCATAGAGTTCCCTTAAAGATCATTTTTTACTATGATGATCACTTCACATCACAGTCATGGAGATGATTATAAAATTCCTTTGAGACTCAGTTATATTTGAGTATGTCATTTTACCCCATACTAACAACCATATTGAGTGAGCCATTTTGGACATAGAATATACACAATGGGATTTATTATTAATCATTGTGAATATTTAATTGTTTGAAATTAAATTGGTGGAGTTTGTGTAAAAAAATAACATCCATTCCACCTTTGTAATGGAACTATTTGTGGACTTTTATGGGTGAACCTACAAGTATTCACTATGCTATACTAACCTAAGAGAGTCAATGATTATGGGACCATAGTTGGATTGAGCAACTATAGAGAAGATGCAGATCATCCAGGTCTAGATACAGACTCTATAGAGCCATAAGAAGTCATATGAGGACCAATGAAGGTGGTTGTTGGTGTTTAAGTAGGGATATTACATGTCCATAAGGGTTTCACCATGACCTGGATTATAGAGATTTGGAGGTGGTGTTGAGATGTATCCGAGATTAATTGTCCCATTACAGATACAATGTGGATTTGGTGAGCCGGAATAGCACTTAGATCTTCACCATAGTTGGACCGGGTATAGGATGTCTTCCATGTGTCTTAACTAAGGAGGTATTTTCATGAGCAATCACACATTATTGACTAGGGTGAGATGGGACTCGTGGATGGATCTACCTTTTCTATGTACCAGGTTGATAATAGGGATCAATACAATATGATCATTCGTGATTGACTGCTTACACTGCTGCATGACTTGTGGGAGCACAAGAATATTTTAGAAGGGTACCTGGGATGGGGAGAACTAAATATATTCTCAGTACCCTCATCTCATTGTATATTATTTTATTTTGGTTTTATTGGTCAATAATCTAATAGGTGGGGAGAATGTACTGATTATAATTTTTGCCCATTTATTTCATCGGAACATTAAGTGGACTATTTTATTAGAATGGTGTTCAGATGGTATGAGATTCTGAGGCCTGGTGTTCCCAGATATATTTTTTAAAAAATATAAAACATATAATATAACATTTATTAAATTTGATTCTAAAAAGTTTAATAACACTTAAACAGGGTATTGTATTATAAATTTGAGGCATCCAATGAGTTTAGAGTGTTTGTATTACCCTGGGCGCGACATATCCTTAGAGCACATCAGATGTTCGGGTCAAGTTACATCATAGTGATGAATAGATCCTAGATCATCAAACTCTGTGTGATGGAACTCAAGGATAAAGACAACGAAAATGAAACAAGATCATTATTCACTAAAAATTTGTCCAAATCAATGTAATATGTTTAATTTATATGGATTTTTCATATTTAGTTATTCTAATCATGAATTTGAATCAATCTACCTATGAATTAAATCACATATCGATTGTATTGTAGGTATGTGTTTATCTATTACGATTATTGGGAGGAATTACTATTTAATTTTGATATTCATTAATCATTTAAATGGAAACTTATAGAGGCCATCCGAACACAGATGAGTAATGTTACTATTTTTTGTTTCTTGTATTTCTACAACTATTCTTCATTCTATAATTTCCAAAATTAGGTTTTCATAGTTGTTCATGAAATACGAGATAAAAATTCATTACACACGCATTTATTAGCATAATGAATTACTATCAATGATCTAGGTTCAGATCGATGATGGGATCAAGCTGTGATGATGGAGACGTTGGATCTAGACCAGAGCAGGACATGTGCATGCATGTTTTAGAACATCCTATAATGAAAAGGTTGTAGGAAGATTCCTGAGTAACCAGTATGGTAAAAAATCATTCTCTAGAGACAATAAAACATAGATGAGAAATATCTATGATATACGTAAGGGATGTGTGGTGGATCTTGTAATGAAATTAGTTATGGAATACAATGCAGGATTAAGTAGAGGGTTCTAGAAATCATAAAATACATAGAATGTAATCCATAATTACATGGTGTTTGGGGCCCTAGCTATGGAACTTGTATTTCTATGAGAAAGATAAATATCAAAAGACATGTGAATTCTATCATATTGCTTGAGAACCTTATGATGTTTCTAGTAATGTACCTTGATGTTTACACATGCACGGATAGGAGTGAAAAGGCTCATACATGCCCTGTACTCAGAAGTAGACACCACCCGGCTAGATGTACATGGGAATAATCCATGTACTTTTATAAAGTTTAGAGTACCAAGTATTAGATATTAAATGTACTCTAACATAAAAAATGAAACAATCATTATCCAGGATAAATTGGTAGGACCCAATGTCGAAGGGACACACTATGTATTTCCAGTACACAATATATATCCCTTCATAAAAAGTTTAGGGTCCCATTCCTCTTATTCTTGGACAGGTTCTACTATTTAATGTTCCCTTGATCCATTCCATAAGGTATAGTATAGAATCATGTCTTCTATATAGGATGGATATACATTCAGAGGGAATTTAGTCTTGGTTAGAGTTGTAGGAGTACTTCTGTGAGGGTCGTAGTGAGATCCTCTATCATCATCTTTTCCCTGGGGGGGGGTTCATGAGATATTCTTGATGAAAAATATGAAGTTGTTGATCCCCTACATAGCAGGTTAATACATTTTTTTTTGTTATACCCCATGGATGAGGGATTGATCCCCTTTTTATGTATTTTTCTCTCTAAAATTCAAGTGTGTAATTCTTTTGGAAAGGCATGATGAGCATGGAATCACTTATGGACTCTTATAGTGCTATTTGATTTACAGAGGGAGTTATCCCAAAAGAAATTATACATGTAAACTTTTAGAAGGATTCCTTGGTTGGTATTATAGTTGACAATTTTCTTTAAACTATGTGTATATGTTGAGTATATTGGGATATTGTTGTTATATGTGCTGCTGAAAAATTTATTTAATGAGATGAATGATATTGTTGATGTTATAAGGATATTGATCTTTGGGAGTCCTATAGAGTATTCATATTTTCACCACTACGTGGTATTTTCTCACACGTGTCATGGATTATGTAAACGATCAAACATTTTATAGAGAATTAGAGGGACTAGGTCAGGGAAGAGCTTACCCAGCTTGATAGAACGATGTGTGTTCCTACGATTTCATTGACATCAGTCCTCATCCACATTACATGATATATATTTTTTTCAGTTTCTTTGTGTTGGGATTGTATTTGGAACTATTTTTCTAGAACATATTTTTATACTCTGATGGTGGTATTTTAGATGTATTCATCTATGTTAATTCGTTGTTTTACAATTTAGTAATGTATGGTCCTAGATATATTTGTGTGTGTGTATATGTAAATTAGGAGAAGGCCTCCTAGGAAAATGACATGACTACTCAATGATACTCATCATCCCCATTCCAATTAATGGTGGGAATGGGGTAGTTATGACATGAGGTATGTTTGGATGGGTTGTGACCCAATAAAAAAATTTCCTTCAAATATTTATACTTATTTTTCTAAATGTCTTATCTCAAACTAGTTTTTAGACATAAATTTCTGAATAAGGTATATTAGATAGAATAATCGAAATTAAGAAAGATAATTCTATGCCAATCATAATAAACTAAATATCATAGAAATATCACGATATATTCTTTGTTTAAATAATGGAAGTAGATGTTCATAACTCATAAAATTCATGAATGCAGTTTTCTTAACGATTTTTTGGAATACGTTTTTATAAGAATAATCTATTCATGATTTGCTATTATGAATTTTTACCATATAATTAATCATTAAAATCTCATGATATAATAATTTTTTATAAATATGAGAGAAATTAATTGGTATTTACAATGTTCATACTATGATTTTATATGATATAATCATGTATAGATGTATATGGACAAATAAACAGATAATGGTTTTCATAAATAAGAAAGGATAGAGGATTCAAAAAAGAATACTAGATAGTGATATGGATAATGAATTATGAATTATTTGATGTTGAGATGTTTGTGAATTTTTACAGGTTTTTTGATAGGTGAAGATAGAATTGGTTTTTAGTCAAGCTGCAAGAGTACAGTTTTAATATCTATGAAAACATAAAAAGGGATATCATCAAAGTTCTAGGCATATACTTCCTCAAATATTCTTACTAAATATTATTTAACCTTTAGTCACAATGTTGAGAATACAATGAAGTTTATAAAAGATAGAAGAAATAAATTTTAATTTTTAGAATTCATTTTCTATACAGACATGACCAGACATAGTTGAGAGGACATAGTTTCATAACAAAGGAATATTTTGAATATTTTCCTGATTTGTTTTCAGACAATAATTTTATAGAAGGATTTCATCATAAGAAATGATTAACTTTATAATGTCTATAAATTTTGAAAATTGTGATGATTCTAAGATCACCTCTTATTGATCCAAAAATCATGAATGAAAAGTGTGATTCTCTTTGAGTTTAAGGATGTTTCAAGGAAGGTTGTCAATGTCTGCAAATAAAAACTATTTTATATGGAGTTTTGAATTTGAGTATTCATTGATGTTGGAAAACAAATAAGAGTTCCCACCTTTTCTATTTAGGGCACACATACATAAAGGGTGAAAGTGATACCTCAAAGGTGCGATTATTCTTGTGTGTGAAATAGCCAAAATTTGGGAGATTTTTTTTCTTATAGGAACGTTAGTTGAAATCATCATATGAAATAATTTGTTTAAAAGTTATTGAGAAGGCTATTTACAACCACGGAATATCTTATTTGAGGTGAATAAGAAGTTTATAGTGAACAAAAATGATATGATTAGCGTTTTCCAGATGAACATTCTTAATCAACTCATTAGATTGACAAGATCATTTATAAGAGTTGGACAGACCAATTATGGGTGATTAATGAAGATGAAATAATTAGGGTTATTATTCTCTACAAAAAACTAGATGGACCATTTCTCAAGACAGACATGTTTTTATATAGATTGAATATACAGAGGGAGAGAAATATTTGAAATGGAATGTGTAATCAGAATGTGAAAAAAGATTTTTTTATAGTGTCTAAATAAAAATTTATTACTTTCTATTAGGTAAGAATGTGAAGGGCATATTTTTCAAGAAAAAAAAGTGAAATTTGTAGAATCAACGTAGTGATTATGTTATAAACCTATTGATTAATGATTCCAAACTTGTTATAAAATCATGTTTACATATTTTGTGCTAAATAAACACAAGCATTGTTGTATTGAACAAAGTGACATGTAAGTGAAAGGATAATTTCATGTTGTTATAATCACCAAAATTTGTTTTTTTCCTAGTAGATTCTGTATTATTGTATTGTTTGCAAGACATTCTGATGAATATACAATATTATTGAGTAGCGAACATTGTAAATTACTGTGTTCATGTGGTTCTGATTGTGAGTGTTTTCTCCAAAAAATAAAGAAATATTTAATAGAAGGAAATTACTATTTCATAAGAATGAAAACAGAAAAGAAAAAGAGATCGCCAATTCACCCCCTCTTAGTGATCACAAATATACTACATGGTATTCTCAAATGGTTTCATAGGGAAGTTACTTACATTTTACCTTTTCTGAATTTGGATAAAATGAGAAGTTTTAATAAATTTTCATAATTCGGTAAATAGTAGGGATATTTTTTTGGATGGAAGATCTATCACATCTAGGATGATATAATGTTTTCATATCTTATGACACTTGGTTATGAATTTATTTATGTTGCGACCGATGGTTTTCCTCCTCATACTAAGAATTATCCTCTAATACCTATTGGTAAGAAAAATTTGGGGAAAGATTGGTCGGATAGATATGATATACCTCCCTAACACTCTAAAAGTGAGTTTAATTTATTTAAAGGATTATGTAGAAATAAAGATATCTGGTAAAAGTTGAAGAACATCTATAAACATAAATATGAAAGTTAAAAAAGTGATGTTAAAAATATTGGGGTAAAGTTGGAAGATCTCAAAATGGGTTATTATGAATACATTAGTGACTTTTTTATAATGTTTAATAATATTATAATTCCCATAATATGTCATGACGATAAGCTAGACAAATAAAATATTATTGAAAAGAAATCAATAATTTTTTCATATATGTTTGGTGAAAATCATTCATCACTAGAAATATAGAGATCCTAAAACAATCTATCCAGATGATTTAAATTGAAATATCATCAATATGAAATGATATGATATAAATTTATGAAAATAAAAGTAAAATATGAATAAGAAATATCCTTTAAAGAGAGCTGAAAATGAAAATTTAAGAAAGTTCTCAAATTTGGGGAATCTAGTGACTCTTACACCCAATACAAGGTTATTAAAAATTTTGATGAATTTATGTCCTAGTTTTATAAATATGTGAATAGAGGAACTCAAATTTATAAAGTCAATTTAAAACATTAATTATTTTTTTGTGTATTTATTAAGAATTTTATAGTAAATTTCCCTTGAATAAAGGAACATGGTGAAAGTGGTGAGGATGACAGAAATACCAGAATATCCGTTAATAAAAATGATAAAAATATAAATCCTATTTAAATGTAGAGGATACACAATTTTCTAAACTAAAAATCAGAATATTTATTTCTAAATATTATGTATTTGAAAATAGTGAAGTAGAAACTAAAAATTCATGTGACAATGATTCTAAAAATTATTTGATCACAAAGGTGATTAATAAAAAGTTTAATAATAATATAATTCATAGTTATGAAGAATAAGAGACTCAATTATAATTTTCTTTGATATCAAAATAGAAATAATGTATTTAAAATAATGTAAGAATTGAAATAGATACAATAAATTAAAAAAATGAATGTTCAATAGATGAAAATCAAGAATATTTCTTGAAGAAAAATGAATGTTTCTATTATTAATTGATCACCTAAAGAAATATATTTAGAAATATAATAACTTCAATACTCACCATGATGTAAAGATAAAAATGAATGATGAATATATTTATCTTATTCAAAAAAATGATTCTAAAAATGAGAAATGAGTTACAAATGTCAAAAACTCATCAACTAAAGCTGGTGAATATTCTCAGAAGTGTGAACCTATGAAATTTCAAAAAACATTATATTAAATGGTTTAAAATAGGATTTAATCTGTTTAAAAGGATAATAATTTTGATAAAACCATGCATTTACCCAAAACAATATATTTTAATAATATGATGTTTCTAAAATTTCATAGTTAGAATCAAATGTCATTACTTCTAGTGATTATGTTGATGTTGAGAATATGTCCAAGTCAAAGAATATATTTTTTAACGTTAACAGAAATTTTTTTGAATAACAATGTTCTAGAGTGAAAAGAACGAAAATTAAGGGAAATAAAGTTTACAAATCCAGTATGTGTAGATGTTATATATTAATATATTATTTCTATGAATACTACTGGTATTTGAGTGTATTTGGTCACATATAAAATATGTTTTCCTTCAATCAACAACACCACAGTAATTCTAAGAGAAACTGGAAGATATGTTTGAGTGGGAGTAACGAACTCAAATAAGGAAACCTAATAAAGTTGGTGTGAAAGATGAAAAAATATTCCAACCATTGGAAACGATATGTGAAAGATTTTAAAATCATAGACACCATTAAAAAGGATGTATTTTTTTATTTAAGAAAATTTCATTATAATATTTTCCAAAACATGGATATGATGGAAGATAATGGAAAATAAAAAAGCTCTTGTTGTGGAAGAAACTCACAAAGCTATAAAAGGATAATGACACTAGATTTTGGATTATGAGTTCCCTTTACAATTGAAAAGAGATTTGAAGTTATTGAAGAATTTAAATTATTTTAATGGAGTAACAATTACTTTTCAAAATGGTTAGTCATGAATAATCAAAGTTTTTATATCTTCTATAATTGGGGAAGAAAATATTGAAACTCAAAGAGTCATTTTTCATGGGATGGAACATAACTTATTAACTATTTCACAAATTTATTATGAATATTATAAATCTTCCCTACAAATAAAGGGTTGTTTTAAAAATAGTATTATATGGAAATTTTTTTACAATAAGACAATGAATAAATGAGAACATGTTTCATATTTCTAGTGAACAAAATTCAAGATATCTAAGATAATTGAAAAAAATTAGATATGGAATAAAATATTTGGAGATATGCATAATAAGAATATGAGAATGTTAAAAAAGGTAGAAATGTATTTATGAAATTAATTATATGGTAGTAATAAGAGATTGTTATTGTTAAATTTTTTATAAAGGGAAGATTACAAATTCTGCTAATAAGAAACTAGAGATTTTTTCAACTCATCGCTTAGAGATAATTCATTATGATATTTTTATGTCCATCAGTAAAAAAAATAAAAATATATATATGTAATTCATTTATTTATTTTATTTTTTTACTCCTATTACATGTATTATGTATTTGAAACACAAATGACGATCTCTCAAAATTTTAATAGTTTTTGTAGAAGTGAAAAAAAATAATGTGGACATTCTATGGATAAGATAAAAAATGAAAATGATGGAGAATACAAAATGTAGAGTTGAAATCATATCATGATAAAATTGTCACTCATGATGAGTTCATGGATCCATACACACCTATTAAATTTTTTCTCTAAAATAAAAAATAATAATTTTGGTGGACATGGGGAGAAGAATGTTGACCAAGCCTGATACTTATCATTATTTCTTGTGGTAGGTGATGCATACAAAAGTTTAAATTTAGAACCAATTTTTATATATAATAAGCTATTATAAGACCCATTATGAAATGTTTTACAATTACACTCAATGTTTGAAACACATAAGGGTTTTCACAATTCCCTAATTTACAAATTTAAAAGATAAAAATATTGGAAAATTGGACCAGAGAGGTGTTTATGGAATCATTATTGGATATGCTCCTAATGGTAGAGGATATATATATTGGAACAAAGAAAGATTAAATATAGATGATTTAATATATTTAAAATTTCATGAAAATTATGATTAAATGTTATTACAAATACATAATTATAATAAATATTGGTAAAATGATATAGTTACCATTGAGAAAATTGAAAAACTTTCTAACAATGGAGATGCTTCAATTACTAAGGATTAGAAATCCCCTATTTCAAGTGATGAAGAATAACATGGTATATCTTATCATAGGATGAAAAAATAGGTGGAATCTGAAAACAACGTTGCTGATAAATAACAATAGTTTCAATCGATTAGAATATAAGGGTTAGTTCAACATACATACTTATACAAAAAATGTTAATCTAAAAGATTTAATGGAATCTTTTGAGCATCTGTTGTGGATTGATTATATGAATGAAGAGTTACATCAGATTACAAAAAATAATACTTGGGACCCTGTAACCCAACCAAACAAAAAAAGGTTATTCATACATTTTTTGTGTTTTAAAACAAGTTGAATAAAGATAGTGATGTGATATTAAATAAAGCATGATTGGTTTGAAAAGGTTACTCATAAATTAAAGGAAATCATTTTGATGAGACGTTTTCTTGAGTAATGATATTAGAAACTAAAATAATATTTATTTTCATTACTTCACAATGAGGTTATGATTTTTATTGATGGATATAAATTTATCATTTATTAATTAATATCTTGATGAAGAAGTATATATGTTTTGTGACTGGTAAGGATGGAATATTTGTGTGTTAGTTGAATAATGATTTGTATGATATAAAAAAAGCTCTTGTAACATGGTTTTCTGAATTGGATACCTACTTAATGAATTTAAATTTGAAGAAAATAAGAGTTGATAATAATCTATACAATAAATAAAATCAAGGTGTTCCCATCATTCAAATAGTTTACATTGATTATATTTTATTGGGGATGATGAAGATACATTTTAAAATTTTTCTAATGAAGTGATGATTTTTTTAAATGACCATACTGGGAGAAATGAAATTCTTTCTTTGATTTCAAATATCCAAAAAGAATAAATATATTTCCTTTCTCATGGTAAGTACTCTATATAACGTCTTTTGAAATTTTTAATGGATGAAAAAAAAATATTTTCCACAAGAATTTTAATAGGAACCAACTTGTATAAATATGGAGATGGTAAAGAAGGGGGTCCTAAAGAGTTTAGGAAATTTGTTGGAATTTTATTATACATGATGTCTGGAAGACTAGATATTTTATCTGTTGTTATCTTGTAAGAAATATTTCATATTTCTATAGAGGAATATCATCTCATTGTTAGAAAATGAATTATCAGATATATGAAAGTCACAATAGAATTTAGTATAAAATATGATAGGTTAGGAATGATTGATTAGTTTGGTTATATAGATAATGAATGGGAAGAATGTTTTTATGATAAAATGTCCATATTATAAGGAGTTTAATTTCTAGGAGAGTTTTTTTTGAGTTTAAATACAAAAAAATTAAAATTTGACAACTCTATGTATGGTTGAAGATAAATATGTTACTGTCCCTCAAGCTATAACACAACTTATATGGATGAAGTCTCAGTTGGAAGATTTATTAGTTGTAGGGAATTTATCCCCTATCTAATATTGTGACAATAGAAGTTCCATAAATGTCACATAAAATAATGTGAAACATTCCCATTCAATTTATATTGATATAAAATATCACTCCATTAAAGTGTATATAGAGAATAATGAACTGAAGTGAGAATATGATTCTATAACCAAAAAAGTTGCTGATATATTTAGAAATCCTTTTCTAAATGAAAATTTTATAATCTATGATTGAACATGGATGCACAATATCATTATTTATAAGGTTTGGGTATGTGTTTTCCACTATTTCATCTCGTGTTTGGAATGTTTTTTGAGTGGAGAGATTAAAAATGTTTTATAAATATTTCTATTTGTATGTGCTATACCTTTTAAGAAAAGAATTCATTCAGGGAGACTTCATAAAAGTTGTAAGTTGTGTTTTAACATGTGTGAACAATTTTAAATGTTTTTCAATGTGGATACTGGATACATAGTTCTCACGTGTTTTTGTGAAAATGTTATGAAAGTTAAAAGGAATTTTTTCTTAAGAGATTTCTATAAAATTAAAAAATTATTTAGTCAATACTTATGGACAACATGGTTTTTTGATTCAGTGATTATATTTTTGGACCTCAATTTCACTCACATATGTTAATAATTATTGGATAAGTGGTCTATATTTTGAGTTATACATTTTCAATTATTTATGATTCATGCTTGAAAATAATATTCATGGGTGTAGATTTTTGGGACTATATTAGATGATGATGATTTATAGTTGCTATTTTTAAACAGTATTCTAAAAAAATTGTATTTTTTGTCTCAAAAAACACCACACATTTATATGTTTTAAGAACTGGTCCTGATATATAGTTAATAAGATAAAAAGTAACAAATTAATAAGATCATATGAAGTTTTCTTAATATTGATCATTGGTTTAATATTTTAATATAAATTATATCTTGAACTAGTTTCAGGAAATACCTTTCTAGATAAATTGTATCTGATGAGATGTATAATATTAAGTCATAAGATTCAATTTAGATATAAAAAATTCTTATCATAAGAGAAACTATCATGATACTTACTTTTGATAATGATGGAGAGTTGATGTTATTTGTATCCAAATTTCTTGAAACAATTTTTTGATTTCTATTTTTCAGACATTGGTTTTGTGAGAAAAGTCTAGTGATATATTCCATTTATGAATGTTGTCAAAATCATCAAACATTAATAGTTTACAATCCCTGTTTATTTATTGAAATTGGAATAAATTTTTTTTTATTTTCATAGTTCATACAACACATTTCCTAGAATGGTTTATGGACTGAGGTTTCTGGACGAAAAATCAGACATAATATTCTAGACAGATGACGAGACATAGGTTTTTAGATTTAATGACATATAGAGATCTATATGGAAAAATATGAATTCATAGAAGTTGATTAGTTTTTTAATGGTCATGGGATTGTGAGAAGGATAAAATGGTAATGGTTTTCAATCTAGCTGTAAGAGAAGAGTTTTAATATTTGGGAAAACATAAAAAGGGAGATCATCAGAGTTTTAGACAAATAATTAATGACCATGTATTACTTATGATTGATAAATTTTAATATATACTTTTGAGCAAATGAAAAGGTTTTTGAAATACGGAAGTTTTCAGCTTGTTTTAGACTCAAATTTTTGGAAAGACAAGATAAAATTCAATCATGAAGACATTTTTTTGGAGATAAGAATACTGTAAAGATATTTTTAGAAAATTATTTTCCATTAAACTATTTTCCTGATATAGGTATTGATATGAAATGAAGAATATTTTCATTATTCTAGTGTTGTCAAAATGTGATAATGATGAGTTGGTATTTAATTAATCCAAAAATATATATGGAAATTAGTGATTCTATCTATATTTTATGGATGTTTTATTTAATGTAATGAATGTACTAAATTATAAATTGTTCCAGAAATGTTTCTGAATTTATATTTTAATTTTTGTGGGAAAATAAATTGGAGTTCTCAATTTTTTTTATATCATGAAAACTGAAATAAAGGGTTCAAGTGAGAGATTGAAGGTGTGATTGTTCATGTGTGAGAAAAAGGTTATATGTCACAATATTTTTTTTTACAATTACACAAAAATATGTAATCATATTAAATTTTATTAGATAGAGTTTTTAGATGGTTATTCACAACCGAGTAATATTTTTGTTGAGGAAATGAAGAAGTTTTTAGTGAATTGAGAATTAGTGATCATGGTTTACCAGTAAATTTATCGGTGATCACATCAGAAAAACAAGATCAGATATAATAATTGGACATATCTATTCTGGATAAAGAATGATGAAGAAAATCTAATGATTTTGGTTTATTTTAGATAAATCAGAGGTCCTTTTTTCTGGGCATAATATTTTTTTGGAAGATAGAACATATGGAGGGAATAAAGAAATAGAAATATATAGACAAATAAGACGGAGTGAGCATACTATGTTTTGTACATTGTTTTGATAATAAGTAATTATCTGATGTGGGGTGTAAAAGTGAAGATGATATTTTGATAGAATTGCAAATTTCATGTTTATAGAATAATCATAGTGACAATGTTGCAAACCTATTGGTTAAGGTTTCTAAAATTGTTACAAAATCCTAAATACATCTTTTGTGAAAAAGAAAAACAAGCATTATTGTAATGATCATAGTTCCATGAAAGTGAAAAGATACACCATTCTTACTATAACCGCATTGAAGGATTTATTTCTAGATAAATTTTTTGTAATGGATTATTTACAAACTATTTCGAGGAATAGATACTCTCGTTTGGTAGAAAACCTTCTAAATTATTTGGTATGTGTGTTTTTTCTTTAGAGATTGTTTTTTAGGAAATTATAAACTATTTAACTGGTGGTGAAAATTGTTTCATGTGAAAGGAAACATAAATGAAAAATATATCAGTGATTCACATCTTTCGATAATCACATCGATCTTTATTTGACATTTAACTATGTTTATAAAATTTTATTCGATAAGTGAATGAATCAATGTCCTTTACTAATTTGTGTGAGGATAAATTTTGGATTTTCTTAAAAATATTAAACAACTATAAAGTCATTATCTAGTCTAAATCCCTCAAAATGGAGAAGGATTTTAAAATATGGTAGGATTTTGTTGAAATATCATCAAAAAATAAAATTTTCACAAGTTTTTGTGGTATTTTGAACCTTATCTTTTGGTGTAAACCCTTATTTAACCTATTTTAACATTAACTATGATAATATATTTTTCACTGAAAAAGGGTTATAATTTTACCAATAAGGTTATTACTGACTCATAAATAGACAATTTATTCAATTTTATACCATATCTTACCCCCCTCATAATATTTAATTATTTTAATGATTTTGATATAATTAAATAGTATTTTATTTTTGATAAATTATCATTAAATTTGGAACTATTAATTTAATTTAACATCAAATACATCAAGGAAAAGTTGGATTCAAAATATTATTCATTTACACATCACCAATATTCCACATTCATCTAACGAATTATATGAAAAATATAAATCAATCAATTTATATCAGTTTTAATATTTCTAATATCATTTGTTTTTGTTATCTATTAATTGAATAAATATTGTACTTGCAATGAAAATGAAAATAAAGTAATTATATAATTAGTAAAATTCAAAAATAAATTATCATAATGAATATAATTTCATTTTACAATAAAGTGAAATTTATATTCATTCATATATTGTTTTCCCATATGTGGATACATTATTTATTTTTAAAATTAATAGTGACATATTGTATCTATTGTTGATTTAAATATTATATTGGTTATTTTCATTGAAATGTTTCTACAAAAAATATATCAACACTAATATGACAGGAGTTGAATTATACTCCTCCAATAATAATTAAAATGATATATTATAGTCTTATCTCTTAGTTTAAACCCATTATAACTTTAGTTTCCTTTTATATAGGTGATGAATTGTACCATATTTACTATTCATATTGACAAAAAATAATAGAGGCCTATTTACTAAATTTTAACCTTTTTCTTCTAAATAGGGAATCAAAATTTCAAGATTCAATTTCTGTTTGTTTCAGAAATTAATTTATAAATAAGCTAAAAAACATGATAAAAATCATTTTTTAGAAAAATATTTTTTTAAAAAGAAAACTTGATTTACACTTATCCATACTGAGTAAAAAATATTGTTGAATGTTAAAACATTTTATTAAATATATAATATATAAATTCAATTAAAATGATTCACTAATAGTTAATAAATTTTATTATTTTATATAATTATATTACTCCTAAAAAAATAGTTTTCCCTAAAAAAAATTATTTTACATTTAAGTGATGTTAAATTTAAAATTATAATTAATGGTTTTATAAATGTGTAAACCTTAAAATATACCAAATTTTGTTAGTCCTATTTATACCAACTATTTTTAGTTGATACATAACAATGGGAGCATAATAATATACCACAATTTATATGAATTCTGGGTTGTATAATGAAAAAGCCAAAAATAAGATTATATTTATTTTAAAAGTTACGTAGTGAAAAATCATTGGGTGTTACAATTATAATCCATTTTTGAAATTATAATTAACTAATAATAAATAATTAATTAAAAATTACAAAAAATTATTAACTAGATAACATTTGAATTATTGATTAAGAATTATCAATAATGTGTTATTAGTAGTATGATATTTTTTATATATTACTTGGATAGTAGATTTTGAATGAACATTAGAAATCTATTAGAATTTTAGTGGACCCACCCACGTAAAATGGGATCGTAGATGAGGGTTTATGATATAATTCATGATTACATTAATAGAACTAATTTTTAATAAAATAATAATCAAATAATGGGAATTTTTTTATTAAATATTTATATATTAAAATAATAATAATAATAAATATAAGGATTTTAATTTATTAAACAAAAGTCTTAAAAAATGAAAATTTCTTTTTATTGGGGTCTTTTAACAAGGTTTTAGGTCCCCTAAGAACTTCTTTTAATGTTTTATGTAAATGTCGCTACACCCCCTAATGTTTATTCCTAGAGAAAATGGTGTTAGCGGCCCTAAGGTCTTTCTAACCTATTTTTTTACAAAAATTTAATCATTTCATATATTTATTATTTTATATCAAGAAACTATTTAAAAAAATATCTAAAAATATAATACAAATATTATTCAACCATTAATTATTAGTGAGGTAAGATTGAACCAATCAATCTTATAATTTAGAACCACAAGAGAAAAGATATATAATAATAACAATTCTACATCTAATATATATACATATATGCCTCTATTCTGAAATGAATAAATATATATAAAAAAATTTAAAAAAAAAATAAATTATCAATAGAGAATAATAAAAGGAACATAATATGACAAAAGTGTACATTGTATTTTACATATTTTTACAGAACCACTTCTTTATTTTTTTTCTCTCTCTCTGATAATATTTGTTAAATTCATGATGTCAATTAAATGAATAAATTATGGATTCCATAATAATTTAATGACATTATGATTTTAAGTTATAAGATTTAATTTATACCCAAATAAATGAAATTAAATGTTGTTTCAATGGTATTCAAATGATATGATAATGAATATCTTTAACGAAATATTATATTCTTGATGGTTGAAATAAATATTTTCACATAATTTGAAATGTGATACACGTAAGAACATTTTAGTTACGGGACACATCAAGGGATGACTAATATAACTTTAACAAGAGTCTACCTTATGAGATGTAGATTATGATTATTACAGTGAGGGGAAACCTCATGGGATGTTAATACGATGACTTTGGTGAGGGGAAAACTCACAAATAAAAAAGGCATGACAACTCACCATGCATACTATTTCACATTATGAACTCATAATCATTGAATCATTTGAATTGATCCACAAGAAAGAATTGATATGAAATTTTTTTTTTAACCCTTAATAAAGAATTTATATGGTTTTGTAATGAATATTTCATTTAAATCCTTGCTTATGATTTTGAATCATGGTTAAATTATGGTTGATGGGTTTTCTTATTTATGATTTTTTTTAAAAATAATTTTCATATAAGTGGGTACTTTTTCATAAAAAATGTATTTCTTAAAATAGTTGGTGATCTACTACCTATGTCTAACCAACCCACCCAATTTTTGTTTTTATCTAGTTTAGATTAGAATTTTTCGAACTTATTGTCTCTTTCAAGACAAACATCTACCTATTGATCCAAATTAAAAATTTTAATAATGTGTATATTAATAGGAAAAATGTTTTCGGAAAACATTCCTAGCCAGACTCATCTCATTCACTTTCTCACTTTCACTTATCAATTTCTCCAACCGATGATCAACTTCATTGACTTATGTTTACAATTATTTAACATTTTAATTTCGTAAAGTTGATAAATTTTCAAATTATATTTCATTTTGATATAGTTTTAATGTAAAAAACATGAAACTTTTGTTTTATGACTATTAGCTTTAAGGTATTGATTTATGTTTTGAAATTTGTTATTTTTTTAGCAAATGACTTGTTACTTAAAAATAAAATTGATATTTATAAATTTTGTATTTATTCAAAAATATTTCTAGAATGATAACTATTATTTCTAGACCAATCATATCATAAGAATAATTATATTACACTATGATAATTTGTTTATAAAATTGTAATCTTATCTTTGAGATTATAATTTTATGTAAGAACGCATAGTGATTTGGGAAAGACTTTTCTAAGGTTTCATTACCCTTATATTCTCTAAACGTTATTTTGAGTTAAAATTAACTTTTTAAAAAATATTAATTATAAAATAAGAATTATCAAGGAAAAATAACACAATATTCAAAATAAATTAACTTGGATTAGATTAATAAAAAAATATGAACATAGGAAATTTGATAAAAAATGGTTTTGGAATTTGTTATTTGAAGGGAAATGAAATGAAATGTATTTAAATTTGGAACCTCACAATAGTTATACTTAATTAATACAATGTTTGATTGTTATGTATTTACTTTTACAAGTATATTTCTTCTCTAAAGCTAAGGGAAAACATTTAGGGCCTTCAATAGTCAAAAAACAGGATGATGACCCATA
Source organism: Viscum album (assembly GCA_963277665.1). NCBI lineage: Eukaryota > Viridiplantae > Streptophyta > Magnoliopsida > Santalales > Viscaceae > Viscum > Viscum album. The sequence goes on along the minus strand of OY728142.1, from coordinate 833,353,322 downwards.
CCCATCCACGAGCTTGTATTAAATTTCTAAATCCCAAGTGAATGTTTGTTAACTCTAGGATTGAAAATCTATTTGGGGGAAAATTATTATATTGAATTGTTAAACATTGTGTATTTTATCATTTAGCCTCTATCACCACACATTTTTTCACTAAATTCCTTATTTTATTTCCCAAATTATTTGAATTTCCATTATATTGAAATCATTTAAAAACTCATCAATAAAATAATTGAAACACAACATATTATTTGGAAAACATAATTACATACTCAATAAAATAAATATATTATATTTATTCATCTTATAAATCCACTAAATAAATATGATTTATATTGAAATATGACAATATTAACTTTTAAAAAATAAATCAAAATAAAAATTATACAAAAAATTAGTAAAAATATTTTGGGATAATCAAATTATTATCTATTGAGAAAATAATATCCTATATAATTTTTTTTATTAAATTACTGATTTCAATTTGGTAAATTATCTCATATGAAAATAATATAAAATTAATTATGAAATTGTATTGAAATTAGTTATATTATATTGAATGAAAATGATAATAAATAATCCATTGGATATTCACATGTTTAGAAAAATAAATAGCATTTCAAACATGCAAAATATTTTATTTCAAATTTATAATTTATATATATTAATTTATATATTTTTTCACATTGAATAGAATATTTTTAAAATTATTATCATAAAACTAACATGAAATGATAAAACAATACATGGTATAATCAAATAATTGACTAAATTTACCATTTTTTGTTAATCTCATGTACATTTCTTTATTTGTATGAAAAATGAAAATCAATGATAATATAATTTTTTTTTGATTTTTTAATACTATAAATATGATGTTATTAAGAATAATTGGTGGTAAATTAAATATTGATAGCAAACTAGTAATGTCATGATAACATTATGCATTTCACTTCCGGCTTCCATTGAAAATCTAAAGGGTACACTACTAGACAAAAAATTTCAAAGATTAATATTATTTATGGATAAAATTTTAAAAAACAAAAAAGATGTTAATTTTTATTTTATATCTATTATTATATATTATATTACAAAAATATAATATTTCATAAAATAAAATCAATTGGAATTATTCTTATGGAGTTATTTTCTAAAATAATATTTCAATTATGTAATATAATTCAAAATTTTTATTCAAATAATAATTTCAAGATACTGAAAACTATAAAATTAATAATATATTCCAATTTCGCATATTAATATCATATTAATTCCAATGATATATTTTTTAAATATCATTTATTTGTATTTTACTATTGAAATTCTTTAGGGTTGAGTTTTCTACATGGCTAGAAAATATGACATTATTACTTGTTCAAATTTACCGTCTTGTAGAACAATGTTTATTGTCAAATATTTTATGAAATTTATATAAATTTTTATATAATAAATTTTTATAAATTTTTTAATTATTTATTATAAAAAATAAAGTGTATTTTACATTTTCAAATAAATAAATATCGAGACATCAACAAGTTATTAAATTATTGAAAATAAATATTTTTGAACTTCTATATTTATTTAATTTTAAACTAAATTACTTATTTGAATTATGAATAGAAAAATTGTAATTTAATATTTACAATTTTAAGATAATTAAACTGTTAATTTATTTATTTCTACATTTTCAAATAATATTTTTATTTATAATTTTTAGTATTTGAATTTTTTTACCTGAGTAATGTAATTTTAATTTCTAACTGAATACTATTTATTTTTAAAATTTAAATTTTTATTGAAATATTTTTAAATATCTAATTATAAAAAAAATTAATAATGATTTTCTTCAAAAAAAATTATTTAATAAATGTAGCTACTAATTTGCTGTATGAAATCATTAATAAATATTAAATAAAATTCTTTTGAGGGGAATTTATTTAAACTCAAAAATATATATTCTATATGAATATTATGTTTTTATTTCCATTCAAAAAAATAAATAAAAATATTATATGAATATATTATTACAATAAAGTATTTGCTCCACTATTAATGGTGGAGTGGTTTGGGTTTAAGGGATGAGGGGTGGGTTGTGGGGTCAATTCCATGGTGTCGAGAGAATTTTTTGGAGAGGAACTAATAATAATAATAATGGTCGCCCTATTTAATTTGTGGAAATTTGATGGTTACCTACCTTTATTCCCCCATTTAATTTAGAAGAAGACATTTATTTTGGTCAATAGTGGGGAGGCTAATGGAGGGAGAGGTTATCCTATAAAATGGAATCTCCCCTAATAGTTTTCATTATCAACATCACAATGACACATCATTTTCTAGTTTCATATTTGAGTGTGGTATTTTTTGAGGCGTTTCTCTATTTATTCAAAAGGGGATTTTATTATTTTTCTCAACATGTAATTTAGATATAGTCTATAAACTCACTTTTACCCCAGTGTGATCCTACTATTTTTTTAGTGGGGTTTAACCCTTTTCATTTTAGGGATTTATCTATGTTATATATGATATTTTTTTATTTCCATATATTAGAGTTTATTTGTTATGTTGCAATTTTTTCCACATTAAAGGGATAAATATTTTCAATCCAATAAATTTTTATCAAAGGGAAGGTTCTATCATATAGAGGTCATGGATTTAAAATGTTAATATATAGATATGAAATTAACTATCAAAAATTTTACTATAAATAATTTTTCATTCTGTAAAATGAAGATGAAAGTGGTGCAGTAGAAATATAATTGCATATATGATATTGAAAAAAATAGTGGGTCTGATGTAGGAGAAAAGGAATGATATAGATGAGAATGTTATTACCAATATCCATTTGTATTTAGAGGATGAGGTCATATAAAATATTATGGAGAATAATATGGAATAGAAAATTTTGGATACTCTGAAAAAGATATATGACGCAAAGTCGCAGTAAAACAACTTATTCATGAATGAAAAATTATACACACATATAATGGAGTAGTAGTAGGTAATTAAAGACTAAAAAAACATCATGAATTATCCAATTACCAATATTATATAATTGGGAAATAAATTTTTACTACACATGTGAGGATTCTACTCTAATTTTTCCTAGATTTTTAGGATCAACTTAACATCAACATCAAAAAAATATCCTAATGATTATGTTTCTCTTTAGTGATGTTATAGTTTTGGTTATTCACAAAGAAATTTTATGAAAGAGAAAATAATATAGAAATATAATATTACACAATAATGAAACTTTTTTATGGAATGAGGAAGAATAATAGTGTGTAGTTCAAGTGGTATCTAGAATCCTAGATAGTAAAAATAAAATAAAAAAAAGAAAAACAACAAATGTTAAAATTGTTGTAAGAGGGGGAATGTCAGCAAATAATATTGTAACAAGAATTTAGGGGAACATAAATCATAAGGAAATGTTGGGAGTAATTTTAGAAATTGGATCATACTAGTTTGTGAAGCAATGGTGACTACTGACGTTAGAAAACATATCACCTATGCATGGATTATTGAATTATGAGAGACATAGAACATGGATACTCTAGGGGAATAGTGTAATTAGTATAAAAATATATAATATGGAATATTTTACATATGTAAGGATCATACCTTTAATATTTTTGGATTTAGAACCATCTAATTAAACATGCACAATAGCATAGTTTGAAACATTCATGTAGTATTCCATGTAAAGGTCCTCAAGAAGAACATTTTGTCCTCTGGATAATTTGATGGTATTAGATGCAAGACTCACTCTGTGAACGGGATAATGTATATATAGAGTTGTGTTTTTATGGAGATGAAGGAAAAAATGATGTCAATGAACCTATACATATTTATGGATAAATTATACAAGGATGTGGTGATAGTTTTCACATCAACAACCTTAATAGATGCCTCGAAAATGTTATAGAATCAAAAGATCGGTAATATGCATGAAAAGGCCTAATGACTATTTATAAAAAAAAGATGATGTCTAGGATTATAAATTTGTGCATATCTATTTCTATGATTTTTTTCTGAGTAATCAACACAAGTTATAGCTCATAACATTTATAATTAGGGGCACAAATATCTTGGAGTTGATCGATTCTGATATTTTCTAAAAATAGGTTGTATCGTTGAATTAAATATGGTCCATTGTATCTTTCACTGATAACTATTTAAATAGATTTTAGGTGTATCCGATCAAGAAAAAATAATATGTCTTCAAAGTCTTCAAAATATTCAAATCCTAGAAGGAACATGAATCTAGAAAGAGGATCAAGTGTTTGAGGACTAACAATGTTGTTGAATTTACATGCCTATCATAGGAAGTCACAAAATCTATTATTTATTTTCCTATTGTAGAACAATGGATAACAAAGGTCATCTCACTTAAGGAGATTTATAGTTGTTTACACACTAATTATAATTCACATAATCTACTTTCTTGTGTTTTATTAATTTATGAAATAAAAGAACAGGTGAAAAAATGAATGAAAATCCAAATCCAAATCATATTTATGTAAAAGAGTATGAAGACAGAAAAATTGGTCTTATTAATAGGGTTTAGTCTCCCAGGTTCCTTAATTATTCATATATTGTTTTATAATTATATTTGATAATTCATTTCAGAAATCTCTTTCAAAATTTAATATCGTTTAATTTATTGAGAGTGAAATATTTATTACCTAGGAGAATCATATGGAACAATAAAATGTACCTCCCTTATAATCGAGGGCAATAACACACAATAATAAAGAGTGTGGAACCTTTAATGAACAAAATCTATCATAAGTTGTTTCATCAATTAAATAACTCAGATATATAATATTATTATTTTTATCCATATAATGGATTGATAGATATAAACTAAAGAATATAGGTTAGTTCAATATTCATATTGCCATGGAAAGTCACCACAATTTTACACCTCTACATCACTCACCCACAAATAAATTAAAATATAAAATATTAAAGAACATAATTATAGAACCCGGTATATATACCCAAAATATAAGCTTTAGGTTAGTTGATCTACATTGTGAGTGTATGATATCACAATGGAATAGAATGTGAAATAGATAAAAAAGAGATATATATAATTAAATAGAATTGAAAATTAATTTTAAACAAAATGTATGAGTTAAAAAAAATGAAGAAAAACTAATATAATACATCAACAAAATCTTTAGTAGACTCACAATGAAGCTCTATATTTTCTTATGTGGCACAACACCCCAGTCCTTTCTATGAAAATGATTAGCCAATATCTCTCCATTAAAATTTATTCTTATCTTTTTTTCACTCATATATTCATCTACTAAACATTATATTTGTATCTCAAATTTTTATATATCAATTTTAAATCATTGTGTAGATTCTAAAAATATAATAAGTATTTTAATATCATTGAGCAAGAAACCCCTACAGTGTGGGTATGGTTGCTTCACCATAACATGTACCTTAATTGAATGGATATTGTGTAGTGTGTAATCTATGACATATCACCCATATATTCATAATCATTGGCCACTTCCTATGTTCACATCTCAATGATATATCTCCACTCTCCACGGGTCATCAACCCATTGGCTATTTTTCATAAAATATTGGAACTATCGAATTGAGCACCCCCACAATAAAATACAAACACTAAAACATAATGCCATCCTCACGTTTTTCTTTTTATTTATGGATATAGAGTGGATATTATCTCCATGACATAGTCTATATTCTACTAAAAATTCTTTTAATGATAATATTGACTCAACTATTGTGTAGATATCTACATTTTAACAGTTTTCTATACATATTCCACAAGCCATCTAGCCATCACAGTGGCTGAATCGAGTTTGTTTTTCAATCAGAAAATAATTATCATTGAAATAGGTTTCACTGATGCTTCTTGAATATTTTATGATTATTCATGGTGATCCAATTTCATGATAGTTATTCTTCTCTGAAGCTTATGATTTCCAGCCATTAAACATGGAATTTCTTGAAAAGTTTAGATTGTAGTCCATTGATGTAGAGGGTTGTAGGTGGTGGGGGTAGAATCAAATAAATATTATGGTAGAAGTTTTTGAGACTTCATTATGGAAAAAACAGTTTTTATTACGGAAAAATACCCATTTGAAAGCCATCCCACATCAGAGTCTTGAATGGGATACATCCCCCATATAATACATTCTATGGATCCCTTGTCTTAGAAGCCTACTATGGGGATGGGAACCCACATACACCCTCACCCAACACATGGGATCATGATGTAATGAATGGGCCAGATAGGCTTTGGCCCAACCTCTATGTGCACTCATTTCACATGAAATGGCCGTCCTCTAACCTACCGTGAAGGCTATCTCTATTGGGTTTCTTGGCTTTTTGGACCTTATTGGGATGGATAAGTGGCTTGTAGCCCTATAGATTGAGGGATAGTTGGTATTTTCCATTTTTTCATTAAATTCAACAAAAACATAGAAAATTTCAACCATAAATTAATATGTAAAATTAATGTTCCAAATTAATTTTTTTTGTTAATTTTCATTCATTTTTATTAAAATGTAATTTCCAAAATTTTAAATAAACAAATAATTAGATAGTTAAATTTTCTTAGAATATTTGAAATCCTTTAACAAACTCTTAGAATTTGTATATGTAAAAATGAGTGCATCAAATACACCCACACATGAATTACAGTTATCCTCAAGAAGACATCACAAAAATAAATTAAATAAGAAACCAAATTTATCAATATTTATATTTGAAAACAATTAAAAAATTATCATCAATGAAAAAACAATTTAAATTTCCACCAAAAACACCAATTTAACATACAATTTTTTAATGTAACAATAAATTCAAGTAATTTACATTTTCCATTTTATATTATGGAACTACAATTTTTATTCCTTACAGGGTCTCAATTCAGAAATATTAAACATTCCTAGTCATGATCTACCACACATTAATGTACAAAGTGAATTATATTTTTTCTTTATACCTTCAATATATAACCTATAGACAATATTTCCAAGGATATACATCATCCACATTATAAAGATAAAAATAATAGGAAATCATGAGCACATTGTAATAAATACTCTAAATAGTTTGAGGGTTAATGTTAGTAGAGATTGAGGTGAAATACAGAAATAGTCAAAAGTTGTCTATTGTCTCTAAGTCATAGTGTATGAAATCAAATTTATATTCTCAATGAAAATATTTCCTTAAAAAGTGATAAATCCCACTTCACATAATTCAAAATAAAGGTTATGAATAATTAAATCCTTATTAATAATGTTAACATTGTTAAATTGATTTCTATTTTTAAAATTTTTAAAAAAACAATTTTATAGATTTTTTACTTAATTGAATGTTACTATTTAAACGAATCCCACATCCACCACCAAAAGCATAAGATAAAAATTATCTATCTAATAATGGTGACTTTTTGTTCTGCCAAGTCCCAATGCATGTTTTTTTCATTTTTTATTTGTTTATTTTTTATTCAAGAGGGGAAGCAAGATAAGTACAATGGATAAATCATTATACTTTCCCAATACCCAAAATATCAACACCACATTATCCCCTTAAAATTTAATACATATGTTTTACCATGACATCCCTCACCCCCACACATCAGAATTAAAACATCATGAAAATGATAATAGGATGATATGAATGGATATAATGGATTCTAATGTGGATGGTTCCTACAAAAGTTAATTCCTTTTTTCCATTTAGAGGAAAGATATCAATGTAAATCTTTGGTACCAAGGATAAGGTACTTTCAATGAAAATTCATCAATAAGATTAAATGTGACATTTAAAAGTTATAACATCAACGTGTTCAAACGCATGTTCTATTTGGCGACATGCCCTAAGAACACTCAAGAAATATATGAAAGATATAATGAGAAGTCTTTAGTCTAGAAATAATATCAAGAATGGAACACATGAAATTGGAAAATCATTCCTGGAGTGAATAATAATATTAAAAAATCAATATGAATTTTAGAAATTCTAAGTATGAAAAATGGAAGGGAAATCTCATTTACATGAATCAACCAATTCCATCAAATTAAAATTCCTAAAATTAACATCCATGACTTTTTATTATCATTAAATTATCCATATTACTAATTTAATATAATTTTATACAAAATATATAATATAGGTAATTATAGGGGTCTTAATAAATTCAAGTCTTATAGTTCAGTTCATTCAAGAAAAAATTTAATTGTGTCATGAATTTATTGTTTAAAATGGATAATGGAATTTCCTTTTAAAAATATGTTTTTACACAAAAATTTATTCAATCTAACTTAATGAAATTAATAATGGCCTTACCTTCCATATGAATATTTAATCCTCTCTTAGTTGTTTGGTGCTTCCTTGTTTCATTATGGGCCTACAAATGAAAATAAGTCATTATAAACCATTTTCCATTTCAATGTGATCGAAAAAATATAGGTGTATTGGGATGAATCATAATATATTCCTATACAAATTCCTAAAACTAAAATAAAATAGGGATAAGTCTTGTATTGATCCCCAAAGTGGGATATGGGATTTGTCTACCTCTTGATGAGAAGTACCACTTATCTTCCATAATCTTATTATGGGAAGAGTGTCACAATTTAAACCACCACATGTTTTTCCTTCCATCATATAGTACTTCTTCCATGTTATTGAGGACTCCATGGATATACAGTATAGGAAAAACTAATTTAGCATCTTTTTTTCAGTATTTTTAAATAAAAAAATTTTATTTTATTTGGGAAAAGATTTAGTGGTGGGTTTTACAAAATGATCTGAAAAACTCCACTAAATTTTTTAATATATATTTTCCATTTAAAAAAATATAAATTCATTTTTAATGTTGGTTTAACAAAAACATCTGATAAATTAAATGGAATGTATAAATAAATTATTTAATTATTCATTATTATTTATTATTTACTATCACATATATTTTGTTACTTATATTTTTAATTAATTATTATGTATCAATTAGTAAATATTAATAATTATTAGTTAATAATAATTTAAAACATAAAACAAATCTTTAATAAGTTGAAAATAAGACATTTGAATCAAATGAATATATCTTTTGATCTGAATACCCGTTTTACCTCCAAAACAAGTGATGTAAAACCATAAGAAATGAATTAAAAAAAATTAAATTTATATTTTATAATAATTAAATGAATAAAATTTATTATAGTTTCAAGAAAAGTTAGAAATCGAACATTGACTTTAAATGAGAATAACATCTGATCTGGGTGTCTAATTGGGCTCTACCATATATCAAAATAAAAAATGTGGTCAGCTCTATGCCCTTGTGACTAGGGAAATCACCATCACAATTTTGAAGGAAAAAAGGCCCATTAGGCCTCTAAATCCTAGTTTTAAGTTGTGGTATCCTTATTTTTCAACTATGGAATTTCAGCCTTGTTTAAGTGGGTCTTATTTCCTTTTTAGTGAGGGAGTTCATTTATTCACATATAATAAATTAATATTGATATTATGGTTATGAATTTTTATCATTTTTCACAATTAATTTTTTTAATTAAATATATTCATATTGTATTATATTTACTTATAAAAAATCACTTTTTTAAATAAATATTTACAAAGAAACATTTTTGTAAATATATATACAATATTGAAATAAATACTTATTATTCGTTTCATTTAATGTAAATAATTATCTATTTTATTTACCTTATAGAAATGCATTAATATGTATAATATTCCTATATAAGTAATGATTATATATAAACATGTGTGGGTCAATAAAAAAATTACATTTATGTCTATATTTTAATATATGTAGATAAATATATATGTAAATATTTCTATACATAAAGTCATATATAAATTCAGTTTTATGTAAATATATCGTTATCATTAAATATTGTATATAAATGAATACATAGTAAAACTAAATGAATATGTATATATATATCATATATAAATAATGCTTATATATACATATCCATGTGTTTTGATAAACAAATATATATATATATATATATATACTTATATTCTAATATATGTAAATGAATAATAATATATAATCTATTAAAATATATTTAATATATATATATATATATCATACAGATTCAATGAGATTTATTCTTCATTTAAGAGTGTCTTAATATGCTTTTTATGTCGTTTATTATTTTATTCTAATGTTTTACATTCATATTGATTTTATGGTGCTATAATTGTTATGCTTTTCCCCCATTTAGTAAAATATTATCAATTATATATATCTGTTTATAAGAAGTTATGAATATTTTTTCAAATTCATATATAATTATAAATATTTAAAGATATTTATGTTTATGAATTTTTATACCATATACGGGATAATATATATAGAGGTATTCATATTTTCTTCCCTTTATATATCTTTATATTAATATATAGTTTGATATATTATTGTTTTTATACTTATTTTTATAACATATATTTGTGTTTATATATATTTATATAAACTTTTTTATATGTATATATATTTCAATAATTTTTTAAGAATTTATTATTTATTATTTATTATTTATTATTTATTGAATTGTTATTTGTTGTGTATTTTTTGAATATTTATTGATTTATTTTTTTTATTAAATTATTTGCTAAATAACTATATTATGTTATTTATTATTTATTATTTTTCATTTATTATTTATTTGCTATCATTTATCATTTATTATTTAATTTTTATTAGAAATTAAAATAAATATGTAATTACTTATTATGTATTTTTTATTAATTAATTATTAATTAATTAATTAGTATGTTTTTAATATTATTTTATTATTTATTTATTATTTTTTTACAAATTATTTAATTATTTTAATTATTTTTTATCTATTATTGATGTAATATTTATGAATTATTTAATATATATTTACTTATTAAATATATATATTATTTTATTTTTATTTATTTATAATTTATTTATTATTTATTATGTATTTATTATTTAGCTGTTATGTACGTGATATTTATTAATTTATTTTTATTTTATTTTATTATATTATTATGTTATTATTTATTTATTATTAACATCTTAATTATTTATTATATACTGTTTAATATTTATATATTTTCCATTATTTTTTATGTCTTATTTATTTTTTCATTATTTAATTATATTTAATTTTCATTAAAATTTTACTATGTTACTAATTTATTATTAAACTATTATCAATTAGTTATTTATTATATATTTATTATTGATTTATTATTTATTTATTCATAATTGATTATATATTATATATTATTTATTTATAATTTAATAATTAATTTTTAAAAAAATTATTATTTATACATTACTTATATATTATATATTACATATTAGTGGTGAAAAAAACATATATGCTTCTTATCCCACGCCAAAGTTTCACACGAGTGATATCTCCCATATAATACATTATGTGGACCCTTTTGCTCAAAATTTAGTAGCGAGGATGGGACCCCACATCCTCACTCTCACTAAAAATATGATAAAGTTGACACACATAGCCCCAACAAGATTTAGCCTAACCTCTATATGCGGTCACTATGAAAAAACTGATCTTCCTCCTTCCACCCCTGATGGTTCTCCCAATTGGGTTTGCTTGGCCAACTAGCACTTCTTGGGTGGGAAAAGTTATTTGAAGCCCTCTGGGTTGAGAGATAATTGGTATGTTAAATGTTTTTCCCTTATAAAACATCAAAAACATAGTGAATTTCTACTATAAATTCATAAGTAAAATTAATCATTCAAATTCAATAGATATACAATCTTTAGAAGAATTGTATGAAAGAGTTAATTCATAGAACCTTATTGGATATGATATGGGTGTTGCTAAATATTTCTTGAATTTCAAAGTTATTTTGGGAAGAAGCATTGATTAGTACATACTACATAATCAATCGATCTCCCTTAGTGAAAATTTATATGAATACACTAATGAATTAGTGGAATTGTAAGCTCGCTAACTATTCTCAGTTTCATTCAATTGGATGTCCTATGTATGAGCTCTTTAATTGCCTTGAATGATCGAAGATGGACTATAGATCTAGGGAATTTATCTTCTTGCAATATGGTGATCAAGAAAAGGGTATCATTTGTGTGACCCACTTCCAAAAAAATATCATCAATGGGGATGTCATTTTTTCAAAAGAAAATCTGGATATTTTGATTGATATATATATTTATAGAGTCAGAAAACTACAATAGTCTAGGTGGAGGTTGAAAAAACAATGAATTAATTTCTTCCAAGGCATTACCAGAGCAGAATGATCAAGTACAAGATTATCATAAACCAGAAATGTCAGATCATGAGAAAAAACACTAATATAGAAATCAAATTATTACATTTTGAGTAATGATACAAATTTCTTATTAATAGAGGATGGATATCCATCATTTTTTATGGAGGCGACCCAGAGCTTGGACATATCATCATTGATGGAGGTGACATAGGAGGCACTTGAATCACTATAAAAGCATAAGTATTTGGATCTTATCCCATTACCACACAAAAGGATGGATATTGGTATCAAATGGTTCTTCAAGATCAAGAGGTACGAAAAGGAATAGCTGAAAAATATCATGCAAGATTACTGGTCAAGGGATACGCACAAAAGGAAGGTATTAAATAAAATAATGTATTTTCACCTATTGTTAGAATGAATAATATTAGTTTAGTTTTGGACATGTGTGTTACATATAGTAAAAATGAATAGTAGATAAATTTGAAAATAGATTTTCTTCCTAGTGAACTTTAGGAATAAATATATATTATAAAAGCATATAATTTTATGGAATAATGTAACGAGGATATAGTTTACAGGTTCAAAAAATATATATATGGTCTCAAATTTCTATTGAGGTGTTGGTAAACCAATATTTTTTAAATCACAAGCCTTGGATATGATAGACTTCATTTAGATACTTGGAGATATTATAACGGTCTAGATGGTAAGGATTTTATGATTTTGATATTGTATGTGGTTGGAATGTTAGTTGTAAGCCCAAAAAATTATCCAATTTGGGATACAAAGGCACATTCAGAAAAAAAAATAGTTTGATATTTAAAATTGTTGAGATGGTTTGTGAGTATGATATAATCTATAATACCAAATGTAGGATCGAATATGTAAACATGATATGCTCAAATAAAAGGGGGGGTGAATTGTATACTTTAAAAATCCCTACGGAAATTATGAATAACCAAAATTCACAACACCTCTATGTTCTAAAAACAAGCTTGATTCCAGAAAAGTGATTCCGAAAATGAAACATAAAAAAAGTTTACAACAACTAAGATTCTACCTTAAAGCATTAGAATCTAACTAAATCAGAGTCTATGGATAAGGAAGTATAAGATATTTATACTTACCTCAACAATACAAATGCAGCGGATAACTTGTAACAAAACAAGTAACAAGTAGTAAATCTTTTAACCCAAAGACAAGGGTATCCAATAACCTTGGATAAAGGTCCCTTGATTTATACTTTCAAGAAATTATGTCTTACCCACACCAGGTTAAGCCCTCGATTTGATGATAAGAGTCTATTTTTCTATCCCCACAAGCCCTCAACTATCTGGTAGTTGGGACCTCTGTCTTCCTCAGCAAGGAAGCCCTCGTCTTGAAGGTAGTCGGCACCTCTGTCTTCCTATACCCATAAGCCCTTGATTGTATACAGCAACAATCAGAGTTACACGAAGCAAAACTGAACAAGTAGTTTACTACACACAAAGCAATGAAAGTATCTCTCTATAAATCACTTCAAGATCATGTGGTCTCTACTGTCACAGAACCCTCAAGAGCACTTTCAAAAGAGATCCTATTTTATAGGCACAGATTCTAATGGTCTGCCCCCTCCTCCAACGGTCATATTTTCCTTGAATTTCGGAGGGACCTATACACATGTCACTCAAACAATGGTTAGTTGATAACTGAAATCACGTCATCGTTTTATAACAAGTGTAACCATAACCAAAAACTGATATTCAGAATGAATATAAATGAAATTTTGGAGTCTAACCAAAAATGAAATTGGAGTCTATAATACAAGGATATTCAGATTCTATTTTCTAGGAACTCGGAACCTGAATTCTATAGAATTTTGGAGTCTAAATTTTAATGAAATTTAGAACCTTAATTCACACGTATTCAAACATGAACTTACAAAGATCAGAGTCAGAGTTCATGAGAATTCAGAGTCAGAAATCATAAGGGATTGGAGTCTAAGTTTAGAGAACTTTGGAGTCAGAACATAGAGAAGTTCATATCTAGCATTCATAATCAGAATTCGGAGATAGAACTCAGAGAAGTTCTTAACCAGAATTATGATTTAGAATTCAGAGTTAGAACTCAGCAAAGTTCGTAACTAGAATTCTGAGAATTCAGATCCTATAACAGAATTATTCATATCAAGGTAATTATAGGATTCCGAGTTTTTCGTTACAATTCAAATTTTACACTTAGTTAAATTTTGATATGAGCAATGAAAACATGGTGAGGATAAATTTTCTTGGGGGAGGAAAATTTTCCTTATTGAAGTAAAACATAGGGTAAAAAATGTGTTTCCTTAAGATAAGGTGTTTGTGATTTTAAAAACAAGAAGAAAGAGTAAAGTCATAAGGACACCTTAATGACTTGATAATCTCACCCAAGTATGATGGAATAGAAAAGTCATAAGGAAACCTTATTGACTCAACCATATCCCCCTTTTTTGAAAGCACAAAAAACCTTACAAAAAAGAGTATAAGGTCTTAAAAAAATATAGACTTTGATATGAAGCTTATCTCCATTTTCACATTGGAAAAGATGAATACGACTATCTTCCATATTGGATTTGGAACTATAAGGATCATGTTCTTAGATTTCGGGAATGGGAGTTTTTATTTGAATGAGGAAATATTCGTAATGAAAAAACTCTTCTTAGATAAACTCCCCCTTACTTAGAGAAATTTCTTACATACATATAAATATTTTTCCTTATCCCCTTTAGAATTTTTTTTCCTTCTCCCCCTCTGTGATTTACAAAAAGAGATTGAGGGAATGGAAAAAATATGGTACTTGAAATATTAGTACAAACAACTGAACAAAATAAGAAACAACAATTTCATTATAACTGGAAAAATTTGTACAAGGAAAAACATATACAACAAAAGATCATATTTGGTCTATTTTTCTTCTTTTTTCCTTGGGCATCATCTTCTTATCTATGTTCTTTAGCTTTTTGAATTCCTTGTGATTTTCCTCATCTTTCATCTCTAGAGATTTTATTATCTCTTCCTAAGCCTTAAGAAATATTTCTTGAGCCTTCAGCAACTCATCTTGCTTCACAAGCTTCTATTCACACTCAATCTGGAGATCCCTATCTATTTTCCGCCTTTGGACAACCTAATTCAACATTCCATTCAGATATTTTACATCTTGGATCTAAGAATTTTGTTCAGGATTTGTCTTTTCCTTATATCGGTTTCTATGATCCTTGATTTTGGTTTCTTCGGCATCAAAAGCATCCTTGAAATCTTCTTGAAATTGATCAAGCTCACCCATTTCTTGAATTGACCTCTTTGACCAGAAAGTTATCTTCTTACATGACTTCCTGTGAGCTTCATAGCCTATGAGGAATGTTTTGAAATATGACTCCTTTTTTAAACACATGTCCATCACTATGGACACCAAATTTGATTTCTAATTAAGAGAATGTTGAAGCATCTGGCACCTAGAGTCTATGCTTGAAAAAGTCAGAATGGTGTCAAAAAGCATCTACAGGGATTGTTTAACAAAATCCTGAATAAGTGAAGATGATTCAGAATCTGAGACTCTTCTTGGTGAGTCATATTTTTCTATCTCAACTAGATTCCTATTTGAAGTTCCAGCAACCTCTTTCTTCTTCAATGTTGATTTTCTAGGAGTATCAACTGACACTTGTTTTCCATTATCAATTCTTGGTATGGCTTCCTCATCAATGCTCTCTATCAGATAGTTTTATAACTCTATCTTCATCTACTTCTTCTTTCTAATTTCTACCTCAACATCCTCAGGATGATTGAAATCATGATTTAGACTTACTTCTTTAGAAAATTTTTCTAATTCTTCTTCACCTTTCTATTCACCCTTCCTTCCATCCTTCTCTTCATCTTTCTCTGGAGTGACAAGCTTAGGGGATTCCGCTACAGAAGTGTGGAGTGACAATTTTTCAGATGGGGTTCCCTTGTCTTGATAATCTTCATCATGCTTTATATGATCACTTATGTTAGCACTCTCTTATTTTCCTTTTTATTCTTATTCCACCTCTTCCACTTCTTCAACTTATTCAACAAGATTTTCATTAGATTTTTCTTGGGTGAAGAAATTATTCCCTGGAGTCTCAGGTAAAGGATCCGTCAAGAATGATTGTGGAACTAGAATTTTCTCTGATGCTACTTTGGTATCTCCTAGAAGGCATTGAAAAATTTCTACCTCTATCATATTATTATTTTTCTTCTTCTCTTTGGATTGCATCTCAAGCTCTTCCATAGTTGATTCTTTTAAGGGCTTAGCCTCAGCAGGATCCAAACCAAAATGTGGCTCCCCTGATTTTCTATTCTTCTTATCCTCCCTCCATTTTGCTACCACCTCATCTGGGTAGGCTTTCTGCTTCTTGGGTTTAGGAGGTGTGGATTGGAATTCCTTAGACTTAGGGATTTTTCCTTATACTTCCAATGCCTTCATCTTTCTTTTCTTTCCATCCTTCTTTGATGGTTTATCTTTTTCAGCATTTTCCAGAATTACTTCTGCCACTTCCACTAGAAGATCAAGTGTCATTTTCTATCCTCAATTTCTTATCTTTATCCTTGTAATACTTCTTTATGGTTCTCTCAAAATGTATTTCCTTTCATTCCTTTCTCTTAAGAATATGACAATCAGGTCTTATGTGTCCATCTCTCTTGCATTTGTAACATGTGACTTATGAATATTTATTATCTATCTTTTCATTTTTATTATATCTGGAATGAATGTTCCTTTGTCCAACTATCTTGTTCATCCTTGGAGAAGGATTTTCAAATTCATTTCTTGAGGATTCACTTCTACAAGATTCGTATTGGATAACAACTTTCTAATATTTGGATCTAGTAACTCTCCCAGGCGTCTTGGCTATCATATGATTAGAAGTTGTAGTAAAAGAAACACTTCCATTTTCATTCTTCTTTTTTATGTTATCAGCATCTCTCTTCATTCTAGTCTCATGTTGAAGAAAAGTTCCAAACAATTCATCTAAGGAAATCTGAGTAACCTTTTTGTTCTCATCAATAGCATTTCTCTTAGATTCCAAGTCATTTGGCATGATGTTTATGATCTTATCAACAAGAGATTCAACATCTAATACTCTCTCACCCATGGATTGTAAACTATTCACAATAGTCATGAATCTTTGTTGTACATTACATATGGGTTCCCCATAAGGAAAGAAGAAACCATGATATTCAGCTCTAAGCATGGCTCTTCTTGTTTCAATGAATTTGGAAGTTCTAATGTGAGTAACATCAAGTTTCTTCCATATAGAATTTGCTGGTTCACAAGCTAAAATTTGGCTATATATGTTTCTAGTCATAGAACAAAGCAAAGTATTGTATACCTTATAATTCAGTTGATATTCATGATTTTATTGATTGATAAAGGTACTAACTTCTTTGTTAGGGATTTTATATCCTCCAGTATGCATAACAAAATTACTAAAACCAGTGTAGATAATTAAAGTCTTTATTCGATCTCTCCAACATTCTTAAGCATTTCCATCAAAGATAGGTGGTCTGGCTGGATTGATATTGTCTATAGAACCAACATTGATTCATATTATCTTTATGAAAAGTCTTTCCACAAAAAATATGTTAATAGTAAAATTTTGTAAACAAGGTAAATATTCCCAAGCACGAAAAATATAGAACAATAGTCTCTATAAGAAAAAAATATGATCCCAAACTATAAGATTCTGAAAAACAGATTCCAAAAAAGTATGAATCCTGAAAATGCAACTCCGAATTTTCAATTTTGAAATTAATAAGAAGTATAATTCTATTCTTAATCTAATCGTCATATTAATTCAGATTGAACCAATCGCTCTGATACCAATTGTTGAGATGGTATGTGAGTATGATATACTCTATAATACCAAATGTAGGATTGAATATGTAAACATGAGATGCTCAAATACAATACGGGGGGTGAATTTTATACTTTAAAAATCCCTAAGGAAATTTTTAATAACAAAAATTTATAACACCTCTATGTTCTAATAACTTTCTTGATTCTGGAAAAGTGATTCTGAAAATGAATCTTAACAATAGTTTACAACAACTGAGTTTCTACTTTAAAGCATATAGAATCTAACTAAATCAGACTAAAATTATAAAGAAGTATAAGATAGTTATAATTTCCTCAAAAATACAAATGTAGTGGAAAACTTGTAACAAAACAAATAACAAGTAGTAAATCATTTAACCCAAAGAGAAGGGTATCCAACAACCTGGATAAAGGTCCCTTGATTTGTACATTCAAAATATTCTATCTTACCCACACCGGGATAAGCCCTCAATATGAAGATCAGAGTATGTCTTACTATCCCCGAAAGCCCTCAAATATCAGGTAGTAGGTACCTCTGTCTTCCTGAGCATGAAATCCCTCAACTTCAAGGTAGTCAACGCCTCTATCATCATATCCCTAGATTCTCTCGATTGTATATAGAAACAATCGGAGTCTCACGAAGAAAATCTGAACAAGTAGTTTAGTACGCACAAAGAAACCAAATTCTCTCTCTAGAAATCACTTCAACAGTATGTGGTCTCTAGAGTCACATAACCCTCATGAGCTATTTCGAAAGATCTCTTATTTATTGGAAAACATATAACAGTCAGCACCCACCTCGAATGGTCATATTTTCTTTGAATTTCGAAGGGACCTGTACACATGTCACTCAAACAACAGTTAGTTGATAACTAAAAGCACTACATCATTTTATAACCTGTGTAAGCATAACTAAAAATTGATATTTAGAATCTATGTAAATGAAAATGTGGAGTCTAAAAAAATGAATTCAGAGTCTATAATACAGGGATATTAAAATTCTGTTTTCTAGGAATTCGAGACATGAATTCTATGGAATTCCAGAGTCTGAATTTCCAGGAAATTCGGAACATGAATTCATAGGTATTCGGAACCTGAACTTACAATGTTCGGAGTCGGAGTAGATGGGAATTAGGAGTCAGAACTCCTAAGATTTCGGAGTCTGAATTCAGATAACATCAGAGTCAGAACTTAGAGATGTTCGTATCTAGAATTCATAATCAGAATTTGTTGTTAGAACTCAATGAAGTTTGTAACTAGAATTCTACTTTAGAATTCGGAGGTAGAACTCAACAATGTTCGCAACCAGAATATCGAGAATTTGGATTCTAGAACAGAATGCTTCATATCTAGGTAATTATTGGATTTAGAGGTTTTGGTTACAATACAAATTTTTATGTTATTAAAATTATGATATGGTCAATGAAAAAATGGTATGGATAAATTTTATTGGGGAAAGAAATTTTTCCTTATAGAGGAAAAGCATAGGGTAATAAAATATTTTCCTTAAGATAAGGCCTTTGTGATTTTAAAAACAAGAAGGAGGAGTAATGTCATAAGGACACCTTAATGACTTGACAATCTCCCCCAAGAATTGAGGAATGGAAAAGTCATAAGGAAAACCATATAGACTGAAAAGACGTTGGACTAAAAAAATATTTTTGGGATGTAGATCTTCTGAAACAAAAATAATTGGAAGATTTGGCTATCATATAATAATTACATGAGAATTTCTTGAATATCCTCAACATGAAAGATTGTAATACAATATATAACCATATAACCATTAATTTCAAGATATACTCTATGACGAGTCCTAACAGTGTAGAAGAGTGAGTATAAATGTATTGAGTTTCATATTCATCAGTAATGTGGATTCTGATGTTCACTATGGGTTGAATTAAAAAGGACATTCCATATGTTGCGCAAGTAGTTATCTGATACATGGAAAATCTTGGACGTAAGCATTAGAACACAGTTAAGAGGTTCCAAAGATACATCATGGTGGCCTTGGAAGCTACATTACAATATATAGAATTCGATATCACTATCAATGTCAGTGGTTATTCATATTTTTTGATGATTATGATAAGATAAAATCCACAGTTGGTTATGTGTTTATTCATGTTGTAGGAGTAGTGAGTTGGATTTGAAAATTATATTATATTGTGGAGTTATCCATGATTGAGTTGGGGTACATTATTTCTACATGGGATTGAAAATAGGTCATTTAAATGATTTTTTGTAGGATCTCAAACATATACAAGATAATATTTCATTACTTTTTGATACTCAGAGTTCCTTTCACATGGTATGAAATCCATTTTTTCCTTCCATGGTGAATAATTTTGGTGTAAATTTTCATTTTGTTTAATATTAATTAGAGGAAGGATTTGAGTATATACATGAAATTCAAAAAAATAAAAATATGGAATATTTACTAATAAATGTGATTATCTTTGATATGTTCAAATATTGTAGATCAGCAAAGAGCTTTATAGAGACATGAGTGGCATGTTTGGAATATATAAAGGATGTGTGGATATATGATTAGTTCTAAAAAATATCCACATAGATATATATCAAGATTATTTTGGGAATATAAAATAACAATAAAAACAATAAACACAATAATAATAATGGAACCCCCATTTAATTTGTTCATAGTGGGAGGATCTATAGCTTTATTTCCCCGAATTAGTTTTTTAAAAAGAAAATTATTTTTTTCAAAGGAGGAGAGACAAAAGGAGGTTGATGTAAGCCTATAAAATGGGATGTCCCTGCAATAATTGTGATCATTTAAATCTCACAATAAACATTATTACTTTGTTTTATAATTGAGTGTGGTATTTTTTGAGGTTTCCCTCCATTTATTCAAGAGATAATGTTTTTAGTTTTCTCTATTTTCAAATGAGAGATATTATTTAACTTTATTTTTACCTTATTAAGATCATTATATTCTCAAATTGATTTTACCCCTTTTATTTGGGGGGGTTCCACATTATATCTGGTGATTATTTTTTTGTTTCTTCATTTGAGACATTATTTTTATCTTGAAATTATCACCCCACTGAAGGGATAATTATTTTTGAACCAAATAGTTGGTTGTGTGTTTTTAATACAATTTTGATTCTTTTCATTGTGTTATGTAGTGGTAGATGTAATTGAACTTATAATACTTTATGGTATATAATATTTTCTTCCATGGATGATGATTCTCAATGATGGAGATAAATAAAGTATGTAGTTTTGTTTTTTCTCAATCAGTTTCAATTAGTTTGGTAGGTCATTAATATCCAGAATAAAATCAATTCAATTACACATATTCTTATATTACCAACACTCCCATATTATAATAACTGAAATAATAAATAAAAAATTGAGTATATTCATTTTAGACAAATTAGTATATTCTAAAAAATATTATTTTTTTCATTATTAAACTATTCATTTCTTAATGTTTATCATTTTGGAGTTTTCATAAATTTTATAATTTTATGATTTTTAATAATTTTTTTTATTTTTAAAATATGATGAATATATTTATTTTATTAATTTATTTTTATTTTTATAAATTCAAAAATGCTAATATAATTCACAAATTAATTATTTTTTAATAAGTGTAAACTTGTTATAATATAGATTTTACCACGTAATTCAAATATGATTGAGAGTAAATTTCCACATGTATTGTAGTGACACTGTAGGAGGTTACTGCAGCAGTAGAAATATTTTTCCTAAGTTGGATTTCCAGCCATTGGGCATTTAGTTCATCACATTGATAGTGACACAGGCATGACTTGCTAGTGTTGACATATACATTATGCCAGAATGGCCTTCAGGCCATCCAATTGTGGGCCTATGTGCCATGTAACAGGCTTCATGCCCACTGATCCTTTGAGTCAAAAATATATAATTTAACAAAGCTATTGGTTGGGTGGGATATCTTTTGTTGGGGGGGGGCTTTCACAAGACATTCTGGCTTGTGTGTGTGTGTGTTGTGTGTGTGTTTGAATGTAATTCTACACCTAGACACATTATATAATAAAATATATAAATTTATACTAAATAATAAATAAAAAAATAGAATACGTTGATTGGATGGTTAATATACTAAATCGATATGTTGTTCCCTGTATTAATATAAAAAATTAATTTTGAATTAAATTTTGATAAATTGATGTAAAATGATTAATTAAATATAAATATTCCATGTCGTATCAACATGGTTAGCAGAAAAAATTTCTTACTCCGGAATCTATCATACACACTACAAATCTAGATTGACATTCAGAATTTTCCCTTCATTAGTTTATAAAATATTAGATATTGGTTTGAAGAGTTGATTTAATGTTCTGTATTATTTTTTTTAAATTATTCATGATCCAAAAAGTCTAAAAAATATATATATTTAAATTTTAAAATTTTGGATTATATAACTATTATAATTTAGAACACAATTACTGAGTTTTATCCTGCTTTAATTAATTAGTTTATTATTTTTTTGTACTAAATATGTACTCTAGTAATGAATTATAGATTAATATCTTTTGAGATAGAGATATCATCAAAATAATTTTAATACATTTCAATAATTTTTTCTTTCATTCTAAAAATTTGGGATCAAATTCTCATTAACATGTTTAAGAGGCCAAAATATATTCTAATTATATTGGGATTTCCAGTCCATGTAATTAGTTTTTCATATATATAAATTACCCTTTTTATGTGTAATTATTGATATAATATAACTTTTATAAAGATATTTTATGATGGAATATATAATTTTTTTGATATATAAAATGTTATGCAAGAATTTCATATTTTTTTCGTAGAATATATGATTTTATATGATCAAAATATAAAATAAAAATATATTTTGTCTAATTTTTTTAAATTTATTTATGTTAATACTCAATAAATACATGATCATGATTTCAAATGTTTTAAATTTTACAATAAATTTAGATAAATTAAATATATTGTGTTTAAATTCATTTGCACATATTGTTCGATTAGGTTAAAATTTCGTGATATCCACCTTGAACTTGAATTCAATAGTTTTTAATGAGTTCAAATCACATCATATAGAAATTTTTTAAGAAATTTGGATTCAAATTAATTCAAGAATGTTTTTAATTTCCTTATAACAAAAGAAACAACTTTTTACTTCCATTCATTACCAAATTTGAAAAATTTAGAAATAAAAACCTAAATTCCATCTGCCCTCTGCATAGTATTTATAGATGGTGTTTGTTCCCTTATAATTGTTGAGTGTACGAGGCTTAAAATTTATTGTGGGTTTAATGATCATAAATCCATACCAATTAACTATGTCATTAATTATAATTAATGCATGATAGGTTATTTAAAATTAAATAATCACAAAATATTATACATCTAAATTAATACATTAATGTTATAGATGATAATTTATTATATTTCATATTATGCATCTCATTAATTTTTTTCACTATAATTTTTGAAACATTAGTTATCACATTAACAATTAATTTACGGACCATTTATCACATGATCCAACCAAGTCCAAACCAAGTAATCAGAATGAATTTATAATACCTATATAGTAATAAACATAAAACATGAATCATAATGGTATTTCCTCTAAATAATGATTATTCCCTTCCATGTATCTCAATTAGTCAAATATATTAAATAACCAAACGAATTAAAATTAACCACTTGGTTTATTCTCCATATAAATATTCCTTAAACACAAGGATTATTATCTTTCCCCAAAATATTTTCAAGTAATGAATGTGTAGACATAATAAGAAGAGATAAATATTTAAATATCAGGAGTTTCAAATGAATTTCATTTATTTCACAAACTAACAAATAATAACATAATATCATACATGTTATATGATCCTTAAATTCAAATAGAGGCAAGTGTTGAGAGAAAGTATTTATAATCATCAATTTAGTAATGATATGTCGAATGACAACTTTTGTATCTTTTACATGTTACCTTATGTACACATACTTACTATAAATGTGTTTACATTGACTCAGACTTTTTTATTCTAATCCATAATGATAGAATATAAATTTTCACAATATATAATCAACAACCTAAAAATATAAACTATAATTTAATGGGCCAAAATGAAACTGCGTATCCATAAACCATAGCATGTCACCTAAAAACATGAAACAAAATTAGCTTCAATAATATAATCCCCTATTAGTATTTATTTGATACATCTCCATGACATGGATTCACCAACCACGAGAAATCTGTTTCATCAGGTTGATATGTATGAATCAAAGTAACAAAAAATAATACATCTAAGACTCCAATAACTTCCAAATTATGAGTCTATTTATATTCAAGAATTTATTATTTATACCCCTCAATTTATCCAAATATCTTCTTTATAGTCTTCCAGGTATTTAGTCATGGATAATGATGATATCACCCGAATATTCCCTCTATTAATCAAATGTTACTCCTTATGAAAACATTATCATACCTTAAGCTACAGATAATTGAATCATATAAGATGGTTTCCATTCTTTCTCATTCAAAAACAATTTTATGGATTTTGATCAACCTAAATTTATTTATTTTATCAGTGGGTTCTATACATGGTACACATTCTTTCCTATCAATTCTATCAAAACATTTATTAATATAGGTTTCTTGAGACAGGACCAAAATTCCTCTCTACCCATCTCTATGAATCTTTAGGCCAATTATATTTGGTAAATCACCCATATCATACATGTAATTGATTTTTTAGAAATTATTTATCCTCATATAGAAGACCCTTAACATTATTATCATGTAAATTTTCATTAATATTATTAAAATAATTCATTTTTCGTCTCAGTGATATTTTGGTATATACATTTATCCATAAAATTGTATTCAAAAACAAATAAATAATTACAATAAGAAATCATAAATAAAACTGTCAAAAAAACTTTTTAAACTATTGATAGCTCTTTAGATCATAAATTATAAACTATCACCATTAATAGAGAGGAATCCTTTAGGATGTTTCTTGTAAACCTTCATATACAAATTATTCTTTATAAATGTATTTTTCATATCTATTTGTTTTAATTTTATGTGAAGACAAGATAATAATGGAAATATTATATGTTAAAATTTGTTTTGGGATATTGGAGAAATTATAATAGTGCAATCGATCCCTACAATTTTAGTGAACCCTTTAGCAACTAGTATGATATTGTATCTCTTAATGTTTTCTAATAACTTTTTTGATAGTTTTAAAATCCTTTTTTACATCAAATAGATTTTACAGAAATTTTAAACACAACAAGGTCCAAAAAATTATTACTTTTCATGGAATTTATATCCTCAATCATGTAATCCTATCATATATTTGAATCTTTACAAATCATATCCTTTGAAAATATTCTGGGTTCACTTTATACTGAAATATAATAATTGGATTCCTATATAAACATTATATAATCATGAGAAATTGATTATTTTCTCATCATTATGGATCTTCTCAATGTTTCGCCATAATTTTATAGAGATATTTTCTTTTCAACTAGTTGGTCAAGAGATTCATATTAATGAAACATTTCATCAAATATATTATTATTAATCATTTTTTAAAGGATATTTGATTATAAATCCATTGATAAATGAGGATTCTTATGATAAATTACCAATATATCACCTCATTTGTAGGGTTGACCTTCTAAATATTCATCATCATATTTTATTCAATGAGATAAATCCTCATAAATATATCATTTTCAATAAATTTTGCTTTCTTGATTCCACAATTCTATAATTTAATTATTAGAAATTAAAATATTATACTTTATAACATTCAAAATGTTAAATAAAGTGACCTATTAGGGTCCCATGATCCAACTTACATTAATAGAGATTAAAAAACACATAATTCTCAAGGAAATCCCAAAATATGCACATTTATCATACATATTTTCCAACTTATTATCAATTAAAATGATTTTTTGGAATATAATTTATTGGAACCTAATTATAAATTTACCTCTTTATGTGATTTAGTACATTTTATCTTAGGTAATTTAGAATATCTAATATTTTTTACCACGTCCATTTTATTTTGGTTTCTTCTTTCATCTTGACCATTTTGGTCTGGTGAACCTAGAATAGTGTATTGTGAAACTATTCAATTTTTTGTTGAAACCATGTAGATGGACCATATAATTTTCCATCCATATTGTAACTCTTATAATATTTTTCACATCAATTTAATGTCATGATATTAATTTTTTTATCACATTGTATTTCAACTTCATCCATTATAACATTAGTGGTTTTGTGTGAATTATTTTTATTATGAAAAAAATAGTGGAACATATATCATGAATAGTCATTAATGAATAGAATAAATAAGTAAAGGTTCTAAAAATACATGTTTTAGGTATATATATATATATATATATGTAAGATTTAAAATATATATGACCCTATATTAAAACCATTCATTGATTTCATGGACATATTTCCATTATTGAAATCAGTACAAGTTTCAAAATCACTGAAATCAAGAGTACTAAGTTCCCCATTTGAAACTAATATTGGAATATTTTATTTTGAGATATGAAAAAAATATGGTGCCATAATAGAAATAAATTTTCATTTCTAACAGTTCTTAATATACCATGATGAAGATATGTGTTATCATTATCAATTTTACTTTCCAAATTAATGGCGAAAACACAATCCTTTAATGTACCACATAAAAATATTTCATTTCTATATATTAAAGAAAAGAAATTAATTTTACATAAACTAAATGAAAACCCATAATGGTACAAGTCTAAATACTAAAATCAGGATTCTTGAGAAACATGGAATAATAAAACAATTTTCAAACAAAAAAAATAAATACAGTTTTAAACACTAGATTGTATGTCATCATGGAATCCCAATTTGATAAAATCTTGTTTCATGAATATAAACTTTGGTCAATTTTAATTGGTTTATTTAGGTTTAAAAACCATTTAAGGTATTAAAAATATGGATAGTATATATAGAATAAATTGATAATGTCTTAGAAATTATATCAATGATATTTTATTCCTAATAACCTAATGAAATTGAAATTAATTTTATTTGAGGCCAATTATGTAATTTTGCACAACTATTATTTACAAGTTAAATTCCATTTTAAAGGAAAAATGACACGACCCATCCCCCGAGGCTCCTATCGTGACTACCCCAAGCCCGCCTTCCATATTCCAGTGGCTGCCAACTACCACCAAAGGCGTAAATTCCTAAAACTGGGAAGGCATTGGATTTATAACTATAAACAAAAACATCCAGAGTATAAGTGGAAGAAAACACTAAGTAAAAAATGTTTAAAAAGTATACTGAATGTAAATGGGGGCCAGAATACAAGACCAACTGTAAAGTACATGTATAAATGAAAGCATGTACAACTGAAAAAGGGACAAACAACATGAAGGTGAAAGAGGATCTTGGTTTGTCCTCCGGGGTTCCTACCTGAAGGGTTGGTACAGATGGCCTCCTTAGCATTCCACGTCCGTCAGACTCCACCGTGTACTGATACGTTGTAAGGTCCTCCTATGGGTACCGACCAGTCCTTGCGCTCTTGGCCTCCGTCAGCATTTTCCGTCGTCTACATCCAACAAAATGATGTGCGGGCATAGCCTGTGCAGGGGTGAGTATAACGATATGCAATAGGGACCCCAAGACCGTCAAGGTCTCAAAAAATCCAACAAGGATAAACAAAAATATATTATTTAAACAGATAACACATACTTAGGTATATGACCATACATATACCTATGTTATCATGTAACCCATGTCAATCATGAGGTAAACACAAAGGTCATTGACTCAGCTGAAACCGGGATTTTCACTATCGAAACCACTGCGGTTGGAGAACTCCTCCTATGTCAAGTACAGTGGGCCTGTCACCACACCAAGGAACTTCTCACTAACCTTGTATTTCTATAGTACTCTTCATGTCAAGTACCGCGGGTCTGCTGACAACAACCAGGCGCTCCTCCATTGTGGGTCTGTTTCCAACTACCAGACGGTCCCCCAAATATCTTGTATAGGTACTCCTTCTATCGAGTAACATGGGTCTGCTGCCAACTACATGGAGCTACTCCACCATGGGTATGCCGCCAACTACCAGGCGCTCTGCACTGGGCTAGTCGAATCACTCCGAGTCAAATCGTTCAAGCTATCGTTAGGTCTGTTAACTATTAGGTCTCCACACTCTGTATGCTCGTCTCCAGAAGTATCCGCTCCAGTATCTAATGGTTGATACTCCATGTTTCATGATGTCTCATGTGGATGTATCTCAGGGGATAGCCACATCATAGAGGTCTCAATGAAATAGATGGCACTTAAATCAGACGCCCGGTCTGGGAGTTATTTGCATTTTCGTTTGAGGGGAATGGTTGGATTTTAGGTTCAAACCAACCCAAACGTACCCCAACTATGTCAAAACCTCAAGTGGGGTATTCCTAAGGATCTTTCTCGCTTTAATATTTCTATCTCCATATATGGTTTGTCGATAGGACACTCATAGCCTGAGTTATGGGAGAATAGGTGTATTCGAGTCTGACAGGTCCGGGTCCGGTCCGACCCAGTCGGACAGACCCAACATGACCCAGGACTAGACTAGGGCCCGACCCGGTCTCCAAGTCCCACCCATTTCGAAGGCAAGGTCGGGCCTGAAGGCACGACCCAGTCGGCTGGCCACGTGGCTCGGCCGGCTGGCCGTGTAGCCAAGCCAGGTGGTCGCGTGCGGGCTGGCCGTGTGGCCCGGTCGGCCAGCCATAGGGCCCACTTGGCCATGATGTGGGGGGGGGGGGGGGGGGTAGGGTGTCGCGCCCCCATTTTGTCTGTAAAAGAACTAGAACCTAGTGCTAGTTATGGTAACTGTGGGACCCTTCAGGTCCCACCTGTAGCGTGCACCAGCGGCCGACTCAGCCGGCTGCCCTCCCCTGTCTGTCGTAGCCTAAGGCCGCAGTCCATCTCTGGCACAGCACAATGACATCATGCCCATCTTCTCTGTTATGGCCCATGTTGGCCACGACCCCATGTACTACCGCGTAGCGCGATGACATCGTGCTACCTTGGACACGGCTCAGATCGGTCGTGGCCCAACTTTCATCTGTGCGGCCTAACGGTTCTGCGCCTTTCTGGTCACCCAGCTGTCTTGCGCCACTGGTTTCCTCACAGCTGGAACAATGCTGACCATCATTATCCACTTCAATCATCAATAACAAACAAGATCCATGGGGGGAGGGTCGTCCCATGTTCGAGCAGTCCGAACCCTCCATGTTATGTTGTTAACAATCTAAATAATGTATTCCAAAATATTGTGCGACATATAACAAAAAGATAACAACTCTACCCCTATCTCTCTTTTCATTTGTTGACGGTGGAGGAAGTGGAAAGGCGGACGTCGATTCATTGACGTCAGGAAGAATCCTGGATAGGAGACCAAGGAAGAAGCGTCGTCAGTGTTCTTCCCAGTCGGCTCCTTCCTTTGATCTGGTTAAAGAAGGAAGAAGTTGTTCGATGACGTTCTTCACATTCTTCACGTTCTTCGTTGGAATAATGTTCCTCCATTGAGAGCATTCTCTAAGGGTTCTCCAATCATTACCATGTTTCCAACCAAAAATAATAGAGGAAAAGTCTATTATTTGTTGGCACAACAACACAAAGAGTTGTGTTTAATTAAATGAGACAACTCATTTAATTGATTGTGTTTGAATGCACTCAAAAATTCGAATTGGGTAGGGAAGAGTTAGAAATAAATGAATAGAGGTTTGGCACAATTATGGTGGAAGTCCAATAGTTACAGGGGGTTGAAGCCTATGTGGTCCCCATGTTAATTATCCTCCCAAGGGAGGTTATGTGCTGGTGTGACCCACCACCATAACCTCTCATGGGAGGTTATGGTGTGGTGGCCCCCACCTCCAACCTCCACATCGAGATTTTAACCACCAAAATAAAAATAATCCACACTTATTTTTATTTAACTTTATTCTTAAAAACTCTGAAAACTAACTTCCATTCTCGCGAGAATGTAACTACGGTGAAGGTATCACTAAGAAATCACCGACGCTGCAAGCTCAATGGTGCCCTCAGATTTCAATTCTGTGCACTGGTTAAAATGTTATAAAATCCTGCACGCGCGTTTACTGAACGTACCAATGAAAAACCTTAGAAATTGATTCTGGGAACACCAGGCCTCAGAATCAAGCACTGTAAATTTTTTACAGTGTAGAGACCCGTACTTGACGTACATGGACATTACATTACTTTTTCGGAATAATTAATACATAAAAAGAACCAACACACAAAGACCGTAATATTTTAGTGTCTTTGGAAACTTGGAACATAATCTTCTAAACATGGTGAAAGATCTTCAACATTTCCCATAAAGATCATCCCCTTTTGTTTTCTTACCTAAAACCTTTCTTTATATCCTGGGGAAAAAACATATAAATGGTGAGATCAAATTCTCAGTAAGGGTAATCATGGAGAAAATAAAACAAACCATATACATTTGAACATAAAAACATAAACATAATGTTTAAACATCAAAGTATTGAGCAATGACAAAAAACATGGCAGTACGTAAGGCATATATCATAATGGAACTTAAATCATCATAAAATAGCATGGGAATAAATCATCTAATTGTGGCAAACCATTAACCACATGATGTGATTTCCATAGTAGGCAAAAAAATGATTCCAAGACCATGTTAGTGGACAAAGTCCATTTCTAAATCGAGTTCACTCCTCGTTCCATTAGAATAACACTGAACCGGATTAACTTACCGTTCCAGCCGTGTATATCTCATGAGATATAAATATTTACCCATTGAATTGGAGGGATATATAGGTCCCACCCATATCATAATGATATCATTCTTACATGTTTCGCAACATGAACATAAATCATTCATCGTTACCCAAAGTATAAAATGGGTTTCATAAACATCATCCCATCATAACATAATCCATACAAATAAAATGGATATCATTTCATCATATGAAAAGTGAAACCATGTAAATCATAGAGACATTATACTTGAAACATACACATATGAAATAATGCCATCTTATATGGAAAATGGTTTTGAGAAAACACTTGAAATGTGTTTTTGAGGAAAATATCTTTTCTTCTTCAATATCATTTTCTTTTCACAAAATGCCATGTAATTTTAAAAGAAAAGGTTTTTTGTTGAAAATAGTAATTAAATATTGTAGAGTAAGCTTCATGAAAATAAGGCGTTATGAAACCGTAAATATCCATTCATTCCATATGAGTAAAAAAACAGTATTCTCGTACATTTTCTGAAAAAGTCAAAAAGTAGTTCGTACTGAAAATGAAAAAAGATTCCTTTCATATCATTTACTAAAAATTCACCAATTGGTAAAATTAGATTTAAAAATTTTTAGGAGGATAGAAATAATATTACATATTGAGGAAATATGGATGTGGATGATAAATATTCCCAAGTAAATTCTAAAGTATAAACAATCTCAGATAAAAATGAGATTTTGAGATTTTCCATTAACTTAAATCTGATATGCTTCGTACATATCCGAAAATCATTTATAATGATTTAAATAATGTCATTGACTTATTACAGAATCATATTCGTTGTTATGATATGATACATGGTCATATTATTATCTTCTTATTAGTAATATTTCATTACTACTTGTTATTCTGGTGATCATTACTTTATGTTCTTATGCAAGTCTTGTCGAATAAATTCGTATTCCCCTTTTTAGGTTATTGATAAATTATTTAGAGAATGGTATTTGTGTAATATATATCATATTTATTCATTCAATTCATTTATATAATCATTACTCAATTAAGATCATGTAGAATGAGTCACATCTCATCGTGGAGACTGTAGGCCGTACGTAAGCACGAGAAATGATATCGTTACCATAACTATTGAATTGTATTGGAGTGGAAGACGGAATGTCTCAGAATTAGTATCATGTTATAATAATCATATATAGTTATTCTTTACACCATTATACTATCCAAGTAAGGTGGTGGTGGAAAACAGATTACACCACGGCGTGGAGACTGTATTCCGTACATACCCACGCACGGTGATTTCATTTTTCGTAGGATGGATAGAATATGAAGTATTGTTGTTTCATATTTATAATAAAATATCAGTATATTAGTGATATAGTTGTCATTAATTTTTTATTAAACAAATAAATAAGAAGAAGTATAAGAAGAAGTAAATTGGAAAGAATCGGTAACGGATATTACCTCTTCGTTGACTCGCCTCTTCTTAACCTCCTCTTAGGGCACTAAAGTTGGTATTTGAAGATGACCAGGACCACTAGTATGTTTCTAGGGAAGTGGGGAATATAAATTTTTAGGAGTTGTCCAAGATTTAAGGCTCAAAGTGGTGTGAGGATTAGAGGGAGGAGGTTCCCTTTGATAAGGGTGGTGAGGGGCACCTTTGGAATTATAAGAAATATTAATTTATAATAAAATACAACCCCACTTAAAAACATCCAAAAATGACTCATATTCTATGATTATATGAGTTAGGGTTGTAATATCATCAAACAATAAAATTTAGACAATTTTGGAATTTATTTTAAAAATTATCAACTTGATTTATCCTTATATAATCTATTTAATTTTATTTTTGGTAATAATATTCTAAATTGTAAAACATTATAAATAATTTCTTATATGTTGTGAATTTTCAATAATTGTATACATTATTACATTTCATACCATATAAATTTTATTTTATAAATTTTAAATATTTTTTTGATTTTTAACCAATTTTATAATATGTAATTTTTATAAAATAACAATAGTGTCAATTTTGACACTATTCATTTATTTGAATTTAAATAAAATATACACAGTATATATGTTCAAACTATAAGATTTAATAGATTCATATCATGTCATATTTATCTAGAAAATATGTGTATCACATTAAATAGTTCATATAAAATTTATTTTAATAGTTTTAAAATCATTTATTTGATAATTCAATCAATAAAATAATTTCAACATCACAATTGTGTCATAGTTAATGATAATTGTTTAATCCATAAAAATTATAAATAAATTCAAATGATGTATATAATTTTATTATATTTCTGGAGACTATTAATGTTTGATGTTTAATGAATTTTATCACTAAATTAAAATTATTAAACTTATAATATTTAAGAGAGTGACATGTTGTCACTTTCTTTGGTTTTAATAATAATTATATTATTTTAATGGTCTATAGACCATTAAATGAATTTATTCAGACCCCTAGGTGATACGGGTCAACATTTAGTCATCCAATAGAATTTTTTCAGGTGTTAGAGTAAATTTATAATCTTATTTTTAACTTTAATTACCCAATTTACCTTTACCTACAGTTAATAAAAATTACCGTAGTTAGTATTCATAATATCAAAAAAATAAAAGTAACCTATTAACATAATTTGGACCCACTAAATCCAAATATGGAATCCATTTTTCAAAATTCAAAACACAGAAGTTGTGGTAATTAATTTAAAATTAATCCTGTTGTTAAGAAAACGGGATTTAAAAGTTAAAACATTGCCAAAGATTGCAATGTTTTTACCTATGAATTCAATGTAAAATTAATGGTAATGACATAAATTATATTAAATGGTAAAAATATATTATATTTATACTTTAAAACAACTCAATATTATAATTTAACCATATAAATTATTTCGATGGAAAAACTTGTTTTTAATTAAAATATAGCGTGTTTTTACTATTCATTAAAATATGGAAATTATCCGAATAATATGAAAAATTTATCCAAAGTAAATTTTTATATCATGATTCCAAAGAATAATTTTATTTTTTCAAATTTAACTTATAAACATGTCAAAAACTATATTTAATGTGGTTGCGCCATCAAAAGGTGGCAAAATTGCATTTTTTTGAAAAATATTTATTTTACCCAAAAAAATTATTTTGTTCTCATACCATGTTCTAGAAAATGTGTAAGATGAATAATAATGTTATAAAACTAAAAATTTAGTTAATAATATTTATAAAAGCTAGTTCATAATAATATAATTACCATATATCGTTGTTTTCTGAAACCCGGTATTGCGTACTACACACGTTGTCGAGGAAGGTTGCGATTGCGTGTAATGCAAGCCAAGAATAGTGTTGTGTATACATCAAACTAATACAATGTTTCATATATTACAATCTAATTTTGGTGTAGCGTACACCACAAGATATCAAATAAATTAAAAATAATAATTTTTCTCATAAAATCTCGGGGTGTATCATTCTACCCCCCTTAAAATGAATTTTGACCATGAAATTTGTCAGGGTTATAAATGGTTTAATACATGAAAGTTTCTATCATAAAAACCCACAAGGTAAAAAGGAATACTAAAACCTAATTTTAAAAAGTGTAGTATGAAACATAACGATTACCCAAATTTACTCATCACTGGGTTTCCACATAGGATAACATAGGGGAAAATATGGATATAGAAGAGAAATCTATCCATCAAGGTATGATGGAGAATGGTAGAGAACATGGCTATGAAAAATCCAAAAATCACAAAGCCATATATTATTTATGATCTAATGTACCATCTGATTTATCTTATATGAGGACATTAGGATAACATTTTTTGTTTTTAAGATCATTTCCCTAAAGTTTAAGAATTTGAATTAGAAGAAATACTTATTTTATTTCAGTGCAATCTCACCGTTGTTCGTGCCTTGAACAATTCCCACTTCATTTCTTAATAAAATGAAGTATAATTTATCATTTTTGAAGTGTTAGCAAATCATGTGATAAAATGATGGGTCATTCCATCTGTCTCTAACAAAAGGATAGATAAAGTTATCAAATATACATAAGTCCATCTATGGTGAGTTTAACCGTATATGATTCTAAAAATGGACTTATACATCATCTATCGTACCACTTAATAAAATAAAACTAGTTTCTACTAACTTGGGACTTCTTGTAGTCTAGTGGTATGTGATAATGGCCTCTCGCACTTCGGTTGTGGGTTCGATTTCCACAGCCTTGTCCAACGCGACGGGTTGTTTCACGTCCTGCAAGTTGTCCTTTTTTTTCTAAAACTACATTATTATAAGATCTCGTCAATAATATCGGAAAATTTCAAGCCTTATACAATAAAATAATAATCCATTCTAATCTTTAGGCATATGCAAAATACTTCTGTCCAAGATCATAGTATAAAGAAAACAATTTCTCGAAATATCATCTACCGAGCATGTGAATACCATCATTTATCCCATATATATTTTATTGATCGCATTCCAAACATGTGAATACCGTAATCATATATTCTCTTGAAACATAAACTACCATAGAACCTTAGTGAAAACATGAATGTTGTCAAAAGGTTACTCTTTCCACATACCAAAATACCAAAATTTCTATATACTCAAACCATGATATAACTTTGTCCTTATATCAGTTATGGTCTCATGAATATTATCATACATATTATTTTCTCCTTATCCCTTCATTATGCATATTTAACCTGCTTTCCAAAAATATTTCAATCACTTTTCATGGATACTGGTACCATAAAATTATTAAAAACCACAATGATCGAATACATTGATATTCCAATATTCCATGATACATTAAAGGAGATTCCACAACATTATCTCGGAATCCCATTACATAAACACTTATTCATTCTACCACATCGTTGTCATACTCAAAATCATAAATAGTGATCACATGTGACTTCCCTTTATCTTTTTTTAAGAGGTTGCTCACGTCGATCATCATTAACCCTTGGATTAGGGCATTGATTAGCATAAAACCCCATTTCCTTACACTTGAAGCATGGAAGTGTTAGTGGAGCATTCACTATAGTATATTCTCTATTCACATCATTAACTACCTTTTTTTCATTACTTCGACACTCAACTGCTCGATGACCATCTTTTTCATACTTAAAACATTTTCTAGTACCTTTTAGGAAATCTCCACCATGCTTCTTTCCACACATTGATCGTAAAGAAACATTCATTCTCTTTTCACCATTGTTCTATGATTTTTCCATAAACACCATCTTTTGTTTTTTGTCAAAACCATGAGATGGATATGTAACACCAACTTCCAGTTCTACCTTGATAGCACAATGCAAAATTTCTTCATAGATACTGAAGTCTCTTATATCTAATGACTTTCGATGACTTGATTTTAATCCACTGAAGAATTGATCAACTTTTATTTCAGTTTTGATGATAAATTCAGATGCATACCTTGTGAGCCATGTAATATTCACCTCGATTATGCCAACAGATTTATCATACTTTGTCTTAAGCTCTAGGAAAACCTTTTCCATATTTTTTCTAAGAATACGAGGGAAGTACTTATTGAAAAACACATTATTGAAGTCATCTCATTCCATGGATTCAATTTCATCTTGGGGACTTTTATTCTTAATTAGAGTCTACCACTAGTCTGCTTCACCTTCTAAATGGTAAACAACCAAAATGAATTTTTCAATCTCTGAACAGAAAATTATGGAATATATCACTTCATTGGTATTTTTCTATTGTTCATAAATAATTGGTTCAGAATACCCACTTAAAGAAGGTGGATGTTGCCTCATGAAAGACTCAATAGAATATTGTTCCATTCTCTGGTCATTTGGAAGTCCAGAATGATTCATAGATTGTGTAAGTATAGCAAAAAGATTTTGTACTACATATTTGATAAAATTTGTTTGTTCAAGAGGACAATCATTGCATTGTCCATTACATTGATCTACACAGTTCTTTCAGGTTCCATCCATCATCTAAAACCAAAAAACAATAGCGTGAGAGGCAAAAATCGTGTTAGGAAAACAACATAATAAAGTGGGAGTACCATCAATATCTAACATCTTAGGTTTAAATCTATGATCGTTACTGTAATACTAGGACTATAACATATAGTTATACTTATCCTTCGAGACATCCCAAGACATACCTTAGAAATATCTCTAGGGATCTCACTATAGTTTTCACATCCTAGTTTCCAAAGTATGACTAAACCTTTCCTCTGATACCAACTGTAGAGACCCGTACTTGACGTACATGGACATTACATTACATTTGTGTAATAATAAATACATAACAAGAACTAGCACTCTAGAACCGTAATAGTTTAGTGTCTTTTGAATCTCAGAACATAATCTTCTGATCATGGTGAACGAATTTTCAACATCTCCCATAAAGTTCTTCCCCTTTGGTTTTATTACCTAAACCATTATTTATATCCTAGGGAACAGAAAACATATAAATGGTGAGATAAAATTCTCAGTAAGGTTAATCAAGGAGAAAATAAAACAAACCATATACATTTGAACTTAAAAAGATGAACATAACGTCTAAACATCAAATTCTTTAGCAATGACATAAAACATGACAGTACATTAGGCATAGATCATAATGGAACATTAATCATCATATAATATCTTGGGAATAAATCATGTAATTGTGGAAAAACTATTAAGGATGTGATATGTTTTCCATAGTATCCAAGACATTGTTTCCAAGATTAGCTTAGTGGACAAAGTCCCTTTCTGAATCGAGTTCACTCCTCATTCATGTCCAGTAACACTGAAACATATTAACATACAGTTCCAGCCATGTCTATCTCATGATATATAAATCATTACCCAATGCATTAGAGGGAGATATAGGTCCCACCCATCTCATAATGAAATCATTCTTACTTGTTCCACAATATGAACATAAATCATTCATGATTACCAAAAGTATAAAATGGGTTTCATAAGCATCTTCGCATCATATCATAATCCATAAAAAAATGGATATCATTTTATCATAAGAAAAGTGAAAACACGTAAATAATAGAGACATTATACTTGAAACATACAAATATTAAATAATATGATCTTATATGAAAAATGGTTTTGTTAAAACACTTGAAATGAATTCTTGGGGAAAATATCCTTTCTTCTTCAAAATCATTTTCTTTTCACAAAATTCCGTGCAATTTTAAAAGAAAAGGATTTTCTTGAAAATAATCATTAAATCTTGTAGAGTAAGCTTCATGAAAATGATCCGTTATGAATCTATAAAAATCCATTCATGCCGTATGAGTTAAAAAAACACTATTCTCATACTTTTTCCGGAAAAGTGAAAAAGTATCTCATACTGAAAATGACAAAAGATTCCATTCATATATTTTACTAAATATTCACCAATAGGAAAAATTGGATTTAAAAAATTTTATGAGAATATAAATAATATTTCATATTGAGGAAAAATTAATGCGTATGATAAATATTCCCCAGTAAATTCTAAAGTATAAACAATCTCGGATAAAAATGAGATTTTTAGATTTTCCCTTACCTTAGGTCCGATATGATTCGTACATATCCGTACCTCTTGTATAATGATTTAAATATTGTAATTTACTTATTATAGAATCATATTCATTATTATTATATCATACATGGTTATATTCTTATCTTCTTATTAGTAATATTTCATTGCTACTTGTTATTCCGGTGTTCATTGCTTTATGTTCTTACGCATGTCTTGTCGATTAAATTCTTATTATTCCTTTTAGGTTATAGATATCATATTTACCAAATGTTATTAGTGTAATATATATGATATTTATTCATTCAATTCATTTATATAATCATTATTCAATGAAGATCATGTTGAACGAGTCGCATCACATCGTTGAGACGGTAGGCCGTACGTACGCACGAGCGATGATATTGTTCCCATAACTATTGAATTGTATTGGAGTGGAAGATGGAATTTCTCAGAAATAGTATCATGTTATAATATTCATATATAGCTATTATTTACATCATTATACCGATCCATGTAAGGTGGTGGTGGGAAACAGATTACACCACATCGTGGAGAAGGTATTCCATACGTACGCATGCGCGGTGATTTCATTTTCTGTAGTTTGGATAGAAGGTGAAATAGGTTTGCTTCATATTTATAATGACATATCAGTATATTAGTGATACTGATCTTAATAATATATGATTAAACAAATAAATAAGAAGAAGTAGGAGAAAAAATAAATTGGAAAGAATTGGTAAAGGATATTACCTCTTCTTTGACGCGCCTCTTCTTAACCTCCTCTTAGGGCACTAAAGTAGGTCTTTGAAGAAGACCAGGACCTCTAGTATGTTTCTAGGGAAGTTTATAAGAGAAATTTCTAGGGGTTGTCCGAGCATGAATGTTCAAACTGGTGTGTCGAGGAGAGGGAGGATGTTCCCTTTTATAAGGGAGGAGAGGGGAACCTTTGGAATTTTAAGAAATATTAATTTATAATAAATTCCAAACCCACTTAAATACCACCAAAAATGACTCAAATCTGATTATTATATGGGATAGGGTGGTAATATCTTCAAAAAATAAAATTTACACAATTTGGGAATTTATTTTAAACATTATCAACATGATTTATCCTTATATAATCTATTTAATTTTATTTGTTGTAATAATATTCTAAATTTTAAATCATTATAAATAATTACTTATATTTTGTTAATTGTCAATAATTGAATAATTTGTTATATTTTAGACCATATAAATTTTAATTTATAAATTTCGAATATTTTTTTGGATTTTTAAACAATTTTATGAAATGTAATTTTTATAAAATAACAATAGTGTCAATTTTGACAGAATTCATTTATTTGAATTTAAATAAAATATACACAGAATATATGTTTGAACTAAAAGCTTTAATAGATTCATAACATGTCATATTTATCTAGAATATTAGTGGAGCACCATAAATAGTTCATATAATATTTATTTTAATAAATTTAAAATCATTTATTTGATAATTCAATCAACAAAATAATTTCAACATCAATATTGTGTCATAATTAATGATAATTATTTAAGAATGAAAAATTATAAATAAATTCACATGAGGTAGATAATTTTATTATATTTCTGGAGACTATTAATTTTATAAGTTTCATGAATTTTATCACTAAATTAAAATTATTATACATATAATATTTAAGAGAGTGATATGTTGTCACTTTTTTTGGTTTTAATAATTATTAAATTATTTTAATGGTCAGAAGTCCATAAAATGAATTTCTTCCGACCCTTAGGTGATAATGGTCGACTTTTAGTAATCCAATATAATTTTTGAAGGTGTTAGTGTAATTTTATAAACTTATTTTTACACTTAATTACCCAATTTACCTTTAACTGCAGTAAATAAAAATTACCGTTGTTACTATTCATAATATCAAAAAAATAAAAGTAACCTATTAACATAATTTGGACCCAGTGAATAAAAATATGGAATCCATTTTTCAAAATTCAAAACACATAAGTTGGAGTAATTAATTTAAAATTAATCCCATTGTTAAGAAAACGAGTTTTAAAAGTTAAAACATTGCCAAAGACTGAAATGTTTTTATATATTAATTCAATGTAAAATATATCGTAATTAAATTAATTATATTAAATGGTAAAAATAAATTCTATTTATACTTTAAAACCATTAAATATTATAATTAAACCATATAAATTATTGTGATGAAAAAATTTGTTTTTAATTAAAATATATTGTGTTTTTACTATTTATTAAAATATGGAAGTTATCAGAATAGTATGAAATATTTATCCAAAGTAAATTTTTATATCCATATTCAAGAAAAGAATTTTATTTTGTTAAATTGAACCTATAAACATGTCAAAAACTATATTTAATGTGGGTGCTCCATCACATGGTGGAAAAATGCATTTTTTTTAAATACTTATTTTACCCCAAAAAAATTATTTCGTTCTCATAACATGTACAAGAAAATGTGTAAAATGAATAATAATGTAATAAAATTTAAAGTTTAGTTAATAATAATCATTACAGCTAGTTCATAATAATTTTATAACCATATATCGATGTTTAGTGAAACCCGGTATTGGGTACTACACAAGTTATTGTGGAAGGTCGCAGTTGTGAGTAATGTAAGACAAGAATAGTGTTGTGTATATTTCAAGATAATACAGTGTTGCATATAGTACAAGATAATATTGGTTTAGCATACAATAGAAGACATCAAAGACATTAAAAATAACAATTGTTCTCATAAAATCTCGGGGTGTTGCATGCAAACTTGTAAAAGTCCCTCGAATTTCAGAAAAAAAATTCCACATAATTTCTGTGTCTTTACATTCTCCCCACCTCAGGGATTTACGTACTCATAAGATACAACTCACACTAAGGGAATAAATGGGGGTACTGAGAACGCATCAGATCCTCCCACTCCCATGTTCTCTCCTAGAGGTTCCCTTGCTGCCAGCGTACGCACACTAGAGATATCGACCGTCCACGTAGGACCTGCTCTTGTTGATCCTCAAT
Organism: Viscum album; assembly: GCA_963277665.1. Classification (NCBI taxonomy): domain Eukaryota; kingdom Viridiplantae; phylum Streptophyta; class Magnoliopsida; order Santalales; family Viscaceae; genus Viscum; species Viscum album. Next base: position 833,311,785 of record OY728142.1, on the reverse strand, counting down.
CTCTACTGGAACCTCTGTTAATGTTTCCCTGTCATCGATGTCCAGCTCCTCGTGGTTGGTGATGTGGGATGGGTCGTGCACGTATCTCCTCACCTGAGATACGTGGAAGAAGTCATGCATCCGGTACAATGGAGGTGGAAGAGGTAAGAAGTAATCCACCTCGCGAACTATGTTGAGGACATGGAATGGTCAGATGAATCACGGAAAAAAATTTCTTCCTCGGCCACATCTCCATAGATCTCATCATGGTGAGACCCGTAAGAAGGCGTGGTTTCCATCTTCGAACTCTAGAGGTCTCCGTCTCCTATCAGCATAAGACTTCTGCCTACTCTGGCCAGTCTTCATCCACTCCGGGATGATCTGAACCTTCTCTATGGTAGCCAGTACTATCTCGGGTCCCACTAGTACTGACTCCACTAGGTCTGTTCAGCACAGGGGTGATCTGAAAGCTCAACCATACAAGGCCTCAAAGGGTGTTGTAATGATGGTGGAGTGAAAGCTATTGTTGTAGGAAAACTCCACCAAAGGCAAATGATTCTCCCAACTGTGACCGAAGTCGAGGAAGCATGCACGTAGTATGTCCTCGAGGGTCATGATGCTCCTCTCAGTCTGACCATCCATCTGAGGATAGAAGGCAGTGAACAAGCATAGCTATGTCCCAAAAGCGTCCCGCAACCCCTTCCATAGCCTGGAAGTAAATCGTTCATCGCGGTTAGAGACAATAGACGAAGGTACTCTATGTAGACGAACAATAACCTAGACGTAGAGGCATCCCAAGATCACTACTGAGACCTACTATCTGATTGGTAGGAAGTGGGCCGACTTGGTGAGTCGGTCCATGATCACCCAAATCGAGTCATGACCCCTGGATGTACGTTGAAGACCCGTCATGAAGTCCATGGATATACCATCCCACTTGCACCCCGGGTCCTCTGAGGGCTGATCCAATTCATCTAGTACCTGGTGCTCTGCCTTCACTTGCTGACAAGTGAGGCATCGTGTGACAAACTCTGCTACTACCTTCTTCATACCTGGCCACTATTGCTTTCGTCGAAAGTCCTGATACATCTTCGGCACTCCTGGATGTACCGCTAGAGGGGAATTGTGGAAATCCATGAACACATCCTCCTAAAGTGAAATTGGTACCATGGTACATACTTTGAAGAAGATAGCGTGCTCCCCACCTTCAAAAAATCCATCAGGTGCTTGCCCTATGGATATCTGAGCATGTCACATCTTACAGTCAGTGTCCCCATGATGTGCCTCCCTGACTCGCTGAAAAAGTGGGGGAGTGACTGTAAGAGACTGTAGATAGGCTGCTCTATCCCTACCCACAAAAGATATTTGAAAGGAAGCCAGCTGCTCTGTATCCCCTCCTAGAAGCAGTATACCAGACCTCCTGCTTAGTGCATCTGCTTCTACGTTACCCTTCCTAGGAGTATTGACTATCTCAAAGTCATAGTCTTGGAGGAACTCAAGTAAATGGTGATGTCTCAGGATCAGTTCATTCTAATAGAAGATATACTTGAGTCTCTTAAGATCAGAGTACATGGAAAAACGTTCTCTCATTAGATAGTGTCAGCACATCTTCATGGTGAAGACCACTACTACTAACTCTAGGTAATCGGTAGCATTGGTATACTCCTGTTGTCTCATTTTCCGAGAACCATATGTGATCACTTATTTCTCCTACATCAGGACACACCCGATTTGGGTCCCTGATGCATCGCAGTAAACTATGTACCCTACACCTTCCTCTAGAAGCCTCAAAATGTGAGCACATGTTAGTCTGTGCCTCAGCTCATGAAAACTCAGCTGGAATCTCTCTGATCACACGAAGGGTTTACCCTTCGTTGTCAATGATGATAGTGGCACTGAAACTCTGGAGAATTTTGGAACAAATCTTTGGTAGTACCCAACCAATCCCAGGAAACTCCGTACCTCCGTCACACTCCTCTGTGGCTTCCAAGAAAGTACCACTTCGATCTTTATTGGATCCACTGCAACTCTAGCCTCCAAGATGTTGTGTCCTAATAAGTGAACCTCTCGAATCCAGAACTGGAACTTTAAGAGCTTACCATAAAGCTGATTCTCTCGGATTGTGTCCAGCACTACCTGCAAATGGTAGGAATTCTCTTCCTTAGTAGTTGAGTATATCAAAATGTCGTCAATGAATACCATGACAAAGCTATCGAGGTAAGGAAGTAAGATCCTGTTCATGAGACCCATGAACACTGCTGGAGCATTGGTTATGCTGATGGGCATAACCAAGAACTCATAGTGGTTGTACCGACACCTAAAGTCCACCTTCTACACATCCTCATCTCAATCTCTGAGCAGGTGATAGCATGATCTGAGTTATGTCTTCATGAACCACTGTGCTCCCATGAGCTAATAAAAGAGGTCTTCAATCCTAGAGAGTGGGTACTTGTTCTTCACGGTCACCTGTTTCAGGCGATGATAGTTGACATAGAGCCTCAAGCTCCTGTCCGCCTTCTTGGAAATGAAAATCGGGGCTGCCCAGGAAGAAGCACTGGGCCTGATGAATCCCTTCCTCTGCATGTCCTCCAAATGTACCTGTAGCTCACGAACCTCGGGGGGAGCCATCCGATATTATGGAGTATATATCAGTGTCGTCCTTGGGTACATGTCATTGTAGAAGTCCACCTCACTGTGAGGAGGTACTCATAGAACATCGTCTGGGAAAACATCCGCGTACTGGTCCACCACTACAGGATATGTTGGACTCTCTACATCAACTGCTCTGAGGGTAAGGAAAGACAACTGGCGAGTGATCGACTGCACCCTCCACTGAGTAAGTCCGTCATATGCTGAAATGGTCCCTTCTCACTAGTGAAGGTGACCCTCGTCTCATCCGTGCAGACACACCGCACTTTGTTCCTAATACAGTCGATCTGATCATGGACTGTAGATAACCAGTCCATACCCAAGATGACGTCGTAAGGCCTCAATGCCGCTACGAGGATATCCCAGCTGAATCTCTCACCTTTTAGAGTATGCTCACACTACTGACACTAGTACCCAATCGTCGAGTCTGCTCCCGTAGGAGTATCCAGCCGTAAGGATAAAGCCAACGGCTCCGTCGGAATCTCTGAGCTCCAAACAAGGGCAGTGGTAATGAAAGAGTGACTGGAACCTGTGTCTATAAGAATTGTAGCTATGGTGGATAAGACACAGATTGTACCTTGTATCATCTCCGGAGTGACATATTCATAGGCCTTAGCTGCCTGAAGCTTTGATCTCCCTATCCACTCACTCCCTGCGGTTGGGGTTGAACTCCTGGTGGTGGTGGCGGTAGTACCTCGTATCGTCGTCTACAACCAGCTGCATATCCATCTCCCCTGCCACGTCTGCATCCACCCTACAGACCACCTCGATCGATCCTCTGCCTCTGCTTGAGAGGTCCCTCAACTGTCTTCTGATCATCAGTATGGAGGGTCAGACAGTCACGAGCCATGTGACCAAGCCAATCGTAGGAGAAACAATGTCCCCTCCTGGCATGTCTGGCTATGTCTCCACTCTAGGGGTCCCACAAAACCAATCCCGAGTCATGAAGTTGATCACCTATTGGTCTGGTCCTCTTGGACCTCTGCATCATCAGTCTACTGCCAGTTACAGAAGACTCCGCTGCAAGTCGACTAGAGGTGGGTCTCGCTGCTGGAGACTTCTCAACATGGAAACTCTCAACTATGTGGGCTCGCTAAAACACCCCTTATGCGCCGGGATGCTGTGGGAAATAAATGAAGCTATGATATCTCACCTAAGTTCTTGTTCAAGGGTACAGGCCCTAAATAATGGGTCCCGTACCATAGCAGTGGAGTAGCGCAAGAGGTTGGTGAACCTCGCTGAGTACTGAGCTACACTCATGCTGCCATACTGCAGATGAAGTAGCTCCTGTTTCTGCATCGATCAAAGGGTGGTTATTACAAACTCTTCCTTGAATAGGCCCTCGATGTCTGCCCATAGATGTGTAGCCTCGTCATGCATCTGGAACATCAGGCTCCACCATCTACCCGCTGCTGCTTGAAGGAGGCTGGCAGCAAGGATCACCATGATGTCGGATTGTGTCCATACCTATCTGAAGACTCTCACCACAACCTTCAACCAATCCTCAGCCACCTGCGGGTCTGTCTCTCCCCTGAACCTATGTGGCCTCTAGCGCAGGAACTCGTGCAGCGTGCTGATGCAGTGTGCACTCTCTGCTACTGGGGCTCGTGGAATCGGTGGCCCAATGGGAATTAGTACCGCTGATGCGTCCACTGGCGCCCGAACTTGAAGACGGCCCTGTACTGAGGCCTTATCGCTTAGAGGGCATACAACTCTTGGGGCTCTATCTGGTCATCCGTGGGGAGGAATCATGAAAGAAAAAGATGTGACACGGTCAAAAGACTATACCTGGTGAGCTGACATGGTTGAGATGACATAAAGAAAATCTTTTGAAAACACTGACACAATCAGTGTTTTCATGTACTCAGTCCGAAATCTAAAGTTATGGTCATGTTGTATGGATACTTCGGCCACCGCACCAACACTGAACTCCCTGAACTAAAAACCACACTCATCACCCTTAAAACTATTACTTCAAAGAATGAAATATCAGAGTCCTAAGTTCAGTTCTAGAAACAAAACCTATGATACCAATTTTTCACAACCCGTCCCCGGGGGCTCGTATTGTGACTACCCAAAGCTTTCCTTCTATAGTCCATGGGTTGGAGACTATAACCAAAGGCGCAAATCCCTAAAACTATGAAGGCATTGAATTTATAACTATCAAAAAACACAACCATAGTACAAGCGGGAGAAAACACTATGTAAAAACTATATAACAAGTATGATGAAAGTAATGGGGGCCAAAATACAATCTCAATAGTAAAGTACAAGTACAACTGAAAGTATTTACAACTGAAAAATGGACAAACAGATGGATGGTGAAAGTATCTCCTGGTTCGTCCTCCGGGGTTCCTACCTGACGGGTAGGTACAGATGGCCTCCTCAGCACTCAACGTCTGTCTTACTCCACCATGAACCGATACGTCGTAAGGTCCTCCTCCAGGTACCGACCAGTCCTGGTGCTCTTGGCCGCCGTCAGCGTTGTCTGTCGTCTGCATCCAACATAATGAGGTGCGGGCATAGCCCGTGCAGGGGTGAGTATAACGATACTCAGTAGGGGCCCCGATACCCTCAAGGTCACACAAAATCCAACAAGGATAAACCAAAAAGTACGATTTCAACAGATAACCACTACATAGGAATATACCCATACATATACCTAAGTTATAAAGTAACCCATCTCATTCCTGAGGTAAACACAAATGTCATTGACTCAGATCAAACCAGGATTTTCACTATTGAAACCACAACTGCTGGAGAAATCATTCTCTATCCAGTACAGTGGGCATGTTGCAACATCGAGGAGCTTCTAACTAACCTTGGAATGATAAGGTAATAATCTTTTCGAGTACCTCGGGTCTGCTGCCAACTACCAGGCGCTCCTTCGTTGTGGGTCTACCACCAACTATCAGGCGCTCCCCTGCAGAGGTACTCCTCCTGTTGAGTACCACGGGTCTATGGCCAACTACCAGGCTCTCCTCCACCATGGGTCTCTTTCCAACTACCAAGCGCTCCCCATTGGGCTAGTCAAATCACTCCGAGTCAAACTGATCAAGCATTTGTTAGGTCTGTCAGCTACTAGGTCTCCGCATTTTGTCTGCTCGTCTTTGAAAGGATCCTCTCCACAAGCTAGTGGTCGATACTCCAAGTTTCATGAAGTCTCATGAGGAAGTATTTCAAAGTACCACCACATCGTAGGGGTCTCAATGCAATAGACGACGCGTCAATCGGATGCCCGGTCTGTGAGTTATTGGCATTTCCGTTCCAGGGGCCCGGTTAGATTTTAGGTTCAAACCAACCCGACCATAAACCAACGGTGTTCAAACCTCGAGTGGGGTATGCCAAAGGAACTATCTCGCTCTAATATTTCCTTCTCTATAGACTGTTAGTCAATAGGAAACTCGTAGCCCAAGTTATGGGCGAATAGATGTATTCGGGTCTAATGGGTCCGGGTCCGATTTGACCCAGTCGGACCGACCCGGACTGACCTGGGTCTGGACCCGAGTTCAACCCAGTCCGTGAGTCCGACCCAATCAAAAGGGGCGGCCCATCCCGAAAGTGGCAGCCGACCCGAAGGGGCGGCCCGACATGAAGGTGCGGCCTGACCCGAAGGCACGGCCCAGCCCTAAGGCGCGACCTGACCCAAAGGCGTGGCCCAGCCCGAAGGTGGGGCCCGGCTGGCTGCGTGCAGGTTAGCAGTGGGGCCCCTCTGGGTGGCCGCATGCTGGCTGGCAGTGGGGCCCAACTGGTTGGCCGCGTGGCCTGGTAGACCACGCCGTGGGGGGGGGGGGGGGTGTCGCACCCCCTATTATCTGTAATGGAACTAGCGCCTATTGCCAGTTATGGTTACCACAGGATCCTTCGGGTCCATTATGTAGCGTGCACCAGTGGTCGGATTGACTGGAAACCGTCCCCAGTCCGCCACAGCATAGGGCCGAGGTCCTTATCCGGCGTGGCGCGACGGTGCCTCGCCACCTCCTCCGTGGCCCGGCCTGGCCACGACCCCATGCTCTACCGCACGGCGTGACGGCGCCACACCACCTTTTCTGTGGCCCGGTTTTTATCCGCACTGCACCATGGTGCCACACTATTCTGGTGACCTAGTGGTCTTGCACTGTTCGTTTCTTTGCAGCCACCCTAATGTCGGCCGTTGTTCATCGCTTCCATCGTCAACAACAAACAATATCAAAGGGGGGAGTGTCAGGCCAAGTTCGAGCGGTCCAAACCTCCAATGTTATGTTGTTAACAATCAACATAACGTATTCCAAAATATCTTATGATGTGGAATGGAAAAAAACAAGTCAAAGCCCTACCTCTATTGTTGTTTGTTGATGGTATAAGAAGAAGAAAGGTGGACGTTGATTTGTTGATGTCGGGAAGCGTCCGAGATAGGAGACCGAGGAAGAAGCATCATGGACATTCTTCGCGGTCGGCTCCTTCCTTTGATTCGGCTGAAGACATAAGAAGATGTTCGATGACTTTCTTCGCATTCTTCATGTTTTTCACGTTTTTAATTTGAAGAATGGTTATCTGTTGAGATGTTTCTTCATGGGTTCTCCAGGCTCTACCAAGCTGCCAACCAAAAATAATAGAAGAAAATTCTATTAGATGTTGGAACAACAACACAAAGAGATATGCTTAATTAAATTACACAACTCATCTAATTAAATGGGGTGGAATGGATTCAAAAATTTGAATAGGGGAGTGGAAGGGTTAGAAATAAATGAAGATAGGTCTGGCACAATTATGGGGGAATTCCAAGAGTTACAGGGGGTTAAAGCCCGTGTGGTCTCGATGTTAATTATCCTCCCAAGGGAGGTTCATTGTGGGTGGGCCCGACCACCATAACCTCTCATGGGAGGTTATTGTGTGATGGCCCCCACCTCTATCGTCCACTTAGAGATTTTAACTGCCAAAATAAAAATAATCCACACTTATTTTTATTTAACTTTATTCTTAAGAACTCCAAAAACTAACTTTTACTCTCGCTGGAACGCAACTACGGTGAAGGTCTCACTATGAAATCATCGATGCTACGAGATCAACGGTGCCCTCAAATTTCAATTAAGAGCACCAGTTCAAAAGTAATAAAATCTCGCTCGCACGTTTAGTGAACGTACCCAAGAAAGAAATTCAGAAATTGATTTCAGGCACACTGTGCCTCAAAATCAAGTCCCATAAATTTTTGCAGACTCATAAAAATCCCATGAATTTTAAAAAAAATCCACAGAATTTTAGGGTCTTTAAAAAACAAATGAGTTATTTATTAATATTAGGCTGATGTAGAAAGCTTTCTTTTCCCTTTTTTTTAATTTAAATTTATAATCATTGTGTTTCTTGTGCATTGTTAGAAGATTGGTTACTCTAATTTCTACCATATGCCTTTCGTCATATTAAACACACATGTTCATTAATTCATTAATTTATATTTATCAATATGTGTATCTTAAGAGATTTTATATGGCCTGTATTCATGTGGAATATTGTTAAGCATATAACGCCTTAAAAATGGCCTAGATTTATCAACCTCAATATTCATAAGTAAAACCAAGGCATCTCTCACCTATATGATTTTATCACAAAAATTGTTTATGATGGAGAGTCTTGTAAATGATAAATCCACGATTAATTTTCTTACTAATTATTTATCCTAATGGAAGAACATATCATCTATATCTTTTACCACGTTATGAACATTTTTATTCTCATCAGCTAAACCATGAATGCCATCACATAATTTTTTTATGAATATTATACTGAAATGGGTTGACCACTCATAATTTTCATATAAGGTCATATAATCTAGTGGGATTTTACTATTATCTATAGGTGGTTCACTAATCAAAATGGTGTGACCATTGTCCTTATATCCCAGATGGGGACAAATTATCTCCTTCTATATTTTATAGTTATCATCCTTCAATTTAGAAATGTACATTGAATACCAAAAAAACCATGGAATAACATAAAATTGTATTGATCCTTATTAGTCCAAATCACATAATATACATGGTAAATTATATAAACATGACCCTAAAATAAAATATTTATAATGGAATAAATATTAAATTGAAAAGATTCTTGAAATTAATTAAGAATTATAAATTAATATTTTTATTCATAAATTGATGAATTATAATTTGATAACTCCAAAAATCATATGAAAAATATAAAATTAGTAACACTAATAATAAATATGTGAATATTATGAAAATTAAATTTAATATTTAATCATATGAAAATATAATAAAATTTCCTTGGGGTAAAATTTATTACATATATATATATATATATATTATTTAACAAAATTCAATGTATATTTAAAATTTATTTTGTAACACCCCAAAATGTAAACCACTGAACTAGTGCTTTGATCTACTACACCACATGGACTCAATCACACCTCCCCAAATACTAGAGGATTCCAACTAGTGGAGATAATATATAAGGATCATTGGGAGACTATAACCTCTTACAAGAGTATTCAAAATAAACAATATAATAGTGAACATAAAATCCAGTCCACATCACCATCAGAAGCCAAGAATGAATGTTGCAATAAATAATAACATCATTGCTACAATAATAATGGGTATGATTTACAATTCCAAGATATCCTATGGTGGATAAGATACAGGGGGGATTTATATAACCAAATGTAAACATAAACTAAGAACTCAACAAAATTTTGTTTTGAGCCCTTTCGGGTCGCATCATCCATTCTCCACCTTATAATTCTTAGTAAAACATCAAGTAAAGGATAAACTCCCTTGATTAATAACCTGAAAAAAATAATCTTCTTCTGAGGTACCAAATTTCCAAGATAGTATAAGTAGTGTGTTAGTGTAACTCAATTGGAAACTACCAAAGAATTCATAAAATATCCAATGCATATATGAATAATGCATACAAAACTGTTACTGGTAATAGATTATCATACATCCTAAATATATGAACTAATTAATTAAACACATTGTCTAATATCATGTTCTGTGATGACAACTGAGGTTAAACCTACCCACTTTTTATAGTGCTAGATATCTCTGAATAAAGTGATAAGTATTGTATTCTAGGATAGTTTGAAGGTATGCGTCCAAAGAAAAAATATCAATCATAACTAAAGGGAATCCTTGGGGGATCCACCGAGCATTCCCTTTTATAATAGTGATCTATAATACATGGAATACATTAATGAAGTTATTCTCTACTAAATCATATGAACCATCCAAGCAATTAAACCATGTGATTATGTAAATTGAATCTAAGGAGCCACATTCCCATGACATTCATAGTGATAGTATTGACTAGAATCTAGGTCCACACCCATGGTATTCTATTTCATATAATTAAGAATAATATGTTAATATCCTATTTTGACACTCTCAATGGTAGCCCGAGGGAAATATTGGCATTATTCACCTAATTAATTTCTTTAATATAAGGTGTTTCTACTCCAATTACTTCAATGATATGATTTGGTGTAAAGTCCAAGGAATCTCATGAAGTATCTTAGTTTCTGAAATTATTGAATCCAAGGATGAAATCCTCCTATTGAATTCAAAAGATTCATAAAGTGAAATAAAATTTTACTTATGGAATTCCATCAATTTAATATCTGAAAAAGAATCCATGTGATGAAACCAATGTGATTCAATGCATAACAATCATTTATATAGGAAAACTCAATTAAAAATTCCTTAATTATAATGTTATAATTTTATATTAATTCCATATCATTATTATATCCCATGTAAATATGTGATCCTAATATTCCTTTAATTAAATCTTTATCCATTTCTAATGGATTTATTAGATAGGGTTTCTTTCCCAAGATATAATGTAAAACAATTTATAGGTTACATATAGATACTCTTTCTAACAAACACCTCCATTTAACATTTCAATTCAACTCTAAAGTTTAGAAATCTCGTTATAACATCCAGTAAAATTTTCAAAGCCATGGTTCATCATTTTAAAAAAAATTAGGATCATCCTATAATCTCACATTCTTTTCCTGAAAAATATATTCAAGAAAAATTCATCATTTTCATGAAAATAACATTGATTCCCTTAGAAACATCTCATGGGTATACACCATTTTACAATTCAATCCTCATAAACTAATAAGTAAAAATAAAGTTATAACACATTCCCATATTATTGATGGTTGTGAAATTCCAATTCACAAAAATCCGTTAAAATTATAACTTATCATTTATCATTTAAATAAAAATAATCATTTATCACCCCCGGACCATTCAGTTACAAAACCATAATATGATCATTCTGTAATGTTCTATCAATTTATAATTAATCATGATATGTTTAATGATACATTACACTAAGTAAAACATAAATAAACATTATTTGAATTATTAAAAAAATACATAACATGGTTAAAATGGATGCACAATGACATCATTTGTGGAAAAGGAAAGACTACAGGTTATACATAAGGACCACCTAACAAAACCATATATGATACTTCATGTTTTATAAAGAACACCAATTTAGCATTAGATGGGAAAAATATTGAAACCAAAAAAATAACACTGAATTTGTGTATATTAGATAAAATAAGGTGAATAAGACTTAACAATATATTAAATGATGAAAGGGGGAAATTGGAGTGGTAGAATCACAATGGGATCTCAAACTTATCTGGTAACACTCAATTCAGAAAGATGATGAGGGGGATCCATCCATGTGATGAGGATCGAAATATGGGGGAGAGTTTGAGGGGTCATAGATTAAGTTAATTAGAAACAAGCATTTAAATCTAAAGAGGTTAATGGGATATTTTCAAAATTTACACACTTTTAAAAAGGAGCAAGGTATGATGATACAATTTAACAAACAATGCACGAACACTGAAAATCCTACTATCTCGAATACTCACTTATATAGAGGTTGGCTATATAGTTAAATAAATCATTTATCAACTATGAATAATAGACATATAACTTACATAGAAGCCCTACATGGTCTCATAGAGCCCCATTCATGGTTTGAAAGAATCATGTTCTTATAAAAATGGAGCTGCATTGTTGGGTTGAATGATTAGAACTAATCGTTCACCCCACGTTTCTCTCCTTAAAAATAATGTTTCAATCCTTAAACCCTTATGATGCTCCCTACATTTATCCTCATTCTGGAACACCACTTTTAGGAGTTTTTGTGATTCATATCATATTTTTTACTACATGTTTAAAATATTTCCCTTTAATAAATTCAAATTAAAGATCCTCCTCGAAATTTCAAAATCATGACAGATAAGGGAACTATCAAATCCCCACTATAACACATCATGTCCGTAGAAGTCTTGATGGTTATCCAACTACTTCAGCTAACCTAGAAAAATATTCAATTTATACCAATGGTGCATTCCATTATTGAAGACCTAATGTGATTTGAAATCATATCTCCATAAAACCAAGCTTCAATTTATAAAAACAGAATACATCATTATATTTTTAATCTATAACCACTATTATATAACTTTCATGAGAACTTCTTTCTTAAGAAATGAATTTTATATCACTCATTGAACAGCCAACATAAGTTTATCCCAACTATAAAATGTTTCTTTTGAAATGAATTCTTATGCATAGTTCGCCCACCAGTATAACTATTTATCAAAAACACCTTAAGATATTTTAAAAATTCACCTTGTGTAGTGTCCAATAAAATACATTCATAAACACATGAGAACAAAAATACAAAGATGTGTTTTTTTAATTTCAAAATCACGAACTCCGTGGATGTACCTCCCCCATCCAAGAATAACCTAAACATGAAAAGTTTTCAAAAAAACTCCAACCATCTCCAAACCCCTCTCCCCTTCATATCAAATGACATTCATTGTGTGGTCATCATCCCACAACATCCATACAAAATGACTACAAATTTGGACATTAATTGGAAGACATATTTATTGGATTCCATATTTACATCAATGAAACATATTTAAGGTACTAAAACATGATTATTTGATCACCGAAGGAATGTAATGATCATAAAGTCACACATGATGTTCTAAAATAACCCATGATGTGATAATATGGCCAAAAAACACACCAATTACATTATTAATTATGTTCCCACCAGTGGACTTGACCAACATCAACAAGAACATATTCCAACCTAACTAAAATGTCATCATTAATATTCACTAAAATCATCTCAAAGTAAGGTTCAATCCCCCCTTTGGAAAATGTTTTTCTACATGATATATTGATTCAACTTATACCTCTTCTTGATAATAACCTGAATAGGTTCCATTTCATTGGAAAATTTCCCACTACTTATGATCCATGATCTCTAATTAAATCAATGAAAATTGTATCCTAGGATAATATCATATTCAGTATTCCATGAAATCTATATCCATACAAAAACATAATTCCTTATCATAAAGACCTTATAACCATTATAAAAATATTGTTGCTATAAACCTAAAATCTACAACAAATTTTAGGCAACCATAATCCTAGGGTAACTTCTAAATAAAACCCATTATAGATCCATGAATTTCTACCCACATTTTTTCCCTAATATTTTATTACTTTTTCCCTATAGTATCGTTTGCGAAGTTCAATGGTTAGGACAATTTTAAATTCAACTTCAAAAAGGTTTCCCTTTTGATCCAAGTCCAATAGGATTAATGCACACTAGTTTGAATCCTTAGTTCAAAAATAGTTTATCACTCTTTCATCATGAGATCATATTACATGGATCACGATCATATGAGCCACATCACTTCTGAACAATTACCGCATTCCTAAACAATTGTCCATTCCCACACACAGGTCATGCTTTATTAATAAAGAGTGTCCTCTGTACTCCACCCCATAAATGATAACATTAGTTTTACTAATGTATAAAACACAATCACCCAACTACCCGAGTTGTTACAAAATGTAAAGCATATATATCTACTCTCACAAGGTTGTAGGAAGCACATCATAACCTCTATAGGGCTATGCACTTGACTGATCCTTCCCTCTACCCAAACCTTGATACCATGCATTGGAACCATAGGGGATAACCTTCTTAAAACTATAAAAAGAATAAACACCCTTATGATTTAGACCACGTAACACCTCTCATGGATCAATTAAAGATCCAATAATCACATAGATTCCATTTAACCTTGATATCATTCTCTTATATCATCTAAACATCTTGAAACCAAGGTGTCCCATGACCAAATATCACCCACATAGGTAACCATACTCATTGAACACGAGTCAATCATTAATGATCCTAGTTTATCATGCATAAACTAGAATATTATCACACTCATAGAATTTCTCTTCTACCAACTAAAGATATACCATATTCTCTTTTAAACAATTCTATGTACCTGACCACCCATCACCCCAGGATGATTTTAGGAACCTAAGGTTTCTACATATGCTTCCACTATGTAATAAAATAACATCCACCACTACCATGTCTAGGTATCGAAATGATATATCATTTCCAATAATCCTATATGATGTGGACTAACACTTAGGATTCTTGACCACAACTACACATAAAATATGTATTAACAATCATTCTCCAAATACAAATGACAATGATCTGTACCAATATTTACACCAAAAAAATAATTTATAATAATTGACTAATCATATCACTAGTCACCCTCAGTTATCTATAGATATAGTATCATTAAAAGTATTGTGTCACGTAAGAAGGCTCTTTAGGTTCTCCCACCTAGTGTACCCATCATGGTCCCACCAAATCCACAACTGAAGGGATTACACACTCCAAATATGAGGTCTCATGAACTAAAATCCCTACTCCTTAGTCACTCTCAAGTGTCACAATGTCCCACCACTTATACAATAACCCTATCATAAAAAGAATCACTACACACAGTACAACAGTAATCAATGTATAAAGGATAAAATAAATCTAGAATGTTCAAACACACAACTCAAGATCTCATACAACAACACAAATACAATCTTCCATACCCACTACTGGGTCCAATGAAAGTCACAAGGGTCTCATGACACCACAACACTTCATGTAGGTTCTATAATATTTAATTGTTTTTCTAGACTCACTACCCTCACTAGGGTCATTATATCATTTATGAGGTCACAATACTTCTATGGGGATTATCTCAACACATAACACCAAAACCACATAACTTGAGTTCTCTAAGTATCCCAAAATTACCATTCATAGGGTCAAAACATATACATAAAGGGTCTATGACAGCATGAATAATAATAATTTCCATCATTAATAACGGATTTCCATCATTAAATAATCCATAGAGATAAAAATTTTATGATATTTACAGTATTTTAAATTATACTCTTTAAATATAGTCATTCCACAATTATTAAAAACATTACACCATTTATCAAGGAATGATTAAATAGTGTAATATTTATAGGCTATGAAGAAAAATGACTTTTTAGTTTCTTACTATTGAATTATTTAATCAAGATTATTATCAAGATATTTATATATTCCTACATATATTTGAAGGAATATCCTAGGAATTGGTTAATTATGATTCCACCATTTCCCTATATAGAAAAATGGCATATATTGTGCAAATGAATCATGAAATAACTTACCCCTTTTTCTAGTAAATAATCAAGAATTGAAAGAAGATATAAATCAGAAAAATTATAAAAATATAGGTCAATATAAATCTCTGGAAATATAATATTCAATCTCATCAAAAATAAAAATGATATAAAATTCATATGTTCCTAGAAAGATGAATGAACACATGCACACTCTCATTCCATGTAAGTACAAGAGAAATAAATACTATAAATCATTAACATTTTAAATAAAGTGCCTCACACAAGGTGAAAATAAAATTCCACTGTAACCAATGAATTCAAATAAAAACCTTGGGGTTTTCCTTGTACATGTGTTGATTACACCCAATAATGATATCATTACAATGTTTAAGACACATTCTTCTCCTCCTATTTACCATGCCCCAAAAATAAGACAATGGACAAAGATATAGTACTATTTTCTAATTCCTCAATCTAGAATCCACTAAACCTCATCTCTAAGATGGTATTCCACATGGAATCAAGCATTCCTCCCCATATAGCAAAGGAATCCAACTAGTGACAAGTTTATATAAGGATCGTGGAGAGAGTATACCCTATTCATTGATTTTCCAATGTAGATAGAATAATAGTAAACATATAAACTTGTCCAAATAACAATTATAATAAAAGAATGAATGTTTCAATTAATAATTAAAAAATAAAATTCTATAATAGTAATTACTATAATATACAATACAAGTATCCCTCATGGGAGATCATAAATTTAGAGGAATACAAATACCTATAATTAAATAGAAACTAAGAACACATCCCAAACAAATCTTGACTCAAACCCTGTATAATCATCCATACTCTACTATAGAATGAAAATTAAAATATTATGTAATGGGATATTTCCCTAAACATGTAACTAGAAAACATGTAGTGTTATCCTCAGGTACCCATGTTACATGGATTCCTAATCAAGGTGTTAAGAAAACTATGTAGGACACTACCAATAATGTCTCTAAAATAACCACTAATATAAAATCCATGGATGTAATCCATGACATTCTTCTCCACAAAAATCCAGGTGAAATCTAAGGAATCCATCCATATAATTGTCTAATCTGAATCTAAGTAACAACATGTATAAGGTATTTAGAGTGATGACCATTACCGATATCCTCTTCCACACTGATGGAATTTCCTCCCTGATAACCAAGTCAAATCTAGGGAGATCATCCCATGAAATTAAAAAGGGAATCATGAGGGAATCCATGGAGTTATTATATAGAATTCATCATATAATATTTCACCTGAATCCAATGAGGATTTACCCTAAGGAATTTTTACTGGTGAATTGGTCTAGAATCCACAAGATCTAATAGTATTCCTTCCATTTGGACAAACATGAAATAATAGTGGCATCCTATAATGTATTTCATGTGATTCATTTAATGGAATCCATGATCACCTAAGGAATTTCAACTATTTCACATACAGAACTGAACCCAGGGGATGACACTAGAGACATTCCACCCCTAAACACAATTTAGATAAGAAAACTCAATTAATATAACCTTGTTTACAAAGTATAATTTTTTTATCAAATAAATATAAATATTAAATCCAATTTCATTAATAGATAACACTTTTAATTTCATAAAATACTTATCTTTTACCATGTCTTGATTAAATAGGTTTTCATTCAGTAGATATAATAGAAAATGTATATAGGTTTATTATTTCATCTATTTTAACCAGTTGAATAATTTAACATATAACTTTGAATCACAATTAAAACACTCTATTTATAATATTTAGATAATGTTTTATAACCATAGTATACAATTTTACTCAAAAATAGACTCATTCCTAATCTCATCATCTTATCAAAAAAATCCATTCAAGCATAACTCGTCATTTATAGAAACTACACTTTTAATTCTCTTAGAATAATCCAAAGAGTCAATTAAAATTTACAATTCAGTGATCACAATCCAATATGTCTAAATCAAAGGTCCAACACATTCCCAAATTACAGATTCTTCAAAATATTCCATTCAAAACCATAAGTTGAAATAAATAAAAACCATTGAACAATTTAATTTAGATAATAATTTCTCACCCAAATACTCTTTATAGTCAATACAAAACTAAAGACATTACCTTAAAAACTACCTTTTTTATGGTTAAATACATGTTAAATGAGACATTAAATAGAGGAAAACCTCAACAACATTAAACTATAAGGATTAGAAAAACACTTAAAAAGGCCGAAACAGATATATAATTATATCAATTTTGATAAAAAAAAGCTATGTGATAGGAATAGAGAAAATATAATTTAATCATAGATGAGACCACACATCAAATACATCCCTCTAGTTATGCTTTATGTTAGGAGAAATTTAGAAACCAACAAATGATTTGGAAATATGGAATATTTTATCATACAAGTGGAACACTACAGAAAAGTGGATTAAAATATAAATAGAGGAAGAGGAGTGGTAGAATCACAAGTTCTATCTAAAACATCCTTAAGCACTAAAATTAGACAATGTAAACAGATATATATCTATGTGAAGTGAGGAGAAATAGGAGGGAGTGTGTGTGAGGTTCTAGCAAAATGGAAGGATAAAAAAGAATTAAAAATCAAAAGGTTTGAGGGATAATTTTTTAATTTTCTCACTTTTAAAGCGGTACATGGTTTACGAACATGATTTTACAAATTGTGTGCCACACATTCACATCCCTCTGTCTGAAACACTCCATTACACACAGGGCAGTGCACGACATAAAAAGTCATGTGCCAACCATGTAGAATGGATAAACAACTTATTATAGGCCTTTAATCATTATCCTCATCACCCTAAAAATAGTTTTACGAAACTATATGTCTACACAAACATGGAATCATAGTTGGGGTGAATGGATAACACTTACTATGTTCTAACCGTGCACCCTGGGCTTCTCTCGCTAAATTTTTTATTTGAAACCCCAAACCCTAAGGATTATGCCAGAGCTTATTCCCTTATCTAAAACACAAATTTTTACATGTTATAAGATCAAAAACATCATTCAGATTAGTTATTAAAAACATATCCCCTCAACCAATTCAATTTTGAGATCATCCTATAAATTTCAAATGATTGAGAGACAAGGTACTTACAAATTTTATTATGAATGTTATGGAGAGGAAAATGTTTTAATAAAATTTACAAAAACCAACATTAAGAAAAATAATTTTAGAAATATTAAAAAATATATATATTTAATTGTTGATTATGTAATAAGTACATGTATTATTCAATGTTATTTTATTTAAAATGTAAATTTTATTTAATTAGGAATAATTTTGAAATTCTAAATTTTATTAAAACTTACAAAAAATTACAATTAAATAAGTATTGGAATAAGGATTCAAATATGTGTAAGAAACATAATTAACAACTAAAGATGCATAAATGAAGAGGATAAAAATAGAAAAAGAATTAATCATCTCTAAACCTGATAATATGATATGGTTTTATTTAAATAGAGTGTGGAACATTTTAATATATGTTAAAGGTATATACTCGCACTGATTCCAAATTTAAGACTTATTTGATAAAAAATATTCAAAAATATTTTTAATTTATTTAAAACTAATGAATTAATAATATAATTATATCCATTAGAAGATAGATAAAATTA
This sequence comes from Viscum album, assembly GCA_963277665.1. Lineage (NCBI taxonomy): Eukaryota > Viridiplantae > Streptophyta > Magnoliopsida > Santalales > Viscaceae > Viscum > Viscum album. Next base: position 833,292,916 of record OY728142.1, on the reverse strand, counting down.
AGGAATCCAAACCTTAATTTTTTTTACACTTTTCATGGTGGGTAAAAATGTTTTATGTTACATTAAATACAATGAGTGAATGGGGATTAATTTTCATAGTGGGTTCTACCATCAATAACACACCCCATTTTACTCTATCATCACAGAGTGTTAATGAATGTGAGAATAATTTCCATCAAATAATCAATAAAAACAATGGACAAAATTTAATACCCTAAATAAATAGACACTAATTTATTATTTTTAATGAAAATGTACCAACTTAATTTTATATACAAGAATTAATTAGACCATAATTTATTAAATTCTCTATTAATTAACAGACTATTTATTATAATTTCAATATAACTCCATCGAATCATTTTTCACATTCATTTATTATAAAAAAAATTAAAATCAATTAATAATATAATTTGTATAATCATTATTATAAACAAATATATTTTAATTGTATGGTTTAATTAATTCATCTATAAATTTATTTTATATTTATGTAAATTAGCCAAGTAAATTCATTTTTTGTTATTTTAATTACCATTGGTGTCATGACCCGAATCATTTTTTGAATGGCTAAAAAATGATACAATAAATGTGGTAAATGAACCTTTATTATTTCTATAAATTTTGACAACTAATCCTCTATTAATGTTAATAAAATATCTCCCTTAATGTTGATAAATATTCCTCTTTAAATAAATAATTTTTATTCAAAGGGGGAATTATAAACAAAATCCACCTCATAGTGAACTTTAGAAAAACCTATATCCATGGTTTTTTCATATTTTGATTTTCTATGTAAAATTTTGGTGTTCCCTATTAATTAATTTATTTTAATGTTTTTATTTATTTTGTTACTAAGAAATTGGATAAAATATTATAGTTTTGTTAACACCATATTCTATCTGGTTTCCATGATCAGAATAACATTGACTATCCAATATACTTTCATGATCATATTTCACATTCATGTGATGGAATCTATGAAGTTTGATATTTCAATTTTGGATCGAAAGAAAAAAATTTAATTATGGGAGATTATGATGAATGTTTTTTTCACATAGATTGATATGGATGATGTATTGTTGGGATTCAAGAATATGGATATTTTTTTGTAGTGGGGGAGATGTGACAGAGGGATCATAAGGCCGTATAAAAAATCCCAAAAAAATAACTCAAATCCCACTTTATTGGAAGTTTTGAAAGATAAAATTATTACCCTATTACGGATGAAATTGGAGGATAATTGTTCAAAGAAGAGCCTTATAAGAAAATTTCATATGAATCTAAGATAATAATCACACTACATGATATATGGAACATTTATTACAGATCAATTAGAAGTTTTTTAATAATGTGTTTTTGATCTAGAAAATATGGAGGTGAAATATATCTAATAATATATTTTTAAAATTTTTATGCTATTTTCATCCTTCATACATGACATTTAGAGTTATAATTCTCTATAATCATGAAAAAATAACTCTTTTTGATTTTTTGAGGATTTTTTTTCAAATAATAAAATAAAAGGGCATGTGGTTGGTTCCAAATCACTAGAAGACATTTGGTTGTCAGAGAAAGAATAAGTGAATGTAATTTTTTTTATTTCTGAATGCGGCATATCAAAATCTTAGATCTGTGGCACAATTGACCTAAAATAGTAGATTTAAAAACCATAACTAAATATTTAGGTTTTTTCAGTGATTATGATGAAATGATTCTATCGACTACATGTTTTTATAAAATATGCCATCACATAAATATTATTTAAACAAGAAATAAATAGTGAGTTTTACTTCTAATGAATATTTGTTTATTTTTAAAAAAAAACAGTCATTAAATCCCACCATTTATTTATATTTTATTTTAATTATATCTTTTTTATTAAAATTATTGCGAAGTATATTAAAATTTTTTATAAAATAAAATAATAATAATATTTTATTTCTCAAAATATTCATATATATAAATATAAATTATCAATAAATAATAATTAAAGGTACTTAATTTGTTATAGTGAATATGTTTTATAAGTAAAAAATTTATTATTATCTATTAATAATTCATAATTAATATACCTTTACATTCATACATACATACATACATACATTCATTCACACACACACACAAACACACATATTTGTTTCAAGTAAAACTCATCCTTTATAAAAAATGTTCTAAAAGAATCTGGAAATCACATTTCAGTCATATAAGACCATATATTCGGATCTGGGTGTCCATTTCTTTTATGACATGTCAAATTGAATTTTACAAAATGAAGGCCTGCAAAAATAATTTTATACTTATTTTATATTTATTCTTGAGCCTTCAATTAAATTTTATATTCATATAAGAAGTTCATCTTATAGATGTTCGATGATCTAAGTATATTTATAATTATTCATTTTTATGTAAATTTCTATGTGTTTATATATATTCATATTTAATGTGTGTGCATATATATAAATAAATAAATATATTTTAATATATATTTATATTTATAAAATATATATAGTTTTTTATATTTACATACATATAAATAAATATATATTTACTTATAAATGTAGTGTTGTTATATATTTTTAAATTTGTGTATGAAATTATATACATTTAGGTAAATTTATTTATATTTTTATATTTTTATAAGATATTAATATATATTGATATATATTTAATGATTTATAAATGTATTTAAATAAATTTATATGTAAAAATATAAATTATTATTTATTTATTATTTTTGATATACTTAGTTATTTGTCATAATTTATTTACAATAATTAATTTAATGTAATCTTTTTATTCAAATATTATTTACTTATTAATAATTAATCATAAATGAATTATTTTTTATGTGTAAATATTTATTAATATTTAATGATTTTTTTATGAATTCAATTTTATTTTGTTTATTTTTTATTTATTAATTATTTTTTTAAATTTAATAAATATTATTTATAAATAGTATTTTATTATTTAAAATATATTATTTTTTCAATATTATTAATTAATATTTTTATTTTTATTTTTTATTTGTTAATGGTAAATATTATTTATTATCTGTCTATTTATATAATGTTATTATTTATTTATTATTTATTTATTATTCACTATTTATTATTTATTATTTATTTATTATCTATTTTATATTTATTCATTATTTTTTTAATATTTATGTAATCAATATGTAATCATTATTTATTAGTTATTTTTTATATATCTAATATATATTTTTCATTTATTTATTATTGAATTGTTATTTATTTAATAGTAACTAATTATGAAATATTTATTATTTATATATTATAGAATTTTTGTTTATTTATTATTAATTATTTTTTCATTTTTCATTTTTTATATTCTATTTAGTATTGTTCCACCTCTGTGGTGGTGTGTTTCGAGCTATGAGGAAATGGTACGATGAGAATCATCACCTGCCTCTTTCCATAGAGATGGGTACTCATCAAATTCATCATTTCTTTGGGTTTGACCCATTCTACATCATTATCCTTTAAATTAGGGTTGGATTATCCCAACGAGGACTGGGAAATTTATCCCTTCTGTACTGTGAAGGAGATTCCACAGTCAAATAGTACTATTGGGTGATTTCATGGGGTCATGCACTCTTGCAATTGGTCTTCCTCGAATAATTTCCTCAGATGGACTCCAATGGGTTTATTTATGGAGTCATAAACACCCAACGACCCTGGTATCCATGATTCATTGACTTTCTTTACAAACACATGAACTCTTCAGACGATGATTCAACAAACAAAACAAAAGGACTCAATTTTTCGAGAGTATGGGAAGTCAGGCTCACCACACCCTTTTTGGGGGAGTTCTATTTATTGTCCCTAGAGTCTCTTATAGAATTAATTCATGTTCATATGTTCATGAATCCTTGCTTCATTTTGAAGATTGTGTCGATGGGTTAACCCTACTTTGTTGGATCATCGTATGAACGCATGGATTTAACGCTACATAGGTGATGCTAACATGAGCCATACAATAAGGCGCACAAGAGTTTATCATCATCTAGGGGGTGGAAGGTGGCTTGATTTTGGGATCGAACGCATAAGATGGATTTCCTATGAAATATCGAGAGTGGAATCAGAACCCTCATATTTTGGATTGGCTAGGGCTTACACATTGACGGTGCCCATTTGGGGATATATTAGGGGTCAAACCTTTTGGATGGGAACCCTTTAAAGCTCAGGCCTTCAGGAAAGAATTCTACGTATCCCAGTTTTATTAGAAATCAGTGTTCTCATAGTTTGTCATCCTGTGGATTTTGTAATCATTACAAACTTCTAATCCCACATGATTCATGCTCGATGTGTGAAAAAAGAGGATGTGAGAGATCCAACAAACAACATGCTTTCTCTCCTACTGGTGGGAGATGGTGAGACTACGATGGAAGAGGCTAAGGTGACGGTGGGCAATGGCGCGAAGCGGTGAAACTTTTAATGTGTATTTAATTTAATGGTCATATAACTCAGCCTCCGAATATTCGGGACATACCTTAGTGGGAGCACTCTGGAACGCGTTCTGGGAAGGGGAGGACTTTTGTACTTGTCAAAAGGATAATCTAAAATAACCCCTTTGACTGACCACCATTCCAAATTTATTATAAAAGTAGGTGATCACCCCTAATCCCTGGAATGGGGAGGTTCACTTTGGCATCCCATGGTTGGACCGCAGATTACCATTGGAATGTGGACCCACAGACATCCCTGGATCCAAAAACATTTTGGGGAGAGCCTTAGTGACTCCGCTTTCCATGGTAATTAACACTCAAAGGGGAACACTGATGCACCCAATGGTCTGATCATATAGTTGAGGGGGATTTAGAGGAGTCTTTGGCCTGATTCCAAGGGAATGGTTCGTGGAGGGATTATGGATGACTAGACGGTAATAGAGGGGTGTGATTGGAACTAGAGGAAAGAATCCACGAAAACCCCATTTCATTTAATGTTTTCTTATCCCGGATGTGGCAAGCTCAGAATACCATAGTGTTATGTGAGAAGATGGGTCGTCTGTATACCAAAGTGGTACGTGGTCATGGGTATAGATCGCCACGTATCACAAAGGTACCCAATCTGACATGCCACTTTGGCTTCCATCTGGGTACTGATGTTGTACAAAACATCTAGTTAAATCAGCGTAGTGATACACAACGAAAAAAAATATTGAAGGATGGTATGGGGGACTATTGTTCATGTGTAGTTCATTCGCGAAAAAATAAATGGTTCGTGGTTTCACCATTTAGTTTGGCAGTTCTCTAATTAATACTATGTTCCTTTTTTTATGGTTCGTGGCTTGCTGTACCAGTGGAGAGCGTGATTCAAAATTCTATCTTCGCCATTGGTTCAAGACTAAAGCAGAATTATTCTCAGAGTTCTTTCTTCCATCATCTCCCATTATGCTTTTTTTATCCGTAATTTCTAAATTACTTATGATCTCCTTTTATAGAGCATCTGGGAAATCATATCAAGGGGCATGTAGCACCATTTGCCGAGGCCTGGGAAGAGATATCATGACCTGTGGAAGACTTGGTGAACTGGGGTTTGTAGAGGCAAGAGTTCGTGATCATGGTTTGCAGAACCCTTAATATTTGCTTCACCCACAAAACATTTAGTTCAAGAGATGGTATGCGGATGGCCTTCGTGCACATGAGTCCTTAGGTGACGCAGTTCACAGTCCACCATGTTCGTTAGACATCACTTTGTGGGCCAATGCCTCACAGATCATTCTGCGTACCGGTTGTTCAAGATTGAGGTAGATCGTGAACCCTTCTCAATGATAGTTCATTTTCCATTTAAAATCTTTTGAAAACATGAATTCCTTCATGTTTCTTCTGAAATTTGTAACTCAATTTGAGTTAATTCACCTTATTAGGATTATTGTAGCACTTTCTTCCTTATGAAAAGTGATTTTGGGAGTGTTTTCTTCCCTTGGAATAATTTTCAGGACCCTGCTAATGCCCCCCATTGGAATGGGATCTATTTGAAATGAAAAGGGGAATATTATGATGTAGAAGAGGTCATGAACGTAAATGGTTTGTGGTTAGGCAAATAGCCCTGGTTAGAGGGGACCACACCAATATATAGGGGCCCATGTCATTTTTCTTTTATTGATTCTTGTGGTGGAAAGTGCTATTGACTTCCCCAACTTCCTCTGCTTTTTCATACAGTGCTTCTTGAAAAACTTCATTTCATGAATCACTTCATTCATGCCACAAACTGAATTTTATATTTCATGAGTGGAATTGTGGGATTTTAAAACTAAAATCTAGATTCCACAGTGGATATTGCTTTACTACATGTGTGCATGCATGCTGAGCTTAAACCAGTGAACCAAACATTAATAATTAATCTGAACATATAATCTTAATCCGAAATATTTGAAAATGAACATAATGATGACTAGGTTCACGGTATCCACCTTTCGCAAACCCTTCTGTTTGCCGGACAATGCTCCTCGGGTCGGCACCTCACAGTTGGTTTGTGTTCCATGGGTGTACGTAGTGTAACACTAGCATGTACTGTTGTAGTACATGATCTTTGCTTCCACACATCATTCATTAAACAGAGTGTTCTTGCCACATACCATTTCCTAGAATAGATTAGGGGGCCTTATGTGGACATATTTTTAATCCTTAATCCATTAATTAGTAGACTGTATCCACCAACTTTTATTGGACTAATTTTTATCAGCTTTTAGTTCTTCATGTGTAGGCTACAATGGCTACCCCACAGGCTTCTGTTTATGTCACTACTTCTTCTGGGGATACTACTACTACCCCTCTTTCTATTACTAATGAAAAATTAAACAACATGGTGGATTTGGTCTATGAATTTTTTTATCATTCCATTTAACCAATCTATGGATAATATGCTTATAGAGATCCAATGAGAGTACCTAACTAAAAATAATCTTCCTTTATATGGGTTTGATCTATTGTCCGATACAGCGATCCAAGTTCCTATTCTAAATGATCAGACTACTTCCTAGACTATTAATAATTCTATTTCGAAGACCTTGATTTCTTCCATGGGGCAGTACCATCAGAGAGATACTAACCATGTATCCTTGCTAAACTACACACCTTGAACATTAGAGGGAGTGTAGTGGAATCCCAACCAGATGACCCACTTTTACAAGAGCATTGTGTGGAAAGCTATAGTGAACTATCCACCTGGTTGGTCATCTAAGTAGGATCTTCACTCTGGATGCTCAATTATCTTAGACTAGTGGTGTCTTTTTTCTGTTCTCTAGATTTGAGAAGAATTTTGAACTGAGATATAGATTATGGGACTATACGAGGCCACATGGGTTTCTCATACATAAACCCATCATCCTACTACCCTTATTTCACAGCTTCTATGCAGGTGGAATCTAGACACCAATACCTTCCATTTGATCCATGGTGATGTGGGAATCAGTCTTTGGGGAATCCACCTAATTTTTGGGGTCCATATATTCAGGGACATCTATGATGAATTCCTTCATCCCTCCTTTGTTTGGGTTAATGAGGAAAGAACCCCCTCTTTAACAAGGAAACTCAACATTCAAGAGAATATTCTTCTGAAGGAAATCGATCCCTATCTAAAGAAGGTCATTCCTTTTGATGAATGGTTTGCTGATTTTGATAAAAATAATGGTCTTGAGACTAATCCATGGAGACCTAGGGCCTTTCCAACAAAAAACACCCAGTGTTGAGCAGCTACTTAACAGACCACCCTTGAAGAGAGGAATTTTCAGAAATGGGGATGGGGGATCATCCCTAACATCGATCAATTATTTCAACTAGTAACATTATTTCCCATGTTTCTGAGTGGGTGAATGTTACATGTGTGGGATTCTAGTTGTGTAAGAGCCAAAAAATTTATCATGTCTACTAGGATGGCCACCAAAAGGTTTATCAATTTATCTATCCCATTGTTGGCTAAGATTTACCACCAACCGAATCGAATCAGCGATGGGGGGGGCCGTATCAGATGACTTGGCATTTCCAAATTCTTTGAGGCTAGATGGGGATCCACATAGGAGGTTATTGTTTCACCAATTACTTACCAATTATGCATTCCACCCTTCGATCGTATCTTCAGAGTACCAGCGGTGTCAAGCCAACGGCTTGGGTTTCATGGGATAAGCAAGTAAAGAAAACTGAAAAGAACGTGAAAGACTTAATGCATTATCTCAAAATTTAGGAACGTTTCTCTTATCACCCTTATGATTCCCCTACTAGTAATATTAAAAATAATGCATTTGAAGAATTTTTCAACCAATGTTATTTATTTTTAGTGATAGATTGTGTCTTGGTCACCCATATTGGAGGGGAGCATATTTGTGAGGGATATACACCCTACCGATTTAGTCATCAATTTAATTGTGTCCAGATGTTTTTGACTCCTACTCCCAACAGTTCTCATTAAGAGAATAATATTATTGATACCATGAAACTATGGGTAATGTTCACCCAGGAAGACACCCTGTTCTAGGGAAGGATTACATATGATAGGGATTTTGTGCCCTTCCTCACCAAAAACTATGATGAATCATGGGTAAAATCATATTTCTATGGCCAATTTTCCAGCCTGGATCCTATCGTGACAACATCCAAGGCATTTGGGGTAAATTGAAATGAGAAAAAAATGATTTGTTTAGCAACATCGTCCATGAAAAGCCTTAAGAAGGCCACTCCCCCCCCCAAGGAAAATCGTGAATGATAAGGTCATAACCTCATGGGTGGCTGAAAGAGCCATTGAAGATGCTACCTAGAGTCTCCCATCCATCCCCCAAGGCCGATTTTCCAGTGGCATGGAGGCCATGGGACCTTTTAAAAGGATATCAATATACTCTCGACTAGTCCCATCATTATTTATGGAAGCTCCTCTGAACTAGGTAAGTTACTATTGCTAGCATTGGCTATGTGTCAACACCTACTCACATTTATGTAAATGAGGATCCAAATAGGGTGGGTTGTTAATTCGAATACCTTGAGACCCTCATCCATTTTCGAAGTGGTCACCGCAAATGCTCGCATTAGGTACTTACCATTCTGCGATCAGAGATCGATTATGAGGATCATATCGTCATTGGATCACCTATTATGAATTCCATAGGAAAATATTCTTACATTCCCCCAATGTCTCAAAAATTTCCATCTTCTCGATGTATTGAGTCTTCTAGTACACCTTGTAAACAATTTCAATTATTGAAACCCACTATACTCCCTTTTACCTACCCTCCAGAACTGGCCATTCCAATTACGGCTATATTTCCAGATTCCTAGAGTGTCTGGGATTAATTGAGGGAGAGAACCTAAAATGAAGACATATAGAGGCATCATTAAGAGGGAAGTTTTGACATTTTTGGTTTTGGGGTTCCATTTTTCCTACCAGAATTTTGGGCCATGATGAACCTGAGGAGGTGGCTGCCAACTTGAATGAAATGGGGAACTGTCTCCATGATTTTCTAGACATGCATTACTGGTCATACCATGTGAAATTGATGGTAGTACTCCAGCAGATGAAGGGTGAGGTTTTGTATATAACCTTTAACCATAACTTATTTTAAGGAAGAGATGCTAAAATCCCCCCTCCCCTTTTTATTTTGTAGGGGTCTGCAGGATCATAGGAAACATATTTTCCCCGATTTATTCTCTTTGAGGTACTGTGGCTAGGGATTCTGCCCTATCAATGGTGGGGGGTACTGTGGAAGGATTTCCTTGAGCCCAAGATCACATGGAAGCAGTAATTGTAGTCCTTTATAGGGCATTTCCTCCTCCATCTCCTCTCGATGATCTCATTCAGGAGCAATCCCCGGACAATCGAAGAGGCACAAGAAAGTCTCCCAATTGTCAAAGCTTATTTGGAGGGGGATCACAAGTAATTTTTTTTCACCTTGTGATTGAACCATTTACCATTTTCTCATAAAATATCTAGTACACATATGTAATTTGAAGTTGGGACTATTGGTAATTAAATGGGGATCGCTTAGGAATGTATAGCTTCTATCCCGTTTAGGGAAGAGGAAGGGTCTCCATCATTTCCAGCTAACTAAAACAGGGAAACACGACCATTTGAAGAGAAATGGGCTGCTATTGACCCCTTAGGTGTGCCTGATCCCACTCAAACACTCTATTACCCAATATTAGAAAGACATCCATAAGTCTAGGGGTCATTTGACCATGTTGAGTTGACTCTCATGGAGATAGATGTGGTAGTATTAGTGGTAGGATTCCAGTCCAGGGGTGAACCCCAAGCCCTCTTATATTATGGAGGGGCTTCAAATCTCAAGGAGCAATTCATTCTAAATCTAACTACTTTTCCCCTATAGAGGTAGTCACTTTAGAGAAGGATATTTTTCTTTCTCATGGTAGCTATGGATATGTCATAATCGGGGAGTCTAATTTTCTGACCCCTAAAAATATGGAGCTGGCTATCATTCCTTTTTTTCTGATTCTATGAAGATTTTGGGTTTTGGCCCCCATGATCATGATTTCAGTAACCTTATCTAGACTGAAAACCCCTTCATAGATTATATTAATTAGAAAACTTTTGAGGTCCTCCTTGAGGTCTACTAATTTGGCCGAGCAGGGCCCTGGGCCTTCAGTATTTCTAAGTTATCGTAGAGTGCAACTCATGATTGAAGATGTAGCGCCACCTGTTTTAGATAGAGGTATGGCTATAGGATGTGAGGTACTGAATCTGCCTCCCCCCATTTCTCAAAATCACAACCGCAAGCCTTGGCAATGGCAGTGGATGCCCCTATTCTTTCCTCCATTGAAATTACCAAAGACGAGGTCGTTTCTGGGTAGAGCTGCGTTGTAGTATCTAGTTATAGTCCCTATATTGTGACATTCAACCCCGACTATATTCAATAATCAGGAAGGGACTCCAAGACTTACAAAGTATTCTTGGTCTATCATTGTCCCCTTTGAGAAAAGGAATGAAGGAACATTTGGAGATTAATTTGTCAGACCCCATTGGTTGTGATTCCCATGAAATTTACAAAGTTACACAACCTGTTTTTGGTCCTGGGTTTCAGTGGATTTCAATATTATGGTATTTATGATATAGTAATGTAGGTTATTTTTGTTAAGAAAAAAACTGGTATGTTGGAGTCTCACCTTTTTACAGTAGAGTTGATGACTTATCTTGATACAACATGTAAAATTCTTTATGAGGAAGCTGATACTCTTTCTGGAGTAGTTTCAAGGTTGAAAAACAATATTAGGAAGAAAGAGTCTTTGATAGAACAACCAAACCAAGAAGTGGAGAAACAAATCTTGAAAATGGTGCATCATAAACATGAACAGTTCCGGGACGTAGCCTCTATTGAGGAGGGGAAATGTCAAATTCATGAAAGAGAAATGACTTGCCCTTAATCCATGAGGGATGAAAAGGCACCGAAGGAGAGTGCAAAGGATGAGACCAGGAATTTATTTATGCTTCTCCAATAAATTTAGGAGTCACATCAATCGTTTATGAAAATCTATGACTCTGTTCAACGTCTCTTGTAATGATACTTTCTATCTTATAAAGAGAATCTCCAGACAATGGATTCCCAGTTTATATTTTTATGACATATGATGGAACCAATTTTACTTTGAATGCCTCTTCATTTACTTTTCCTGTCATGTCAATTGATTAGAAATAATCATATAAACATCAGTTCAACCTGGTCAAAATTTTAAACCATGATTCAAAACTAGTAAATTGAAATAATTGAATTGGGCTCTAATTTTTTCCGGAGACTTGATACTCAACAAGTGTAGTTTGACTGTTACTAAGGTTTTATGGAACGACCTCATGAAAATTCTTTTATTTTTTTTTTATTACCCTAATTTTTCCTATCCCTTCTAGACACAATCTTAGCAGGCATAAATTGACTTTTTCTTTTCCCACCCTTGGAAGGTTTTTGACAATCATTACATATCTTTTGATTTCTCAACCATTCTAATGATCTAATACTCTTATATTACCCAAAGGTTTTTTCTGCTGATTTTTTATTTGGAAATTATGGCGTATTTTTTGTTGGAATCTCACAGTCCTACCAATAAAACTTATTACTGATGTTTTAGGTTGAATATTTTTTACCAAACTTAACAGGGATGTGGCCATAACTCATGATTTTTGAGCTGAGAATGTTTTAATATCCTTTATATTTGGATTAGGGATTTCTCTTTACTACTAATTTGTGAATTTTGTACATGAATGAGGCTAAGAATCTGTTTCAGGTGTATGAAGGTAGTAAATGACTCTCTTGGGGATGGATTTTCTTTTGAGTATGGCTCTTTTTTAGGTTACATATGCAGAGACACAAGGGAATGATGTGAATTGTCTAATAATGGCGTCCGCATGACACTGGCATTCCATCTCCGATGGTCTGGTGGGGTTTGCCATACATTGATTTTTTTATGTAGGGAGCCATAGTGGGTGGTTGGTCTGAGTAATGGAATCCAAAAATATTATGGGCATTCATATCGGTATTGAGTAGGAAACTATTCTCGCATGGTTCTTACTTGAGTAAGGGAGATCTGGTTAATGGTCAGTTCATTTAGAAATAATTTTTTATGTCAAGGGAATTTGGGAAGAGAGAGGTATGTAAGCCATTATATTGGGGTTTTCCAACATGAGGGTGTGATAGGACGTGAATTTCATTCATGAATATGAAAACTATAAAGAACTATCATAATAACGAATTTCCCTTTGATTGAATACTGTTTTTAGGTGGTATATGAAGATCCTTAAGGTAATGATGTGTATAGTCAAACAAAGGTGTCCTGAGGACACTGGTCTTCCATATCTGATGGTTGTGATGGATTATGGAGATTGGGATATTTCAGAATACGATATGTGATCTTTGATAAGGGGTGAACCTGAATTCAAATAGGGGGAATTTTAACTAAACTTCTTTGGGGAAACCCAAAACTGAGTGGGGGAACTCATTTTTTGAATGCAGATCATCATTACGCATACAAATGGGGTATCTTTAGAATCATCAAATTTGACAAGATATTAATCATGACCGTATGCTATGATATATCCTGGATGTGTGTAGGAAGGAAAATGTAAACCATGACTTTGGAGGTCCTTGAATTTGGATGGATGGTACGAGGCATGGAAGCCATTGGGCATACTGAGATTGGAGAGGACTCTCCTGGGCTTGAATTTTCCTTTTATTGATGGCTATTTTTTCTGGGAAACATATGTAGAGACATCGGGTAATGATGTGCATAGCCAAAACAATGGTGTCTTTAGGACACTGGCCTTCTATCTCAGATGTCCATGGAAGACTATTGGGATTGAAAATCACACAGAGCACAAATATTGAGTTATGGAAGAAGTGTATCTGGGTACATTAGAGACATTTGGGCTAGGATTTACTTCTGGAATTAGGTATCCCTTATGCAGATCTAACTTGTATGTAGGTCAACACATTTGTCTCATCTATGGGGAACCCCATCATTTAACATCTTATGGCAAGGACCTAAGCATCCTTACGGGGAAGGGAACCCTGACATGCTTTTTTGGGTCATGCTACTAGGATCAAATTCCATGACATTTTTACTATAATTTCACGGTGGATCTCTTGCTAAGATCCCTAAGCTCACTTTACCTATTATCAGTGTGAGAAAAAAGGGATTATGAGGGTCCTAGATCACCACCTAAGAATTAAAAAATCAACATCCGAGAGAACTTTTGGCTTAAACCAATGATATACAGTTTAACTTCATACAACTTGTAGAATTTTGGCCTTGATGTTTAATGTCGTGCAGTGATGACATGATGCCGTGCTGTTTAGATTCATCTAGTGAGTATTATTATGCTACCATAAAAATATTTAATACATTTTAGTTAGTTTCAATCAGGATGATCGGGAATTCCTTAGATGTGAGTGATGATATAAGGTGTAAACCATAGTCCCCTGGGAATCTTGAATCAGGAAGGATGATGTGGGACTTGGAATCCATTGGGCATATGGAGATAGGAGAGGACATTCAATGGGACTAATTTTCCTATGATTGACAGTCGTTTTTGGGGGAAACAAATGCAGAGCCACCAGTGCATGATGTGCATAGACAAAACAAAAGTGTCTGCAGGACACTATCCTTCCATCTCAGATGGCCTTGAATTATTATGGTTTTCCAATTTATCTCAGAATATATAGTTTGAAAAACGATAATGATATGTCTCATAATGTAAAGAATACCCAAATAGTCATTAACTGGGATCTATTAGAGCTTCCACATAGGTCAGAATCATATGTATAGGGGAAAGTAGGATCTTTTGACTTCTTAGGAGTTGGGGGATAGTAGGGGATATTGTAAAACTGATAATTGGGCCACACATAATTCTTGATGAATTTTACATTTTGTTATCATGATGTTATAACATTTCATGAAATCACCATACATGTCTAACCTACGCATGAGGTAAGGGGGTTTTTTTTGGTGGCTCGACTGGGACACCAAATCCAAGTGTCACTACATGTCTTATAAGAGAAGTAATAAAGAGGCACTTAGTTCTAAAAATTCATTATACTGATCTAGCTTGGTCCATGTTTAAGGACTTATGAGAGAACTGTTTCAATGGTTGGGCCGGGATGCAGAATCCGGGCATCACTACGTATCTTGAAAGGGAAGGAATCAAGGAAAACATTGTTCTGAATGTCCCCTGTACCGATTTGGCTCAGACATGGGGATAAAAATATTCTTATTTCATTCACTATAGGTGCCAGGTCTACCATACTTTTCAATATTTTTTTTTTAAGGGAATCCTCCCTGCTGATCTTAAGATCATGTGAGTTATACTCGACATGGGAAACAATAATTGAAATGGGTTCTCTATGCCTGTTTGGGGAAATAGAGAATATAATAGATGAATTTTCAATGGGGGTGGTTTAAGATAGAATATCGAGGCATCGCTGCATATCCTATGAGGGTAGGAATCAAGCCATGTGTAGTTCGGTGAAAGATAATGTAGTTTATCATCATTTCATTATGATGATTTGTTCCATGCATTTTAACATCTTACACCGAGGACATGAGTCACCGTTTAATGTCATGTTTCAAGGATGAGTTCCTTATAGTTTAACATCTTGTGGAAAGGAATATTAATCATAGTTTAAGGTTTAGAGTTTGGACCATGACTCCATGATATTACTACTCATAGTTTTTAGTCATAGACCATGGACCATTGGGCTAATACCATACATTTTATAATCATGTTGTCCAGGACAACTACTCAAATTTTAGGGTCATAGAGTTTAGACCGTGGCTTCGCAGTATTACTACTCATAGTTTAAGGTATTATAGCTTGTAGTATGGGGTTAATACCACACATTTTATTGTCATATTGGTTAAGACAACAACTCATAGTTTAGGGTCATCAAGTTTGGACAATGGATTCAAGGTATTACAACTCATAGTTTAAGGTCGTAGAGTTTGGACCATGACATCATGTTTCTACAACTCATAGTTTATGGTCAAAGAGTTTTGAACATGGATTGGTGGTATTACAACTCATAGTTTATGGTCATAGTGTTTGGTCCATGACTTCACAGTATTACTAATAATAGTTTATGGTCTAGGATCTTGAACAATGGGGATAATACAATAGATTTTTTCACCATGTTAGTCAGGAAAACAACTCATTTTTTAGGGTTATAGAGTTTGGACCCTGACTTATGGGTATTACTACTCATATTTTAAGGTCTTAGAGTTTGGGCCATGAATTAATTTTCTATAAATCATAGTTTAAGGTCTCAGTGTTTAGACCATGTCATGGGTGTTGGTATTACACGAATTACTTCTTCAGGAACATTTCATTTGTAGGAGAAGTGATGAGCTGTCCTTCCATTGATATCAGAGTGTATGCTCTATTGGAATAGACACTATGTATTAAATATTCTCCTTCCTAGTTTAGTTCACGTTTGGGGGATTCATCATGAGTATCATTGGGGTTCTAAAGACTAACACCATTTCTTCTTCGATGAAAGATAGATGTAGAACCTTTTTATTGAAGGCTCATGCAATCCAATTTTGGTATATTTCCAAATGGTGTAAAGTGTGAAACCTTTTTTCATCTAGCTACTCAAACTCATCAAACCGTCTTTGGGATTTATCTTTCATGGATAGTTGATCCCAAATGGCCACATGAAGTGATGGAAGTTTTTTTGATATGTAAAAAAGTCCTCTAGATTGTATACTAGTGAGTACAAGATCACTTGGGTGGTAAAACAATTCATGGTCCTGTAAGCCCACAAATCACGAAGAAGCTTGTCTGGCCACAATGTTTTATCCTTACTATCCATCTGTTGGAGTATGATGGACCGATTTTTGTTTAAACATTCTATATTCCCGTTGTCCACCACTTGGTGGATGGTTGTCTTTGATTCCATACACTTTCTATAGCTTTTCCAACTCAGTAGATCAGAATTTGGTGTCGTTGTTCTGTTAGTATTGTATGAGGGACAACAAATCTAGCAATGAGTTGGACTTCACAATGAAAATGACATTTTTTCCCTGAATGCATTAAAGGGTATGGCGTCGGGCCATTTTAAAAATAAGTCGGTCGCTATGATTGTGAAACTGAATTTTCTAGATGTGGCGTGAGGATATGGTTTGACAACATTCATCCCCCAGGCAAAAAATGGCTAGGAGTAATTAGCGGTATGAATTAACTCTGGGTATCTGTGTATAAAATTGGCTTGAACAAAGAAGGAATAGAACTTCTTGGAGAATATGGAACAATCCTGTATCATAGTGGGAAATTAATACCCAAGCCTTTAGATTTGGTGAGGGAGCTTTGTTGCTGATTGGTGCACTGTACAAGCTCTGGCGTGCACTTATTTCATGAAAACATCAATCTCTTCTCTATCAATACACATAAGAAGGACATTGTATGGGACTCATTTTTAGAGAATCCTTTCTCGGTTTAAACCACTATACAAGGAAAAGTTGACCACCCGTCTTTGGACCTATTCCCTTCCAGCCCAATCTGGTGGGAGTTCCCCGTTCCTAAGGTAATTTGCAATGGGACTCATCCAATCGGTGGTGTGACCATAAGTCTCAGGAAAAGGGGATAATTTCATCACTTTAGTTCATATTACATTCGATAAATTGAAAACCCATCCAGTAGTGGTCAATGCTAATAACCATTTTATCATGGTCTTGATCATCCAAGGTTGTGGCTACATTTACCAAAGCAGCAGATGGGGAATTTTGAGACCTAGGGACATAAGTCAACATCGGTTCTGATGCGAATCCTGCAATTATTTCTCGAACATGGTTCAAAAAGGGGGAAAATACTTCTTTCTTAATGGAAATGGCACCATTGACCTATATGATGACTAGCTCTGAATCACCCTTTATCTATAATTGTTTGGCCTACATATGAAGTACTAGTTCTAGGATCGTAATGAGGACCTGATATTCTACTACAATATTTGTACACCCTTCAGAATGTTTGAAAGAATAAGTAAGGACTAACTTTTCAGGGGATACAAGTATAATTCTCAGTTCCACATTGTTGAGCATAGGATCCTCCATCCATTTCCCTGTTGGGATTCTGGAAGCACCATCGAAGTAAATTTCCCAAGTTTGGGGGTCCTCTTGGATAGAGAAAAATTCATTATCCATAATTTCAGGATCCAATGGTGTTATTTATTTTGAGAGGTGCTTGGACAATAGGTCTACTGACGACTGGCCTTTGATGGTCTTCTGTGGTACATATCATTTGTAAAACTGTTGTAGGATGACTTCCCATCATGATAAGCTTTCATTTAGCATGGGACAATTGAGGATATATTTGAGTGGGTTTTATCAAGAAACTAGATGAAACTCATGGTGCTACATGTAATTTTTGGTTTTATAAGACATGAATCTTAGTGCTAGGAACTTCTTTTCAATTTTTGAATCCCGGGTTTCACTATCAACCATTGTTCGACTGAGGTAAGAGTGGTTGTTTTTGCTTCCATAATCATTCTTCTACATGAAGAAGGTGCCTAATGACTATTCTAGGGCAGTTACATAAAAAAGGAGTTGCCTTCCCTTAACAGGAAGCATAATAAACAGTGGGCTTTGGAGATATCTTATGGTATTTTCAAAACTCTTCTTGGAAATCATTATCCCAATTGTATGTAACCCATTTTTTTATTAACCTTGTAAAAGGTTTACATTATCCTACCTTGTTGGATACGAAGTTCCAAATATAGGTCAGGGGCCCTTGGAGACCACTCAACATGGTGAGTGTGAGAGGTGGGGACATTCCAATGATGGATTTGTCTTCATAGGGTTGACTTCGATGTCGTGATGGTGTACGACGAAGCCAAGAAATTTTCCAGAGGTAACTCCAGATGTTCACTTTAGGGAGTTCATCTTAAAATAGTGCTTTCATAGTCTGTTGAAGACAATTTGAAGATAAACTAGACGTTTCGAGTACTGTCTTATTTTAACCATCTGATCATCGACAAAACACTTGAAGAACTTTTTCAAGAAGGGCTTGAAGATGCGATGCATGACATGCTAATATGTGGCACCAGCATTTTTTAGACCAAAGGGCATAACCTTATAACAAAACACTCCTCGAGGGGCCCTAAAAGCAGTATCTTCTTCATCCCCTAGGCCATCCGGATCATGATTGTATCTAGAATTTCCATCCATGAAAGAGAAGACTTTTTATCTGGTGATTTCATTAATCAACCATTATGTGATCGGGACTGAGATATCATCTTTTGAGCATTGTCAATTAAGGCCCATGAAGTCAATATAGATTTTAAACTGTCTCTTCTGGTTTTTGACAAGGATTATGTTTCCCATCTAGATCGGATACTATACTTCTTGTATGAATTTGTCTTTGATTAGCTTGTCGACTTCAAACTCTATTTTGGTATCATGCATCTGTTTGGTCCTTCTGGTTGCTTTCTTATAGCCCCAATGATCTTTTGGTTAGCCCAGATAATGAGTGGGAACCTTAGTATCAAGGCCTCTTATTTTTGTGTAGTTCTAGGAAAACACATCTCAATTTTTCATTAAGAATGAGGTATATTTCTCCTGCTCAATGATAGGCATAACCACACTGATCAGGTTGGGTTGTGGGTTGTATTTGGTGCCCAGGTTTTTCTCGTTATGTTTATTGATTGTGGTGGAGTCACCTTATTCGAACATAGGAGGTGAATCTTGGGGGTCTTCTTCTCCTTCTTGACCATCTTATACACATTTATCCTCTTTTGATGGAGAGTGTATTTTCAAGACGAGTTTTAAAATGTTGTGAGTGAATATTCTATCGCCTTAATGAGTGATGAGAGGGTAGTTTGGGGTCCCATGGATGGGTTGGGAGCATATTTGGTAGGGTATTTCATGTCATCATAGAGGCCAACCCATTCTCCAGTATAATTGGAATTGGTGTCTGTAATAAAGATCATGAAGATAATTAATTCTACATCTGGGCTTGCACTTAAGCATTCAACTCGGTTGATGGGTATAACATACTCATCCCCAATATGTTGGAGGTGGTAGGCGTGAACCATTTCCAACCCATTCGGGGTAGTAATCCAATCAATGTTGTCAGATAATGTAAATTTTTCATCCAAATCATTTAACCTTGCGTTGATATTATGCAACTAAGAGGACTCAAATGGGGATTTATTGGTGTGAAATGTCCAATTTTCCAATTAGTACAATATTTGACACATTATTGGTATGATGATGGAATTGCAGTGCATTGAGGTAGCCAAGTCCTCCGTAATAGGATGTTGTGGGTCGTACTTTTCTAAACAACCAGAAACTCGGAATCTGATGTGAGGTCTCCAAGTCGAGTTTTAACCTTGATTTGTCCCAATGGATTCTGCTCTCTTTTTTCATATGCCAACATTGTTGTGGTGTATGTTGTAAAGCGGTATTCATCATGAACCAAATGGAGAAGCGTACACAGTAAGAGGTGGTTTACTCCAGAGTCATTGTCGATAATGATCCTATGGACATCAATAAAATTTATCTGGTCGGACACATATAAGGGTTTTATGTGACAATGCATGATGATTTCCTTATCCTTATCTGTGGATGAGTTAATGGAATGAAATCTTTCGGGGTTGGTCTCTGTCCGATAGACTTTGGATGATACTACTTTGGCCTTGAACTCCTAGGGACATGGTAAGGCTTTGATGAGTGCCTCCCTATGATATATGAATATGATTTACACATCCAGGAATACCATATTTGCTGGTACTGAATCCATATTCTTTAGAATAACAAATTTCTACTCTAAAGGTCGGCACTTTCTAGCATGGGGTTTCTTTTTAAAAGGCACTTCAACGGATTGGGTTTTAGATGCAAGTGGTTTTGTCCCTATGACAGGAGCTGGTGGCGCTGTTGTCCTTTCCAGGTTTGGCCGAACTATTTTGCCTGTATTCGTTGGGATATTTTTTATTTTTTCATACCCAGATGGATATACAAAGATAATTGGTATTGGATTTTTTATAGGGGTGGAGGAGAATTATGGTTCTTTTTGTGTGCTCTGGAGGGTCCTTACATGAGTTTCCATGATGTTAACTATTTGGATTATGGTGTGGCTGGGAATTGGACACCTTCAATGATTGTGCCTTCCACAAAACATATGTCCTCTATGAACACTTCCTCTGACTCTCTCATTGGGAGGGGGAATGCAGTTTCATGGTCATAGTCTTCATCCAAGAAGGGGTCCATCTAGTAAATGACATTAATAGAGATGAAGAACAATTATTGATTTGAAACTATTTCTTTCTGACTTCCTTTTTCTAAGGGTGTTGCTCGGCATGGTGTTTCCCATTGTACCATTTGGTGGGGCAGTGCCCGTTGTACCAACTCTGTTGTTATGAAATCCTCCAGTGATAACATTGACTTCAGATTTGGTTTAATCCATTATTCTAACTCTCTCTTTATTACCTATTGGCTTTTAGAGGACAATGGAGAAGAGAAGGACAACTCTTTTGTATCGTGAACTTTTTGGGGCACAGTTGGTTATTTCAACTATTCTATGAGGATTCCATAGACTCGGTTGACTATCTTTCAAGTCATCCAATTTTCATGTTTTTATGCTTCATACTAGAATTTATTTTTTTCCCCTTTCTCTCTTGAGTCTGAGGTGGAATCATACACCACCTATGACGGTGGAAGGTCCAACATAACATGCCCGAAATCCACCATCTATTAAAGGAAATCCTTGAAAATGAAGCATTTCAGGATGGTGTGTCCCAGTATCCGATGATAGGGACAATAATTAGGATGGTCATAGAGACACACATCATCGTCTCTCTTTGGCTATTGAAGCCAGAGAAAATTGAAATTCATGTAAGATATTAATTATCCGCTGACCTGGTCATCTCAGAATGAGTAGAATTTATTTATTTTTTCTTCGAACTTATTTATTTTATCACGCCTTCACTCATCTTTCTGAGGTGGGGGTGGCTGTTGGCATCCAGGGGGACATAAATGGTTCAGTGGGGTCTACACAACTGGATCTGGTGTTGGGGTGGCTTAAGCATGAAAGATGACACATCCGCTTTTCCCATCTATTTCTATGGGACTAATGGGGCCACTCGGGACCAGAGATTGGTCTATTGAAAAGAGTCCTCTATTCTTTGGGCAATGGAAGATAAGTCATAGAACCCACATGTGTACTTCACGGGGATGAGATGTGTTCGCAATTTATTCTAAAGATTTTCAATGCACATCGAGATTATTTCATCTTGGGGGAGTGGCCGGTTTAGGGAGTAAGTTAGGCCCTTCCATCTAGAAATGAATTTTGATACTCTTTCATTCTCTTGAAAATTTCAGTTCATGAGATCACTAACCATCATATTAGGAAGTGTTGAATTAAAATGGAAGAGAATATATAGTCAGGGGTCCTCCCACCCTATGATTGAGTTAGTTGGAAGGCTAGTATACCATACAAAGGCTAAGCCCTACATGGTTCGTCAAATGTACCTATGTTTTACTGCTTCTTGCTTCTCCAGCGTGCCCATCATGGGGTCAAAATAAGAAGTTGTGTGCATTAATTGTTGTTCCAGGTCCCCTGAGCTTTTTAATACTCGGAATATAGGGTTTCGGAAATTTGTAGATGGTGTAACATTACTAACACACTTAAGGTAGGGTTTGCACTCTGACTGTATCAGAGTGTGTTTCCCCCTCATGGATTCTAATCAACATGTTAGTTAGTCAATGGTTTTCAAGAAACCGTGATACATATCTTGTTGGGATTGATCTTGGGCTACAGTGTAAGTGGCCAAAACTATTCATGTCGGTGCTATTGCAATTTGGGGTTGATACCCAGTCGGGGGTATCCTTAGTGGGTTTACCTCAATATTCTTTGGTTTCCTTCCTAGTAGGGGGAAGTCTTGATGTCCTTCCAAGTCCAGGTTTAAGTAGTTTTCAATCGTGGTGCAAGATTGGGTGGGCCTCTGAGCTTGGATTCACTCACATGGATGAGTTCCTATGTAAAAGGAACCTCTTCTAGGAATACCTGATAACGTTCTGGAGGGGAAACACATCTGGAGAGGTAGTTTCCGCAATGAAACTTGGCATTAATTCGCATGAAATTTTTCATATCATTCTCTAGATTGGATAAACATTCCACAAGAGTGGGGGGAACATTATTATGGGGATGTTGAGGCGAGTCTTAGAAAAGATTGGATTTATTATTCTCCTCGTTGGGGTTTCACAAGGTAGGTAGTGTCGGATTAATAGAGGGGGTGCCCAAATATAGTACCATTTTCTAGTATCAAGAATGCACACCATTAGTCTCAGTGTGGAATGACTCTTGGATGGAACCATATTCCATTGAGACCTTTCCCTCTATGTCATTTACCATGAGAACTGTGGGGTTGATTTTTACAACATTAGTGAGGGATACGCATTGGGGGTGGTGTACCCGGTGCTGAATTGTAATAAGGATTTCTGCATCCTTTGATGGATTTTCTACTTCTATTATGTGATATTCTTCTAGTTTAATGGAGAATGTTGACCCTAAGGTATTCCTGATATGACCGTGTAATGCGCTTATGTATCAGAGGTTGAAAACCAGGACAAGAGGTGGAACTGGTGACTCCTTTGTACTTGGTTATTCCTAGATGGGAGAGGATAAATGTCTAATGTGTGGGGAATTGTGGTAAAAATTCCCCTAGACCAACGGTGTGGGGTTGTTCTCGTTCTTATATTTATGCATTACGACATGTATTGGTTGGCCACATGGAGGCAATTTTATTTAAAAATGTCCCCAACCCTATTGGATGGGGTTGTTCCTGCAGCGCGGCGGTAGCCACCACTATTGCCACATTTTCAATTTCTCATGGAATGATCCGAGTAAGGAATTGAGCTTTCATGGATTCCATGGTGTTTTTAATACATAAGTACTACTTTTTAGTTAGATTCCAATACATAGAAATCCTTATGGATGTCCTTGGTTTCCTGACATAGAATCTTGTTGATGGCTTGATCTATCCACTCCTTATGGTTTTGAGACTTATTCTGGGTCAGTTTTTGTTAAGTATACCATCTATATTGAGTCAGGGTATAACTCGATTGGTGCCTTTCGGTGATGAAATTGAAATATTTCATTTCTATTGTTGTTTTTTGGATGGGACGATGGGAGAAGTGTAAAGCTCCATGTTCTCCCCATCCCCAAATGTGAACTCTAGTCGAGGCGTCGCTAATGTGGTGGCACAACTTTTTCAGTGCATGGAGGTAATCCAGTTTAAGGTTTTTCTTCCACCTTTCTTATTGTTGCTATCGTGTGGACTAGAGGTCTTCTACGTTGTTTAGATGGAAAATCACCCCTATATTGTTGATGTGGTTCGCATACCATTTGTAGGGTAATAATTTTTCTTTTAACTAAAAAAGAGTCGTCTATATATTGAGGCGAATGTCGTGTATACATTCCCCAAAAAAGTCTCCTTCTATGTTGAAGTGCGAAGTGCCTATTGGCCAATACATCACCGGTATATTATTCATTGTTGATTTTATTCTCATAAGAAACATATCCTACTATTTTTCCTCCGGAGGCTCCTCTACTTGATATTCCCAGCTCGACTACATCTTAATAATTCATTTATTAGAATCAAAGCTGGTGGGTGACACATTGATATGAAAATAGTGAGGGGGTGGCTATGAAGATGACTGCAGCCCTGACCCTTCCTCTGATTTAGAAAAGATATCATTCCTTACATATGGAGTTCCTGATATGTCTGACTTTATCATTCCGAGCATCTCAACATAAGAGGGTTTTATCATGTTTCTTCTAATAGGGGAGGACCTTCTTACCAGTATTACTTTTAGTTTCATGGAGGACCATTGTGATTGGTGCAGAAACGATGAGGAGTATTAATGCCACTTGACACACAACTGAGGGAAATGTTTAATATAATATATCCTAGCAGAAACTTCAGGGTGGTCTACAGCAAAGAGAGGAACGTCTTGCTGCTTGATGTCACTGAGGGGAAGAGCTTCTTAGTGACTACTATGACGGTGAGTACTACCATCACAAATTGATATCTTGATGCAAAGATAATTTCTAAAGTACACATCTTGGGGAGGGAATTTAATATATACTACAAGTAGGGGAGGACCTTTTCATTGCTTGGGGTTACAATATGGAAGTCCTTCCCAGCAACTGCCATTGTGGGGAGGGCCTTTGCAATGACTGTCATCAGGGGGAGGAATATCATAATGACTTGATGTCCAACTACAGGGAGAAGAATATCCCTAGCAGATACCCTGAGGAGGAGCATTAGGGTAGACGATAGGAAGAGGAGGACCTTCTTTTTGTCTCATATTTAGGTCAAGGGGAGGGATACCCTGAAGCGAATCAGGATATAGGCTCTCATGATCGATCATTCCTGGCCCACGGAGTAATACCCCATGGGTTCTTTGGGGATGACCTTTAGAGTTGCTGGTAGTGACATTACAGGGAGGTACTTTACAACTAATACTGCCACATCCATAATTTAGTAATGGATTAACATGGGAATGAGCCATATTTGATGTATGTTTTAGGGATTCAAGAACCCAAGATTCCAGTAGAGTAGGATCATGTTTGTTCTCTCCATTTTTTGGTTATCTTTGGATCATTTCATTTTTGATCACTCTCTTATAGGACAATGGGGTCTTCTGTTGTTGGTAACGACATTAATATATGTGTTCCAGTTTTGCTGAGTCTTGTGATGCCGCCGAGATATGTCGATGGGAGTCTTGATTTTTGTCAAGGATATATGCCTACCCTGGAGGAGCCACCACATTGGACCCACATACCCCAGTTGGAACATGTATTTTTCTTGATCTATTATTCCATGTATCAATAGATATAGCCATCGACCCTCCTATAATGATGTAGGGATGCATAAATACCCTATAGTGACTAAATAATTTCACGAGTAAGTCATTCCATTCGAGGAAACCCTGTTGAGGCCTTGGTTTTTTAATTTTACCACCAATGAAATTATATTTTTGCATGTTTGCAGGATATAGTCTGGAATCGACATTTGATCTTCCATAATTTCTTAGATGTGTTGAGATATATATTTCGCTGGAACTGGTATGAAGGCCCATTCCAATATCGAGGTATGAGTTTGTGCCTACTCCGGTCCCCCATGGGTTTCTAGTAGATATTGGTAGTTCTCCTATTCGAGGATTTAGGAACGAGCCTGATACCTATTTCCTTCTCCGGTTTCAACCGTACGTGACTTGTGGGCTTCATATTCATGAGTGGGAAATTCCAATTGCTCCCTTTCTACATTACTTGTCTCACAAGCTTTGTATGAATCCACATAAATTTGACTCTGCTCATATTTTCATGCCTTCCTATTTGGATGGAGGGATTGATATACATCCCTAGGTATTTGTGCCTGCGTATTGTAGGTTTCCATCCTATATGGATGGTATGATAGAAATATGGCAGCATGTATTTTTTCCCGCATGTAGCTGGTTTCCACCCTATATGGATGGCATGCTTGAAATGTGTGAACATGTATTTGTTCTCATGTGTAGCTGGTTGCCTCCATATTTGGATGGTAGTCTTGAAATGAGTCAGCATGTATTTGTGACCATGTGTAGATGGTTGTCAGCCTATTTGGATAGCATGCTTATCTTGCATCAACATGTATCCTTATATGCCTGTATTTTTTCACTATTTCTAGATGGTGAGACCGACAATCATTAGTATTAATGTGCGTGTTCTCATGTTGTTCCACCATATTTTTTTGCAGGATTGAGTGGAGGTGGAAGAGTGGTATGTCTACCCGTTGAATACCACTATGTTAGTGTGGGGGAGTTTCTCCTTGGGAACCAGGGTGATTGCATGTTTTTAATTATATATTTTCCACCCATGGAAGGCATCCTGAGGGGTATGGGTCTCCTAGACTTCAACATGTGCCCTTGGAAGAATTTCCTCATCAGCATGAAGAGGTCTGGTCATCTGGTGTCAGTGGTAATGCTCTCTGGCGTGGACCCATCAGTAGGATCCTTATGCAGTTGAGATGAAGTTGTCATCATACACCTCATCTGCCTCCCTAATATAAGGGAGGTACTCATTTTCATGTTCAGGGGACAGGCTCTAGAAATAGTTTGAGACAACCACCGGGGACGCCTCGTGCTGGGATGCCGACCACTATTAAAGAGGCGACTGGCGAGTCTTTGCAGACTAGAGGGCTCGCCATGCGGCCTCTTCCATGGGGAGAGTACCATTTTCAGTGGTAATTTAGGATCAGTTTGTTGAACATTCAATGTTGAAGACCCTTGGTAGGTGAGGGGGTCATCCTCTTCGTTGGGAACATATCCGCCTACAGGGTTGCTGATGCGTGTGTTTGAATTGGTTGTCGGTATGTCATTTGGATTGAAGGTATCTCTTTAGGAAACTAAAATATACATCTATGACATACAGACCACAAAACCCCATCAAAGTAGTAGTTCATTAATCCTATTCATATTTAAAGATTCATCTTGTCCCCCTTCCATCTTTTTTTTTCGGGTAAAGGGGCTTATGTGGGATAAGATCACCACCCTAGATAAGGATTCACATCTGGTTCCCCATTTTAATTCCACCTCCGAGGTGGCACATTTGGAGTGTATATTGGAGGAAAAAATGGTGTGACGTGCAATATCCTTCTTTGTCTATTATAATTGGGGTTTAACCACCACCTCAGTTAAGGATATACGTTGGGTTCACAATTTTTTTCTGCCTCCAAGGTGGTGCATTTGTCATATACATGGGTAAACAATATGGTCCGACATGCAATATCATTTTTTTCAGTTATAACTGGTGTAGAACCACCCCCATTGTTAAGGATTCACGTCAGGTTCACCATTTTTTTCCACCATAGAGGTGGCGCATTTGGGTCTATGAGGAAATGGTGTAATAATAATCATCACCTTCCTATTTTGGTAGAGACGGGTCCTCATCAAATTCGTCATTTATGTTGTTTCAACCCATTATGTGTCATTTTACTTTAATGGGTGGTTGGATTTACACCATGGGGAGTGGAAAATCTGTCCCTTCTATACTATGAAAAAGTTGCTGCATTCATATGGTCCCAGAAAGAGATTTTCTTGGGTCAAGCACTCATGCAATCGGTCCTCCTTGGATATTACATCCTCAGATAGTCTCTAATGAGTTTATTCATGGATCCAAAATCACCCAACATCAAAAATATCTAGGATTCACAATCCTTATTTCAAAAGGAAAGAACTCGTCAGATGATGATGTAGCCTACGACACATAAGGACTCCATTGGTTAAGAGGATGGGAAGTCGAACTGACCACACCCTTTTGGGGGGAGGACTATTCCCTGTTCTGAGACAATCTTATATATTTATTTCATGTTCATATGATTTTGAATCCTTGGTTCATTCCAGATGATCTTATTGATGAAGCTTACATTTTCCAATATTTTATACTGTAAATCATTGTTTATAATTCCACCATAGTGTTATTGAATGAGTAATTGTCACGTTTTAGGTTTTAGTGTTATTTTGAGCATAAATGTGAAAAATGACAGATTCTGGATTTTTGACAGATTTTTACATCAAGGGTATTTTAGTCATTTACTGAAAAATATAACTCCAAATTTACTGATTAAATTTTATTTAGAATACATATTTTATTTACTTCATTTTTGGCTTCTGGACCAGGTGATGATTCGATCCCCTAGTAGCCGTACAAATTCAATGAAGTTGAAGAGTATTCCGGGCGGACAGAACGGACCCCACTTCCATAATGGAAACCCAATTCGTTCTACACAACTCCAAATTAGATGATTACACTTGGATATGTACTAGCACTCATGGGATCGTTTATACAATAATTTTCAAGTCGTTTGGAATCCATTATGAGGGACATTGAACGACATACATTTGGAAGAAGCTGCCTGGAAGCTGCCTCCCAAAAAGGAAACCTCCAATATTAAATTCTTAACTCCTTCTAGGCGCGTCCAATGATGCTACAATTTGGAGATGAAATGGAGGGGACGTTAGGGAACAACATTTATGAAGACACTTATTACCGATTCGGTCATTTAAGGGCTTCTCTAGCGGATTCCTTTGGATTAATTGTTTTCTGTGTGAATTTGTCACCCCTTCTCCCTATAAATATGTGTCCCTTCTCCCAGTTTATGATATATCCATTCCAGGGGGATAAGGTGGAGCATATTTCTGTAATTTTTATTCATATTTTTAATATACATTACTTTATTCTTCTTATTCATACCTCATTATTCCATTTTTACATTTATGTGTTTCTCCCACCGTATTCTCTTCTAACTCCATGAAAATGGGGAACTAACCTCGATGTTTGTTTGAGGAGGAGAATGATGGTTGTTTGAGTTTTATTCCTCTTCAATTTAAATATCTTTATTTAATTTTGATAATTTTGGTGGTGTTTAAATTGATTATGATGTGTGATTTTCCCATTTTCTCTATCACCATGTTCTTCTTCTCATTCACCATTTATCCTCCCCTTCACTATATAAGTCATGCATACGATTGAGTATGGCTTGTATAGCGATGGTCGGCAAAGAGATCTCCTAGCTGAATTTAGGAATAGTATTTCCCCACATGCAGTGATCTCGGTGTTGGGGAAATAAAATTTCAAATAAGTGGGTGTAGTGTGATAGATTTTGATCACTGCATTGAATTGATATTGAGAATATTTTAATAAACAATGATATCAACCATTATGATCCTCCAAGAACAAATATCTTCATTCTTCTTTTTAACATCATATTGTTTGCATTACATATATATATATATATATTCATATTTTATGCATATTTAAAACTCATCTTTATATTATATATTAATTAGAAAATAAATAGTGAAAACAAAATTTTGGTGTTGTGTAAGTTGCCTCCTTGAGACCGACCCTGGGAGTGCACTATATTACATTCATAGGTAAATAATATTTTGATCAGGGATCTGCGACAAATCCCCGCTTCATCAAATTGGCGCCGTTTCCGGGGAGGCGCAACACTTTCACACACCGTTATCCATAAAAAACAAAAAAAAAATCATAAATTACAAAAACTAAAAAAAACTTATTGTTCATGATGTATTTCGATGGTGATTATTCTACATGGACTGACCAATCTCAGGTGCCAGAAAATGTTTTCAATGATATTTATGCTCAATTTTATAGGATTAGTGATAAAGTTCAAAAACTAGAGAGCCAAATTGAATGGATTTCTGAATATGTACGCACACCCCAAGAGCAATCTGAAACTGAGCCCGAACCTGAACCAGAACGAGTGGTGAAATTGATTTCACCAATCACATTTTATGTTAAAGAACCTGAGGCGAGTGAGAAAGAACTTCTAAAGGAACTTATCACATCATCCCGCACTCAACCAATGCTCAAGGAGGTCCCAGAAGTACACATTCCATCTGATGCACTGATGGGAGGTCATCATTTTTTGGATAAATCATGGAATAACTTTTTCGAAGATAACATAAAACATGATCTTCCCATGCTTGATATTGAACAATCAGTACCTTTTGACCTCACTCTTGCTTTGGAAGATGAAGAAGATGATGCACATGAAGAGATGGAGTTGCCAATGGTCCTATCAGAAGAAATCAATTTCCATGCTGACTTACTTGAAAGGGAAGATTTCATTATTGATTCGTCATGTTTTAATTATATTCAAACTGAATTGTTTTCTAACTTCTCCTTTCCTGAAATTTCAGATATAGCACAAATGGATCGGGCCTTGTATGTTGATGATGAGACCACCCAAGTGGTGGTAATCAAGGAAGAAGATCCGGAGAAGGTGGCGGTGGTGCGACTACCTCCTCAACAAAAATTTTCATACCATATGGAGAAGGAGACCACCGAAGTTAACCGGGAGCACCCTTATCTTTTATTCCCTCCCACTTCGAACCTCAAATTTCTTATTTATTCTTTCACGGGGGTTGGGAACATTCTAATATTATTTGGGGTTATCTACTTTCAGGTTTTACTCATGGATATCATGAAAACTCACATGTGGTGGTTCATCTCAAAGAAACCACACCCACCTTCTGATTGGGGATAATCCACTGAAACTGCCTGACTAGGGGCAGTAAAAACCTAGCACCCGCTTGGGGGTCTAAACCAAGCATTATCTCTTTTATTTTACTTTTCTCATTCATTTTATTTATTTTTCTTATTTATTTTTATTACATTCTTGTAGTCTAAAAGTGGCTGCTTCTAGGATCTTAACTCAAGGCAACCACTTCTAAAATAATATCAGGTTGTATCTTTCCTTCCCTTTGATTTTCTACCATTATATTTATATTTGTTTGAGTTGAAATAAGGGGTAGTTAAATTTAAGTGTGGGGGAGTGTAAACCAGCTTAGTTCTTCTTGTGTTCTTTTCATTTATTTATTATATTTTTAGGATTTTTGAGCTTTAATTAATATTCTTATCACTTTTCACACATCAATTGATTTCGAAAGAGTTGAAATGATTTTTGAAATAATGGATTTTAAATGATTGTTTATGTGAAAACATTTTTTCTTGAATTGGATTATCAATCATTTTTATGAGATTGACTGATTTTTGAAATCCATGTCCATGAAACACTAACTAAAAATATTTTTTCAATCCTGTGAGGTATTCTAAACCACTTTTACATATTCTTCCTAATACCCACACTTTCTTTAGGGAAACTTGAATATTTTGTGAGAACTAGAATTTGTGAATAATCTCTTTTGAAGCTTTGGATATCATGGAATGTATTTGAAATGATTGAAGCATCTCTTTGGGTAGCCACATTTTATCCTAAGACCCACCTTTACATTTATCATTCGTAAGCCAATAGATACCATGAATTGCCTTATAGGTTTAAGCCACATTAAAAGCCTATTTTTCCTTACCTACCCGCACTTTAAGTATTTTTTCATGGTTATTTCAAGTTTGAGTGTGGGGGAAGGGCCTTTCGTGTGTGTTAATTTGGATGTGTATCATTTATGGGTATTTTGAAGTGTGTTTCAATGTTTTGGGCTATGGATAATAATAGAATTGGGCATGTGTCATCATTTCATTGTGCTCCATTTGTTTCATCCATTTCTCATTCAAAAAAAAGAAAAAAATGGATATGAGTTTGGATTCATCATTGTACATTCTTTTATGACTCATGTCCCTCTCAAAAATCATGGGAATGAATTATCATTCATTCATTGTATTCAATTTTCAGCTCATCCTCCATGAAAAAAAGAAAACAAGAAAACAAAGCTGTGCCTTTCTAAAGCTTTAAAAAAAAGGGGAGAACTGAGATGATATCATTCATTATAATCACTTCATGGATCATGTACCATTTCATAAAATGGGGTGGTGTTGTTTTTCATATTTTCAAGCTGGATTGAGTGAGAAATTTCCTGTGTTTTCACTTGATTTAATCATGCATTTTACTTAAAAGTCCAACCTCCTCTTTCTAGCCTAGAACATTTTTCAATAATTTTCCCACCAACCCTAAACCACAAAATCATTTGAACCATTAATTAAATACCTATTTATTAAATTCATTTTCATGTTTCACTCTTTGGATAAATGAGATTTTTCACAAACCTATGGTGATACATGCGATTTTCAAGTATGAGTATAACTGTAGACTCAATTTCTCTTGAGTGAAGAGTGATATAAAATTAAATGTGAGGTAGGTTGTGATTGGACCATGGATTTATTTATGAGGTTGAATAAATTTTAATGATTGAAATGAAGATTATAGGGTCTTGTTTTTCATGTATGAGACATGATGGAATTCTATTTTGGATAAAATCATTGATATTTTCTCATTTTTGATTGTTGTGTGGAAATTGATTTGGATGTATGATAATTGCCCAGGAGTGCAATGATTATGTGTGGGGGAGTGATGAAGCTTACATTTTCCTTTATTTTATACTGTAAATCATTGTTTATAATCCCACCATAGTGTTATTGAATGAGTAATTGTCACATTTTTAGGTTTTAGTGTCATTTTGAGCATAAATGTGAAAAATGACAAATTCTGGATTTTTGACAGATTTTTACATCAAGGGTATATTGGTCATTTACTGAAAAATATAATTCCAAATTTACTGATTAAATTTTTTTTAGAATCCATATTTTATTTCCTTCATTTTTGTCTTCTGGACCAGGAGCTGATTCGATCCCCAAGTAGCTGTAAAAATTCAATGAATTTGAAGAGTTTTCCGGGTGGACAGAACAGACCCCACTTCCATAACGGAAACCCAATTCGTTCTACACAACTCCAAATTATATTATTCTACTTGTATATGTACTAGGACTCATGGTATCGTTTATAGAATAAATTTCAAGTCGTTTGGAATCCATTATGAGGGACATTGAAGGACATACATTTGAAGGAAGCTGCCTGGAAGCTGCCTCCCAAAAAGAAAACCTCCAATATTAAATTCATAACACCTTCTAGGTGTGTCCACTGAAGCTAAAATTTGGAGATGCAACGGAGGCGACATTAGGGAACAACATTTATGAAGACACCTATTACATATTCGGTCATTTAAGGGCTTCTATACGTGGATTCTTTTGGATTAATTGTTTTGTGTGTGAATTTGTCACCCCTTCTCCCTATAAATATGTGTCCCTTCTCCCAGTTTATGATATATCCATTCCAAGGAGGATAGGGTGGAGCATATTTCTGTAATTTTTATTCATATTTTTCATATACATTACTTTATTCTTCTTATTCATACCTCATTCTTCCATTTTTACTTTTATGTGTTTCTCCCACCGTATTCTCTTCTAACTCCATGAAAATGGAGAACTAACATCGATGTTTGTTTGAGGAGGAGAATGATGGTTGTTTGAGTTTTATTGTGCTTCAATTTAAATATAATTATTTAATTCTGAGAATTTTGGTGGTGGTTAAATTGATTATGATGTGTGATTGCCCCATTTTCTCTATCACCATGTTCTTCTTCTCATTCATCATCTATCCTTCCCTTAACTATATAAGTCATGCATACGATGGAGTCTAGCTTGTATAGCAATGGTCAGCAAAGAGATCTCCTAGACAAATTTAGGAAGATTATTTCCCCACATGCAGAGATCTCGGTGTTGTGGAAATAACATTTCAAATAAGAGGGTGTAGTGTGATAGATTTTGATCACTACATTGAATTGATATTGAGAATATTTTAATAAACAATGATATCAACCATTATGATCCTCCAAGAACAAATGTCTTCTTTATTCTTTTTATCATCATATTGTTTGCATTACATATATATATATATATATTCATATTTTATGAATATTTAAAACTCATCTTTATATTATATATTAATTAGAAAATAAATAGTGACAATAGAATTTTGGTGTTGTGTAAGTTGCCTCCTTGAGACCGACCCTGGGAGTGCACTATATTGCATTCTTAGGTAAATAATATTTTGATCAGGGATCTGCGACAAATCTCCACTTCATCACTTATCCATGTGATACCCATAGTTTGCTGGAACATTATAAGAACATATAGATTTGATGCTACAAAGGTGATGCTGATTTGAGACATAAATTAAGGCACTCTGATGTTTATCGTCAACCAGGGGGGGATGGAAGGTCACTTGATGTTGGGATCAAACCCATAATATGGGTTTCATACATATCCTAAAAATACGAATCAGAACAAATGTAGTTTGTATTGGCTGGGGCATACACATGGACGATGCCCATTTGGGGGGAAATTTTAGGTGAACCCTTTTGGAAGGGAACCCTTTTGAGAACTGGAAATAAATTAGGCATCCTATGTATCCTAGTTTGATCAGGAATCAGAGTTCTTGTAGTTCAAAATTTTGTGGATGTTGTAATTACCACAATCCTCTAAGGCCATGTGAGTCATGCTCGGTGTGACAAATAAGAGGATGTGAGAGATCCAAAAAAACCTCATGATTCCTCTCCTGCTAGCGGGAAAGGCTAAGCCAATGAAGGAAGAGGTCAGGTAAATGGTGGGAGAGGGTATGAAGTGATAAAAAAATTTATATGAAATGACATTAAAGGTCATACAACTCGGCCTCAAAATTTTGGGGACTTACCTCAATGGGATCACCTCATAACATGTTCTAGAAAGGGGAGGAGTTTTGTCGTCGTCAAAAGGGGAATTGATCATAACAGATTTAACAGATCACCATTCCTCATTGAAAAGAAATGTAGGTGAACACCCTTAATTCCTTGAACAGGGAGCTTCACATTGGCATCCCATGGTTGGTCCCTAGGTTACCATGGGAATGGATACCCACAGAAATCCATGGAGCCCAAACCATTATGGGGAGAGACTTCATAATTCCTCTTACCATGAGTATATAGACTCAAAGAGGCGTGCTGATGCACCCAATGATCTGATTATATAGGTTCGATGGATTTGGGGGAGGATTTGCCCTGATTCCATTAGACTAGTTTGGAGAGCTATTATGGAGGGTTGGATGATAATGGCTGGGATAGAATGGAACTGGAGGAATAAATAACTGAAAATAGCCCATTACGCATACTGTTTTCTTATACAGGATGGGGGAAGATCTGCATACCGTAGTGGTATGCATGCAGAGGGGTTGTCCACGTACTTAAGTAGTACGTGGGCATGGGTATGGACCATCATGCACTATAGTGGAACACATTTCGGCACTCCGCTTTGGGTTCTATCTGTTTATTGATGTAGTACGCGGAGCTGAGTTAAATCCTCACCGTGATACACTAAATGGAACACCATATTGATGGAGGGTCTGGGGGACTCTCGTTCGCGGGGAGTTCAACCTTGAGAAATATGTGGTTCGTGGTTTCACCATTTAGGTTCACAGATCTCTTCATGTTACTATGTTCCATTGTTTTATGTTTCATGGCAGGTTATACCTATGGAGAGTATGATTCACAATTCGGGCTCCACTACAGGTTCAAGACAAAAGCAAGAATCTACTCTGAGTTCTTTTTCCAACCTCTCCATTCATACATTTATTTTCCATCCATTCTAAATTCGTTATATGAGAATTTTATAAAGAATTGGGGAAATCATATCTATTGGCATGTAGCACCATTTGTGGAGTCCCATGAAGAGATATCCCAACCCATGGAAGAGTCGGTCAACTGGGGTTTGCCGAGGCTACGGGTCACGATCATGGTTTATGGAACGCTGCAAGTTTGCTTCACCCAAAAACCATTGAGTTCATGATAGTGTATGAAGATGTCATTCAAACACATGAGTACTTCGGCAACACAGTTCATGGTCCACCGTGTTCGCTATCCATCGATGTATGGGCCAACACCTTCTAAATCATTTTGCGTATTGGTGCTTCACGATCTAGGAAGTTTGTGAACCCTTCATGGTGATGGTATGTAGGACACAATTAATTCTTTGAAAAAATTTGTTTCATCTAGTTTCTTGTAAAATTTGTAACTCAATTTGAGTTCATTCACTATGTTAGACTTGTAGAATTACATTCTTCCTTATACATATTGATTGTGGGAGTATTTTTATCCCATGGCAGAATTTTTTGGAACCTACAATTGTTTTATTATTTTATTATAAATCATTAAACATATATTATTATTTTTTATTTTTTATTTTTTATTTTTTATTTTTTATATTTCAATTATATATATATAATCATATTAATTTCTATTTAGTCAACATATGAAGGGATTCCAAAATTGGTTTTGTCTTAGCAAAATAACCATGCACTAAAAGTTTCAAATACAAGCCATCACATATATGATACATTTGTAAAGATCATAAGTAGAAAAATATTAAATATTTTTTTAAAAAAAATAAAATAAAAAAACCAGTATGGAATGGATTATCTATAATTTTGAGAACCATAAATTGATAAAAAAATTAGCTCCAAATTTTTTTATAATACGGTGAATTAAAAATAAATCCTATGATTACTGTAAGAAGAAATGGAATATTATATCTAAATACATCCAGATAAAAAGTAAAAATAAGAATAAGATACATGAGAATTATAAAGGAAGGTAAGAAAAAAATTCATATAATGGATGTATAAAAAAGGATAATAATAGTGATGAGGGGAGTCCTAGTTGTTTCTAAAAGTGAATAAATATTGGATAATGATAGATTTATTGATTTATCAGTTAATTTTCATATGTATAATAATCTAGAATAGATCTCAACATATGAATATAA
This sequence comes from Viscum album, assembly GCA_963277665.1. NCBI lineage: Eukaryota > Viridiplantae > Streptophyta > Magnoliopsida > Santalales > Viscaceae > Viscum > Viscum album. The sequence goes on along the minus strand of OY728142.1, from coordinate 833,256,257 downwards.
GACAAAATGTGATGTGATGATGGGAAATAATATTTCCTAAAATATCGCTAGAATTAGAACCATCATAATTAAAATGTTTTGATTGAATTGCAAGAACTCTTATTGATTTAGCCATGTCCAAGATTGGAAAAAAGTTACATATTAGAGTGATATTGAATCAAATGGTTATAATACATTTTTCATGTTTTAATTTTAATGTTAGTAAAGTATCACTTATAATGACGAAAGTGATGAAAAATTTTGGAAGGTTGTAGGTTAATTCATGGTTTTACTATCATTAGTGGTGAAACAATTTCTACTCCTTTATCTTATTATGATATTTATAAATAATATCATGTGAAACATAAGAATATGAGTACAAATGAATGATTTAATTGATCTAGAGATGACTTTTTTTTGAAGAGGGTATAAATAAATTGAAACCTTGTGACAACTCTATATGTGGGATTTCGAAAATGTTATCTTCAGAAGGGGTACTCCCAATTCAAAGGGTGAAACTCAAATATATTAATTATATTATTTTGGTTCAAAATATAGGTCATTATGAAGGATATGAAAGCAACACATTATACATTATAAATTATTTATCTATGTTGTTGGTTTTCTTCTCAAAGTAGAAATATGTTATCTTTGAATCATTTAAGCTGTGGAAGATTTATTTTGAAAATAAAATTGATATAAAATTGAAGTATTCTCATAGAGATAATGGTCATGAATTATTTTTTATTTAATTTAAATCACTTTGAAAATAAAAATGAATTTAGATGAAATTTATAGTACACTGTACTCTATAGTAAAATAAAGCAACATAATGCATGAACCTAACATTGTAGGACAAGGTATAATATATGCTCTCCAACTCTCATTAACCAATATAATTCTACACTAAATCCATTATAACCCCATGTCTTCTAATTAATCAGAATCCCTAAAATTATACTTGAAATATGAATCTTGAATTGGGACTTATTTGATATCCTAAGTCATACTATCATTACTAAATATTGGGATGTTCTATTAATACTCATGAAGATAACATAAAATTAGAACCCAACTGTAGATAGTTTATCTTTATTGATTATAAATGAAGGGTTAAAGGATAAAAGTTGTGTTAATTTGACATCAAAAAAATAATTTTCATTAGAAGTATAATATGTGATGTGAATTCCATGCTAGTCCCCTCACCTTCAAATGATTTGAGACAATGTAAATCTAACACTCATGTTAATGTTGATATTTAGTTAGATTATACACTGAATTATTCATCATGTGATGATTCTAAGATTTCATGTTATAATTCTATTTCTCTAGCAACATCATTATATTTTATTGGTAAATTTATAACTAGGAGAAATTTTATACCCCTAACAGAGTTTTTATGAGGCTGAATGAGTATCTTTTTCAATAAATGTGACCGAAAGTATTGATTGGAATTAAGAACTTATGATTTATTCAAATATAGTTACTTATAATGATTTTGGTAGATGAGTTCATACTATTTAGTAATAGATGTATTATCTTCATAAAAATAAACATTTAAATGGGTGAAATTACCTAATGGTAATAAATTTATTCTCTACAAATGGGTGTTCGATAAGCAAGAAGGCACTCTAGGAGTTAAATGAGTGAGATATAAACAAAAGTCAGTCTCTAAAGGATTCAATCATATTCCATGAGTTTAATTCATATACTTATTCTACGTAGTTGAAAATTATAACTCCATTAATGGTATATTTGTTATTGTGGATTTGAATAATATTGAGCTGGAGGAGTTGGACGTGAAGGAAATAAATTCATGGAGAGATTTTAGAGGATATATATATGTAAAAGAATAAGGGGTTTATAGTTTCAGGTAAGGAAGACTATGTTCTTTTACTGAAGAAATCTCTTTATGGCCTACTACAATCACATAGATAGTGTTATATGAGGTTTGAATCTTTTAAAACCTCTCAATGTTTTAGAAGGTGAAATTATGATAGTTTCATTTATGTCAATAAATTTTTTGATGAATATTTTATTTATCAATTTATAAATATTTATGACATGTTGATTATTGATAAAGACAAAGGAGTGATTAGATAGGTCAAATATATGTTGAATTCAAAATTGTAAATGAATGATTTCAGATCTGAAATGAAAATTATTAGAAAATAGATATATAGGGACAAAAATTTGTGCATATTTTATTTGATTTAGAAACAATACATTGATAAATCAACTTATAAGATTAATGTAAATAATATTATTCTTGTATGTAATCCATTAGTTTTCGATTTTATAATATCATTTGACTTTTGTACCCAATCTAATGATGAGGATTAATATATGAGTCAAGTTATATATTCTAGTGTAGTTGGTTCCATGATGTATTTTATAGTGTACAACCATACTGATATAGCTCATAAATTTTATATAGTTCTCATATATATGTGTAATCTCAGAAAATTACATTGGAATGCATTCTGGTGGATCTAATAATATCTATATAAGTCTATTGAAGTTTTCTTGGATTTTGAGAGATCATAAGATTGTGTGATTAGCTTCTAGACATTGATTTTTTAGAAAACATGACAGGAGAATATCTTTGACGTGTTTTTTCATTACCATATGATGGTATACTATTAATTGGAAAAAATATGATAGTATATTGTGGAATTATCTATCACAAAGGATAGGTATGTGGATACTATATATTTTATTAAAGAATATATTTGGTTAAGGGGGATAATTGGTGATCGCAATACATGTATACAAATTTATTATATTTTGTATGATATTCAATGGGAAATATATCACACAATGGATCCAATGTTTCAGGGGTGGACAAACCAAAATGATGTGTGATATTGTTTGTGAGAGATTTTATTTCTCGTTGATATATTTTTATGGGAATGGTTATTACTCATGATAATCCAATAGATATTATTAAAAATTAACAAATAATTTTTATGTTGAAGTGTTTATTGGACATGGTTGGTCTATCATATTGATTTTTTATTAAATAGGATTCAGTGGAAGATGTGGAGTTTGATTTATTCATGATATTACAGGTATATTTCTTCATGTAGAGGAATTTGATGAAGGTGGAAATTATTAGTTTCATGACCCAAATCTATCAATAAATAGTTCACCCATGAGAAAAATGAGTCCAATTTTCATTTATTAAATCCATTAATGTCATTAATAAACCCTCCATCACTATTGGTATAATACCTCCTTGAGTATTTAAAAATACTAATTTTTATATATTTTATTTTTTATAATTGTGAGGAATTATGTAAAAACTACATCTTATCCTGAAACATTACCCCACGTATACTAGTAGGTTTTACCGATTTGGGTTTTCCATATAAAATAATATTTATACATTTTAATTTCATTGTTTTCCATTGATTTTTATATGATTTTTTTGTAACAATTAATGATATTAAAATTAAAATGAATCTAATTTCTACTTTTCTTAAAAAAATTATATCTTCATGTGTTATTATATAAAATGGGGCTGATTTTGTTACAGGTAATTAAGAAAAAAATATGTCACAAAAAACATAATGACCTCACACCATTAAAATTAAAACTTAGCTCGTTTGGAAAAAGGCTAATTTTATTTTCCAAGACATATAGACTGATAAAAACTAGACTTTAAATGTGCTTGTAATTTGTTGAAAAATCAAAAGGCATTTTTTATGTTTGTATTTTCATCCAAATGATTAATAACTCATTTGGAAAATAAAGTTTATTTTTATAATTCAAATGAGATTGTATCTAGTATGGACTGAAATCTATAGATACACTTAATATTTTATGATTTATTTTGGGTAAAATTTTCTAATATTATACTCATTTAATTTTAATATTATTTTTTAAAATTAATTTATAAATAAATATTATTGTTTAATATTTATATAAAAATATTTATTTAAATTTAAATATAAATTACTATATATATTTAAAGTAATTTAGAAATGAATAAATTTTATTAAACAATAAATTCTAATAGTATCATTACAAATAAAGTATTATTTTGATGGAAAAATATTTTATATAACATCAAGGTATGGAAAAAATGTTATAAGTTAATGAACACTATATAATATTTTGGTGGAATTATGATAACAACATGGAGTACTTTAATTATAAATTCCAATATATATTAATTTTATATAATTAGATACATATTTAAAAGTAATTATATAAAAAACTTATAGAGATATTTCTTAAAGAATATCAATATTTAGGATTAAGAAAACAAATATATTAGTTATTATTTATCATATATTTCATTCAATTTCAGATTATCTTTAAATAAATAATGATATAGGTTCACATCTTATAAATCGATATATTTATTGCAAAAGTTTTTCACATTTACTCTTAGATTTAAGAATATATTAATTTAAAATTTCAATTACAAAAATCATACCACTCAAAAAAGAAAATGTTTTTTGAGTGAGTGAGTTCAATTCATAAAATATGAGACTGTTATGGAAGGAATTAAAAAACACGGACCTAGATATACATATTTAGTTCTTTATTATTTTATAGATATATGTCTGGTCTCAATTTGTTTTTCAATTTTTAGAATCTATCCTTTTATTATTGTTTTTAATACATATCATAAAATATTTTGTATTTTTATCATGTATTGTAAAATATATCACTTCACTATCATTATAAGATCACAATAAAAAACAACTACAGTACAAAAACATGTAATGAAGTTGTGGGTTTTCTAGATATTGATTCTCACTACCTAAATAAAATTCTATTTTATACAGAAATTCATGGGTTATAAAAGAAAATTTTCATATAATAAACGGACGTATGGACTATCCATGACCATGTTGATGTTATATGGTTTCATCATGAAGACTAAAAGGTCCCACAAGAAAATCTCCCCCTCAAGCGCCAGCTCATACTATTGGTAAATAAGAAATATCAATGAATCACTCTTGGAAGAAACCTATAATAGTAGTTGATATGCTAATTCCCCAATGGGGATCTCTAGCTCTCACATGATGAATATAGAGATAACGGAATGAATTTTACCCACATCTATATGAACTATATCCATAATAGAAAACACATTGGTCATACCTTGGATCATATCGTGGTCTTCCTGTTCACATCTCTCTATATTCTGATGCTTCCTATAGCCTTGAAAACAAGATATTTGAGCACTGTGTGGGAAATCTAGGGATTTTGGTGGACGTATCGTGTATTTTCACCCTTCACTGGCATATCCTTCATTAGGAGCTCCATCAAATCCTCTATTATCACTGTCTCCTAGTGGGCCTCCCTCTCCACACCTAGGAAATATGTGGTCATAGTACTTTCTCTATAATGGTTGTGAATCTAATTACTGCATGGCCACCTCACCACATCAGGTGGGGTAATCACATTCCATGTGACCTCACATGTTTCGGTCATCGCATAAAACCACTCCTAGATGGCTGGATACATTATGCACGTCGTGTGCATAAGTCCTACCATATGAAGGTCTCTAATACAAAGACCCTAATGAACTTTTTCGTCTAGTTATTATAGAAATCTCATCCCCATGATCACCAATGCTAGTATAAGCCAATCAGCATCCCACTACCAAGAATCTAAATTTCACTATATATCAGTTCTATACGACTAAATGTATGTGAATGCATAGGGAGACTGTGCTTGCCTAGATGTCTCTAAGGAGGCCATTCTCAAAAAACCACACTCAAAATAAACCATATAACACTATTTCGAGTGTTTCACACATGAGTCCAGTGTACGTCCTGACATAATACACAACTATCATATCACCCTTATGTAACTTAATAATATTCTGAATCTATACAGAGAACAACTATGAAGGGTCATAATCATCAAGAAACAACTATTGGAAAATATTACCATGAGGTAATAATTTCATCATGGTTCTACATAATCAAAATCCATTAGGGCCCTCTCGGTCCTCGAATAATATGGCTTCTAGTGCAACGATATGATCTGTTGGGGTCTGAAAAAGTATAAGGAATCATATCACTGAATTAAGACATTCTTCTACTACCTAAGGATCTAGATTGATCGGGAACCACAGTGGTCTCTTACCCTAGATATTTTGTAGAATTATAAGACTATGTACATTCTTATCCTAGCCATATAGTACTATATAATTCATGAATGGTGGGGGAACTTCTACCTATCCTCTGGGAGGATGTACCTCAATGATTACCTAGAAACTAAGGTTTCATCGCTCAATGAATCGTCATTCCGATTCTATATCACTAACCTGGTGATTTTCCTTCAAGGATGCATCTATAAGGTGATCAAAAAATACAATTATTATCTATTTATATATATGTGCAGCTGAATCAGGAATCATAGTTGATAACTCGATCCTATATGATGCATGTACCAATGTTTTCTAAAACTAATTCCTTGGGATGCTGAGATAACAAATTGGTAGTCAAAGTAGTGATGTATGTATACATCCACTACTGCACAGATACTAGGTTCCCAGACCTGAATTTCTCACTAAAAAACCCTGCCATTCTTTCCCAATTTTCCCAACCATTCCCCACCATAGGTCCCCATGTACATTAACCTATGTACAAATCACCTCTTATTCCAATCTATCATGACCCTACCCACTGGGGATAACATAGCTGAATGCAATCCTTGTGTGACCACCCTAATTCTGACACAAATAAGCTAGGGGATGTTGATAATCATTGAGAAGGAATAAATGAAATGGATATTTTTATCCTATGTACATATATGAATGCACACAACCATCTCCATGAGAAATTGAGATGGAATATAATAAATACTATAACACCTAGAGTAAATAGATGCATGCAATAAAATCCTGGGAATACACCAGAGTAAATAAATTCGAGTCAAAATATGATGGAAAAAAATAAAATTCTAATAATAAATGTAGTAACAACATGACAATAAGAGGAATAATGAAAACTGAAGAGATCCTGACTCTTGATCTCAATGTTGAACCACCAAACATTGTAAATGTGCCCAAGTATCACTATGCTACACTAATGTCCCCATTGATCTGCCTATCATGTGATTAATACAAGAAACATATTGTAAAATTCCATGCATGCGTGAGTTTATACATACCTATTCGGATGCCCTAAAAACCAAAAAAATGGATAAATAATAAAATAAAACATTAATTAGTTCATCCTAATGAAAGTGGAAAAACCCAAAAATACATACTCATAAAGAAACCTAGATGAGAGGGAAATGGGATCCCTATTTCAATAGACCAAACACATATTTTGATTCTTCCAACCTCTCCAATGGTCTATAATAGATGCCTGGCATCTCACATGACCATATAAGAAAACTGGTTAGAGGACCTGCACCTCGCCACTACACTCTATAGTTGATGGGCCATAATCAATAGTATATGACCCATTCCCTAGTATAATAGGGGGTTAAAATTAGTATTTAGTGGACAAAAGACCAGGTATCATAGGGGTGAAACATAAAATATGGAGGACTTATTCTATGGTATGGTAGATTGTTACACATAGTAGATATAGGACCCACACCCTAGTGCGATAGGGGGTTCCACTGTGTATGTAGAGGCCTCGTTCCCTAGTGTGTTATGGAGGTTATAATTAGTAGAAAGGGGAACAACACTCTATTGTAAAAGGGGGATCCACTTAGTAGATATGGGATCCATTCATTAGTGTGATGGGGTGGTACCACTTTGTTGATAAAATACCCACACCCGACGATGAAAAGGGGGTAAAACTTTATATACATAAAATCTAGACCATGGTGCGATAGGGATGTTTAACTCAGTAGATAGTGAGTATGGGGGACCCACACCTCTGTATGACATGGGTTTCTACAAACCAAAAATATATATGATGGTCTTTCCATATCATTACTATTGTTCAAGTGTCACCTGAAGAAGATTAACGCTCACAACCCCTCATATTGAATCTCAAAAACAAGAAAAAAAATTCCATAAATTTTTAAACAAAGAAATAAAAAAAGTATACTTGTGGGCCAACATATGAGTCTAAATATAGGTGATATAGAAGTTATAAATGTATGGAGGAGTTACATGAATTGTACTTACAGTTAAATGATGTGGGACCTCTCCCCATCGCCTGGTCGTCTTCTCCCTAGAAAATTTCTAATGGGGTCATGTCATTAGAGATGATCTATATAAGTGGTACATGGAATTTCATGGCCACCCAAGAATTTCCAATGCCATTATAGCCTACTCCCACGTACATTGGCCAATGAAAATGTACCTGGAAATGTTATAGAATCCGAGATGAGTCTGATTACACACCCTTGCTTATATAATATTGTAATTACTATGTGTCTGGTTGTGTTCATTCCCATTTAATCCAAGTGTACAATCTAAGCCACTATAACATTTTTAAATAGAATATAGATTACACAATTGGAATATTATTTTTTTATCATTTCAAAACCCTAGATACTATAGCCTAGGGACTACATGACACGTGTTCTTCCAGACCTCACATGTTTTTGTAGGGTTAATCATAGGCACTAAATCATTATTATTATACAATGTTAGGATCTTATACATCCACTACGAATAACATCGTTTGAGCACCCAAAAACATCACAATCCATATACACTTTTCCTTTGGTGGACATAAATCAGAATCTAATCACCCATAGAGGAGTCCGCCATGTGTTTAATGCTGCTTGAGGTTTTGAATCTGGAATCCATCACCGAAAAATCAGAGTACCTACACAATAAATCCACATTTCACCAATCATTCCATTTTTTTAATAAATAAATAATCCAAGGGTTTGATCATGCCATAACCCACCCTGATAATGTCCAAATATGACATTATGGGTCAACGACGAAGAATGTGACGAACAATGAAGAAAAGTACATGGAAAATTTAGATGAAAGCTGTTGGACTATGTGACTTTGGAAATGATCCTATCGGGATGGATGAAGGTTGATATCATGGAATTAAAAATAAAAATTGATCTAAAAAATAAAATTTATCACAATGAGTTATTGAAAATGGGGTCTAATCATAGATCAAAATATGAAAATAATAAAATTCATGCTCATCAATCAAATATGATAGAAATAGAAAATAACGAGCCCTACCTTGATTATGGATTGATCATTGGTGAAGATATCATCTTCTAGTGATCATGGAGACCCACTTTTTTTTAACCAACCTATCAATCCACCTTGATCTAATCATTAAAATTCTATTATCTCAATATACCATTAGATAATAAGCGCATGTCCACTAAAATAATCCTTGAAATATGTGGATAATCCTATAGAAAAATCATAAGGATATAATTATAGAGGAAGGGTAGTTTGGTTCATGTAACTCAAATAAAAAAAATTAAATTGTTTATTTTATTAAACACACCTCCCAATGATCCCCTCACATAGAACATCTAGTACAAGACAACCTTATATAGGGTCCAAGGTAAACCTCACATTCTAAATTCAACAGTGGTCTCATATTTCTCATCTAAGGTCCCTATCATTGGGAAAACATTATCTGTAAAATGATTTGTGTTTGTGTATTAAAATAAATTAATAAAATTTAATATATTAATTTCAGGGTCCCAACACACCCAAACACCATTCAATGTCTGAGGATAAATAAAAATATATAAATTGAAATATTAAATGGAATAATCCATTCAAAAAATAACAATGACACATAATATGTCTGAAAAAAATTATTAAATTTTTATTTTGATCAATCCAATTCAACATTTCAATGCTAAGAATATTGAAGAGAATTATCATTTTATTGATGTCTTTTTCAGAAATCAGATATCATATTATTGTTTTTTTTCAATAGATGAACAAATTTTTGTTTTTTTACAAAATAATTGGATATAAAAAATTTAATATGAATAAATCTGTATTTATCATGATATATTCCTTATTTTTAAACTATATAGAATAACATATGTCAGATATTACTATTTGAGGCTGTTGTATACAAACTGAAATATTTTCTTGTAAATTTCATTATATTTCTTTGTTGAATTGATATTAATAATTATTATAACAGATCCTTGTTATTATAATAATTATTATCTATGTGTAGGTTCAATCCATGTTCACTATATTAATTTAGAAAGAAAAAACCTTGTTAAGAATGAATGTTATTACCAATTTCCTTATTTATTATTATTATTGTGATACCAATACATTAGTTTAGCGGGAGATATAATCTTAAATTGGTTGGATTATTTTTCTTTTGAGCATATTGTAATCTATATGTCTAAATTATTAAATCTTATTCATTCAATTCTATTATTATATCAATTAATTTATATATTTCTATCATCACTATGATTGCTACATAAAGGGGGAGTAATTTTTTTAAGGGGAGTTAGGGTGAGTTAGAATGATTTATAATTTATGTTTTTTTAACATTTTATAATTATGAAAAAGGGGAGGTTGGCTATGAAAATCATTTGAAGATTTATTCAGTGTTCCATTTACCATTTTTTGATTTAATAGTTTTATAACAAAAAATCCACCTTTTTACTTGTTTCTTATTATTTATTATGATATTGATGTTTTTTTCAGAGTATGGATTCTTACTTTAGTTATTGAGTTACATTATATCCAAATATTTGGTAAAGTATTGACCCTTATATATTTAACTACCTATCGGGATTTACCATCACATATTAAATATTTTACACTTACTTTTTCTATTTCCAAAATTATTGGGACATTTGTAATCTTACAAAAAATGATGATTAAATTTTACATTATATTGTCTAAGTAAATCCATGAATTTTATTAATTTAAAATTTACCCAAATGTTTTCATCATTATCTCTTAGAAATTATGTATTTACTCAAATGGTTTATGGAAAGACATTTATAAATTTTTAAAATATTTTTACATTTCATTTATTTCACACATAATTATTATGTATGATATATTGATTTTGATTAATTCATTAAGTCTACTACACTATTGAATATCTCTTTATATTATATTTCCCGGTGGAAATTTCCCTAAGTGTGTTAATCTTATGGTTTTATAGAATTACCTTATTGAATTCACTGTGATGTCATATTTTTTTTACTATGTCATTATTTAAAATGTTTATATTAATTATCTTTCATATTTATATTATTTTATTTATAATGAATCATGAAATATTTCCATGATGATTATATATGGATTTGATGTGTCTAAATATATAATGTTTATTAGAATATTACTTTATTAAAAATATATGTTCTAATGAAATTTAATATTTGAATAATTAATTTCTACTAATGGAAGTAGTTTTTTTATATTAGAGGGATTGTATTTTCCAATAGTTACTATCAGTGAAGAAGAAGAAGGTTCATCATTAAATATTGTTTTGGATGAAACTTGTTCAATGATATTTTAAGATAAAAAAATAGAAGGATAAAAAGTCCAATGCTAATATAAACTCATGCGAGATACTAAGATAAAGAAATAGACTATATAAACATGTCTAATCACTATAACTGAAATTGTTTGAGAATATCTTCAACATACAGAACTACAATAATAATTTGTTCCAATATACTAAAAATATAACCAAATATTTTTTATATAATTGTATTCATATATAATTTATTTTTTTCTATATGTGTATTTGGTTTTTTCACTACTATAAAATGAATGTCCTGTTAGTTTGGTCTCCTTAAAAGGTACACATTGTGTTGGTTGTGACTCCACTAGAAAAGAATGTTTATAATGTCTTTTGAATTCCATTTAAATGTCATGATTATTTTTTGTTATGACTACACCATGAAGAAAACGTTGTTTTGGGTTGTTACACACCTTGAGAAGTTAGGGATTTATTTTTTCCCTCTAAAATAAAAAAAATGGTGTAATTGGGTAATGACTCCCCAAAAAAGTCATATTTTAATGGTTTCCATATCAATTTCTTACTAGAGAGGTTTCAAGAGTACAAACATGATATTATGGGTCTAAAATACAGTAAAATTATCAAATGAACAATTTTAATCCCTTATATTTTTTAATATGATTATGTAAAATTCTTCTATATTCCAATTCACCCCATCAAGGCCTTTCAACAATTAAAGTTTGGGACTAAAAATTATCATCAGATCTATACCACTTTTAATCACTTGGAGATGCTACTGGAAATGTTTTATGTACCAATATACCTATACCAATGGTATGGAAAACATTTTTATAGTGTGGTTAGACTAATTGTTTTATCAATCAATGTGTATAATTGATACCTATAACAATATTTTTGGGAACCATTTGTATATGTATTCAATAGGGACCTATACCAATGGTTTTAAAAAATTATTGGTATTTGTTACACTTATTTTTGGAAACTATTCAAATGGTTTTGTAGAACTATTGGTATTGGTGTCACTTGGGTACCTATACCAATGATTTTTCCAAACGTTTAGTACAAGCCCATAAAATTACTTGAACCCATACCAAAAGTTTTCAAAAAGGTTTTGTAAAGACTTGATAAAATGTTTTATAAAACATTTAGTATAATAAAAAAATAATACGTTTTTTATATAATAAAATTAAATTACTAAAAATCTATATTTATTTTTATACATATATATATATATATCTAGTTATATACACAAAATGGGTCATAGGTTAGTGGTTATGTCGTTTAGTTGTAAGAGAGAGGTCTCGGGTTCAATAACCACCAACATTTATTTTTTCATAGAAGCTATAAAAATAGTTTTCCTATACCATTTTAATTGGTATTTCTTATAAAATTACTTATAACAATGTTTCATGAACCATTGGTATAGACCACATACACAAGTGGATCAAAACCATTAGTTTTGGTCAATATCAAAAAAAATCACAAAAATTTCAATCAATGAATTAGTATAGGCTACAAAAATTATTCCATGGGGGTGTTAATTGTTCTAAACCACCGGTATATCCTTTTTTATAATAGTGTTATTATTTATATTTTATGCCAATTTTCTTTTTATCAGAGCTCAAACAACATAAGGGATTGAACAATTCTTGATAGTAGATATTATTTAGAATGATGGATGGGTTTCTAAAAGACCACATTAATTTGATATTGATTATTATGGATACTTGAAATATAGAATTTATTTATTCCTTAATAACCATTGAATTAAAAACTAGAAAATTATGGGAAACCATACATATTACCTGAGAATCACAAAAATTATTTAGTTGGTAATGAAGTTGCTATGTATTTGTTAATTTATAAGATTATGTATATTTTATATTTTTCTATTTGTATGAATATATATAGTTATATATTGGTTTTTAAAACATATCATGACATATGAGGTATTTTTCTTTCCTCTCAATATGGTTTAGAAAAAAACTAAAACCATGATCAGTTTGTTGTGAGATGAATACAGAAACATAAATATGGAGGAAGACTAAACTGTTAACCCAAAATTACACAAATTGAAAAGTATATTAAATGAAATATATTCACTCTATTGGATGATTTTTTCTATCTTTACCAAATAAGGGGAATGAATAATGGTTTATATATAAAAAAGTAAAAATTTCAAGGAATATAAACAGGAGGAAATCATCATATGACTTCTTAAATATGAAATGGTTTTGAAGAATGTTGTTGAAGACAATTATACCAAAGCTATTGTTTTATATTTTAAATATTTATAATCTATTTGTTATTCAATTTATTCTTAAATCCATGGATGTTTAATTGATGAACTTACTATGATAGTAAATAGACACTAGAAGGATTATAATTGAAAGGAATGAATTTATAGATGTTTTAGGAATTATTACTGAATGGATGATTAAAAAGTATGAAAAAAAGAAAATTATAATTCTTTTGATGGTAATTCTGATATAACATTATTTTAATGTAAAAAATAACTTCCATGTTAATTTTTTTTATAAATTTAAATATTTAATGAAAGGATAAATATTATCAAAAGGAATAGAAATGATATTTAGTGGAATGTTTATGTTATATTGAGGACTCAGATTCATGTGAGGAATCTGGTACAAAGAGGGAGTCATATAAATCTATATTTTATGGATACTATAAATAAATCTAATTAAGAATACAATTTTTATATTTTTTTTCATTATAACATTGATTATGAATTTTAAAATAATAGTACTAATTATATGAATTAAAATAATGAGAAATAATAAATGGGTATAATTAGAATATCTATTTTGTGTAAGGAAATAAATAAAGAAATAAAAATACATGGTCTAAAATAGTATTTATTCATAATATAGTTATAAAATCAAGAATAAAACTTTCAAAAAAATTAAATGGTTTGTTATTATTTTTTGATAAAAAAATTAGAAATCAAATTTCATAAATCTGATTGAATATTTGAGAGTAAATATATACACCTTTATTCAAGGTAAGGTAAATTATGAAAAAATGATATTGATGAAAATGTAAATAGAAATAAAATCGGAGATGGTGGGGATTTATAACTAACATAAATGTATAAAACTTTCTTTGTGAAAAGCACAACAAGTAGTTTTTATATTGTTATACGTTTTAGATGTAGAAAACTTGGTCATTATGGGAGTGAATTATCTCTTATATTTTAACCATCATTAGAAAAAATTAGAAAATTAATTTTAATGACATTCATAGCTATATTACTTGTTAATACCTATTTAAAATCTATTTTTGTTCCCAAATAATGATTGACTAATTCCATTAATCCCAAAGTTGAATGGATTCCAAAAGTATGTTATAATTTTTTTCAAAAAAAAAATTGTAATTCCTAATAATTATATTTTTACATGGGAAATTTATAATATATTAATAAATGGGATATGATCCTAATTTTTCCTCATATAATAGACTTGATGGAGGGAGTGTAACATTTATAAAGAACTCAAATAGAAAAGTGAATATATTTGGTGAAGTTGGTATTTCTAAATCAATTAATATTAATAATTTTTATGTATTTATGGTTTAAATAATAATATGATTGTTATCTATCAGTTATATGATTATGAAATATTTTATTAAATTCAAATAATAATTAAACCATCGTTAAAGATAATTCTATATTATTTTATGAAAAGAAAAAGGATAATATATATTATATTTAACTGTTTGATCGAATGGGAAAACATGTGAAGTGTCTCAATATTTTTTAGATTGATAATATTTTATTGGATATGTGGATTTGTCCTTTTATTTTTTTTTAATGTACAAAAACATTATAAACATAAACAAGTTATGTGGTTAACCAAATTAAATTGGATTGAAATCATTTCTACGATTCATGCATGAAGAGAAATCAACACAAATAAACCTTTAGATAGATTAAATATGTGAACATTGTCAATACATTAAGACTGGTTCATTTTAAATCATTCTGTTCAATTCAAACAACATGACATAGTGGAAATAAATTGTATTTTATTACTATTGATAATTTTAGTATATTTGAATGGTTTAATTTTTTAATCATAATGAGGAAACATTATATATTTTTTGTATATTTCAATATCATTCCCAAAGAAAAACATGGTCTTTGATTATTTATATTCCATATGATAGACAATGAGAAATTTAGAATTTGGAGGTTTATATTTCTTGTTATAAGAATTGCTATTCTCACAACATTCCTACCCCTAGAACTCATCACCATTATAGTGTAATTAATATGAATTGAAATTTTCCAATAATATAAAGAACTATTCTAAATGAGTAGAGTTTACCTGAGTACTTTTGTGATGATTTTGTTCATATATATTGTTAAATTTTAAATAATAGCATTGTTTTACATCTTTTTAATAATGTTCGTAATGAATTATTGAATATAAAGATACTAAATATGAATTTTTTTATAACTTTTCAATAAATTATCTTTATCTTTATATCTGAGGATAGTTTGTATAAATTTATTGTGAATTATGAAGAAATAACATTTTTATGATATTCTAAATTTCTTTAATGTTACTGAGTTTATAATAAAAGGACATTTTTTATTAAAGAATCAGTACACAATATGTTTTATGAGAAGAATTTATAGGTTAAAATGTTTTAATGGGATAATATAGAAAAATAATTTATAGAATTCAACATTAGATAAAGTGAAAGGGTAAAATATTGAGATGGATCATTGTCCTAAACACTGAGTTGGGAATACTTATATAGATCACTCCATTTAAATAGTAATTGATAATTTTTATTCAAGAGTTCTAAGTAGAAGACCAATAATTAATTTTTTTACACACTTTTTCATTTAGTTATAAGATTTTTCTTAAAGATAATTTAGAATATTTTAATGATCCAAAATATATTTCACATATTAAAGTTGAGGTTAACCAGTTTTCTAGGAATGATGTGTGGGAATTTGTTGTTCCACAAGAATATCAGAAAATTATTTGTATTATATGTATTATTAAGAATAAATGTAATGTAAAAAGGTAGAATATAATTGAGAACAATAGATCAATTATTTTGGGATATTACCATTAAAAAGTTACTAAATATGGATAATCATTTTCACCAATTTCAATATTAGAAGAAATTTGAATTCATTTCTTATAATTCTTTTCATGGTTTAATTTTTAAATAAATGGATGTGAAAAGTGAATTTATGAATGTAATTATTTTTTATTAATTTTATGTTAAACATCCACCTAGTTTTGAGTATAGAATGAAATTTTATAATGTTCTTATGCTTTTAGAATCTCTTTATGGATATAAATAATCCTCATGGGAAAGGTATGACATGATTTGTTAATTTATTTTGATTAATGAATTTAGGAATTATAAAATTAAATATACTTAATTTATTAAGAATATTTCTATGAATCTTCAAATGTTATAAATTTATATTGTTACTATTTTGTTTTGACTTGTAAAGCACCCCAATATATTTTGTGTCTGTTGGGATCATGCTTTTTGATTGAACGTGTCATGAGGAAATACCAAAAACACAATGTTTAATTCATTTTATTAATTTGAGGATAAATTTGGATCATATGTAACTTATGCGTGGAAATATTCCCTATTATTTTCCTCTATTATAGATTTATGTCATATTTGTGAATCATTCCAAGGGATATTAGTAATACAAACTGTTATCCTTAAGGAAATGATCGATTGTTTTCATGAACTGATGAGAACAAAAATTCATGTATTTGAGGTTCTAAATATCTCCATATAATGAAAACATGGTTAACCTATGGTTTAAATCTACATGATGGGGTCCTTCAAAATTTTTCTCCATCCAAGGAGGTGGTTAGTGCTCTAAATTTGGATCATTCCAATGATAAGGGATTCCTATATATTAAATTGTAGGAAATCAAAACCCATTTTTTTGGATTTCACTTAATAGGACACATCATACTTTTTATGGTTACATGGAAATGAATATTATACTCCCTTTTAAGGTCACACATGCATGAACACGTGAAAATCATTTTATGTTCATGTGTTCGAGACCTATTATAAAATATTTAACATCATTAGAAATATTTTCCTTGGAGATTTTTCCTATCAATGGTCAATGTCATACTTATTCATAATTGTCACTTTTTGGTTCAACCAATTTTTTGGAAGGAATCATTCGAGGGTATGGTTGAATTACAAGGAATATTTCTTAT
This sequence comes from Viscum album, assembly GCA_963277665.1. Classification (NCBI taxonomy): domain Eukaryota; kingdom Viridiplantae; phylum Streptophyta; class Magnoliopsida; order Santalales; family Viscaceae; genus Viscum; species Viscum album. The sequence continues at coordinate 833,238,637 of OY728142.1, read as the reverse complement.
TGAGACAAGATTGTGAAATCATAAAAAATATTGAAATGTTAAAATGGATGTGGTCTCATATGAATATTTCCAATGGTTAGTGATATTGGGTTTTGATAAAGTAATGTTATATTAATAAATAAATTTCTTAACAGGACATCTTTTTGTAGTATAGATAAAAATTAAAATATAATTTTAATTAATATAGTTTAAGGAAATAAATACATTATTACACTATGATAAATAATGAAACATTGAATTTCTTGTTTGATACATATTTTCATGGGTAGTAAAATATGTTATAAAATTTACTAAAATAAGAAAATTTATATATTTACTATAATTACATATTCCTCCTCAGCCACCTATTAGGGAAAGAAAATTTCAGAAGGATGACTACTGAAGATTCTTGGGAATTACATAACCTCTTTTATCATCCTTATATCAGGTATTTATAATGAATTGGTAATGAATATTAAGGGCAGGGATTCCAATACCCTCACATAACACTAGTTATGAATTGATAAGGAGAATGATTGGATTTAGATAAATGATATTATCACTAAAATATACTAGTTCAAATTAGAAGAGGGTATATATATAGATATCTTATTCAGTATGCGAATGTTAATTGATTGGTTAGAGAATCCTATATTCAATATATATATAAAAATATCAATTAGCCTCTATAAATCATAATTATATTCCACATTATCCTTATTTATCAATAATTAAAATATATAAGACGTGAATAAGACGATGAAGAATATTTTAATAGAGATTCATTCAGTAAATATGAGTTGTGGGGAACTTTATTACACAACCTTTACTGTGAATGAGATTAAAAATGAAGGGGTGAAAAGCCTAACATCAAATATTTTTCAATGGTGTCCATAAAATGTTATTAAATATAAAAAACACCGTGGTAGTATGATTCATGGAAGGTTATTTTATTCCCAATTTAGTAGTAGATTCATTTCAAAAGAAAATACAATGAATCAAATAAAATGTAATCTATGGTGTCTACTTCAGGAATATATTGGGTTTATTATGTTTCTATCTCACATATGTGGAATTCAATACACCATTATTTTAATACAATATACATTGAAGTAATATGTCCTCTCTTTGTTACTAATAATGGATAATTTATTTGTTAGTAGTGAGAAGAATACAAAAACATTATAGGAAGTATGTTGATATATCCCAGAAGATGATTCCTAAGTTAGTTGTGAGAAGTAAAATACTTCATAAATGTGGTTAATTCACCTATAGTATGATAATGGGTGACTCCTATATCAATAATTAGAATCGCATAAATTTAGATTTACCACTAGATAAATTCTAGCCAAATTATTATTTTTATAAAGAGTTACCAAAAAATTATCTTCATGTTCTATTGGAAACATTGAGATATTATTTCTTTTAAAAATGTGGTTATTATAGTAAACAACATATAATTAATATTTCAAAATAAATTTAGTAATAAATAATAAAAATTGTAATGTTTATGAAGAATATAAATGTATATAACTCATATCCAATCATGGAATGGTATATCCTAGTCATGTAAAACTATAATTTTTTTTATATATATCAAGTATGATTATTAGAATCATTAGATTTAAATATTTTAGGTAGATGAAATAAGTTTTTTGGAATTAATAAACCTTTATATATAAGCTAAAAGTCATCTAAAGATAGTTCATCGAGATAGTGTAAACTCTTCTAAAGTAAAGATAGTGGTAAATTCATATACTTTGAGAGGTTCCATTAAAAAATATTAGGAGTACTCAGTAAAGTAATTAATACACATGGAAAAAAATATAGGATCCCTGAGGATGGTATGTTGGAGTACATATTAACCAAGTGTTCATAAATCACATAATTTATAGTGAGGGTTTTCCCAAAGTCTCATTTTTATTCACATATTAAATATAAGGTAGATTAATTGTGAGTCATATATATGTATTTTATTATTTTATGAGTTGTTTTATGATATGTTTCCAAAATAATTATTTTAATAACTAACCGTTTGCAAACTATAATGACTAATTAATTCAGGTAAGTTACGATGTAAAAATAATCCATTATGTCTCAACGTCATATATTTTTATGGGATCCATTTATTAAAACTGCGAAATATTCAAATTTACATCTGGAAAAAGATAAGTTCAATCTCAATTAGTGATACTATTATTACTAAAGATATTGTAATCCCTAGTATAGAGAAGGTATGAAACATAAATTTTTATTTTTATAAGGGAAATAAATCAGTTTTGAGAATGTGATAGAAAGTAATAATTTCGTTGAATCTTGACTCTAGTCACAGACGTTTTTATTTGAAAATTAAACTATAAATTTTTTTTGTGGGATAAAATTTCCCAAAGGAACATAAAATAGAGGATATTTAAAAATGTAATGGTGGTTTATATTTAATGAATTTTGAGATACATAATTTGACAATAATAAATCATGGATAAATTAGTGTGTTAAAATTATCTATGATTGAAAACATCACATGAATTAGAAATGGATTCTATATAAAAGGAATAATTCTATATTATTATGGTTAATGTAAATTAGTTATTATATATTAAAAAATGTATACATGGATATGATAAGAGGGATACCAATAAATCATTACATTTTACCCAAACCATCATGTGTAAATTCATTTGAATTATTCTTTTAATAGAGACTATGATGATTATAATAGGAATACCTTGTCTAAGACACTTCCCTTGGAGTAAACTCCATAGAAAATTTCTATATTATGTTACTAGAAATATTGACTACATAAAAAATTGATGATTCTCATCTGCATGATATCTATGTAATAAAGTTAAAGGGTACCTATCAACCCTAAAGGACATAAAATATCCCCACTATGATGTGATCCTACGGGTTCTATGATATGTACTCTTAAAAAAATGTTCTATGGATGGATGATTTTTTTAATGGGACACATATAATATAGTCTATTAGAGGTTGGTGGCTCATAAGACATTGAGACTTATTCTCGTTATGCTCAACCATTATAATCATAATAATGGAAATTATTAGGACCTAAATAGTGGTAGGAAATCCATATTAATATATTTCATAAGATATTTTTATTTTGGGAAATCTATAATAATATTTAGTCATTTGGATTATTAATATTGAATATCATGAGTTAAGTATTTTGAGGAATTACTGAAAACCACGATGATCCATGATTGTAGTGAGGTGTGATATATTTCGTTTATTATGAGTTATATTGAATTAATTAATAATGAAAGGAATGAAATTTCTCTTCACTTATTCAATATAATATAACATATAAATCCCTTTTATGGGAATGTAACATCCTAATAAAGTCCACTTCCTAATTAGTGGGAGTTTATTGGAGTTCTATCCCTCGATCAAACTACTTTAAATAATAATTTTCATTATATTTGTATTCTTGAATATTAATTTATTTCTTTTCAGATAATTGTTGTTCTTATCTATAAAATATATCTGATAAAGTTATAAGCGTATCAATCACACATTAAGGTCATAACATTTCCCTACTATGTTGGGAACCTAGAAGTGAAATGAAAATAATTCATAAATATATCTTCAATGACTATATGATATTGATTGTTGGGACATAGATGATATAGGTAATAAGGGTTAACATGATAATAATACATCATGATTTCTTATCCTGAATTCCATCCTTGGTAATATCAATAATGGAGGTTTTGATAACATAACCCATCAGTAAGAAATCCATATTATTGTTTCATTGGATGTTCCTATATGTGGATATATGTAATGATCCTCAGAAATAGTGATTATTATTAAATAATATTGTGAGTTTTTTTCTTTGATGTATTGATGAAATCAATGATAATATATGATCAAGTTTGGGTAAGATACATTGGCTGCATTATGAGTGATATTACATTTTTGAATAATCTGGAGAATGATTTTTATTTTTTATTCTTTAATGGAAGTTCATTTATTTGAGCCTTTGATGTAAGTGGAGCAACTAGATTAATTCAATGGCCATGGTTTTTAGGTAAGTTCAATTTTATATATTCGAAGAAAGAGGCATTGAGAAAATCAGATGATAACACCAGTTTGAAACATAATTGATTAGATATATAGAGATAAAGAATTAAATTACATATTGGAAAATTTTAGTGGTTTTGTATAGTTTATATAATATAATAGACCTTTCTACCCTTTACCTTTTGAGAAATCTAGTTTTTATAGTGCCTGATGAATATCCAGAGGTGTTGTGTAATGTAAGGGGGGTGTTGGGTGATATAAGTGAGGAGTTTTGAGGAGTTTTATTTGAAAAAAATGTGTGTTTTAGAGTATGAAGTAAAATCCTTATGATATATCAAAAAAGATAGATCATTTTGGTTCCAGATAATCAGTTTTAGATGTCATATACATGAATTATTTTAATGGTATTTAACATTTAATTTCCATTAATTCTTTTTTTGGTTGTTTCTCATGCATTTTGGTTGAAAATGTTAGTTTTCATAATTTGGGCCAAACCGGGAGCCCAATTCTCGATTTAAAACTATTTTTTTTTTTAAGTAATTAATTTTCAAAAAAATTTCATCCATAACAGTTATTAAATGGCCTCCCCTAACCTATTAACACCACCATTTCAATATATACTCTTTATTAATCCATAATAATGGTGTATTTGGGTTTTTATTTAAGGAATTGGGCCAGCCCAGAAACTCATTTCCATTTTTAAAAAATCATAATTTAATAACATATCTATTTTTATTATTTTTTGTTGATTAAAAGTTTCCACAAATACCACTAAACCCATACATGCGCCCATTATCTTTCCCCCCTCTTTGGAGCTCATGTGCATTGTGAATTAGGGAAGAACTTTATAAGGTTTCTCAAATCGTCCAGATTTCAAGAGGTAAATTATTTCCTCCATAAATCATTCAATTATTACTCTTTTCCCCCATTCTAGTTCCTACATGATCTTATATTTCTTATTCAAATCATAATTTCATTTTTGGATGTTTTAAAATTCAACTACTTGTGTATTTGGGAAATTTCTTCAAGATCCCTCAAGTAAGTTGGTCTCCTTCATTTTTCTTTCAATTTTCATAGGATTTAATTCTACTTTATTATGGTTTCTTCCCTAATACTTGAGGTTACTAATTTCAAAAAAAAATAGGGTTTTGAACCGAGGTTTTTATTTTATATTTCTAGGTCTATTATTTTGATTTTATTCTTGATCTAGGTATCTCTTGGTGCAGCGGTGGTGCGACTTGATTTTCGCACAAAGATTCAAGGGTTTTCACTAATTTGGTAGGTGATTACATGTGTAGGAATTTTTAGTGAAATGTCTTTCTATGTTTATTATATATTCATGTTTATTGAATTTGATTATTTCTGTGAAAACTGGTTTTTGTGGTGGTTGCAATGAAAATTAATTTTAAGTGCCAATTGTATTTGAAATTGTGGAGGTTTTCCTAAAAATCGTTTAATGGTTCAATTGGTGATTCCCTATAAATAATTAGTTGATATTAATTTTAATTTAATAGGGATTAAAATACAGTTTTTAATTTTTATCCCCTTTGGTAGTTGCTGCGAATATTGGTTTTAATGGTGTTTGTGGAACATGTGAGTTATTAGTTCCATGTTCGTGGGAAAATGTAGGTTTTACAAAAATATCATTTCTTTTTTCACATGGGGATGCCGTAAAATTTATTTGTTTATTTTTTTGAAATATATTTGGGCTGACAATTCTATTTAGGTGACTTGTAAATATTCACATGGCAAGAAAAGTGGGGATTTCAAAGAGTTTTGGGTACCAAACAATGTGGGATTTTTGAGAAATTGTTTTATTAAAAATCAACTTGTTTTGTTGCGTGTTTTAAGTTGTATAAAGTATGTATAGCTACTTTAATATTTATATTTGACCATTAGTGATGTTTTATATGAAAATGGATATATGTATCATGCTAATATTGTTTGAGTACAAAGGGGGAAGCCCCGATACTTATGTGGTGTGATTCGTACCAGTGCTGCTAGTGAATCAGATGGGTTTTGTCCCTATTTCACTTAGAATTTGGATAAATAAAACTATAAATAAACTATATGGATGGCTATTTGGGACTACTAGGTTATGGGTATGTTCCCTACTAGTGGATCGTTCATGAGAACAAATTTTTCTGTGGTTACATTACACTGAGGTACGAGGTACATAAGGCCCGATACAATCTAGTGCCCAGGGGTGTTTCGGATTTTGTTTATCATTGGAATTGTGGTATTTTAAATTTTATTAGGATTTTTTTGGAAATATATTACTCTAGATAACATGAAGATTTAAATATATTAACATTCTTAATATTTTATCTTGATAAATATTTTCCATAGAAAGTTAGATTTCTCGGAATTTGTCACCGCATTTCTATGTGTATTAAAACTTCTTGTTTTCTCACCTTCTATTGCATGAAATATGAAACCATTGGGTGGTAACCTATTGGTCTTAGAATAGCGCCCTACTTACACCCCTTGGGTGTAAGTATAGTTGGTTATGTTTGACTCAGGTAAGCAAATGGCTTTCGGTGATGGTGGTTCGGGGTGTTAATTTCCATCATTGGTGCGGAGTTGTGGAGACGACTTGTGGGTGATGACTTCTTGTTGTGTGGAGTCCTTGGGGATGTTTTTATACTGTTTATTTGTTTCATTGGACATATTTTATTGTGTTTGAACATATTCATTATGTTCTGTATTTTTTCTATAGACCTTGTTTAATATGAATTTTTCAGATTTAGTTTATCAAATGTTTTTTATTGTTCTTTTAATGTTTTATGCTTTCTTACTCAGGTAAATCATTCCCAACCATAACCTATTGATACTAAAACACTTATGAAATATCTTGGGGATAGGTAATGCCCTTAGGGCCTTGTCATATGCCGGATTTGGTGTCGGTTTTAGTTGTGACCAGATTCGGTTTGTGACAGTAGATCTCTAGCAGTAGATCACCAATGTTAGATCATTATGGTAGTAATTCACCAACGATAGATCTATGAGGATATATCACCAATAGTATATAATTTTAGTTGTAGATAAACCATGTTTGTTATATGGAGTTATATCAAAAATATTAGATTATCCTAGTAGTAGATCTTCAATGGTATATTATTTTGAATGTAGATCACCAATAGTAGATCTCAGACAGTAGTCCACCAACAAGAGATCACTCCGGATGCAGATCACCAGTAGTAGATCATTTTGGTGGTAGATCGCCAATAGTAGATCTATTATGGTAAAATAAAAATAGTATATCATCATGATAGTAGATAACCAGTGGTAGATCAAGATGGTGGTAGATCACTAATGAAAGATATGTGGTCGTAGATCACCAATGGTAGATCTAAAAAGAAACCAGTGTTCCATAATTTTAGAGTTTTTCCCTTTTGGTATTTTATTAGAAAAAAATGATTTCAATTCCTTAAATAATGGATTTTTGTGTTGTTTTAAAGAGTAATAATTATATATTATATTTATTAAATGACAGGAATTATTTTAAATGACTTGGAAATGATGTGATTCAACATTAATGGTCAAATAAACCATATCAAAACTCATTGGTTTTCTGATAATATAATTCAATATAGAATATTCTTCCATTATTATTTTCATATTGATTTATCTTGAGATGTGTGATTTTGGAGTATTTTCTCCATGGAGTCATGGAAACCTAACACTATATTTTGATAGGGTTTTCTATAAGTAGATTCCTTCACTGTACACACCCCTTCTTTCAAGAGAAAGGAATTATGTAAATATTATTTATATAAGTGTGGAATTCCCTATAATTTCTCATTATACATATTATTCAAGGAGGGTTTCTTTCTTCCTAATATGGAAACGGTTGTATCCAAATTAATAAAGATAAATTAATTGGTTAAATGGATTTTAAAATGGGAAGGGGAATGTAAATAACATGGCTTTACAAGAATTATTATTATTATAATTAATATTTTGATTATATATGCATAATTACTTGATGAAAATAATGGATGTTGGTGGCTTTTTTGTGATGTAGAAGTGATGGTATGGTACATTCATTTTTTTATTGTTTGTTATCACCCTAAATGGAAATGGTTAAACAATTATACAAGACTAATGACTTAATTTAAATATGATATATAAACATTGTGTGAGAATACCAATAAATGTATAATGAAACATAATTAATCCCATTAAAAAATAAAAATAAACATGCTCTATGATTTATGTGAATATGCATAATGGAATTTGTAAAAATGCGATGTGTGGGGGTGGAATGTGAGGATGATGGGATGTGTCACAATGTTATGGGGTATTTGTAATGAGGAATTTTAAATGAGATGTGGTTTTGGTTATGGAATTGGTGATGTGGAAAGTGTTGGCGATGTGGTGGATGTTGTGCTATGTGGATGGGAATGTGGTAATGATGTTCTGTGGGATTGTTGGGATTAGGATGATGGAGATATTTTTGTTTTAATTTTTTTGTATGATGGCTATTATGTGTTGTTATTGTTTTCCATGTTCTATTGTAATTAACAAGGTTTGGATAATGGGGATAAAATAATCAAACAAATTGGAATGAACTATAAAAGGTTATGTGTTTAAGTAGTTGGATTCTAAGTATACATTTAATGGTATAAAAAATGGAATGCCTTAGTTTTATGAATGAAATTTTATTATAAAATGAATTAAATAGAATATATTAATTAGATAGGGGTTCTAGATTATTGAATGTGTCTTGTGGCTTGTTGTGTGGTGTTGTACATTTAGAAGTGGCAACATAAGTTTTGGTGGTGGTGAGGTGATGTGGTGGTATTGTGATTTGGTTGGTGCCTAAGATGGAGATCCTTCGGATATGGATGTCATAAAATGACTCTATATATATATTCATTGTATGTTATTATGATATTATATATGTTCCCTTCCCATTTCAACCACCTAGTTCCAATAAAAAATGTTTTGGGGGTGTTTTCCCAACATGTTGGTGATGATGATAGATGAAAGGCCACCCGCTCTTCACCACTCCCTCTCCTAGATGATGATTAAATACATGGGATGTAATGTCAAGAAGTTAATAATTCCACTATTTAGATGTGATTTAATGATAAGTGATGGACCATGAGTCTACAGGTGATATGTGATGAGATTTTCTATTGTGTGGGTCGTGCTAGCTAGGAGGAGGGATCAAAGTTGACTCCCATAATGCTGAAAATACCCTACTACAATGTTTATGAGATGTGATGGCCTAGGTGGATTTGGGTAAGATGTGGTGTGTTGTGATGGACCATGTTTATATGGGTTGTATTTGATGTGATATGTTGTGATGTTATATAGAAGGCGTGGGAGATCCACGACATTCATCTTTTGGGTGTGAAAGTGGAAATTATCAGGATGTAGGTGAGGGGTGCCATTTCGTTGATATGATTTATATTATGTTATGATAAATGGATGTATTATTTAGTAAGGGAGCCATAGTGAGGATGGTTATAGTTATTATACCTTTATAGGTGTTGTTAGGTTCTTCTATTTTCTAATGGGTAAATTATTATTCAATTTTCATAAGTGTAGAAGAGAATTTTGTTTCCCTACTAATTATACTTATATGATTACCCAAAATATATAGAACTGGTTTTTGGTTCTCCAAAGGACTATATGTATTGTGTTATACTTTACTAGCTAAGATCCTTTTATAGTTTTTGTATCACTAATTTATTGTTACTTTTGGGTATTTACATTGAATACTTTTATCTATTTCAGTTGTATTTATACAATCATTATGGGATGGTTCTTGTCTTTACATGATATTATATCATTGAATTTTTTGGGGTTGATTCATACTATCTCCCTATTTGATTTATATTATAGTGGTTAATGCCTCCTATATGAGATATTCTTATACCATATGTGTTAGTCACAAACTCAGGGCATATTTGAGGTTGGACTTAGAGGGTAATTATCTATCTCCCATCATTGCGGTATATTTAGAGGAAGGGGTCATGATGTAGTGTTATCATTAGATCATAGTTGAGGGATATGATGATGTTTTGAGTTAGGTAAAGTGATTATTTCATGGGATGGTGTGGTGGCAGTGCTGGTATATGATGTTACAGGACATAGGCTAGGGAGACTAGCAAGGAAACATGATTTTATGGACCTCTCTAATCCAATGCATGGACTCTGGTATTACTGTATGACCAAGTGAGGTAGATCTATTGGAAGGGTAGGGACTAAGGAGGTGTATGTACATCATAATGTCTTGTGTTATATTTCTAATTGGGTTTTTTCAGGAATTCTATAATTAATATTATGAATAAAATTACGGAAAATAAAATTCCATACTACCGAGGAATAGGTAATAATATTTTCATTTTTATCCTTGTATCCTGGTCATTGTCCACTTGTGGATTACCTAGTTGAGGTTTAGTACACTGAATCGATTGATCTTTATATAGTTGATCTGGTTGAGGATGATGATCAGTGGTAGATCAAATTGTGAGATTTTCTGAAGAAGAATTTAGGGATGTAGGACCGAAATGATTCTAATGTAGAGATAGATATCTTGCTAGTGGAGAAATAGTAACTTTCAGTTTGATCTAAGCCCCAGCGAAACACAATTCTCCTTGGTCGATAGTAAAATGCAAGGAACTATGCATCACTGGTGGACACTTTTCCATGCTGAGTGGAAGGGGGAATATGATTCTTGGGTTAAGATTTAGATTGAGTTCTAATTAGAGATCAATTATTAGAAAATGAATTATTTATAGAAGTAGGAGCTACACTCTATTTAGTTTGAGAGAATGTATTTGTGAGAGTTTGAGATCAACATCAGGGACCTGCTATGTTTTTACAAAAATCATTTTCCTAAAGAGGAGCATATCGACAGGATGTTTTTGGATGAACTCTATCCTTTGATCAAGTATATTGTTACAATTTTTACATTATCAATGTATCAAGAGGTAATGAATAAGGAATAGGTGACCATGAAAACACACTCACAAAGAGGTTTATGTCGATAGTGAAACCATCAGGCTTCCTTTAGGAGTAGAGTTGTCTATGGTAGGCCCCATATTCCACAACCTTTAATGGGTTCACAAGCAAGGAGTTGACCTCATCGGCTTTCCTTTTGGACTTCTGGAGCTAATGGTTTTTGTTCTCTTTCTAGGGACATAAAAATAGTGCATTTTTTATTTTGGATTCATGGTCATCATCAGGATCAATTCCGAGTGGATATTCAACATAGTTTAGCAGGGGTGGATAGATTCAACATCAAACTCATCATAATTTACTTGTGAGTCCATTCCATTAATAGTGGAAGAAGGCTTATTCTCATTATAGATAATATGTTGTAGGTAAAGAGAACTCTCAAGAAGCCCCTTGGCCTCAGAGATCTTGACCCATGAATGGTCGTAGAGTTTTCTATCAATAGGGAGGTTGATGTGCTTACCATGGTTAGTTATAGGTAGTGGAGGAATGAACACCAATGGGGATAGAGATAATTTGTGTTATGTTTAGTTTAACATATTCCACTTTTGGAACTTTTTTATTCAGGAGATACTCACTCCATTGTTTATAAAACTTTTTTTAGTGTTATGGTAATTGATTTAAAGATATTTTATGTTCCCCTACTATAAACTACACTGGTTGAAGCCCAGGCTATCTTGATTATTATGTATCGGGAGTGTAGACTGATTATTAAGACACATCAGTCCCATGTAGACCTTTTCTTTCTTTAGACATAGTCATACGGTGTCATCCAAATAATTTACATGTTGTAATTTTGGAATTCTATTATTGAATTCTTCTGGAGGAGAATCTTTTTCTCATATTTTCATTGCCAATGTGTGGTTTTCACAAGGTTATAGGGTTTTCTATTGGGAAGTTAGTTTATTGAGTCCATAATTTCTCTGATAAATGATTTTGTGTGTGTAACTAGTGGACATAAGGACAATTGGGGTCCCTATAGTCATTGGGGAATTTCTGCATGTTTTCTCTTAGGAGGTTGTGATTCTACACCTCGATGAGATGTTGAGTTTGAAATAGGCTTGCATCCTAGTACATCTCTGATTTTTTTATCCCTTTTAAATGTAACCTTATGAGGTGTGGGAGTAGAGTATTCATAAAATTCATCTAATATAGAAGAGTTTTATCAAGCCTAATATGTCATCATGGGGTCCTCCAGTGTTGATCTTCAGGAAGTCATATGGAAGTCTAAGGATGTGTATAAACTACTAATGGTTGAATCGAGTTACCACAAAAAATTTAATCTTATTACAAGGATCTATGATATTTGGAAACAGTTTAGGGGATATATTTAATTCTCTAAGACTGTTCAATTTGTGGGATATCACCAGTTGAGGATTAAGGATGGATACACCTAGAAGATTTGATTAAATGTGGGTATGTGAACATTGAGTTGATGTTATTTTCTTTTAGTATCACAAAAAAACCTAGATTTGTTCATGGGGATCAGGGTATTCATGTTTCATGAATTCTAGGTCTAGTTTGTAGAATTTTTCATGAATGATATATTGATATACCAAAAGTCAGAAGAGGAGCCTACAGAGAATGTCAATGATATTTTATATCATCATTAACTCTAGCTATTATATAGAATGATTTACAAGTTTATTTCTTGGAAATGATTGTTGAATTTCATCAGGAATTTGGTGTCTCAACAATCTGTGGTAGTAGACCCATTGACGGGAGAGGTAGTATTTTCTTGGAGAACACCCAAGAACATAGGGGAGGTACATAGCTTCCATTGTCTTAGATGCAATTATTAATGGTTAATTCAATATTTATCTTAAGTTACACCCCCATTAACAAAACATAAAGATAAATAATATACTTATGTGATTAAGAATCAGTTCCAGGTAGCTTTCATATATCTAAAGGGGATATTGGACCGTGCTCCAATGCTTCATTTTCTTGGGGAGGGTGTGATGTTTCTGGTGTTTTATGATGCTTATTATCTAAGAATGGGATGTGTGTAGATGAATCAAAATATTCTGATTTCATATGTGTCTAGGAAGATTCACCCCCATGAAAAAAAGTATTCCACACATTATTTGGAGTTATATGTGGTAGTATTTTCATATAATTTGTGGTGACTTCACCTCATTAGAGAGTTCTCTATGGTATTATGATATCCAAATATCATGAGTTATATCTTTTCTCAGTGGGATATAAATCTAATACAATAGAGATAGATGTACTTTCTTAAGGAACATAATTCTGGGATCTAACATAACTTTGGAAAATGAAATTTTGTGGCCGATTATTTGAGTAGAAAACTGTGAAGGGTTTTATTCTAGGAGTTAGGGGATACTTGGAGAATGATGAAGGAGTTTTCATCCTTACACTTCGATGAAAGGTTCACCAATCAAGTAATATTCTTGTTCTAGATGATGGGGTAGTCTTATTTTATGTAGAAGGTTGTAGTGTATAATGACCCTTACTTTACATACATTGTTAATACTTCAAATTTGAATCACACTTGTTACAACATATAACAAAACCATGAAAGGACCGTATAGGTATAGTGTCTTTAGAAACTGGGAAACATAAACAACTGGTTCATAAAGAATCTACATTGTCTCCCATTTATTTCATCATATCTAGATTTCCTTTTGGCATATACTACTTAATAACCTTTTTCCTGACCTAGGGGAAAGAAAACATACAAAAGGGTGAGCTCAAATGCTCATTAAGGGTAAACAAAAGAAAAATCAATCACATCATATTCATATGAACATAAAATTTTGGAAAACATAACCTGCAAAAGAAATCATAATTTCATATCATGGGACAAATCATAGAAGTGAAATGTAATCCCAATAATCAAAACATAAAACCTGAAACTTTTTAGCATACACACATAATCATAGAGAATTATTTCTTAGTAGTCAAGACTCGTAGCCAAGACTATCTTAGCGGACAAAGTCCATTTCTGAACCGAGTTCACTCCTCGTTTCAGTCCTCTTTCACTGAACTGGATTAACCTTCCGTTCCAGCCATGTCTATATCATGTGATATAAAACTTCACCTAATGTATTGGAGGGAGATATAGGTCCCACCCATCTCATAATTATACCATTCTTATTTGTTACACAAAATCATAAATCATACATCATAGCATAACCCATGTAATAAAAATGGCATTCATGAACATCATGAAATCATAAAACAATTCTTATAAGACAAAGGAATTCATAAAAATAATTCCATAACAACATAATCAAATCAATGTAATAATAGGGATAGAAACAGAACCCTATATTATCTTAGATTGAAAATAGTTTTGATAAAACACTTAAACTCCATTCATGAAGAAAATATCCTTTCTAATTCAAAAATATTTTCCTTTATTAACATGTCATACAATTTTAAACTAAAAGGATTTGATTAAAAATAAACTTGAAAAAATGTAAATGATGATTCTTTTAAATAATTTTTTAAAAATCCATTCATGCTGTATAAGTTATAAAATCATTCTTCTCGTACTATTGTCGAAAAAGTCAAAAAGTACCTCGTACGAAAAATGACAAAAGATTCATTTCTTATATTTTACTAAAAACTAACCGAAGGGAAAATTGGATTTAAACAATTGTATGTGGATGGAAATAATATTACCTATTGAGGAAACATGGATGTGGATGATAAAATACACCCTAGTAAATACCAAAGTATAAACAATCTCTGATAAAAATGAGATTGTGATATTTTCCCTTACCATAGGTCTGATTTGCTTCGTAAGTGTCTGAAACTCCTGTATATTGATTTAAATAATGTCATTGACTTATTAAAGAATCATACATATTTTTATGATATCATATATGGTCATATTATTAGCTTTTGATTAGTAATATTTCATTGCTACATGTTATTCGGGTGTTTATTACTTTTTGTTCTTAGGTGTGTTTTGTCGAATAAATTCTTATTCTTATCTTTAGGTTATAGATACCTAATTTCCATAATGGTATTAGTGTAATGTATATCATATTCATTCATTCAATTCATTTAAATAATCATTATTCAATGAAGATCATGTATAACGACTCGCATCACATTGTGGAGACAGTATTCCGTACGTATGCAGGAGCGACGATATCGTTCCCATGATCATGGAATTGTATTGGAGTGTATGTATACTATTTCAGAATCAATATCACTTTACAATAATCATATATAGTTATTATTTACATAATTATACCCATCCAAGTAAGGTGGTGGTGTAAAATAGATTACACCACGGCGTGGAGACGGTATTCTGTACGTACGCACGCGAGGTGATTTCGTTTTCTGTAGGATGGATAGATGGTGAAATAGGGTTGTTTCATAATTATAATAACATACCAGTATATGAGTTATTTTTATGTTATTACTTCATAATGAAACAACTAAATAAGAAGAAGTGGAAGAAGAAATAAATTTGAAATAATCGGTAATGGGCATTACCTCTTCTTTGAAGCACCTCTTTGAGACCTCCACTTAGGGAACTAAAATTGGTCTTTGAAGAAGACCAGGAACTCTAGGATGTTTCTAGGGAAGTGGAGAAGATAATTTGGCCAGGGTTGGCCTAGCATGAAGGCTCAACGTGATGTGAGGAAGAGAGGGAGGAGGTTCCCTTTTATAAGGGAGGAGAGGGGGACCTTTGGAAAAACTAAAAATATTATTTTATTATAAAGTCATAATCGGTTATTAATAGATCACAATTGATTTATTTCGAAGATAAGGTGGGTATGGGTCTAAATCATCTCATCCAATATAATTTAGACAAGTTTAGGTATCTATTTTAACCTTATCATTAAGATTTAACTTTAAGTTAAATAATTTTACTTTTACCGTGTCTTCTTGTTTTCTTACATTATAAGGTTAATAAACTTACTATAAAAAGCCAAAAGAACCCCAAGTTGTTTATTGTTAATATATATAACTTTATATAAGTCATTTTTCCGAATAATAGATTTTTAGGAATAAAATAACAATTAATAATATAATATTTGTTTTAAAAAAAATTATGTCAATTTTGACACTATTTTGTAATTGATTTTTGTGAAAATCATAACAGAAATATTAGTTCTAAAAAATATAATAAAATAAGTACTATTATGTAATATTAACCTATAAAATTATTGTAATTCATAAAAGTCTTAAATTACATTTATTTGGGTATTTATAATGTCAATTATGTCAATATTTCATTAATAAGATAATTACTACATCATCATTATGTCATAAATAAATTAAATTTTTTAATGTCTAAAAATTACAAATAAAATACAATTATGTAAAAAATCTTTTTAGAATTCTAATGAATATTTATAGTTGAATTTATCTTTTGTATAACCCTATATTAGAAATTCATTAGTTATTAAACTTTGATTTTAACTATTTTAACCCTTCTCTAAATAAATTAATAATAAATGTCCTAATCTAATCCATGTGGGCCTAAATAGACATATTTTAATCCTAAGGTTGTTACTTGTCGAATTACACTTATCCAATAGAACTAGGACATGTTTTAGGGTAATAATAATAACATTTTTACCCTTAATTTCCCTATTTACTTTTAACCGTGGTAAAAAAAGTAAAAAGTTACTATTCACCAAAAATTATTTTCATCTCATTGAACCACATTTCAGTCTTTGATATTAACCATGTCTCTTGAATTTTTTAAATTCCACTCATAGAAGCGGTAAAATTATGTTTTATGTAAATTTGCAAATTCTCCAAGGAGGTGGGTAATAGACGGTGAAAAGTTCAATAAAATTTTTATATATCTAAAATTATTATAAAATGACTCCAATGAACTTCATTGAAATTATATAGGTATTATGTATCAATTTTGACCTAAAATAAATTTAAATAAAATAAATAATTATTTAAATAAAAAGTCGGTTTTTAAATAGTAACCCAGTGTTTTCACTAATCATCAAAAATTGAAAGTTTTCTGAAAAATACCAAAATTTCACCCTAGGAAAATTTCAATATTCTGAATCCAAAAATAAAGTCCATTTTTCCAGATGAAATTTACAAAATTTCAAAAAGTTGTTATTACTATTCATAACGGCTAGTTTTAATAATATTTTAATAGCATATCGTTGTTTAGTGAAACTCGGTATTATGTACGACGCAAGCTATCAAGGAAGGATGTGGTTTCGTGTAAAGCAAGCCAAGATAGTGTTGTGTGTAGTGAAAGATTACTTTGATGATTTATATAACATAAAAACAAAATATTTCTCATAAAAGTCTCGGGAGTTACATTCTACCCCCTTAAAATTAATTTCTCCCTCAAAATTCGTCACTTTTAAACAAACAGATGAGTATACATTTCCCTCATCATATCTTCAAGCTCCCATGTAGCTTCTTCTAATTGGTGGTTCCTCCATAAAACATTCACCAAGGGAGTGGTCATGTTTCGTAGGACTTTTTCGCTACGATCCAAAATCTCTATCGACTCTTCTTCATAAGAAAGATCATGTTCCAGTGGTACAACTTCTGATTTGGGTACATGTGAAGGATCAAGTATGTATTTTCTCAGGAGAGATACATGGAACACATCATGAACTTGTGATAGATTTGGTGGAAGCGCCAATCGATAAGCTACCTTCCCAACACGATCCAGTATTTTGAAGGGACTGATATACCTAGGGCTCAGCTTTCCCTTCTTTCCAAATCTCATTACTCTCTTCCAAGGAGATATTCGTAAGAACACTTTATCACCCACTTCAAACTCTAGGTCTTTTCTTTGGTTATCTGCATAACTTTTTTGTCGACTCTGAGCTACTCTTATGTTTTTTTGAATAGATCTGAACATTTCTGCCATCTCATCAACAAGATCAGGTCCTAATATATTTATTTCCCCAACATCATCCCAACAAGTTGGAGTCCTGCATTTCTTTCCATAGAGAGATTCATAAGGAGCCATCTGAATACTGGAGTGAAGGATATTATTATAACAAATTTCCACCAAAGGTAGGTGTTGATCCCAACCACATTTGAAATCCATAGAGCAAGATCTCAACATTTCTTCTAGAGTTTGAATTGTCCTCTTAGACTGACCATCTGTCTGAGGATGATAAGCAGTGCTGAAACTCAACTATGTATCAATAGTATGCTGAAGACTTTTCCAGAACATTGAGGTAAACCTCGAATCTCAATCAGATATAATGGAAAGTGGTACTCCATGCAATCTTACAACTTCTTTTACATATATCCTAGAAAGCTGATCCAGAGAGAAATCATCTCTAATAGTAATGATGTGTGCATACTTTATAAGACGATCAACTATGACCCATATAGCATTATTTCCTTTGGATGTTTTAGGAATTCCAGTGAAAAAGTCCATAGTGATGTTTTCCCATTTCCATTATGGTATGGTTAATGGTTGTAATATCCCCTTGGACTTCTGTCTCTCAGCTTTAACTTACTGACAAACCCAGAATCGAGAGACATATTCAGCAACATCTCTTTTCATGCCATCCCACCAGAAGTACTCTTTCGGTTTCCTATACATCTCTGTGCTTACAGGATGAATAGAGAATGAATAACTATGAGCCTCATCCAGTAGCTCCTTCATTAATTCTTGGATGGGAGGAACACAAACCCGATTCCTGAACTTTATTATCCCATCACAATCAAGGTTGAATTCAGGAATATTTCTCACCTTCTTTTGTAACTCTACATCTTCTTTTTGTGCCTCTTTAAACCTCACATGTATAGATGGTTGAATAGTCAATTGAGAAAGATATGATTTTCCCCTTTCATTATAATTCCAAGATCCATCATTTGTAAATCCATAAATATTGGATCTTTTGTGATCCTAATCGTGGATAAGCCAGCATGGCCTTGTCGAATTAATGTATCTGCCAACTTGTTTGCTTCCCCAGGGTGGAAATTAATTGAGCATTCATAATCCTTAATCATCTCCAACCATCTTCTTTGGTGCATATTAACCTCCATTTTTGTGAAAATATACTTTAAACATTTATGATCCGTATAAATATCACACCTTTCTCCATAAAGATAATACCTACAAATATTTAATTCAATTATTACTGCAGCTAACTCCAAATCATGAGTTGGGTAATTTTGCTCATGTATTTTCTACTGTCGAGAGTCATAAGCTATCACCAAATCATTTTTCATAAGAACACACCCCAATCCCTTCTTGTATGCATCACTGTATATCACAAACCATTCTCTACTACAACGATGTGTGAGCACAGGTGCACTGGATAACCTTCTTTTCAACTCCCTGGAATTCACTTCACATTCCTCTATCCAAACAAACTAAACTCCATTCCGAGTCAACTAGCTGAGTGGATAAGATAATCGTGAAAAATCATTCAAAAAATAATAATATCCAGCCAAATCAAAAAAACATTAGATCTCAGTTACTGTTGTTGGTCTCGACCATCTTTCGATAACCTTTGTTTTGGATGGATCTACAGATATCCCCTCTTTTGAGATTATGTGACACAAAAATGATACTTTTTAATCCAAAATTCACACTTGGTAAATTTGGAATAAAGCGTATCCTTTCTCAGGGTCTTCAATATAATTCTCATGTTATCTTCATGTTCTTCCTTCCTCTTTGAATAGACAAGAATATCATCTATAAAGACTACCAAAAACTCATCAAGATTGTCTCTAAAGACTCTATTCATCAGTTCCATGAATATAGAAGGGGCATTAGTAAGACCAAATGGCATTACTATAAATTCATTGTGTCCATACCTTGTACAGAAAGTCATATTTGGTATATTCTCCCTTTTTAATCTTAATTGATGATACCCTGAATGAAGATCAATCTTGGAAAAGTTTTCAGCTCCACTTAGTTTTTCAAATAAGTCATAAATGTGTGGGAGATGATATTTGTTCTTGATAGTGATCTTGTTAAGTTCCCGATAATCAATTCTGAGTCTCATTTATCCATAATTCTTCTTAACAAACAGAACAGGTGATCCCCAATGTGACGCACTAGGTTGTATGAATCCATTATCAAGATTGTCTTGGATTTTCTTGTTCAATTCCTACAACTCAATTGGGTCAATTCTAAAAGGTGTCTTTGAAATAGGCAAAGCACGTGGTACGAGTTCTATTGAAAACTCAACTTCACGATTAGGTGGAAGACTAGAAAATTCCTCCAGAAAGACAACATCAAACTCCCATACAATGGGAATATTCTTAATCTTGTGTTTCTCACAACCATTTGAGATAAATAACCTTCATTTAGTGGAATCAAAACCCAAAAGATGGAATAAATTTCCACTGGAAGGTTATGTTCATCCTTGCATCGATAGACGATCATTGATTGATCTGAAATATGAAATGTAACTTCCTTTCTTTGGCAATTGATATGAGCTCCATATAAAAAAAGCCAATCCATGCCATGAATCACATCAAATTCCACTATAAAGAGGATCACAAGATTTTCAGGAAGAACTTTCCCATAAACATCAATCGGAGAAGAATTATAAACTTTTGATGCGACTGTTGTGCCATTAGGGGTTGTCACAGCTAACTAAACATCTAATTGTTGAGGTAATACAGTGATAACCCTAGAAAATTCTTCATAAATAAAAGTGTGGGTGGATCCAGAATCAAATAAAACATTTTCTACTTTAGAGTGGATGGTAAGTGTACCTTTCACCGCTTCGTTATCATACTCCACATCGCTGATAGAAATTTAATGTGACATTCCATTATCTTTGGCCTTATGACTTTTTTGACATCAATCATCATCATCAACCCTTGGAGTTGGGCATTGATTGGCATAATGCCCCATTTCCTTTCACTTGAAACATTGAAGTGTATTAGGTTCATTCTAGGTATCCCTTCCTTTTTTGCATCATTAGACATTTTCATCCCATTATTTTGACATTCAATCACCCGATGACCTTCTTTTCCACACTTATAACATTTTACTGTCCCCTAATGACAATTTCCTGCATGTTTTTTCCACACTTTGAGCATAAGGGAAAACTCATCTTCTTTTTAGTGCGCTCTTTATATTTTACTTTGAATTCCATTTTCCTCTTCCTATCAAACCCATATGACTGATGGGTTACTTCAATCTCCATTTCAACTTTAAGAGCACATAGAACGATTTCCTCGTAGCTATTGAAGTCCCTTATGGATAAAGCCCTTCGAAGACTTGTTTTTAATCCACTAAAGAATCGATCGATCTTACTCTTAGGTTGGATAATAATTCCTGAAGCGTACCTTGCAATTCTTGTAAAATTTGCTTCAAAGGTACCAACAGATTCATCGTCCTTTTGCTTCAGTTTAAGAAACTCCTTCTCCATATTTGTTCGAAGAATACGAGGGAAGTACTTATTGAATAATAAGTTCTTGAACTTGTCCCATGCCATGGACTCAATTTCATCCTTTTGCCTCGTATTCTTAATAAGATTCCACTGTTGATCAGCATCACCTTCCAAACGATACACTGCTAAGATGACTTTATCATGTACAGATCATAGAAGAACTGAAAATATCATTTCAGTGGTACTGATCCATTGTTCAGCCACTAATAAATCAGAAGACCTGTTGAATGAAGGTGGACACTGCCTCATGATGGATTAAACAGAATGTTTCTCCTTCCTTTTCTCGTTTGGAAGTCCTGTATGATTCATAGCTTGAGAAAGTTGTGTGATCATGTCTACAAGATTTTGCATTCCATCTCCCATAATGTTTGGTTGCTCTGGGGGACAATCATTGCATTGCCCATCGCATTCCACATTAACACCGTTCCTTCAGGTTCCAGCCACTAACTAAAACCGAGAATAATAGTGTGAGCAACACTAATAGAAATAGGAAAACCACATAATCAAGAATAAAATTTTACACTTAAGGTATTATCATAGGTTATTCATGGCCATTTCCAAAACACTAAGATTGTGTTCTATGATTAGACATATCCTTAGGGTTCTTACTAAGGCATTCACATCCTAGTTTCCAATGGTTGACTATACCTTTCCTCTGATACCAACTATAATGACCCATACTTTACATAAACTGTTAATACTTTAAAATTGATGCACACTTATTACAACCTATAACAAAACCATAAAAGGACCATATAGGTATCGTGTCTTTAGAAATTGGGAAACATAAACAACTGGTTCATAAAGCATCTACATTGTCTCCCATTTATTTCATCATATCTAGAGTCCTTTTTGGAATATCCTACTTAATAACCTTGTTCTTGACTTGGGGGAAAGAAAACATAAAAAAGGGTGAGCTCAAATTCTCAGTAAGGGTAAACATAAAAAAATCAATCACATCATATTCACAAGAACATAACATTTTGGAAATCTTAACCTGCAAAAGATATCATAATTTCATAGCATGGGATAAATCATAAAGTGAAATGTAATCCCAATAATCACATCATAAAACATGAAACTTTGTGGCATAAACACGTAATCATAGAGAATCATTTCATAGTAGTCAAGACTCATAGACAAGACTATCTTAGTGGACAAAGTCCATTTCTAAACCGAGTTCACTCCTCATTTCAGTCCTGTTTCACTAAACCAGATTAACCTATCGTTCAAGCCATGTCTATCTCAGGAGATATAAATCTTTACCCAATGCATTGGAGGGAGATATAGGCCCCACCCATCTCATAATGACATCATTCTTATGTGTGCCACAAAATCACAAATTATACATCATAGAATAACCCATGTAATAAAAATGGTATTCTTAAACATCATGACATCATAAAACAATTCATATAAGATAAAGGAATTCATAAAAATAATTCCATCACAACATAATCAAATCAATGTAATAATTGGGATAGAAACAGAACCTGATATTATCTTAGATGGAAAATAATTTTGATCAAACCCTTGAACTCCATTCTCGAGGAAAATATCCTTTCAACTTCAATAACATTTTCCTTTCTTAACATGGCATATAATTTGAAGCTAAAAGAAGATGATTTAAAATAAACATGAATACTTGTAAAGGATTCTTCTTGGAAATAATGTTTTAAAAATCCATTCATGCCGTATAATTTAAAAAAACATTCTTCTCATACTTTTGTCGGAAAAGTCAAAAAGTACCTCGTACGAAAAACGACAAAAGATTCATTTCATATCTGTTACTAAAAACTCACTAAAGGGTAAAATTGGATTTAAACAATTGTAGGTGGATGGAAATTATATTACATATTGAGGAAACATGGATGTGGATGATAAAATCCACCCATGTAAATACCATAGTATAAACAATCTCAGATAAAAATGAGATTGTGATATTTTCCCTTACCTTAGGTCTGATTTGCTTCGTAAGTGTCTGATCCTCCTGTATAATGATTTAAATAATGTCATTGACTTAATCCAGAATCATGATTATTTTTATGATATCATATATGGTCATATTATTAGCTTCTTATTAGTAATATTTCATTTCTACTTGTTATTCCGTTGTATATTACTTTTTGTTCTTATGCGTGTTTTGTCGAATAAATTCTTATTCTTATCTTTAGGTTATAGATACCTCATTTGCAGAATTATATTAGTTATATATATATCATATTCATTCATTCAATTCATTAATATAATCATTATGCAATTAATATCATGTATAACGAGTCGCATCACATCGTGGAGACGGTATTCCATACGTACGCACGAGCGATGATATCGTTCCCATGATCGTGGAATTGTATTGGAGTGTATGTATACTATTTCAGAATAAATATCAATTTACAATAATCATATATAGTTATTATTTACACCATTATACCCATTCAAGTAAGGTGGTGGTGGAAAATAGATTACACCACGGCGTGGAGACGGTATTCCGTACGTACACACGCGCGGTGATTTCGTTTTCCGTAGGATTGATAGATAGTGAAATAGGGTTGTTTCATAATAATAACAACATACTATTATATGAGTGATACTGATGTTATTACTTCATAATGAAACAACTAAATAAGAAGAAGTGTAAGAAGAAATAAATTTGAAAGAATCGGTAACAAACATTACCTCTTCATTGAAGCGCCACCTTGAGACCTCCACTAAACGCACTAAAATTGGACTATGAAGAAGACCAGGACCTCTAGGATGTTTCTAGGGAAGTTGAGAAGATAATTTAGTAGGGTTAGGCCGATATTGAAGGCACAAAGTGATGTGAGGAAGAGAGGGAGGGGGTGCCCTTTTATGAGGGATGAGAGGGGCACCTTTGCAAAATCTAAAAATATTATTTTATTATAAAGACATATTCGGTTATTAATAGCTCAAAATTAATTTATTTCGAATCTAAGTTGAGGATGGGTCTAAATCCTCTCATCCAAAAGAATTTAGACATGTTTAGGTATCTATTTTAACCTTATCATCTAGATTTATCATTATGTTAAATAATTTTATTTTTACTTTGTCTTCTTGTTTTCTTACACTATAAGGTTAATAAACATACTATAACTAGCCAAACGAACCCCAAGTTGTTTATTGTTAATCTAAATAACATGAGCTAACTCATTTGGCTGAACCTTAGATTTTTAGGAATAAAATAACAGTAATATAATATTTGTTTTAAAAACAATTTTATGTCAATTTTGACACAATTTGGTAATTGATTTTTGTGAAAATCATAAAAGAAATATTAGTTCGAAAAAAGATAATTAAATCCGTACTAATATGTAATATTAACCATTGAAAATTATTGTAATTCATAAAAAGTCTCAAATTACATTTATTTGGGTATTTATAACATCAATTATGTCAATATTTCATTAATAAGATAATTACTGCATCATCATTGTGTCATAAATAAATTAAATTATTTAATGTCTGAGAATTAGAAATAAAATACCCTTATGTAGGAAATTGTTTTATCTTTATAATGAATATTTATAGTTGAATTTAAATTATTATAACCCTATATTAAAAATAATTTAGTTTTTAAACATTGATTTTAACTATTTTAACCCTTCTTTAAATAAATTGATAATAAATGTCCTAATCTAATCCATGTGGTCCTAAATCGTCATATTTTATTACTAATGTTATTTTGGTCGAATTAAACTTAACCAACTGAATTAGGACATGTTTTAGGGTAATAATAATAACATTTTTACCCTTAATTTCCCAATTTACTTTTAACCATGGTAAAAAAAAGTTAAAAGTTACTATTGACCAAAAATTATTTTCATCTCATTGAACCACATTTTAGTCCATGATACTAATTGTGTCTCCCGGATTTTTGAAATTCCACTCAAAGAAGCGGTAAAATTATTTTTTATGTAAACTTTCAAATTCTCCTAGGAGGTGGGTAAAAGAAGGTGAAAAGTTCAATAAAATTTTTATGTATCTAAAATTATTATAAACTGACTCCAATGAATTGCATTGAACTTATATAAGTATTATGTATCAATTTTGACCTAAAATAAATTAAAATAAAATAAATAATTATTTTAATAAAAGCCCGTTTTTAAATAGTAACCTAGTATTTTCACTATTCATAAAAAATTGAATGTTTTCAGAAAAATACCAAAATTTCACCCTTGGCTAATTTCGATATTCCTAATCCAAAAATGAAGTCCATTTTGAAAGATGAAATTTACAAAATTTCAAAAAGTGGTTATTACTATTCATAATGGCCAGTTTTAATAATATTTTAATAGCCTGTCGTTGTTTTGTGAATCTCGGTATTGCGTACGACACAAGCTATCGAAGAAGGTCGTGGTTGCGTGCAATGAAAGCCAAGCTAGTGTTGTGTGTAGTGAAATATTCCTTTGACGATTTATATAACATAAAAACTAAATATTTCTCATAAAAGTCTCAGGTGTTACAAAGAGTCTCAGTGGGTATACTCAAATGTAGTGGGGTTACATGATCATTTTGTCAATGGAGATGCTTTAGAGGAATGGTCAAAGGATGGTTGGAAGCAAATGGTGTTTCATGGGAGGTTATTTGTTTTGGTAGCAATGAGTGAGGTATCCCTTATGGATTTTAATAACTCAACCTTTTTAAGATGAATGTTAGATGCTAATAGTTACTTTTTCTTCGAGATATAGTTTTGTTGGCCTTGAAATGAATGAGCTATGGTTGAGTTTGCAACTTGGTGTCTGGTTTTCCAATAGGGAAAGGTTGAGTACTATGTTCCCGACGGGTTTTTGCATCTATTAGATGTTCTCAAGTGGAAGTGGGAAAATATATTAATTTATTTTGTCACTAGGTTACCATGAGGTCAAGGATGTATTGTTTTTAATTGGATAATTTTTTACCAGTTGAAAAAATCATATCACTTACAAGAAACCAAGTAGTCGAGAGTAGTATATGTTTTCAAAAAAAATTATGTAGATGAGGTGGTGTGGATGGAAGGAGTCTTGAGGTCTATTTTATTTGGATAGGGTGTATTTTTTACATCATGATCAGGGAGGAGATTTAATGATGCTTTTATAATTCATCTATAGTAGAACATTACTTCCCATCATCAGACGGGTGAGGAGATAGAGAAGACAATCGAGATGTTGGAGGTCATCTTGTGGGTGTGTGTCTTGGACAACACGAAAATTGTGGGAATGAAACCTACCATTGTTGGAATTTTATTATAATAACATCTATCAATCATCCATTAACATGGCCCTGTATGAGGTCTATAAAGGGTGGCCATATCTTTCTCTATTGTGCTGGGATGAGGTTGGGAAGTCTGTAGTTTTTAGTCCCGATGTGGTGTAGAGAATCCTAGAAAATATCCATATTGGTTTAGAGAGTAATAATGAAACATAAGAAATCAATAAGACTTATGATAATTTTTGGATGGGGCACTTGGATTTAGTGGTTGGATATCACATCCTCTTTAAGGTTTTCCCTTAAAGTGGGTAGATGAGTTTTTAAAAGGGGAGTAAGCTCTATCCTCGGGTTGTTGGACCCTTCAAGGCACTTATAACACCTCAAGACATTGAAATATTTTGATTTCTTAATAATAATAATTTATTTTCTTTGTTTATTTTTAAAAATCTCTATGTTAAGCTTACACCACAAATAACAAAGAGTTATCGTGAGTTACTTGCATGACCCAGTTTTACTGAACAACAATATATTAATAAAATATTATCATATAAATTACCATTAAATTAGAGGTTATATATAGTATTAAAAAAATTTATTTATATATATTCCATATAATTTTTATATTCATATCATTTGTTTTATATAAATTAAATAAGAACAAACTATATTTTTCGAAAAAAATAAGTATTATTTAAAAATGCAGTTTTACTGCCTTTAAATGGAGAACCCATTTTAAATCCAAAATTTGATACTTTTATATATTAAATTTTAAAAAAATAAACATATTCTTTGGAATATGAAAATCAAAATTTATTTTGGATCAATTTTTGGTGTTTTTTGGATAACATTCACAGTTTAATGAATAGGGAAAATACTAAATTTTAATTAAAAAACCTTTTTAATAGGAATAATTTATATTTTCAAATTATATATTTTAATAGTTTTAAACATTAGTTAGATTTATCATTTAATATAATTTAATTCATTGGAATTATTTTCACATTAAAATTAGATATAAAGACCTGTCAATATTTGGATGGTTTTTTATTTTTAGAAACACGTTTTCTCATTTTGACAAAGAGAATTAATTTAAATTAATTAACAAAAATAGTTTTTTTTAAATCATGAAAAATGTTTTCAAAATTTTAATTAGTGTGTCCAAATTATGTTAATAGTATACTTTTATTTTCGGACATTATTAATAGAAACATATTAATTATTTTTATTACCATGGTTTACGGTAAATTGGGTAATTAATGGTAAAAATATTATTATAAAATTACCTAAACAAGTGTAAAAGTTCTATTGGATGAATAAATTAGACAGTTATCATATATGGTTATAAATATAATCACTTAGTGGCCACGTTCCTATGAATATTACATGAATATATTATAAATTAATGAATGTGACAAAATGTCACAATCTCATTTTATATAAGTATATTAAATTGAATATAGGGATAACAAAAATATTTCATATAGTATAGGTAGTATATAAAAATATAAAATAATTAACTACATCATATAAATTTATTTATATTTTTAGATATTAAATAGTTACCATTAATAACGATTGAATAGTGATGTGTAAATTGTATTTGTAACACAAATATCAAATAAATGGTTTTACAAATAATAAAAGAAATATAATATTAACTAATTAATATGATACACAAATTTTCAAGGTGATTTTTTAATTTTGTAAGTGTATTAAATATTTTGGTTCTAATTTATCTTTGGTGTGGATTGTATTTAAAGTCAAATAAATAAATAGTGTCAAAATTGACACTATTGATATTTTTATAAAAATAACATTTTACTAAATAATTTAATACATAAAAATATTTGAAAATAAAAAATTGAAAATTAGAATGTCTAGAATGTTATAAAGTTTCCAATTATAAACAATTAACACCACGTAAATAAATATTTATAAAAAATTAATATTTAGAATATTATTACCATAATTAAAATTAAATAGATTATATATGGATAAATCAAAATGATAATGTTTAAATTAAAATAAAAAAAATATCTAAATATTATTTTATGAGATGATTTATAACCGTAGTAATAATATCTTTTAAATAACTCACTTTGGAGGTATTTGAAATCAAAAATTGGAAAATAATAAATTAACAGTTTTTGTTTTTCTAAGGGTGCCCCTCCACTCTCTTTTAAAAGGAAACTTCAATTTATATTTAATTAACACCTCTATAGACTTTTATATTGGAAAAAACATACACAATTACTCTCCCAAAATCCATAAATTCATCCTAGAGGCCACAATTTGGGCATAAATCCATCCAATGGAGTCCTTTTGTACAAATCAAATGGATATACCTGAAAAAGAGGTAATTGTTTTATCACATATTTAAAAGTTCTTTTCTTTATATACATACTATTTATATGTTGTTTCCATAACAAAATAATAAAAACATTATTATAATTATATTGATATATTATTATAATTATGGGGAAACATTATTCTACCTTTTATCCATCCTAGGAATACCAATATCACCTTGTGTGTGTACATACAGCTTACCGTCTCCACATCGTGGTGTAATTTTTTAGTTAAAAATACATTATTTGGATGTGTATAATGATGATTATAATGTATATAAATAATTTATATAGCATTATAATGATTTTTTATAATTAATATACCATTAAAATTCATACCATTAAATCATTAAGGGTACAAAACCATCGCTCGTGTGTATGTACAACCTCCTGTCTCCACAACATGATGAGATTCATTATCTATGTTATCGATTAATGAAAGATTATAAAATTTATATGGTGAGTAATAATAATAATTAGAAACTTAATCTCATTTTGGATATCAAAAAAATACATCCTACACATAAAAATCATGACTTACATGATAAAATAAGAATGGGAAAATGAAGCAGTTAACAACCAAAACAACAGTAATACAGAAATGTTATTACCAAAATGATATAATAGGATAATATATGATATCATAAATATGGATATAGTAATTTTATAATTTAATAACTATTTAAACAATTATATAGGAGGCCGACTCACCATCCACTAAAGGAAAATATAATGTAAGGGTTAATTTCACAAACTCATTTTTTTATGCGAGATTGCTTTTACATAAGTATCCATTGGGATATATTTGTCATATTATCCATGTTTCATAAAATGTGTGTTGAAATATTATTGAATTTTTTTAAATTATTTAATACCCATGTTTTAATTTTTATAAAATGTTTTGAAAAAAAGTTTTCCATCATATTCCAAATGAGGTACTTTATAATATATTCAAAAAAAGGAATGATTTTTTTTAACTTATACAGAGAAAGAAACTATTTTACACTGTTATAATGTGTTAAAATTTTGAATCATCCCTTATAATATTACAAGGTTATTTATATAAAAAAATCATTTATAATTGCGTGGCTTTTAAATGATTTGTGTAAAAATGGATATTTCTCTCAAAGGGTTTTTAATTAATTTATTATAGTATTTCCAATGATGTAAATATCCATTTTTGAATATTATACATAATTGAGGATGGATTAATATGATACAATCATCCATATTTTATTTAAGGGTTTATGATATTTTTGACTACAAATGTTATATTTTTATACAATTCATGGGTTATGGTTAAAGTATTAGCATTTGATATGCTAGTTTTAATAAAAATGTGTATGTTATGTTCACCTGTTTCATATGGGAAATTAATTGGGCATAGTAAGTGATGGGAGGGGACTAGTATATCCCCTCAATGCATCGGTAGATCTCATGATTAAAACTACTGTCTTGTCACAAGGCTTGGAAAGTACGTTATTGGTTTGCGAATGAGGCCTTAACGGTATGGTTCTGATGTCCTTAATTATGAATTTCTTCATTATGAGATTAGTTATTAAAATTTCATGTGATTATTCAACATGTAGAATATCCATGAGAAAGATGAAATGACTTTATTTGATTTATTCTTGCCATTCTATTCTGAATATTATGTTTATATGGTGTGTGATTCTGTTTTATACTTATTTTAATGATTATGATTATTAAAGAAAGATTCTAATGTATTGTTTAACCTTAATGAGCATCTGAGCCAAAATGATTCTTATGTTTTATTTTCCTAGGATGTCAAGAAGTGTTTTATGACTGATATTTAGGGTTAATAAAGGGGAATATTTTAATTCCCAAATGATTAGCTAGGTTGTATTTTATATTAGGAATTGTACTGTAGTGTTCATATATGCAATCTATTTTAAAATAATGCTAAACTAGTAGGCCCTTTGGTATTTTATTCCATTTAATAATGCAAATGTTTTAAAATAATGCACCATACACAAAATTTTAGTGTCAGGAAGTTACATTTGGTATTAGATGAAGATTAGATACAACCATTGAAATAGATTTTGAAAACATAGATAATAAATCATTACCCAAAGATTTAAATTGAGGATAAGTATATATGAACATCATTGAATTTTATTAGTTTAAATATAATTTGGGAATTCCTAGGAAATAAATCCATGCCTAGATACTAAAAGTGGACATGGTTCTAGAACAGATGTACCTAGGAGTACTAAGTCCGACAAAGTGTTCGAAGCTTCACTCTGGGTAACCTGGTACATGACAAAAATCCTTATATCCCACCTTCTTTAACACACCTAGGGTATATGCATAGGAAAATTCACATTTTCATTACATATTTTTATGAATGATTTTTGTGTAAAATGTTTCCCAAGGAGACCATTTTTATGGTTATGAGACTAGATACTTGTAAATATTCAATTAATGCTTAGAATTTTCCATGATTTTGGATTATACATTATGATATGATCTTACGTAGTGTATGTAATCATTTAGAAATGGCACCCAGTAGAAGGAATGATAACTCCAACAATACAGAGGATCCAAACATTTAGAAGGATCATATATTTCATGGTATTTGTCAAAAATATTGAAGGGAAATAATATTCCATGTATTTACATAATATGATTAAATAGTATCATTTGTCATTAAGTTATGTAAATAAATATACAATTCATATGGATTTAAAGGGAAGTAATAAAAGGAGAATATGGAATAGAAAAATATGGATAAATAGAATAAGGGAAAGAAGGATTTTCCCATATGTGATAAATGTGAAAAGAATCATCGCGGTTAATTCATTAATGGAATGGTGGTTTTTTATATGTGTGGAGAAAAAGGACACAATGTTCTTTATTTAATGGTTAACAAAAAGGATTCATACGTACAATGCTTTATGTGCATGTATATGGGGCACAATGAGAATCAATCTCCCAATCATCAGAGTGTACCCCCAAATGATGATATTGGATAATAATCATATTATTATACTATCACAATTGAAGATGAATTATTAATGATATTATTTCATTATTGAATAATTTTGTCATTAGAGTATTGTATCAATGATGTACGTGTTATATGAATTATGAAAGTAATTAAAAATTGTACAACAACAGTACTTCATAAGGGACTTGAGATCGTATGGTACCATGTAATGTGACACGATTGCAAGTTTTGCCTTTTGTAAAATAAAAGGCTAAAGGAAATATTACCCTTAATATGTTTTTGATAATGAGATAATGAGTTTGGAATAAATTGATGATTGATTTTTATAAAGTATATTTGATATTATTGAATACATTGGAAGTGATTAATGGGTTTTTTTAGTCCATCATTATTGGAGTTCACAACATTTTTTCTTTTAAAGAGTTTTTCTAATGTTCTATATTTTACAAGGTTTTATAGTAATTTAGGGTACTAACATTCTTTAAGAGAATACATGATGATGGTATTAATATGTTTTTTATGTGACCAAAGAAATATGAATTATTTCATGTGACATTCCTTAGAAATTTTTGGCACGTGAGTTGGGATAGAAGTATTTTGGATAATCCTAAAGGTTGGAATGAATTAAATTAGATTTTAGATATTATCATTTATGGGATAAACATTTCATATGATTATTTTTTTATTGTTATAATAATATATATTTAAAAAAATGAAGACCGACAGGTCAGGTGACAACTCATCGCATCAGACAAGGCTATGGGAATCAAACCCACAACTGAAGTGCGACAAGGATTTATCACCTTCCACTAGCCAATAGGAATTACCTTGTTAGTATAAAATAGTTTTCATTATTTAAATGGTAGAAGTTTATATTTGTAATTTTATACGATTAAGATAAATATAATATTTTTGAGTTTATTATCTTTTTTAAGATAAAAATTTTCTTGTGGTTGGAATTAGGTAAAGGATGAAACTATACATGTCAATTAAGTATGCTTCCTTGTTTTCATAGTCCATGAAGTAAATTAATTCTTTAACATGAGGGATCAAATAAAAAAACCAAAAATAATTTCTTTGTAATTTCTTTTGTGATGAATCAAATGTTTCCTTGTATCTTCACAAATGTATAGATTTTTGGTTGTTAACATTCTCTTAATAATGTCCTCTATCATTATCCATAAGAACATGATGGTCACATTTTTTTTCAAGTACGTGATTTACAATATGTAACCCCAATATGAATTATCTCTTGTGACCTCTGTTCATCCCTTTATTTATTTTAAAA
This sequence comes from Viscum album, assembly GCA_963277665.1. Classification (NCBI taxonomy): domain Eukaryota; kingdom Viridiplantae; phylum Streptophyta; class Magnoliopsida; order Santalales; family Viscaceae; genus Viscum; species Viscum album. The sequence continues at coordinate 833,205,475 of OY728142.1, read as the reverse complement.
TGGTGGTTTCATTCATCCATTTTCTGATGTGGGATTCCAATAAAGATATTTTTTAAATGTGCATCCCATTTCTTCAATTATGAGTTCAAATTACGAGGATGCAATTTATTGAAGGGGAGGAGAATTTTAACACCCAAATAATTTACACGATATAATCATTTATTAATAAAAATAATTATTTTTTCATTCTATTTATACAATAACATGTTATGCTAACGCTACACACAACAATGAGTGGGCTTGTATTACACACAAGACCCAGTTATAAAAAATAAAAGTATAATAATAAAATATTATTTTATAAAATAGCCATTAAATTAGAAGTTATGAATAATAAATTTTCTTTAACTTATATATATTATACATAATTTTAATATTAATCTCATTTGTTCCTTAGAAATTATATAAGAACATACTAAAATTTTTTAATTAAGAAAAACTATTACATAGAAAAGCTATTTTACCACCTTTTTATGTAGAACCAATTTTAAATAAAATATTTTATGATTTTATATATTAAATTTAAAAAATAGTCTTTTTATTTTCAAATGGAAAATCAAAATTTGTTTTGGATAATTATTTTCCGTTTTTTAAGGACATTCATATTTTAATGACTAATGAAAAATTCTAAATTTTAATTGAAAACAAATTTTTTAATCAAAATAATATATAGATGAAAATTATAAGTTTTAATAGTTTTAAAGTAATATTATATTATATTTTTTATCATATAATATAATCTAGCTCAATGGAATTATTTTCAAATTAAAATTAGATATAAACAACTGTCAATCTTTTAATGGGTTTTTCTTTTGAAAAACCCATTTTATCATTTTGACAATGGGAATTTATTTTAAATTAATTTTTGATATGTATATGTTTAAAATCATTAAAAAATTATCCATATTTGTAATTAGTTGGTTCAAATTATTTTAATATGATACTTTTATTTTTTGTCATTAAGAATAGTAAATTTAGTAATTATTTTTATTAACATGGTTTATTGTAAATCTTGCAATTAATGGTAAAAATAATAGTATAAAATTACCTTAACAACTGTAAAATTTTTATTGGTTCACTAAATTTAAACCTCATAATCTATATTTAAAAATGGAATCACTTAATGACGACTTTACCAAGAATATGACATGAATATAATAAACATTATTGAATGTGACAAAATGTTACAATCTCATTTTATATAAGTTTATTAATTTTAATATATGAATACCCAAGAGATAACATAAACTATAGGTATTATATTATAATAAAAAATAATTACCTACATCAAAAACATTTATTTCTTATTTTAGATATTAAATAATTTCTGTTAATAATGACAAAATAGTGATGGAAAATTTAATTTATTAATCAAAATATCAAATTAATGGTTTTAAAAATATTAAAAGAAATATAATATAAGCTAATTAATTGGATCCCCAAACATTATATATTAATATTAAATTTTATAAGTGTATTAATTTTTTAAAAATTTAACTTCTATGTAGAATTTATATAATGTCTTATAAATTAGTAGTGTCAAAAATGACATTGTGGACTTTTTTTATAAAAATAAAATTTTAATAAATTATTTAAAAGTCATAAAAATATTTCAAATTTAAAAATTGAAAATTATAAGGTCTAAAATTTCATAAATCCTCTAATTAGGAAAATATACACCACATAATTAAATATTTATACACATTTTATAATTACTTTATTATTACAACAACTAAAATTAAATAGATTAAATACTGTAAAATAAAAATGATAATGTTTAGAATAAATCCAAAACATGTATAACATTTATTGGTTTATAGGATTTAGAAACATCCTCATATTATCATTTAAATAACTCACTATTATGATATTTTAAATCTAAAATCAATTTAAAGTAAATTAATAGTGTTTGTGTTTCCAAGGGTGCCCCTCCCTTCTCTTATAAAGGGGTAATTATTAATCTATTTAATTAAAACCAATAAAGACATTTAGTTAAGTAAAAACCTACCAATTTCCTCAAACAACATCCCTCAATTCATTCTATTGGTCACACATTTTAAATAAATCCATCCTAAGGAGCCCTTTTCATAAAATCAAAATGAGACACCTAAAAAAAGAGGTAATTGTTTTATCACCTCTTTCAACAGTGTTTTCTTATTCTACATCCTCATTAAATGTATGTTATATATAATAATAATAACTAGAGTATCATCAATACACTGATATGTTATTATAATTATCGGAAAACTTTATACCTCATTTTATTCATCCTACAAATAACTATATCATCATCTGTGCGTACGTATGACTTACCGTATCCACATCGTGGTGTAATTTTTTTATTCAACGCTACATTATTTATATGGGTATAGTGATGAATATAGTGGATATAAATAATTAATACAACATGACAATTATTATATATAATTAATATACCATCCAATTCCATACCATATAATCCTTACATGAATGATATTGTCGCTCATGTGTATGTATGTCCTACCGTCTCCATGACAAGATGAGAATAATTATCCATTTTAACCATTAATGAATGATTATAATATTTATATGGTGAGTAAAAATAATAATTATGATCCAATTTTCATTATTTATTTTAATTAAATATACCCTTCCCATAAATTTTTTGACTAACCTGATAAAATAGGAATTAGAAAATGAAGCATTTAACACCCAAAACAATGGTAATACGATAATATTAATACCAAATGATACTAAAGGATAATATATGATATCATAAATATTTATATGATCATAGAATAATTTAATAAAATGTTTTAACAATTATATAATAGGCTAAATCACTCCTGGGTAAAGGAAAGTATAATGTAAGGGTAAATTTTGTAATCTAATTTTTATCTGAGATTGTTTATACGTAAGTATCTTCTGGGACATATTTATCAACCATATATATGTTTTTTCACGCCCCAACCTTTCCACAATTTCTACTTTATTCTATTATTTTTTTGGTTTTAAAAAGTTCTATCGAGGATCGGGTTGAACACCGAAAAACAATTTTTATGTTTTATCAAAAATGCGTGTTTTAGAATTGACGTCAGGGAGTGCACGGGTGGAGCACGTTTCAGAAACCCAGCGCGGCTTCGCGCCATGCAGCGGCACTGTCCATCGGTCTTCAGAAAAAAAAAATTAAACGAATAAGACTTTGTTTTTTTTATTGCGGTTACAGTTAATAATTTTAATTATTATTTTTTTTATAATTAAAATTTTTATTATTATTATTTTATTATTTATTTACATGTACTTTTATTTTATTATTTCTTTTTTACTTATTCTTCTTTCCATTTTTTTTATTCCACGCGGGTGTCCCCCGCCTTGTAGCCGACTGCCTCCTTCTCTCTTTTTTCCCCCTTCTTCCCGTAGCAGCTCGCTCCACCTCCTGTTTTCCCAGGCCACCGCTGCTGCCCAGTTTACCCTGCAGAGCACCACACCTGCCATCCCTGCCTGCAGCGCGCCTATCCCTTTATCATTGTTTGTATTCTGTTCCACCGGTTTACTTGACTGCAAAAGGCGTCGTGCCTGCTAATGATCCCCTGACCCCGCCTTGTCTGCTTTTCCCGCATGTCATCCCCAGTCGTGGCCAGCCGCTCATGCTCTGTCTCCCCGCCTTCTCCATGTTGCAGCCCAGCAACCGCACCCCCCCCCCCCCCCGACCTGTCGCGCCCACCTCCTCCAATCTCGTTGCCCAGATTCCCTGTCTGCCGACTTCCTGCGTGGACTCTCCCTCCGCCCTCCAGATCACTGACCTGTGACAGCACATCATGCACAGCCACCCACACGCACCAGCCTGCTTCGGCCTCCTCCCTTCGTTGGAGTGACTCTTGCACTGCCAGCGCTCCGATAGCACCACAGCCATCCTCTGATGGGTTCTAGGCTGCCACCTGCTTCGTGGGTCGCTCCTCCCTATGGACTACTGGATCCAGCGCTTCCTTGAACATCGGTCGGCCGGACTTAACTGGGCCAGCACGCCTCTGCTCAAGATAATATATGCACTGTCCTGCATCTGAGCTCCCTAACACTGCGCCCCAACTCCCGCATCGATTGCAAAGTGTCCTGCCCTGCTCGGCCCATGATGCACATCCTTTCTCGGTTGACCCAACCCGCGACCAGAGCTCTGGTGCTTCTTCCTTGCAGCAGCCCTGACGTCGTCCCTCACCCCATACACCTGGTTTCCGCCTTGCTCCCTACAGCCGCATCCCAGCACCACCTGCATGCCAACCCCCCTGCCGATCTGGTTTTCGCACAAGACCTGCTACCCGGTTCCCCCTCTCCTCCTGCCTTCTACCCCAAATGCAACCAGTACAGTGGGACTCCTGTTTGGCTAACACTTGTGCCTCTACCTTACAGAGCCCTAGCCACACCTTCGGTTCAGCGCGACGACTCCCCTCCAGCTGCTTCTCTAGCACCGGCCTCCAGTTGTTCCCTATCCTACAGTACCCTCACGCCCCTTTCCCTTCTAATAGGTTGCAGCCCTCCTTTTTCCAGAATTTCCAGCCCATTGTCCGCCTCTGGTCACCCCATTCCCTTTCAGCTCATCTTCACCCTATGGTGCACCCTTGCATTGCACCCGCTATCCGGTCAGCCCCTACCAGTGCATGTCGCTGCTTCCCAATGGTCGCGTGACTCCGCTGATCGGGCGCATTCCATGCCGATATCTACCCCTTCAAATTTAGAGGTACATGAACTCTTATATGACTTAATTTTATTTAATATTAATTAATTACATTTTGTTTTGAGTATATTTATTTTTAGAATAAATTATGGGATATTATAGATAAAATTTATTTGGTTATTTGTTTCGCCTAAATTGTTAATTTGGCATATTTTTTTGATTTATTGGTGTGGTGCAAATTACGTTTTGAAAACATGTTGAGCTGGTTCTTTTTGCACTGTTTGCTCATTGGGGTTGTTTTATGTACATGTCTATGTGATTTTAGTAGTTTGTGTGGTTGATGCAGTGTGTCGCTGAGGAAAACCGCAATACTACGATCTTTGTCTTGTGCATGCTTACGCGCCTATTCGAGGATTTCGCGTCGTCGTGTTCAAGATGAAAATTTAGGTAGGTCCCCCACTGCACTCTCCTTTAAATTTAGAATTTCTTAATTTCTTGTCATTTTATTAATTTTAATGAATGATAAACAATATAAGATAATTAATTTTTAAATGATTATTTGGTGTAAAAAAAAGAGCCGTTTATTTTATACACGTCTCCTGAAATATTTTCTTGATGAGCGGACACCCAGTATTGAAAGAATGCCCGTTTGGAATTTAAACATAATTGACGAAATTTCAAATGCGGTTCTGGTTTTAAAGATAAATGGTTTTTTCTGAAGAAGCATTTTGGGTTTTCTTGAGAAACGAGTTTTTTATTTAAATTTGGTGAAGGCCCATTAGGCACTTTAATAAAATAAATTATTTTGGAAAAAATCACTTTGGGGTTAGTAAGGGGTGTTCTTTGGAGTGCGATGATTACGTGAATTGTGTGTGATATTTTTGCATGACTGATTTACATTGCGAACACACCCCTTTTTATTGTATGTGTTGACATGGGAACCTGGCATAGTGAGTGAATCTTTTGAGAACGATTGTTGCACTAGTTTAGATTACACACTAGCTAGTGGCCCTATAGCAGGGGAATACTGAGTTATTGCTACTATGGGGACTGTGCCCCTTGGTTAAACCATGCAGGGCTATGCCGGGCGTTAGGGCGTTATGACGTCATCGAGTTAGGGCATGCCTTCAGGATGAGTTATATGTATAGTACATTCTCGATTGTTCACGATCTCCTAGGTTCGACCCACGATTTCTTTAGTATTTATTTGTATGTCGCAGATGATTGAGAGGTCTAGTTTGGTTGCTGGCCCATGTGTGCCACCTTTTCCATTTCCCTTGGTGTGCATTGTGTATTATGTGTGGTTTCCCCATTTTGGCTAACAATTGAAGTTTGGTCTTCTAGATGGTTCGCAGAAAATGTTTTAAAAGGAAATATAATTAATCCTTTTAGACATTAAACTTGTTTTCAAATTAAAAAGGGCAATAGACTGACACTTGTTTTAGAAATTAAAGTGTGTGTGTGTGAAAACCAATATTTTTGTATATTTAGTTCAAACATGTAATTCGTAAATTCTTCATTTAATGGTAGTGCATTGGGAATAGTTTGTTGGGCACGCCTACTGATTTTTAATACTCACGCCTATAGTGTTATCCTATTTTTTTTGTTTTGGTGAAGGTTGCCTCGAGCTTGCTCGCCGTGGGCGAGAGTTGGTTGTGGTCTGGTGAGCGACTCTCGGAGTCGCGAGGAGTTTTTGTTCGAGACTAGGTTAGTGTGTTTTGTTGACTGCTCTTTCTTTTATGTGTCATTTATTTACTTCGTATTTTATTTCTTTCCACTGCTCTATTTATTTTTATTGGGAAAAATCATTCCCACTTGCTCCCTGTTGATGCCCTGGTGCTTCTCGCCAGCTCAGGGGGATCGGGAATGCCTCTCGGGTCATGTTGCAGACCGGATTGTGTGACCAGTTTAGGGTCGAACCAGGTTGGTTTGTGACAAAATGGTATCAGAGGAGGTTGGCTCCTGAGCGGACCTTGTTTTTCAGAGTGCCCATTGTTATTTGGGGTTGTGATGGTAGAAGGATTACAATTGTCGGCACTCGAGGTATATGGAAAAGAAGGATGTCATGAACCCTTTCTCGTTCCGAACCTCGGGTTACCATGAGATGTTAGGGTTGTCAATGTCTTTTGATTCTTATGGTTTTTTTGGTATTGGGAAATGAAATGAGAGTTGGGCTAGTGACATCAGTGAGCTCGCATGGTCTAGCAAGCCATGTGGAGCCGGAGACTTTACCCGAGAATGCTCTCAGTGACGATGGTGTGACTGGAGTATGGCTGCCAACCTTATGGTCGAGTCATCAATCATCAATAGTTTCCCACTAGTGAAGCGTTTGGGTGTTACTTATTACTGAAAAAAATCATTGTGAAAAGTGTTATTTTGGTATTTGAAAAGACAATGACCATGTTTGACCCATCTTTTTGTTTTCTTGTTCCTTAGTGTTTTCCCCCATGACGGTTCGAAAAATGCCCAAGGTGCAGCTTCGGGTGACATATCCATAGAAAATCCTCCATTTGATCATCATAAAGATTACGTCCTCGAGTTTCGGAAGTTTAACCCTCCTCTCTATTATTGGTAGGCAGATTCTCTTGAGGTAGAGGAGTGGTTACGAATGATTGAGAGGAAGTTCAGTTTCATTGGGATGCCTGAGTCGTCAAAGGTGAAGTTGGCTACCTTTATGCTTGAAGGTCCAACCTGGAAATGGTGGAAGTCCATGTATCAGAATAAACATCGGAAATATCTCACATGGGAGTTCTTCATGTCGTCATTCATTCAACAATACTTCTCTGAAGTGACAAAGGTGAGGAAGAGGATGGAGTTGTGCGGTCTCCAGCAAGGTGTCAGATCGGTGTTGGACTTCTTTCATCGTTTCCTGGACCTGGCTCCGTATGAACCGGGGTATGTTGGAAATGATCCCATGAAAGCTCGGCATTTTGAGCTTGTATTACGTCCTAAGCTACAGTCGAAGGTGGGAGAATTCAACGTGACCACATTCCCTGATGTGGTGAGACATGCTTTCCTCGTCGAAGATGAGTTAGTAGGAGGACATGAGGTGACGAATCCTTTTCCGGCTTTGGGATATAGTGCAGAAGATAGCGATAAGAAAAATGGGAAGAGGCATGATGGTGGTGGAACTAGTTGAGGAATCAAGAGGCCTTCAGACCTTCAGTCGTCTTCCTCACAGGACAATGCCTTGATCTTTCACCTGTGCGGTAAGCGGGGGAACAAGAGGCTGATGTGCCCGAATGCTCCGAAACCTTGCCACACCTGTGGACGTCTGGGCCACTTACAGCGATTTTGTCAAGGTGTTTTCAAGAAGCACGCTAAAGCCATACCTGGCTCGTTGAAGGTCACCTCAGCCCGTCCGTAGGAGTAGGATGGTGTTTAGAGATCATTTTGGGGTTTTCTCTTTATAGTGTTTCTTGGATATAGTAGTCGTCACCTATACCGTTTTGTGGTGTCTCTTTTCTTTCAGTTGTAAGAATGGTTGTTGCTGAACCTCTTTGAAACCTTTGTTCTAACGGATGTGTGTTTGGTAAAATTCTTGTTCATGTGTTATGATTGAGAATTTTTGAAGCCTGACTGCGAGGAAGGAGATGCTCCAATCATCAGAGCTCCAGCCATAGGTCCCGGAGTGAAGCTGGCGCGTAGTCAGGTGAACCCCAGGGGTGAAGAAGGGCCTTGGTTTAATCTTCATCCTTAGTGAGGTATGGTTTGTGTTCTTCTGAGTTGTGGTATCATTGTAGTGTCGGTGACGATAGTTTTGATGCTCTACGCATAGGCCCCTTCCCTTCTCCCCCTCGTGGTGGGGGGTTTTTGGACCTTGTGGAAAATCATGAAGCTCGGTTAGCCTTGTTAGTCCTTATGGTGGGGAGACCCATCGCAGGACTCGTTGAATTCAGTTGACTTGTCTCTTATGGTGGGGAGTCCGTTCGGGCCTCCCCGTGTTAGTATTAGAGTTTCATTTCGGGTTTCGTTTTTGTGGCGTTTAAATGGTTCATGTTTTCAGGATAAGTTGCACTTTATGAGAGTTTGTTGTTTGTGTGGATCGACCAATTGGAGGTGCTTATACTTATGGGGGTGAGTGACACTTACAAAGTTTCTTCTCGTATCTAGGTCTTGTTGTGGATTCCCGGGGACGGGAAGCATTATGGTGGGGAGAATTGTCACGCCCCGACCTTTCCATAATTTCTATTTTATTTTATTATGTTGTTGGTTTTAAAAATTTCTGTTGAGGTTCGGGTTGAACACCGAACAACAATTTTTATGTTCAATTGAAAATGGATGTTTTTGAGTTGACGTCATGATGCGCATAGGTGGAGCGCGTTTTGGAAACCCAGCGCGGCTTCACGCCATGCAGTGGCACAGTCCGCCGGTCTTCAGAAAAAAATTAAACGAATAAGATTTTGTTTTTTTTGTTTTTTTATTGCAGTTACAGTTAATAATTTTAATTATTATTTTTGTTATAATTATGGTTATTATTATTATTTTATTATTTTATTATTTATTTACTTGTACTTTTATGTTATTCTTTATTTTTACTTATTCTTCTTTCCCTTTTTTTATTCCACGCGGGTGTCCCCCCGCCTTGCAGCCGACTACCTCCTTCTCTTTTTTTTTCATTTTTCCCCTTCTTCCCGCAGCATCTTGCTCCACCTCTTGTTTTCCCAGGCCACCGCTACTGCCCAACTTGCACTGCACAGCACCACACCCTCCAGCCCTGGATGCAGCGTGCCTCGCCCTTCATCATTGTTTGTATTCGGTTCCACCAGTTTACTTGATTGAAAAGGGAGACGTGCCTGCTAGTGACCCCCAGACCCCGCCTTGTCTGCTTTTCCCGCCATCCACCCCCAGCCGTGGCCAGCCGCTCCTACTCTGTCTCCCCGCCTTCTCCTTGTCGAAGCCCAGCAACAGCACCCCCCGACCTGTCGCGCCCAGCTCCTCCAATCCCGTTGCCCAGCTTCCCCTGCCTGCCGACATCCTGCGTGGCCTCTCCCTCTACCCTCCTGATCGCTGCCCTGCGACAGCACCTCACGCCCAGCCACCCACACGCGCCAGCCTGCTTCGGCCTCCTCCCTTCGTTGGAGCGCCTCTTGCACCGCCCGCGCTCCGATAGCATGACAGCCATCCTCTGATGTGTTCAGGCTGCCACCGGCTTCGTGGGTCACTCCTCCCTATGGAATACTCGATCCAGTGCTTCCTCAAACATCGGTCGGCTGGACTCACCTGGGCAAGCACACCTTTGATCAAGATAATATACGCACTGACCTGCATCCGAGCTCCCTAACGCTGCGCCCCAACTCCCGCATCGGTTGCAAAGTGTCATGCCCTGCTCGGCCCATGTTGCACACCCTTACTCGGTTTCACCAACCCGCGACCAGAGCTCTGGTGCCTCTTCCTTGAAGCAGCCCTGACGCTCTCCATCACCCCCTACACCTGCTTTCCGCCTTGCTCCCTACAGCCGTGTCCCAGCACCACCTGCATGCCAACCCTCCTCCCGATCTGGTTTGCGCACAACACCTGCTACCCGATGCCCCCTATCCTCCTTCCTTCTACCCCACATGAAACTAGTCCAGCGGGACTCATGTTCGGCCAATACTTGTGCCTCTACCTTGCAGCGCCCCAGCGACAACTCTGGTTCAGCGCGACGACTCCCCTCCAGCTGCTGCTCTAGCACCGGCGTCCAGTTGCTCCCAGTCCTGCTGCACCCGCATGCACCTTTCCCTTCGAATAGGTTACAGCCCTCGTTTTTCCGGCTTTGCCTGGCCGTTGTCCGCCTCGGGTCGCCCCATTATCGTTCATCTCATCTTCACCCTCTGGGGCAGCCTCGCTTCACACCCGTTGTCCAGCCAGCACCTGCCGGTGCATGTCGCTGCTTCCCGATGGTCGCACGACTCCGCTGATCAGGCGCATTCTACGTCGACCTCTACCCCTTCAAATTTAGAGGTACTTGAACTCTTATATGACATAATTTCATTTAATAATAATTAATTACATTTTTTAGTATATTTATTTTTAGAATAAATTATGTGATATTATAGATAAATTTTATTTGGTTATTTGTTTCGCCTAAATTGTTTATTTGGCATATTTTTTATATTTATTGGTGTGGTGTGAATTATGTTTTGAAAACATGTCGAGCTGGTCCATTTTGCACTGTTTTCTAATTGGGTTGTTTTAAGTACATGTCGATGTGTTTGTAGTTGTTTGTGCGGTTGTTGTAGCATGTCGCTGAGGAAAACCGCAATACTACGATCTTTGGCTTGTGCATTCTTGCACGCCTATGCGAGGAGTGTCGTGTTGTCGTGTTCAAGCTGCAAATTGAGGTAGGTACCCCACTTCACTCACCTTTAAATTTAGAATTTATTAATTGCTTGTCATTTTATTAATTTTAATGAATGATAAACAATATGTGATAATTAATTTTTAAATGATTGTTTGGTGTAAAAAGAGCCATTTATTTTATACACATCTCTTGAAATATTTTCATGTCGAGCGGACACCCAGTATTGAAGGAATTCCAATTTGGTCTTTAAACATAATTCAAAGAATTTCAAATGTGGTTCTGGATTTAATGATAAATGGTTTCTTCTGAACAAGCATTTTGGGTTTTCTTGAGAAACGAGGATTTTCATTAAAGTTGTTGAAGGCCCATTTGGCACTTTAATAAAATAAATTATTTTGGAAAAACTCACTTTGGGGTTAGTAAGGGGTGTTCTTTGGTGTGCGTTGATTGCGTGAATTGTGTGTGGTATTTGTGCATGAATGAATTACATTGCGGATGAACCCCTTTTTATTGTATGTGCTGACATAGGAACCTGGAATTGTTAGTGAATCTTTTGAGAATGATTGATGCCCTAGTTTAGATTACACACTGGCTAGTGGACCCATAGCAGGGGAATACCGAGTTATTACTGCTATGGGAATTGGGCCCCTCAGTTAGGCCATGGAGGGCTATGCCGGGCGTTAGGGCATTATAACGTCATCGAGTTTGGGCATGCCTTCAGGATGAGTCAGATGTATAGTGAGTTCTGGATTGTTCACGATCTCCTAGGTTCGACCCATGTTTCCTTTAGTGTTTATTTGTATGTCGCAGACAATTGAGAGGTCTAGTATGGTTGTCGGCCCATGTGTGCCACTTTTTCCATTGCCCTTGGTGTGTGTTGTGTATTATGTGTGGTCTCCCCATTTTGGCTAACAAATAAAGATTGTTCTTCTAAATGGTGCGTAGAAAATGTTTTAAAAAGAAATAAAAATAATCCTTTCAGATAGTAAACATGTTTTCAAATTAAAAAGGGCAATCGACTGATACTTCTTTTAGAAATTAAAGTGTATGTGTGTGTGAAAACCAATATTTTTGTATATTTAGTTCAAACCTGTAATTGTTAAATACTTCTTTTGAAGTTAGTGCATTGGAAATAGTTTTTTGGGCATGCCTACTGAGTTTTAATACTCACGCCTACAGTGTTTTCCTGTTTTTAGTTTTGTTGCAGGTTGGCTCGAGCTTGCTCGCTGGGGGTGAGAGTTAGTTGTGGTCTGGTGAGCGACTCTTGGAGTCGCTAGGAGTTTTTGGTTGAGACCAAGTTAGTGTGTTTTGTTGGCTGCTCATTATTTTCATTGTCATTTATTTATTTCATGTTTTATTTCTTTCCACTACTATATTTATTTTTATTGGGCAAAATTGTTCTCACTTGCTCCCTGTTAATGCCCTAGTGCTTGTCGCCAGCCTGGGAGGATCGGGAACGCCTCTCGGGTCATGTCGCGGACCGGCTCGTGTGACCAGTTTAGGGTCGACCCGGGTTGGTTCGTGACATGTTTCATAAAATGCCTTTCAAAATATTATTGAAAATTGTTTATTGTCATTTTACACATGATTTAATTTTTATAATATGTTTTTAAAGGAATTATTCCACCGTATTCCAAACGAGCTAATTTATAATCATTTAAAGAAGGAATGTTTTTTATCTTATATGTTGAAAGAGGCTATTTTATGCCATTATGGTGCATCAACATTTTTAAGATTCCCTTCAATTATACAAGGTGATTTTTAAAATAATGATTTTCTTTTATTCTTGCATGGATATTAATTGATTTAAATTAAAAATGGATATTTCTATTAAATAATTTTTAATGATTTTATTATATTATTTTCATCCATTTCAATATCATATGTTGAAATTTATTATTAAATCAGGTTGATTTATTATTATACAATCGTCCATTTTGTATTGAAGTGTTTTTGATTTTTTTGACAGGGTATGTTTTATTTTTATACCAATCACAATTTATGGTTAAAATATTAGTTTTTCTTATGATAGTTTTAATATGAATATTTATGTTATGTTTCAACCTTTTCATATGAGGAATGCATTAGTCATAGTAAGTGATGGGTGGGGCCCGCTATAACCCCTCAATGCATCAGTAGGTCCTATGAGAAAAACTAGTTTCTTGGAACAAGGCCTTGAATGCATGGTAATGGTGTCGGCACGAGGCCCTGAAGGTATTGTTTTGATATCCAAAAATATGAATTTCCTTGTTATGAGATTAATTATTGACATTTCATGTGATTATTCTACTAGTAGAATATTTATGTGAACGTTAAAATAGAATTATTTGATTTATTATTTCTCTCTTATTAGGAATATTATGTTTATAAGGATCATGTTTTAGTGTTGTAGTTTCCTAAATTATTATGGTTGTTTATGAATGATTATCATATATTGTTTAACCTTATTTTGCATCTGAGATCACTCCATTCATATGTTTTATATTCCTAGGATGCCAAGATGTGTTTTATGACCCATATACCATATTAATCTAGGGGAATAACGACATTCTAAAAGGAATATATATGTTATATATTATGTGTTGAATTGTAATGTAATGTACATGTATATAATATATTTTATAATTATGCTAAACTAACTGGTCCTTCGGGATTTGGTTCCTTGTAATAAAGGTAATGTATTAAAATAATGTACTGGCTCCAAAATTTTTGGGTCAGGGTGTTACAGTGTTGGTGTGCATTAGTGATGTGGACTACTAGTTATCACTTCCTCCATAACTAGGCTAGGATGATGACTTATTCCATGTCTCTCATATCTGTTAGTATCTTCACGATGAATCCTATGTCATTTGTTGGGGGTGTCGGATACCGATGATGGTATGAAATTTGTGGAGTATCTAGAAGATATCCCTAACCATTGAGATATGGAATCATGAGTATGGACCATTCCATTGTTTTATGTGCTCTGAGGGGGGGGGGGGTGCCTTGGAAGAGAGTACTTGGGATCATGTGACAAAGACGCGTACCCAGGAACCCGAGTTTTTTGAGTTGTCTTAAGCATTGTATTTTTTTGTTATCAGATGTGATGTTTAGACCTTTGTTTAATATGATATGTTCTTATTTATTAATATGTGAAATGTGGTAAGTTTTTTGGTGTTTTAAAAGGTGAGGACGTGATTCCCAACTGAGATGCATTGCACTACGATGTTATTAAATCTATTTGGTAGAGACGATTCCACCTAGATAAGATATTATCATGACATGGACCATGTAATGTGTAAATTCCTAAGATTATATAAGTATATATGTTTTTAATTTTTTCATATATTTGGTTTGAATGTTCTGTTTGTGGTTGTGTTTTGGATGCAATGAGTTCCTTGATAGGAATCTTGAGAGATGGAAATTTAGACCATTTATCTCTTTCAATTGTTAATTTGTTTTAAATTATCAATGTAAATAATATCTTGAGATGAATATTATATAATTTACTAAACCTTTCTTCCCATAAAATTGTGTGAGATTTGGTTTTTTAGGTTATGGGGGAATGTCTACAGGTGTATGGTGAATGAATGGAGGTGTTTTGAGATCATTAGGATAATAAGGGGTTTTTTAGATAATGATGATAGATACTTGTTGAAGATCGCCATCGGTATATAATTTTGTAAGTAGATTTAGAACATTATATATTTTGTGATATATGACCATGATAGATAACCAATGATTGATCTTAGGCAGTAAATCACCAATGACAGATCATCATGGCTGTATATCAAAAATATCAAATCATTCTAGTAGATTATCACAAATGATTGATCTATAGTAGTTGATCACATTTGGTGGAAGATCTTCAATGGTATATTATTCTCTTAGTAGATCAACAACATCATATCACCAATTATAGATCATCATGGTTTTATAAAACGAAACACAATTCATTGGGGTGGTTTATCACTAATGAGAGATAATTGGTGGTAGATAACCAATGTTAGATCTTTACTAAATCTAGTATTCTATAAATTTCTAGTTTTTTCCATTTTTTAATTTTCATTGAAGAAAGATGGTTTCATATATTTAGTTAATGGATATTAATTCAATTTTAATGTAGGACAATTATATCTCTTATCTAATCACATCGCATATATATTTTTTAAATATTTATATTGTTTGGAACTGATAAGATCCACTTCCATTGGTAAACTAAACTGCATAAAATCTCACTAGTAATGGATCTGATCATTCTAAAGTGAATATAATTCCTTATTTATTTCAAATGTCATTCTCTTGATATGGGTGGTTACAAAGGCATTTCCCTTAGTGTTATAAAATATTATCAGTGTAGTTGGATCAATTTTCCTGTTGGTGGCTTCCCCCATTGGCACGTCCCTAGTTTCATGTTTAACAAATTCTCTAAATCTTATATCATGTTGGTAGAGAAATATCCTTCATTTCATCTTACATGTATCGTGAAGGGATGGTTTATTTTTATTATCTATTGGAATATGGTTACATCCAAATACATAGAGATAAATTAATTGATTAAAATAATTTATAAAATTTATGGGGAGTGTGATTACAATGTTTTTTCATGCTCTATTATTAGATTTGATATTTTTTAGATGGGTATGGCCTTGAATAAAATCTTGATCATTATCAGATGTTTTTTCACTATAGTGGTGAAACTATGGATCCCCAATTTTTTTGATTATTTGACCTCACCCTAAATGGAAAAAATTATTTATGTATACTCAGATAAATAATTGTTTTCACATTTATATATATGGATTGTTTTAGGATACCCTTAAATGTAAAGTTAAAAGTTATAATTCCCCTTTAAAAAATAAAAAAAAATTGTTATTTGGTTTATATGAAAACATTTTGTGGAATATGTGAATGTGTGATGTGTGGTTACAGTATGTGGGGATAGTGGTTCGTGTGACAATATTAATGAGAAGTTGTGATGATTCAGATATGATGATATGTGGTTGTGGTTATGACAGTTGTGATGATGAAAGTCGAAAAAATTTGTGTCATGTCATCATACATTGTAGGAAATGCGACAATGGTGTTGCATGTGATTGTTGTCATGAGGTGGAGGATGATAGTTATATTTTAATTTTATTGTATTCTTTTTGTTATGTGTTGCTATAGTTTCCAGAGTAGTATTAGAATTTACATGGTCTGTCTAATGGGATGGAAATAAAAAAATGAATTGGAATGAATTTTAAGAGGCTATGTGTTTAAATGGTGGGTTATTTAATATAAATTAAATGAGTAGGAAATAATTGAATGAATTGGATTTTTGAATGAAATTGGATTATAATATGAAATATAAAAAATTACTTATTTATAAATGGGGTTTGGATTTTTGGATGTGTCTTTGTGTCTTATTGGGTGTTGTTGTGATGTTAAAAGTGGCCGTAAAAGTTTAATACGTTGTAGGGAGATGTGGATACAATGTGATGTGGTTAGTTCATCAGTTTTGATCCCTTATTATGGGGAATGTTCGATGTGACTCTATATGTATATAAATTGTATATTATTTTTATTTTCTATAAATTCCCAACCCAATTGGATAGCTTAGTTCCATCAAACCAAATGTTTTTTGGGGTGTTTTTTCAAACATCCAAGTGTCAAGGATGGATGGATGGACACCCACTCTTCCATTCGCCATATTACAGGTGAAGATGATATTCACATTCATTGAAGGCCTAAAGACAAAAATTCCACTATTAAGATGCGATGTGATGAGATATGATGGAATAGTAGTCTTTGGGTGATATGTGATGAGATGGATTTCTGTGGGGGACATTCATTGAAGTAGGACGTGCAGAGGTTGATGTTATTCATGTTCACGATACCCAATTATATAGGTTATGAGATGTCATGGACCAATTATCTTTATGTGAGATGTGATGTGATTTTATGGAACAGGTGTCTATGGGCGATATGTGATGTGATATTATATGGAAGTGGTGGGAGCTAGAAGACATTTGTCATTGGGGTGTGATAGTGTAAAATTATTGGGAAATATGTGTAATGTACCCTTGAATAAATATGATTCATTTTGTGTCATTATACGTAGATACATTATTGGTTGATTTGGTTATGGCGTGGAAGGGTTCTGGTAGAATATCTGTATTGATACAGTTTTGTTCTACAATTTTCTCATCTGTGAATTAATATCCTCTTTTCAAATATTCATGAGAAACTTCAATTTTCCTAATAAGTATACTTATATAGTAACCCTATGTATATAAAACTATTTTTAGGCTTCCATGAGGACTATATGGACCATGTTAGACATTACTAGCTCTGATATTTTATTAGTTGATGTGTCAATACTTTATCACTACTTCTTGGAATTTAATTTGGTGACATTTACCTATATTGTGTCTTTATTAATGTGTTATGGGATTGTTTTTTCTTCTTTATAATATTTCATTGAGTTTCCTAACGCTGATTCATCTTATCTACCAATATAATTTATTTTATAGAGGGTATGGCCTCCCATACATGATATTATCATACCCTTAGTTATATTTACCATCCCCGGGCCTACTAGAGGTTTTACTCGGTGGGCGTGGGGTGGGGGTCATCATCCCACTCCACTCAATATGGTATATTGGGAGGTATAAAGTCATGACCATTGCAATAATAACTATTTTATTTGTGGTTTTGATATCACATTTTCATAGGATAATGATGGACCTTATGAATTTCTACCTAATTACCAAATAGAAGTGAACTAAAGGGTCACACATAAAATGATTACATATACACAGTTATATTCAATATGATTCTAAAATGTTGACTTAATATTATTCACATAAGTGGATTAATAAATTTTCACATTTTGTTGATCTAAATGTTTTTTTCATCAATTATTTAAGTTAAATATATGTGAGTTTAATATTTAATAAATATTTCATCAATATTTTAGTGAATATAATATCCATCTATTTATCAATTAATATTGTAGGGATATTTATTTATTTAAATAATAATTAGTCAAGGTTTGGTAAAAACCAATGAGGAAGGACATGATAAGTTAATGGTTTGGTGAGAAATTATTTATTAAAAATTATTTGACAAAATTTTAATTTATTTATTAGAAAAAAATATTAATTTACCTATGAGTTTAGAACATGTCATGTAAATAATAATATGAATAATAATAATAATACAAACATTTTGACAGGGGGATTACTAAGGATTAAGATAATAATCACGAGTTATGTGTGATCATTCATTCTCATAGACAAGGTAAATAAAAACCAGGTTATATCATTTTTTAACAGTACCCTAGGATTTCAAATCCTAGAACAAAATGATTCCTAGATAGATTCATCATAATACCAAGAGATCTCTCAGTGATATATATAATTCCTCCATCACCATGTTCTCGAGTCTAGAAAGGAAAATAATTATCCCTCCTCCATGAAGATATTCTTATGGTGATTAAAAATGAACAATAAAAGAGTTATAGTATTATACACTAGAACCAAAAGTTTTTTATGAAAACAGTCAAAGGCTTGAGACGAATGTGTAGAAAACCACTAAGGAAATTGTACACTTTAATCCTCTACCGTTAATGAAGGTATTCCAATAAGTAGTATTACAAATATTAAGTAAAGAAATAATTCCAATATAAAGTGATTATAAATATATCTAAATTTATTATTAATTACATGTTATGATCAAGTCAATTGGATTCTAGGGTTGAAATATATATATATATAACATGAAATCCAAATAATTTGAATTTTTTTCTTAATTTGGCATGGGATTAACCACTTTAGTTGTTTCCTAAAACAATTAAGTGGCATGATAATTAACGTGGTTGTACCAATGTTGTTAATGTTTCATCACCTTTCAAAACATATCGGTTGGGGTAATGCCCCATTTCATAATATTTATCCCTTTCATGTAATTTGGGGTTGTATCCCAATCCATATAGGGTGTTATTATTTAACCATCAACCAAAAAATCCAATATTTCCATTTCAGACAGTATGTCTAATGTATAAATAATGTTAAGCCACTAAAATTGATTGGACTAGATGTATACTGGAATGAATCAAGTTGTTCAATCATAAATTTTACACAATATATATAAGTATTAGATTTCATAAAAATCCTTCATTTTTAGTCCTATTTTTTGTGTTTTTTAATCATCGTTGCATAGAAGTTTTATTATTGAATATTTCATCATCTTCTTCAACTAACATACCTACATAGGTCAACATTGTACATGTAATCCTGCAGATAATTTCCTACAAAAATGATAAATATAGAGATACAGATCATGTAATTACCCGGCCCCAGTTACCCAGAGTCGGTGCATTATTACATAACATTGGCATGATCACAAGAACGATCAAATCTCGAAAGACCAATTGGTTTAGTATCCTTGGAAACACTAGATATATTCATAAGTATTGCATTAAATCATAAAAATGAAAACTACAACAACATAGTCTCCATATTCCACACTCTAATCCCCTCATACTATCCCTGCAGGTAATTTATAATTTACTTCTTCACATCCTGGGAAAAATAAATCATTGAAAGGGGTGAGCTCAAATGCCCAGTGAGGATTACAATATAGCAGAAACTTTCATAAATAAGAATAAACATTTAAGTAAATGTATAACTAAAACAAAATCCTTTTAAACATGAAATTCAACATAGTATGGCAAAAATGAAATAATTCCATTTACTTATTCACATGGATATTATACTAATCGAATAATCAAATGCAATATCAATAACCACTTTCATAATGATGGAATGCAAAATGCCAGACTATCATAACCACATAGCCAAGAGCTCGTGCCAAGACTACAAATAAAATTTTTACAAGGCCTTGTGCCAAGATAGTAGTTTGTCTCATGAGGCCTTCCGATGCATCGAGGAGCTATAGTGGGCTCCACCTGTCACTTATTAAGTCCAATGCATTCCTCATGTGAACAGGTTTAAACATAACATAAACATTCGTATTAAAACTAGCATACGAAATGTAAATACTTCATACATAAACCATTAGTGGTATAAAAATAACTCATCCATAGTCAATCATATCACAAAACATTCAATACAATATAGAAGTTTTTTATCATAATAAATCAACTACAAATAAGCGTAAAATCCATCAAACGATGTTGACATAGATGAAATCAAAACTCTTTTTAGAGAAATATCTATTTCTATTTTGAAATCATTTAAGTGTCATAATTTATAAAATGAAACATATTCTTTGAAAATATTCTTATAAGCTTGTAAGGTAAGCTTCGACAATTTTAAAACGGCGGAAAATAGTCGCACCTGCTGTATTAGTTAATAAAAACATTCTTACATTAATTCTGTCCAAAAGGTTAAAAAGTACCTTGTTTGGAAAATGACGGAATGTTTCCTTTATAAAACACTTATAAAAATTCAGACCATGGTATAAATGACTTTAACCCATATTCTTGTAAATATTAAAAATGTTTTGAAATACATTTTTAAGAAACATGATTGTGGATGATAAAGAGATCCCAGTATATTATTATGAATAAACAACCTCGAATAATGAAGAGATTGTGAAATAAAACCTTACCAATTTGATAACATAGGAATAATACACCCCTTGAAATAGATATCAGACAATTAATATGTAAATACATATAAATTAATGTGTATTACACAAAGAATACAATTATGTGCAGTACGTACACCACAAAAAAGGTAATAGTGGCAATATGGCATGAATCTCACGGGAATAAAGAGTGAGATGAAAACAGATTACCTTGTACTTTTCCTTGGTTGGGGTAGGTTAACCTCCTGTATAATGGAGAAACAATTTTTATCAAATTATACAAGAATCATATACATTAATATGATATGATCTTTTATCATTGATTTGTTAATAATATCTTAGTATTATTGTTGTTTCGGGTGTTAACTTACTCATTTTATTTTGTATGTTTTGTTACGTAAGCTGTGTTTGTAATGGATAGAATGTATCATAATCATATCTAGAATGATATAAATTCCATAGATACTATTATTAATCATCAAATGAGAATTATACTTTAATGGATACGATGCAGAATGAATCTCATCGCGTTCGTGGAGACGGTAGTCCGTACGTACGGACGAGCGACAATATCATTCTTTTGATATTAAAATAATATATAATTGGATGTTATATCATATATACAGAATCATTATCATGTTAAATTTATTATTTAAATGTATTACATATCATTATTATACCCATCCAAATAATAATTTATTGAATGACAATTACACCACGACGTGGAGACAGTAAGCCGTACGTACGCACATACGGTGACATGCCATTCAAAAAATGGATAGAATACTGAATATGGTTGTACCATATTTATAATAACATAAGAGTATATAGAAGATATGAGATTTATTATTTTAGAATATAAATAACAAAGAAAGAAGATGTTGAAGAAGAAATGAACTTGAAAGAGGGTGGTGAAAACATTAGCTCTTCTTTGGGTTCTTCCTTTTGATTTGATCAAAAGGGCTCATAGGTTGTCTTTCTGACTAAATTAAGGTCTCTAGGATGAATTGAGGGAAGTTGAGAGAGTATTTGGTCAGATATTGGCCGATTCAAAAGGCTTTTAAGGAGTTAAGTAATGAGAAGGGGGGTGCCTTTTTATAAGAGGGGTGGGGGGCACCTTTGAAAAAGCTAGAAATATTATTTTATAATAAATTCATATTCGATTTCTAATGGATCCAAAGTATATTATTTAAAAGATAAGGTGGGAATGGGTCGAAAACCACTCAACCAATAGAATTTATACTGGTTTGGGTTATTATATTAACCTTATCATTAAGTATTAACTCTTAGCTAATTAGTTTCACTTTTACAATTTCTCTTTGTATTTTTATATTATATGGTTAAAAAACATACTATATACATACAAGAGACCCTCAAGTGGTCCATTAATGATACACCTATCATGATATAAGTCTCTTGGCCGAACCATAGATTTTTTGGAATTTAATATCAATTAATAATATAATATTTGTTTTAAAAAACTCATTTATGTCAATTTTGACACGATTCAATAATTGAATTTGTAAAAATCATAACAGAATTATAACTTCGAACAAAGTTAATTAAATCATTCCTAACATGTCATATTAACCTATAAAGTTAGTTTAATTCAAAAATAGTCTGAAATTATATTTATTTGGGTATCTACAATTTCAATCATTTTAATTCTTCAATATTATGGTAATTAATCGATCACCATTGTGTCATAAATAAATTAAATTATTTAATGTCTAAAAATTATAAATAAAATACCATTATGTAGGAAATAATTTTATCTTTCTAATGAATATTTATAGTCGAAACCCCAACATATTTAACCCTATGTAAAAATTGTTTTTCTAAAAGATATATGATTTTGTCATTTTTGTATTCATTTTAACTTAATTAAAATAAAGTGTCCCTATCAATTACAAGTGGCACCATGGGGTCCCAAAATCGACCCAAAGGTTCCCATGGTCGGACATATATCAAACAATAAGGTTAAGAAACGTTTTAGGGTAATTTTTTATTATTATAATATTATTTTTTAACCCTTATTTACCGGATTTACCCTTTAACCATGGTAAATAAAATATTTACCGAAGTAATTATTCAAAATATCTAAAAATAAAATTTACCTATTTACAGAATTTGAAAATCCTGATTCCAAATATGGAATCCATTTTCCCATATTCAAAACACAAAAGTGGCAGAATTTATTTTAAAATTAATTCCTGCTGTCAAAACAAAAAGCGTGTTTTTAATATATAATAACTATCAAAAGATTGATACTTGTTTATGTTCGGTTTAATTGTGAAATTATGTCCAATGACCAACATTGTATTAAATGGTAAAAATATATTCTAAATATACTTTAAAACCACTCAAATTCATAATTTATCACTATTAATTATTTTGATTAAAAATGTCGTTTTTAATTAAAATTTACTAATTTTCACTATTCATCAAAATATTAAAGTTATCCGAAAAGTACCAAAATTTCACCTTAGGCTAAATTTGATACTTTGAATCCAAAAATGAAGTCCATTTTGAGAGATAAAATGTATAAAATTTTAAAAATTATGTATTACTATTCATAATGGCTAGTTTGATCTGTTGTGTTGTGTGTTAGAACTTGATGTTGTGTAAAACAAACGCTATTGCATTATTCAAAGAGAAGTGTACCATAGAAGCTTGGGGTGTTACAGATCAAAATAATATTAAAGTATAATCTTTTCAATAGGTTATATTGTGTTAAATCTTATGAAGGTGATAAACATGAACATGGGAGAAAATTTTGATTTAAATAACATGAAATCTTCAATGTTATCCAAAATCTATCATAGAAGGGAATATAACCTCAACTGATCAAATATATACAAGATACATGGATTATAACACTGACATATAACATATAAATGTGTCATAAAAATATTCATAAAAATATGTAAACATTATGAAACCCCAATAAGTCCATTTGTAAATATACGGGCATGAAATCAAGATATCATGTAGAATTTTTAGAATTTCTAAATACAAACAAATCCATGAATGAATTAGTGAACAAAAATTTATTTCATTTGTAATGTTATTATCTCATCATATATAAAACATTAAACAATGCATTGGATATCTATATAGGACCTCAACCATTTCATAATCTTGAACATTATGTATGTGTGCCCCCTGAAATTATTCATTCAACATATCATGAAAATCCCAGTAAAAAAATGAGTTTTATCAATATTTTAAATGGTACAACATAAAATGAATCTAAGGGTTAAATTGATTGATACTGAAATTTAATCTTCTGATAGTGGTAATATGATCATGTTTTCTAATTATAAAAATCATTAGTATATAAGAAGTATAGATCATGGGTGAGAGTGGTAAGATTCCTTTAGGTGTGAGAGATTATTCGTGTTTGAGAGATGATATATCTAATATATAATTATAATTTTAGTATGATAATAAAATTTTATATTTCTTTAGTGGATTATGCTTAGGTAGAACCATTTTATTTTCTGGTTTTGTTATTGATTTATACTACAACAATGATCTCTCCCTTAACACCAATTATTATGGGTTGATTTTTTTATTTTCCATTTATGATCTAAGATTTGTTACTTTTCTTATATTATATATTTTTCAATGAGTGTTTTTTATTTTTGTTTATTAATTATTTTTCTAAAAAGTATCAATTTATTTTATAAATTAATCTTAAATACTAAATATAATTTTAAATATTTAAAAAAAAAATTAAATTGATATTTTTCATTAGTTATGCTCATTTTTATTGTGTTCATTTATTTTTTATGATGATTATTAACTTCTGGGTGTATTTGTTTAATTTTATAGGTCTAAATATTTTAATTACAAAGAATGAAAACTGTTTTCAGAATTATAATAATTGTTAAAAAATGGACAACTGGCCTAAAGGAAAGATCAAAATCCCTACAAATAAGAAAGATTACTATAGGATAAAGTGGGAATATTTTTCAGTTTATTATTTCAGAATAATTCCATTATAATTTTTAATATATATAATTCAAGTCAAATTTTGCAATTAAAATAGACTAAAAAAATATTTTACTCTATCTAATTAGAAGAAAGGATGAATACCCCAGTATTAAAAACTATGATAATAATCCAGTTTGTTCACTAGTTGAGGAATTTTTATAGTGAATTTGGTATAGTTATTCTTATCATGGTAATTATATTTTTATTTAATTTAATTAAATTTTTTATTTTTCAAATGCATTGTATTTAATCATTTTGGAGGGACATTGATTAAAGAGCACCGGTGGGACACTTTCTTATATAATCATATATAATTGTATAATGTAATTTTATTTATATATGTAATCCATATACTTTTATTCTCATATATATATATAAATTATATATCTATTGGACATCCTCAAAAATCCATGGTGGTCAAAGGAGAGGGGATAATGGGGATGTCTCTCCTTTGGAATCTGATGATACAAGTGGTAATGATTCAGTTTTTGTTCAACTTTAGTGCCTGGTGGTGGTGATACCAACCATTGATCTTCCACGAATTGGTGGATGAAGGTGGCCCCTCAAATAATAATATAATCTTCAATGATAGGTTAAGTATAGGTTAGTTGAGTGATGATAGTGGTGGTATCTATTAGGGGGAATGGGGAGGATAATAGCTATGGTGGCCATAATGAATGATATTTTTATTAATTATAATATTAATTATTTATTTGTTAAATATTATTTCCATTGGAATTTAAATCAATATGATTTGAATAATCCCAAGAGTTGTAACACTCGTTTAAAGAGTTATTCCTCTTAATTTAAATAGAGTCAACTCTTTATTTAAAGATTTGTACCTCCACATTTTATGTAGCTGTAACAGTTCATTCAAAGTGGTGTGATACTTTATCTGTTGGGGAATTTTGGGATCCATAGTACACCTTTATATATTAAATTAAATAAATACACATTTTTTACCTAGTAAAAATCTCCATTTCCCCTCATTTCGAAGAAGAAAAACCAAGTCTTGTCATCATTTTTATTTCTTATATAGTTTCTTATATTCTTAAGGGTTTGTTTTTACTACTAGCAGCATAGTGTGGGAATAATAAATCCATAAAGATATAGAAATTTTACAAATCAAAAACATTACCATATTTAAAAAAATTTCCAACAATTATTATGGATTAGTAACACACAAATGTTTTTCGAGACCATTAAAGTCATGAATCAGTACATGATAAAGCTTGGTTAGTTTGATGATAACCTATCACAGTGGAATGTATAGATGAATTTCCTCATTATAGTGCTAAATATAACTTAAATACTGGAACTAAATATTCCCCATAGCACTGAATAGCCCATTCCAAATCCCAATGGAAATATATTTTATTTGAAACAATTCAAACACATTCATGGAATGATAACAAAGCAAGAAGAATAAGTGGTTTGATATCAAGGACATATTATCTAGAAATTGCCTAATCGATTATATAAAAAATTTCTCTTAATAAACTTCTACAAAGAGAATAGGTAAGTACATGAATTTATTTATAAATCAATAGATGTAGGTACATAATAGTTTATTATTGTAAAATATCTTAACTTTATGTTTTCTAGTAGTGATACATTGTATAAGCAAGTTCATGATATCAATGTAATCACAAAAAAATTATTTCCACATAAAATTAATGTACTAAAAACTATCCAAGTAGGTGGAATAATTGGTATTTTTTAACCTATGTGAAAATATATTTTTAAATAAATCATAAAAAGGGAGAGAATATTTTATACTAATTGTAACAATATATCCATAACATTGATGAAGAATCCATATTTTGAGATGTGTGTATCAATTCAAATTTTTTTAACAAGGTCAATATCATTAAGGAAAATTATCCAATTTTTTTTACTTATATGCCACTAAAAACACAATGATTCAATAAGAAAGAAAACCCTTGAAGAAAAAAAATAATGAATGATCTATCTATGAAAAAAGGGGAATTTATAAATGAAATATTATAATGAAAATATAGTGAACATACCTGAGATAAATATGACGAATAATGAAAAAATTACGGTGATGATATTCGAAGTCAATCTGATTTAAAATTATATGGTATGGTCACATGATTCTTGATATATGGTTCATGTGTAAAAGGATCATTGAATATTTAAAACATTTGATGAAAGTACTATCATGAAGGATGTAAACCATAAAAATAATGGGTGCATCAAAGTCATTGGTCATGGAAATATGGAAATATATTTTTCTTCATAGAAGAATTTGTCTCTTCTAGTTGTGCTATATGCACCCGAGACACAAACAAATTCATTATCCCTTGATATTATTCAAAATAATTCATCTTTTTATATCTTTAATATAATAATGGGATTCATGTTTCATTCCAATCTGAAATGGCTTTCTTCTTAAGGGATGCATGTTTTGGGGTAGGTGTATTAAAGTGATTGAATTTCTCAACTATATACTAGTAATATGATTGAATCATCCAATTATTTGACCCCGTCATCAATTTTATGTAATTATCATTTGGAACATGTTAATTATAACTCAAGAAATGTAATTAAGAGGATGAAATTAATTAATTGATTAATTTAATTCAATAATAGGAAACATTTTTAGAATATAAAATATTAAAAAACATATTTCAAATCATTTAGAGTATTTTTTATATATCTAAATTAGTATTTTCATATATTGTTTGATTAAATGGGTTATTACATTATCAATGGAAAGGAAATTTTATTAGTTTTGGTGATAATAGAAATAGATATATATAAGTATATATTCCTAGAAAATAATATAATGTCTTTAACATTTTTAATTTATATATATTTTTAAAAATTATTTTAAATTCATTAAAAAATTTAATAAATTTAAAAAAATTTGAAAACCAATTATACTATAGGATTGAATTATTATGGTCATATAGAGGTGGTGCATATTTTATTAATTAATTTAATGAGTTTTCTAATGAAAACTATATAATTGATCTAATTACTTCCTCTAACAATCCTTATTGGAATATTTAAGTTGAAATGTAAAATCATACTTTAGTTTAAACAGTAAATAGAAATATTAATAAATATAATATTACTTTTAATTTATGGAGTGATGATTTTTCACTTTCTTTTCATATTTATAAAATAATTCCATATATAAAATCTAAATTACCACCTTATAATGTTTAGAAAGGATGATTACCTGATATTTAAAATTTTAATTTTTGGGGGATTTTATCCTAATATAACGTTCCTAATCCTAAAATAACTAAACAATTTCATGTAAAATTATAGTAATTTTTGGTTATGAAAAGAATATCAAGGAATATAATTTTTTTGAAGACAATTCCAATATTGAAACAAGGAATGTAATGTTTTTTGAAAAAATCTTTTATAATAGTGATGAAAATATAGTTATTAAACATTCTTATATCACATTAACTCTACATTATTCAAAATAAAATAGAGGATAATAATGATGATTCAGGAGTTGAGCCTAAACAGATTAAAAAACGTGAGAAGGAGAAACATATACATCTAAATTTCATTTCTCCTTATTCTGTAGTTTTCATTATTATGGGTGATCGTAATAATCATATTATCAATAAGTTTTCAATTATATTAACTATATTGGATGTCCCAATGACATATTAATATGGTATGTATTCTTGGGATGTTACATTTTTGAAAGAAGTAATTAATGATGAAATAGATTCTATTTCGGGGAATCAACCTTTGAAGATTATGGACTTTCCAAAATATTCCAATCTTAATAGTTGTAAATGGGTTTTTAGAAATAACAATGATTCTAATAATATAATTAAATATTTTAAATCCGTCTTAGTTTCCAATGGTTTTATAAAAAAATTATGGTTTTTTGAGACATTTACTCATATATTTCAATTTAATTTAATAATACTATAGTTTTTTAGCTGCAATTAATCCTCTAAATGTCCATGAAATGGATGTTAAATATAATTTTTTAAATTTATATTTAAATAAATATATTTACATGTAATAACCATACATATTTATATTATAATGTAATATAAGGAAAATCTAAAAACTAGTTAAATCTTTTTATTACCTTAATCAATATAGAAAGCAATGACATGGTTTATTTGATTCTATTATATTACCTAATTAATTAATTCATATAATTGTGGATAAATATATTTATTCATTGTTTATAATTTAATATAGTGTTATTTTGAGTATATGTTTTGTGACATCCCGGACCCAAATGCCACTTAATGGGCGCCCTGAGCTCGGTGGGCCACATGGCCTTAAGCACATCTCCTTGAATGCCATATGCTAGTGACTAAAAGTGAGGGCCTATGTTGTGTTCTTGGGGAGACTATTCCCTCATTACCAAAGTAGATCACAATAGGTGAATATAAACATAGGATAAAATAGTGTAATTAGTATAAGTAAATAGAAGGCACGTCAAAACATATACAAAACAATAAAAAAAACAAAAATAACGATAATGGCATTCAACAAATGATGATATTCTATGTCACAAGAAAACTAGAAAACATGGATACCAAAAAGTAGTCAAAAAATGTTCCACATAAGTATAAATGTAATAAAATATTATCCTAAGCATCTCGATCTATGGCTTGGTCACCTGCTATCATGCTTTACTCTAAATAGAAATAAATCATGTGTTTGAATTTGTATTCCTCCCTTTGTCATAACCCTACAATTATATAATCTACTCTGGCTACCAAACAATGCACAAATATGGCCTGAGATAAATATCAGTGGGCCAACTCCAATGAAGTCTATAATATATGTCTCATGTAATGGATAAGTAATAGTGTAAAATAATTCATATATAATGTAAATAGGTACAATGTAAATAAATACCCAATTACCTGCTGCAGTCCTCAACTTGTGTCTGATAATGCGATCAATTCATTATTTTATTATTAATAGTTCATACATAAGTCACATGATATTATTTTCAAAGTTTCCATGTTGTAAAAAGGAAACCTGTAAAGATATTTCACAGTGAAGTCCCATGTTAATAAGAAAGGTGATGTAGCCTTCATGGGTCTCCAACTCATTAATTGCTATCGCCTGACATAGGGTAATAATTTCATCCAAGGACCATAGTTCAAGCAATTCTACAATGAGGCATCTACTGAGTCCAAGGTGATCATCCTATGTAAAACTAGGCTAAGAAAAGACAGGGCCCTATGGGATGTAACCATGGAACCCACTTTTCAATGATGGATCTAATGAGTATATAAGAGTCATTAATTAGTGACATGGAAGGATTCTATGGTATTATACAGGGCATCCGAGTAATATACAGAGATCGATATATAGGTGGGTCTCAACCTAAGTAAGTCATATCCTTTGATCATAATGGGGTTCCCGAGTTCTCATGGAATTCTCCTATCATAATCCAAGGAGAGCTCGAGTCATGTAATTATTGTTTAAGTATAAAGTCATGTTACATTTAATTTGGTTAATTCCTTTCCATTAATTGGTGTGATAAGGTCACATAACTTGATACCTTTTAATCAAGTCATTTGGTTCAAGTCATTCCTTTAAATAGTTTGATAAGTTCATGTAACATGCAACCACACATTTAATCCATTTAAATCATATTCCTTATTCAATGTTAATTTCTCTATCTTCCATTAATGTGGTAATGGGTGATATAGATATGAAACCCATTATTCATTCACATTTAAGGCCAAGTCATATACTTAGTATACTTTCAAATTCACATTTCCCATTTCATTGTCAAATTGAAGTACTTACCCTAGGTGGATCAGTTAGTGATCAAACCTGGTACATTCCATTAATAAATTCTCATTATAAAAAATACATTTAATACAGATAATATTACCTCTTGAATAGTCAATCCAAGGCACACCCAAATGGTGGTGAAAACATGCAAAAACATTAAACACCAATTATAGAATAACCTTCAACATGGAAGGGATGGAGTTGTGGGTGTAACGACTAACATCTAATCACATATTCTGAAATATCATAACAAATATTGTTCTAATTATTATAAAAATAGAATATAAATTCCATAAATGGAACCTGATGAAATCGATGGGCCCCACACGATGAATCCAAAATGAACGAAATATATTGATGAGTTATAGATTGCACACCTCATTGTTGTATGACACACCTCCTACTATATTGGCCCTTGATTTGGCTTGGATCGGAGTAGATCTTAGAAATGGAGAAAAATGGTCAAACCATGATATCTAGGTCGAGCGAAAGAGAGAAGGGGAAATTCAAAAATGGACTCGACTACTCACCCTTGTGCATCCAATGAGATAAAGGCAAGCTAGATCATATATTGTATGAAGGATATATCACTACTCCAAGATTAGGTATTCAAAAAGCTCTAAAATTAAAGGAAAAGGGGTTTATCACACTTCTTCTCATATTAGAGAAAGAAGGTGGGTTAATAGATCATTAATGGAAAGATTGGAAAATTACCATAAAAAAGGCTTGTGCATGGTTTTTTCAAGGTTTGATGAACAATGTGAATATTGTGCAAGATTAATTAGGAAGAAGGGAACCTTTTAAAGATCATCCAGATGGCTATGTGAAAACCATGAGATGTGTTTCTGTATAGAAATTTCAATCTACACAGTTAGCGAAACCATCTTCCAATTGTGAGTTACCCTTGAAACATGACCTATTTCCCCTAAAAGATGTGTTTCGAGATCCAAAAATTCCCTAGAATTCCATGAAACAATTGTTAAATCATTAAGAATTCATATTAGGTCCGAAGTAAAGATTTAGACCTGAATTTAATGTATCCATACATGATTGGAAAACTGAGTTCTTATAGTCTTATCTATTTAAAGAACTCATCCCCACATTCACCTTTCACAGGTGGAGAAACAATGTCTGAGAACTAC
This sequence comes from Viscum album, assembly GCA_963277665.1. Classification (NCBI taxonomy): domain Eukaryota; kingdom Viridiplantae; phylum Streptophyta; class Magnoliopsida; order Santalales; family Viscaceae; genus Viscum; species Viscum album. Next base: position 833,174,052 of record OY728142.1, on the reverse strand, counting down.
TCTGGCCATTGGTAATGTACATCAGCCTCCCACTCCCAAGTCTCATCCAACACGTAACCATGCTACCATAACACCCTTACTAGAGGGAAAGACTAGCCCTATAGAGCCTTCATGCATCAGTAAACGATGCATACAAGATACTCCCCAAAGGTATCATTGGCATGTAAATCAACATCCTTGGGGTAAAAATTATGAGATAGATCAACATTATTATGGAGAAGCTAAAAAACATGTAAGATGTCATGCATGGTACAATATATGTAATATAATATTAACTGATAGGCTACTACCTAGAATCTCTCTAGAATCTCAAACTGACCTACATAATGCAAAGATAGCTTTCCCTACTTTCGTAACAATCTATTTTCTAGGCTAGGCGATACCTGAAATAACTCATGATCCCAAACCATGAACTCAAGAGGTCATCAATGGTGATTAGCTTATGAGTTTTGTTTAGACTATGCAGTAGTCATATGCTTTCTGAGCAGCATAAAATTCTTGAAAGTCTCCTAAATGGGATGACGACCTTGTTGGGCTGCCTCACTAGCCACTATCCATCACAGGGTTAAATGAAATAACTTACCATATAAGGGCTCAAAATGATCCATCTAAATTGTCACTTGAAACCTGTTATTAAAGGTTAACTTCTCAAGAGGGATATGTTTCTCCCAAGAACCACCAAAATCAAGTACACATGCTCAGAGAATGTATTCTCGGACATGTAATTTATGTTATGATTTTATACTGGTATGATTGTTAAAAGAAATTCATTAAAGAACATGTTTTCTCATAGCCTTTTACAAACCAGACTAGAACAATGAAGGAAAATGAGAATCCCTATATGAAATGATAGTATGTGTAACCTTATGTAGAAATATGATCTCACAAATATACAGTCTTCCTAAATCATCAACTGAGAAGGACTCTTGAATAGGTTTAAAGTGGTATGATTTAATTAGTAGGTCAATGATATCCCTTATAGAATTTCCACCCCTCGATGACCAAGGTATGATTAATGAAAAATACAAGGTAACATCTTCTCATTTCCATTCACGGACAGGAAGTGGCAGTAGCAAGCCCAAAATTTTTTGTTGCTCCACCTTCACCTACTAAAAGGTGGACCACTTAATCATAAATCCTCCTATCTAACATTTCATCCCATGCCACCAATACTGGTGTCACATATCCCAAAACATATTGGAGATGCTTGGATGAACTGTGCACTAGAAGTGTGGGAATATCTCATCAACTCCTCTCTCAAATACGTAGAAACCCATATACGTCCATGTAGACATAGGACGTTGTCTCTATCTATAGTCTAGTCCAGGGGTGGGTTATCTCCTGATATACTCTTAGGGAGAACTAATCCATCTGAATATAAAAATTACCTACTCTTCAACTTCTCAAGGAGGGAAGAGGTAACTATCTAGGATGATGGGTTAGACTTCTCATGATGACCATGGAACTCTAGATGCATCTTAGAAAAGAGGGACATTAAATTCCATTCATCACTATCTTCCCATTAAGACTGTTGTTTATTTTGCAGACATAATGCATCGACAACCACATTTCCCTTACCTGATATATAGGCAAGCTCAATATCAAAGGATTATAGATACTTGATCCATATTTACTATTTGATGTTCATATCATGAAATGAAAAGATATATTTGACGATATTAAGGTTCATTTACACCTCAAACACTCGCCCAACAGATAATGATTCTAGCTGTGTAATCCATGGACAACTGCTACTAGCTAAAGGTCATGTATTTGGTAATTTCTGTCATGAGGCCTCAACTGCTAAGATCTGTACACAACAAATCAATCCTCCTGCATCATCATGACTCCCAGGACAAAGCTTGATGCATCACTAAATATAGTATAACCAATAACAAGATCTAAAAGAGTCAGAATTGGTTCTCATACAGGCCTCCATTTCAACCCCTGAAAGGAATTATCACATACCTCTGAGCAAATGACTTTAACACCCTTCATCGTAAGACCAGTAAGAGGTGAAGCAAGATGTGAGATATCTTGTATGAGAAATCTGTAATATCTATCCACCCCCGGGAACCTCTATATGTCAAACATGTTCTTGGTATACTCTTAAGAAAATAAATAACAAATACTATTTAAGTCAACCGATATGCCTGATTCTTAGATAATATGACCCAAGAAGTGAACTTTGTGGATCCATAAGTGGAAGTTAGCTAGCTAGGCATGAAGATGATGATCATCTAGTGTACTCAAAACAATATCATGAAGTTTGTCATGGTTTGTATGAGTGGTAGAATATCCCAAGATTTCATCCAAAAATACTATTAAAAAAGAATCCAAATCGGGGTGGAACACCCTATTCATTAGAGCCATGAAAACGGAGGGCGTGTTCATAAGATCGAAAAACATAATAAGGTACTCATATAGACTATACAAGCTATGAAAAGTTTTATGAGGTATGTCTTATGGGTTGACTCACACCTGATGACAACCTGATCTCAGGTCAATCTTGGACAAGAACTTTTCTCCTCAGATCAGTTTAATGATATCATCCATTGAAGGAAGTGGATATTGGTTCATGACCGTGAGCTTGTTCAAACTTCTATAATCCATGCATAGACATATTGTTCCATCCGACTTCTTGGATAAAAGGATGAGAAAATCCCAAGAGTATGTACATGGCTGTAAAATCCTTTTGACACAAAATACAATATCTAATGCTTGATCTCTTGAAGCTATCTTCGTGCCATCCAATATGGATGAATGGACAGTATAGATTATCCTAGAACAAGATCAATAGAATACTCTACCTATATTTTTGGAGGTAATCCTGAAAAATCATTGGGAAAGTCATCCATGAAATGATACACTAATTTAGGAGACACACTAATTTAGGATACACACATTGGTGTAGACCCTAATCCTCCATGAATCGATTTACAATATGGGTGGTCACTCCACCTATCCTATGATGATCTGCTCCAGATCTAACAGTATGGACATCCCACTAACCATTATATTGATTATTTTTTCCTTTGGTGATGTAAAAGACAACCTATGATAATATAAGTCTACAAAATCATGATAGTGAACCAACCGGTCCATCCTGTGTGTGAAATCAAATCCGATCATTTCGAGAATAAAAAGGTTCTATTAGAATGGGTAAATGTCTACCTCAAGGGGATAGTCCCTACACTGGCGTATACCCTCTATTAGTAACCCTAATAGTGTATAGGCTCATTACACCATACTAATTTTTTACGTATAGTCTGAGACATTCCATGATGGATATAGATATAAAATATATCAATGAACCTCTATCATATAAAGCAGATAATATATTGTATTTCACAAGAGTAATACCTCGAACTGTAGATGGTCCCGCAGCCTGATCCTTGGGTATCAGCTGTAGTGCATTCAACCGGATTGATCTATAACCCTATGAAACATATGGAATTCAATGATCTTAAATACTCTCATACAACTACCAATGATCAGGGTCTGGAAACCATGACCATGACCACCTCCTCATCCAGACTTTCTGGTGCTATTCCAACTCCCTTCCAGACATGGTATAAAAGAACTCTCCCCTAAAGTTGGAGCTGGTGTGGATCCTTTTCCACTAAAAGCTAGTTGAAATTTCCAACCAAAGGGTTAAGATTCCTTATACTGACACAATATCAACTCTCCAGTGGGTATTTATCCCACCAAGGCTTCAAATTCCCCCATAGTCCACACTGATGACACACTTTCTAACTATTGAAACATGAACTCTTATTGTCACTCCCCTAATGAGAAACCAAAAGGTAATACTTCTTGACACAAGAAGAACTACTATAATGTTGTGGTACTTATCCTTTACACCAGATACTATTTACATCCCTTAGGTTACGCTCAATGATAAAAGACTGATTTACTACTTCAGAAAAAGTTGATAGGCAAAATACATTCACCTGGATATGGATTGCATACTGGATCCCATCCTTGAAAAGTCAAACACATGAATGCTCATCTCCATCTAGATGTGTTGCGAAGCGTTGTAAATCCATGAAACATGATGAATATTACATAACTAACATAGAACCCTATTCAAGATGCCTGAAATATATGGATCTATCAGATCTCTAATTCATAGGAAGAAATAATCATAGAATGTAGTCTACAAATTATCCCATAACATGACCTAATAATGACCGACCTTGGTAATCTCGTCCCACCAATGCTTGGATGAATCCCAAATAATGTGTGTAGAATGCATGAATCTCTGCTCTAGTGGAATTTCTAGATTCTCATAGACAGATAGGGTGGCTTTTGTCTAATACCTAGCATCCTACAGACCACCATCCCCTGAGAATGTACGAGGATACTGTTTTAGGAACTCCTAAGTCAGATCATATGTCATAGGTGGAATCATTAGAGCACAATACATGGGCTCCATTAGATGTAGGAAACTATCTTGATATTCGGTGTGAGTTCCCAAACCAGGTACAATAGGTAGTGCCTCATTTGGAACTCTAGGAGGTAACATTGGAAGCTCGACACACACCATGTATGGATCATGGTCGTCTCCACCCTCCAAGAATACGAGACAAAGATGCCATGGTGGTATTGGTCTATAATTTACAAGCATGCACCTCAATGAATGCTTAAAAAGAATGATAGAATCACTAACAAAAGTTGAACCTAAGAAAACTCACCACCTAAAGCAAACTACCGCAACTACCTGCATAGACAACAATTTATCAGTAAGTGCTCAATTATAAGTTTCATTTCATTTTTCATTTAATTACTATGTTATGTCCATTAAGATTCATAAAAATGACATGGTTGGATAAGGATGTGCAACCGATTAATTTTCGAATTCATATTTTAAAATATAATGTATATCCATTCTAGGTGAATCAGTTCCAATACATCTATCACTAGAAATGACACCCATTTATTTATAGCATAATGGCTCGACATGGTGAATAAGTCATCCCAAAACATGAGGGCCCATACACCTTGTGAATTATGAATTGAAATCACTCAATCACAACCAAGAGTAATAAAAGAATAAGATAACTATCACATCATAAATCAACCACCAAAGACACATTATGAAATGAAAAGTAGTGAAATTCACCTATATTACATGGAAATATGCTGTACAAGAAAATTCTAAGTGCCTATAATGATGCATGTAACAATTCTCCTTGCCCTCATATCAGCAGGACATGGATGATAGAAAATACTCCAATGGAGTAATAATAAAAAACACGACACAACACGTGCATTGGCCAATAGTGAAATAATACCAACTATAAAATGAAAAATTAAAAGAACAATTATAGTTTACGCAACATAGTTTTTACCTTGATGATGGTTTCGTGACTCCCAAGCATAGATTATGACCATGTAAAAAGTGTTCTAAATATCTAAAATATTTTCTCCAAATTTTATATCAAAAATGAAACCACCTTTTATATCATTTTGTGACTTCCTAGATTCAAATTCCATTTAATTCATTCCCTGAGGCTAGTGGGCCACATGTCCTCAAGCACATCTCCCCAAATGCTAGAGGCCGCCGACTAGCAGTGGTGGCCTAGGGTCTTCCAATGAGGATACTATGGCCTCAGTACCTATTTGTAGTGTATTGGGTGAATATAAAAATATGGAAAAATTACTGAAGAAATATATGTAGTTAGAAGGCATAACAAAAAAGAGAGAAAATAGAAAAAATAAATGAAATAACCAGAATAGAATTCAACAATTGATGATATGTCATGTCACTTGAAAAATGGAAAACATGGAAGCATGGAAAAAAGAATAACATGTTTCACATATGTATGAAGCAAATAAAATACTAGCCTAAGCATCCAGATCTCAAGATAGATCATCTGCTATCAATATCCTCACTAAACAGCAAGAAATCAAGTGTTTGAAGCTGCATGATTCCCTTTTTCAAAACATACAACCTTGTAATCAACTCCGGGCACCAAAAGGCACATAGAGGGGGTGTGAGATATATATCTGTGGGACACCACCAATGGTGTATATAATATCCATCCCGATTAATTGAAATGTAACGGTGTGAAAGCACATATATATAATGTAAATAAGTATAGTGCAACTAAATACACAAGAACCTACTTTATCCCTTGACTAGTTTATAAACATGTAATCATTTCACTATTTCATTATTACTAGATTATTAATAAGTCACAAGTTATCATTTTAAAAGGTTCTAAGTTGTGATAGGGCAACTTGTATTGAAATTTCATAATAAATTCCAAATTTAATATCCCACGATATGTAGAACTCAAGGGTCACCAACTAAGTAGTAACTGTAGCCAATCATGGGGTAAGAGTGTAATCTAAGGAGCATAGTCTAATTCATTCCACAATGAGGCACCTACTGAGTCCATGTTGATCATCCAAGGTAAAATGGCGGTATGAAGAGACAAGGCTATATTGGCTGTAACCATAGAACCTACATTTCAGTGATCAATCCAATGAGTGCATCCAAAGCCTTCTTTAATGATATTGAAGGTTCTGATAGTGTCACATTGGGCATTCAAATAGTACAAAAGGATATGGATCTTGGTGGGTCTTTACCTAAGCTAGCCATTTCCTTGAATTGCAATTGGGTTCCTGAGTGCTCAAGTCATTCTCTTATCAGAATCCAAGGTGAGATCGATTCAGGACATTTCTTTTTAAGTATAAAGTCATGTAACATTTCATTTGGTTCAAGAAATTGCTTTCATTAGTGTGATAATTTCATATAGCATGAAACCATATAATCAAGTCATTTTTTCAATCGTTGTTTTTCATTACTGTGATAAGGTCAAGTAGATTGTAAGCATTAATTTAATTCATTATAGAATAATCCATAACAAAGGTTCATTCTTCTACCTTCAGTTTATGTGGTAGAGGGTGATACAGATATGTAACATATTATTCATTCACATTTAATGTCAAATCATGTACTTAGTATACTTCCCAATTCACAATTAACATATCATTGTCAAATTGATGAACTTACCATAGATGGGTTAAGCAGTGAGTATACATGGTACATTACATTATACAATTCTCATTATAATTAGTTTATTTAATATAGAGATTATTACCCTTATAATGGTAAAGATAAGGCATATTGAAATGGTGGCAAAAACATGCCAAAATAGTAAAAAATTATTCTATTAACTTCGACATGGAAGGGATGCAGTTGTGAGTGTAACCACTAACAAATAATCACATATTGTTAAATAGATTAACAATAGAGTTATAATGATTATTAATATGGAATATAACTTCCATGAACAATACCTGAAGAAATTGGTGGGGCCTATACGATGAATACAAAATCAACTAACTATAGGGATAAGTTATAGACCACACACCTTATGATTTTTAGAATATACTCCATTGGTATTGGACCTTTATTTGTAGTGGATTGCAGTAGATCTATGAAAAGAAGAAAAATTATCATACCCTGATATCTAGGATTAACGAAAACGAGAAGAGTAAGGGATTAAAAGGACTCGAGTAAATATCGTTGCACATTCAACATGATGAATATAAGCTCGATCAGATTCTGGAAGAAAGAGATATCTTGATTTCTACCTTAGTTATTCCAAAATAATCAAAATGAGAGGAATATTTTTAACCCTTCTAGTTCTCATATAATGTGGAAGAGGGGGGGGGGTAAAATATTGTTTAGTGAAAAACTGGAAAATTTCTTATGAAGAACAGATGTGTATAGGTTTTGTTCATGGTTTGACAAACTGTGAAAAATTGCCCTTGTAGAATGGAAATTTCTCCCAGTTTGGCCACATGATTTTTTATGAAAACTATGTGATGTGGTTCTATCCCAAAATTATAGTCTACACGGTTTTCCAAATTGTGTGCCAACCATTTCATAACCATACAACATGGCCAGTTTACCCCAAAAGATGGGTTCCAGGCTCTAGAAATTCCACAAAAACCCCTAAAACCTTTTCTATCTCATTAGTAATCCATATTATATCCTATGAAAATGATTAGATTAGAATTTAAAGGATTCATACCTGAGTGAATATCTAGGGTCTGACATGTGTAGATGATATGTTAATGTTTTTAGCCAATAATGTTTTGTAAATAAGACAAATAAATATTTATACATAATGTTAAAAATTAATTGTATAAGAATATTTGTTATTAATATATGTGTTAATGTTAGATATCATTTTGGGTTTATTTTTAAATTTAGTGAAACTATGTTAAAAATTTTTAATTAAATTTTATCATCTTCGTTACAAATATTTTTATATTACACTAGATAATGTTGTTAAATTATTTATGAATATGAGAAAATCCATAGGAATACTAGAATATATTATTGTAATTAGTTCATTAATATAGGAAATGAATTTTACTAGAATTAATATTTTCTTTTTAAGTTTGTAAAATGATTATATTTTATAGTAATCATACTGTGGATCATTGAAAATTTATAATTAATATCATTGGATACATAATGACTATTAAATATTTTTTATATACTATAGTTAATATCTTGGTGTATTAGAAGGATGCACCAATGAATATTGGAAGACTAGTATTAAAGATAATAACTCCATATTTGGATGGTTGATTATGCTTAGAGGTAGTGTTATCTATTGTGAGAAAATAAAATAAACTTGAAATTTACATTGGACCATAGAGCCAAAATTTATTTTCTTAGAGGAATATGTGATATAGGATGAGTGGATTACGGATATACTTCCCAATATAAATTATTTTCCTAATGAAAGGCCTAACATTTATATTCATTATTGTAGTGAATAAATACTATCATGATCATATTATCATTTTTATAATAGAAAGAATAGACATATAAGATTAGGACATGATTGTGTGAGAATATTATTACAAGGTAGTACCATAAAAGTTGTCTATGTAATTTCATGTAAAAACCATGCAGATCTATTTAAAAAAATCGATTTAAAGAGATAATTTCTTTAATTAATAGATAAATTGGACTTAAACCAACTGAGTAATAATTGATTGATTGTAAAATAACCCACTTATTAGGAAAATCTTGATCAATGTGCTTAGTGGAAAAAACAAGTTACCATAATGATTATTGATATTGAAAATTTGATTCAACATGTTTTAAATTAATATCATCATTTTTTATTTGATGTTTAGTCATAGATCATAAAGAATCATTAATAATATTAGAGTAATGTGGAGATAATAACATGACCATAGAGTAAAATGTTTTCTATATGAACGTGGAATTGGCATCTCCTCATATGAAAGTTTGGGTTTAATCTTCTCAAAGTGTTCATTAACGGATAAAACAACATGTTCATAATAAGGATCTTAATTTTGGATTCTTTGATTAATGATAAATTTTTATGTGTGTTATTTATTTGTTGATTTTATAATGATTTTCTGTTTAATACTATGATACTATCAAAATTTGACATAAACTTGAATTGTTTACCTTATGTTAATGTTAAAATTATAGGATTCATTTATTGTGTAAAGATTTTTTTTTTAATTTTTGGAGATTTAAGTCTTTTATATAAAATAAAAAATGTGCGGAGATTCTATGGTTATTAATTATAGTTTTATTATTTTTTAGTTTAATGTTATCCAAATTAGAATTTTAAGATAAATTAGTTTAAAAAATCTAAGAGTTTTAACTCCCATTTAATGAGTGGTGGTGTTTTATTTATAGAGTTTTATCTTTTCACATAAATAGTCAAGGCACTTAATATTTATATTTTTAACCCTTCAATCAATGTGGTTTGAATATATTTGTCTTAGGGACTCTTGGGCTGTGATGAAATTATATATAAAGATGATTGATTGAACCTACCTCTTAAAACTAGTGAAAATTAATTTTTTTTCATCATAATGGATAAACACATTGACATGTAATTGATATTAATTATTATCAGGTTTCATTGAATTCCCAAAGAGTTCCAGTATGTCTACGAGTGACATAGTGTGAGGCATACTAAATATTTAAGTGGGGTGTACATGCATGACTTAGAATAAAACCAACTTTTATGATTTTTACCAACAATGACTAGAACATTGATCAGATATAATTTGTTTTCATTGAAAATTTCTATCAAAAAATTTGATATTTTATGATATATTTCACTTTAAATCGTATTTTTCGAGAGCATGTGATATTCACAACCCCGAGTCAAAATAAAAAGTGACATATTATACTATTATAACAAGACATTAAATTGTATTATATACATATGACTAAATTAATTTCAAAAAATGTATGGTGTAAGCATGTTAAAAATAAAAAAAATGGTTGTCAATTTATTCGAAATAAAAATGATGTTATATTAAATTAAAAGATATGTATTTATAAAAAACTAATTTATGTATGAAATATGGATTTTATTAAATATTAAATTGGTCATTATCAGTGAATTATTTTACTTAAATATATATTATATATTAAATAAAATATTCATCTAAATTTTCTCTAATTATGAGATAAGAATAAATCCAATTTTATTCTTAAATTTTAGTTTTATTATAACACAATGTTTTTCTTGTTTTATGCCTATATTTTAAATTTAATTTCTTCCACATATCAAGATTATATATTAAAAATGGATTCCATATCTAGAATCAAGAGGATATTTTTAAAATTGTTCCCTCTTATTTTTGGTCAATATGAATAGTAACCACAATAATCATTTTCACCTGTGTAAGGGAAATATAGGTAAAATAGGGATATATTTACTTGATAAAAATTTAAATTTTTTAATAAAACATTACATTAAACTATTGTATTAAAGGAGTACAGAAATTAGAATCCAATTATTCATTATTTGCTGACTTTTTTATATTTTTTATTTAATATTACATTAATATCAATTTAAGAAAATAATCATTTCAAAATGCCACACTCTTGACTTCATTATAACTAATTTTTTACTTAAGGATAAAATGAGTATAAGTTTAGTTATAAATATTAAAATGAAATATAAAATAATTTTGTATCAAAGTAATTGAATTTTAAATTTTTAGTGATTGAATAATTACCATAAATGCATATGAAATGCGAACATAATATTCATTCAATTAAAATATCAAAAAAATAAATAATTATCAAAATAAAAAAATGAATAAAACATGGTTAATTTATAATTTTATCTGAATGTTTTAGATAAATATTATATTATATGGACGTGTAAAAGGTTAATATTTTAATTATTTCGTTTTCATGTGGTTTTCAATGTCAAATTAAATAAATCATTCCAAAAATGACATTAATGATATTTTATAATAAATAATATTTTATTAAGAGATTTAAAATTAAAAAAATATATTTTATTATTACTATTGAATGGGATATGGTTTAAAGGATCAACCATGCTGCATTTATGTGTCAAATTTACTTATTTGGGTATGTTATTAAGCCATTGTGATTGAAATATTGTTTACCATGGTTAAAGTAAAAAATAATTTACAAAGGGGTTAATAAAAAATATAAGGATTAAAATGTCACCAAAACCAATATAAATTTCATTGGAAGATGATATTTAGACCTTATAATATTTTTATTCAAATATATATCAGTACTAAACCATTTATATTGAGAATTACTTACTTCTATTTAATATTTTTAGTAATTGTATGTGCATACTTTTTGGCCATTATAAAAGAACTCCCTTTAATTAACTTCTTTACACCACATTGAGCTTTATATATAAGCTAAAACCTACCAAATTCCATTAAATGAATCACCACATTTTAATTAGATGATTTTATCTTCTTGACATACCATTATGAGGGTCCTTGAGGAAGGATCTAATGTAGGCCAACTGAAAGACTAGTAATCAACATACCAAACCTCATTCAAATCCATTCTTCTTATAATTACTATAAATATTTGTTATTAATTGTAAAATAATAAATTATTTATCAAAAATATACTAAAATGTTTTTCTCATCGCGAATACACTATTTCAAACCATATATTTTTATAAAAAGGTAAGTGAATGTATTGCTCGTGTGTACGTGTGGGTGACCACCTCCACACAGAGAATAAATTAATTCTCATGAAAAATATTTCATGGATGGTTATTTTCATTTATTTAATGTTAATATATGATATTTATGAAATAATTATTCTTATATAATTATATAATCACATATAACTACCTATGATAATCTCGTTTGAAAAATGTTAATGTTGCTCGTACGTACATCTGGACTACCACATCCACAAAGCGATGTGTTATGTTATTCATTTCTATATTACTTAAATAAAAATAAGAAAAAAATTAATGAATATATGTGAAATATATGATATACCCATTGTCAATGAATATATATTTATATGACTCTAAATATATATATAAAGAATAATTATTATAATTATATTATTCATTATATTTTGGTGATGATATAACCATTATCAATGTAAAAGTATTAGAACTACCAAATCCAAATTCTCTTGAAAAACGAAGTAGTTAACTCCTAGAGATGGTTATTTCCGTGAGGAATTATAAATATATGGGGATTTATGTTTTATAAGGGGGCCATAAAAGATATTATTATTCTTTATATAAGTATAGAATAGTATTATATTAAATTTAAATATATTATACTTGATTTTATATGAATTTTGAATCTTGTTTAACTTTATGTAAGGTTTTTTTGTAAAAATATCACTATTTATCAGGATTGTTTATGATTTTGTTTCTGTTGATGAAATTTTATGATATACCTCTCAAAAATCCCCTGAATTTTTACCCTCATGTATTTTTAGAATATAAATATTTAAATTATTGTTCAATAACTTATATACTTAAATGACTGAAAGAATGTTTTTATGGAAAATGAATTTATTTCACTCTTCAATTAAATATCATTTTCTTTGATATCCATGTTTTCAAATTTTTTCATGAACCTTATTATATTATCCTATTATTTTTTATATTCATTTTTACCCATCATTTATGTTTTTTAAAAAATGATTCAGAATGAATCTTCTTGTATTTTTCCAGATGGGGTACATTTTGACTTTTATAAAAAATGTGAAAAGAATATATTTTTTAATATATACTAGATGAATAAAATATCTAATCAAGAAGACCTATCAATGATTTTAATTATAATATAAATGTTTCCAAGGGTATTTTAAATTGATATCTTTAAATAATATTTTTTAATTATTTAATTTTTTAAAAGATGATTTCGAAGTGAAAATGGTATTTTCCACGAGAAATATTTTAGTAATATTCTTAATTGATTTTTATCTATGATAATATCCCTGGATTTTAGATACACATTACTAGGGATATGATAGAATAATAATATCCTTATTTTATCTATTGATGGTTTATGATTACGATGAAAATATTTTTATGAAACACATTTCATTTCTAGGGGTGACTCTATTATGAATGGTTTATAAAAATCATTTTTTTACAGAGGTTATGGTATTATGAAATGTTTATAAAAAATGTTTCCTTTACATGGGTTATGATATGATGAATTATTTATGAAATTATGCAACACACATATATGATTTTTATTATGTGATGGTTTGGACCAGAATAATATTTCCCTAAAATGCATTGGGAAAATATGGATATCTCATTAGATAATTAGGACTGCAATGTGGATTAAACTTAGTTTAGTAATGGAATTGGAGTACAATAATGGTCTTGGGAGTGAAACATGCCTAATATTATGGAATGGGGAGTGAACTCAATCCACTCTAATAGTCTTGGTATTGATCCACAACTTTAATGTAAAATAACTTTATTACTTATGTGTTGGACACAAATATATGTTTTATTAAAATATTATTGCATCATAGCTCAGGTTTTTGATTTTTTTATAATTTATTAGTTATAAAAAATCAATATTTATACCATGAATCTAGATTATGACCAATTATATGACAGTCTTGGTTTTCAAAAGTTAAGGTCATTTTCTCATACTCTTATGTTAATCATTAGTATCTCCCTTATTTACCCTTACATAGAATATGAGCTCACCCATTCTTATGTTTTGTTTCACCAGGTTATGAAGAATGGTTTATTATTTGATAGTTCTAATATGGGTGATAACTATAAATAATATAGTTAGAGATGATGTAGATCTCATATGAATATTTTTATGTATCTATGTCTCTAAAGGCACTATATATATATGATTCAAGCATGGATATAAATATTTTTAAGTAATATTCCTCAATAAAATCTAAATATAAAATATATTGGTCACTATATTTAGTATAATATAAGGTTTTGTGACCCATTAGAATCTATGATGTAAAAAAATTAGTGAGACCCTTAGGACTATACCATGTATAGAAAATTTCTTATGTAATAGTAATTCGGTGGGTGTGATTTTCTTAGTAAATCCTAACAGTGTAGACACTAAAATGGATGTGATTTTTGAATAGATACATTTAGGCATAATAACCTTATAAAAATTGGTCGTGTATATGTATGTCATCATTCTGGATAAAAGTGATTGTGCCCTTACTACACACCTAGTTTGAATCTCTCAGATGATATTTTATGGTCGACTCACTATTTCATTGTAAACTGTGATTAATGGATTGATGAAATGATGATCACGGTCCACATAGGTTAAACACAAGTTTTCCAAAAAATAGTGGAATGTGTCATGGTTTAGATATCCATTAAATGATTTTTTATGATTATATGGTATTCCACTATGATTACTGTTTCTCAAACATTTATTTTTGGTTTCATTAAATGGGTGGACTGTAACGAATCATGTTAATGCTAAATGTGATGGATAGTTCAATCATTTTCTCCTAAGAAGCAAAATATTATGGGAGATTAATCGAAAAATGTTTTTACAATTATTACGAATCTTTCTCATACTATGAATCATGATGATATTCCAAATGAGAAATGGAGTGAATAATGTTTTGTTTAGTTTTTCATAAGGAAATGTCCCCTTTATTTCAGTGGGTTTACTAATATACTAGTTTTTTTGTAATGGATCAGTACCATTGAATATATATTTTAGATTATATTGTATTTAGATATTGAAAAAGATAGTTTAGTTTTTCATCATTTAATGGTGAAGAAAAGTAATGGTGGGATCATATCAAGAGCATGAGGAAATGAAAATAAATTTACTCCATGGAATGGGATGAGTTTATGAGACTATTTTTAAATTTGTAATTTATTCATATTCTTAATTGAAAAATGGAGAAATAATTATTTATGATAAATTAATGGGATGATGAATCCGTTAGTACCTATGATGAACATCTTAAAGAACATGAAATGTACACTTTTCATATTATTATCAGACCAAACGGTAAGGTTATTCATTTCTTCAACAGATTAAATATAAGTATCTAAAGTGAATAGTTGATACGGGAATTAATTTGTAATAAAGAGAGAATTCATAGGTTATTAGGTAAAAATTGAGATTGGATTTACCAATGAAACGCATGGTTTTGATAGTAAATGAAAGATGGAATTAATAGGTAATTATAAAAGACATGGAGAGAAGAATTTAATATTTCTTATATGATTCGATTGTGGATGGAAACATGTTTGAGATTTTCTTAAAGGAAAGGCTAGAAGATATTAGTGTGGAAGGGAAGATCATCCTGAAATAAAAATCTAAATTGATGGAATGAAACTTGTTAATGATGTTGATGGAGAGTAAGAACCATATAATGCTCCACCCACACTCTCGTGTTTTAAATGAATGGGGTATGTGAATTATGATAACTAGTTCCGAAATAAAATGGTTAATGATGATGATCAATTTCCGCAACCACTTAATCCTAGAACAAAGGCAAATCCCACATGATCACATTTGATTATATAGATTATTATAATTATGTGGTGCAAGTTACATTTACTATCCACTCTAGAATAACTAATTTCATTTTTTGATTCTAGTTCTACCAACTATTTTTTATGTGTGTAATAATTTATGGGAATCATATTAACATCCCAATGAATATATATTGGATTTGTATTGAAAACTCCCATTAGTACAATGATTGCTACTCAGTTCTAGAAATCATCTCTGATTAATGATTTTGGGAATGTGATTCAAGTGAATCTCATTACTCTCCATATAGTATAATTCGATGATATATTAGGTGTGAACTGTATTTTATTTAAAAAATCCAACATAAATTGATAAATATGGGATGCCATGTTTGATATTCCACAGAAACCTATGATTGTCTATTAGGGAGATGATAAATATGAACCTCAAATAGAAATTAAATATATTTTATGGGCCTCCATTCCAATTAAAAGGGGTGTTTATATGTTAGGGTAGAGGAGACACACAACATCCAAGATATTCTTATTATGGACTAGTTTCTTTAAGTCGTTCTAGAAGATAGAAATAGCCTTTAACAAAATCCAGAAGTTGATTTCTCAATTAAACCCATTCAAAACGTCACATTAATATCAAAGAATCCAAATAGAATACCCTCGATTCCATTAAAATAATTTTAGTAGAAAATCCTAGAGAATGTTAAAAATGGATTAATTAAACCATGTTCATCAATATGGTTGATACAATTTTTTATTAAAGAAGAAATATTGATCTATGTGCCTCTGTATTGATTATCAAGATGTTATCAAATTCACAATCAAGAATTATTATTTTTTACCCCATATTGTTGATTTGTTTGATCAATTATGAGGAGATGATTATTTTTTATAAGAATCAACATGAATGTAGATAATAATATTTCAGGGTAAATGTGAATAAATGCATAGAATATAATTTGTTATATGGTATAGAAAATTTGAACTTAACGTGATTACATTCAATCATTCTAATTACTCTATTGTCTTCATGGATTAAATGAATTGAGTCCATAGTGATTACCTTGATCTATTTTGTGTGATATTTATAGATTATATTAACATGTATTAAAAGAGAAAGTTGATCATGAAGATCTTTTGAGGATTGTTCTGAAGGACTTTTGGAATGATAATATTTTTGAAAGCTTTAATAAGTCTAAATTTTAACTATAAAAACCTTCATTTTAGGTCATACAACTCAAGATAGGGTATATCAATGGATCCATCAAAAATGAATGTTATTGAAAACTTTTGAGATGATTCCTATATTAATGATATTCATAGTATTATTGGTTGGGATGGATATTATTGATGTGTTGTGGAAAATTACTCATGACTATCTAATCCACTCACCATGATAACTAAGATCTGATCCAACATCCTTTGGATAGATGAATGTTGGGAATATTTCATGGAACTAAATAGAAGGCCAATTAGTTCACCTATGATTTATCTACCCTATAGTGGATAATAATTATTGAACTATAGTAATAAAATGAATAAAGGATAGAGATTCTTCCTCATACAAAATGATATGGTGATAAATTATGCCTCACAAAACGTATAGTTTCATGAGAAAATTGATCCAAATCAGGATTTGGATTTAGTTGTGATAATTTTTCCATTTAATATATATAGGTTACATCTTGACATAGAATGGAATGATATATATAGTGATCATAAAAGATAAAATTATATATTCATTAACAAAGAGATAAATATTCACTAGTGTATATGGTTATACCTGAACAATGATTATAACTAATCAATACATTTCTGTTGACCACCTTTTTCAGTAAACATACCTTATTACTCTCTTAGAGAATTATTACATTGATCACATTTCTAGGATTTTTAATAGTTATGTTGTAAGGTTTCATGGAGTACCATATTCTACTGTATCTGATCGGGAACCAAGGTTTGACTCGATGTTCTATAAAACTATGTAATAGGATCTAGACAGTTATATGGGTTTCAAAAATTATTTTTAACATAAGATATATGGTTAGTATAAGAGAACCATTAAAATCCTATAGGTTATTCAATGATAATATTCAATGTATTTTAATTGTATTTTGGATAAAAACCATCCTCTAATAGAATTTTCATATAGTAATAGTTTTCATTTGAGAATTCAGAAGGTTATTTATGATGATTTATATTAAAATAAGTGTTTAATACTAATGAAGTAGGTTGAAACTGGAAAAATTAATTCTATTGGGATTTTAGTTAGCTGAGTAAATTTCATAGATGGTTAGAGAAATTCTTTAGCACGTCAAAGTCGCTCAGAGTCGATAGAGAAGTTATACCAATAATCTTCGTCATCATAAGGAAAAATAATTTGGTGAGAATTTTTTGCAATACATTTATCTATGGAAGAAGGTAATGTGATTCATAAATAAGAAAAAGAAAATAACTAGGTATTTTCGATCCTTCCTGATTATTTATCAAGTATAGAGGATATCTTATCTATTAGCAGTTCCATCAAATATCTCCTAGGTTCATGATGAGTTCCATATATATATATATATATTGATGAATTATATACCACAACCATCCCATATAATGAACTCTATTTTTTAAATTTTGATCATGATTTATCCTATAAATAATAACCAATATAAATTATCTATTATAGATATAAAGTTCCCTTAAATATGACCAGTAAGATGGATAATGTCCTATGGAGGAATCATAAAATTAGACAAGATACTAGGGAACCTGAGGATGTGATAAACAAATATGCATTTATTTTTATTAGAGAATAAAAATTTATAAGGGAATTTTTTTTAAATGGGTTATATTGTAACACCTTTATATTTTATGATAAGTTTCCCTTTAAATATTTTTTCCCAGAAATCTAGTGATACTTGAATTTTCAAGTCAAAATGAAACATAATATTGAATATTTTAATAAGAAAGCTATTAAATTAGTGGGTATGAATTTTATTAATTAATTATAAAAAATACTATTTTTATACATGTATAAAATTAAAATCATTTGTTATCAATTTAAAAAAACACAAATACAATCATTTTATAGTAAAATAGATGTAATTCTAAAAAAACTATTTTTTATTCATGTAACAAGACATTGTGTTGATAAATTAAATTTATCACTATTGATGAATTATTTTAATGAATTATCATATTTTATATTCAATAAAAAAATGAATCAAATAGTTTTTAAATTAATGGGATAATAGTTGAATATTTTTTAATATAAAAAATGTATTTATTTAAAAAATTGATTTCATCACATATTTCACAATTATTTTGAAATAAATTTGTGTTACTTCTCAAAATTGAATAATGAAAAATGGATTTATATTTTGAATAATGTGGATCAAATAATGTAAATATTTACCTTTTATTTATTGTCAATATTAATAATAATAACATATAATATTTTTCAACTAGGTGAAGGAAAAATGGTTAAAATAGGTTTAAAATTTTGGGATAAATATTTAATGTTTCTATAACACTTACCATTATACTATTGGATGACTCTAGTTCAACCATTTATATCAAATAATACATTATATGGTCAATTTTTTAATTTTTATTTAAATATTAACATTTTATGAATTCAATAAAAAATAAATAAAAAATGTTTCCTTCCAAACATCAATCTCAATAATTTTTTTCATTAGGTTAAAAAAAGATAAGTTAAATTCTAAATTATTATTTTTAATAAAAATTAAGTTTTTTCTTATTAATATATTTTTAATTTTTTGTGATAGAAAAATTATCTTAAAGGCGTATGAAACATCAACAAATTATTTTTAAAATAATAGAAAAATAAATTAAATAATATTTAAAAAAATGTAAAACAATTTTGGAAATTTTTTTTGTTAACTAAATTTTTTAGATAAATATAACATATTTGGGTAGTGTTTATGGTTTATATTCAATTTTCATTGATTCTATGTTTACATTGAATGTGAAATAATTTAAAAAATTCAAAAAATGACATTAATGATTTTTTATAATTAATAATTTTTATTAAATGAAATAAATTTCATAAAAATTATAACATTTCCAAGTGAATGATATATGTTTTAACATATCAATAATGGAAAATATAATATTTACTATTCCATTTATGGTGTCGTTACATACCATTTATGACTGAAATAATTGTTTCAAAGGTTTAGGTAAAATATGGTTGGCAAAGTCGTTAATAAAATATATAACGTATAGAAGTAAATAAAAACAAATCCAAATTTCATTGGATTATGATATTTATACTATACCTCATTTTTATTTGAATCTATAACTATTTGAATGAATTTATATTGAAAATTAATTGTTTATATTTTAAAATGTTTTGTAATTCCAAATGTGTCTTTTCCAACCCTTATAAAAGGACACCAAATCCTTTCACTTCATTACAACACTTTTATAATTCTATATCAACCATTATATAGAAAATTATATTTATAAATTGTATTTATAGGAATTATAGGATCTAGTATTCCTAAAACACCATTACAAGGTTCCTTAAGGAAAGATCTAAAAGTGGCTAATTGAATAATTATTAACCATCCAACCTCTCATATTTTAATTTATTTCTTATTATACATCCTATAAATATATATATTTAGTTATAAAATAATAATTTATGTATACAATATATACATAAATTCTATTATGACCATGAAACCTCCATTATATACCCTCTATTCAAATAAATGTGGAGTGGATGTAACAATTGTGCATACCTGTTAACTACGACATCCACGTAGCAATCCAATTCATTTTCAATCAAAATATTTCTAGGAGAATTATTATTATGGGTGAAATGTTTTTATATTATTTTATGAAATTATAATTCTTATGGAATTACAATACCACATCTAACTTCTTACCTTTCAATCATTTTAAAATCTATGATTTCACTCATACGTACATGTGGACAACCACCCCCACAGAGCTAGGTGATGTATTTTCATTGATATTTTAATAGAATTGTAATTATAAATTATTTAATTAATATATTGGATTTATATGATTTAATTATTTCTTTTACAAATTTAAAATATTATTTATATTTCCTTTTTTACATCCATTGGATAGTTAAAACAATATCCATGAGGGTGTACGTCCTACCATATACATGAACGGTGCAATTCATTTTTCTATCTCCATATTATATGGATGAATTTTAAAATATATATATATAATAAATATTAATGAAATTTATATCATAAAAAATTATTTTATTCTTATTTTTCCATGATAATAGTACAAGGATCAAAATTATTTATGTTAAATTCTCTGGAGAAATTATGCAATTAAAACCATAAAATGGTTATTTTTATAAGTAATTATTAGTGATTGGGTATCAAAATGTTATAAAAGGATCATATATTATTTTATATGTCTTTATATGACTATATAACAAAATTATGAAAAATTTAAATTTATTTTAAAAGAGGATACAATGCTATTGGAGCAATTCAAACTTGAGGTAAGGGTTTTATGTAACAATCTTAGTGTCTATCATGATAATTTATGATTTTTTTTCATGATGAATTTTATTAATATAAATCTTAATAATTCAAAAAAAATTTATGATTCAATTATTTATGTATAATACATATTTTCTTTTCTTTTTTCATCACTTTTAGTACATAAGAGGCCAAAATATTATTTTTATAGAAATATGGATTTATTTATCCCTTCCATCGAATTGTTTTTCTTCAATCTATGTGTTTTAAGAAAAATCTTTAATGATTTATTTTAATATTATTTTATGAGGGTTTGAAGTCATTTTTCCGTGATTTAATTTTTACGAGATCTCTTAAAATAATTTTTTTCCAAATGAGGCACTTTTTTTCATTTATAAAAAAATCGAAGGCATTTAGAAACATAATTTTCATATATAGATATTAAACCTAAATAGAATAATATAAATTATATAAAATAATGATCCATGATAGAATCATATTGGTATTTTCTCATTCGAAACCAAGAAGCATAAAAAATCACTCATAATAATTCTCCATCATCTCCCACATAGATCATCATGACTATCACCATTATTAGACATATCAAACAAAAAAAATTTCATCATAACCTAGGAAAGGAAGTATAATAGTGGATAGGATATTATTATAAGTAAGGGTAAATAAGTGTGACATCAATGATTATATATTAATAAACAGAGAGTAAGGTTATTAAAACATGATTTTAACATTTGAGAACCATACCCTATATGTTATAGATCAAAATCACGATTCGTGGAATAAATCATGGTTGTTCATAATTCATGAATCATAAATTAATAAAATAAACGATGAAAAAGATAAAAAAATTAGAATAAGACATTGAATTTTGAAATAGAATGTTTCATAGATAATAATATTCATGGTAATGAAGGACTTTTTCAAGGACTTTCATAGTGTAATGGGTTAAATCCCCAAACCATTATAGCAGTCATGGTTCACTCCTAAGTCTATATTAGTGGAAAATTCCCCATGAAAAACTAAGTTCAATCCTCATTAAATTATTTTCTATCTCATTATATTTTATATTTTATTGAATGCATTGAAAATAGATATTTTTCTGATGCATGATATAATTAAAATCATAAAGATTTGTTCTAAAAGATTATAAACCATTCATAATATCATAGAACATGAAAAGAAAATGTTTTCATAAACATTTCATTATTTCATAACCCATAAAAAAGGAATGGGATTCATAAATATTTGACCACCATAAACCTAAACCATCCAGATAAATAATATGGATGGAATCATTAGATAATATTCCCAATAATCCATTAGTAACATTTGTAGGATACCCAATTTTATATGAGGTATGGATCCTTTTAATTTCAATTTTAATCCTATATTTTATTCTTAAAAAAATTCTTAATCTCTTAGTGGTGGATTTGATAGTGTCTATGGATTGTTGAGAGTTTAGATATTTGATTAATGGAGAAGCAAGAGAGTCAAATGGTTAGCGCTTGTTTAGTTCTAACCATGCACCTCAAACCATTTAGACCTATATGAATGCCACACGGTTAGTCTATGCAACAATATAGGGATTAGGCCATGAAAGGATAAGACAGAGGGTACACATGGGTCACACATGGCTTATCTAACTATGCGCTATATGTCGTGTGGGGGTGTGTCCCTTGGAAAAAAGGGTTCACATCGTTAGAACATGCTTAGGCCAACTATGCGACCAAACCATGAGTCCCTTAAAATTTTATCAAAAATATCATTTGCCATATTTTTTAAGAACCATCATATGTTCTTTTATAATGTGTGAATAACCCTATCCTATCTCAGTGATGATCTTATCCCTCCCCAACCTCAACATTGAATTTATCTCTATGTACGAACTTTGGTTAAAACACTGTATTCATGTGGGGTTTTCACCGGTAACATATTCATTCATTTATTTTTATTATTATTTTCATCCCTCTTATATAGTTTTTTTCAAAAATAATATGCCATATTTTTGGGTATTCATCCATTCATTCACTTTCTTCAAATTTAGGCTAAACTAAAGGATAATACTAGATGACTGTTTTAACACCAGATTTAGGTAGGTCGTGTATATCGTCTCACTATGGTTTTTTAATTTGATATATTATTTCTATTGCACCAAAAATGAGTCCTTCTGGATATTTCTCTTAAATTAATAAAATATCTGAATTATATTTTTTTATGACCTAAATAGTTTCCCTTTAAGAACCTAATCATTGTTGGAGATGGTCAACCTCAAACTGTGCCACCCACTAGGTGTGTTATTTTGTCTTCCCTATGACAAAGACACATATTTGGGTGCCCAATATCACCATATATCAGTGTGGCCTATTCAAAATTAAATGGGTTAGTTGAAGATGGATATTTATCCATTTCCTTGTAATTTAATATTACTAAATGGTTAAATGGTTTTAAGAAATAAAACATGGAATTATATGGATAATATCTTAGCTTGCACGATTTTATATTAATAATTTTAATTGGGTATGGAAAATATCATAGCCCTTTTCATTTTATTGGACTTTCCTAATGTGGGACATATTGGTATGGCACCAAATTCTTATAATGGTATGAAACATGTCACGTATTGGTATGAAACCAATTTCATGAGATGGTGGGGAACCTATTACATATCGGGACGAAAATGACTTATTATAAGGTTATGGAACTTTTTATATACTGATATGGGAATAAAATCATTTGAATGTATGGAACTTGTTGTATAATGGTAAGAATCCTACTAAGAAATTGATGTATTGAACCTATTCTCATTGGTATGATTAATTTCATTATCGGACTGATGATTGGGATCATGGTATGGAACCTATTAATACTATATACCTTCAAATATTTCGATATAGGATTCTATTATTATAAGCCTTGGGATCTGGGCCATGTAGTTATATTAGTTTTTTCACATGTTGTGTATGCCAATATAGTACATACACGATTTTGAAATTTAAAATTATATTGACACTCATCTGTTATAGCAAGTTCTTATTTCTGGTCATTCTCAGGGATTTTTTATATATGATATTCTTCATAGCTTACCTATTTTACATGCATGTGTTTATAATTTATTTAAAGAGTATAGAATTTTTTTAGAAACAATTAGTGTGGGAATGCTAAGTGTTTTTTCATACCCAAATCAGGATTCCAATTGGTACCCAATAAACTTTATTGATGCATGTAGGGATATGGGAAAGTGTCTGATTACTGATACTTGATTAGTTTTAGCATGGGAGTGGGGGAGAACAAAACTGATCTATAAACCATTATGGTATTGGTGGGAGTGTTTAATTATTTATAAATCATTGGATATAGCTATCTATGTGTGTGAATATTCCATGTATACCTCTTCCTTTTTGTAAGATAGATTACATTACATCATTTTATATATGGTACTTGATAATGAACTAGTGGCTATTTATTTAATCTCGAAGATCTCACTTATACTATTCTAGCTACCAGATATGTTTCATCTACTATTATCTATTTATTGCACCATTTCTATACTCATATTATGAGGTTATGTTCACCGAAAAATAAAACCATAGAAACATTATTATAATCAGAAGCCTCAGGTGTATGAGGAGGCATGCTTTAGGATAAGTGACCAACTGGCATGGGAAAAACTTAGTGGCTTCCGGGTCAGGATGATACAAGTTGGTATCAAAGGATTATTTTATTTTCCATTAAATTTTTTGATGGAATAATGTATACAATGAAATGTAGGAATATTGAAATGATTCTGTTTTAGGTATTATCTTACACATATATAGGAAAAAAACCATGTTTTTTGGGATGAGACTTAATGTTTTGGATTATACTTATTACAATTGTATTGATTACATTGTTTGGTGACCCATATGATATATGTTTATGTTTTTATTATAATTTAGATTAAATTTTATCTTGGCATGGTTTAGTAATGAAGCACTGATCATGCATCATTTTAGGCAACTTATAGGATTAATATATCATGTATTATTCTATACCATGTAGGTTTATTTCTTATCTTCATGATTCATTTTATATGTTCCTTGAGTGAAATATCTATCATGCAACTAATATTCCTATCAAAAAAGGTAATTTTATAATTTTTTATTAAATTGAATGTATCAATATAAATGGTGTTTCTTATATATGTTGATAATAACTCCTTAACTAACCAATTATAACATTTTTATGTTTTCTAACTCACATTACATAGACTGGAACATTAGATTATTTTCAATACATGAATTTCATTTTTAATTTTCTGAATGAATACACCTTTATAAATTGAGAAGTATTATTCATATTGTCCAATCATATTAAATATATTTCGTTACATTATGAAATCCAATGTAAATGTTTGAATGAATCTATATGAACTAAAAATTCTAATTTATAAAACATGTACTTATATAAATTTTGAATGTAATTTATAAAACATGTAATCCACTAACAAAGCAGGAATCAGACACTTGGTTTGAGAGATACCGGCATTTTAGTAAAATAGGGGTAGGTGGGGTCTTGTTCTAGTCCAACCTTGCCGAACGAAACTGACCTGACTAGGTATGTCCTGGGCTGACCTGGTAGTGCGGGTCCATCATGTGAGTTCAACCAGTCCCACAGATGTGGACCAACATTCAGCCTAGCCATGACATGGCTAGGAGCCACGTCCATCTCCTCTACTACTGTGGTATAGCAATCGCATGTCGTTGCATGCCGCGTTGCATGCTGCCTTCGACGTAGTTGAGCGACTACATCCATCTCTTCACCTATGGTCTGATTTTGTGGATTAAATCAGTCCACACAGTGCCGATGTGGTGTCTCGGATCTCCATCACTATGGTTATGCCACCACTACCTCTTTCGTCCCCTCGGGATTCCATGGTGGCCCAGACGTGGGCTTCCATTTCCACTCCATCGCGGTACACCGATAGTTTCTTTTCCGGGCCAATGGGTTTGCTCCGGTGGTCCATTTCCCAATCCGTCTACATCAACAGAATCGTTTGTTTGTCACCTTCCCTGGGATGACAACAAACTCACTTTGAAGCCATTTTTAGAAATCATCCACGAATAAGGGACATTCTAAGGGGCTAGTGCCTTGTTCATGTCGTCACTCACTATTTATGTTAAATGTTTAAAAATATTGGGAGGTTTTAGGATTTTAATTCAACAAAAAAAGTGATAATATAATCCTAGATAGCTAAATCCAAATGAATTCACCCTCCTACAAGAATGCACAGTCCTTGGATTAACCTATTCGTGGGTTATTCTGTGTTCATTGTTTGGAATAAGAATGGGGAAAAATTAAATATTTTACACCCCTATCATTATATAATTCGTTTCCATAGTATTCATCCCTTGAGGGTTCAAGGGGTCAATGTCATTCTTCAGTTTACGTCTTTTTTCTTCGTGGTAAATCGAATTTGATGACGTTTCACTAGAGTTCATTATTCATCGTTGGAGAGAAATATTACTAGATGTTCGTATGATATTTTCCCACAATTTATTCTCCAATATCCAATATGTTAGTTTAATAAAAACTAACACGTCATAACATTTTTGTAATGATGTGACATTGCATCATTATTCTATTTCAATTATGAAACAACCTAGTAGTTACTCATGCAAAATGATTCATTAATGGGATTCCTTAATTGTGCCGCATCATCACCTCGTCGTCATACCACAGTGTCACCTTCTACCACTCAATGATGTGAATGAAATATAAAATAACCTTTTAAAGCTACTTTATCATTTTTCCAAAAATTCCAAAAAATTGTCTATTCTATCCGAATCTTTCCGGTCAATGTTTAGTCCATTCTATGAGAATCCTAGAATTCCGAGTTAAACGTTGCCCACAAATATTTTATCTGAGCACGATTTAAAAAGTTAGAAAAATCCACTAACATGTTTATGTAACATACTTTAAAAAAAGTTCAAAATTAAATTCTGGGCACTCTGGGCCTCATAATTACGTGCTATCAAAGCGTACAATCTCAAAATAATTGCCTATAATTTAAAAAAATTACACTAAAATTCTGAGACCTATAATTCTCCCCACATTATGGATTTATGTATTGAAAATCCAAAACATGGGAGAATCAAAAAATTGGTGGTACTGAGTATGAATACACGCATCCTGCTCCCATGTTCTCTCTTAGAGGTTTTTATGCTGCCACCGAATGTACAATTGAGGAATTGAACATCCATGAAAGACCCACTCATATCAATCGTCTATCTACACCCTGAACTCCACAAACACCACCCCATCATCAATATCCAGCTCACCTAGTCAATGACTTGTGATGGATCATGCACGTACCACCTCAATTGAAACCTGTGGAAAACATCATGCCCCTAATGCGTCTGTGGTGGAAGAGAATTGTGGTATTCCACCACTCCAACATTTTTGGGGATCTGGAAAGGTCTCATGAACCTCGATGATAGCTTTACACCCAGAATAAATCTCAATAATCCCCACCGGGAGAGAACCAATGGAAATCATGGTATCTCTCCTCGAACACCAAGGGTCTCCGTATCTAATAGACATATGAATTATGCTTACTTTTTGAAGTCCCCGTCCACTCTTGGATGGTCTTCATATTCTCTATGGTAACTCATACTAAATCTAGTCCCATGAGTGCTGACTCCCCTTGTTATGTCCAGCATAGAGGTGATCCGCATAACCTCCCGTACAAGGCCCCAAACGGTGTCATTCCATGGCCGAGTTACAGTTTTTATTGTACGCAAACTCCACCAGTGGTAAGTGGTCCCCTAAAATGTGGCCAAAATCTAGGAAACAAGCACGAATCATTTCCCCAAGGTTTGTATGGTATGATCTATCTAACCATCTGTCTGAGAGAGAAAAGCAATGCTCAAGCGCAGCTGAGTCACAAACGCCTCATAAACCCCTTTCACAACTGGAATGTAATGCGTGAATCATCGTCTGAGATGATCATTGAAGGAATCCTTTGATGCCACACTATCTCTTGGACATAAGGGCATCCCAATCCCTCTACCGATCAATTCTCCCAGATGGGTAGAAAGTGAGCCGACTTGGTGAGTCGGCCAACAATCACTATGATATAATAGTGGAACTTGGGCGTGCCTGGTGACCCCATCATGAATTCCATGTAGATATTGTCCCATTTCCAATTCAGTACCTCATGTGTATGTGAGAAGACTTCCAGGACCTGATGCCCAGCCTTCACTTACTGACAAGTGAGGCATCATTAAACAAACTCCACCACCCCTTTCATCATCCATGACCATAAGTACTAATGTTGGATGTCCTGGTACATCTTTTCCACACCAGGATGTACCACCATTGGGGGATTTATGAAAGTATTTCAACACCTCCTCCCATAATGTCACTGGTTCTAGAATGAGTCCTCTTAAAAGGATGGCGTGCTACCTACCTATAGAAAATCTATTAGGAGCATGCCATGAGGGTATCTGATCCTGTAAGGTCATGATATAAACATCCACAAGATGTTCCTCCCTAACTCACTGTAAGATTGGGGAAGTGATTGTCATAGATTAGAGGTAATCTGCTCCATAAATATCCATGATGGTTATCAACATCACAATTTGAAGCTCATTCACCTTACTCAGTAGTTGTAAACCACACCTCATACTGAGTGTGTCTGCTACCACCTTATCCTTATCAAGATTATAGACTATCTCAACATCATAGTTTGGGAGGAACTATATCCATCACCACTATCTCATGTTCAGGTCCTTTTATTAGAAGATATACATGAGGTTCTTATGGTTAGAGTAGACGACAAACCATTCACCCATCAAGTAGTGTCACAACATCATCAAGGAAAAGACCATTGGTGCCACCTCTATGTCATTGGTATCGTAGTTCTGCTCATGTGGACTCAACTTCCATGAGCCTTAGGTGATCACATCTCACTCTTACATTAGGAAAAAACCATTCTGGTCCCTGATGTGTCATATTATACCACGTAGTTGATTCCCTACTCCAGAAACCTACAAATGGGAGAACTGGTCAGTCTTCACCTTAGCCTCTGTAAACACTGTTGTCACCTATCCATCCCCATGAAAAGTTGTCCCTTCTTTAAAAATGTTTACAGGGGTGTTTTATCTCTGAAAATGTCTGGCACGATCCTCTTTTAGTATCCGACCAACCTTAATAAATGACGCACCACATTCACACTTCTGGGTGGATCGCAATTAACACGACCCCTATCATTGTCGGATCCATAGAAACACCTGCCACTAAGATGATGCGTCTCAGAAAGTGGACCTCATGAATCAATAACTAGCACATTGAGAGCATACCATTAATCTGGTGCTCTCAGAGTGCATCTAGGACTATCCACACTTGTGTAGTCTGCTCCTCCTCTTACACTGAGTACACCAAGATGTCCTCAATAATGACTACTCCAAAATGATTGAGGTAAGGTTGGAAGGTCATGTTCATAAGTCCTATGAACACTATTAGGGATTTAATGACACTAAAAGGAATCACCAAATACTCATAGTTGTTATATCGATATCTAAAGGCTTTCTTCGGTGATCCTCATCCTATACCTGTAGCTGATGATATCCTGATCTGAGTTCGATCTTCAAGAACCACCTCACCCCCTTTGGAAAATCAAATAGGTCATAAATCATCATTAGTGTATACTTGTTCTTCAAGGTCACCTATTTTAGGCTCCAGATGTCGACACATAAATTCATGCTCCCATCTACCTTCATGGAAAACAACATCGGGGTTTCCCATTGAGATATATTGGGTATTAAAAACCCCTTCCTCTGTAAGTCCACCAGCCGTACCCTTAGATCCCAGAGGTCCATAGGGGGAATCCAATATGTAGGTGTAAATATCAGTGTGAAACCTGGGTACAAGTCACTGATGATGCATTACTCTCTACGAGGAGGTAGTCCTAGGACACCTTCAAAATAGACATACTCATACTCATCCACCACTTCAGGAATATTCGGAATCCTCCCATCCACCCCACAGATGATGAGGCCAGAAAACTTGTGAGTGATCTTCTATATCCTCCTCCAATGATGTTTATACAATGTTACAGTGGATCCCTTCTCACTGGTGAAGGAAAACATTGTCCCAGCCTCATGGAAAAACTACACCTTGCTCCTAAAATAGTCGATCTGAGCATGGACTATAGATAACCTTTCCATACCCATTATGATATCGTAAGGCATCGATGCTGCTATAAGGAGATCATTGCCAAAGATCCGACATTATAGATTAATCTTACACTACTAGAACCAATTTTTAATGTTTGAATCTTCTAATGTATGTGTATATAATCTTAATTATCATGCCAACGGCTCCACCATCCTTGATATAAAAACAAGGTCCATAGAAAGGAATCAGTGACTTGAACCTGTGACTATAAGAACTAAATCTATGGTGGTGGATACATAAATTGTACCTCTAATCATCATTGGAGAACAATGGTCATTGGAATCCATTTCCCAAAGCTTCTTCACCCCTGTACACATTCTATCGGAGCTGGTATTGGACCTCCTGGGGGTGACGGTGGAAGTACCTCGAACTATCGTCCATTGACATCCACTCAGCCTGCTACCCTTCCAAGTTCAACACCATGTGGACTGCCTCTCTTGAACCTCTGTCGTTGTGTCGACTGTCCTTCGACCACCTACTGGTCATCCATGCGGGGAGTCAGACATTCCCGAGGCATGATCCCATGTATGCCACATGAGTGACAAAATCTAGCCCTTAGATGTCCTCATCAACCTTATGAGCTCCCCACCTCTGACCCTACATCCTGGGGGCATCCTCTGAATGGTCTGGCCCAGTTAGGCCTCTGCATCATCCTTTTATTTCCTACTATAGATGACTCAACCACCTATCATTCAGTGCCGGATCTCACTCTCAGTGGCTACTCGGTTAAGAAGATCTCCACCAGTAGGGCTCACTATTTCACTCCAGCAAGCATCAGAATGCTGAGAGAAATCATCAATGATCTAATCTCCCATCCATCTCCCAGATCAATGGTCTTTCCCCTAAACAAAGGTTCTCATACCATGTCGATGGAGAAGTATGAGAGGCTGTTAAACCTTGATGAGTACTGGGCCACAGTCAGGTTGCCCTGTTGTTGGTGTCTCTACTAAGAGAAAAATTCATGTAACTGCCTCTAGCCAATCCTCAGCTTCCTGATAATCTTTGTTTCCTAGAAATCTTAGAGGCCTCTATCTCTTGAACTCGTGCAGCTTGCCCAGATAGCATGCACTATTTGCTGGTGGGGCTGGTAGCAACTACTACTCTCCGAGTGTCATTGCTATAGGTGCACCACCCAATGGTTCTATCAGAATAAGTGGTCCATGCTCCGACGCCTCATCTCTCGGTGGACCATGGTCGTGATCTCTCATTGGAATCCTGGATGGCTATCTTTGTGGAGGAATCCTCAATGGAAACTGATTCTTCACAACCAATAAGTTATAACTGGTTAAATGAATCAAGAGCGGTCAAGATAAAAATATTTACAAAACTCATGGAAGTTATGTTTTTGTGTACCAAGTAAGAAAATAGAATTCAATTTCCTAGTGTATGGATACGTCAGCCTCCGCACGATCACTAGATTCCTAGACTAAATGTTGAACTCAAGACACTTAACATCCTAACACATATTGAACAATCTTATTTCTTAATAAACAAGACTGGTTCACCCCAGGTGATAGAAATTACTGAATGAATACTTTTTTATTATTCTATTAGGTTTTATTATATAATTCTTTAAACTCAATAGATCCCATTCTATATAGAATCTTGTAAATTATTTTATCACTATGTATTAGTTATGTTGAAATATCAACTTCACGACTCAGGGTTTGGCTAGAAAACTCCTTCATAAAGAAATCAATAAAACTCTATAACCATAGGAATATCATTGACATTGAGTTTCTCTAAAAACATTGGAGATAAATTCCCCTTTTTAATAGGAATCATGACCCATATTAGAGTTTCAATTTCTATCATAATTTCATTTTTTTCACCACAAATAATAGTTGATCATTGGTTTACTCATAATATATGACAAAACTACACATCCTTAATAACTGATTTTGGATTTATGAAGTGAGACCCATTATATTACCAAACTAAAATTGAATTTATTCATAGGGAGAATGACAATATTTTCAAGGAACACATTCCCACAGACATCAAAAAGTAAATAATCATTTACTTTGGATGTGATCATCATATCAATAGGGGTATTTACTGATAACATAAAATCAAATTTATTTAGGTGGTACTATGATACCATTCAAAAATAATTTAGATATCAATGAGTTGGTTGATCAAAAATCAAATAATACGTTAAATGTTCAATAGTGCATGATAAGTATACCTTTCTACATGTTGTTATTTTACCCCTCATAAGTAATAATAATTACATTATATTTCCCTCTGTCTCTGGTCTTAAGAAGTTTTTAACATTGATAATCATCTATAACATTCATATTCGTTAACTGGTTATCCTAATTTCCATACTTCTTGTATTTAAAACAATGGAGTGTTGTTTGTGTATCTCATTGAGCTTTCTCTCTATTCACATCATCACCAAAATTATTCTTCTAAATTCAGCATTCAATTAACCTATGATCTTTTTTTCGATACATGAATCATTTACTTGTTATTTTAAGTCCATTTCCCCATGTTTACTCTCAAAAAATGATTATAATGGAAGACTCATATTATTATTGATATGGTTATTATAATTTATTTTGAATTCCATTTATATTTTCGTACCAAAATCCATAAGGTTGATGGATAAATATAATATCCATATTCACATTGATATCCCATATAATGAATTATTAAAATCTACTAATACCACAAATTGATAATTCACTTTAATGACTTGGTTTTAAGACACTAAATACTCGATCATCCTTACATTCAGATTTGATGATAATATTGAATGAAAACCTCACAGGTCTTATGAAAATTTTTCAATATGATCCAAAAATTAATTATCCTTCTACATTAACTCAGGGAAATATTTCTCCATTTTAATATAAAGAATACTTGGAATATAATTATTGAAAAATAATCCTTAGAATTCATCCGAGTCCAGATATTCAATTACTTCTTTTTCACTCGTGTTCTTCATAATAGTCCAATACTAAAATTATTCAACTTAAAAATGATAAAAATGCAGAATTACTTTGTCCTATTTTGAACATAATGAAATAGAAAATATATTTTCAATAGTACTTATCTATTTTTAGTGACTAGTGGATTATTAAACCCACTATTAGATGATGGATGTTTCCTCATAATTGAATCAATATATTTTTCCCAGTTTTGCTCATTTGTAATCTCATTGTGATTCAAATATGGATAATGTTGTGTGAGAAAAAAAACGATTTTTAATTTTATCTCCCACAATATTTAGATTCTTATAGGGAATATAATCAAATTTTATATTATATTATTGATTATTTTCATTCCTTAAGTTTTATCCATTCACTAAAACCAAAATAGTATAATAATCAACAATAAACAAAACAAGAAACCACATAATAATTAAACATATTTAAATGATGTCTTAATCATGTAACCCTCTTTAATTTAATTTAATGTTTGACCTGGGTTATTCATGATGTTTACCAAAACATTATGATTTTATCACACATAGACTGAAACCCAAGGTTATTACTATTGTTTTCTCATCCTTGTAACATTGGGTAATCTAACCCTTTCTATAACACTGACTATAGTGACACATACATTTCATACATATAAATTAATTTTAAATAGATGGGCATTTTTACATAGCATAATGATTTACACCATAACCTTGTAGGTCTAGGATATTTTGAAACAAGGAATCATAAACTATTTGTTCATAACAGTTCTATGTTATCTCCCACTTAAGTGATCTCAACTATCACCATTCATAGAAATATCATACATAAAACAATTTATCAAAACATTAGAAAGGATTCATAAGAAAATTGGATATTTGATGCTTATTAAGGGTAAAAAGGGAGATATTAATGATATTATAGAAATGGATTTAGAAAATAGGTAAGGGAACATGAGAAAAGAATTTTTAAAACATACCATTTATATTAGAGATAATAATCATGAGTTGTGGCCTAAAAGTTTGTATTAAAAAATACATGAATCATAAATAGATCAAAAAAACTAGCCATGGGAGCATAAAATTGAAATGAAAAATCGAATTGTAGAATACACCTAGGAATAGAAAATAATTTCCTTGATAGTCAAGGATCTGTTTCAAGGCTATCATTGTGGGACAACATTTCTCCCCAAACAAATATTGTGGTCAAGGATCACTCCCAAGACTACCATAGTGGAAAATAACAGTTACTAAAAATGGTTCAATTCCCATTCTAAACCTATTTAACTCAGGCGATATTTATATTTACCCTATTCATTGCAGGGAGATAGAGGTCACACCCAACATATAACTAAAACTATTCATATGTGTTCTACAAGATCATAAACCATTTTTCATATCAAAACCCATGAATATAAAAGGGGTTCATATACATTTCATCATAGAATAACCCTTGAAAAAAGGAAAAGGATTCATAGATATAATTAAATCAGAAAAATATTCCATTTATGTAATGAATAAATATTTTATCCTAGGATTATATAACCAATATATCATAATAATCATTTAATTAGGATGTCATTGATGATTCAAATGATCTTTAAAACATTCTTGAAGAATATAACCATTCCATTAGAAAATCACTTCTTTAAAATATAGAAAATTTATAAAATTATATTGAAAAATATTTATTTAAAAATATATTTGAGAATATTTAATCAAAACTAAAAAATATTGAAGATACATGGTGTTGTAAAATTAAAATCATTTTATATTAGTTAAAAAATATTCCTTCTATACTTTTAATAAAAAAATAGAAATTTTACTCATTTGGAAAATGACAAAAAATTCCTTTCAAACCATTTTTATAAAATTAAAACATGGGTAAATATGAATTAATAAAATCATATGAGAATAAATAGAACCATTTTTTAAAATATACTATGAAATCATGGGTATGGAAGAAAAATTTGTTTGTTTGAACATTAATATGACTTAGATTTCCCATAAAAAATTATTTTTGGTCTCATGAGAACATATGTTGAAGAAAATGAAATAAAAACATATATATTAAGTGAAAATATTGTGGAGAAGAAAATTAGTGAGAAGATGGGGGCGTAGATCGTAATATTTCATCATTGGAAACTTAATTGTAAGCAATCATGTTAAAAAATTAGATTGTAACTTAAAATACCTTACATTGAGTTTAAAGTTATTCAAAAAAACTCTAAACTCATGTTTAATTACATTAAATGTGATATAAATATATACTACATTAATTTTAATTCCTATAATATCACAAATGGTCTCTTTATAATATTTTTACACCCCTAATATCAACAATTCTTTATTAAAATTGTCATTTCTAGGTGTTAATGTTTTTATTTATCATGATTATTTCAGTTGAGTAATTTTATCCCTTATTAATTTAAATTTGTTCTATAATCTAAATAATAATAATCATGATATAAATATATTATATTTTCATTATATATATATATATTAACATTCATATATAGAAAATATAGACAAGAAATTAACTACACAGTTCGTAAAGATAGTTAGTCATGTGTATGCATAAAATATGTTTAAATTTTTCAATGGATTGAATGAAAAAAAGATAATATCAATAAACCTTTAAAATATAAACACTATATCATATATATCATAAATATTAATTAAATTTATTTTTGATACCATATTAATAAAATATGAGTAAAAAATAAATCACATCACTTCATGGTGGTGATAGTCCACATGTACCCAAAAGAAATATTATTATATCCCAAGGGATTAGATCATATAATTTATTTTTCCTATTATCATTCCAAATTTATAATTATTTCATAAGTATCATATATAATTATTAAAACCATCATAATAATAATCTATTTAATATTGAGATGAAAAATGGATTGTCTTGCTTCATGGAGATGGTAAACCCTATGTATTCACGTGTGATTCTTTCACCTCTCATTTAATGGGATAGTGGGTCCAAAATGGTGTTTTTTGGATATTAATAAACTGTAATAATGTTTTTGTTACAAAATTTTTTTAGTGAATAATATAATATATTTATATGATGTAAATAAGAATTTAAAAGATATTTTTCGGTTAAGGATATTAGATATTCTTTTAAAAGACTCCTTCATATCATCTCTATAGGGCTCTATGGTTGGTATTATAGAAAATTAATAACCTATAATGTAGCACCCCTGGTTTGAGGTTTGTATCCTTTATTTATTCATTTTTATGTGATTAATGTACATGGGATGAGTTGGGAAGAGGTTGGGAGAGTTTGGAATGGTTTTGGATGAGTTTGGAGGCTTTTAAAGGGGAGCACGGTTTGAGCACGACTAGTGTATACCATGCGGATTCTTCTGGAACTGTGTATGGGGAGACAGTAGGCTCCACACAACCTGCACATGGTTTTCCAAATGGTGCGAGTAAATGGTGCGGACTCTGGCTCCTGAGGAAGTAGAGTGCACATGGTTAACGCACGGTTTGATAAACCGTGTGGGCTAAACCGTGTGGCCACTTAAAAATAGGGTTTTAAAAACTGGGGTACCTCGGTCTTGCCTCTTTTGACTCCAAAGTTCTCCCACTCAATCCTCACTCTGGTTTATTGGTTCTCTAGGGTTTTAGGGGATCTCCCACTCGTTTTGGAAGCGATTCAAAGGGGTTTCAATGTGTATTCAAGCTGATTTCTCTCGGGTAAGTCTCTCCTATTGTTTCTCTTGTGTTTTCCTCTTGATCTACATCCTTCTTTTTCTTGGATTTATAGATCAACACTTGTGGTGTGTAGATCTAGGGTTGGGGTTTCCTTGGATGTTAATATTAAGGATTGGGGATGTTAGGGAAGGTGATCTAGAGAGGTTTCGGTGGGGCGTTCCCCGGATTGGTGGTGCGGTTGGTTGTGGGTCAAGTTCTCCAAAACCATAAAGGTAGGAGGCTTCTCTCTCATGTCCACTTGGATATAACTAGTGGTAAATTTTTACAATTAATTTTGTTGTGATTTAAATTAATTGTATTTTTTGTGCAAAATTGGTTGGAAATCCCTTTGGTGGTGTTTGAAGGATTTTTGGGAAAAGGGGGTTTTATGGTAAAATGCTATTGTTATGGATTTTGAAATGGAGATTTTAAAATGGGATGCTATGGTTGATTTGGGAAAATGATTGATGGAATTTTTTTTCAATAAAGAGGTTGTTTTATTAAAATTTGGTTTGGCATGGAAAATGGTTTTCAATAATCGAGTGATTTATTGAAGTGGATTTATATGCAATGTAAATTTGTTGATTGCATGATGTTGTATGCTTGGTTTTGATTGTTTAGATATTGTCTGAATATAGATGGAATTTTGTATTGGAATGTGTTGTGATGTTGTGGAGTGGTTGAGAAAGTGACACAATAATCAGGGATAAGGATGGATGACGGTCGGAAGTACCACCATCAAGGCTAGTGGTCGAGAAAGTGCTACTATAGTCAGGGAGAAGGATGGATAATGGTCCGAAGTGCCACCATCAAGGATAGTGGTCGAGAAAGTGCCCCTATAATCAGGGAGAAGGATGGATGATGGTCGGAAGTTCCACCATCAAGGCTAGTGGTCAAGAAAGTACCACAATAGTCAGGGAGAAGGATGGATAGTGGTCGGAAGTGCCACCATCATGGCTAGTGGTCGAGAAAGTGCCACCATAATTAGGGAGGTGATGGATAGTGGTTGGAATATCCACTATCGGGGTAGTGGTTGGAAGTGCTACTACTCATTCATGGGTGAACGAGCTGGGCAGATGTCCCACCAGTTTGTTTGCTTTGTTGTTAATGGGTGAACTGGTTGTGCAGAAATACCACCATTTTTGTTGTGGTTGTTGTGAATTTCTTTGCAATGTTGAATTGTTGTTCTAGTGTGAATGTTGAAATGGCTTGTGGAATGTTCATTGGATTTCCTTTGAATGCTTGGGTTGGGTGTTATGGCTGGGTAAAGGAATGGTTGGCTTATGAAAATGGTTGCATTGGGGATTTATTTTATATAAATGTGATAACAGTTTTATCTTAGTGGCGTATGTAGGGAAGTAATTTGGGGATAACATACTGAGTTTTAGTACTCACCCCCTACCTTGGCACATTGGTGTCTTTGCAGATGTCGTGTATCGTGACGTGGGAAAAGGTAAGGAATCATCCTCCTTTGGTGGATATTTGTGATTACTTGTTGGAGCTTGGTGTGGAGCTGGGGTGGTGTCTTGGCTTGTGGTGTTGGTTGTTAGTTTTTGCAGTGTACTCTGATGTTGTATGGACATGTTTGGTTGTATTGTCTTTGAGTTGTTTATGGAACAACTTGGTTGGTTTTCATAAAATCCACCATAATAAAGCACTCCATAAAGGGTGATAACATGTCATGATTATTTTATATGAATATAAGATCATAAAAATATAAGGAATATAAATTTTTTCTATTATCATCCATATTTATATAGAGTGATTGTTTTTGGGGACATTCTAGAATCCTCTAGAAAAAAATTAATTATCAATCCTAATATTCCATATAGATGGTTCTTTTTAGATATAATTGAGTTCCACTTTCACCTTATACACCTCTAGTTCTATTAATTTCATTACCTATCCATGTGGTTGAAAAATATAGATCTCCTCTTCCGGAAACCCATTTACAAATGATAACTATTCATCTAGATGATGAATCTACCATTCATCAGGGATGTTTTTGAGATCAATAATATAAACTTTTCTATCCATGTAACAGGTTTAAATACTTCACTATATTTAGTTCATTAATTTTTTTCCATTAGTTACATGTATATATTGGAATCTTTGGAATTGTCCTTGAGAATTCTTCATTGTCTTTAACAACCACTTATCAAAAAAAATAACCATTTCAGGAGGTCTATTATGTCCCACTTCTTATTATATTGTATCGAATGGGTTTCATCCTCAATTAGTTTCCTCTAAAATTAATTTGATTGAGAATTTTCAAATACAATCAGGTAAAAAGTCACCAAGAGAAAATACAAGTTGACATACTACTCTTTTGGTATCATTCTACATATAGTTATGCATGTTTTTCAATAGTTTAGGGTAATATAAGTGAAATGTATTATTTAATACCTTATAGTGTACAAGTAAATGGAAGTGACATCATTGGTTCTTCAACTCCTTATTACTCCATTGATATTTCACCCATATTTGTTTTTCATCTAATGTGAATTTTACCAATCTAGAATATTCATTTTGATTCCATTTTCATGGATCATTTTATGTAAAGATGAATTATCTACTGATTATAGAATCTTCATGGATTAGATTATTCAAGACATAGGCCTTTTCATGATCAATGTATCCCATTATTTCACACTTAATTACTTTTTTATATATCTTTTTTACTTTTACTCTAGTATCCTGACATAAGAAATAGGGGATAAATCTCTAAGATGACAGACGATGAATTTGTTACCATTCCATACTTCACATGGTGAATTTTCAGGAATATTTTCTATTGGGAATATATTAAATAGATAAAACAAACAAAAACCTTCATTAACCTAGAAATTATTGGGAAATACTTTTCAATTAAACATACTTTTTTTCTATATTGAGAGTGGTATGATTTTTTATTCCACCTAGTCTTTGAATTAAGGCATGAAAGTCAGTGTCCACTGATGTTGAATTCCATGTTTCATGAGTTAATCATGAAAAAAATATAACGTTTATTCCATCATAAATTTGATCAAAAATATTTTATACGATCATTGAATTTATTTTCTCCCTGATCATTGAATTCATTGATGATTTCAAACACTTTTGACTTCATCCTGATAAAGGGTATCTGATTTTTATTCTATAGCCATCAATAAATGTTAGAAATGTCCTC
Organism: Viscum album; assembly: GCA_963277665.1. NCBI lineage: Eukaryota > Viridiplantae > Streptophyta > Magnoliopsida > Santalales > Viscaceae > Viscum > Viscum album. The sequence goes on along the minus strand of OY728142.1, from coordinate 833,133,705 downwards.
TTTTTTCCATTAAAAAATTGATTAAAAAGACTACACACATTGGTGTGGAATAACTACAGTGGAGACAAAAATCTCCAATTTTTTTCCATTACAAATCTATTTCTATTTTATTTACATAGAACACATCTTTCACATATTTTATTTGGATATATAATGTTAGTATTCCCATAAAATATCTTATTATTAACTAAAAATTTTAATCTATATGTGTTTAGCTATTTGAATATCATATGGAAAAGAAACTCCTTATCATCAAGTGTAGCAGTTAATAATCATCATGTGTCAGGGCGATCGTAAGTTAAGACATGCATTTCTTAATCAAGAGAATTTTCGTGACCATCCATCATTTGTAATCTATTATTTCCATGTTTCAATTCTATGAGATTATGAGAAATCAATTTTGAACCGATTTCATGAGACATATAATCTTGGTATTTCATTACGGTATATAGTTGACATCAGATATAAATGTATAATTTACATCACATTTCCTGAATAGAGTATTTACTCTTCATTAGAGAGATATTTTAAGAGATAACCAAATGAAATATATTCTTGAACCCTATCATCTCAGTTTGAAGAATAGTTTGTTTAGCCTATCATGTGGTTTATATCTCTATAGTCAAGATACCACATACCTTGATTTTTATAGATGACTATTTTTTTAACATAATGGATTATCTAGTAACATTCCATACTCAAACAATATTGGACTCCTTAGTGAAATTTGAAATGTTTTTTTACTCTAGCATTAATTTCAATATTGTAAATATTTGCGAGAGTTATAGAGTTAATTTTTTCAATTTTCTTTTTGTTTATTATTATTGAATATTACCCTACATACTTTTCCTCATCCTCATGGAGTGAGATTTTGATATCCATAACCTCATATATTTTTGATTCTTACGCCTCATCCTAATCCTCCTCTTTTGAGTTTTTTTTATTTTCCATGAAATCCCCCACCATGAGCTCTTAAAAATGTCATTATATTCACATTTTCAGAGTTTTTAAGAGTAAAAATTGATTATATAAAATGAACTACTCCATTTTTTTACTTCACTAATTCACCTTCAATTTAGAGGAATATAGAGATCCCACATGTTCTTCAACATAAATTTTATCTTAGACTTTTGTTTCATCCTAAAAAATGAATATGTAATAAAAAATTGGAACTAATACTCACAAAATCATATATCATACCTGAATTTACTCAATATTTTATCCATTTATTCACATATGATATACCGCATCTATTTACAAAGAAAAATACATAACAATAGTTTCATAAAATTCCATAGAAGGGGATTTTAAATCACCTCGTATTAATTGAATATGTATCTAACATTCTTTTTTGAGTCCTTTAAATGATTTGAAATTTTAATATTATATATCCTACTATGTTATTGATGATTTGATTATATAGAACATGGATTTACCATGGCATTTATTGATGACTGATTTGGACTTGGATTCTCTCTTATGTCCGACTTGATGAGTTTTTTTTCAAAATCTAGAATTGAAACCTCAGTTAGCATTGATTATGGACTGGCGAATCCATATTTCATGATATTCTTGAAATTCTGATTACCAAGGAGTTCCTGAATTTAGATTAAATAATTATCATACCAATCCTTTATCAATTTGAGAATCTATGTTTGATTTATGTCATTTTCCATAGAAGTTGGAATTTGTTTTAGAAAATAAGAGGAAGGGTGGAGGAAGACAATGAAAATTGAAGAACATGAAAAAATTAATTCATTGATCATTGAATGATCACAAAAACAACATTAGTCATATAAAATCACCATCAAACATAATTTGATAGCAATATAAGGGAAATGTATATATAATGAAACACAGCTCTCTGGTAGTCATTAATTATGAGAATAATACAGTAGAAACCAAAAAAAATAATGTTGTCTCTTGGATAAATTTTTTGAAGGATACACAATTCAATAAATGGGAAAAAATCAAATTTTTTTGAAAAACAAACAAAAGGGAAAGGGTTGATTCCTTGAAACATCCTTTAAATATTATTTGTGAATAAATTAATTATTGAAAATTTAATTTATGATCCTTTTAAAGTATTCATTTTTGTTGAATTATTCTAAAATAGTTATATAAATATTTATTTGCCTCCTCAAAATAATATTATTTCATATAACAGACCTCCCATATTTTGATGTGGACCCTACACGACGACAAAAAAATTATTTTCATGTACATTTATATAACATTTTCATATTTTTTCAAAAATAGTATCCTCTTTGGATCTAACCACATAATCCATTAATGATTCATTTTTTTTGAAAATTTCACACATTAATGGTAGCTGGAGAAGAACACCAACTGATGAAACCTAATACACAAACTATCCACAAGTGATTCCTAACACAGATGAACCATAGGATGCCTAAATTTAATCCATATAACCTCCCACATTATGTAGGTCCCTCCATGATCATCTATATCCCACTAAAATATTCCCAACATAGATGAATGAAAGGAAACTGAAAACTCATATTAATAATCTCCCATGTCATCCAAGACCCACCTCAACCAACCCTTTATAAATCATCATGGAGAAATGTGCAATGAAAAAAATAATGTCTTTATAGTCCAACCAACCTCTCATGTGTCCTATGAACCTACCTTGATTTATACACTATCATCAAGAATTGTCGGTGAAGATAAAAAATATCCACAGTAAGTATCCAATGATGAAAAAATGATTTTTACCACATCTCTACCCACAACATCAAGAGATGAAGACACAAGGAAAAACCACCATCATCTTACTAATAAGAATGATAATTGGGATGAAAAAATAAACAAAATAATCCTAGAAAAATAGGAATCTTAAAATGAATGCGAAGGAAGAATCCACATCCCAAAAAACGAAAATTTAATGAATAAAAAAATAGTTTCAAAAGGGACCCATAATAAAACCATTATATATCTAAAATTTTGACCATCCATGGATTGAAAATGATGATATGACACATTCTAGAGCACATATGAAAACCCCCAATGATCGCCAAAATAACTAAAGAATGGTAAATGATGCATATTGGGCCAAAAAATAACTAGGTTGTATTTAAGAAACCTCTAAATGAGTGGATATATACAGATTCACTTAGTAATCAAATCCTAATCCCAAGAACCACAATAATTTTTCATATCCTTTAATATGGGTGACCGTTACCTGCCCATCAAAAGAAAAAGACCTTAAAAAGATTAAGATACTGAAGACACGAAGCTTGTATTAATAAGGAACCTCTTAGAAGAAACATGTTATCACACCAAGTTCCCATACAAGGAAAAGGGTAATAGGAAGTACCATTAGAGTGGAAATCAATGACCCTATTGGATTATGAAACCAAAGCAGCAATCATGGAAAAAAATGAGTTTAAAAGAAGAACATAAAAGACACCCTCCCTATAAAAATAATCTGTAAAACAGTGATGAAATGGAGTCATAAATCCTAATACTATTTTAAATTTTATTAATTTTTTATGTATATTAATATTTAAAAAATTGGGAGAAAATAATTGAGTTGTATATCATTCTCTATTATTTTTACTAATTTAATTTTTAAAAATGTGGTTTTTATAATTTTATAAATAAATTTTAGATGAGTTTTTTTGGAGTTATAAAATTCAACCTATTTTTCCATATATAATAGGGGTTTAAACACTAAATGGATCACTTTGAGGAGGTTTTAGGTCCATTATTGGTTGATGATATAGGACAGGGTGAAGACTTAGGTATACACTAGGGATGTGAAAAATGTAGGAAGAGAGTATTTAGGAAAGGTTAAAGGGGCCTTCATGATAAGTAATAGTGAGAGATTGGGCTATGCAATATTTAGCATTACAAGTCATGTAAGGGGCCTCTCTCATTCCAGTTAAAAAAAATTTTATTCTTTAATAAATGGGGTTTACCCAACTATGTTTTTATTATTCTAAAAATAATTTTTTTTATTTTAAATATTGAAAATGATATGTTATAATTAAATATATCCTTGAGCCTCTAAGCTTGTCCTTTTATACTAGGCATCTCAATAATAATAAATGTGATCATTTATTATAAAAATATAACAAAGTCGTTTTTTAATTTTAATTAAAAATATATATGTTTTTTTAAAATAAAATTTAAAAGGATATGAATTAATATATTATTTTTTATTCATAAAACATGAATATTTTCTTGTTTTTTGTTTATATTATTAATAAACCAATTTATAATATTATAAAAATGTTTAAAAAAATATTTTGTTTTATAATTATTAAATAGATTTAATATTATAATTTCATTGGATTGAATTATATTTTGATTATTTTTAAATTGAATAATTTAAATAATTAGTTTTTTAAAAACCCTAAAAATGTTGTATCATTTGTTATTTAAATAGGGAAAAAATAAGAGGAAATGACAGAATAAAAAACTGATAACCAACACAAGAATTTGTATACATACTCATAAATATATGTTTATCTCTTATTATTAATAAATTTAACCTTTATTCTAAAATTTATTAGTTTCTTCAAAATATATAACTTACATATCAACTACTATGTGGAAAAAACATCAAATTATCTAATATTTATTTTTTATGAACAAAAATGAATACAATAAAAAAACTAACTACTAATATTTTAATGAATTCTACCACTTGGATGCATTAATACAATGAAAGAATCAATTTTCCTACACATAGATGAAGGTGGAACCTCCTACCTTGATATGCATGAGAATTTTGTAGAGGTCTTAAGGTAGATCCTCTCTCACACTTTTTCATAGAACACAATAATTCTCTAACCCTATACTATGATACATATTGATTTGTAGTAGTCCAAATCGTTATCATACCTCAACAAAAATTCCAAAAAAATCACCAACATTACATCCTAAGAGACAAAAAATTAGGTACACAATTCATGGATCATAGAAAATAGTTATGATGTTCACATTTTACTATTATTCTATATCACATCATACCATGTATACTACTCTGGTTTTGGTTTCTTTTTGACACCACAATATGTTGTGAAGATGGTTCCTCCTCATGATGATGAGTATAGGAAATCATAATATCAGATATGCAGACACATGTTGACAAGTTTGTGTTCTTATTGGGATTCCTTGATATCAAATAACATAAGTCTCTATATGAATGATTTTTCCCCACAGGTCTATAGAAACTATTTTTTATAGAAACATTTACATCATTAATTGGTGGAGATAGACTGTTTTTCATATGAATACACCCTCACTAATATTATTTTAAGGGAATTATTCTTAATTATATGACTAATATATTTTCTATTTTTTATTTGGTTACAATATATTTCTTTATGTGGTCAGTGGAATGCCTAAATTATGTCTCCTTATCCCATGTTTATTTGTTCATCCAATCAAAAAATATAAATTTTAATTGCTAAATGATTTTGATTATGAAAAAAATATAGAAATATAAATTTCTATAATAAATTTAATTAAATTAAGAGTTATATTTATTTATATATATATAATATGTGTAACACTATAAAAAAATAAATTTCATATCCTTTGTTTTCCACAACTTGGTGCATGAACATCATGCCCACTTTGATTGTAATGTCAATGCTGATCTTTCATTCAATGATAATAAGGACTTATACTATTAACTGGGGATACAAATAATGTTAAAATAACCACATTTCACATATCATGAGTCCAAATTTTATAATTTCGATAACACTTTTTGTTTTCTTTGATTATATTATTCAAGATTAGTGGGATTGCAGGGAACTCATAGCGGATACATGGTGTTTAGGTGAAATATTATATAAATGTTTTTTGGTGAAATTTCTACCGATTGATATGATCATTCCATGATTATTCCTGGAAGATACAAACATGCATAAAATTAACACACTTAATTCATCCTAATTCTAGTTTATCATAAGCATGAAACATAATGATCTCTTCTGGTTGTTATGTTATTTATATTTGAAAATAAATATAGACATGTATATTCAAAGATGGAATTTAATTACATAATAAACTAGCTATAAATATATATATAGATTAAATAGGAAAATCTTAATGTTTTCCTCCAAATTCTATTAAATGGAATGTTAACCTCATGCCCATGTTTGGTTCAATTTTTATGCTCATCTAATTTTCCAACTAAATGACCTAGTTTTACGACCTTGATATTATAAAATATATTTCTATTTAATAAATTATATTTTTTATATATTATAAATAAATAAACACTAATGTTATTTGAATTTATTTTATAAATCAATCACCTTATAAGATATAAAATATAAAAACATTTCTTAAATTTTTCCCAAATCACAAAGGAAATACTATTTCTCCTAATGAAATATTTTGAAAGGTATTGTTTTTTATAATGATTTATTACAAATAGGTTTCATATAAAAATTAATTTAAAGTATCAAAATCTTGTAAATGTATTTTTTAAATATTTATCAAATGAATTAATTTATTATTAAATTGTTTGAAATTAATAATAAATCATTTAAAACGGAAAAAGAGAAATTTTTCTAAAAATGACTTTTGTGATTGTAATTTTTTTTCTTTATAATTTCAATTAATAACTATTGGACATTTATTTTAATGAAGTTTTTAGAATATATATTATTTTATATAAATTTACATTCATCTATTTATGATTACTAGGAAAATAATTGATGTTAATTTTATTCTTGGAAAATATATTTTTTTAAAAATTTATCTTCCTCATAATGTATGGGTTAATTTAAAAATTATCTTCTGGTATACATATGAATTTAATTTTATATAATTACTTCCATAATTTATCCCATAATTTCATAATTTTTTTAATATTCAAACTTTATTTTAGGCCATAATAAATAATAACTTCTGTAAAAATTCATTGTTATTGTAATGGTTAAAAGGGTTAACAAGGGGTTAAACTAAAGATCTAAGGGTTAAAATAACAAAGAAACATATGTTAATCCTATTTTTTAGAATTTATTTCAACACTATAACATCCCATATTATAAATCTGTCCAATTTGTTCTACCATTCTTTGTATGTGTCCCAATATTATTTTATTTTTTAAAATATTTTAAAGTGTGTCACACACCTCACTTATAAAAGGACACATCCTCTCTAATTTTATTCACAAATTATTGAAACACTTATATCGACCAAACACTACCCAAATATCTTATATACTTCCCCATACATTTTATATATGTTCTTAAATTCTTAAAATAAAATCAGAATTATCATTAATAGCAATGCTAAAAAAGGATTATCAAATTAGTTGTAATCACCTTTACTAACTCCTTTAAAATTTATTTCTTATTCTTTTAATGTAAAATATATTTTTTTCATATAAATTTATTTATAAAGTATCACAAATATTTATAAATTTTTATGATTATGGAAGGACTCTTTTCTTCCGTGTTACCATCAAATGGAAAATAAAAACATCACCAGTGCTTATATATGGACTATCGCCTCCATGAAGTGATATAATTCATTTTTTTCATCACTAACTTGTAAATATTTTTAGATATGTATATTATGTTTTTATATTATTCATAATAAAGTAATATTAATTTCTAAATAAAAAATATTATATAACTTATATGTTAGAAGGCTACAACACCTCTCATAAATATGTGTGGACCACTATGTCCACAGAGCAATCTAATTATTTTTCATATATTCTTTACATTGATTTAAATAACATTATATTTGTTGAATAAATGTTATATATATAATATTTTCATTATTCTATAATGGTTTATTGGTGATGTTTTTCTTATTTCCATTCGAAAATGATAGTAGCATTCATTTGAACGTATAGACTATCGTCTCTACGAATTGTGTATTTCATATTTATCACACAACCCTTACTAAATGATTACAAAATTTTATATAATAGATAAATATTATTTATATTAAATTATTAAAATTATATATATTGAAACCATGACCAATTCAGATGGATCATAATATCCAAGAAGAACCATATATGAAAAATAAAATAATGAACAACAAAAATTATGATTTTAATGAAGAATTATTAATTATTGGTTATTCAGAAATTTTAATTGAATATTATATATTAATAAATGTATGAATATTTATCTAGTATAAATTAAATGAATTTTTTTTATACTAGAGGTTAAGTTTGTGTTTGAAGAAATTCTGGGCCGATTGTTAGGGTTTATGTTATGATCTCAATTTTTCAAGATTTTTTATATTTTAATTTCAATTATAAATTTTTTTATATTCTTACATTATTAAAAACAAATATATTTTCTTCTTCTCTATTTATTTATATCATTTTAATTAATTATTACCATTATAACCTATTTTTTACTCAAAAAAACTAAAAGTATGTTTATATAAAAAGACATCCTGATTTTCACTTTTATATTGCGAATATTTCTCCTCCATATATTTGTTTTTAAAATTGTTTTATGAAAATTTTTATATTTACCTAATTTTTTTTAAAAAATTTTCTATGTCAAAACCTTTTATGTTAATTACAATTTACCATAAAAACCATTTTCATTCATTTTTCATATGGATCAATTTAACATTTTATAAAAGTGAGAAATGAATTTTTTCTCATAACGTATAAGACATGAACAAATTTTATAATCATAATGTTCATTAATTATCAAGAATATTTATTTATATGTTTATATTGGTTTTCAGAGAAAATTTTATATTCATTATCCTTTGAATTATTTTTTTAAAAAACTAATAATGGAACTGGTATTTTTTCTATTTTTTTATAGAACATTTAAATTTATTATATAAAAGATATTTTTCTTCTAGAGAATTTTTTTTAGGATTTTTATCATTCAATGATACAATCCAATTTCTTTACCTATATAGATTATTATTTTGTAATCATTAAATTTTTATGAAATGTATTTCTTTAATATGAATTATTCAATGATAAAATCAAGAATGTTTTTATTATCCTATGTAATTCATTTGTAAATATTATCATTATGAGAATGATGTCTTTGTTAAACCCCTATAATGAAATGGGTAATATGATACAAATATATCATGAAATTAAGATGATATTCTTGAATGTAATTGAAAATGACTTTGTTCATTACTTGTGGTGTGGGTATGATTATTGTTAGCGATGCTTACATGATTATACATTGAGTTGATTAAGAATAAATATGCTCACAAGATTATGATTTCCTATTATTAGGATTTCACATGCCTAATTGATGATTTTTGAATAATTATTGTTGTTTAGAAACCCTTTAAATAATTTTTTTGATTTTTCCATGATATTGGTTATGCGATATATGATTTTTAGGGAACAAAACATTTATCTTGGGAACATTCTTTAGATTATGTTATCATACCCTAATGATAATCTTATGATCTCATATGATCAATATCTCTATTTTCTACAATTATTTATAATCTTATCATACACTATATTTTGTTTCCCTAGCCCATTTTATAACAGAAGGTTATGAGTATGATAAGTATAGAAGGATACAAAATATAATGAATGATTATGGAAGTCATTGAAGATTGTACATAAATAAATTGAGTGTGTTTCTAGTATACAAAGACATAAAAAATTTATTGTTATGGGGAATTTAATATTGTGATATATAATGTAGATACATATACTATATATTAGTAAGTATTTATTTGTTTCTTGGGTCACCTATGTTGGTATCAATGTAGATTTTATTTATTTTTTGAGATTACGGTATAAATAATAAGAGTATATAAAAATAAAAATTATTTCGAACCAAAATTAACATAGGATGAACTGAAATTGTCATAAATTGATGAGAAGTTGTATTAAATTATGGATTCTTGGGAATTTTTTCCTTATGACCTCTTATTATGTTTATTATATATCAATATTTATATTATTTTGTTTTGTCATCAATGGATAGAACTAAAATGAACCAAAATAGATTAAAATGATGTTATCAATTTAATGTAAATCATCATGAGAAATCAAATACCATCAGATATAGAATTAAATATATTGTGATATTTCATATTCAACTTTATCTTGAAATGAGAAATAATTGGAACTTTTTTGATCTTTCAAATGCACAATGGAGGGATAAACATGATATTTATTCTTTTATGAAATAACATCCACTTACCATATGTGGGTATTATAATACAAAAGTTACTAAGGAATGGATCAATGCGATGGAAAAGTTATTTTCTATTATCCAGTTCACATACCATGAAATATTTTCAATGGTTATCTATCATTTGTTAGGTGAACAAGGTTAACAATTGTTTCTCATCAAGAATACAAGTCATGGAAGAGAAACCTACTCCATTGAATGGGAGGAGTTTAATATAATATTTACTAATAAGTATTTTCCTTGAAATAATCATTTATTGATTGATATAGTCAACCCAGAATGGAGTAGAAGAATTAAGAATACACTGGTACCTACAAAGAAAACATCAAAATAATTTAGTGTTATTATTCTAGTTTTATCATCTTCCCTATGAGAAAAATTGATCGATTTATTTGAACCCTAATTCCTTGGTTTGAAAAGAAGTTATCCATAACATACATTGATATCAATGAAGAAATAAATCAATGAGATTTCATGATAGAAATAGAAAGTGGGAACTCTTAATATACTTTTAGTTTTAGTGATAAGATGAGAAAACTGTATCTTTAGGGAAACCAAAATGGTAAACCCCATGGTGGATATAAATTTTGACCACCTGCATGCCAAAATATGGGGAAAATAACTTAGGGATTTGTCAAAATGGAATTGCGAAATGCTTCAAGCATGGAAAGTTTTATTATCAATTTAATTATTGTTGACGTTGGATAAAGATGTCCAAGAATTCAACATAGGGGAAGAAATAGTATGCCAATGAAGTTCAATGTTTCAAATACAAGAATATAGGGAATTATACTAGTCAATGTAATAATTAAAGAATTAATGATGATAATACTCATTGATAACCACCTAATAAAAAAATAAATAGAAATCCCATTCTATCACAATGGTTAAAAGAGGTCCATAAAATATTTTTTTAAAATTTAAACTTATCATACTTTCTATAATTGTAAATTTCTTATTTGATTTTGGTGCTTCTAAATATTTATTATATGACAATTATTTTAAGGGAAACACATCATGACCAGAATGATTAGGGATTAATTAATCAGTAAATACTCATAATAGAATAATGATTAAATTTAATTTTTACAACTCTTATTTTATATAATCTTATGGAAATATACTTATTATAATAATTATTAAACTTCATAAAGTTTAATTTTATGTGATTCTGGTCAAATATTGCATCAATCAATATATATCCCATAAAAATTACCATGGAAGTGAAGTCACTATTTATATCTTGAGTCATCTAATGACTATTTATTATTGTTAGGATGAGTTCAAATGCACAATGGAAATTAGATATATTTAATGGATATTAATACTTATTAATATTTTTAATTTATCTCAAATGGTTGTGGAGAAACTAAAAATTTACAATAAACATATTTTTCAGGTGTAAATAAATGTGTTTCCAAAACAAATTCCCAATCATCCTTTGAATTGTGATGTTGGGGTTTCAATAGAAATCACATATGGTGTAACACTTATTTTATAAACTATTTATAGAATGGACCCAATAGAGTTGTGTCGATTTAACAAGAAACTATAGGATAACCTATAAAATAGATTGATATAACTTAGTATGACACCATGACGGGAACTTGTTATTTTTGTTAATATTAAATATGAGTCAATATGAAGAAAAATTATTAGAGTGGGCATAACATAATAAATATGAAGAAAACGTATCCACTATACTAAATTGATGACTTGTTTGATCAAATGCATAGAGATCAATGTTTTTCAAAGACTGACCTTCATTATGGACATCATCGGCTAAAGGTCAAGAAAGAGGATATACCCAAGACAACCTTCCATACCAGTTGTGGACATTATGATTTAACTGTAACTACATTTTATGTTACCAATTACATTGATATCATCGGGGATAAAACTATATAGAGTCTTTAGATATTGCCTTAATCTATTGGTGGTGTATTTTATAGATGATATTCTCATATAATAAAATACAATGGATGTTCTTAATGACCATGTGAGGGTTGTGTTGATGGCCTCAAGGAAAGTGAAATTTACTATTAAATTTAGAAAATGAAAATTCCAGATATAGAAAGCATCATTCTTGGTTCATGTGATTATAAGTCAGTGTATATCTAGGGAACCTTATGTTGTGAAGAGTCATCCATGGAAAGATGTAACATGGGTGGGGGTAGTCATTTTAATCTTTCTAAACAATTATAATGTTATATAACTATTATTTATACACACATAATAATAAATGAATGTGACTGTAGTGTTTAGACATATATAAGAAGAATAAAAATAGAAAATAAGAACAAATGGATTTTTATAGAAGTTTCTTTCATAGAGAACCTATTATACTCTTTAATCCCCTACAACTCTACGATAGGACTGGTAATCGCTAAATTAAATAAAAAATATGTCTTTCCATATTTATGACCAATTTTATACAATTATTGGACAAACCGTATCTTAAAAAAATCTTTTGGGAATAGGAAAAAACCATTCTATTTCATAGAAAGGCCAAACCTTCCCTACCTGTTTCCCACCTTGAGGTATAACCCAAATATAAACTTCCATTCTACAAACCAAGGTATATCCAGACAAAACCCATGTGTTCCAACATTATAATCAAGTGTGAATAACTATAAATTTAATTTTTAATGGAGGTATAACTGTGTGTGAAAATTGAATTATAGATGATTCTATAGAAAAATATAAAATACTTAGAAAACAATAATATTTAATGAAGAAGGATAAGTGCGGATCTGTGATGATTGTACTTAAAATAATTGATGGATAATAAATAAATCTCTTGAAATCGGATATGTTTTTTCCAATAAGAACAATGAAAATGTAGTACTTCTTATATATTTGATCATATCCTCTTTACTTTAACATGGCCATTATTTATAGAGAAACCATGATGACTATTATTCTGAAAATGAAATCTAATGAATTTCTCCATGGGGGTGCCTACTAATTCATTAACATGTTTTAAATACAATGGAAAAAATAATAATAATAACATAATATCGCTGACTTTTTTAAAGTGTGAGAATCCATTCCTAGTGGTATATTGAATGAAAATTCTACCACCAAAGAGAAGTGGAGTTGTACAATTTGAGGGAGTAGATCCTACTACCATTATATAAATTGTTCTTAGAAAAAGGAATAATGAATTTTTTACGAATGGAAAATATGAAATCAATGTAAAGGTACTTGTATTACCCATGTATGGGTAAGTAAAAATTTGTATAGAATGACTAAAGGGAAACAGTTCTATCATAATGGTAATTTTTTTTAAATCATTAATAAATTTAAACTCGAAACACACATAACATTAAAATACACATTCTATATAGTATTTAACGTTTAAATAAGATTTTAATACCTTACATAATGGTAAGAAGAGATTTTAACAACATGTTAAGTGTAAAAAATATATTTTATATTCCACTTAAAGGTATCATAACACACTGTGTTTGGGTAGATTGAAATTTATATATGATGTGTAACGCTAATGAACAATAATGCATGGGTAACTAAATTTTTTTATATGATTTGTAAGGTAATATGGAAAACATGTAAAGGTAAGAAACAAATACAAAAGGGTACACTATACAATTTATATAATAGTAAAGAGTATAATCTAATACTCTTATAAGGTTAATAGGATGTTCTATAAGGGTATACAACATGTTATGTAAGGGTAAAAAATGATAAATAAGGTTACAAATAAACTTAAAACACAAACATGTGGTTAATAAAAAAACTCCAGGATATGCCTGAAGGTATAAATCACTTTTATAAGGTTAAGAACAAGTTAAATAATAGTATAGAACACATTATAAATTATTCTTAATGGTAAATATAATAATTGGGAGATTAGTTTTTCATTAGATGAAAATAATAATAATAACAATAAAACAATTAGGAATAATTAAATAACATTTAAATTATTTTAAATAAATAGAATGAAATAATTAACATGTAATATGTGATATATTTAACACATTAAAATAACATGTGACTAAAAATATAACAATTAAACATTGACACTCACATGATAAATAAACATGATTATATTAGTCAATATAAATAACAAAATAAAAGATATTATAATAAAAAAATGGTTACAAACAATGTAATCAAAGAGATGTTAATATTTATATGAAAATAAAACTATAAAATAGAATATAAATAATTGAAAAATATTTTCATATTATAATTAAAATGAGTATATTTTAATTATATATAATAAAAAATGAATTAAACATTAATTAAAAACTAATCAAAAAATATTTTCACCAAATTATTAAAAGAGGATACTTTCAATTTATCAAATAATTAAAACAAAATTTACCTATAAAATCCCAAACCTAAACACTAATAATCTCCTCATTTTATTAAATTTAGAATTAGAACATTTAATTACAAAATCCGAAACATTCTCCCTCTTATATAATTTTTTCAAAAACAAAAAAAATATTTAAATATTCCCACATTTTGAAATTTTCATCACTTTCAAATAAAGAATAAAATAATAATTACTAAATATTAAATAATCATGAATATTAATCACAATAATTATGTTAAATACATTAAGGCTTGAGATATATTGACATTTATTGTAGTATCATTCAATTACTAGGCATTAACATGCATACATAAAATTGGGTAAACATCCTATTTAACAATGAATTGAGTATCAACCCTCCAGATTAAAAACAATTCTAAACACATAATATATAATATTGATAAAACACATAATCCCAAACTAAAATTTTCAAATGTAATGTAAACCGAATTTTTTTCATAAAAATTTATCATGTTCAAAATTTTAACTCATAATGGATAACTAACTATAAATTGGTGAAACAACCCATAAAAATGAATAAGAAAATAAAAAAACTAAAATTATATATAATCCCCCTGAATTAATTCATATCCTAAAAAGATAATTGATAAATATAAAATAGATATTCAGTGAATTGAAAAATTAATAATGTAGTAATATACTATTAAATCAAAACATAAATTACATGAACATTTGAACTAGAACTAATGATAACAAATATGTTGACGAGTTCCCGAAAACCATATTTTATAACAACGATAGAAAATTTATGATGCCCAAATAAATTCTTACATGTTCATGTACACCCGCATAGGTCCCACATTACATGAATATGATCCTTTGGGAATGTATCATTCAGTTACCCATTTTTAGGAACTTCCTGAATTTGTTTTAATATTTCCTTATAGGATGTTGTTTTAGGGATAATTTAAGTATTTTTTAAAAATATTTGAAGATAAAGGGGCTATAAAAAAATCTCAAAATTTGGTAAAACCTTTCAGTTTCGCCCAATAAACCATGTTCCAAAATGTTAGCGCCTAGGAATGGGCATAATGTTAGTTTCAAACTATGAAACATTCCACCAGATCAAGAAGCCTTCCTTAAATCGGTATAAGATTTAATAGTGGCTTCTCACATGGTTGGTTCAGGGATAGTTTAATCATGCATCCAAATAAATTGCCCTTTCCATAATCCCTATATGGGATCATAGTTTGGGCATACAATTACTACTAACTATGTTTCCTAAGCTAGGAAATCGTTCATACAATGTTAAATTCCATGATATTTTTTAAAAAAATCGGAGTCCATTTCATATGATACCTAAAAATGAATATTCTACACAAAAATTATTCCTTGGTATTCAAAGGATCTCAAAAGATTAAATCAATACCTCAAACCTCTCTCTTTATGGATTGAAGCACTGCAGATTACATTATATCACCATTCAATTGGTGGTTCTCCCCTCATTTAGTTTCTTCCAATATTCAATTACCTCTTTATTATAGAGTGATTATTCCTCATGTTATTTATGGTTCCAAAATTCTATTTAATGGATATTCATTCTAGTTTAATTCTTTTATCACATTCACCTTCGTTCTTTATCAGTGTCTCTCATTATCGGCGTTGATTTTCTTGATAATGCGATTAAAGTTATATTATTTTACAGCCATTTACCATAAAACTGAAAACCTAATATCCTTATTTATTTTAAATTAGTTTTTAATTTATTTAAAAACCTATATTGGGAGGATTTTAGGTGTGGTTTTAATTGAATAGATATTATAGAAAACCCCCCATTTGAATGGAATTGAATTTGTACGGTGAAATTTGAGAAATAATAATAACATGAACTGAATGTTTTGTTGATGAAATTATTTGGGGATGAATATTGGGAAATATTTCATTGAATTAAGATGATTTTAAAAGGGACGAATTTTATAAAAAACAATGATTTGAATATGAAATTTGGAAGGCGTCCTATACATAAGATTTTGAAATTTAATATTTCATGATGAATTTATTTTGAAATGATTGAATTACCCAAGAATGATTTAATGGATGATTGGTTGATTAAAGAACATATGACAATGTGTAGTTAGTAGATGATTTGGAAAATAATACTAGGACTCTATCTCCTATGAAATGGATTGATGATGAAACCACCAACTAAAAAAAGTTTAGGAATATTTCCTATGAGTGGTCTCATAATGAGGTGTTTATTGATTATACAGATGTCTTGATATGTATTTATCATGATCAAATATAAAATATGTGATGGTGATTTAGAAGTGTGAGGATAATATATCTAGAAACTATCATGCCTCAGGGCTTATGAACATTGTGCATTTTTTTTGACCAGATTACACATTCCATTTTTATTGAACAATTTTATTCATTACAACTATTTTGTATTAAATTTTTCTATAAAATGTTCTTTTAATACTATTTTCAGATAATTTGTATCATTTTATTTTAAAAAGTGATCAATTTTAAAATATTTATATATTATTCATTTACATTTTTTATTTATATTTATATAATAAATGTTTTTATTATTGTAAAAATGATTACAAAATAATTAGAGAGAATTTACAGGGTATTTTACCTAACACACCACTATTAACATTGGTAATTGTTTTGATTTTTATATTTTACATCCATGGAAAAAGAAGGAACCCCTGGTGGTGGTAGTTTTGCATAATCCATTTGACTCTAGAGTAACAGAGGTGACCGATGGAGCTAGAGGAAAACTTGTTTTATAGAAGTGTTGAGACTTTATCATTATTATTAATATGTTTTCCATTGGTTTTTGTTTTATAATGGTTCCTTTATCTATCTACTTGTGGTGTTTCTCCCTTGATGAGTGATTTTCATACATAATTTTTACCCTTTATCTCATGTTGTTATGTATCAATTTTTTCTTGTTGATAAAATTGTTCCTTTTGACGTTATTATAATTCCATGTACTAGTCACCAACCCATGGGGATTGAAAATACCCTAATGGAAATTTCATGCATGGATCAGGTATTAGTGTACTAGGTTTTCTGGTTTGGTTCATTATAATGATGTTTTATAAGAGCATGTTTTTCATATTTCCATGATATTAGTATGTAGCTTGGCATGCCCTAGCAGATAATAGGAAGTTTTTTTGGGACTTAATAGGTAATTAAAAATAAATTCCTAGAATAATAACTTCATAACGGGCCTTAAGTATCCATGGGTGATGCAGAAAACTCTCCTTGATGAATAAATTGATCTTATTTTAGAAATTTGTATGTTCATATGAGTATCATGAAATTACAGAAGATTAAAACTATTTTATTTAATTAGTATTCCTATATTTATTGTGTAGTTGTTTATATGAGTATCCTTGATGACGTTTTTAGTGTTTTCTATTGATTCCTTATAGTATCATGCCTCTAAGAAGATATTTGAATATTCCATGAGAAAAAATTGTTAGTGAACTGCATCTAGTATATCCTCTAATTAACTATATTCTTGTTGATAAAGTAGTGTGTCTAGTATAAAACATGAGATTGGTAGATAGAACCATTACTACCTATGCTCTTATTCTAGAACCATATAGGGATGAATTTAGATATAATTATCAAAATTTTATAGAAAAGGAAACACTATCATTCTAAGGCTCCATTGATCCCCAAGAGGTAGAGTATTTGTTGATAATGAATTATCTTCTTTTCATGTTCTTATAAACACTTAATTTGATAAATGTGGTGTGTGATACCTTAAGGATAAAAAAACCAGTATGAGATAGTGTGATTAGATGGATAATTTAATGAAAATTGAAGGCTTGTAGTGGAAATAAATATAATCATCGTTTACAAAATATTTCCTTCTAGAATGGACAGTCGTGGTAAAGTCTATTGAGTTTCTCATTCTCCATTAGAAATAATGGATAATAAATCATTTTTTTGAACTGATTTTCTAAATATATTCGAAATTTCTACATAGTTTGTAATGATTTAGAATCCTAAGACATGATGATTTTAGATGAACCATTGATATTATATCTCACATAATGATTCCATTATAAAGATTACTTCTTATACAGATGTGTTGAATAGTGTATTAATGGATGAGCTTGGCCTAACTATAATGTTAGGGTTGATTAGAGTTTCATTTTATTCTAGTGGGAATTCTATTGATTCCTTTAAGGGAAATAAAAATTGTGATAAGTCTCATAGTGGTTCTAGAAATCATCTATCATCCAGACCTCTTATAAATCCTGATAGAGGCCTTAAAACATAATACCAGTGTGTAATGTTTTGACATTCGAATAGGTTTTCAATATTAAACATGAGATATGTCATTAATGTTAATGCTTAGGCCAGTTGAATATGTTCGTTCTTGTCATTTCTAATCAGTTTAATAGAACATTCTCATTAACATGAAAACTACTATGATTCAATCATTTGTTTCATGAACTAATAGGTACCATCCAGATGCATATTGAACAAAGCTTCTTCACCCAATGGAAGAGTCTCTATAAAAAAATCATGCGGTCCGAGAATGAGTAAGAGGTTCCATCACAACAACATCATTAACAATGACAAATATATATAACAGTAGTTCATCACATTTGTTTCTAGTGAATCATTTTTTGAATTTTATAAATATTCTTCCGATGATTTCTTATTATGTGATGGATATTACTACACTCTTCAAAATGAAGAGAGGTAAGGGTCTCCCTTATGTTTTCATGCTATCATAGATTGAGCACACATTGAATTTTTTAGTTCTTAGTATAATACCTATTTATTTCATTATTTGGATTGTATAAATGATTTATCATAAGGAAACGATTGATTACTATCTTAATTTGGTATCCTTTAGTATGCTAATGGGGTTTTTCATGTTTTTAGTAAGAATCGTACTTATGTTTTATAAGAACTGAAGATCCTTTTCTAGAGCTAGTTGGGGTGAAATTGGTTTTTTACTTTAATCTGGGGTGGGAATAATTTTGTAGGGATATATGTCCAGTTATATTCTATTTCCTCAATGTGTTCCCATATGATATTTCTAGAAAACCATCAAAAGTTGAATAAGAATTATCTATTGATTCTATAATGCTTACCCAACCCATTTATATTCCCTCTTACCATATAGAAGAATCTAAATTGAAAGAGTTGAATAACCATTTGGATTATTTAATTGAAAAAGGACTTATTCACTTGATTGTGTCACCTTTTGTGGTTCTTGTGATTTTTTCAAATAAAGATGATTAGAAAAGTCTTTTTTTTATTTTTACCACAAGTTTTATCATGTTTCTCTAATGAAAAAGTACATATTATAACATTTTGATAATTTTATTATTATTTAAAAGGGAAGATGTGGTTTTAAAAAATTTATCTTTAATTCGGTTATCACCAGTTGAGAATTAAAGAATATAACATTACAAAGACCACCTTCAATAGTAGGTATGTCCAATACAAGCAACATGTTAGGCTTGTTGTTATAACCAATGATCCAACTTTTTTTATGGTACTCAAAAAAATCATATTCCATGAGTTTCTTAATTGTTTCATGGTGTTTTTTATTGGTGAAATTTTTGTTTACTCCAAAAATAAGGAAGGCCATGTGTGTCATTTGAGTTATGTTATATAAATCAGAAGAGAACACAACATTCTAATGATTAATTTGAAATGAAAATTATCTATTTAAGAGATGAACTTATTGGAATATGTGGTCTCAGAACATGATTTTTTAGTTGATAATGATAAGGGGAATCTTGTAAATACATGCCATACAGCTTGTAATGTTTTTATTTTTGGATCATCCAAGACATTGCTAGAGAATTACTGTATGATCATTTAATATTTCCCAAGTATTTCTTCTCAAATGACTTCTCTAACTCGTAAATGAATAATGTTTTTTTGGGATGTGAAATTTCATAATTATCTTGATGATTTGAAACTTAATTTAAATTATTCTCTAATTTTGAATCTTATAAAGGTTGGGTAGAGATATAGGGTCTTTTCTTATGCGACTACTTTTGGTTAGGGATTAATTATCAATCACGATGGTCAATTAATGGCACATGGTTCTTGATAGATTAAGCCATACAATAAGAACTATCCAACAAATGAACTCAAACATGCATATTTAATGTATTCTATTAAGACTTAGAGACATTACCTTTTCACTTATTGGTTTACCATTTTTTATATACACAACAAACTAAGTTATATCATCTCTAAAAAATTTAAAACCTCTGATAGTTTCATATGGTGGAATACCTCCAATATTTTGATTTCAAAATTTCATATACCCCTGGAAATGGAAATATCATGGTTGATTATTTGAGTGAGAAACCTATGAACAAGGATGTGAGGAATCATCAGAACAGTGGTTTCTAATTGCTCTCTTTGCTCAATTTCATTTTTTTGTCTAAGATGATGTGTCTCAAGTGGTCCAAAAAAGTCCAGTTTATATCCCCTCTTCTCCAGATGATTATTCATGGTATTCATCTTTATGTTCAGTTTTGTGGAATCAATGACTCTCTATATGGTTTGGAAATTAGAGGTTGGTGTTTATTATCCTGTGAGGGTTTCCTATCTTTCTAGAATAGATATGTTGTTCATTTTCCACTAAGATGTTCTATGATATAGGATTTATATAATTACCAATGGCTGGTGAACAATGGAACCATGGATATGTTCTATGACATGTATTGAAAATTTTGGTGATGAGGTATGTGGAGATACATCATTTACATTTTTTCTTATTATTATAATTATTAGTAGGTCAATATTGGTCACTAGAAAGCATTGGGTTTTCTTTATTCCATTCCATTACAAAATTAGATGTGGAATGATATTTCTATGGATATAATAATATGGATCCCACATATCCCTTGAAAGGTGTATTTGATATGTGTAGATATCAATTAGATGACAATATTGGCTCATATTATACCATTTTGAGATACAAACAAGGGTGAGGATTTGGGAATTCTATATGTGAATGAGATTAAAAGATTTCAAGGGGTTATATCAATAATAGTTTTCGATATGGAACCCCGGTTCACTTATCATTTTTGTAGTGCCCTCTGTGAGGTGATAAGATCTCATGTTAGACTATTTATGGCATATTATCCACATATATATGTCCAAATATAAATATATAAACAAATCCAAGAGGATGTGTTACATGCTTGTGTTATAGTCTTTGGCAGCGTGTGAGATGTCCATTTGGGACTAACAGTGTTTTGCAACAATAATTGTTTCCAATTGTCCATTCATTTGGAACCCTTTGTGACACTATATGGTAATACTTATTAATATGTTTTGTGTTACTCAAATATTGGGTAAACATAAACAGTTGGACAAAGTATTATTAAAGACAATAATTTGGAAATTCAGATGATTCGTTAGAGAATGGTGATAGAACTGAGATGGTATAAATATTATGAGGATCTTTATATGTTCTGTCATGACACCCTCCCCACAAAGTGTACCCCTCCTGGGCCGGTAATGTGAGAATGAAGATAATGACCCCCGAGTCCCGCCTCTAGTAGGCCCCGGGTTGGCGACTAGCACTGAGGGTATAATAAACACACAAATGGGAGGCATTACCCTCTAAGAGAACACATGCCGAATAGAGAGAGATAAGATAGAAACCAATCAACTCCAACTCATAACTGAAATATAAAAGTACCCAAGTAGATATATGAAATGTCATTAAAAAGTACTACAACTGAAAGGGAAAACTAAAAGTACCCAAATGAAAGTAAAATTGCAGCGACCACAAGCCCGAACAGCTCCTCCAACCACAAGCTAATAGTAACCAGCTTGATCTCCAACCTACTCCAAGTGACCTGACAAATAGTTTACATATACATAGGGAGAGTATAATAGTATACTCTGTAGGATCCTCCCCAATCCTCTCATGCATAAGTAAAGAATGCATGCTAAATCCCAGTGATCAACTAGTGAAACTAACTCATCACCTAAACTGGTATACTAAGTTCCCAACCTCACCATGGATACTCTCACTAAGTAACGCATACAAGAATATAGAATATAGTAAAGAATATCAAGTTAACCCCAGTAATACTTCCCCACTGGTTTACCTCTTTTCCCCAACGACATACGTCATGTGCATCTCTCTCCAAAGGCTTTCCCGCAGACACCTGGGCTAAGCACCACACCATCCTCACAACCAAAAGTAACCAGGTAAGTTCCAGGAGCCACCACAGCCTGCATAACGTGTATCATACAACTATTATTATACCTCAAGCCATTATAGCCCATACACCGAGTAGGGATCCTCAATCCATCACAGCCTATACACGTTACACCTATAGTAGTCCATAGGATACTATATCCAGAATATATGTGTGTGAAATAACCACAAGACATTACATCCCTCTACAAACATATATGGGGAAACTAACTGTTGTGCCTATTGGAACATGTATCTACCAAGAGAAGAGAGTGGGGCCAAAGGGGATAGTCAGTCATTCGACCTCCCATCAAAATGTTGGGGAATACACCCCCCCCAGGGCTCAGAATCCCTGGGGTGTCAGTTGCGCTTACTGACAGGGTAGATTAGCGTATAAAAACACAAAAAGTATAGAATATATATATATATAACTCACATCCACAATATGGGAATTACCAAGTCTTAGATACAACTAAAGCTAAAGTCTCTCAGACTCCAGGCTTATACATCTAAGACTAGGTATCCTATAAGCACACAAACATTTGAAGATATTTATTAGATTAATCCATTCTCATTTTATCAGTTCTATTGTACGTTAATTAATTCTATAAACATTAATTAACCATGAACAATTCCACATTAAACTGAATTGGCATCACATTCAAAATCAACTGCTCCTTTTAAGATTCACATAACCTTTAAATTCCAGTATCTCCATCCCTGTGGATTATCACCATTTAATCTATCTTTCATTACAGAATTACTTTCCCATATTCCCAGGCATTCTATAAAGGCATCCTATGCTACTATACACAAAGGGGGATCAACATGGTGAGTAGATATACTACCCGTCAAGTCTTTTCCACCAGTAGAAAGATCATAGACCCATTCTCCCTTGAGAGGCTAAACACAGAAAGAACGTGGCATACCCCACGTGTCTTCACCTCCTTCGGAAGGTGGGTAAGAAAGACCAGTTTCCTTGAGCAGTGGAGAAAAGTAAAGTAGATAAAAAACCAAACAACGCCACCAATATCCAGCTATCACATCCATCCCATACCATCATCCTTGGTGTCCTCCCCGACACCCACATGCATAACTTGATGCATCTCGCCACCCTAGGCATTATCCACGGCCACAACCACAAGTCCCCATGCATCCACATATCCCAACACCCATCCAGGCTCACATCACAGCACAAGAAGCAAGAAAGCACAACATCACATCAATGGGCTCTTGACCCTTTAATCATCAAGAGGGTAACTCAGAACCCTTTAAGAAATTCTCACAGAATATGTTCTTTAATCCATATTGAATTAGCAGATTTGTTATTCGTAGGTTCCAATTACAGGAGACCTAATTAGTAAGCTATCACAATTAAACAACCATGCTTACTTCCCTAACTTTATTAACATCAAATTAGAACAAATACAACAATGGAAAAAACCAGATTTATTTACATGCCTCTTTATCTTTAGCCAATTAATTAACAATTAATTCCGGATTTACATTCATTATCAATTTCCATCAAGAAAGAACAACTAATCAATGAAACCATAGATATCACTCTATCTAGCAAAACATAAGGCAAACCATTATCATGGTATAAAGCAACAACATGAGATAAACCAAATCATTTAATCCTGTTCAAGTATTTAATTAGGTCAATTTCATTGTGATCCAAAAGGCTAAATCATGAAAATTCTAAAATTTTACATATACAATTAGAGAAGCTACAAATACCCTACCTCGAAGAGTTCTTGACGTCCTTTATCCACACAACAGGTCAAAATCCTCCTCTCATGACAACTGCATCCACTGGAGGATGCCACAGTACGACAGTACCAACCAACCCCAAGAAAAACCAATTAGAATCTTGGAAATTACATGGTATAATATGGAAGGGAGAAACATTATATAATGATCCCCAAAAGAACGATGATTAAACATATCGTATAGGGAAGATTGACCCACACATCTCGGTTGCATCCAAAATAGAGCGGAACAAATCGTAGGATTAGGGTTTGAATGTGAAACTCTGACGGGAATGATTGAAAGGTTCTAGAGTCTCTTAGCTGATAACAAAGGGGAAGAACATGGGAGAATGATATCTGGTTCCATTTTGAAGATTTAATGAGGTGACAGATTAAGATTAGGTTAATTCTCCATTTAAAACAGATCGTATTAACCCATGCGGTTTGTCCAAGTAAAAACATCCCGAGCTATTGGGATAATTAATATATGATTTATAGACTTTAAATCAGCTTAAGATTCCTTAAAAATAAGGCTTTAAATGTATTTTACATCAAAGGAAATGTGAAATGGGGAAATACTGTAGGAAGATGAAAACACTTTCACATACTCAAAATTTGGAAAACGCAAGTCTACATATCTGGAAACAGTATACAAGTCTACCGATAGAAGTTCACCAATAGAACCTCACCGATAGAAACACTATTCAAGTCTATCGATAGAAGTCCACCGATAGAACCTCACCGAGAGAAACACTGTTCAAGTCTACCGATATAAGTCCACCGATAGAAGGTCACCGATAGAAAATCATCGATAGAAACACTATTCAAGTCTATAGATAGAAGTCCACTGACAGAACCTCACTGATAAAAACACTATTCAAGACTACCAATAGAAACACAATTCAAGTCTACCTATAGAAGGTCGCTGATAGAACCTCACCGATAGAAACACTGTTCAAGTCTACTGATAGAAGTCCACCGATAGAACCTCATCGATAGAAGCACTGTTCACTGAACCTCACCGATAGAAACACTGTTCACCTACTGATACTATTCATAAAATTAGAAATTTGGCAATGTGTTGGGGATAAGCCACCTTGCCCTCCCGGAACACCTCCAAAACCACATTTTCACAAAGTAATGGACCAGAGAGGTCTTGGCCATTACATCAGATACCTCTCAAAACATTCTCGTCCTTGAGAATTCAAAACCAACCTAAAGTGAAAAAAAAAGAAACCGGGCCCGAACAACCACCCATCGAGATACCTCTCAAAAGAGGGAAAGCCACAAAAAGGAACAAAAGAGGATCATAAATAAAACATGAAAGGTCTAACAACAATGGAAACAACACTACATGAAAATAGTTAAACATTAAACAACTCTGGAAACTGAGCATGTATCTATGACTCACGCTCCCAGGTACTCTCTTCCATGCCACCGTGTCGCCACAAGACACGAACAAAGGGGATAGAATGCCAACACAAAACATTCTCCTTGCGGTCTTGGATCTCCACAGGTCGCTCCACGAAGGTTGCATCATCACCAATATCGATCTCTCCCCAATCGATAATATGAGATTCATCATGAGGATAAAAATGGAGCTGTGATACATTGAAAAAGACATGTATCCGACTCATCTGAGGGGGATGTGCTACTCGATATGTCACAACTCCAACATGAGCTAACACATCGAAAGGCCCAACAAACCGGGGAAAAATCAGAATTCCACGACCAAACCTTCGCTGCCCACGACAGGGAGTCACCTTCAGAAACACATGATCCACAAAATTAATCTCTAAGGGTTTCTTTCTTTGATTATCATATGATTTATGATGATCTTGCACTGTCTTCATCCTCTCACGAATCACCTGAACCATCTCTGTTGTATTCTGCACTAGTTCCGGTCTGAGGATTTCTGACTCTCCGACCCCAGTCCAGCACAATGGAGAACGACATGGATGGCCATATAGGGCTTCTAAAGGCACTATACCAATGGTGGAGTGAAAAAAATTATTGTAAGCAAACTCCACCAAGGGTAGGTTCCTCATCCATGAACCTCCAATGTCAAGAACAGAAGAGTACAACATGTATTCAAGAGTCTGTATGGTTCGCTCTGTTTGACCATCCATTTGAGGATGAAAAGCCGTGCTAAGTCATAGATGAGGACAAAAAGCTTATTGGATACTCCTCCACACCCTGGACGTAAAAAGTGGATCTTGAATAGAAATGATCCTTCTAGGGACTCCATGAAGTCTCACCACCTCCCCCAGATACTGCCTCAACAAAACTTCCACTGATCTCGACTCATTGATCTCAATGAAGTGGGCCGATTTTGTTAAACGATCCACTACCACCCATATAGCATCATGTCCTCCTAGAGCTCGGGGTAAATTTGTAACAAAGTCCATTGATATGTCCTCCCAATTCCACTGAGGAATCTCTAATGGCTGGAGAAGACCACCAGGAACACTATGGTCGACCTTCACCTTCTGGCAGACTAAACATCGAGACACACACTCTGCAACCGCACGCTTCAGTCCATGCCACCAAAATAGACTCCTCAAGGATCGGTACAACTTTGTCACTCCAGGATGCACTGCTAAAGGAGAAATGTGGAACTCTCTGAGAACCATCTCCCACATCTCCAAGGGACCAAAAAGCATGCCATGATATAAAAATCGGTGTTGTTCATCCTCCGACCATCCATCAGGGGCCTCAACACAAACAACTCGATCTCTCCAAACTTCCACCTCTAGATCACCCAACTGAAACACTTCCAACTTCTGCATTAGGGTTGACTGCACCATCATCTGGAAAAGATAACCTCTACCTCCAACCTCTTCCATATCAAAATTCAAAGCTGACAGTTCCTCTATTACTCTCTAAGAATCACTATATTCACACACTGGGTCATTACATGTCTTTCAGCTCAATGAATTAGCTACAACTTTCCCTTTTCAAGGTGTATACGATATTTCAAAGTCATATTCCTGCAAGAACTCCATCCACCGACACTGCCGCAAGTACAAGTCATGTTGGGAGAAAAAATACCTCAAACTCTTATGATCGGTGAGAACCACAAAGTGCTCAACAATGAGGTAATTTCTCCACAACTTCAGAGAAAATAACACAGCTACAAACTCAAGATCATGGGTGGCATAGTTGCGTTCATGGGGATGCATCTTATGAGACCCATAAGAAACAACTAACCTCTGCTACATGAGAACACAACCTAGACCCTGATGTGAAGCATCACCGAAAACATCAAACTGGACTCCCTCCGCTGGAAAACAAAAGACTGGAGCACTTACCAACATCTCCTTTAGATACTAGAAAGCTGCCTGACACTGATCAGTCCATATGAACGCTTGATCCTTCTTGGTCAAAGCTGTCATAGGAGTCAAAACTCGGGAGAAATTGGCTACAAACCTTCTATAATAGCCTGCGAGACTATGGAAACTTTGCACCCCTGACATGGCCTTGGGGGCTTCCCAAGAAACCACTACTTCAATCTTCGACGTATCCATAGCTACTCCCTATTGGGACACAACATGCCCCAAGAAACGGACTTCTCGACCCCAAAACTCACACTTAGACAACTTCCAAAACAATTGATGTTGGAGAAGAACTCCCAAAACGGCTCATAGATGCTCTACATGCTCCTCTTAAGATGTAGAGTACACAAGGATGTCATCGATGAAAACCAAAACAAACTTGTCTAGGAATTCACGGAACACAGCATTCATCAACCCCATGAAAATAGCTGGATCATTCTTCACACCGAATGGCATTACAACAAACTCATAATGCCCAGGATGACAACGGAAAGCAGTATTTGGGATATCCTCATCCTTTACATGCATCTGATGATATCCTGGCCGCAAGTTGATCTTTGAGAACCAACATTCAACCTTCAGTTGATTGAATAATTCATCAATCCACGGGAGAGGATAGAGGTTCTTTATTTTCACTTGTTAAATCGATGATAATCAACGCACAACCGCAAATGGCCATCATCCTTTTTCACAACCAAAACTGGTGCACCCCACAGTGACACACTTGGTCGAACAAAACCACACTGCAACAGACCATCAAGCTAAATACATAGATCTCGTAACTCAGAAGGGGCCATCCTATATGGAGACATAGAGATAGGAGACTCTCCTGGATGTAGCGTGATACCA
Source organism: Viscum album (assembly GCA_963277665.1). Classification (NCBI taxonomy): domain Eukaryota; kingdom Viridiplantae; phylum Streptophyta; class Magnoliopsida; order Santalales; family Viscaceae; genus Viscum; species Viscum album. The sequence goes on along the minus strand of OY728142.1, from coordinate 833,105,086 downwards.
AAATCGATCTCTCATCAAGGGGGTAAGGCTACAACCTCTTCTGGAAAGACATCAGGGTACTCCTCTACGACCCTAGGAAACGCCAACTAATGAACCACTGAAGAACTCAGAATCATCTCATCCATCATGGATGATAAGGATGGAACTTGTCTCTGACCCATTTGAGGATATCGCTCACCAAGAAACACCTATTTTCCTCCATCTACATCAAAGAAAAAGACCTTCTTCCTGTAGCAGTCCACCAAAGCCTGCACCGAATACAACCAATCCATGCTTAGGATGAAATCATATGGTGGTATTCGTAAACATTGGAAATATCATCAATAGAGGTGTTTCCCCAACACAAGCTCACAGTCTCTATATACTTCAAATAAGTCGGCTCAACCTCCAACTGGTGTAGTCAACGCCAAGGGCACTGGAAGCCTCCCTACCTCAAGTCCCAAGGCATGGACAAGGGTAGGTGATATGAAGGAGTGTGTTGATCCCTAATCAAACAAGGCATACACCAAGTTATAAAACAAGCAAAGGGTACCTCGAAAGACATCTGGCTCACCTGGGGCTGGAAATGCTAGAGCATGAAGCTAACCATGACCTCCACCACGACCTCTCTGACCCTGATGACGACCACCACCATGGCCGTGCTCTGCTCTCTGAGGACAGGGAGCATCATGGGGCTGTCCTCTACCTGATCCATCTACCCTCTGGTGATCTAAAGCTGGTGTAACCTGCTGCTGCTGCCTCGGGAGGAACTGCCTCAACGGAGGAACCTGGAGCGGAGCGCCCGATGAACGATGACTGCTCTGAAAATTCGGGCACTCCCGCTGCTGATGACCACGACCACCATAAGAAAAATAGCTACATGATCCCTTGGAATAGGCCAGATAGTTGCTGCTTCCAGAGAAACGATATGGGAAGCGCTGGGGCCTACCCCTTGGTGAACAAAAACTCTTCTGCCCTAAAAACCGGGATCCCCAGACCACAACTTTTCTTCGTGAGGAATCATGACGATTCCCCTCTCATGACGATATAGTCCTAGAGAAAGTCCTCTCAACAACCTCTGCCCTCGCCAGCATCTCATGATATGTATTTACCATAAATTAGTTGACCTCGCGCTGGATATCTAGATGCAAAGCCTCCTTGAAATGCCCCGCCCTAGCCTCCTCATCTGGTAACTGGTCTGAAGCATATCCTAGATGGTTCCTGAAACGGATTCCAAACTCTCAAACACTATAGCTCCCCTATCGAAGGGTATAAAGCTCATAGTGACTGGACACCTTTGTAGTCAATGAAAGAAACTCGACTCTAAACCTATCTCGAAACTCCTCCCATGAGATCGCTGACTTCTCATGATTCCCGAGGAACAAGAACCACCACTACCTCGCTACATCACGCAGCATCGTCACAACCAAGGACACCCAGTGTTTCTTCTGAGCACGAATCAAACTGAAGCCTATCTCAACCTCCTCCAACCAGTCTTATGTGACTGCATCTGAAACGGAGCCCTCATACTTCTGTATACTCTGGTGCTGAAACTCTCGGATTTTCTCCCTCCAAGTGTCATCGTCATCAACCTCTACCCAGCGGCGATCTGCTGGAACAGCCTGCTGGACATCTTATGCAAAAACCCGACGAGGACGTCGACCTGGAGCCATACCTACAAAAGAACAAACCATTAGATATCCTTAGCCTGTATTATGGAAGAGTCAACATTAATTAATTAATTTTTTTCTTTTATTAGTTTTAGGTTAACCTGTCCCAAGGTCTACCCATTCAAACACAGGCACAAGGAAGAATAATGCATGATCCTTTCCTAGGTCTCTACCCTGTAACCAGTATCACTTTGTTTAGTAGCCATTGTAAACTTACTGGTCTGTATGTCATATCATAGGGGGCACTAGAAACCTATGTCTCAGCTGGTCTCCAGTGTTTACCTCACTTGTTAACATGAATGACACAATTTCCCTACCAACCCATGAAACCTCACATGTGCCAAACTCCAAACTCCATCCTATCCCTCATTCATACCTATGATACCACTCTGTCATGTCCCCCTCCCCACAAAGTGTACCCCTCTGGGGCCGGAAATGTGAGAAGGAAGATAATGACCCTGGAGTCCCGCCTCCAGTAGGCCCTGGGTTGGGTACAAGCACCGAGGGTATAGTAAACACACAAATGTGAGGCATTACTCTCTAAGATAACACATGAAGAAGAGAGATATAAGATAGACACCAATCAAATCCAACTCAGAACTGAAATATAAAAGAAACCCAAGTACATATATGAATTTTCAGGAAAAATTACTACAACTGAAAGGGAAAACATAAAGTACCCAAAATAATGTAAAACGACAGTGACCACAAGCCCGAACAGCTCCTCCAACCACAAGCTTGTAGTAACTAGCTTAATCTCCAACCTGCTCCAAGTTACCTGAAAAAAAGTTTACATATACATAAGGTGAGTATAACAGTATACTCAGTAGGATCCTCCCCAAGCCTCTCGTGCATAATTAAAAAAGCATGCTAAATCCCAGTGAACAACAAGTTAAAATAACTCATTTCCTAAACAGGTATACTAAGTTTCCAACCTCACCATGGCTACTCTCACCAAGTAATGCATACAAGAATATAGAATATAGTAAAGAATATCAAGGGTATCCCAATACTACTTCCCCACTATTTTTCTTCTTTTCCCTAATGACATACGCCTTGTGCATCACTCTCCAAAGGCTTTCCCACAGACACCTGGACAAAGCTCCACAATCTTCACCTCGTGCACCACAAAGGATTGTCTGCAGACACCTGAGCGAAGCACCACACCATCCTCTCAAACAAAAGTAACCAGGTAAGTTCCGGGAGCCACCACAGCCCACATAATGTGTATCATACATCAGGTATTATACCTCAATCCATTATAGCCCATACACCAAGTAGGGATCCTCAAGCCATCACAACCTATACACGTTACACATAGAGTAGTCCATAGGATACTATATCTAGAATATATGTGTGTGAAATAACCACAAGCCATTACATACCTCTACACACATATATGGGGAAACTAACTGTTGTGCCTGTTGGCACATGTATCTACCAAGAGAAGAGAGCAGGGCTAAAGGGGGTTGTCAGCCATTCAACTGCACATCATAATGTCGGGGAAAACACCCCCAAGGCTCAGAATCCCTAGGGTGTCATTTTCCCTTACCAATAGGGTGGAGTAGTGTATATAAACAAAAAAAGAATAGAATATATATATAACTCACATCCACACTATTGGCATTACATAGTATTAGATTCAACTGTAGCTAACGTCTCTCAGACTCCAGGCTGCTACTTCTAAGACTAGGTATCCTATAAGCACACAAACATTTGAAGAGTTTTATTAGATTACTCCATTCTCATTTTATTAGTTACACTGTACGTTAATTAATTCTTTAAAAATTAATTAACCATGAAAAATTCCACATTAACCTGAATTGGAATCACATTCAAAATCAACTACTCCTTTAAGATTCACATCAACTTTAAATTCTAGTATCTCCATCCTTGTGGATTGTCACCATTTAGTCAAACTTTCATTACAGAATTACTTTCCCATATTCCCAGGCATTCTAGAAAGGCATCCTATGCTACTAAACAGAAAGGGGGATCAACACGGTGAGTAGATATACTACCCGTCGAGTCTTTTCCGCCTACAGAAAGAGCATAGACCCAATCTACCTCGAGAGTCTAAACATGGAAAGCACGTTGCATACCCCACGTGTCTTCACCTCCTTCGGAAGGAGGGTAAGAAAGACCAGCTGCCTTGAGCAGTGGGGAAATATAATGTTGATAAACAACCAAACAAAACCACCAACATCCAGCCATCACATCCATCCCATACCATCATCCATGGTGTCCTCCCCGACACACACATGCATAAACTGATGCATCTCACCAGCCTAAGAATCATCCGCTGCCACAACCACAAGTCCCCATGCCTCCACATATCACAACAGCCATCCAAGATCATATCAAAGCACAATCAGCAAGAAATCAGAACAACACATCAATGGGATCTTGACCCTTTAACAATCAAGAGGGTAACTCAGAACCCTTTAAGAAATTCTCATAAAATATGTTCTTTAATCCATATTGAATTAGAAAATTTGTTATTAGTAGGTTCCAATTATTGGAGACCAAATCAGTAAGCTATCAGAATTAAACAACCATGCTTACTTCCCTATCTTTTTTAACATCATATTAGAAAAACTACAACAATGGCAACAACCAGATTCATTTAAATTCCCCTTTATCTTTATCCAATTAATTAACAAATAATTTCAGCTTTACGTTCATTATCAATTTCCATCAAGAATGGAAAACTAATCAAAGATACCATAGATATCACTCTATCTATCAAAACATGAGGCAAACCATTATCACAGTACAAAGCAACAACATGCGATCAACCAATTATTTTAATCTGGTTCAAGTATTTAATTAGGTCAATTTCATTGTGATCCAAAGGGCTAAATCATGCTAATTCTATGATTTCATATATACAATTAGAGAAGATACAAATCCCCTACCTCGAAGAGTTCTTGATATCATTTATCCACACAATAGGTTAAAATCCTCCTCTCACGATAACTGCATCCACTTGAGGATGTCGCGGTACGACAATACCAACCAACCCTAGAAAAACCCATTAGAATCTTGGAAATTACATGATATAATATGGATGGGATAAAAATTATAAGATGATACCCAAAGGAACGATGATAAAACATAACTTATATGGAAGATTGACCGGCACAACTCAGTTGTATCTAAAATAGAGTAGAACCAATCTGAGTATTAGGGTTTTATTGTGAAAATCCTATGGGAATGATTGAAAGGTTCTAGTGTCTCTTAGCTGAGAAAAAAGTGGAAGAACAAAGGAGAATGATATCTGGTAACTTTTTGAAGATTTAACGAGGCGACGGTTTAAGATCTGGTTAATTCTCCATTAAAAATGTATCACATTAACCCACGCGGTATGACCAAGTAATAACATCTTGAGCTATAGGGATAATTAATATAGGATTTATGGACTTTTAATTGGATTAAGAGTCCTTAAAAATAAGGATTTAAATGTATTTTACATCAAAGTAAACGTTAAATGGGGAAAAACTGTAGGAAGCTGGAAACACTGTTCACATACTCAAAATTTGGCAAAGGCAAGTCTACCGATCTAGAAACACTGTACAAGTCTACCGATAGAAGGTCACCGATAGAAACACTGTTCATGTCTACCGATAGAAGTCCACCAATAGAACCTCACCGATAGAAACATTGTTTAAGTCTACCGATAGAAGTCCACCGATAGAAGCTCACTGATAGAAACACTGTTCAAGTCTACCAATAGAAGGTCACTGATAGAACCTCACCGATAGAAACATTGTTCAAGTCTACTGATAGATGTCCACCGATAGAATCTCACCGATAAAAACACTATTCAAGTCTACCGATAGAAACACTGTTCTAGTCTACCAATAGAAGGTCACCTATAGAACCTCGCCGATAGAAACACTGTTCAAGTCTACCGATAGAAGTCCACCGATAGTACCTCACCGATAGAAACACTGTTCACTAAACATCACCAATAGAAGCATTGTTCACCTACCGATAGTGTTCATAAAACTGGAAATTTGGAAAATTGTTGGGGATAAGTCACAATGACCTCCCGAAACACCTCCAACACCACATTTTCACAAAGTAATGGACCAGAGAGGTCCATGCCATTACAGGTTCCATTTGTAGTTTTATGTTGGTGACTAGGTTTTGTTTGAGTGTTAAACATCAATTTACTCACTGATGAATTGGATGAATGCGAAATATTTCATCGTGGTCTATGGGTCCTTTATATATTTTTTGGGTAGGTTGGAATATTGGGAAATATTGCACCGAGGATTGTGCATCCTTTTGAGATGGTTGAGTTGGTGGTGAATGTGACTAACCATTTATACATCATACCATAATTTATATTAATCAATAAATTGTATAATTTATCAGAAATCAGAAAGTATCATTCACACATCCTAATGTATTGAACATAAAAAATGACGATGTTGAACATGATTTATGTAGGATTCAGAATATAGAAATGTTTTTTGATCATTAAACCAAAGTTAACCATTGTAAATCTATACCATTGGTCCCTTTGAAATAAAAACATGTTTCTTATTTTAATGAAACTTGGGAGTGTGAGTAACTGATGAAGGAAAATTGGAATCATATATTTTAGTTAAGGCCTTATAGATTTGATTTCTATGAAAAAAAGGTTTTATTATGGGGACATTATAACATATTGTTACCCATTTTAGGTACATCATCAGTCTTATTTGGATATTTTGTTGATGGATCTCATTTTGGTTTCCTTATATGAGTATTTTGGATGTTTTGGATGCCCACGTGGTGATTAATGATTGGTTCATGGTTAGGTAAAATATAGTTACTTACACCTGCAAACCATTCACTATATTATGAGATAATGGAGTGGGTCTATGGTCAGTTTAATAACATAAATCCTTTTCACAAACCAATAATCAATACCCCAAACCCAATACCCATTGGTAGTGTGGGTTCACATATTAAGTGGAAGCATTGAACCACAATGTGGTCAAACCACTTAACCCTTCTAGAACATAGTAAGGGAAGAAGGTTAGGGTGCATAGTTAATACTAAACATGTATATTAAAATAGAAACCATGTTAATGGTATTTTATTCCATGAATATTCATTTTATAATATTGAAACCCCAATTTTAGAATCCTATACACCACCATTCTCCCCTAACACGATTCATCTATCTTCAGAATATCTCCAGAGGATAATTAGGCTTCTATAACCTCTTCTATTTTTGGATTGAAGCATTGGTGATTATGTTTGGTATCTTTATAATAAGTGGATATCCTGTCTTTAATATTATTATGATATTACCTTCGCTTTATCATATAGAGTGATATATTATCATGTTATAGATGGATATAATCCTTGATTTTATGGAACTACTCTTTGATAGGATGGATCTTAAATCAAAGTTAATTCCATGATCTCATTCTCCTTCGTTCTCTATTGATGTTTCCTATTATGGGTGTTTATTTTCATGAATTGGTTATTAAAGGTATATTGTTCCACAAGGATTTAGGCTATATTTAAGACCTTAATTTCATGAATTCTTTTAAATTAATTTTTAATTTATCTAATAACAGATTTCAAATTATTTGATATATGACTTGAGTGGTCCTAAAAAATGTGAAACCCCCCAATTTTAATGGATTTAAAATTCTTGTGATGATATTTTGAAAAATTATTCCATGAATTTTAATTTGATTTCACGAAATTATTTTGTATTGATTCTTGAGATATTTGATTTAGTAAGAAATAGAGTTTGAAAAGGTATTATTTTGATAAAATCATATGATTTGGTTTTGATTGTGAAAAGTAATTTTTACCATGAAGTTGGGAAATTTAATTGGGAATGATTATTTTATTTTGAAATGAATGAAATATACAATAATGAAAGAATTATTTAATGGTTCATTGAATCTCAAATGAATCGATGTGGTTAGATTGATATTAGGATAAAAACACTATGAAATTGACTCCCTAGTAATGGATTGACAATAATAACACTTACTAAATCAAGTTTGACATGATTTCCCCTAAAAATTCCAATAATAGGTTGTTAATTGATTATAATAATGGAATGAGTATTAAAAATAGTGTACACATACATGATCGATGAGGATGATTGATATTTTGGAGGAAACTATACCGAAATACTAACATACCTCAAGGCTCATGACCATGGTGCTTTTTTTTTGTTTTTGACTTGATTAAACATGCCATTATTTTTACTATTATCTTATTCATTCTAGTTGTTTTAAAGAAATATTTATATTAAATGTTCATTTAGTAATATTTTTACATATATTCCATATTTTTATTTGAAACATGTTTTTTTCAAATATGTATATATGGTTATATACCTTGTTATATTTAAATTTGAAACATAAATTCATTAATTTGTATGGTATTGATTATGAAATAGTTAGTGAGACACTACTAGGTCATTAAAATAAATCCTTAACTTTTCCTTCATGAAATTTTATATTTTTATGTCATGTCCCAGGAAAGGGAAACCACCACATGGAGGATGGATTTTGGTTTTATCCATGAAACACAAGAGTGGTGGTGGTGACTGGTGGAGCTATGGTTGACCTGTTATAGAGTGATTGTGCGACTTCATATTGATGGATGTTATGTTATCTTTTGAGTTATATATCACCTTGGGATGATTATCAATCTTCAGTAAGTACTTTTATTAATGCGGAGTTATTAACATACAAATTGATTATAATTTAACAACCATTATTATGTTTGTATGGTTTGTTCGTTTGGAAAACTAATTCCCTTTAACGTTCCATTGATTCTTGGTTCTAGTCACTAACTCATGGATTTGAGGGATTTCATTTGAGAAATTTTAGGGTAATCTTGGGTACCATCGTACCAAGGGTATCTTAGTTGGTTTGTGATATATGAAATACATCATACCCGTTTTAGTACTCTTAAAATATAAATAAGACAATGAAAGGAATTACTTTTTGTCCTAATATTTCATGATGTTTTAATGATAAATTATATGTGATGTTTCAAAATATTTAGCACTAAAAAAATTAACAATTAGATACCTTTTCTATAGAATTATTATTATAAATAAAATAGTACATCTTATAAATCAATTTATTATATCCATATCTATATTTCTATATATTCAGTTTATTCACGGACATCATCTTATCAAATTTTTATTTCCTTAAACAAAATTATTCAAGGAATATTTGAAATAAACTATTTCAATTTTTTTAATTATGATGTTATTTTAGAGAATTTCTTAAATAGGTCAAGACTTTATAAATATATAATAAAGATGAATTCCTTTTCTTATTATTTCCCTATTTTATCTTCATACATTTTTTATATTCTTTATACATTTCATCTATTTTTTTTAATTTCCTTTATTGGTATTCATTATTCATTGACATAAAATCATGATATAATTCAATCTCATTTAATAAATTCTTGTTTTTTGAAATCATTTTATCACTTTATAACAAGAACATCAAGTATAATTTTTATAATTCATATTTCCACTTTTTGAACTTCTATTATTAATTTTGAATTTAAAATATTTCTAACTATGTTTTTTTAAGAAACTAAATAATATTACAAGGATCATATTATAATCTTTCCTTCTAATTTAAATTCCTTGTAACCCACACTTTTAGATTGTTTTTTCTTCCAATTTACATGAATGTTATTCTTATATTTTTTATAATATGATTTTTATTGTATCATAAGAAGGATAAAATAGTGGTGAAGATAATAGTTCAGGTACCTCATCTTATCTGTGCATAAAATAAATATTACCTATTTAGTGGTCAGTTTCTGGATCCTCAATTCATAAACATGTCTCTTGAGTTCAATTACATCTATCATGATTATCACGCATCGACCCATTAGTGTTTTTATGAGCATTCCCATCCTTCATTAATCATGGAAAATTGGGGTTGATGTGTCCTATAGCCATACATTCAGAATAGTTATGTTTGAGATAGTTGTGTATTTACATGAAATACCATTCTTTTTTATGACACTTTTATACTTCATTTAACATTATTCCTCTAAAATTTGATCCTTCATCACCAGTTATTTTAAGAATTTATCATATGGATTCAGCTCATTTCAGTTTTCACTACTTGGTGATCATGAAAATTTATTAGAAGAGTCAGAAGAAAAATACATATAATATTTAAATGTTACTCCCTGCTTTTTGTTAGTAGCTGCACAATCACTACTATTCAATTCCAACTCGATTTGAAGAAGAGATCCTGCCATTTCATCCACATTATATTTATTGAATAACTTTTTTATTTGATTAAAACATTCATTGAGTGCAATTTTTTTTTATTCTTGAAGTATTCTCTTTATAAGTACTTTATTCAATATAGTATCCCTGAAAGAAGTCATTCCATTCATAATCTTGGAATATCTATTATATATCTCATAGATGTTCTCATGATCCTACATTATGAATTCCTAAAATTATGCATGATTTATTCCTAATTTGTATCTCTAAAAATTTTCAATATAATGACAAGTTAAATTTGATGTATTCTAAAGGACATAATCATTTTTCATGATGAAATATGACAACAAATGTGTATACATAAAGAAAAATAATGTCTATTCATGATTTTATAATTTAGAACAAACTTTGTATAATCATTTGTAGTTAATGTATATAAATCTACTTTAAGAAAATTATAATGTTTAATCAAGAAAGTCCAACATTCTATATCAATATTATTTTAAAATATAACCATTAAATCTTCTACTTTACATAATTAAATCCATAGATGTTTGGTTGTCTAAGAGGATTAATGGATTCATTTTCCTAACAAACCATTGAAAAAAAAAAGATATTTCCATATATTTTTTCCAATAGAATATTGGTACGACACAAAAATGAAAAAATCATATCATAAACTATCTAATGGAGATATATAGTATCAACATAAACAATAGAGAATAATATATCCTTTAAAGAACTGCGTATGATAGCAATTGTTGGGTTGTGTATTTGAATGCATGATGGAGTAGAGAAGGGTGAATGGTGCTTTTTAACTTTTTAATCTTGATTACAAAAGTACCATGATATTATTTATAAACACATAATAATAATTATATGTAAGAGTGGTTTTCAAGTATATAGATAGTGAAATAAAAATAATGAAAAGTTTTCCCATGTTTTTTTATATTAGTTCTATTCATAGAGAACCTAATATACACTTCAATTCACTCTAACTTAATGATATGTAATAAAAACATATAAAATAAAGATATAATAACTCATTTTATGGTGGTTACTCAGCCTAGTCTATTATTGTAAATAACAAAATTTAGAACTATTTATAGGAACATTAATATCTCAATATATTTAATGAAATGATGAACCCTTTCCAACAATTTTCCCACAAAGAGGTATAACCCAAATAGAACCTACCTTTATATATTCCAAGGTGTGAAAATTAACAACTTGTGTATTTCTCATTTCTGATTATGTATGAACAAAAATAAATATTATTTCTAATAAAGGTAGAACTATTTTTTTACATTGAATTACAGACGGTTTTTCTAGATAATGAAAACTATATAGACAACTGAGAGATTTCAATGAAGAAGGACTACTTTGTATTAGTGATATTCATCCCAAAAAGAATTGATGTAGAACAAATAAATATCTAAATACTCATTATTTATTTTCTATAAAAATTCCGTCCGTCCAAATTACACCACTTTGTCTGGATTTGACGAACGGTAGATAATGACATTCGAGTCTTACCTCTGAGAGACCTCAGGTTTGAAATTAGAAATTAGGGTATATAAGTCTAAATTTAGGAGGCATTTCAATCTATAATAAATGGTGGATCAAGAGATTGTATAATGATCAATCAACTCCATTATGGAACAAATAATGAAACTAAAAAAATTCCAAAATTCAAGTATATAACACAGATACAGATAAATGACGACAAATAAATACCCAAATTAAAAGCTAAAGTAGCAACACAGAAATGACCAAATAGACCTAGCTAGTAACGAAAAACATGATCCACATATTCCTCATAGAAACCTATAAATAATTTTCATACATATAGAGTGAGCATAAAAGTATACCCCCTAAAAACAAAATTTTCTCATTCTGATGTGAAAGGAGCATACTAATGCACCAGTTGACAAACAATAGATCTACAATGCCTAAAAAATGTCAAATAACAAAATATCGTGGTCACTATTTCATTATAACCAAATAACACATCCAATTATAATAATATCATATGAATAATTTCAACATATATTAGCCTACACTATTTCCTCACTGATTTTCTATTCTCACACCAAAAAATCATATGCCTTAACACTCCAATATATTCTATATGACTTATAATAGACCACCATAAAATAGCATGATCACATCAAATCATTACTAAATACACCTATGCCAACACATTAGATTACTATCCCACAACACTGTCAAATCACACCACACTCGTAGACCCTTGAGGTAACACATCACATAACCAGAGTAGTGTGGTATCATGGGCATGGAGGACATCATAATCATTCCAACATACTTCCATGAATGACCCCCTAATCCATCTCTTCAAATCCCACCTGAAGACACATGGGATATCAAATTAAAACTATATCTCAATAGTTCACTTTGATTTATGGCCACCATAACCCGTGTATGTTAACATTTTCTAGAAGGGTGAGTGGGAAAGAATAGGTAAACTACAATCCATCCTTATCACTAGGATATTTTGAAAATGCCCCTTGAATCGATATATGGGGGTTGGAAGATGGTTCTGAATGAGGGTGTGGTGCATATATAAATAATAATGAAACAAATGGTATATATATATATAAAATTCCAATGACCAACCAATGGGTTCACAAAATGAACTAAAAAACTCACAACATCACAAAAAACCTCACAATAATACAACATTCAATAAAACCACTAAATTCAAAAAACCACACAATAATACAAAATCCAAATTTCATGTTTTATCCTCTTTATCAAATTAATCAAATTTCTAGATTCATATTACTCTCCAATTCCATTCATTTAGCACTTTTATTTTGAAACCCAGTATTACTCAGTCATTCATCATGCAATTCCATCTTATTACAAAAACAATCCCTTTCCATTTCAATCAGTATTTACCAACATCATTATAACACATATAACTAAAAAACACATACCAAAACAAGAAACCCATCATCATTGTCAATAAAACCAACTCACTCTTCCAATACATTCATAGCCACATCACAAATACACATTTCCATCTAATTTCTTTCACAACCTCCGAATAGCACCACCACACATCTAATCTCAGTAACCCCTACTACACAACCATACACACCACCATATATCATGGTAAAACAAACAAACATAGCCCAAAATACCTATCCTAAAACACAGAAATAGAGAATCACATAACCAAACATTAACATCACATAACATTTTATAGACTTGTAAAGGTACATTCTTCATATTTATATTTACTTATAAGGGTAATATAAAAAAATCCATACATTATAGTGAAACCATTTTAATAAACAAATATAAGTGGTTATTCAATATCCATTTTAGGATGATTCTATATAATAAAAATAATAAAGTATTCACAACTCATTTTAAATCAGCACAAAAAAATACTCCAACATCCACCATTTTTAGTTTCTCCATTATCCCTTATAAGTACAACATCTCAAAAAAATTTCAAATGATTTAGATGAATGTGGTTCAATAAAAATATCTATTAATTTAAATTAATTATTATTTATCTCCATTAATATTGATGGAAAACATCATACCAAATGATAATAAGATTAAACGACATCCTAAAAGGTACACAACATTAGAAACAAGGATCCCCTTCCTCAAAAAATGATATATGATCCGCTTCCAAAATTCGGTTGAAAGAAAAAAATATTCTTGTGAAAAAATGAAGTAAAACACATTTTTCACACTGAACATAACACCCAACAATACATTGTAATCAAAATAATAAAAAAGTACTAGTTTTACCTCAACAACAGCATTCCATGGTGAAGAAAGAGTGGGGGAAAAAAATGGATGGGAGGACTCATAGGAACCCCCATATATTGTCATGGTTTAAGGTTAAAATCTAATAAGGGGTCTCATTGTGACCATTTGAATGAACATGGGACACTTAATAATTGATAGGGGAAAAGTAGAAGTTTATTGTTTTGAAAATTATTTAAATTACATACATAGTATATAAAATAAAAGGGCATGGAGAAGCCTCCTATAAAAGACCATAGTTTGCCTAAAATCTAAATGTGCTGATGTACAAGACCCATCAAAAATTTTAATCCCTTCTAGACAAAAAAACATTAAGAGATGTTGACAATTACATTCCCCATTTTTATAAATGGGAAAGGAAACCACGATGTAGGTTAAGCTGCTAAGCCTTAGAAACCCGACAACTAAGAAGAGGATGTGTTCCAAACATATCTCTATGACACAAATCTTCCTGAAAACATGTTTCCCTAAAATATACCCCCAACATCCTCTTATGGAATAGTTTATTCTCAATGATACATTAATCACCTATCAAGAAGGGGATATGTTGCATCCAATTCTCCACAACACAACTACCACAAAAATGGAATTGGCTCTAAAAACATATTAGGGATAACTACACTATAGAAAGATCCTACTACTCTACAGTGACCAACATAACATTTCAACCATAGAAACTAGGTCACAACCCTTCCAAAATTGGACGTGAAATTTCCCATATCCACTTAATCATCTCCAAAAACCTCACAACCTATTCTGAACACTTTTAAAACTATAATTTCTACAGTGTAACATGATTAAATGTATGATAGATTACGTTAAACACTAGTTAAACTATTCTCACAATAAAGAATCAAATATATCCTAGATGTAAAAGAGTGATTATGTCTAAACATATATCCCTCAAGAAACTCTCATAAATCTCATTACAATTTAATGACAACCACACCTCAACCCATATGCAAAAAATAAGAAAAGAATTCCTACAAGAAATCCCAGAAAATGAATCCACTTTACCATATTCCCAACTAGATGCAAACCAACATCCATACACCACTAACCAGATTACCATCTCTTCCACCTTAAAGATAAAGCTATCAATAACCACTACCATCAAAAAATAAAACACCCAATCCTATGGTTACCATGACCACCACCAAACAGATCCTAATGCAAAAAAATCATATTATTTTATCTTCTATTTAAATATATTTTCCACTCTGGGTGGAACTGACTATCCTACATGGTTTTATCATGTCAAATTAAAACGTGTCTAAATTAAGAATCATGTATTCCCTTTTTCCTATGATTTAAATATTAAAATGTGCATCACAACAAGAAAAATCACATCTCATTAACCAATAAGATTTCAAAATATTCATTATCAAGCCAAATGAAAAAAAGAAAAAAACATGTTCAAAATAACTATGGATATTGGGTATGCATCTTTATCTTTCAATCCCATGTACCCTCTTCCCAACAACTATTCCCCCATAACACATGAACCAAAAAAAATTTCCATCATCGCAGCACCTATTCCTAATGATGCTGGATAACCATTGAATGCTCCGTGAACATCGTGTCTTCCTCGATATAAAACTCTCCCCCGTAAATGATTTTGGATCCATCATGATGTTGAACGTGGATATAATAGATGTGGACAATATCATGGATCCTTTTTAGCTGTTCTAGATTAGTTAACTAATTAGCCACCTGACCAATAAATCCCAACGTCATAAAAGTGGCAATAAAATTGGGGTAGAGATTACTCCCTCTACAAAACCTCTAATACCAAAATTGATGATGCATCTTTAAGAACACAAGGAATATAACATTATACTCAAAGTGAATTCTCTTATTAATGGAATAAGAATATTCCAGTCCTTTTTAGATTACATCCCCTCATGAAAATAATGATCCTTCATTATAGTCATGTGCAACATATAGGGACTGAGAACTGATGACTCCCCACCATTGATCTAGAACAAAAGAGACTGCCATGGCCTCCTATAAATAGCCTCAAATGGGACCACACTGATGGATGAGTTATAGAGATTATTAAAATCATATTCACCCAAGTAAATGTGTTTTAACAAAGATCCATTGATGTCTAAAAGAAGGACCACAACATATCCACCAATACCAAGATAGTCGACTCTATTTTTTCATCTATCTATGGGTGGAAAGTAGTGATGATGCATAAATAATTGTAAAAACCAATCTAAAATCCCCTATAGACTAAAAAATTAAAATTTTCATCCTGATCCATGATTATGGAACACAATACTTCATGAAACCACACCACTTAATCCGCATACATCCTTTTTAAAACATTCATAACCCCTGACCCCTTGTCCCATATGGATCTGGAAGATTTCATTAATCAATCCTTTATTACTAAGATAACATCGCAAAATCCCTATAAATATGGTAATTCAGTAATAAATTATATCAAGGTGTCATCCAATTTCAACTCTATAATATACATATGATTCAAAAAACTATAAGGAACACAGAGATAAACCATCACTTACTGGAAAATCAAAAATGGGATCCAAACTCTACCACAACCCATTTCATCCTAGCCCCCCCAAAATACATCTTCAAGCTATGATAAATGTTGGATACACTATATTATACCTCTAATTATGAGATGTAAAACACAAAATGGAATACCTTACATATCATTAAAAAAAGTAGTATCCCCTTGAACAAAATCCATTTATAACCGTCCTTTGACCACTACCCCACCACAGTGTAACACTATGGCCAAAAAAATTTCCCTTTACCTCTACCTATGAGTCTTCCCATTGAGATCCACCACTGAATGCATCATAAAATACAATGATGTAACCTGCATCAGGGAACATAAACTATTAAACAACATTTCATCTATGTAAATGGTTTCATACAAGAACATTTCTCTCAAAACATCTCTAGACTCCCTAACAGTATTCTTCCAAGATTTCCTACTCCATTTATCATCCTATACACTCCCCATTCATGACTTTTTGGATATCTTTAAGTCATAATCCTAAAGAAACTATATCCACATCAATTTCCCCAAAATTCTGATCACACTATGAAATTATATACCTTATAATTTTATAGTATCTGAAGAACATAAATAAATACCCAATGAGTTAATTTCACCACAACATCAGAGAAAACCCAACCAGTACTATCAATATATCATGGGTGGTAGAGTTATAATAATTGTGATATTTGTAACTAGGACCAAAAGAGATCATTTATTTCTGGTGGAATAAGATAAATTCCAATCCCATTTTAAAATCATCACAAAAATAGAGAAAACACACCCTTCAAATGAATTTATTGAACTGGAGAACTGACCAGTCTACCCATTAGATTATTGAAAAATTCCGGACATTAATTAGTCCATACAAAATATTAGTCCTTCCAGGTCAACTCTCTTAGGGGGTATGAAACATGAGAGAAATAAAGTATAACTACATTATAATAGCCAGTGATAATAAAAATATGAATGTCTATAATGATTTTGGGGGTTTCTAATGAAATAAAATACCTTGACCTTTTATGGGTCCATAGACACACCTTGATGGGACCCAAATGCCTAATAAAATTCACAAATCATGTACAAAATATAAATTGTTACAACTTTTTAGAGAGTTTGTGGTATTGATGAACCTATAAGAAAACTCTGATATGATCAGAATGATCCACCTACTAAACAAGTAGATCAATATGTTTTCAATGAACAAGACTAAACACTACTCTGGGGATTAACAGAACATGGATTTAATGAATACCATGAATTTAGCAGGTAAATTTTTGAAAACAAACGACATAAAAATTAAATCAAACAATCCATACCTATATCTAAAGATAGACTTCAGGATACAATCATCCTTCTCCCTCAACTAGTGATATGTATACTGATGATTGATCGTTAAAAAAAAATCCCACCTCACAACTAGTTAAAATGTGAATAAATCCTCACAAGATTATAAGGATTATTTATTTTCACATGATTAAACCATCGATAGTATATATACAACCTCAAGATACTATGTTCCTTCTTGGAGAACAACACTGGAGTATACCACAGTGAAAAAGATGGCCATATTAAACCCTTATGAATTATATCTTAAATTTAAACCCTCATCTCTTACAACTATAATGTTTAATCTCACAGGGATACATCAATATCAGAGAAGCACTGAGATTTAAGTATTTCCCAAACTCTAAATTATCATGAGGGGGAAATTAAACAACCTCCTTTGGGGGAACATACAAAAACTACCCCATTATTATAGGAATATCATCCATCCAAACATCCTCTTACTCCACAAACAATATAAGTATCGAGTAATGAATGGTCACCACACGTCTATTTTCTTCCTAAGAACTCTACTCGCCACAAAAAGACACCCACTTCCATCCACAAATGAGAACACAAATATAATCTTGTAATTAGTCGATAACATCATTCATAGAATAAAACCAGTTTTTGAGCACATTGTATGGCTACGTTTTAAGAATTAAAAGTTTCTATAGGACTCATATGGCCACATAATTAGTCTACACCTCCAACACACATAAAAAATTATAATCTAGCCTTTGAATGGAATTGGCAACAAAAATTAATATAATGATTCTCTATGTATAGTCCTAATGAATGGGCTAGAGTAGGTGAAATAAAGGATTATGAATATAAAGAATCAAACAAAGGACAATCCAGTATCCATGAAAAGATCAGTATACCATGAATTATCTTTGGATACTATTGCACTGTTGCCTCAAGTGTATGCAATTTACTATTCCCATATCCCATTCATCTCTACTAGTGGTTACATAATTGATAATTATCATGTTAGGGTAGTTGAACATGAGTAACATCTATAGATAATCCCCTATCTTCTCAATCCCAACTCTATAGAGCATATGCCTATTGCCATATGACTAAAAAGGACTTGATGGTAAAAACATTTTTGCCTTTTGTTGAACCTGACTAGATCAACCAGAATTTTCTTAGAGAACCACAAGATGTTGTTATAGTGATGTCTAATAACCCTGCAGTCAAAACAACCTAGCCCAAATCCCCCAAAATAGCATGAAAAGAACTGGGCCCAGTTGGATAAGAAAATGCAGTTGAGGTCGAAAACCCACTAGTAAAAACCATGATGGACCTAGTGCCTAAGACCTTCTACTAAAAAATCTATTTCTTGAAGAACCCCCTAGTTCCCCTCTTATATAAAACCTCATAATTAGTGAATCTTGGTGATAACCCCTACCATTTCTTGAACAACTTGATTCCTTAATGTCAAAATGGGAGTAACTGTATATTGGAATGATGGACATATTTCATCCCCATGATTTATCATACGAGAATATCCATTCTAAAAATGATCTGGAAAAAATGATAAATTTTACAGAACATAATCCACAAATTATTTATAAAAAAACACCCTTAATTAAGAGAAAAATCTTCTACTTCATCATTGCATTCAATGATTTCTATATGAACTCTACTGAAAAATCATTTTGAAATGTGTCACATGAAACATCAGCTGCTTTCTAGGACCTAAGAAATAGTGTCCACCACTGATGCCCAAATCTCCATGTCAGGATAATTTCTTTATGATATAGTACATATGTGAGTCTTGGATCGAACAAAAAGGGATTTCAAGCTCCACCAATAACCATTCTATATTCACATCCAAAACACCACACTCATACTTTTCAATTAATTAGACTAAAATGGGTTACCCTTCTAAAACTTTATTTTATAAATCACATATAGTTGACTTCAAGCATCCATAACTGATATGGAAACATGGATATTCTAAACCAGATAGTATAGAGGGTTTTTAATATTTAAATATATAATTTTCAAATCATTAAAAATTTACTGAAACAACCTAATTAAAATAAGAACACACATCAACCATAAATCTTGTAACTCTCCTTTGCCTATAACCTAAAAATTGAGCCTACTCACTTAGTGGTCCAATAATCATATATACTATGCACAATATAATTGGGGGGATAGGGGATAAAAACGGCATCCTAATTGGTCTCTCAAGATTACATAATGAACTGTTATTGAATAGTATAGTTTTCATACCAACCCATGAAGTCATTAATATTTATAACTCAAAACTCAATCTTATCTCTAAACCATCATTGATGATACCAATATATAATGACAGATCCCCCCAAAATGTACTCATTATGGGATGAAGATGGAGAAAGGGAGATAATGACCCTCATGTTCTACAACTTGTAGGCCCTAAATACCCACTAGCACCATGGTTATTAAATTTTTAATATGCAAAGAATTACCCAAAATAATAAAAGAATTATTGGGAGAAGAAATATCAACAATAAATCACCTCCATTAAATAATATAAAAAAACCAAAAGAAAATAATTTTTTTGGATAAAACAAATAGAGTTAAAAGTTTGGAAATAAAAAAAAGTAAAATCTAATGTAGCTTTATTGAATGTACCCAATCTTCTGTGTTGATAATGTTGAGATCATTATTTTTAGTACTCATGAAAACCTAAAAATTGGTTTTATATGCATAGGATGAACATAAATTATACCCAATAGGTTTACCAATTCCTCTTGTGAAAATGTGAAGCAACATAACAACACACTATTGAGAAAACAATATAACCAAAATAACCTTAATTGGTTAAATAACAGAATCCCATCCTCACCACATATTGGTAACCCAATATGGAATTCATGTATAAAAGTATAATAATAATCATATTGATAAAGGTAACCTTCACACCGCTTCCCCACTAATTTACATCACCACAACTCAACATCATTTTCCCTGATGATCTCCTCTATTCTTTATAGAATTTCACATTGCACAAACTCACAACATAGTTATATAACATATCGCTCTAATAATCTTATTCCAACACATCATATCATCGCCACATTGAAAGACCAGATCAAACCACACCCACAGACACCTGATCCAACACATCACCTATTCAGAGTAGTAGGGTATCATGAACATGGAGGATATCAACCTCATTTCCACCACCTATCTTGAATGACCCCCACCATAATAAATATCATTAAAAACCTCATTAAGAATACTAGGCCATTATAATAAAACCATATCTCAATAGTGTACTTTTCACTTCTTGATATAAATTTCCATTAATGTAATCATTGACTCAATGGAAGAACATGAAAGAATCGGCAGCGATAACTCCATCCCTATCAATGAGATAATGGAAAAATCAGTCCCTATATAGATATATGTGTGTCAAAATATGGTTCTCTACTTGGGTATGGTGAAAATATAAATAATAAAGAAATATATGGTATATATCATTTTAATAAACAATACCAACACATGGGTTTACAATAAGAACAAAAAAAATCTTAACATCACCACCCAACCTCACAAAACCCCCACTTCTGCTTCCACCACTAAGTGCACAACACCACAAAATATTCCAGAATCATCATTTCACATTTCATCATCTTTATGAGTTTATGATAATTTCTTGAATCATAATTCCAACGAATTCCATTCAATTTTCCCATTGATTTTAAAACTCATTTTTTCTCAATTTTGGATTAACCAATTCCATCCAATAACAAAACCATGCCATGCCATTTCAATAATTATTGAAAAACTCTATTACTACATGGTAAAATAGAACACTAAATCACAAAAAAATAAAATGTCATCATTATCAACACATCAAACTCAAAGTGCTAACACTTTGACCGCTACATCACAACTATACATTTCAACCATGTTTCTATTGCAAACACCCATCATCATGGCCACACATCTCAACAAAATCACCCCCACAACAAAACATGATAGACCAACCCATAGTACACTAACGCCACTAAACGTAATAAATCATAACTTCACCACAAAATATCATCACTATTGAATATCAAAACACTTCACATCACATATAATTTTCCAAACTTATATAGGGAGATTCTTCACATTTATCTTTATTTTAATTGCATTATCATATAATACATACATCCTTGGGAATACATTATATGAATCTTATATATATGGTTAGAAAATTTCTTAATAAGGGTGATTAAAAATAATCACAATAAAAAAGGATTCAATGAACATGTAAAATTAGCACAAACATAGACCCCAATGGCCACAATTTCCGGTGGGGTATTTTTCCCATACATCCATGACATCAAAAAATAATTTGAAAATATGTAATTAAAAGACGTTCAATCCGTAAATAATTTTATTTTAGTTTCCAAATAATTTTCTTCATTAATCTATATAAAAACCATATTTCCATAAAGATAATATGATTAAAACCCATCCCACATGATATAAAATTTGAGAAATGGAAGACCACTTAAGATAAACATTTATTCATGATCTGCAGTTTGAGATTTGGTGGAAAGGAAAGCAACTAGAAATAAAAAAATTAAGGAGAACACTTTTTTACCCTAAACATGATAACTCACAACATCTTATTATTGAAACAATTATATTTCCCTCACCAGCACCATTATCATGGGAAGAAATTGTGGAAACTCCAAACAAATGAAGGAAGGGACACACCTAAATCACAAAAGAAAGATGATCTCTATGTGGGGTTGAAATACATATTAAAGTGGAAGAAATTTATCCTCAGGATGGTATTATATCACTAGTGAAATTAGGGGAATGAAGTACTAGTGACTGAGGTGTAGTGGGGTTTAGAATTTATACATGTTGTTTAAAATAGAAGAGAAAAACACAACAAATACTACCATGTCATATAATACCTAAAAAATAAATTGGATACAATGTAAGTCTAATCCTTACACCACATCCTTATTTGTGAAACCATATGTGAGAATCACAGATACATAGATGCTGATGATCTTGTAAACAAGGAAGGAGGCCATGAAATAGTGTATGATGCTATTCCATAGACCATAGAAAATTTGGAAGAGCCTTTCATATTTATTATATCCACAATACATATATTTCTAAAGTGTAATTATCCTAGAACTCTAACTGAGCCTCCTCTTAAACTGTATCTTCTTATCCATGACGCAGACGTCACCTGCTATGAAGGCTATAAACCACATCCAATGTTCCTTGAAGAAACTACCCATAAAATGGTAGTATTTTGAAAAAAATCACCATGGTATCCCTAAAACACACTGACATTATACTACAATGATATTACCACTATCAATGTGCATGCACGAAATCAATGCTTTAACCCTTCCCAAATAGGCAGTGTCACTCCCCTTCTACTCTTAGACACTTCCAAACACCTCCGAACCTCCTCCAAACACCATTAACACTAGATTTGTTCTAAATAAATAATTCTAAATGTTAATGTCATTACAAAAGAAAATCATTAAAAAATTGAAATACTTTGTATCTATTTCTTCCAATCTTATCGAATTTTTCATGGCCTTTTTTATAGACCAACTCTAACATCTACAATTCATTAAAGGATATCATGTGAATATTCTCAATGTGGATATTTCATAATTCATAAACACATATTTATAACCAATGATTATAAATAAAAATAGAAATATATTAACATTACCTCAATTTTTATGTATATCACTCCATTCATGCATGTATACTAAAGGTGTGTGATACCACTATGGAGAAGAGAAGTGGTTCCATTTGAGGGAGTAGATCTTACTAATATTATATGTAGAGTTCTTGAGAAAATATAAAACTAAAATTTAATGTAAGGGTAATATGTATGCTATGTAAAGGAACATATATTTCTCATAAAATGTTAACTTATAATTTTCAAAACTTGAAAAATTATAAAACAAATACTCACAAAGAGTAAAAATAGAAATTTCAAATAGAATGTAAAGGTAAAAAAGTTTTCTATAATATTTGTATGGGTATGACTCAATTTAAATAGTGTATATAAGGGTAAAAAGAATACTACATATGGTGTGTAATTGTAGAATAACATGCCACATAAGGGTAAATGAAATTTTATATATGATGTATAATGGTAATGAACAGTTATTTAATGGTAACATAAAATTTTTATAAATTTTGTCAGAATAATAAAAAATTCCCTTAATGGTTATAAACACTTATGTAATATTATCTAATAAATTTTATGTAAAGGTAAAGAGTAAATTAAAATACACGTGTAAGGGTAAAATGAAGTTATGTAAGGTTATAGAACATGATATGTAAGTGTAAAAAACAAGTTATATAAGGTTACAACTTATTTTCAATGACTTATAGAAGTGTTTGAAGAATAGAATAAGATATTCATAAAGGTATAAAACACTTACATAAAGGTAAAAAAAAGTTTAGTGAGGATAAATAATTGAATATAAAGAATATGTAAGGTTAAATAAAATAATTAGAAAATTTATTTTTTGTATTAATTTAAAAATAATTAAAATAATATTAATATGAATAAATGATCAAATGTTAAATAATTCTTAAATTCAATAAAACTATAATTAAAAAATAATTTACAAGTAATATAAAATATTATTTTGAAAATATAGGTATATCTGATTAAAAATAAAATAAATATACATTTACATTAAGGAGTAAAATATAAAATATTATTTGAAAAAATTAACGATAATATTGAGGGAACATACATTCAAAAAATAATTTCAGTCATTGTAATAAAAACAAAAATTCTGATAAGATGGAAACTATAAAACATTAAATAACTATTAGAAAAATATTTTAAACACTTAATTAAGTGAGGATATTTTAAATACACATGATTAAAAATTTAGTAAACACTAATGAATAATTAAAATAAAAATATTCTTTAAAAATAATTAAATGAGAATATTTTCAATTTTACAAAACAATAAAACACAATTTATTAAAACATCCTAAAAGATAAACACTAACTACTTATATGATATACATTATTGAATAATATGATAGACTATCTATGGTAGTTTATATCCATTGTTTTCATTGATTAGATTGATATTACTAACACATTATGATAAATTATGAATGGATAGATAATCCACACACCAATTTAACTTGGATGTGGGATATTTTTCTATTTGATAATTGAATGTGAAACAAATTTAATTGAACCGATGGGATGGTTGGTTACAAAATATATGCTTACTCTACTATGTAATGATGTGGGACCATGCTAGTTTGTACATGTGGAAGAATGAAAGTGGAAAAATAGATTATATTTTTTAATGGATGGACCATAAATCATTAAGAATGTAAAATAATCTAATATTTCTCAGATGAATATCTTACCATAAATTATTGAGATTATTAAAGAAGTACATGAGTAAGGTATATTTTTGATAAAAAAGGAATTTATTATTTTGAATTTTATATTTGACAATTATGGAATGATCATATTATGGAATATAATATGTGTCCCTTTAATAAAAGAAATCAATATTGAGTTTTTGGATATAGAACATTACTTTTCATTGTCTTTTCAGAAAAAATGTACAACATTATATTGAAGTATAAAAGATTATTTCTCAAGAAATAACAAAAAGATAGTTTTTTTCAAGTAAGTACAATGATTCGTACTATATCATAAAGCTGTGGAAAATAAGTATTAATATAAAGGTATGATGAAACAATTACCTAATAATAAATCAAAATGGGAAAATGTCTCTATGGAAAACATTATAGAACATACCCTGAAATTTAATGGCTATAATGGTATTTGGGTTGTAATCAATCTCCATACAAAAGGAGTTTATTTCCAATCTATTATAGAATATTTCTTCATTGATCATCTGGTTATGTTATACATTAATGATGTTGTGATATTTCATTTAGTACCAAATTTAATTGTAACTGATTGGGATTTGAGGTTCACCATGAAGTAATCTATATATCTTCATCTCTTGATGGATATTCAGTTTATAATTTAAAACTGCATATCATCCTTAGAATAGTGTTTTATATAAAAGGAACATTCTACCACAAAAATATTTGCTGATATATTTCACTATGGATTTAAATGGAGGTTGGGATCAATAAATTTCCCTTTCCAATGTTTTTTGTTATAATTATTTTCATTTCATCTTTTAGATGGATCATTTTATTTCCTAGACATATTGATGTGAATAAATCCAACATAATGGGATGAAGTTGTAGAATGAATTCTATTTGGGAGTTGAATTAGTTGAGGAAATTTCTAAAAAGGTTTGATCTATTCAACATCACATCATGGATGTTCAGAGTCGATATAAATGTTATGCTGATAATAATTGGTGAGATCTAATGTTCAAAGTAGGTGATAAGGTATTCTAACAAATATATCATTGGAAGGAAGATATGATATTTTTAAAATGGGGATGTTAAAACCCAGATATATTAGCCCACATGAGGTTATTGACAATATCAAAATGATATCATAACAATTTTATCTACCACCAATCATATATCATGTTCATTATGTGTTTCATTTATCTCTCATGTGGAATAACATACCTAATTATTCACATGTACTAAACTCACTGGTCATTCCATTGGGGCATGATGTCTCTTATATGGAAGAACGTGTGGGAATATAAAATCATAGATATAATTTTCAATCGATTAAGAATACTCACCTAGTAAATGTTCGATGGAGTAACCATATATTAAAGGAATATACATGGGAATGTGAGGATGTACTTACATAAGTGAATCCTTATTTTTTGTATCATAAAGGATTTTTTGGCATGAGATTTTTCTAAGGGGTTGAATCTAACACCTCAAAACTTATAATCTATTTCTATTTAATTTTTTTATAGAATTTGAAGCATGAAAATTTAATTTTTTTGAATAAATAAAATATAAAGAACATTATATTGTATATAAATAAAATAAAATTTCTGAAAATAATTTCTAAATCACATTGGAAATATTATTGACCTTAATGAATAATTTTTATTTTTTTATTTATTTGAATTTTTTCATATTTTTTTAAATTATTTTAGGTTATTAAACATGTTTAAGTGTATTTATTACTGATTTAAAAAATTTATTTTTTAGTTATTACATGATTAAAAAGGATAATAGAGGAATTTTTAGTAAAAACATATATTTTTTTCTTATGAAAAACTTCTTATACTCTAGAAATGTGATTTTACCTCAATAAATTTGTAAAATGGTTTTGATAATTTGTTCAGTTAAACAGATTATAATTAATGTAATGATTTAAAATAAAAAAATAATAGAGTATGTTTGTTGTATTTTTGAAAAATGTTTTTTATCTAAATATGTTTTTTGTAAATTTTTAATGGTTTATTTTAATATATTTTTATACCACTCATAAAAAATGAATATTAAAAAAATATATTTTTATTGTAAATTTGTTTTTTTCTTTTTAAATAATTCAATTTCATTTCTAGTCATAATGAATATTATCCTCGATAAGAATTTTGCACTATGGTAAATATTGAAAGGGTTAGTGTGGTGTTAAACTAAAGATATAATGGTTCAAATAACCTAAAATATTTTCTTAAATTCAATTAGTTGAATTTTTATTAACCCAATACCAACGTGTATTCTAAATCATTCCAATTTGGTACCACTAGTCCTTGAATGTATCCTTCTATTATTTTAATGTTCAAAATATTTATAAGTTTTCAACTACACTAACTAATAAAAGGGTGATTCCGCTACACTATTTTTAACTCCTTCATGTTGTAAACATGACCAAAACGTGAACATATCTCTTATGAACATTAAGGTCTAATTTATAGAGGTGTTTTATTTCTTACAATTCCAAGCCAATGGTCCCTATGTTTAGATCCAAAGAAGGTTTTTCACAGAGGTGGTAATTATCTTAACCGAATACTATCAATTTTTTTCATTATCATTAAAATATGTTATATAGACAAAAAAGTAATGCAATTAATATCCTAAATACACTAAAATTTTATTATTATATTTTAAATCTTATTCTATAATTCCTTTCCATTAGGTGGATAATGAAAATGACACCCATGTGTATTTGTAGACTACGACCTCTATAAAGTGATGTAATTCAATTTTCATTCAAGACACATTGATTTAAAATTTGAAGGATTTAATGATTATATATTTATTTTATAAAATTATTATTAATCTTTAAAGATATAATATTATCTTCCCTCTAACCGTCCAATTTTGAGGAAAATGATTTCGTCCCTCAAGCATACATGTGGACTACCGGGTTTGCGAAGTGATGTGATCCAATTTTTCATTTACACATTACATAGATTGTAATGAGGATATATTTAATAAATATTTATGATATTTTTTATATTATTATTTTATAATGATAAAAATTATTTAACTTTTCATTTATTTTTTCTAATATAAAATGAAATCATTGTTCATATGTACATACAATGTATTTTCCCCATCAATGAGGCATTTCATTATTTTATCAATGAACATACTTGATGGTTATAATAGAGTATAGAATAACTAAATATGATATATATATATAAATTAAATTATTTTTATTCAATATATAATAAAACCATAGAAATTGTGCATGCAATGAAACTTCCAAACCGAAACACGTATGAAAAATAAAATAATGAACACCAATAATAATGACATTAAGGAGGAATTATTAATAAATAAATTATTGGAAATTATAAGTGAATTATTATTTGTAATATAAGATTTAATATGATTTAAGATGAAATGTATTAAAAATAGAAATTTACAATTTTATTGGTTAAGAGAGCATATGAATAATTTCAGGACATGAGGTTACAGTTTATCTCAGAGTCTCAATTTTTACAAGATTATTTATGTTTCAATTTTTATTTTAGTAAATTTTTAATTATTACATTTTCAAAACCTTAAATATTTCATTTTCCTCTTTTTATTTAAATTTTTTTATAAAACAGTTCTTACTTGAAGGTATGGGTTTCTTTTTCTTTTGTTTCGAGATATTTTTTGAGAAAACCGGAGAAACTGGGAAATTCTAGAAAACATATATATTACACATCATGTAATTCATAGTACACACAATGTATATGTTAGGCACGTATATTCCATGTGCCGACTAAGTAAATTCCATGTGGTGTCCATGTAAAAATAACATACAACACGATGCGTAGTGTTTTTTAAGACGCCCTGTATTTTACTTTCCGCGTACGAGCTCAGTCCTAGTTGGCTGTAGACCGGTGTAATCAATCTCATCCATATGATGACCTGGAAACCCGCGTCAGTTGAAGAAGGTGAAAGATAATACATGGTGTGTATTTCTTAATACACACTGTGTACTTTTATTTTTATTCGTTTATATGGGAGAGTGTCACGTCTCATTTATGAAAACTTCTTCTTCTTCCCTATTTCTAGACTGTGATGCTCTTGGAGGCCGAGAACACTTCTTCTCCTACATTCTTTATCTGTTGTATGTTATTAAGTCCATCGGTGGCTGCAGGATCACATTTGGACGGATAAACCTGCACACCATATATCGTTCCTTTTCTGTTTTCTCACATGCCACACTCTCCACCCGAGCAGAATTTTCTGAAATTTGACTGAAACGTAGATATATAAATATTGGATTTTAATTGGATCTTTATATTGGACATGACTAGATCAATGATTCTAAGGTAGTTTATGCATGCCATTTTTTGTTTTTTCATGGTCATTTCTGGGTTATGGCTTTTTAGCACAACATCGGGTATTGAGTGAGAACCATTTTTTATTACAATAAAATGATTGTGTCCCTTATGGGATATCGTTGGGAATTCCCATACCTTTTTATGCTTGAGTACGACTTGGTTGGAGGTTGTTTCCCATTTTGTGCATTTTGGACAGGGGATCCAAAATGGTTATAATTTAATTGTTTTGATTAAACTTTTGATTTTAATATTTTTAGGAATGATTATGTTATTTGAGGATTTCAAGACCTCAGTGCTAGTATGGTACAACACATGGCTAGTGAAATTCAACCGTTTAAATTGATTTTCTAGTTTAGAGTGATTATTTTGATTAAAAATATGTGATTCTTGATATTGTATATGCTGGAACCCCTAGATTTTGTTAAGAATGAACCAAATATTATTGAGTGATGTTGATTACAAGTTGGTCTTAACTTGGATTATTTGGGGGTTTTACCATGGGATTTGGCATTGTGGCAATAAATTTGAGGAATTGTGACTATCAGGTTGGGTATGGATCAGGTTACATTGATGGACGGTCCATCAAATTCTAAGCGATATGGGAGTAGGATAATGAGGTTCGAGAGAGGTTGTTGCCTGGGATCTATATTTTGTGATTACCGCTTAATTGTGGCTTTGGGTTGTGTGCACATAGATGAATCCATGATGAGGAGTTTTTGAATTTTCTTGTTGGTAGATGCCTCCACAGTTCCGGTAAGGCGATTTTGTTTTGGGGGTGCTTTACATATAAGCCACGTGGATGGTGAGGAAACTTCATATCATTTGGGCGTGCCAAAGGGACATTGGTACATGAGACATGAACTGTTAGGAGGAACATCATGCCTGGTTACTACAACTTGGTCATGCCCATGGAATGTCAGTACTTGTGGCTCAATGTATCTGGAGGCAAATGGTGTCAGGTTACTATTTCATGGATGTGCCTTCAGGACATCAATACGTGATACATGAGGGGTTAGAAGGAATATTGTGATCAGTTACCGGACATAGATTCTAGAATTGGCGGCATCTCATGACGCTCCCTAGTGGATGGTGAGCAACAGTGGAGGTTGTGTTTAAATTATTCATCATACTATTTACTTTCATATTAATTCATGACTCCTTAAACACATATACTAGGTACACACCATTGGGTGGTATCTTACCGAGAGTCATCTCACACACTACACTGGCCCTTCAAGACACATGTAAACTTTATGGATTTACGTACAAGAAAGAGATTAACTTCTAGAGATGGATCATATAGGCCATTTCATTGAGACTTGGTATTGACCCTAAGGTCATGCCTAGGTGGATTTTAATTTGCTTATCTTTTATTTCTGCATCTGCATGCTTAATTTATTATTGTAGATACTATTGGTTATCCATTGGCATGTTTGATTCCATACATGTATGACCTACTATGGATGCATGATTTGTTGTTTTAAAAGTTGTTTCAAGTGTTATTCAACATGCTATTATATTTAAATTCCATTGATCTTGATATATATTGCTTATGTTGTTTATCTATTTTTGGATGTGCTTCCACTATACAGGTCTAGTTCGAGTCTGCTGGGTCATTATTATTATACTTGAACCAGTACCTTATTTTCCTCTGAGAGGGTACAACCTCCCCACTATAAATATTTACACACTCACTAGTTGTCTGCAGCCTTTGGCATTCAGGGAGGTGTGCCAATGGTAGTAACACCTGACCCATTTAGAACTATTCGTGTGGTTTATATAGTCTGGGACATTACAAAGTAGTGTTATAGGGGTTTTTTTGTTGATATATATTTAGTAGAATCGTTTCACTGACTAATAATTTTATTGAGAAAACCGTTTTATTTCTACTGGATTACTATTTGGGATATCATAGACTATAGATAGGTTGTTATTGGAATGTGGTTTCCAGCTTCTTCATGGGTACCTGAAGCACCATGTACGAGGAATGGACCAAGTTACATTGGTTTGGAATTTTTGTTATAAATTTTCTCAGATTAATAGTTATATTATTTACACCATGGTGTCTTACTTGGATTGTGATGATTATTGTTTGTGATATGTGAACCTTGACACGGTGCATAAAGGAAAAATTGTACCTTGACCCAGTATGGCAGGGCATGATTTTATGGATTTTTATAGGAACCTTTTAATGTTATTTCAAGTTCGTAAAGTCACGTATCATTTATAAAGTGATAATACCTTGTGAATAATATTAATTTCCTTGATAAAGATGCTTTTCAAATGTGAAATGTGAATTTCCTAATAGAATTTATTATTTATTAAAATGTAATATGACATGTAATAAATTACGTAAATTTTTTTGTGGTGTGATATTTGGTCTTTGATCATATATGATCACACATGTTCTATGAATAATGTGATTTTGATCACTAGGATTGTCCATACTTGATGTCGGTTTGGGTCAGTGTGGCTGTTAGGATTGGGAGACTCGGTTATCGGCATGAGGAAATGATGGTTGTCAGGACAGTAATGAACCAATGTAAGTTTGACAGTTAGCTCTATTGAGGGGGGTTAGGAGGCTTTGGGGATGGGATATCTTGGTGAATGGTTGTAGTGGGGGAGATTAAGGGTAGTTGTTATATGCCGCCACTTTAAAACTTTCTTTATCTACCTTGTATATATATTGTTATATTTGTGGGATGTCAGACCATTTATGGTATTTAGATGGTTCCTACTAGATAGCTAGATTGAACATCAGGAGGGTGATGGTACAATGTCATTGGTGCACAATTTGTTTCAGACACCTGAGGGACATGTAATGAATGAGCCACATGTATAGGATCGAGGACATGATAAATTTCAGGATCCACTGCAGGTAGAGCATGAGTCGGGTTTTGCAGCTTTTGGAATGTGGCTCAATGAGTATCCATGATCAAGTCTGGTATTTTTCATGCATGGGATTGATAGAGGCACACAAGGTACATATCCTTATATGGAATATATAATGTAGGAGTTCTAGTCGCAACACTCTCTTCTTTTTCAGGGTGAGGGTGGTCCACATACAGATGAAATCTAGATAGAGAGAATATAGATGATCTTAAAGTAGCTTAAGATTCCTCCAAGGTGTATGGTCAAGCTAGAAACATACATGATGAGAGTACCAGTGAGGTGTTGGTGGAATGTGCAGGTTCGGGCTCATATACACAAAATAATTGGCATGGAAGGAATTAAAAGTCAACATTATCAAGAACTTTTTCTCAGAGACAATGAGGGAAGAGATAGATCTGGAGTTATAGAGCATCCATTAGGCTGAGATGTCCGTCATTGGCTATTTAGCTATATTCACTAAGATATCTCTCTTTTCACTAGTTATGTTGAGCGGAGAAACTTCATGGGTGAGGTGCTTCATAGATCTTTTGCGACACACCATTAAGGTGCCTGTAAACATCACCAGGTTGTCCTCCTTCTATGGGGTGGTGAATTAGGTGTTAATAAATGAGGTAAAAAAGACAGAAAATTCTCGTTTTGTCATTTAGGTTTCACCAAGTAATGGTTTAGATATTTGGATGAAAATTTTGGATGTGTTCTAGTTGGGTAGCATGACCACAGACATAGCTAGACCACCTCGTGGAAGATTTTCAGTGGTTTTATTTTATTCTGGGCAGCCAGGGCTTTTCCGTTCTCAGTGCGATATGCCTCAAAAGGAGTGATTGCCACATCGAAAGGTCAAAATTCTATAGAGTATATGGTTGAAGCATTCTCATATAGTTGGTAGGTAGGTACCGGTACATACGGTGGCGTCTGGGGTCGATTCATGATTGGTAGCAGTTGAGGGTTGCTGAGCCTCTAATACATTCAGAGGATGTGACAGAGATAGTGGGACCCATATGAGGGGATAGTGGTCGGTGAATAAAGCAACACCACAAGGATTTCATGCATCAGATAGTCATACTTCCGTCCAGATGCATATTGTGGAGCATTTTGGGGATGAGCAGTCCACAATTCCAACAATGGTCAGAGGTACCCCATGGGTGTGGCAATGATTTTTCTTGTTTTTTTTTCAAGGCCTACTAAGGCATAACTGTTTTGAGTTCACAAGGTGCACATGATATATGTGTACTGACCAGATGATATGTGGTGGGATTGGCACCATTTTAGGTGCATTTTATATTTATATATAAATATATGAGATGTGTGTAATTAAGAAGTTCATGGATACCAAATGCATGAGGTCTTGTGGGTATTGTGGCAACAAGGATGGTGGTTACATGATGTGTAAGGGAACATGTTTTTTGTTGATCATCCATGGGATTCATGACCTAATAGTGGTAGACACTGATGCGGCGTGGAATACTTTTGGGTGTCGGGAATGAAATTGGGACACCTAATTGGGTTCATGGGTGATGATGCATCTTAGGGGGACCATGAGTCTAGAAATAGGTCATTGGACCTTTTCCTCATTTGAGTGTTTTTAGAAAAGTGTCTGGAGTTTTCTTCACCACACTTGGGAGGGAAATTTGAGGGTGAGTTTATTTAAGGTGGTATGTTTGTAATAACATAGTTCATACTTTAAAAGACATGTTTCTTTTTCTTTCTGTTTCGAGCTAATTTTTTAGAAAACATGGTAAAATGGGAAGTTCAAGAAACTATCCTGATTACACACTATGTACTTCATAGTACACGTCATGTGTATGTTAGGAATGTACTGTCCGTGTGATGAAATAGTACATTCCGTGTGGTGATCGTGTTACAATAACCTACTACACTGTGTGTTTTGTTCCTTAACACCCATGTATTTTACTTTCCACGTACCAATTGATTCATAGCCCTTTTTTGACCTATGTAATGCATCTACACCTTGTGATAACCTAGAAACCCTGGTAAGTCTAATTGCAAAAAAGATAATAAATGGAGTGTAGTCTTTAATACATTCATTGTATTTTATTTTTATTCCATCATGTGGGAGAGTGTCACATCTCATTTCAAAAAACATCTTTTTCTTCCCCAATTTCGGATTGTGATGATTTGGGTGGCTGATACTGCTTCCTCTCTAAGAATATTCATCCGATATCCATTATTAAATCTGTTGGTGGCTATAGGATCTCATCAGGAATGCTAAACCCGTGCACCCTATTCATTCCTTGTTCTTTTGTCTCACACACCGTAGTTTCCATCTGATCAGAATTTTGAGAATTCAATGGAAACATAGATCTACAATAAATGGATTCAAATTTTAACTTGATATCAAACATGACTACGTCTGCATGTGTATTGTAGGTGGTATATACCTGGCTTTGTGTTTTTTTGGTCATTTGGGGTTTCATATTTTCAGCGCAATGTTCGGTATTGAGCGAGACCCATGATTCTTTATATTGAATTGACTGTATGTATTATTGGATGTCATTGGGAATTACCTTACCATGTTATACATTAGAAATGCCATGTCAGAGACTATTGAGCATTTGGGGCATTTTGGATGGGGATTCCAAAATGTTTATAATTGAATTGTTTTGATTAAACTACTGAGTTTAAACTATTTATGCATGATTATATTTTTAGAGGCATTCAAGACCAAGTTGCTGGTAAGGGACAACACATGGCTAGTGAAATTCAATTATTTAAATTGTTTTTCTAGTTTAGAGTGATGCTTCTGATTTAATATATGTGATACTTGATATATCATATGATGAAACCATTGGGTTGTGTTGGGTGTGACCCAAATATTCTTGAGTTATGATGATCACAGGTTGGGAATGACTAGGATTATTTTGGTGGGTTGACCATGGGATTGGGCATCATGGACATCAGATTGTGGTAGGGGGACGCTCAGGTTAATAATGTACTGGGATGCATTGAGGGAAAGACTATCATATTCTGAGTGATATGATCGTAGGGGCATGAAGTTCTGGAGATGAGGTGGCTTGGGTTCTAGATTTGGTGATTACTTCTCACCCATGACATTGTGTCATGTACACATAGATGACACCATGATGTGGTGGTTTAGACTGCTCGTGTGGGTAGAGGCCTTGGTAGTAGCGGATAGTTGATTTTTGTTTGGGGGTTCTTGTCGTAGAAACCACGTGTAAGATGTGGAGCCTTCATATTTTTGAGTGTTTTTATGGGACGTCAGTACTTGAGACATGTTCTGTTAGGAGGCACATGGTGTGGGGTTCTTATTTATTGCAAATTCCCTTGGGACATCAGTACATGAGACACGTGGTGTTAGAATTCACATGGTGCAATATTATTATTTCTTTTGCATGCCTTTGAAATTTAGTTAAATGAGACATGAGGTGTCATAAGTCACAAGATTCCTGGTTACGTGACATAGATTCCAATGTTGGTTGATGTTGGTGACACTCCATGGTGGCTGATGGGCATCAGTAGAAGTTGTGTTAACACTATAAATCTTATTGTTTACATTATTTATAGATGCATGCCTACATAAACACCTATACTAGGTATTATTCATTGGGTGGTGTCCTACTGAGATTCGTCTCACACCCTACCCAGGCCCTTCGGGACCTATGTACACATTACAGATTTACATGTAGGAAAGAGATCATCATTAAGAGTTGGACCGTATTATATTTTTCAAGGAGATTTGTCATGGACCTTGATGTCATTCCTATATAGAGTTTTCTTTATTTATCTTTTATTTATAAATCAGTATGATTACATTATTATTGTAGCTACTATTGGATATACAATGGGGGATTTTTTTATTTACATGCATGGCCTTTTATTGATGCATGATTTGTTGTTTCAATAGTCTTTGAAAGTGTAATTCAGCATGATGTTCTATTTATCTTCTGTTTCTCTTGTTATATTTTTGTTCTGATGTTTATCTCTCATGGGATGTGCTTTAGCTATGTGAGTCTAGTTCGAGTTTGCTGATTCTTTATTATTATACTTTGTCCAGTACTTTATTTTCCTCCTAGAGGGTATAGCCTCCACACTATACATGTTCAAACTATCTCTCCAAGTCAGAAACCTTTTGAATTCATATAGGTTCACCTAATCTAGTAAAACCTGACCTTTTTAAGACTTTTCATGTGGCTTTTTAGGTCCGGGACATTTCAATTACCATTTTCCCCTATTTGGTACTCCAAATGAAGAAAGGATGTGGTTTATATGAAAATCCATCCGTATTTATCTTTTAAGGCGTGGCACTTTCCTCCTACATATATTGGTTCATAAAATTATTTTATGTACATTTTTATCTAAACATATATATATTTAAAATATCATTTTCACTACTTTTTAATTTCTTTAACAATTATTATGATAAATCATGTCAATGGTTTTTCATGAAACTCAATTTTCACTTTTTACAAATGTGTAAAAAGAATGTAATATTTTAACATGTAAAAAATTAGTAGGTTTCCCCAGTGTTCTATATATTATTTATTTAGTATAATCTTTTACAGGTTTCAAAGGTCTTAAAAATAAAAAAATATCCATTCAACAATAAATTTTATTTCGATTTTTTTTAAAAAATAGAGGGATGTTTTTTCTTGATGTTTAAAAGATATTTTAATCAATTTATAAATTATAATTTTCACATATGACAGCATCATTTAAAGATTTTAATTATTCCATAAAGGTATTATCTTCAAATAAAATAAATTTACTTTGTGTGTATGTCTTATGATTATTCTATGATGAAATATTTATCAAATTAGTTTCTTTTCAATAGGGTATGTTGTGTAATCAAATAATGTCTATTTTTATTACCATGTGGCAAGAATGTATATAGATTAAAATTATAAGATAGTTGTTTCCATTATACCCATCAAATGAATTATGTAATTTGATATAGATATGTCAGGATATGATAATGACAGGTGTGGACATGATTGCGAATTTATTTGTCCATATCTTGATGTGTGACTATGATTGCAGCTAGCTATGCAGAAATGACTATACCAGGACAAGATTTAAAATTTATATACTCACATGATTATGATTTCTTATAAATATGATGTCACGTGACTATTTTATGACTCATTAATGATTATTTATTATTTTAAAACATTTTTAATCATGCTTTTGAATATTTCATGAGTTTGGTGGCATAGGATTATATTTTCATGGAATGAATATTTTACAATGAAAACATGAAATTAATAATCTTATCATTCCCTTATAATCATATTTTTACCAAATAAGATTAATAAATACCTTTTACCCTTACTGATCATCAGAGCTCACCCATTTTTATGTTTTCCTTACACTTTTTATAATGGATGGATCTAGAAAAGATGATTCTAAGCGAGTAATAAATATGTAGAATGTTTAAGGGAGACATGGATGAATTCTTAAAAATAGTATAATCATGTATCTAGACTCCAAAGAAACTTATCCTTTTTATTTATGGGGTATTTAATATTATGAAAAGCAAAGTAAATACATAGATTATAATCTAGTATATATGTGAGTGTTTCTAAGGTCATCTTATGGGTTTCTATTGATGAAAATATATTTCCTCAAAAGGGGGTACATATTACTATTGTGTTGATGTCTCCGTGTACTATTATGATATTTCTGGAACCACAATATATATTTGTTATCTATGACTCCTCTTACTGCTGTGTGTAGGATTTCTCAACATCATATACTAAACTATATGTCCTTAAGTATGGTTTACAGATAATATCCCTTGAAGTCTATGACAATGATATAGAATCATTTAACATGTTATTATAGAAGATAGTGCTTCTCAATTACTACAATATGTATGATATAATTACTGGGTTCTACACCTCAAAACCTCTATCGATGCTGGTTGTATAAGGTATCTAAGACAAATATCGTATATATGATACCAAAGTAAACATAAGTGGCACAATTTCTTCTCTATATTGTGCTATATTCTCTACATACTGGTAGAGGTATTCTTAGTATGCTGAAAATAATTTTCATGCGTCTCTATTAGATATTATTGTCCCAATACGTATCTCTATCCAAATATATCTGTTAATCTCTGTTCTCCAATTGATAGTGTTGGTGGTAGTTATCATGTGTCTTCCACATCAGTCTCTATAGGAACAATTATATCCTTAGGTGCATCAACTAGAGCCAGTGAATTGAGATGTAATTATAGTTATCCATCCTAGAATCACTCATATATAAAAATTAGTGGATCATTGAGAGCCACCAAATCTATGTGAAATATATCCTTCTTGAAAAAATTCTCATCCATGGGATATTTGATATGTATATGTTTCTCTAATTAATCTAAATAAAAAGTAAATATGATTCAATATCATAGAAAATATGATATAAAAACATATAAAAAATTTCAACAGACATACAAACTATTGAATACCAAACCCCGAGTGTGAAAGGTACATGATAGTGTGATGCCAACACCAATGATTATACTTGACCATGAGCCTACCTATATGCATAAACAATGTAATTAATCATCTTGACATGATACTGTGGGTATATGTTGAATGATCTCCAACCATCACATGACTTGATATGATAAATTCTACTCAATCATGTAGAAGTGAATGACTAGAACCACTGCATACCACCATATAAATTCCACCTATCCACAATCTCGAACCACTTGGATCTTGAATACAGTATGATAACAAAGTGAAATAATGGGAACATGTATAAACTTTACTATAATAAGTAATTTTTTTAAAAATTTAAATACATACCATGATTTATGTATTCTTTATTTAAGGATTTATCTTTGACCTTCCTTCACAAATTTCATAGTGTATGTCTAACATAGTATTGATGATTGGAATGGTGTGGTCACTATGAGAGATCTATAGGTTATACTACGACATTGATCACTATTATTTTTAGAAATCAGTTAAATTCCTTCCTTGTTCATAAAATAATCTTAAAGTAAATCTATGAAACAACTTTAATATGAGAATTTCTCCGACTCAACAAAAGAAAATACTAAATGAACAAGGTCGTGATTCACATCTTAAATGGAATCAACAAATAATTTTTTAGGTTAATTTCCATATAAATATTTTTTCTAAACCTTTATAATCTTTTTACAATGAATAAAAGTATCCATAATTGATAATAATGGACAATACAATCTATATAAGAGTACATTAATCTCATCAACTTGGTTATTTCAGTTAAAATATTCAACAATATGTAACTAATAAAAATCATTAATTTTGTAATAAAGATCACCAGAAGTTGTTTCAATACATTATACTAGTAATCATATTCACCATAAAATATCATAAAAACATTTTATCAATTGAACGATACCTTTCATTAAGAAATATGGTACATCAATAGCTGTTATATTATTTATACCAATAGAACTAATTTAATGTCTTGACATTATATAGTCATTTAAACAATATTATATGAAATTAATTCAGTATCAATGGATTTGTAATACATCCATAGGTATTCATCAATATATGTTTGTGGATTAAATAAATAGATAGAGAAACAATTGAAATTGTAATAAACTGTTTCTCACAAACCCATATGAAAATTTGAATCAATTTTTTCCCAATAAATCATATAAAAATATCTCTTTGTCTCTTATGTGACAAAGAAATAATGTCACTAAATTTTGAAAAATCATATCATAGTCTTCGACACATATTATATTTTAAGATTTCTTCTATTATAAATAATGCCTATATCCGAAACAAAACTAATACCTTTTATAATCATTGTTAATTTTGTATTAGGAGTTATAATTGATAAATAAAATCATTATAAGCATGTCATTCCTTATTTCATCCATTAAACAAACCATGGATGAGGACTCACTAGTCGGTATGATGTCTCAAGGGTCAAATCAGAATATTAGTTGACATTTTTTTATATTCTAAATCCCCTTTATAATTTTAATTTTCAAAATTTTCATCATCCTAAAAATTTTCCACCATCAATTCTATATTATTTATAGCAATGTCCCTAAATACTGTACTTTCATTATTATATGTTGAAACTTGACGACATGACATTTTATAATAAATCTGAAATGGAAAAACATTCATTATAGAAAAATCATGTATAGATGTCGCATCATGAGGATATGACACTGTATCCTAATGAAATGATAGATCAACATCAAATGTTATCGAACTTCATCCAATATAGATATAGTGATATACCACACCAAAATTTGGTCATTATAGTTTTTTCTTTATGGGTGAAAACATTTTTCTCAGTCCTCGTTATTATTAATTTGATAGGCTACAGGCCAAAACATTTCATTATATTGAAAATATATACATATAATGAACTATATAACTTGGTTAACCATGAGTTTTATCATTTGAAATTTTTTCTCTGAACCACTTGCAATGTCTAGAAATATCCATTTATTACACTATTTTAGGATGTCTACTATAGATAAAAAATAGTCTGATGTTAATTATCTGATTATTATAATAATATTTTAATATAAAAATTTATCAACACAAGGGTTAGTTATTAATTATATATAATAAAATAATCATAATTTAAATTTATTATATTTAACCATTTAATATTAATCAAGGGTCTTCAAACTAAAATTATATAAATATATTATTTATTTTGGGTCTAGTGGAGT
This sequence comes from Viscum album, assembly GCA_963277665.1. Classification (NCBI taxonomy): domain Eukaryota; kingdom Viridiplantae; phylum Streptophyta; class Magnoliopsida; order Santalales; family Viscaceae; genus Viscum; species Viscum album. The sequence continues at coordinate 833,064,231 of OY728142.1, read as the reverse complement.
GAACACTAATATCCTAACTAATACTCAATCCAAACAAAAATTATGGTTTGTAAAGGGCATTCCAACCACCCCAAAAATATCCTCTTAGAGTATCAAACCAGGTGAACTATTAGGCCCACATGTTGTGCAATGAGTGAAGGTTGTGTTAACACCCAATCAACCCTTCTCTAATATTACTGTTAATTAAATAATTATACAAATAATTTAAACATTAAGATAATAATTAATCATACTTTATCAAACAAATAATTTATTATTAATATATTATTATCACATATTACAATATATCATTTCTATTAAAATTATACATATTATTAAATATTAAAAAAGAAATTTATTCACACATGAAACTTTATAATCTACATTTTTAAAAAAATATACTAATATTAATTAAAGTAAAACAAAAATAATAATAATAACATAAAAAAAGTTACATCAATAAAATGATATCATTGTTGATTAAATATTAACATTTATATTGATATTAATAAATAATGATATTGATATTATAATTATTATCATTAAAACAAAATTCATTATTTTTTAACACATTCTTCTTATTATATTCCATTTTAAATTTAACACTCATTTAATCATATTTTTTAATCCTTAATTCAGTTTATTCAATTATTTGACCAATGGACGGGTCACACTGCGGCTCTGGTGAAGTCGCATGAATTCACAATCATGCTCGGCATGTGTGTCGCTTTCTATAAAGGCCAAACACATGTTTTTTAATTAGAACTAAAAAATTTAAAGTCAGGCGTCAACCCAAACAACCCAATGCCAATAAAATTAATAAAACTAATAATTAAAAAACGATGGGTGTGACAATTTTACCCACCATAGTGCTTTCCATCACGGGAAAGACATAACTCAGGATGAACCCCCAAGGTGGAAAGCGACACCCCCTTTAGATTCAAAAATAATTCCTTCGAAAAATGAGTGAAAAGACGAAAACACACCATGTTCAGAGAAAATGACCTAAACAACAACCAAAAAATACCTATAAAATAATTGTCACTATATAAAACCTTCCTCAAAGTGTTTGAACACACCCAGATGCTTTATCAAGGGAGGGAACTATCGCACCCATGTAAACCAACTTCACAAACGGAAACAAGGCTAGGGAAACCGAGATGATACTGGAAAACATCCACGAGGTGACCAATATGGGGAGGCCCGAGCGGAATCACTGCCATAAAAATAGGCTGGCATCGAGTCACTCCAATGTTATTTCAATGAGACTCATAGTGGGTCTTATTGACCAAAAAAATGACAAAAGATAAAATTCTTTTGGAAAACAATTATGGTGACCAAACACCCCACAAAAAGGGAGGGGTAGAAAGGGCCCGACTACCGGGGTTTCAAAACCACAACAAAAGACAAACCAACATCTCCACATCTCAGGATGCTAACCATTCTAATTTAGGACTAATTCACCCAAACAAACCCCATGAGGACCGCTAAAATCAATTTCATCTAGTGGGACACAACCTCCACGATTTTAAGTTAACGAGATGACCACGCCTGCTCATAGCCATGTGAAACCCCACACACCCAGACGGGTCGTTCAGAATGGAACAACTATTGGAATTGATTTAAAAATCTATGAAATTAAGCATTAATGACTGAAATAAATTTGGGTTGTCATACACTCGCTGGGTTCCTAACCACATTCCAGCTTCACTCCTAGGCCTATGGCTGAAGCCCTGATTCTTGAAGCATCTCTATCCACGTAGTCAGGTAATAAAGACTCCTGAACAGAGCTTCTCCATTTGGTGTCACACGTAACCACACTTTAACTGAGTCAACACCAACAAACACAACACACCACACAACCACCAATTATTTAAAACATCAAATCATTTTTACCTAAAAAATATATTTCCTTGAATTAAAAACAAAGAGCCGAGGAACTATGAAAGATGACACTAGTGTCAGTGGGTTACTAGAATATATGGTTGGAGGCCTTACGTCAGTAACGTCAGTGGCACAAAGAGTATTCTAGGACAATGTCCCCAACATCATATGGATTTCCATACCCTATGAGCTCACTGGGACCAATGACCCTACTCCCTTTTCATTTACCCTAAACAAAATTAACCTCAATGACCAAAGACTCACACAATCCTCAAACTATCATGGTAACCCGAGTCCTCCCACGAGGTTTGATAGCCATGCACATTGCTCATAGCTATAATGTCAAGTTTCCACACCCCTAAATTTTATCTACACTGAATCTATCTCAAATTAATAAGACCCAAAAGATAAAACCTCCTATGATACAATTTTTTCACGAACCAAGCCGGGTCACCATCCCACCCAGTGCCACACCCGGTCTGCGACATGGCACAAGAGGCATTCCCGATCATCCCAGGTTGTCGGAAAACACAAGGACATCAATAAAGAAAAATAGGGGAAAAATTTCTCCCAATAAAAATATACTAAACACGAGAAAAAACTTTAATATCGCAAAATAAATAAATGATAAGAAATGGTGTGCATAATAAAAAACACAACTAACCTACCAACATCTAAAATTAAACATAACCCAATGGGTTACTCTATATTACCAAAACCAAATGTTCATTAAAGTGATCCACACCCAAAATGGAATAAATAGGTGACACTAAAAACAAAAAAAATAAACACAATAGGCATGAGTATTAAAAATCAGTAGGTAGGCCCGACTAATCTATTCCCAATGTACAATCTTTTAATAAAGAAAATATTGATTAACAGGTTTGGAATACAAATAAAAATGTAAATTTTTACATAATTTTTATTTTTCAAACAACACGCATAACCCATTACCCTCTTGATTTGAAATAAGGATATAGGGGAGAAGCAAAAGAAAAAAAAGGAAGGCATTAAAGGATTATTTCGCTAACACCAAGTAAAGAGAAGGATTCTTATTCTATCCAAAACACCTTTTCTTGATAACAATTTTAAACATAAATCCATGTTCGTAATTCAGCAAAAAGAACATCCATACCAATAATGAGGTTACAGTTGCACATAGTGAGGGTAATGGTGATAAGGGTACATGTGTTGGAGGAACACGAGAACACTTATGAACTAACTGGAAGACTATAACATACTATACATGTGACTCATCCTGATGGCATGCCCTACTCAATGATGTCATAACACCCTAACGCTCCACCATCACCCTACCTTACATGGATGAGGGGCATAATACCATTGATATAAAAACAAAACATCACCCTACTATGGGGAACTAGCATCACATACCCTAACTAGTGCAGAAATAGTTCTTGGTAAACCACTTTTGAATTCTAGATTCCGATGTATATTTTACAATGTGGTGTGCCATGTAATTTAAACCACAAGTCACACACACACACACACACACATATATATATATATCACTACACACATCGCACAGACCGACACCACCCCGACCACCACAAAGATAGTCCTCTACCATAAAATAATTATCATATAAGGGAAATCCCATACCTAGGGCCCTCCCAACTTGCAATCAACCAACTGAGTAGGAGACCGAATCCAAGAGGGGTTTTTTTCGAATAGCCAATCAAAATTAAAAAAGTTCCTTTAGATTAAAAACATTTAAATATAATAACCATTTTTGAAAAAATAACCAAGAACAACCAATTTAAAGAACCAAACACACCTTTGAAAACTCAAAAAATAAATAAAAATCACCACTTTATTTCAAAAACACTTTTACAAAGGACAAATAGACATCAGAATAAGCAGTTAGCATGAAAACCTATTTGAAAACTCCAATAATCCTCTTTATAATCTAAAATAAATTTATAATAATAAAAAAAATGGTTCTAAAAGTCATAAACCATGTGTAATAGTAAAATGGGAAAATTAACCAACCCTTGGTGCGCAAATCCCAACTAAAACACACCACACATCCAAAGTCCATTTTAAAATATGTCCCACACCACTTTATTGACCACATTCAAAACAATTACACTTGGGAACCCATTTAAGGAAAAAAATCCACCATTTTATCTTCAGAATAAATTTACAACGGTCAACTGTGCATTTAGTAAACACTTGGTATGCGTGACTTGACAAAAAAGCACCACAAATTAAAATTTACATATAATGTAATTCACACTTAAAGTGGTTTTAAAAACATGACCCAAACTATTCAATCGATTGATTAAACCATTTAAAATTATATAAAACAATTTATTAAAGAGTAACCACCACTTTTCATAAACAGAACTCATTTAAAGCAAACATTTGTGATAAAAATAATACCAAACCCCAATAAAAAGGAATATGAACCACTAACATAGTTAAACGAACTAATTTCACAATATATAAAAAGATATTAAAGAGAATGAGATTGGTTTTCCACAAAAATGCACTTAATACCATGGAAAGATGTTATACAATAATAAAAATAAACTAAATTAAAAACAAAAATAATTTTTCACCAATCTAATTAATCAAAATTCATGCCAAAACAACTTAGTACATTATCCAATTGTCCATACAATTATAATATACAAAACCAAAAAATTCTATCCCAAAAAATTTATTCAAAAATAAATAAAAATTATAATAAAAAAGCAGAAAATGTGCAAAATACATGCAATCAAACTTCTTCTAAATTTAAAGGTGTGGGACTGAGGGATCCAACCTCAATATTTAGACGACTAACCAAAACCAGTGTGAAATCTCATTCACACCCCAAATACACACTTAGTATGCCAAAACACACAACTGTAATAAGATCAAACACCTTATGTTATAGGAAAAAAATATTCTTTAAATCCAATCAAAACCCTAGATATCATGATGGGATTACCTAGAGGGTTTTCTCCCACATGGAGGAGGGTTGAGGGTTTGTGATGGGGAGAGGGGGACATTAGTGGTCTGTTTTGGAGGGTTGAGCATCGTAGGAGGAGAAAGATGGGGGTATGAGAGGCTATGAGAGATGGCTGGCTAGGAGCAAGTGTGCAGCGCCAGGGCTTCGAGGGGAGGTCGCACGATGACATGATCTAGGCAGGTTGGAAGACAACGCGAGCGAGGAGGGTCAGCAGATGGCATGGGTGAGGTGCCAGTAGGAGGTGCTATGAGGAGGCCGAAAGGGGGGGTGTGGCGCAATCCTGATGAGGAGAAGCCGCTGAACAGTAGTGCGCCGAGGGGAGGGGTCTTGCCAAGAGTGGCGTGCGCAGGAGGAGTAAAGGGGATGTGTACGATGTGATGGGTTTCATGGAAAGATGGGGAAGTGTTGCAATATAGGGGGATTTGGGGAGAATGGAGTGAGAGAGAGGGAGGGGAAAAATATGAGAGAAAAAAAGAATAAAAAGAATAAAAAGCTAAACTAAAATAATACAAATAATAATATTATTAATAATAATAATATTGATTAAACTAAAACCATAATAATAATAATAACAAAAAAAAGTAACATCTTAAAAATGATGACATTGTTGTTTAAATATTAAAAATTATATTTATATTAATAAATAATGATAATTATATTATCATTATTATTATTCAAACAGAATTCAAATATTTTTTAAAACCTTCTTTTTATTTTAATCAATTTTTAGTTTACCACTCATTTAATCATATTTCATTATCATTATTTAATTTTATTCAATTATTTGAAAAACGGACGGGTCACACAGAAGCTCTAGGGAAGTCGCATGGTATTGAAATCAGGCTTCTCCCATGTGTCGCATGTTGTCAATGATAAAGCCTATTTTTTTAAATATGAACTCAAAAATATTATGTCAGGAATCGACCGGAAATACCCAATGCCCAGAAAATTAATAAAATACATAACTTAAAAATGATGGGTGTGAAAATTTATAAAATATTACTCATGGTTAAGGGATCTAGTGATTCACTTCCAAATATAAATATATATTTTAAATATCTTAATATCATAGATGATTAATTTAGTTCAACTTAATCAAAATATGAAAAATTTACCTCATCGGAAGAGGATAAAGGACATATTAGTATTAATGAAATGATTATATATGTGAATGTCTTTGGAAAGAAAAATAAAAATTTAATGTAAAATCATTCTTGTAACAAGGATGACCTTAATAAATACCATGGTATAGTTTCAATACTTACATTTGAGAATTTGAAACATTCCTATGAAAATGGATAAAACAATTCTTCAATATCATCCAAATATAATCAGAGTTTGGTTTTAAAAGTTAAACCATAATTTATTAGTTTAAAAATCATTTATAAAATTTTAATTATATAAATGAATATTTGATAAACTCTAATAATTGTTGAAATAATCAAGAACTAGTTTTTGAAGATGAATTAATGCGATAATTAATATTTTCAGATATTTTTTTTTGTTTTTATATGTTAATTTTTTATAGTAAATATCAAGAAGGATGTAGACTGGAGATATGGGGTTCTTTGAATAATGATTAATATATTTAGCTTTTATATAGCCTATATTTTTAATTAATTATTTTTTTTCCAATATAATATCATTTTATAGATGTGTGTTCCTAAACCATTTGGTCAAATGAATCTAGATATAATAAATTGTAGGTGTGAAACATCTACCCTTATTATTTGTTTGAAAAATAATAATTAATAGAAAAAAACCATTTGTATATGGATAGTATATTCTTGTGTCATATGAGAATAAGAAACTAAAACGTTCAATGAATATAAAAACTAAATGTTGGAAAATGAACATACAAAGACAATGTTCAAGATGAAATCATCATAATCAGTAATGATTCCTTTCTCAAAAAAGTATTTTTCTAATTTTTGGTATATAGTGGGACACACAAATAACCGTATTATCATTATACAAATATTTTATACGGCGTACCTACTGAAAATTCTTATTGAAAAATGTATTATTCAATGTTAGGAAGACAAATTCATTCTATATGTTGGGAAAAATTAAATTGTTAACACACTTGACCTAAATGACTATAGAAATTAGGAACTACCATGACTAATTAAAATGTAATATTAGTTATGGTTATATAATATAAGTTGCATAAAACTTCAACAGCTAAAATTTATTCAGACATTCTAAGAACAAACATGTAATATATTTAATAAAATATATGTTTAACTCTACTACAGTTTTTGATCTGTGTGAATATGTTAAGAGACAAATGACTATATTTGAAATTATTAAAAAAAATTAACTATTAAATATTTATAGTTAGTTAACATGATTTTTCTTGATCTAGAAAAATTATAAAAGGTAAACAATATGGTTATGTATTAATTTATGATTACTCTATATTATATGAGTTTATTTTTCATATTAAATTCATAAGATCTCTTTCATTTTATTAGTTTTCATTCTCCCATTTTAAATTCAATATCCAATATGTTATTACTATACAATGTGTACATGGTAGAGAGCTTCATAAATCTAATTTTGAAACATTTTATAGGAATAATGTCATTTATAATAATAATTTTCAGCAATAACACCTCATTAAAATAGTATAGTTAAAAAAAATATAAATCATTAAAAAATTGAAATTTTTTGATTGAATATCTAGTTGTTTGTTTTTTGGGAAGAGGCAAAATTTTTTTGTTATGATATAAAGTCATGTTTTTCTGTATATCATTTTTAATTAAATTCATCATTATCTTTGGACCATAAGAAAACAAAAGTACATTACTTCAAATACTTGATATGTATATTATTCAACTTGAATATGATAATCAACATAAAATGTCGATCTTATATATTTAAATAGTGTATTTCTTAGTTATTCTATATCTAGTAAAGAATATCATTATTCAAAAAAAATTATTACAATTTTGAGAAAACAATGCATGTTAAGTTTTATTAATCTAGTCAATTTGTTTTCTCAAAATACAATTTTTTCTCGTTGGGATGGTTCTGTTGACATATAATCTGTTTTATTTTAGAACATGAACGTCAACCAACTATCATAAATTAACCATAAACTAGACCAAAATTTTTCAAATATTAGATGCCATTATAATGTTTTAAATACAACCCATACATTATGAACATCATATCGATCTTCTATGAAAATATCCCATCATATGGAATAATCCAAATAAGAATATCAATGAAGATATATGACCACTAGTCAAAATAAAAATCCTTTGAGAATTTAATTTTAAAATTTAAAATTATTATCCAAATTTGAAACAAAATTAGTATATGTTTCATTATTTGATGAAATTTTGATAAGGATAATGCATGATAAACTCTCTGAATTATAATGGAATATTGTTTGGACTTTAGTTACATGACCATTGGTTCTTTTAGTAATTATAATAAAATGGATATTCTAAAGTAAAAGTGGTGAAAATAAATTTATTTTAAGGAATAAATAAATGATAAAGGGTTATAATCTGAAACAATAAAGAGACTATGGTGTTTCATTTTCACGAGTATCTATAGTGGAGTTTTTATAGATACTTCAAGCGATTGTAGTCTATCAAATATTCACTCGATTTCAAATGGTTATTAAATGTTAGTTTCATTAATGTTTAAGATAAAGTGGAATATTTTTTTAAATAAAAATATAGTTTTAAGGATAATATTCTATTAAAAAAATTTACATACTTGGTAAGTCACTTTATGCACATAACCATTCCACGGTAGTTTTTTATGAAAACTAACCAGATATTTTCTCAAACTATTTGTTTCTTATAATGAATGAACTGAGCCATCTCATTTATGCGAAACCCATAATATATGTATGAAATATGTATGGCCCACAATATTTTGACATGGAACTTGGAATTGTAGATAAATGTTTAGAAAAATTACTAGAAAAATTTTCATGACTAAACCATGAATATGACGTAAACACCAAATAAATAAGTAGAAGAAACATATATGAATATACAATATAGTAACCAAATCAATGATGAAAATAATATATCATAACACAGTCACATATAAAGCCATAAAAATGACATATACATTTGATATTAATAGTCAAAATCTCAAAATAAGGAATAAAACCCAAATGATATAAAGTCATATCCAAATAATACGAAATTCAAAAAATGCACCGTAAAAGCTAAAAATTAAGAAGAAAAATCACCACCATCCATAAAAAAACCTCATTATTATATAATTATGTATGTATGATGCAATAAAAGGTACCTTTTATGTTACATGTGTCTATAAAAATAATGTCAATATAAGTTTAATGGAATATGAATGGTTTTAGTCACAAAGCCCTGTTGGATACCACCTTGAATATATGTTTCGCATTTACAATGAGAACCATTATGTCTAGTATGAATACAAATTTACAAAATCATGTTCACTTTTCAAAATAATGTTATATTAAAAGACCACACTTTATAAATTCATTTTTTCTACAAAAACTATTATTAGAAAACATGGAAAATGTTGATAAAATTACGAAATGAACTGACTTGGAATAAACATAAAAACATAATCAATATGGTATTAAAACATGAATAATAATAACACAATTATATAACCAAACAGTTTTAAAGAATAAGTATAATATATCATATCCAAACATGGCACTATAATGATGAAAAGATAATATCAAAACCACCCTTTCATAAGTAGAATTTTCCATGACAACCTTCCAAATGGGCTATTGTATGACTCTTAATGCACTTGGTTAACTAGACACCTAGTGAGTATAAAAAGTTAATAATCTTACTCACCCTTCCTCTGAATCTATATTGGTCTTCCTTCGGGACATACATTATTCACATGGGCTTCCCGAGTCCCATGGTAACATTCCTTCAATTTATTCACTCTACACAAATGAATTGAACTCCCTAGATAGTAAATAACATAGGTCAAGACATCTTCATCATAAGACATATACAAACCAAAATAACCCATGTTCCACACAATTCCAAATTCATACTAATAAATAGTTTGATGGAATATAATGCTTTTAAAATCCATTTTCATAAACCATCCATGCATATAAGTATTTATGCATTAAACACCATAAAAGAACTCTTTTGAAACCATTTAAATACTTATTTGAAATAATAAAACCACTTTAATCCAAATTAAAAAACAAGTATAGTAAATTAATGAAAAATCCCTTTAAAAGGACACATTAAAACTTTAATCGGCGAACCAATTTAAAAAACACTAGAAGAACAGATAAATTGCCACCAGTGACTCAAATTATGTATAATTTAATAAAAAAATGGAAATAAATAATCGATGGAATTTAAAAGAATGAAAACCTTTAAATTGTTCAAACTAACACATAATCTACTAACTGTCATCATATTCTATAAAAAACACAATACTCATGTAAGAGTGGCCTTCGCATAAATAATAAAAAATGAAACAATAGAAAATCCTTATAAAAACCTAATATTTTTCTATATATAATTTTATGTTTTACACCATTAAAAAAATTGACGAAAAAGATAAGATAAGGGGATATATTTAACTCAGGATTAATAAATTGAGCTTAACTCAAGAATGAACAGCCATGATCTAGGGAGAAGAAAATTCCACCCGAGATATGAGAGCTCTAAAGAGTGGGGGACAGGCTATATATGAGTGGGTAAATAATTTATGGAGAAATAATTAATGATTCATATGAAAATATAACAAAAACTATATTTTAATTACATGAAAAAAAACACATGGGTCCCACATATGGTTAGAAAAATTAGGAAAATAATATGTGGGAGCTGATATCTCCCCAAAGCACAAATCGCCTAGTTTCAATTAATAATTTGATGATTATTTAATTTTTTTATTTTTATATTAAAAACTACACTTCCTCCAACAATACACCATGCATAATTTTCCACATGGTTTCACTAATAGTGTCTGAATCATGTGTCAATCCCAATTTCCTAGATAACTGAGGCACTTAACCACCAATTCAGTGATACAATCATAATAAATAAATAAATAAATTAATTAATCTCAAAATAAATTACACATGTCACCCAATGCATGTCATAAGGCATAATATAATAATTACTCAATAAACAACTCAATGTAAATAAACAATGATAATTTTGATAAAATGGTTGATAAAAAATTGTAGAGGAATTATATGAATCTTATATTATCTTACATATAGTTGACTGTGTATAATTTTTTTTCATTTGTGTTATATTTAAAAATATATATAATGGAATCCATTCATAAGGATGTTAAAGGGATTTTCCATTATAGTCAAGAAACCTAAGAACATTTACTATTAAATTCGTAGAAATCAATCATTTTTCCTTATATTTACTCTAATGACAATTTTTTTAGATATAGACTGTATTGAAAATGAAATTATTTAATTTTTCAATTCATTATAGAAGATATATTCTCTTCATCCATAAATAACTATTACTCTGTTTCACCCAACAAAAAAAACCATTAGTATTTATCATATGAGAGTTGTTTCCCACAATGGTCGTTGATGAAACGTGCATGAAAAAAAATTTGGATGGTTTCCACTAACAATTCAATTCGTTGTGATAAGGCTCATTCCATATCCTTATATAAGAACCCAACATATCAATTACATAAAAAATTAGATGTAAAAAACCCTTTACATAAAGAGAAAAAAAGTGATATAAATCATTAATTTCTAAAATATCAAGAATAAATAAAATTTATTTTCAAAAAACCATGACAATATAATATATTTGAATATATTAAAGAGAAATTTATAATGGTCATTATTATGAAACCTTCAATAAAAGTTCTATTTAACAATATCCATAAAATAAAAAAATTACTCAAGTAAATGGTGGTGTATTCTATCTCTACAATTTAATTCATTAACAAATTATATAGTTAGTGAAAAATTAAAATGAATATATTATACAGAAAACAGAATTGAAATTCTAAGAAGATATTTTATTTCAAAAAAGTTTACATTTCATCATATGAGGAGTGTTCCTTTATTAAGATTTTATTAATTGTTTTTATTGTATATTTATATTTGTCTCTTTTAATATGTCATTTTAATTTATAAATTTATTATGGTAAATATTATATCTTAATTATAATCAACCATATCTAAATAAATATAAAAAATTTGTTTTTCATTTCAGAATTAATTTAAAATTTAATAAACCAGAAATGAAAACAAAAATAACTAAATATGCACAGAAAATATATTAAGAATTATTTTTATCTATTATACTAAATTTTTTATTTCATTTGGAAAATCACAAAGGGGGGTAATGTTTAGGGAATATTGAAAATTTAGAAATAATTTACAAATAATGTTTAAAAAATGATGAAGATTACAAAATCCTTATGCTTTCAAGGGCAAGATCTATATAAAAAAGACAACCAAAGAGAAAAATATGAATAGAGTAAGTGGGGAATATTAATTTTATGGAATGATTAAATATAAATAGTTGGAGAAAGTATTATAAGGAAAAAATGAGGAGATACATAAGTTTATTTGATTTAAATTATTAATTTTCTTATTCAATGTTATCATTTCCTCTATGTCCTGGATTTTAAATAACTGGGAGATAATTTAGTTAGGAAATATTATTTAAACCAATATTTATAAATAAAAATATAATTTATAAATTAAATATAAAATTAAATTTTTATTATTTTTTTCATATATGTAGATTGAATTTCATGAAAAATAAATTCAATTGAATCTATTTTAACTACCTAACAAACATCAGGAATATTAAAGAAATAACTACACTATTATCACCATATGATAATGCATTGAACGGGCACTGTAAAAATTCATCAAGAGGTGTTAAATAAAATAATATCTTCTTGAAGAAAAAATAAAATCATGTATGTACTAGAATATAATGGTTTTATCTCTGATATAATTCTAATATACTCCAAATAACATGGAATTTGACAATTAGATTTTAGTTACAAAGATGTATATAAATAGAGATGAGTCATTATGTTAGAAAAAATATATTATAGTAAAAATAATTCACTAATGATTTCAATCATATTAAATCAGAGTAGCATCATAGTGTAGTGATAGTGAATATATTTAAATATTCAATAACTATTATTATTAGAGTATCTATTCTCTGGATTTTAATTATATATATTTTTCGATTTAACTTTCATAATTATTAAATATTTATTCTTGAAAATAATGGTAAATTCAAGATGGACTCAATCAATTATGAAAGTAATAATGTAAAAAATTTAGTTAGATAACTTTAAGATCATTTTTTAGATTTCATTATATGGGTCATCCAAAATGAATTTAAAGAAAATGGAATTATTGTAGAGAATATATTGATGATTTTTAAGGGTATTATCAGAAGTAATGAGTAAAATATGGTGTAGATATTTCACAATTAGCATGATATGAGGGTATTCGGATGCAAATATCCATTTCATCTTTAATATTATTTAATCTATATCAAATGGTTGGGAAAAGTGATTTCCAAAATGGTTATGTTCAAGAAGATGTTTTGTTTAAATCCTATTTGTTTAAATGATATTAAATCTATTGAACATGATGTTAATATAAAAATGAAAAATATAGAAATAAACATTCCCTACAACCTATAACGATAGAATTAGTGTATTTTTTAGTTTAAAATAATTTTTTGGAGAAATAATAATTCAAACCATTTATTAATAAAATATCTCAATACCCACAATTGTTCTGATATATTTTGATGAAATAATATTTGTGTAGAATTAATATTCTCTTTCCAATCAAATTTCATAAACTAGATATTTTAAAATGAGCCTGACAGGTGAAGACAATTTTTTCCTTAGTTTTCAAATTCCTAAGAATGTGGCAGAAAATATCTTAAATCATTATAATTACCAAAAAAAATTTACTCATAAAATTTTGTTGTGACAATGCATGTAGTGAGCAATAGATAGTCTGCCTGACCCATCACTCGAGCCGACATGCCAGATGTCTTGAAGCACATTCCCAATCATCACAAGCTACTAATAAGCACTAAGGAACTAAGAATAACTATTTATTTATATCTTTGTCTTGGAAATATGGTATGACCGATCCCCGAATGATATGGTCACTCTACCAGAATAAGAGGTAGAAAAATCTAAAAATATACAATACATTAATCATTGAAATGTATAAATGAATATATCATAATATTTTTGCATTATAAGTGCTAAATAAGAAATATATATATCATGTCCATATTACAAATATAAAACCATGGAATAAGACTAAAAGGTTATTACATCATATCCAAATGACACAAAACTCCAAAACCACTCCATAATAGTAAACTCCGTGAAAAATTATCTCCACCATCGATAAAAAACCGTAGCCATGGACAATAAAGACAGGACACAAAAATAAAATGTATCCTTCACCTTACATATTCCCTATAGAAAAATGTATGCATATACCCAAAGGTATATATTGGATATGAGGAACAAATTTCATTATTATACCATCATGAATATATATACTTCAATTAATCATGAAACCCATAAATAATTATTTGAAACACCATTTTGAAAACAAAGAACACTTTATAAATGTAATATCTCTTGAATAGAAACACATTATAAATTCCTTTTTCTATTCTCACGCCAACCATCTTTTTAAAATGTGTAAAGGGATCAAATAATTAAATCACTTAACCTAGGATATATATGAACGATGTACACAATATGTCATAAACATGGGTGTAAATATAATAACATTATATATCCAAATTGTGTAAATGGAATAATAACAATACATCATAACCAGACAAGGAACAAGATTAATCCATATTGTATATAAAAAAATAGAAAATAAGTATTATGTACTATGAGTTATAACCATATGGAATCTAGTGTTGTTATGAATTATCCTAGTTTCATGATTTACTAGGAAAACTTGTTAGGAAGATCACTTGGTAATCACATAAAGATCAAGTAGACTTCTCTAAGGCCATAATCATTCAAATGGACCCCTTAAGTCCCTTAGATATCATTCCTTAAATTTAATCAATTGATCCCCTTAAATGACACTCCCTAGATATTTATAAACTTATGAAAACAGTCTACCATCATAATCGACAAGGGCACAAAATGTCAACAATGTTCTATAAAATTAAAATTATATTAATTTAAATAAGTGGAAATAAAATATTCCATATAAATATCTTTTTTAAAATATATATATATATATGAAGATATTAATTCAATAATTAAAAACCGTGTATGACATATTTGATAACCCATTCATATTCTCATTTGAAAGAATAAAATATCTTTGAGTAATTTTAACAAACACAACGAGTTTATCAAATAAAGCACCTCGTGAAAAGACAATTTAAACAATTAAATTTGAAATTCAGTAGAAAAAACAACTTAATGTATCGGTAAATCAATACTGATAAAAAAAATAAAGTGAATTTTAATATAAAATCAACGGTATATCAATAATCAATTGGAATCTATGGATAAGCGCCCTTAAACTATGAAACCTACTGAAGAATCAACTGAACATCATTTCCTTTGAAGAAAAAAAATAATTATGTTTGGGTGGTCTTAAAATATATAATTCATAATAAAAAAACCCCACTAACTATAAATAACCCAATATTCTTCAATATATAAATCTAGAGTTTCCACTTTCAATGAAAATGGATGTACGTGGTGAGATAATGGGAGATAATAAATAAATCAGGAAGAAATAAAGTTTATCTCAACCTAGAAAACCATAGATTGAAGGGTAATCTACCAAAATCCAAAAGATAAGATATACAATGTTAGAGAGAAAATATACACATGAGTGGGAAATGAAACGAGGTATAAATACATAAATATTTATATGGGAAAATGGTAGTACTCCATTTTAAATTGACCCACACACGATATATATCATGGATTCTTGGTAAGAGAAACCATGCTCCAACCAAAAATGTATAAATACTCCCCAAAAAAAACTTTCACATTTTTTTGTATACAAACACACAGTTATGGAAAACATTATGAAGCTATGGAAAACTCTCACGTCCTCTAAACATCCCTCTCAGACAGTTTCACTAATGGTTTATAAAACGTACACTAGGACCTATTTTCCAAAAATCCTTTGTTCTCAATCACATACTCTAAAAAGTACCATAATAATTAAACAAATAGTTCTTAAAATAAAACGTACCAGGGACCTTATAGGTATTACAATGAATATAGTATATTTACTACCATTTAATATACTCTCAAATTATATATGAATGAATATAATAAACTAGTAAATAAAAAACATTTTATTAGAATGATATTAACTTTACGTTATAATATAGTGGGAACACCAAATATAATTTTATTTGAGTGCATATTTTTGAGATTCCTATAAAATCTAAATGAATCCCATCCAAAGGTCAGGAATAAATATTATATTATGTTTAAGGAACATTTTAACATATTATATTCTATTCTTCAATATCATAACCTATTCTTAATATTTACTAAAATATTTATTTATTTTGTATAATTGATAGAAAAATTAAATGATTTAATTTTCAATTACTTGAATAATATGTAGTTTTATTGTCTTATACAAAATAGCACTATGTTAAGCTCTATAATACAGAAGTTCAATGTGTATGAGTTGAATGTTATCATGAAAAGGTGTTAAGGATATAGTACAAACTAAAAGGTTTTGGTATGTGTTTCACTCATACATCTATTCTTTGTAATAAGAATAGTTCCACAGATCATTTGAATCACCATGTACATCACTCATGATAAATGAATATAGACATAAGAATCCGTTTCAATTGATATCACAAACAAAAAGATGAAATTATAATTCAATTTATAAAAAATCAAGAACAACAATATGATATTTTCACAAAACCTCTTAATTCAAATTTATATCAATATATTAAAAATAATTTGGGAATGATCTATCATAAGTGATCTTCAATTAATTTTTTTTTTCATATATCATAACATTAAAAAATTCATTGTGTAAGGGGAGTATATTATATTTTTTATTTTTATTTATTAAAAACATAGGTAGTTCATGAATATTCCATAAGATATCATTTTAATGACAACATAATTAAAATTATAGAAGGTAATATCCTTGATGATATTTGTGTTTTTATAGGAGTAGTTTTATTTTTTTATTATTTTTATATGACTTTTCTAATATATATTCTTCTTTATCTTTTTAAATAAGTTCAATTATATAATCAATTTATTGTTGTTAAAAATTATTACATGATTCTTATAACCCTTATCTGAATCCCAAGGAAGTGAAATGTTTTAATTTTAGGATTAATTTAAAAGTAAAATAATCAAAGATGAAATATGATGAACCAAACAAGTATTGATATAATATTAAACATTATATACATGTTTGCAACTCAAATATATATTTCCTTTTGAAAATGTCATGGGGGATAATGTTTAGGAAATTGTAAATATTTTGAAATATATTTGTTATGAATTTTCAAGAAATAATGAAATCTATAAGTCCTTATTATAATAATTGAGGATTTATATCAAGAATACAGTTAGAGAGACAATCATGAAAAAATAATGTGGGGAATAGAAATTTCAAGGAATTATTGAATTTAAATTGTATGATAATGTGTGGTAATAAATAACGAAGATTAGTGATATTTTTATTTTATTCACAGTAACAGGTTTTTATTCATTGATACCATTTTCTATGTGACTTTTGATTTTCAAGAGGGTGTGATTTATTAATCAAAGACTCTTCATAAAAAAAAATTTTGAAATCAAAATAATCAATATGTAGATCTATTTTAATAAGAAATTTATTTTTAGTTTTTTAAGGTATGAAGACTAAATTTCGAAAAATTTAACTTCAAAAGAAACTATAATAAATTATTGACAAAATTCTGAAAAAATTACGAAAATCGATATTATTATCACCAAATTTAATGAATTTAAATGGTGTTTAGAAAAAATATCATAGTAATTCAAGGAAAATTATATCTATTAAAAAATATGGATAAAGATGGATCCACCATAAAATTGAACATGTACCTTTTAATTTGAAGTAAACACATATAAGATCCCAAAATCTAACAATTGGAATTTGGTTACATTGATATTTATAAGTATCTATGATGAGTCAACCTCAAATGATCATGATTAAAAATCAGAGAATTAAAAAAAATGAAATTACTATTGATGGTTAGATGTTTCTCATTGTATTGAGGTTTCTTATAATTTAATTATATTTGTCAATTTTGATAAAACAATCTATTTTGAAGAAGTTTATATTAAATGTTCTTATATTTATATATTTGAATTGTTTTTATCTAATCATGATGATTAATGTCTCTTGAATCAAGGGAGATGTTTTGATTTCTGGCCACCATTATGAGGGATGTTTGAATGGAATATTGAACTGATGTCATTCCTATTAATCAAAGGATTTATTAATTGGAAAAAGATAATACCAAATGATAATTTTACTATAGAGGGATCATAAGGATATGATGATAGATAATTTTTATATTGGGTTGATATAGGGATTATAAGTATAATGATAATGATATTTTTATAGTCATATTAATTGTGGGTTATAGAGGTTTTGATGAAATAAGATTTTTTTATCATGTTGATCAAAGGATTCTTAGGATAGTAATAAAATTTTGACTTGTTGAAGTGAGGGAGGTCTAGGAATTGGGATATATAATTTCAGGATTATAAACATACATTCTGAATTAGGATAAATCCAATACCTTCAAAATTTTATAGTGTTGGTTTTTAATAATCGTTACAACTGTTTAAATTATAATTCAATGTTTTGGGTTTCCATAATTATCTATGTGAATTATAAATGATTTTATATTTCATATATATATATATTGAATGTCTTATGACTTATAATATCATTTTTTCATGGTACATTTTATTGTATGTATATAAATTTTTTTTGTGAGTTCTTTAGATCAATGAACATCAGTAAAATGGAAACCCCAAGATGGGATGTAAATTCATAGTCTATTTTAAACAAAAATTCACCTCATCTTGTTATGTACAAGGTTATCACTTCCTGGACAATAAAGGGTTTGGAATAAAATTGAATAAAAGTATCAAAATTTTTGGATGACGGTGGTAATGTTAGTTTTTAAAATTATTAGTGTATTTCCTTAAAAGATAAATCTGTTGTTTTTTATAAATATTCAAAGGAAAATATATATTTCATTTTTTTTCTAAAATATAATAAATAATATCTAAAATGATTAATGTTTTTATGATATGAAACATTTTAATTATTTCATATAATTTTTAAGAATGATAATTTTATATTTCTCAATAATTTTTCAAAAAACCAAAAAATTCTATATCTACTCAATCTTATAGTGGACAACACATATGTATGTCACAAATTATTAAAAATTAAAAACCATAACTGAATTCCCAAATTAACCAAAGATATAACCAGTTTAAGGACACATGGTCTCTTTAATTTATATTTTTCTTGTCATATTAAAGGTGTTAGTATAGGAAAAAGAAAACATTTAATTTTCATTATTTATAGATTTTAGCATATATATTGTTTTAATTTAGTTAATTTATACTTTAAACAAAATATATGTTTATAACTTATTATAAATTAGTCAAATAATAAAAATAATAAGTAAATTAAATTTTTTTGAAGTTATCATGTCGGTGAATTCAATTTTTTTAATTTATACAGTTTTTTGAAGAAAATAGATGTTTCCATTACTATTCATCACCTAGATCACCACGAAAAATAGAAACATTGTATGAAAAAAACAAAAAAAATTAAATAAATAAACATAATATTGTTCAAATTGTTCAATATACAAAAATATTTATATATATAATATTTCAATATAATTTTATATGTATCTAACTAAATTATTATAAGACTGATTTTTATGAAAACATCTTATGAGATTTAGTATGGTAAAAAAACAAAAATTTGAATTTTTTCTTATATTAGGTTTTAAATTTTTTTCATAAATGTGATAAATTGTTTAAATAAATTTTGTGTTAAAAATGATTATGATATATTAAATTTATATTCAAATAATGTCAAATTTTATATATTTTTAACAAATGAATGGTTATTATTGAATAATATCTATATCTTAATTTTGATGTGAATTTTCGGAATGAAATGAATGATGTTCAAAAATTATTTTCGAATGAAATGAACGGTCATATGAGATTTTTTTAATAAAATAGATATATGTTTAGATATTATATCAATTAAAAATGGGTTTAATAATATATTTTCTAAAACTATAGATTTTTGTTTGTTTTAGAAAATAATGTTTGAACATGATATAATTTAAATATGATTTACCTCTTTTATAATGAGCTTATTAAAATATGTTTATAAATTATACTAACATTATAAATTAGTATAAATCTTTTTTTTCTGAAAAACTATGTTCAAATTGAATTCTTGAGCTTACTGGCTTTGATATCCCATGTTTCTTTTATTCTAATTCATTTATAGTGACTTTATAATTGTTGGAATATTTTAAAAAGTTTTTGAGGCTCATTATACCTTTTTAATACTTTTCAAAATGAGTTCTTACTACTATTTCATGAAAAATTGGAAATATACATAGAGTAGTTTTCAAATATAAAGACAGAATTTTGAGGCTGTTACATTTTACAAAGAAAAAATTGATGTAATTAAGGGGGTTACATTCTTAAGTGTGTAATTTTCTATGTAGGTATCAAAATTTTCAATGTATAAATTGATGGGGAAGTTATCTTAATATATTTATAAAGTAAAAAAAATTCCTTAGTGTGTGTTTTTTATATTTAATATTTTACATAATTTGAAAAGGCGGGATATGTTTTTTAAAATTCCATGTTGTTTTATAATTATCAAAATTGGAGGTATTGATGAGTGATTCTATAAATTTTTTTCATATTTTGATAATTAAAAATTTATAAATTTATAAATTTTTGTTTTGATAAATAGAAATTTGTTAAGATATTACCTTTAATAAGTGTTTTTTAAAATTATTCTTAATAATTTGATAAATATGAAACTAAATTTTATTATTAAATATATATTTTGTATAATCCATTAAAACTAGATATATTTACTTTTTATCTATGTTTTTATAAATATGTTTAATTTATTTACTATTAATATTTATAATGATATCCTATATTTGTGAGGTAAAGCATTACATTTTCTTATTATGTCATACAAAATCATATTTTGAAAATTTATAAAGTTACATGTTTTTAGAAAAAGTCTCAAAAAATGTATTGATGTATTACAAAAAAATATTAAACTCACAAAAATTATTTTCCAGCCATTTGAAATATAATGACAAAACAATGCTGGTGAATTTTTAAAGGAATCACATATCCCGTATGTTTTTCAAAAAATTTGTATGGAATAGTTCTTAAGGCCTTATAAGATTTCAAATTTTATGAAATAAATTTAATACATTCTATAAATAATATATAATTATTTTTTTGATAATTATTTTCCCAATTATTGAATTATTTTGAGTTTCAATATACTGTATATTTTTTGGTGAAGATTATTACTAGCATTCTTGTTCAGAATTAACATCATAATTATGTTATTAATTTGAAATCAAGATTCAAATTGTTTTATGAATATTTTAAATGTGATTATAGAGGGTTCATGTGTGGTTTATAATCATCTATAAATTTATTGTTGTATGATTAAAAAATTAAATATATTTAAATATAAAGAGTTATTTTTTAAAAAAATTTAGTTATTCAATGTACAATAATTTCACTTATAATGAGTGTAATTAACAGTGCATTCAATTTTTTTTAGAGTGATATTTAAAAATATATTTTAATTTCATGGTATGATACCAATATAATATATTTTTATATCATAGAGACAGAAAACGAGAATTTACATGGAAAATGATGATATTATAAAAAAAATTCATGAAAATACATTCTTTGATCATTTCTCTGCATTAATAAATTCATTATTTAAGAGTTTTAAAAATACAGTTAAAAGTAGTATAAGGATTTAATTATTAGAAAACATTATTATGTGATTAATATTTACTGTAACAACACACTCAATATAAAACCAACTTTTTATTCTCATCTTATAGAGTATTCCTTACTACCTCAACATTATGAAAACTTGTTATTTTAGGATTGTTTTCGTAATATTTTTTTTGTCATTTGCATGAAAAAAAATTGATTATGATTTTAATATCAATATCATGACCATAATGTAGGGCCATATTACCCCTATAGGATGTATGAATGAGTTTTTTCTATAGGATAAAAACATAGTGTTATGGTTGATCCATATCTAATAAAAGGAATGGGTTTTAATTATTCCTTTATTATGATAAAGGCTCGTTGGTTAATATTCCAATTCAAATTAAATGTACTAAGATGTTGATTCTAAAGTTAAATATCAGATATCTAGTTCTATATATAAGGATTATTACAATATTTCTAAAGGGTTCTGATCCACTTTATATGTTCGGTCACATTAATTTGTCGTTCTCATATTCTCATATTTAGGATGTGAAGAATATATATACTACTAAATAGATCAAAAATACTATAAAAAGATGCACCTAAGATTTTTTTTCATCAATAAAATTATATAATATCTGATATAACATATTTTAATTTATTAAATACTTCAATTCAACCCAACCATGACCATTATTCATTTCATATTCAGGACCAAATGGCCATCATAACTTAACTAACTCTTAGAATAAAAACATGTTCCATGAAACATAAATCATAAAGTTAAAAAAATAGGGTGGTTTAATTAGAGTATATCCCTAGTGAAGAAAAATAATTATTAAATTTTTTTGAAATAGATGAAAAATATTTTAAAAGAACATATGAAAAATGATTTAAATACAAGAATAACATCCTTTCCTTTTGTTAAAATTTGTATGGAAATGAAATATTCATAGAATAAAATTAATATTATATTCTTTGAAACCCATGAACACATAAAAATCATGCATAAAAACAAAGTATAATTATAGTTATGGGAAAATATAATCATGTGTTAAATATTAAAAATCATGGTTTTCCACTTTTTCAAAGAGAGTAAAAACATAACAATAAAGGAGCCATTATAAAAACCCATTAATATTATTAAAAAAGGATGGTGTTATTTAAAATTAACCATAAGATATTATTAAACTATATAATTTAACATTATCAAAAATAGAAAAAGAATAATTTTATAGACAAAAAAGTGTGCAAACCAAAAAAGGAGGAATACAGTTGAAATATCATTTAAATATTATTTTGGTTGATTTTAGTACCAAATTTATGGAATGTAAAAATATAAAAATAAAACACCATTAATAAGTAGAGAAAATTGAAACATATAGGTTTTAACATAGAAAGATCATACAATCCCCCTAAAGTGAATTTTAATATAAAAAATCTTAAATAATATTGAGAATTAATTATTAACTCTTCTGGATTTGGTATCATTTACATGAAAAATCATAATAGAAATAACATCAAATATAAAATCAAATAGTTTTATTATATAGAGATTTATTGTATAATATTTCAAATATTTATTATATAATCTATATAAACGATAATATGTATATAATATGGAATATTCCTGCATGATGTCAAATTGAATCATAGAATAACTACCTTAGATTCGTCCACGGTCAGACATGTTATATCTTAAAAAATAATCAAATTAAATATATATAATACATGATTAAGAAATTTTTTCGTTTATATTTTTCTTTTTACTGTTCATTTGTTTTTTTATTTTATTCATTGATTATATTGTTTTTGGATTATATTTTTAATTTTAGGGTGTTCAGTCAATTTCATCAAAACTACATTGCTATGTTGATTATTGCCACATGATTTGTCAAGTAGTTTCTTATATCCATAAGATTAAAGGCTTTATTTGATAATTTGTATTATAAAAAAAAATTTAGGCAATTCAATAGGTTATCCAAAATAGATTCAAATTAAAAAAATTTCTCGTTATACTTATTATAGGTGGTTCAATTAATATTGACTATTTATTATTTGTAATGTTAATATAACGCTTGCTTTATCTTTTTATAATCAAAATAGTCTAATAAATAACTTATTTATTCATTATATTAGTTTTTATAATAAAAAAATTGTGGTTTTGATTTAAAATGAAACATATCATTCATGGAAGTGGTATTCCTCAAATAACATGGGCATTATTTCTATTTTCAATAATTTAATGGAAAATATATAATGGTCTTATTAATGAATATTAATCATTTAAGAAATATTATATTTATTTATTAAATATAATGTTCAAATAATATATGTATGTTAATGATGAAAAATGATATATGTAATTATAGGATATAATAGTCTACTCGTAACACATTATTATAAATAGTGGTTTTAAAATTGCATTTATAACATTGGTTTTATGTAAACTAATTTTATAATTGTAACATATTTGTTTTTTCTGTCAATTATAATAATAACTGATGACAAATAATCTATAATAACATTTTAAATGTTGGTTTTAGGAAAAAAAGACTAAAAAGTTTTGAATAACTTTTTTCAATATGGGTCTTTGTGAAGACCAATGTAGAAAATGCTTGAATGAGGGGTTTTTTGTCTCGATTTTCAATAAAATCAACACCAAAACAAATTATGTTAGATTTTTTTGTTTTCTTTTTCTATAAACTAATGAAAAAAATTTATTATGTCATCAGTTTTCAAAAAAACTAAAATAAAAAACTCTATTTTAAATAATTTTTTCATCAGTTTTAGAAATAATTGACATTAAAAATCTTTTAAAAAACCATTGTGTAACCCTAATTTCATTTTTTTATTCCCCATTATTAGATCAACCTATAATGACTTTGATAGCTATTGCAGTCATGATTTGGGGATTTTAATCTTATTTATATGATCTTTAACCAAAAATCCATCGATAAGGTTCTGTGTGTCATGATCTAGGTTCATATTTAATCTTCAGGAACCCTATTATGATTGAGTAGCACTGAAATTTGAGGGGTTTTGATGTTCTTTTTTCTTGTTAATTTTTTTTCAAAAGTAGTTTTTTTCTATTTTAATTTTATTCTTACCCATTAATTTTTGGGATATAATATATGTTCCAGTACAATAATGGCTTGTCATACTTTGAAAATATAATGTGCTTTAAATTTTTTAAATGATAAAATCATTATATGTTTGTCATTAATTTTATACATTCTTTTATTTGTTGGTTGAATTTTATTGTTCATTATAAAATTTTAATTAAATTTTCTTTAATTAAATAAATTATTTATTTTATGGAGTTATGAATTGGCTCTTTCTAATATATATGGGAATTCATACAATAGTTATGTCACATTTATTTTCTATATAATGGAAAAATAGTAATGAATAATATTTTAAAATTTATGAATCAATTAATTAGAATTTTGTCAAAATTATTCAATTTATATTCCATTGATAAAAACATTATTCCTTATTATAATATACCTTCTGCACTATAATAACACTTTTCATTATTCTCTTTTATTTCATCATAATCTATAATAACCACAAATTGAAACATCTATTTAACAATTCCATTATAATTTCATATTAAATTAATATATTTTTTGTATTCATTCAACTCCACCACAATAATGTTTTAATAGTTTTATAGAGTCAAATTAATTTACTAGAGTGATCTAAATAATAATTTTTTTTCTAGCCATCATGGAATAAAGAATTCAATATAAATAATAAAAATATAAAAGGGAATACCCCACCCCCTCAAAACTCAACATAGGATCCTAGGTGTCATTTCCACAACATTCCACATAGTATCATTATTTCCAAAATCTCCATCATTGACCATCTCAACAACCTGGGCTTCGATCATATTTTTATAAAATCATTTCCAACTATATAAATGTAATAAACAATGAAATAAAGTCATTTATATGATACAATCAAATTATGGGACACATATAATAATAATATTATTCCTCAAAGTTCAATGGAATCTCTGGCGAAGGAATATAGGAATTAATTCCTTCTATATAAAGGATGGGGTCTTTCAACAAAAATTATTCCTAAAAACTATTATAATTCCTATATTGGAACAAAAAATTAATTTTACTTTGGTTATACATATATTGATTAATAAATTATTTAACTAAAATAATTACGAAGTGAATTAATTTTTATTTTTGTATTAATAATCGTTGATATTACCCATCAGATCCCTAATCATTTTGGTTATATGTTTTTATGAATAGATTTTATCTGTTAATATATATATTTTTAAATTTTAATATGTTTTAGTACATTCACCTTTTATATTAATATCCCATTGTGACGTACTGGATCTAGATGCAACTCAACGGGTGCCCTGTACCCAGTTGGCCACATGGCTTCAAGAACATTTCCTCAAATGCTAGAGGATATTGACTAGTATTGAGGTAATATAGTGTGATAGTGGGGAAAATATTCCCTCATTAGTAAAGTGTAACATAGATGAATAAAAACAATAAAATAGAGGATGCAGTAAATACAAAACAATTTAAACAAACATTGGAAGATTTATAAGATAAATAACCAAATATAATTCCATGAAAAGATGTTGAATCGTGTTATGTTCTAAGAAAATAGCCAAAACAAGTACACTATAAGAATCCATAATATATGTTCCAAACGAAAAAAGAAACAAAGATAACTAAAAAGCATCATAGGACACCAAACAGTCTCATACTCTCATACTCCTAAACAGCACCTCATGTACCTCTAGAGTGATGCTTTCCCTTATAGACTCAAGCAATCATATAATCTATTTAGACCCAAAAGCATGACCCAAAAATAGGTTGAGAATAAATCATAGAAGGCCACCACCAAAGGATTGTGACCTTTTTTTTGAATTTATATAACAGGTAATGTACAATTGTGAAAATAGTAAACCAGAAGGTTCTCCAATGTACGTAAAATTGATTTCCTAGAAGACAATGTGACCAAATAGAAGTGAAGACCGAATCCAATCATATTCCTTGACTTTGCTGACACACCATTAGTCATTGTATTTTATTATTCAATTACATTGGATCATTTAAATGTCTTGAGGTTTGTCCCTAGCCCAATGACCCCCCGTAAAAAAGTAACCATCATCTAGTGACATGATAATCATTTAATCATTTTCAAATAGAAAAAAAATTTGTATCCTTCAATGGTTCCTACATTCTCTCGGCATATGAATGAATACTAAAAGAGGCCGACCACAATATATGTGGCCAGATCACATCCTTTAAATAATTAACCTATTGACCTCTTCCATTTGTATTTTAATCGAGACAATGGTTCACCCAAGATATATAAGGAGCAATTAGTCACATGATCCCAACCATGTGTTTTTACCGAGACTCTCGCTCTCCCATTTCAAATTACATATTTTGATTAATAAATTCAATTAAACATTCCGTATCAAAAGAAACACAAGAGAATTAAACTATAACATGGATTTAACATAATCATTTCACGTGGGCTTAGTTGACATAATAACCGACACTTGGAAATTAAACTATTACATGGTCAATCAAGGATAAATCATATGGTAAAAACATATAACAAGTATATTATGTAATTTATACAATTCCAAGAAATAACACCCCAAGTATGTCAAATGGGAAAATCATATAATGAGAAATACATTTTTAAAACCCCATGAGTGCAAATTAATGTCCCGCCTCATAGGAATTCTCATCCAAACAACCATTCTAGGGAAACACACCCATGGGGTGGATCTAAATCTAGGTTCACATCCATAAACATGCTTTCAATTTATCCAATTTTCAACCTAATCATTAATAGACAATAATAAGGTTCAATATTGTATCAATTGACACACTAAATGAGGGTTTGTGAAAATATGACATATATACACATCATGAAAATTCACAAAAGGCACAAGACCACCAACTTCATTCTCGTACAACACTCCTCATCCAGCGTCAGGATATAATTTGACCTATAATGGAGTATATCTTAAAAACATTTATAAATGCTTTAGTTTATATAACTAGATTGAGAGAATAAATCTAGAATAAATGCTCAAGATGAATCTAGAGCTCAACAAGTGGAATCCAACGTATATTTTGGTTTTTGAATCAGATATCGTATGACAAAACAAGATGCAAAATCCTATTTTGATTCTCATAGGTACACTGCTTATCGAATTGATTTCATTTTTATCCTTCTAAAAAATGATGTCATGTCCAACCTTATAATTAAAAATAGTTCATGATAGGTACTAGATACTACATGTTGTGTCTGTAAAAATGCCGGCCAGACCATTACATGGATGTGTACTGGGATTACATGGTGTTTAGCCTTCAATAAACATTATGTATGTAACACCCGAGATTTTTATGAGTAATTTTTTGTTTTTTTGTTATATATATATCATCAAAGGAATATTTCACTACACACTAGATTGACTTACTTTACACGCAATCGCGACCTTCCTCGATAGCTTGCGTTGTACGCAATACCGAGTTTCACTAAACAACGATATGCTATTAAAATATTATTAAAACTAGCCGTTATGAATAGTAATAACCACTTTTAGAAATTTTATAAATTTTATTTTTCAAAATGGACTACATTTTTGGATTCGGAATACCGAAATTAGCCTAGGGTGAAATTTGGTATTTTTCTGAAAACATTCAATTTTTGATGAATAGTGAAACCACTAAGTGGTAGGTTAAAAACTGAATTTTGCATAAAACTTAATTTTACCGCTTCTTTGAATGGAATTTCAAAAATCTGACAGACACGGTTGATATCATTAAGTAAAATGTGGTTCAATGAGATAAAAATAATTTTTTGGTGTATAGTAACTTTTTACTTTTTTTACCGCGGTTAATAGTAAATAGGGTAACTAATGGTAATATGATATTACTATTACCCTAACACATGTCCTAATTCTATTGGATAAGTTTAATTCGACCAAAAACAACTTTATGAATATAATATGACCATTTAGGTCTACATGGATTAGATTATGACATCTAATATTATTTTATTTAATGAATAGTTAAAATGGTTAAAATCAAAGTTTAATAACTAAAACATTTTTAATATGGGGTTATACATAAGATAAATTCGACTATAAATATTCATTAGAAAGATAAAAATATTTCCTACATAATGATATTTTATTTATAATTTTTAGACTTTATATAAATTAATTTATTTATGACACAACGATGATGCAGTAATTAGCCTTTTAAGGAAATGTTAACATAATTGTTGTTATAAATGCTCAAATATATGTTATTTGAGACTTTTTCTGAATTACACTAATTTTCTAGGTTACTATGATAAATTAGTGTTTATTTAATCATCTTTTTTAGAACATATAATTCTGTTATGACTTTCACAAAAATCATATATCAAATAGTGTCAAAATTGACACAAAATAGTTTTTAAATCAAATATTATATTATTAATTGATATTTTATTCCTAAAAATCTATGGTTCGGAAAAATGACATATATAAGGATATATATATTAATAATAAACAACTTGGGGTTCGTTTGTCATGTTATATTAAGTGTATTAACCATATAGTGTAAGAAAACAAAAAGACACGGTAAAAGTTAAATTATTTAACTTAGAGTTAAATCTAATTGATAAGGTTAAAATAATAACCTAAATTTGTCTAAATCCTATTGGATGATAGGATTTAGACCCATCCCCACTTTACCTTCAAAATAAGACCCTTTGGAACCATTATAAACCGATTTTGTCTTTAATATAAAATAATATTTTGAGATATTCCTAAGGTGCCCCTCTCCTCCCTTATAAAAGGGCACCTCCTCCCCCTCCTCCTCACACCAGTTTGAGCAATCATGCTCGTCCAACCCCTGCCAAAATCCCTTCTCCACTTCCCTAGAATAATCCTAGAGGTCCTGGTCTTTTTCATATACCAATCTTAGTTCCCTAAGTGGAGGATTCAAAGAGGCGTTTCAAAGAAGAGGTAATATCCATTACCGATCTTTTCAATTTCATTCTTCTTCAACTTCTTCTTCTTTAGTTGTTTCATGATAAAGTAATAACATCAGTATTACTTACATACTGATATGTTATTATAAATATTAAACAAACCTAATTCACCTTCTATCCATCCTACGGAAAAATGAAATCACCGCGCGTGCGTACGTACGGAATACCGTCTCCACGCCTTGGTGTAATCTATTTTCCACCATCACCTTACAAGGATGGGTATAATGGTGTAATGAGTAACTATATATGATTATTATAAATTGATATTGATACTGAAATAGTATAAATACACTTAAATACAATTCCACGATCATGGGAACAATATCATCGCTCGTGCGTACGTACGGAATACCGTCTCCACGATGTGATGCGACTCGTTCTACATGATCATCATTACATTGTAATTATATAAATGAATTAAATGAATAAATATGATATATGTTACACTAATACCATTATGTATATAAGTTATCTATAACCTTAAAATAATAATAAGAATTTATTCGGCAAAACACGCATAAGAACAAAAGGCAATAAAGACCCGAGTAACAAGTAACAATGAAATATTACTAATAAGAAGCTAAGAATATGACCATATATGATATCATATCAATATTTATGATTCTGGAATAAGTCAACAAAATTTTTAAACCATTATACAGGAGCTTCGGACACGTACAAAGCAAATCGGACCTAAGGTAAGGGAAATATCACAATCTCATTTTTATCCGAGATTGTTTATACTTTAGTATTTACTGGGATGTATTTTATCATCCACATCCATGTTTCCTGAATATGAAATATTATTTCCATCGACCTACAAATGTTTAAATCCAATTTTACCCTTCGGTGAGTTTTTAGTAAAGAATATGAACGAAATCTTTTTTCGTTTTTCGTACGAGGTACTTTTTGACTTTTCTGACAAAAGTACGAAGAATGTTTTTTTAACTTATACGAAAAGAATGGATTTTTAAAACATTATTTCCAAGAATCTTCCTTTATAAGTTTTCAAGTTTATTTTAAATCAACTTCTTTTAGTTTATAAATGTATGACATGTTACGAAAAGAAAAGTGTTTTTAAAGTAGAAAGGATATTTTCCTCAAGAATGGAGTTCAAATGTTTTATCAAAGTTATTTTACATCTAAGATAATATAGGGTTCTGTTTTATCCCTATTGTTACATTGATTTTATTATGTTGTGAGGGAATTATTTTTATGAATTCATTTACCTTATATGATTTGTTTTATAATGTCATGATGTTCAAGTATCCCATTTTTGTTACATGTGTTATGCGATGATGTATGATTTATGATTATGTGGCACACATATGAAAGGATTCATTATAAGATGGGTGGGACCTATATCTCCCTCCAATTCATTGGGTAAAGATTTATATCTCATGAGATAGACATGGCTGGAATGGAAGGTTATTTCGGTTCAGTGATACAGGACTGAAACAAGGAGTGAACTCGGTTCAGAAATGGACTTTGTCCTCTAAGATATTCTTGGTAATGAGTCATGTCTAACAAGAAAGGATTTTCCATGATTATGTGTGCATGCCACAAAGTTTCAAGTTTTATGTTATGATTATGGGGATCTCATTTTCACTTCTATGATTTATTCCATGTTAAGATATTATGATCTCTTTTGCAGGTTATGATTTTCAAGAAGATATGATATGATTTTTATTTCCATTATTTTCCCTTGCTGAGAATTTGAGCTCACCCTTTTTTGTATGTTTCCTTTTCCCCAGGTCAGGAAGATGGATATTAAGTGGAATATGCTAAAAGGGACCCTAGATATGATGAAATAAATGGGAGACACTGTATAAGATTTATGAACCAGTTGTTTATGTTTCCCAGTTTCTAAAGACACTATACCTATACGGTCCTTTGTGGTTTTGTCGTATGTTGTAATAAGTTGCTTAAATTTTGAATTATTAACAATGTATGTAAAGTATGGGTCGTTATATTTGGTATCAGAGGAAAGGTATAGTCAACCATTGGAAACTAGGATGTGAAAGCCTTAGTAAGAACCCTAAGGATAAGTCAATGCATAGAACACAATCTTAGTGTTTTAGAAATGGACATGAATAACCTAGGATAAGACCTTAAGCGTGAAAATTTTATTCTTGAATTATGTGGTTTTCCTATTATAATTAGTGTTGCTCACACTATTCTTCTTGGTTTTAGTCAATGGCTGGAACCCGAAGGAACCGTGTTAATGCGGAATGCGATGGGCAATGCAATGATTGTCCCCCTGAGAAACCAAACGATATGGGAGCTGGAATGAAAAATCTTTTAGCCATGCTCACACAACTTTCTCAAGCTATGAATCATGCAGGACTTCCAAACGAGAAAAGGAAGGAGCAACATTCTGTTGAATACTTCATGAGGCAGCATCCACCTTCTTTCAGCGGGTCTACTGATCCATTAGTTGCTGAACAATGGATTAGTACTACTGAAAAGATATTTTCAGTTCTTCAATGTTCTGAACATGATAAATTCATCCTAGCAGTGTATCGTTTGGAAGGAGATGCTGATCAATGGTGGAATCTTATTAAAAATACGAGGCAAAGGGATGAAATTGAGTCCATGGAATGGGACGAGTTCAAGATCTTATTTTTCAATAAGTACTTCCCTCGTATTCTCCGAACAAAGATGGAGAAAGAGTTTCTTGAACTGAAGCAAAGGGATGATGAATCTGTTGGTACCTATGAAGAAAATTTTACAAAACTTGCAAGGTACGCTTCTGGTATTATTATCTAACCTGATAGTAAGATCGATCGATTCTTTAGTGGATTAAAACCAAGTCTTCTAAGGGCGTTATCCATAAGGGACTTCAATAGCTATGAGAATATCGTTCGATGTGCTCTCAAAGTCGAGATAGAGATTGGAGTAACCCATCAGTCATATGGGTTTGATAAGAAGAGGAAAATGGAATTCAAAGGAAAATCTAAAGAGCACACTGAAAAGAAGATGAGCTTTCCCTTATGCTCAAAGTGTGGAAAGAAACATGGAGGGAGTTGTCTTAAAGGGAAATGTAAATGTTTCAAGTGTGGAAAGTAAGGTCATCGGGCAATTGAATGCCGCGATAATGGGAAGAAGATGTCTAATGATGCAAATAAAGTAATGGAAACACAGAATTAACCTACTACACTTCAATGATTCAAGTGCAAGGAGATGGGGCATTATGCCAATCAATGCCCAAATCCAAGGGATGATGATGATGGTCGACGTCAACAAACTCTTAAGGCTAAAGAAAAAGGAAATTCACATACAATATCTATCAGCGATGTGGAGTATGATAACGATGTGGTGAAAGGTACACTTACCATCCACTCTAAAGTAGAAAATGTTTTATTTGATTCTGGATCCACCCACTCTTTTATTTCTGAAGAATTTCTATGGGTATCACCGTATTACCTCAACAATTAGATGTTGAGTTAGATGTGACAACACCTAATGGCACATCAATCGCAACAAAAGTTTATAATTCTTCTCCGATCGAAGTTTGTGGGAAAGTGATTCCTGCAAATCTTGTGATCCTTACTATAGTGGAATTTGATGTGATTCTTGGCATGGATTGACTTTCTTTATATGGAGCTCATATCAATTGCCAAAGAAGGGAAGTCACATTTAATATTCCAGATCAATCTATGATCGTCTATCAATGCAAGGATGAACATAACCTTCCAGTGGAAATTTCATCCATTTTATGGGTATTGATTCCACTAAATGAAGGTTATTTATCTCAAATGTTTGGTGAGAAACTCGAGATTATGAATATGCCCATCATACGGGAGTTTGATGATGTCTTTCCGGAGGAATTACCGGGTCTTCCACCAAATCGTGATGTTGAGTTTTCAATAGAACTCGTACCGGGTGCTTTGCCTATTTCGAAGACACCTTATAGAATGGCCCCAATTGAGTTGCAGGAATTGAAGAAGCAACTCCATGAGAATCTTGATAAGGGATTCGTACGCCCTAGTGCGTCACCTTGGGGAGCACCTGTTCTATTTTTTAAGAAGAAAGATGGATCAATGAGGCTCTGCATTGATTATCGAGAACTTAACAAGATCACTATCAAGAACAAATATCCTCTCCCACAAATTGATGACTTATTTGACCAACTACGTGGAGCTCAATAATTTTCCAAGATTGATCTTCGTTCAGGGTATCATCAATTAAGGGTCAAAAGGGAGGATATACCAAAGACGGCTTTCTGTACAAGGTATGGACACTATGAATTTATAGTGATGCCATTTGGTCTTACTAATTCCCCTGCTATCTTCATTGATCTAATGAATAGAGTCTTTAGAGACTATCTTGATTAATTTGTGGTAGTCTTTATAGACGATATTCTTGTCTATTCGAAGACCAAGGAAGAGCATGAAGATCACTTGAGAATTATATTGAAGACCCTGAGAAAGGAGAAGCTTTATTCCAAATTTACCAAGTGTGAATTTTGGCTTCAAAAAGTTGCATTTTGGGTCACATAATCTCAAAAGAGGGGATATCTATGGATCCAGTAAAAATAGAGGTTATCGAAAGATGGTCGAGACCAACAACAGTAACTGATATCCGAAGATTTCTTGGTTTGGCTGGATATTATCGACGTTTTGTGAAATATTTTTCACCATTATCTAATCCACTCACCAAGTTGACTCGGAAAGGAGTTAAGTTTGTCTGGACGGAAGAATGTGAAAAGAATTTCAAGGAGTTGAAAAGAAGGTTATCCAGTGCACCTGTGCTCACACTGCCTTGTAGTGGAGAAAGGTTTGTGATCTATAGTGATGCATCCAATAAGGGATTAGGGTGTGTTCTTATGCCAAATGATATGGTGATAGCTTATGCCTCACGACCGTTGAAAATCCATGAGCAAAATTACCCAACACATGATTTGGTGTTAGCTGCGGTAATCTTTGCATTAATGATTTGGAGGCATTACCTTTATGGTGAAAGGTGTGATATTTATACTGATCATAAAATTTTAAAGTATATTTTCACACAAAAGGAGCTGAATATGCATCAAAGAAGATGGTTGGAGCTGATTAAGGATTATGACTGCTCAATCCATTACCACCCTGGGAAAGCAAACAAGTTGGCAGATGCATTAAGTCGACAAGACCATGCTAGTTTATCCATGATGAGGATCACAAAAGATCCAATATTTATGGATTTACAAAGGATGGATCTTGGAATTATAATGGAAGGGGAAAAATATTATATTTCTCAAATGAATGTTCAACCATATATACATGTGAAGATTAAAGAGGCACAGAAAGAAGATGTCGAGTTACAAAAGAAGGTGAGAAATGTTCCCGAGTTCAACCTTGATTGTGATGGGATAATAAAGTTCAGGACTCGGGTTTGTGTTCCTCCCATCCCCGAGTTAAAGAAGGAGCTGCTGGATGAGGCTCATAGTTCTTCATTCTCTATTCATCCTGGAAGCACAAAGATGTATAGGGACCTGAAAGTGTACTTCTAGTGGGATGGATTGAAAAGAGATGTTGCTGAATATGTCTCTCGATGCTTGGTTTGTCAACAAGTTAAAGCTGAGAGACAGAAGTCTATGGGAATGTTACAACCATTACCCATACCCGAATGGAAATGGGAAAACATCACTATGGACTTTGTCACATGACTTCCTAAAACATCCAAAGGCAATAATGCTATCTGGGTCATAGTTGATTGTCTTACAAAGTCTGCACACTTCATTGCTATTAGAGTGGATTTCTCTCTAGATCAGCTTGCCAGGATATATGTAAAGGAAGTGGTAAGATTGAATAGAGTACCACTTTCTATTATATCTGATCGGGATCCGAGATTTACCTCGAAGTTCTGGTGAAGTGTTCAGCATACTCTGGATATAGATTTGAGTTTCAACACTGCTTATCATCCTCAGACAGACGGTCAGTCTGAGAGAACAATTCAAACCCTAGAAGATATATTGAAAGCTTGCTCTATGGATTTCAAAGGAGGTTGGGATCAACACCTACCT
Organism: Viscum album; assembly: GCA_963277665.1. Classification (NCBI taxonomy): domain Eukaryota; kingdom Viridiplantae; phylum Streptophyta; class Magnoliopsida; order Santalales; family Viscaceae; genus Viscum; species Viscum album. The sequence continues at coordinate 833,028,280 of OY728142.1, read as the reverse complement.
TTGGTGGAATTTTCATATAATAATAGCTTTCACCCCAGTATTCAGATGGCTACTTATGATGCTCTCTATGGAAAGAAATGCAGGACTCCAACTTGCTGGGATGAAGTTGGGGAAAGAAAGCTATTAAGACCTGATCTCATTGATGAAATGGCAGAAAAGGTCAGATCTATTCAACAACACATAAGAGCATCTCATAGTCGACAGAAAAGTTATGCTAGCAACCGAAGAAAAGACCTAGAGTTTGTAGTGGGTGATAAAGTGTTCTTACGAATATCTCCCTGGAAGAGGGTTATGAGATTTGGAAAGAAGGGGAAGTTGAGCCCTAGATATATCGGTCCTTTCGAAATACTGGATCGTGTTGGGAAGGTAGCTTACCGATTGGAGCTTCCACCGAATCTCTCTCAAGTTCACGATGTGTTCCATGTATCTCTCCTGAGAAAGTACATACCTGATCCTTCACATGTACTCAGCTCATAAGTTGTACCGCTGGAGCAAGATCTTTCTTATGAAGAACAACCAATAGAGATTCTGGATCGTAGCGAAAAAGTCTTACGAAACAAGACCACTCGATTGGTGAAAGTTTTATGGAGGAACCACCAACTTGAAGAAGCTACATGGGAGCTTGAGGATATGATGAGGTAGAATTATCCTCATCTGTTTGTTACAAAGTGACGAATTTCGAGGGCGAAATTCTTTTTAAGGGGGGTAGAATGTAACACCCGAGATTTTTAGGAGTAATATTTTGTTTTTATGTTATATATATATCATCAAACGAATATTTCACTACACACTATCTTGACTTACTTTACACGCAATCACGACCTTCCTCGATAGCTTGCGTTGTTCGCAATACCAAGTTTCACTAAACAACGATATGCTATTAAAATATTATTAAAACTAGCCGTTATGAATAGTAATAACCACTTTTTAAAATTATATAAATTTTATTTTTCAAAATGGACTTCATTTTTGGATTCGGAATACCGAAATTAGCCTAGGGTAAAATTTTGGTATTTTTCTGAAAACTTTCAATTTTTGATGAATACTGAAACCACTAAGTGGTAGGTTAAAAACTGACTTTTGCATAAAACTTAATTTTACCGCTTATGTGAATGAAATTTCGAAAATCCGACAGAAATGGTTGATATCAGTAAGTAAAATGTGGTTCAATGAGATAAAAAAAATTATTAGGTCAATAGTAACTTTTTACTTTTTTTACCGCGGTTAATTGTAAATAGGGTAACTAAGGGTAAATATGATATTACTATTACCCTAACACATGTCCTAATTCTATTGGATAAGTTTAATTCGACCAAAAACAACCTTATGAATATAATATGACCATTTAGGTCCACTTGGATTAGATTATGACATTTAATATTATTTTATTTAATGGATAGTTAAAATAGTTAAAATCAATGTTTAATAACTAAAACATTTTTAATATGGGGTTATACATAAGATAAATTCGACTATAAATATTCATTAGAAAGATAAAAATATTTCCTACATAATGATATTTTATTTATAATTTTTAGACTTTAAATAAATTAATTTATTTATGACACAACAATGATGAAATAATTACCCTTTTAAAGAAATGTTAACATAATTGATGTTATAAATGATCAAATAAATGTAATCTGAGACTTTTTATGAATTCCACTAATTTTAAAGGTTACTATGATATATTATTGTTGATTTAATCAACTTGGATCGAACATATAATTCTGTTATGACTTTCACAAAAATCATATATCAAATAGTGTCAAAATTGACACAAAATAGTTTTTAAATAAAATATTATATTATTAATTGTTATTTTATTCCTAAAAATCTATGTTTCGGAAAAATGACTTAGATAAGGATATATATATTAACAATAAACTACTTGGATTTCGTTTGGCATGTTATAGTAAGTGTATTAACCATATAGTGTAAGAAAACAAAAAGACACGGTAAAAGTTAAATTATTTAACTTAGAGTTAAATCTAATTGATAAGGTTATAATAATAACCTAAACTTGTATAAATACTATTGGTTGATATGATTTAGAACCATACCCACTTTACCTTCTAAATAAGACCCTTTGGAACCATTATAAACCTATTTTGACTTTAATATAAAATAATATTTTGAGATATTCCTAACGTGCCCCTCTCCTCCCTTATAAAAGGGCACCTCCTCCCCCTCCTCCTCACACCTATTTGAGCACTCAAGCTCGGACAACCCCTTCCAAAATCCCTTATCCCCTTCCCTAGAATAATCATAGAGGTCCTGGTCTTATTCAAAGACCAATCATAGTTCCCTAAGTGGAGGATTCAAAGAGGCGTTTCAAAGAAGAGGTAATATCCATTACCGATCTTTTCAATTTCTTTCTTCTTCAACTTCTTCTTATTTAGATGTTTCATGATAAAGTAATAACATCAGTATTACTTACATACTGATATGTTATTATTAATATGAAAAAACCCTAATTCACCTTCTATCCATCCTACGTAAAAATGAAATCACCGCGCGTGCATACGTACGGAATACCGTCTCCACGCCGTGGTGTAATCTATTTTCCACCATCACCTTACAGGGATGGGTATAATGGTGTAATGAGTAACTATATATGATTATTATAAAGTGATATTGATACTGAAATATTATAAATACACTTAAATACAAATCCACGATCATGGGAACAATATCATCGCTCGTGCGTACGTACGGAATACCGTCTCCACGATGTGATGCGACTCGTTCTACATGATCATCATTACATTGTAATTATATAAATGAATTAAATGAATAAATATGATATATGTTACACTAATACCATTCTGGATATAAGGTATCTATAACCTTAAAAGAATAATAAGAATTTATTCGGCAAAACACACATAAGAACAAAAGGCAATAAAGAACCGAGTAACAAGTAACAATGAAATATTACTAATAAGAAGCTAAGAATATGACCATATATGATATCATATCAATATTAATGATTCTGGATTAAGTCAATAACATTATTTAAACCTTTATACAGGAGCTTCGGACATGTACAAAGCAAATCAGACCTAAGGTAAGGGAAATATCACAATCTCATTTTTATCCGAGATTGTTTATACTTTAGTATTTACTGGGGTGTATTTTATCATCCACATCCATGTTTCCTGATTATGAAATATTATTTCCATCCACCTACAAATTTTTAAATGCAATTTTACCCTTCGGTGAGTTTTTTGTAAAGAATATGAAAGGAATCTTTTGTCATTTTTCGTACGAGGTTATTTTTGACTTTTCCAACAAAAGTACGAAGAATGTTTTTTTAACTTATACGGCAAGAATGGATTTTAAAAAATTATCTCCAAGAATCTTCCTTTATAAGTTTTCAAGTTTATTTTAAATCAACTTCTTTTAGTTTATAATTGTATGACATGTTAAGAAAAGAAAAGTTTTTTTGAAGTAGAAAGGATATTTTCCTCAAGAATGGAGTTCAAATGTTTTATCAAAGTTATTTTCCATCTAAGATAATATAGGGTTATGTTTTATCCCTATTGTTACATTGATTTGATTATTTTGTGAGGGAATTATTTTTATGAAGTCATTTACCTTCTATGATTTGTTTTATAATGTCATGATGTTCAAGAATCCCATTTTTGTTACATGTGTTATGCGATGATGTATGATTTATGATTATGTGGCACACATAAGAAAGGATTCATTATAAGATGGAGGAGACCTATATCTCCCTCCAATGCATTGGGTAAAGATTTATATCTCATGAGATAGACATGGCTTGAATGTAAGGTTATTTCGGTTCAGTGATACAGGACTGAAACGAGGAGTGAACTCGGTTCAGAAATGGACTTTGTCTGCTAAGATAGTCTTGGCAATGATTCATGACTAACAAGAAATGATTTTCCATGATTATGTGTGCATGACACAAAGTTTCTCGTTTTATGTTATGATTATGGGGATCTCATTTTCACTACTATGATTTATTCCTTGTTAAGATATTATGATCTCTTTTGCAGGTTATGATTATCAAGAAGATATGATATGATTTTTATTTCCATTATTTGCCCTTGCTGAGAATTTGAGCTCACCATTTTTTGTATGTTTTCTTTTCCCCAGGTCAGGAAGATGGATATTAAGTATAATATGAAAAAAGGGACCCTAGATATGATGAAATAAATGGGATACACTGTAGAAGATTTATGAACCAGTTGTTTATGTTTCCCAGTTTCTAAAGACACTATACCTATACGGTCCTTTGTGGTTTTGTCATATGTTGTAATAAGTGTGCTTCAATTTTGAAGTATTAACAATGTATGTAATGTATGGGTCATTTTAATGTATCTATAAGTACACAACTTGTAATTACCTCTTACATTTTGTAACAAGCCTAAAACAAGCCCCTCGACCTCCTTCCCCCATTTTTATATGTATAAATAGAAAAGGAATGATCCATACATCGTTGCAGAAAATAGTTTTTAATATTTCCCCCATTATAGCAACTCTTTACCATGTTTCCCTTGCAATGGTTCTGAGAGAACATCAGAGAATAACTCCGGACATCACGATTGTGCGTCAGCCTCCCTCTTCCAAGTATCACCGTTCACTTGGTCGTGCGGCCATATCAACTGTACCAAAGGTACAAACTATCCATGGGGAACCTATATTCTACAATCCACATTACAAATGGGATACTTCTCCAGGTATGCATCTTCCAACAAATCCACTTCCTTGGGATGAAATCTGTGAGACGATTCCAAAAATTAACATCACAACTGAGAAACATGTAAGATGTCATGAAAAGACAAGTACCTCTAAAGTAATATAAATATACCGTAAACCTAGAAGACCGTCTCCAAAATCTCCATTGGACCGATATATCTCGATAATAATTTGGCTCAGTCTCGAGATCCCCGTATGTCCCAGCTTCAGTGTGACACTTAGGAAAACTCGATCACCTACCTTGAACACCAATGTTCATCTACAATGATCAATGTTCTATTTCTAAAAAGTCTATGTAGTATCCTTCCACTTCTGAGTCATCTAGACCTACTCAATGGTCTACTAGATAAGATGAGGTCACAACATCTCTATCATGCTACTTCTATCCAACTTAGGGTGGATCAACTTGGCCTAATGTAAAAATCCTCATATGGAACCATATAAATAGTATCCTAGAAATTGTTATTGTAGGAAAACACATCAAGGGGTATGTGTGCCTCATATAAACCCCTTACATCTAGGATTCATGACTGAATAATGTCCTTCAACACCTGAATAATGCGCTATGACTGACAATTGATTTGGTTTTTGTATGTTTTTATCAGAAGTACCTATTGTCCCAATGCCCTCTATAGCCCTTTTATAAAACGAGTAGTATAACAGGAATCCCTATCAAAAATAATAGAATGAGGAACCCCTTAGAGTCATAAAATCTCCTGGATGTACAACCTCCCATGGTCATCAACATTAAAGGTTTCCTTGATCTGTAGGAAAAGTGATAACATTGTAAGCATGTCAACCACAACCAATAATGAATCATTACTTCTAGGTGACCATGGTAAACACTTCACAAAATCCATCACAACGTCATTCCATTTCCCCTCAATAATGGGTGGTTTCTTAAAAAGTCATACTATCCCTTGTTATTGGGCCGTCACCTATTTACATGTGGAACATCTAATAATAAGACTAGCTACATCTCTCTTCATACATGGCCACTAGTACTAATGATGTAAATCCCAATATGTCTTGGTGACACCTGGATACACTTCCCATAATGAAGCATGAAAATTACACAACATCTCTTTGTTCATGTTTTCCAAAAACCATATACATCCTTGTAACCGTAGAAGCTCATCCTCACTTATAATCCAAACCTGATGAGGGTCCTCTCAGGACAAAATATATCGTTGAATGAGGCCTTTATAATTCAATAGCTTCCTCATCTTCACTTGGTCCAGTATGTTATTGGTAACAGGTAAGGATGTATGAAAATTATGCACATACCTATCATGCACCTCCAAATGATTCTCAAATAATAATTCCATCAACTGTCACTCACTACTAGCATGTTACACTGCATGTATCTATTCCCTCATGATCCATGAATGGGTCACTGCATTGGGATTCCCAGGAATTTAGGCAAATTCTAAGTCAAAATAGATAAGGTATTCTAGTACCTAGAGTTACCTCAAATTCATATCATGCTGATTGAATATGCAGTTGAAATTTTTGTGGTCTATTTAAACCACAAAATGCTCCCACAACAATTAATGTCTCCAATAGTGCAAGGCATGATCAACGATGACTTGCTTGAGATCATGCATCTATTAGTTCCTACCATGTAGACATAGGTGTCGAGACTCGTAAGAAGAAACTCAATCCCCCTTTAAAAGAACTTCTCCCATATCGATACCTGATGCAGAAAGTACATAGTATAACCCTTGCCTAAATTTAGAAAAATCAATATCAGTGAAAACTTTATTAAACCTTTAAGCTCTTGAAATGTCATCTCGCAACAATTTGACCATACATACTTTACTACCTTCTTTTTCAAGTCATTCATTGGAGTAGCAAAGTACGACTAGTCTGGTATGATGCAAGTGTAGTAACCGTACATTCCTAGAAAATTCCACACCTCAAAGAGGTTCATGGGATTATACAATTTAACTACATATCTCACTTTATATACATCGACTGATACTCCTATCTGAAAGGTGATGGGACCCATTAAATTAATCAAATCCATCTAAAAGTTTCACTTTGAGAGATTATCATATAATAGATGATCTATCGGTACACTAAAAACAATCTGAATATGTGCGGCATGGTCACATCTACTAAGAGAATATACCAAGATATAATCCATCAAAACAAAAAAATAATAATCAAGATATGGATAGAAAACTTGGTTAATAAGATCCATAAAGACCACTAGATGGTTCGTGATATTGAATGAAATAACCACATACTCACACAGACCATATCTGATTTGGAATGTTTTGTAAGGTATATATGATGATCTAACATGTAGTTGATAAAAACCATATCCCAAATCAATATTAGAGAATACACAAGATCCTCAGAGATGATAGAAGAGATCAACTATTTCTGGAAGAGGTTATACATTCATTAACGTTAAATGTTTCAATTTACTATAATCCATGCATACCCTAAGGGTACAATCCACTTTTAAAAAAATTACTGGAAAAATACAAGGAGAAGTATTGGGTAAGAAAAACCCCTTTACCTCCAAATCATCGAACTGCCTCTCGGGGTCTGGAAACTCTTTTGTAGCCATTAGATATGGTTGAATGGACACTAGGTAAGATCTTGATACTAGCTTGATAGGGAAGTCTACCCCTCTTATCTATGGTAAACCCGAAAAACTCATATAGAATGACGTCCCAAAAATGATCAACAATTGTAAGAAATTCCATCTGATGTGTCCCCTACTGATCTAGATATAAAATGAAAATATATTCTTTCGTACCACTAAAGCCATTATGCTCATGTCCAGCTCGGCTTTCCTAGACAACCCAATCTCCCATGGGTAGAAACCATCCACCTTCTGGGGACATGCAACTCACCTTACGACGATAAAAATCGAAGAATGCTTGAAAAGAGACAGACCGGTCCATTATAAGTTTGAAATAAAATCTTTCCATTTATATGACATAGAGATCCCAAATGATGTGACACCCACCAATTTCAAGTGGGAACTTCTTACACTATATCACACCTGCTGTTCTAATCCCAAATGAAGTGTCTAGTTTAATAACATCATCAGAAGTAAAAACATATAGCCCTATGATATCTTTAATGGGAAAAAATATGAATCTATTTTAATCCCCTATATCATATGGTAATGAATATAAAATAGAGGGAACTAGAATAGTACCTCTAACGGTAGAAGGTCTGGGATACTGCTCATACCTGGTATGTTTCGCTGCATAAGTCTAGCATGTACCACACCCTAAGACACTTTCTGGATACCATGACTAGACCCACCCTGCAATCAATGAGATCCTAGGGTCTGGCTACCACATCCACAACCAAAACCTTGACATGAACGTCCTGATGAATTCCAGTTCCATGAATTGTAAGAAGCTATGGACCCTTTCTCCTGAACATGCATTTTGTGCAGACTCTCTCTCTCACTAGATGTAGGTGGAATCATCCTACCGAAATGTTGTATGTGCCCCTCTATGTGGTAATATCAACACTCGACTAGGTCCATTAGGAACTAAGGTCTATTTTTCCCAATTCTTATACACTAGAAGAACCTCACATGGCTACCATAAGATACATTTGGGTACTAAAATCTTTACATGTAATCTCTAGATAATGATTCTTTCTACCAGTTGAAATAGTACCGAATCTCGATGATGAACAAACCTGGATCACACCTCTATATTCTCTTTGATTCCTCTCGGTAATCAGTGCATGTATCACTATAGAAGATACATTAGTTTGCTAGAAGATATTATCCTAAGAGCGTATGTCGTACCTAAGACCGTCCTTGAATCACCTAGCCATTTAAAGATTTTCACCCATAAAAATAGGTGCGAATTGTTGGAGCTCTGTGAAGCTGGCTGTGTAATCCATAACTAAGAGAGTACCTTACTCCATATGCATAATTTCAAGGGATTTTTCGGACCTCAGGGACTTGGGATAGAAATAGTCATAGAAGACTATATGATAACCACTCCATGACATGTTCGGTTGTCACTCTATCTGTGTGGTAACATACCACAACCTCTGTACAGACTCACACATCATATAAGTTGTGATCCTGGACCTCCTATCAGGAGGCTTCCCATGATTCTCTATAATCAATATAATGGCCTCTAGACATAACTCTAAAGCCTGTGGCCCACCTTCCCCAAAACACATGGGCAAATGATACTGTTTGAACACTCATATCAGTTATTCCATTGAAATTGCAGGATATGGTGCTCTCTAAAAGGTTTTCATGAACCACATAAAGCCTTCACAAAATACTACATCAGTACCTATGTCCGGTATAATAGACGGTGTTGAATCTAGCATGACTAGTGAGTCAATAGGTAGCACATGGAATACCACATCTAGGGTATGACCATCACTACCATCCTAGCATACAAATAGAGGTCATCACATTGGAATTTCTCTATTATTCAATCGCATACACCTCAATACTTGTTTATTCATCCAAGAATTTAATTTAAGAGAAAAATAAAAAATTAGGAGGATAAAATCCTCAAAAGATCAAATGAGTTTGGTACACAACGTGTATAACCTAAACACGATGTGTACACTTATACACTTACATGGTCATGTACTCGTGCCAGCTAGGGTGTGTAAACACCCCAAGTACAGAGTGTGTAGGGACTATACACAACGTGTCCCCTTAAACTTCCACATGGATGAGTAACTCCACCTTCTTTGGTTATGTAATCCTCCAAGGTACACAGAGTGTCAAGATGACACACAACATGGACTCAAGTCTTCCATTCTAGCCATGTACTTTTACATTGCCAGATCCACATGGGTTTGCCTATGAAAAACTACATGTGTGTACATAAGCTACACGGCGTGTCCTGATCAAAACTCAGCCACCCATGTTCTATCTCACATAGCCAGACACACCGTCTAGAACCACACGAAATTTACTCCAAGTACATGGCATGTACTTGAAAAGTTATTTTCTTCCTATACAGAAGAACATATGGCATCTGTTAAGATGACAACAAATCATGTTATCTAGTTTTTTGGTCAGTAAGCTTCAAAAACATCTCTGTAACACAAATGTTTTTAAAATAATGAAATGGTTTATGGAATTCTGATTTGTGGGTGCCCATTCTCCTAATGAATCAAAGAATGTAATTCACATATATCACATAACAACACAATCTACATCACATGGTCAAAATGTAATCCACCATATTCAGATACTAGAGGGCCCATAATCATGAGGGAGCATAGTTTGGAATCCATACAATTCAACCATGACATGTACCAATACACCTATCAGAATAACATGCATATCTATCATGGTACCTATCACAACAACATGCATATCTAGTACGAAATCAATCAAAACTACATGAAATCTGTAATTCACTCTAAATGGATTGTATGGAATGCATGGAATGTGATTAATAACAAGTTCGTATATGTTGTATGTGATGAAATAACCACATCACAACAGGTTGAAAAAAATAGAACCACAATGGTATCAATTATAACAGTATAAAACATGTCAGTCACCCAACAGTGAAATAAAATCAACTGTAATATCTCAAAATCAATGAATTTCAATTTCATTCAAGGTTATTTGGATTTTCGCAATACATGGGGTAGGTAATTTTGGGTACAACAATTTAATAAATTAAATTTATTTTATACTTCATATATCATACCGCGTAATAAAATAAAACTAGTTTCTACAAACCAGGGACTTCCTGTAGGCCAGTGGTAGGTGATAAAGGCCAGTCGCACTTCGGTTGTGGGTTTGATTCCCACAGACATCTCCAACGTGATGGGCTGCCGCCCATCCTGCAGGTTGTCCTTTTTCTAAAGCTATATTACTATAACATCCCATCAATAATATCGGAATAAGTTCTATCCTAACTTATGTCCAACATAATCCATTCCAATAATTAGGCTAATCTAAAATACTTCGGTCTAAGCTCTTAGTATAAAGAAAATTATTACTTGAATTGTCACATAACAATCACGTGAATTCCATCATTTATCCCCCATATATCATGAGATAAGTGAATACCAAAATCATTTATTCTCTTGAAGAATTAAAACCCATTGAACCTTAGTGAAAACATGAATGCAGTTAAAAGTTAACACATTCCACAAACCAAAATCCTCAAAATTCATTATACTCAAACCATGATATCACTTAGTCCTAATATCAATCATGAGCTCATGAATACAATCAAACATCTCTTTATCTTCTTATCCCTTCATTATGCACATATCATCTACTTAACAAAAATATCTCAATCACTTTTCATGGTTACCGGTACCATAAAATTATTGAAAACTACAATAGACCAATGCATAAATATTCCAATATTCCACGATACTATATACAACATTATTTTGTAATCCCATTACATAAACACTTAATCATTCCACCACATCGTTTTCATATTCAACATCGCCAATAGTGATCTCATGTGACTTCCCTTTGTCCTTTGCCTTACATGGTTTCTCATGTCTATCATCACTAAACCTTGGATTAGGGCATTTATTAGCATAATTCCCCATTTCCTTGCACTTGAAGAATTGAAGTGTTGGTGGTGCGTTCTCTGCAGTCTTTTCTTTATTCACATCATTAGAAATCCTTTTTCCATTACATAGACACTCAGCTGCTCGATTACCTTCTTTTCCACACTTAAAACATTTTCTATTCCCTTTAAGACAATATCCACCATGCTTCTTTCCACACTTTGAGCATAACGAAACATTCATCTTCTTTTCATCATTATTTTGAGATTTCTCGTTGAAATCTATCTTTCGTTTCTTGTCAAAACTATTAGATGGATAAGTAACACCATCTTCCATTTCTACCTTGATAGCACAACGCACAATTTCATCATAGCTAGTGAAGTCTCTTATAGCTAATTCCCTTCGAAGATTTGGTTTTAAACCACTGAAGAATCGATCAACATTACTTTCATGTTGGATGATAAATCCAGATGCATACCTAGCAAGCCTTGTGAAATTCGCTTCGTATATACCAAGAGATTCATCATCATTTTACTTTAGTTCAAGAAACTCCTTCTCCATCTTTGTACGAAGAATACAAGGGATGTACTTATTGAAAAATAAGTTCTGGAACTCGTCCCATTCCATGGACTCAATTTCATCTCTTGGCCTTGTATTCTTGACAAGATTCCACCATTGATCAGTTTCACCTTACAAACGATATACTGCTAAGATGACTTTATCATGTTCAGAACATTGAAGAACTGATAATATCTTTTCATTAGTACTGATCCATTGTTTAGCAACAAGTTGATCAGAAGACCCACTGAAAGAAGGTGGACGTTGCCTCATGAAGGACTCAATAGAATATTGTTCCCTTCTCTGCTCATTTGGAAGACCAGAATGATTCATAGCTTGTGTATGTATAGCAATAAAATTTTGCACTCCATCTCCCATAACATTTCTTTGTTCAGGAGGACAATCATTGCATTGCCCATTACATTGATCAACACAGTTCCTTTGGGTTCCATCCATCGTCTAAAACCCAAAAAGAATAGTGTGAGAGGAAAAAATCACCCTAGGGAAAACAACATAATAAACGGGGAGTACATTTTATATCTAACATCTTAGGTTACCGTAATTCTAGTACTATAACCTATACTTATACTTAACCTTAGGGACTTCCTTATACATACCTTAAAAATATCTATAGGGATCTTACTAAAGTTCTCGCATCCTAGTTTCCAAAGGTTGACTATACCTTTCCTCTGATACCAACTGTAGAGACCCAAAGCTTGACATACATGTACATTACATTACTTTTGAGGAATACTTAGTACATAACAAAAACAGACACACAAGGACCGTAATAGTTTAGTGTCTTTGGAAACTCGGAATATAATCTTCTAATCGTGGTGAAATATCTTCAACATCTCCCATAAAGATCTTTTTTTACCTAAAACCTTTATTTATATCTTGGGGAAAAGAAAACATAAAAGGGTGTGCTCAAATGCTCAGTAAGGGTAAACAAAAGAAATATCAATCACATCATATTCATAAGAACATAACATTTTGGAAATCTTAACCTGCAAAAGAGATCATAATATCATAACATGGGATAAATCATAGTAGTGAAATGCAATCCCAATAATCATAACTTAAAACATGAAACTTTGTGGAATAAACAAATAATAATAGAGAATCATTTCTTATTAGTCAAGAATCATTGCAAAGACTATCTTAGTGAAAAAATTCCATTTCTGAACCTAGTTCACTCCTCGTTTCAGTCCTGTTTCACTGAACCGATTTAACCTTCCATTCCATCCATGTCTATCTCATGAGATATAAAATCCTTACCCAATGCATTGGAGGGAGATATAGGTCCCACCCATCTCATAATGATACCATTATTATGTGTGCCACAAAATCATAAACCATACATCATAGCATAACCCATGTAATGAAAATGGGAATCTTAAAAATCGTGATATCATAAAACAATTCATATAAGATAAAGGAATTCATAAATATATTTCCATCACAACATAATCAAATCAATATAATAATAGGGAAAGAAACAGAACTTTATATTATCTTATATGGAAAATAATTTTGATAAAACACTTGATCACCTTTCTTGAGGAAAATATCATTTCTACTTCAAAAACACTTTTCCTTTCTTAACATGTCATAAAATTCTAAACTAAAAGAAGTTGATTAAAAATAAACTTGAAAAAATGTAAAATAAGCTTCTTGGAAATAATGTTTTAAAAGTCCATTCATTCCGTATAAGTTAAAAAAACATTCTTCGCGTCCTTTTGTCGGAAAAGTCAAAAAGTATCTCGTACGAAAAATGACAAAATATTCCTTTCATATCTTTTACTAAAAACTCACCGAAGGGTAAAATTGGATTTAAACAATTGTAGGTGGATGGAAATAATATTAAATATTGAGGAAACATGGATGTGGATGATAAAATACACCCCAGTAAATTTCAAAGTATAAACAATCTCAGATAAAAATGAGATTGTGATATTTTCCCTTACCTTAGATCTGATTTTCTTCGTAAGTGTCCGAACCTCCTCTTCTTTGAAGCCCCTCTTTGAGATCTCCATTTAGGGCACTAAAATTGGTCTTTGAGGAAGAAAAGAACCACTAGGATGTTTCTAGGGAAGTGTAGAAGAGAATTTGGTAGGGGTTGGCCGAGCATGAAGGCTCAAAGTGGTGTGAGGAAGAGAGGGAGGAGGTTCCCTTTTATAAAGGAGGAGAGGGGCTCCTTTGGAAAAACTAAAAATATTATTTTATTATAAAGTCAAGTTCGGTTTTAAATAGCTTCAAATTAATTTATTTCGAATCTAAGGTGAGGATGGGTCGAAATCCTCTCATCCAATAGAATTTAGACAAGTTTAGGTTCCTATTTTAACATTATCATTTATATTTAACTTTAAGATAGATAATTTTACTTTTACCATGTCTTTTTGTGTTCTTACACTATAAGGTTAATAAACTGACTATAGGAAGCCAAAATAACCCCAAGTTGTTTATTATTAATATATATTAACTTATCTATGTCATTTGGCCGAACCTAAGATTTTTATGAATACAATAACAATTAATAATATAATATTTGTTTTAAAAACTATTTTATGTCATTTTTGACACTATTTTGTAATCGATTTTGTGAAAATCATAACAAAATGATTAGTTCAAAAAAAGTTAATTAAATAAATAATAACATGTCATATTAACCTATAAAATTAGTGTAATTCATAAAAAGTTTCAAATTACATATATTTTGGTATTTATAACATCAATTATGTCAATATTTCATTAATAAGATAATTACTGCATCATCTTTGTGTCATAAATAAATTTAAATATCTAATGTCTAAAAATTACAAATAAAATTTTGTTATATAGGAAATCTTTTTAGCTTTCTAATTCATATTATTAATCGAATTTATCTTATGTATAACCCTATATTAAAAATTATTTACTTATTAAACTTGGATTTTAACTATCTTAACCCTTCTTTAAATAAATTAATAATTAATGTCCTAATCAAATCCAATTGGGACTAAATGGTCATATTTTATTCCTAAGGTTGTTTTTGGTCGAATTAAACTTATCCAATAGAATTAGGACATGTGTTAGGGTAATAATAATATCATTTTTACGCTTAATCACCCTATTTACTTTAAACCGAGGGGAAAAAGTAAAAAGTTACTATTCACCAAAAATTATTTTCATCTCATTGAACCACATTTTACTTACTAAAATCAACCGTGTCTCTCGGATTTTTGAAATTCCACTCACAGATGCGGTAAAATTAAGTTTTATGAAAAATTCATTTTTTTAACTACCACTTAGTGGTTTCCGTATTCGTCAAAAAAATGATAGTTTCCAGAAAAATACCAAAAATTTGGCCAAAGTTATATTTCATATTATGAACTCAAAAATTATGTCTATTTTACCAAATTCAAAACATATCAGTTTCATTAATTAATTTAAAAATTAATTCCCGTCGTCAAAACAAATAGCGTGTTCTTAAGAGATAATAACTATCAAAAGATTGACATTTTTTTATGTCTGGTTTAAATGTGAAATTATATCCAAAGACCAATATTGTATTAAATTGTAAAAATATATTCTAAATATAATTTAAAACCACTCAAATTTATAATTTATAACTATTAATTATTTTGATTTGAGAAGTTGTTTTTAATTAAAATTTAGTAATTTTCACTATTCATCAGAATATGAAAGTTATCCAAAAAGTACCAAAATTTCACCCTAAGCTGATTTCGATATTCAGAATCCAAAAATAAAGTCCATTTTGAAAATAAAGTTAACAAAATTTAAAAAAGTGGTTGTTACTATTCATAACGGCTAGTTTTAATAATATTTTAATAGCATATCATTGTTTAGAGAAACTCGGTATTGCGTACAACACACGCTATCGCGGAAGGTCGCGCTTGCGTGTAATGCAAGACATGTCAGGCTTGCATGTTGTGCAAGAGTACTTCATTGTTTCGTATAACATAATTCAACCATATTTCATTTATACATTGAATATATATATATATATATATATATACTCAATGTTGTGAAGAATAACTATTATCAAAATTGTGTGTAACACGATCCAAGAATATTGTTGCGTATACTGCAAGCTAATACGGTGTTGCGTATAGCGCAAGGTAATCTTGGTGTAGCATAGACACAAGACATTAATGAAATTAAAAGAATATTTTTCATAAAATATCGGGGTGTTACAATTCTAATTCCATTGCTAATTATTTGAAAATCAAATATTAAAATAAAATATATAATATATAGAAAAAAAAATTTTGTAGAAAAATAAATTTTACTATTTCATCTTAATATTTTTTAGTATTTATTACTAATTAAATTTGTTTAAATATAATTATATATATATTTAATATTAATAATATATTCATTATTTATTTTATTCCAGCTTTAACAACTAGATAATATTTATAGGATATTAATAAAATAATTTATCTTAATGAAATTATTTTTTCCAACATTATGGTAATTAAAATTTATATTATTAATATTATATTTATTCAATGAAATGAAATTGATATTGTTAAATAGAATTTACATGTTGATCTGAAATAGAAAATAAATTCCTTTAATGTAATTAATAAAAATTATATAATCCATATTTTTTGTATAAGTTTGAAAAAACTGTTTTCACTGTGAAATATTTAATGAATTGAAAAAATATTAGAAAATTGTTTTATAAATTAAACAAGGCATTTAAAAATGATTAATATTACTTATTATATATATATAAATATATTATATAAACAAGGCTTCAGAAAAATTGAAGTCATTCTTAATTATAAAATCTGCATACAAGTGATTATTTACTAAAATCAGCATTTTTACAATAATATCTTAAAAATAAATTACTTCTATATAATCATGAAAATTAATATTAAGTTAATAACGATATTATAAATCCAAAAACTAATTTTTTTTGAAAACCAAATTATAAAATTTAATGATTTATCTTTTAAATGAAATTTTAGAATAACATTTCAAACATTTGTTAGATAAGAATATGTTTTCAATGATTAAAACAATATTATTCTTATTTTATATAAATTCCTAATAAAATTAGTTATAATATATTAGTCATATATAAATATATATTATTAATATCTAAATTTTTCAATAATATATTTAGTTTTTTTAAAATAAATATCATCAAAAAATTATAATAGAAAAACAAATTTATTTAAATTAAGTCAGTCTTATTAGTTATACAACTATATTAATGATCAATGTTAATAATTTCATTACATATTTTTTTAATATGGTTACCTCTATCTGTAGATGAAAACATTACAGTGACATTATAATGGTTATATATTGTTTAGTGGTTTATTTTTGTTTTGTGTTCTATGTATAAAAATATAATAAAATAATATTGATGTACTAAAAATAATTTCTTTATTTTCAAGTAATTAAACTATTCCATGTTAAATAAATTGAATCCTTGAAATTCAGAAAAAAAATATAATGGGAGTTATTTCCATAGGGATCTCCTAATTAATCAAAAATTGGTAGTTAGTAATGTGTTTATTTATTTTATGATTGTATATTTCCCTATAATAATTTGATATGTGACCTTGGTGAATGGAGATAAAAAATTCCTAATATAATCTATGTTATTGAAGATTAGATAAATCTATAAGGTTCACCATTCATTAATCATTGATGATGATTTAAATTCAATCGATATAATAATATAATACCCAAATATTTTATATCTCAATAGCTAATATTGGAAATCTAACAGATATAAGAAATTGAAAAATCAAGAGTGAAAGGTCACTATCTACTGGAACAACAACTTCTGAATATGATTTTCTTTATTCCGATGATTTAGGATGTGGTTGGTATTTATAGTTTTCTATAATCCTTGAGTTAGTGCATTGGTTTCTATAGTTCCAAAATTCCTCACATCTAAATCATCAAATTGTTATTGAAACTTTAGGATGTAAATTATCTTCCTATAATGTATCATTTTCCCTTGATATACTATTTTTTAATACCCTCTATTTCTAAAATTAAATCATCATCTAGTATGGCTGTGGAAATTCTATTGGTCATTCATCCCACATTTCTTACATGTAGTATATCAAATATTATTTCCCTCATTATCTTAACCACATGAGTTCCCATGAGACCCCATAACCATAATTTTTGAGGGTATAGGTTTTCAAATTTATAACATGGTTAGTCAAATATTATTATTATTTAGTTTTCTATTATCATAATATTTTTCAATAAATCTCCCACTTCAATTTGTAATTCATTTAATATATTACTACATTGTCCCTCACACCAATCATTGACAAGGTTACTCGTAGTTACAACCACTATTAAATCCAAAATATAGTTTACATGAGTGATCTAAAATTTTCATCATTAGAGAAGAATTCTGGATAACCAATTTCAAATCTAACATAAAGATGTATCACTTTATAAAACCATCATACATGCATGTAATTATTCTACTTCATGTTATATCACTCTTTTTTTAACCATTATCATTCACATATTATCCTATATTATTCTTAGATCAAATTATATCATCGTCTGTTTAACGGATATAATTGATTATTGATCTTATTTTACCATAATTTTTCTTCTATTATTATAATTTTCTATGTCTTTTAATCCTATCACATTTTTGGTTTATTATTTAGTGTTCTTAAAAGGAGTCTCTAAAAGGGTTCGACATATTTTTTATCTAAAATTATATTTAAATAATTAGTTTTCGAGGTGATGATTAATTCACATAATGAGTAGGTTTTTATGGCTAGGATACTAGTGGTTTACTTTTTGAGAATTATATGGGGGTTCTATAAAAAATAACTCACGACGTGAAAGGAAAATAAAAAACATGAATAAAATTGAGATTAAGGGTCAATGAAATTTTTTGGGTATTCATCTAGTTTTGAGTGTGACGTTCTTATGGATGGAATATTATTCACAAAGTGAAATGGAGGGCCTCAATAAAACTAATGACAGGAATACAAACAGGTCTATATTGTTTATCAATACCAGGTATCAATGATATGTTTTTGTTCATCCCTCATTTACTTCAATGATAGGAAAAAATATAGTTATTTTTTATATGATATTCCATCACATTTTATCTTACGTTTATCATTTCTTTTCAAAGGTTTGTAATTTTAAATATGTTGTGGGTTCTCTTATTTATCCCCTAGTATCTTTATATTATTCTTTTTAGGGTTCACATTACTGATGATTTATGTATCAGGGTGAGTTTGATATATTACTTTTTTATTACTTGGAGTGGTCATGTAGATTTTATGATTCATAGATTAGTTTTCTTTGCTAGATTTTTCTATATTTATATATTGTGTTTGGGGAATTTTTTAGAATCATTGATGTAGGGGATCCTCATTCTCTACCTATTTATGTTCATGTATGGGGATGTTATTCTTTTTACTTCCATTGGATAGATAGTAATGTTTATATTAATATAGATAGTAAATTTTATTAATAATAAATTGATGAAAATAGAGAGATATCACATGTTTTACAAATTTGGTAATGTTATTAATGACTCTATATATGATTTATTCCATTCTGGAAAATCATGGCTATCAGGATACCAAGTTTTAATATAGTTGATATGTATGTGTGACCCTTGGTGATTTGATTGTATGACTGCATCCTGAATAAAATTATATGAATGTTTATATGGATAATAAAATGGGTTCCCATGGAAATATGGAATTTTAATTATAATACCCATTATAAAAATGATGTAATGGAATATAAGCCTTTATACATAGATTTATGAAGCTGGGATGTGATTATTTATGTGGTTGGGATTTTTTTGTTTTCTTTTGAGATCAATAATATATTGAGGTGATGGCCTCGACTGTCTAGGTTGTGAAATTTGTTAGGATATGAGGAAATGTTTTTTTGGAATGAGATTCAATGTTGGAGGTTTTAAAATGATAGTGATGTATGGAGTTGTGTTATAAAGAGGTTACGATTAGTGATGGTTTAGATGGGTGGTTTTTGTGATAAGATGGATTGATTGATGTGTTGTTATATTGATGGTTGATATGAGTCATATTATTGGTATTAAGGTGTGGAATTTTTATTTTTTTGGTCAGCCATGGAATTAATTTTAATGATAAATTAAATTAGATGGTTTTCTAAATACATATAATAGGGATTGAATTCTAATATATAAATTCTATAAATTAATTTAATGATTAGTAAGTTTTATGTGTTAATGAGAATTAAATGGATTATTATATGGGAGTATGTGGAAAGTCATTAAATCTGTAAAACTGAAGAACGTGTTATAGATTTTTGGAATGTGTAGCTATGTGTGGTGGGTGTGTGGTATTGTGTATTTAGTGGTGGTTGTGGTAGTGAAAATTTCATGTGGTGTATTGGTAGTGTCATGAAGTAATCTAGTTTTGTTTATTTGAATCTGTAGGATGGGTATTGTGTACTATTTATCTAAAAAATATTTATATGTTATTTCTATATATTCTCTACACAAGTTTTATAAACATAATAACGCCCACTATTTTGGGTTATCTATGTTTTGAAAAGAAAATATTATTTTTGGGATATAGATGACTATATACCGCCTCTTCTTATCTCTTATTTTAGTTGTGATTATATAGGTTTGTGTTAGAGATTACCCAGGGATGATACAAGTTGGTGCTGGATATCACCCAATGATATTAAAAGCTAGTGTTGGAGATTAAAAAGTGGTGATGATTATTTTATATGTGGTTGGGGGTACTTTGTGGTTGTAATAGGGAAAAAGTTTGATTTTCTTCACCTTAATGATAACATACTGTAGTGGATATGTGATGAGGTTTTGATGGTATGATGATTGATTTAGTCAATGGATACAAGACCTTTAAATTGGTTACGATATGTTGGGATTAAATCTATCCCTAATAATATATATATGGTTATGATACATTATAAGTATGGACATGATGAAAGAATTATATTATTGATGATGGTGTCCTATAGATGAAAATTATCACAGAGGTGGCTATAGTCCTTTTTTCTTTTTTATTAACTTGCTTATATTTTACTATATGAATTGTGAGATTCGGTGAGCATTCTATAGTGATGCTATGATTGGTTAGTTAACATATTTATTTTCATGTTGGTTATACTATTATTTATGAGCACAATCGAATACTATTTTCAAATGTGTACTTGAGACAAAGATTGTGATCATATTGAGTATACGTGATATGCTCACCCTAAATGTATATAATATATTTTTTAGGTTACCATGCGTATTATAAAAAAATAGTTGGGTATTAATATGTTATGATGTGGGGTTCTTATTGATTCAACCCTATATAATTTTCATTTGGAATTTACTTGGAGTAAATTTTATTATACATTTTGACATTGTTCTTACATTATGATATGGTTTTGGGTATAGATTTATATTATCTGTTAGAGTTTCGTGGTGATTATTTACACTATATCTTAATAAAATATTATTATAAATAGTAATTTCACGCATATGTGAGATTTTATTACCCATAGTGTATCTCTCCAAAATTGGGCCTAGTGGAGGTGGTACATAGGGTTCATTATCTCTCTTTTTTCATTTTTGGCGTAATAGGGGTACCATTGATTGGGGTCCAGAAAAAGATGTATTGATGTTCTCGGTTTAGTGATAGGATGGGTTTTGGAATTAAGGGCTATAATAATGACATGAGTTAGTAGGTATGAAATTCCAATTGAGCTACGTGTAAGACCTTGGATATGGATGCCAACAATGAAATGGGATTTTAGATCCCCTTGTGATATAATTCAAAGACATTGAGCTTATTGATAAACCATGTGAGGTGGGCCTGTTTTTATGGAAGAGACCAAGGGGTTTTACATGGATCACAATTGAATATGTATTTGTCTAGATTGTGTGATCTTGGAAAATTAAAATCAATAAATTAAATAAACGTTGATAAAATCCCATGATACCATGCTTATGATTTGTCTTTTATTTTGAAGAATATCTCCTAATCATCATATACATGTATCTGAGGATGTAGAGGATCAAAAAGAAATATGATTTTATCATTGATGAACTGTATGGATAGTGGATTATGAGTCATGGAATATGTATTTTTGTACCTTTAATTAGTATATCATGGTGACATATGATTGGAGTGTCACATATTTGGTAGTATAATGGTTGTTTGAGGAGATCAAGATAAGATTTAGTTTGATTAATGATTGGGATATGTTTTTGTTGTTGTTGTAAGATGGTTATATGTTGGGATTTATTCATCAATCGTGGTATTTCTTATTATGACGAGTTGAAATGGGGAGATATATTTTGTTTAGTCTTTCAGAAGGAGGTTTCTTTATAGTTTTTATTTTTAATGATGATGGAAAAATTTAGTGGTATTTTCTATCTATTTAGTATGAGAGTATGAGTGTGTGATATCTTGGTATTTGTCTTTAGGATGTCCAACAGTTTTACAAAGATTAATATTCAAATAAAAAATCTGGAATGTGGCATCTGGAGATGGTTTTAATCACAAAAATAAAGTATTCGGTCATCTCATTTCCCCTGTATATATACCTGGTGGTGCAGAATAAAGTGGATACTATTGAGAAAATTCCATTTTAGAAGGTGACCCTAGATAGATTGTGTCTAAAAAGGTTAGATTTAGAGTAGTTCATTCGATAGTGGGTCACAAATTATTTGGAAGTTGGGCATTTTGACCAGTTGGCAGTGGACCTTAACAGACCCCTTCAAGAATTTTTAGAGTATGCCGACTGCCTTTTCATTTCAGAGGAATTCCATTATAATTCAATGTTTGTGGGGACATGGAAACACCCATCACTTGGGATATACCACTATGAGAGTCCAGTTTTATATGGGTGATCATGATCCTTTTGAAAATAATAAATACTCTTCCATGAGGTTGTTTCAATAGTAGGGATCATCGATTAATTTTTAGTAGCTGAGGGAATATAGCGTAGGTAGGGGTGGTATTGTGATTGTATCCTTCACTGAGGACCTTTTATAGAATATAGTTGTTGAGGCCATCAACAGAGAATCATAAGAACTTGTTTTGGGTAGATTCATGTAATGGAAGTGGTATCACCATTGTGGAAGGAGGTTGCCAAAGGTACAACTAGTTTATCACACAACCTTGTTCATACTATTCTTGATTTAGGAGAGTCACGACCCTTTATTTCTCTTATTTGGATTTTACAATGTGAAAAGATGTTGTAATACTTTAGTGACCCCGGGTGTTATCTACACTAGTATGAGGACAGTCTTCTTTGTATGATTTTTATTGGGTATGTTGGATGTTTATGGAATAACACTAATCATTGGAATATTTCTTATTACTATATATGTAGCTATATGATGTAATCATTTTCATTGATTTGTTTTCTTCCATGTATTTAGACATTGCCAATTTCTAGAATATAGTTACTTTTTTTATGATAAAGGCCAACAATTGGTGATTATTGGTCTACACTATTATTGGATGGGTGGAAAGAAATTAGAGAAACATTTCTCAGTGTTAGTGTAGATTTTGGTTTAAGATAATGATGACAATATTCTAAGGGTTTTAGTGTAGTTCCATTATATTTTCATAAATTATGTTACAAAATAACATCCTCGATCCAACATCATGTTTGGGTAAGAGTTACAACCAAGAATTTCTTTATTTTAAATGGAGCCCTATCAAATGGAATCAAAAATACTGAATGATTTGAGGTAGTGGGATGATGATTGGATATATTGGTGTTTCATGTTACCTAATGTGTCTCCTTTGGTGGCTCTTGTGTTGTTCTCTCTAAAGGAAGATGATATTCTGAGGATGTTTATGGAAACACTGATGTTGAATCAGTTCATTTTCTAGAACCATTACCCAATTGAATTGAAAAATGATCTGTTAAATAGTCTAATGTGTTCCAATTTCGTTTTAATGTCTAACTTGGGGTATTGATATCAAAAGATGATGGTTAAAGATGATGATATTCAAAAGACTCACTTCAGGTAAATATTTGAACATTTGGAGTTAATGGATATTCTGTTCAATGTTAGAAATGAACAAGATATATTTATAACAATCATGAACATAAAATTTAAGGATTTATTAGATGGTTTCATAACATTGTTAGTCATTGATGTCATGGTATACTCGAAGTAAGAGGTTTAGTATTCCAATCATCACAGAACTATCTTATAGGTAATCTAACTCTAACCTATCTATAAGAAGATATATATAAATATAATTTTTTTTTCTGAGAAGAAAATTCCCTTGGACATGTTGTGTCTCATAATAGTGTGACTTTGTATTTGAAAATGTTTGAATAAGTTGCTTCTTGAGAATCAATTTATAGTCTGGAAGAAGCTCATAATTTTTATGTACATTCTAGATATTATCAAAAGTTTATATCAAATTTCACATTACAAAAATCCCCACTGATATATTTGATAGGGAAGGAAAAAGACTATTTCTGGACCAATCAGGTCTAAATTTTTTTGGTTTACATGAAGGAGAGTTTGAAAAATTCCTCAGTTCTTTGGTTTCGTGAGGAGGGTATCATGTATGATGTTTTTATGACACATCCCATCTGGGCTTAGAATGAATCTTCATGGGGAATGGGTAATTAATATATTTTTATTCTATGAATTTTCTCCCCCATGAGTGTAACTATTACACTAAGGATCTAGAGATGGTGGAGTTGTGTATTCACTGATGTTATGGTAGAATTACATCATCGATGAGTACTTTGTGGTTCTCCCAAACCAGTAGATAAAGAAAATATGTTATTTATTAATAATATATGAATATATTCAAGTGGTTTTGGATTTGTTTTCTAAATTTTATTTTTTTTAAATCACATACACCATAGTAATGAGAAATTATTTTTCTGATGTCCCTTGTTAGATGTCCCAAGGATATGTGGTTTGAGTGCCTACTAATGCTTTGAAATGGATGGTGTAGCTTTTATCAATTCCTAATGACACATGGGAGTGTATATTAAAAGGTCGTATTTATTACATAATAGAGGGGTCATACATGATAGAACATGTGGAGGTGTCTTAGCGGGAATACTCAAAGGTATAGGGGACACCAAACCATATTTGGCAAGATGATTATTTTTACTGATGGACGGTGGATGTTCAAAACTGAATGTTGTTCAAGGGGAGTTTACTTTTATAGTTTGTAATGAAAAAGGGAGTTTAGTATGAGTTTCCCATACAAACCTTGGTTATAAATCTTTGTATGATTATGTTGTATAATATTTTAAGGAGATAGATTTTGCGACTGAGGATGAAATTGTTACTGACTGGGTATGTGGGGAGGAATCTAGTTTGACAGGTGGAAAATATGAAGCACCATGATACAAGATAATTTCTTTATCCTTGTTATCTTTTGGATTAGAAATTAGGAAATGTCTCGATATATTTAATCTTCTAGATAATCCATGATTAGGGATGATATGCTGTAGTGTGGGTGATAACGGATGGAATAACGAAGCCGGATCATATTCTGGAGAACCAAGACTCTTTTTCATTGGATTTCCTAGGGAGTTGGGGTATGGATTGTGTGGATATCCACCATGGGTTACTAAGGTCCATCATCATTGATCAGGATCCTCCTTTTACAATTCTATTATAGATGACATTTTTGAATTTCAATGCATCCTAACATCACCTTATCCCTTTATTTCAAATTAAAATAGATGGAATGATATAATGGTCTATAGAAAAAATATATAATATGTTTCTATCTTTTATCAATGATTTTTGAAGATCATGGGTAAGGTTTGGATGAATATTCCTACAACAAAAACTATCACACATCCACTAGAATGGATCTATATGAGATTTTGTATATGTTGGTCTGTATTATCTATTTTTTTAGATTGTGGTCAGGGAGTTTTTAGTTCTTGGTTGTGATGTGCTGTATATCATGACCGAGAAGATACAATTTTCCTCAGAGTGGACAAGGGTTGAGCTAGATCTTCTTAATTCCTTTACTAATTTTAGTCACATTTTTATAGAGTTCTATGTTAGAGTACAATTTTTTTAGAGTTCCCTGTAATTGGTGGTAGTTGAGGATTGATAAAGTAATAATTATTCCACCTTAATTCATTATTCCTTTTGTGATTTTCGGGTATGTTGGAACGGTTTCATATTGGTTGACACTGCCACAATAGCTCGATAGGATCTAGGATGTGTTGCATGTATCATGGATTCCATGATTTTTTCAACATCACTCTTACATTATTGACTTTAGAGAGTTGGATATTGAGGATTATGTGACATTCATGGGGAGACAAGTATCGATACATGACCATCCTGAAAGATCGGTTCATGGAATAACTATCCCCTTCTTTATATAATGTGGTGGTATGGTGCCCAATGGAGAGTACATGGGATTGTGAGGTTTCGATTTATTCCCCATACATAGATATTTATAAAATTTTCCTTAATTTTTCATTGATGGAGTGATTTTTAAACAACGAATTTTTTGAGATCATCCCTTTTCACTTTCTAGTGACGTATATGATTTATTTTTGTGTATGAAGAAGGTAAACAAGATTATAATCATGATGATCTGTAATATGAAACATTTTAAAACTAATAAAGTTTGTATGTTCCATACAATGTGTAGTACATAATGATGTGTAAGGACAATTTCCCTGATTTGTGTACTTGGGGTAGTGTTGTGTTATGGTTATGGATGTTATTAGTTTTGGTTATGAAGATGCTGGAATGGTAGCTATGATTGTTATGTCGAAGAGAGGTGGCATGTCAATGGAATGAGATGATGTGGTGTCATTCCTAAGGGTAATGTGCTGATTTGGTTGTGTGGGTTTTTTGGGTTTGTTGTATAAATGTGTTTGGCTAGTGGGATTGTTTGGTGTGTAATAGGATCTCTGTGAGTTATATCATGGGTTGATTTTTTGGAACCATCCATTTCATTTTTGGGTTTAGTTTTGATTGTCTATGATGAATAACATTTGAATGGTCTCTAATGTAACATTTTTTGTGTGATTGGGCCATTACATTGATGGTTTGTGAGTTATATGTGTTCTAAGGTGGTTCAAGGAGGGATCAACCATCTTTTGACCTAAATGTTTCAACAATATGTAGTTTATGATGTGAATATGTATTCACATTCTATGAATTTTATTTGATTATATGATATTGGTGATTCACTACTTGAGTTCCATATGGGGTTTATTTACCCAATGAAGTCATGACATGATAGGGAAATTCATGATGCGAATTAAACTAAGGATTAGGTGCATTGAATGTTGTAGGATGTTCACAGGGTTTTGAATTTGATGAGATAAGTACATGAACTAGATTAATGGTATGAAATGTAGGGACTCACAAAAACACATAAAATTAATATTTGATTAAGGGGTTTAAATGTGGAAAGATTCATCATATTTATTAATATTATAGATTATCATGATTATTTTGTTCTTCAATCATTTTTATCAAACCATTAGTGAACCTTGGGTACTGTTTGAGTAACATACAACCCATTTCTATTTACTTTGATGCATGGATTTGGGTGTTTTACCATTAAAAATATTATGGGTGTGGCCATCCTTATTCACTTGTCTCCATTCATTTTTATTTTGGGGATTCATAGAGGTGATAATGATTTGATATGTCTGGGTTTGGGTTTAGATTTTGATGATCCCTTGGTGTTCTTTTGGTTGATTCGAGGTTTCATAGTGTAGTGTTAGTTTCCAAATGTTTTCTCAATTTACCTATTATGCATGTATAATCCAAACTATCTATTTGGTAGGGGATCCTCATTCTCTCCCTATTTATGTGATTGTTTGGGGATTGCATTATTTTTCCTTCCATTGGGTGGATGGTATTGGTTAGCATAATATTGTAATGAATTGGATTGATTTGAAAATGATGGAAATGGGTAGAAATCACATTTTTTATTCCTTTTATGACATTTATAATTATTTTAACCATGCTTTTTTCCATTGATTAAAATCACAGTTTTTGGCTTCCTTTCGTGTGTAGTTGTTGTTATGTATATTATATCCTTGTAGGGATTATTATTTTATCTCACCCTAAATAAAAGGCTTAGAATGAAAATATGTCTAATGAAATGGTTACCCTTGGAAGTATATAATTTTCATGATAGTACCACTAAAAAATAATGATGTAGTGTAATATATTTCATTGAACATAAATTATCCATATTGATATGTGATTTTATGTTTGGTTGTTCTTGTTGTTTTACCTTGTGTGATGTGGTATGTTTTGTGCATATTGTGGAGACTCACTTGGTTAGAACATTTGTGGTGCAGTGATGTGATGGTTGGTTGGAATGGTATGTGTTATGGGGCTTTTTAATTATAGTGACGTTCATGGTTTGTTTTGTGCGGTGGATGTCTTGCATGATGGTTTAGATGGGTGATTTTTGTGATGACATTGATTGGATGATGTGGTATTGTGGAGATTATTGATCTGGGATGGGTGATATTTAATTTGGGGGTGTATATGTTGGTTACATAGTTATCCATTGAATAAATTGTAATACAATATGAAATGATATGGGTGGGTAGAGGAATAATAATTGAATGGAATTGATGCTTGGTAATTGGATAAAATGAATTCAGTGATAAACAAATGGGCTGTGTTAATGTGAATAAAATGTGTATGTAAATGGGAATTATTTGATACTCATAAAATCTATAAAATGTTTTAAATTTTAAGGGAATGATGGAATGTATTGATATCAATGGAAGATATGTGGTTTGATGCATTTTGTGGTGGAAGAGATCATGAAAATGTCATGTGGTGCAGTTTTACTATAGTGGTGTATAGTAGTGTAGTTGATGTGATCATGTAGGTTACGTATTATGTCATATATATCTATCATGTATTATTTATGTTATTTATATATGCACACCACCTATGTTGGATGAACATATGAATTACATAATGATTTTGATTCTAGGTGTTTTCCACAAAATCATGGTTAGTGAAGATACAGATGGATGGGTAGCTCGTTTCCCCTATTCATCATTCAGTAGTAATGATATAGGTTGGTGGTGAAGATTACCCAGTGATTATATCAGCCAGTGTAAGATATTATCTCGTCCTAATACAGTATGGTGTTAGTGATTACCTAGTGGTTGTGAGGATGTGATATATGGCTGGGGGTCATGCGTGGTGGGAGGAGGGTATGAGGTTGACGTCCTATGAACTCATTATACCCTATATCCTGAGATATGAAATAAAGAAGTTTTTTTTGATGAGGTTGAGATTTGATGATGACTGATATCAACATCAGATGGTAAACCCTACATGAAGTTTTTATAGGATGTGATATGTCTCGAACCATATCAATAATTCCTTGTTATGTGATGTTATATTTATGTTGTGAATATAAGCACATGATGTTGGATCTTGGGGTGTGATAGGGGGAAATTAGTGGGGGAGCGTCAGCTGTATAGATCTTATTCTCTATATTATTTCAATACTATATTACTATATTGTATTCATGATTTTGTGGGTATGTCATAGTGATGATGGAATTTCTTTTATTTTCCAGTTTATATGCATTTTATTTGTACAGTTTAGTGACCATGGAATTGGTGTAATATTTTCAGTTCATCACTTGAGACATTGGGTATGATCTTAAATAGTATATAGTTTATTCACACCAAAAATATAAAAACACATTTTTAGGTTTCTATAGATTTATGTGGGACAATAATAATAATACAATCTTGGGATTTGTAGTTTCTATTGAGTCGATACCAAAAGACTTTATTTTGGTACTTACATGGAGTTTCTTATTTTTAATTTATGACATTATTCATGAAATAAATTATAATTTTGGATGTATGATTATATTAAGTTATAGATATTCTAATTTATTTTTTATTGATTCTCTCAATCATATATTATTATGGAGTGAATTTCCTCCTAATTGTGTAATTTTTTATATCTATAATTCTTATTTAAACCCTCGGGCCTATTGAATGCAGGACTCGAGTGTCCATATCACACTTCTTTTATTTAAAACCTAATAATGGAACATTTAGAGGTCGGGGTCATGGCACTTATACTTCACAATTCAGTCTGTAAAAGTAAATATTAAACCATTCATTTATAGTGACTCAAAAAGGTAATATGATTAACCAATAAATATCCATAATGAGTGGTTAGCCATGTGTGAAGTATTATGAACACTCATTCTTTATCAGAGATGATCATGTCTATGCTCAAAAAACTCTTTTTGTTGTTATTACACATTAAAGATACTATGAAATAGCTATAACCACTTGTCTTTTTCTGTAGAGGGATATAATTTCATGGGAACCCACATACTCAATACTTATCAAAAAAATCTAGGTTTTTATTCTATACATAGACATACCTCCAGAGTTTTAACCAATATTTTATCCTCATAATCTCAGAAAATAATTTGTCTACCCCATAAAAATTAGTAAACACTCCTCTGATTCAATCTATATAGACCTAAGATAAATAAGTCATTATTTCACATCGTCTCTATATTTTAAACAACCGATATCACAATAATATTAAATATATCACAATGAACCTTTATTTTTAGTGTCTTTGTGGACCTGATTTATTGGAAACTTATTTTTAAAATCTATTGAACATTTCTACATAATCATACTCTTATATAGTTTCTTCTATATATTTTATAAGTTAAAAAAATATTTATAAACTGGGGAATGGGAAATATAATAAATAGTGTCATAAAATTATTGGTGAGGGAGACTATATCAACATTTTATAAAGTGTTATATCCTAAAAATATGAAAAAAATGGAGAAATGAAATTTCATTGTACAAGAACATGAAAAAATAAGATTTATCTATAAATAATGAAGGATGAATAAGTAATATGATAATAAAAAACATACACCATGACATAAGAGTGTGAGAAAATCCGGAAAACATTTTTTAATGAAATGATATCATTAGATCACTTAATTTAAATTAAATGGAAACAAATTTAGTTATAAAATCATAAACAAAAGTTTAGTCTGGCTTTGAATATAATCATCAAAATGTGGGTGGATTGGGATTAGTCTTTTTTCTTATTTATATCGGATAAAAATTCTTATAGTAGATTAGGTGCAATCCCTAATTTCATAAATAACATCTAAACAGATATAATTATTTTCCCAAGGCATTTGAGGGATATATAATTTATGGCCCATCAATTACATGGTGTTCATTATATATTCACCCATTGACCATAAATGGTGCCCCATGAGATAAATATCTTACCAAATGAACTTGAAGGAAATATAATTATAGGACCACAAATAACATAATGAAATTGATACAGAAGTTTGAAAATGATGACTCTAAACCATATAGAAATCATAAGCATGATCAAACTCGTGAAATAGATGTGGGTTTCATAATTCTTAGTCAATGCATAACTGATTGATAAATCATGAATCTGCCCGAGAGAATATGAAATTATTTTTTTCTATATCAAAATTGATTACAATGAATTGTTCTTGAATATTGAGTTAAAATTTATAAATTTCATTTGAAGGATCTATACGAGAATGAAAAATGATGATCATGGGTGAAACATTATGATTTGACTAAAGGGTCTTTTTTAAGGATGGAAAATTATATTATTATTCATAAAGATTATATTGAAAATATAGGGGTTTACATAAGATAAATAGGGTTTATATACTATTAATATTTCCAAAACATTATATAGGGGTTATTATATTCATGAGAAAATTAATAGAAAATTTTATTCAATTCTAGTTTAGTTAAATTTAAAAATTTTAACAAAACTAAAACATGTTTTACCCCATCAATAAAAATAACTTTTCAGAATGCATATATATATGGAAAAAATATATTAAAACAGAATAATTATATGAGAAAAAATATTTTCTTGGAAGGTGAAAAATAAATATAACATGAAACCTAAATGTAATGAGGTTGTTTTAGAAGATCCAATAAATGACAATTAAAGGAAAAACATATTAAAATATTTCCACAGAAAAAAAGGGAAAATGGTTCAGGGAATTTAATTATATAAATATAATAAATTAATTATGAAACTCACATTAGGTAACACATTAAATGGATTCTAATTAAAAAGGATAACATTGGAGGGAATGTTAATCATATTTAAGAAGTGGGAACAATTAACTAAGATGATGAAAATTATACTATACATATTTTAATATTAAAAATTTTATATAAATCATAAATAAGGAATATTTGAATAAAAATAAATCTCCCAATATATAAATTGGGTATACCATATAAAATTCATGAAGAATCTAAAGGTGAAAAATTATAACTCAATAAAGGTGATTGAGTTGTAAAATAAACACATATTTTAGGAATGAAATCAATCATCTCCCACTAATAGAATATTAATAAATGCATGTTAATTTTAATGGTTAAAAAATAAATTTTTGATATTTTAATTTAATGATGTATTATTTAAACCATTCAAATGAATAATGATGTGTTATATTAAAGAAACCCATAATGAAGTTTGATTTTGAGGGAAACTTTTTCCTCATTCTAGAATGTGTTATGTACATACAATTAACATCTTGAATAGGAAAATAAATTTTATAAAAATCTTCATTATGAAATTTAAAATATATTTCATATTTTATGTTAACTTAGCATTAATAATTTATATATTTATAATATATTTTTCATTCCTATGTCGTTTACTTGAGGTTATCGGGTAAATATATTTGTAACTCCATATGTATATTGGAAATGGAATAAATCATTCTGAAATAGAGTAATAATATCAACAATAATAAAATTATTTCATAAATAATTTTTATATATTAAATATATATTTAAATCCATTCACGATGGGGTGGGGATTGATGAAATTTATTAGTTATGGAAGAGGTATTCTACATGTATACTTGATTAATGTTTCCATTACTCAGTTAATGAGTAGGAATGAGCGTAAATGAATTTTTTACATTTTATTATTTTATCATTGTAATATATATCATATTTATTCTTCCATTACATCTGTTTTACTTGACATGGGATGTAGTGATGAAAAATGGAAGACAAAAATTGTAGAGGTTTTTATATATAAAACACATTAACTATTGTTTTGTTTTCATTAGTGGTTGGAGAGGAAAAAAGTATGTTTGTTAAATTATTATAATAACATATAATATTAATTATGATACATATTTTATTACATTTTTTGGGTTTAAGTGATTTGAAGAAGAATATTTTGGGTAAAAAATTATTAAGAAGGTAATACCTATGTTCAAGACTTGATCTTCTGTTAGAGATATTCTGGAAAAATAAGGCCTTAATATAAATTATAGGTCCATGAAATTATAGAAAAAATGACTTCTAGGAGGGTTTATTTGTGTATAAGTTAATATTAAATTCTAATATTAAGTTCTTCCATTTTTGGGAGCAAGTTATCGGTTTTTATAGGTGATGAATAGGGTACTTCTGAGAATACAAATTACCCATCAATTATATCATTATACTATTCCTTGGAAAATAACTCCAAAATTTAATAGGTATTGCTTTTTTTATTGTGTTCTTAAATCCTCAAATAATACTTTTTACGCATGTTTAGGACATGTATCATGTCATTTACCATACATTTCTATATTTTTAAATTTTTATATATGGTTTGGTAACTAGTTTTTATCAAAGAAATATATATTTGTTTTATGAAAAGAAGGGTAACCAATATTACAAAATTATAACTTCTTGAAAATAAATTCAATATCAATTTATTATAATTAAATTTCAAAATATGATAAAATCAAAATTTAAATTAAAATAATAAATATATAAAAATCATTTTTATTGAAAAATGAATTTCAACTAGTATGTGTTCTTAATATTATTTCATATTTTTACCAATTGAGAGAGTATTAACATAATTATACATAGTATACATAAAACCTGCTACAAAAAACATTAAATTATTTAAATTTTATTTATTAGATTAAAATTTAAACATTTTAATAAAAAAATTATTTTTAAAAAACGTGTTTTCCATTATCACTATAATTAAATTTTAGAGTTCAAACATTATATTTAAGAATTAAAATTATAATTCAACATGTTAAATAATATTCACATGATCAACATAGATATGAAATAAATTTGGGTATATCTAATTTTGGAAAAGTGATAAATTATAATTTTTTTAACATAACCACGTAATTATATTTTGTTAGTATGACATATTACATGAGTTTAAAAAATGTTAAATATGTGTTTAATAAACTAAAAATACTGTTTTAAAATTTTTTAATTTAATTTTTATACATATTATATAAATAAATTTTTATAAAACTTATTCATTCTTGTATTATAATATTTTCATAAAAGTGAAAATTTTTCCAAATTTGTATATCGTCACTATTATTCTATAATTAAACTATTTTAGGAAAATTCATGAAATTATTCTATAGATAATAATGATATTATGAATCAGAAAAATGGAAGTAATTTTTTGAAATGAAAATTCTAAAATATTATCATATAAATTTGTAATAAAATTATAAAACATATTGAAAAATATTTTTAGTGTATAATATGTTTTCAACGTATTAACCATTAAATATATTATTTCATATTAATTAATAAAAAATTAATTTTTAAAATAGTATTAATACACTGATTTAAATTATTTATGTAATAAATATACCTTCTCTATAAAAATCTATTTTTTAATAAAATAAATATCATAAATGTATAATTTTAGAAAAAATACATTATTAACCTTAATGTGATCTTCTTTATTATCTAACTATAATAAAAATAATTACCATTATATGAATATATATTTAATAAAATAGTTACCTCTATTTATACCTAATAGGTTAATGGTTACATTGTATTGTCTATATAAGATTCCGTGATTTTTTAATGTTGCGTGTAGAACAAGATGCTAACATAATATTTATTTATTGAAGAAATATAATTGAATTCATGGTTGTCACAAGTTTTCGATGAACTCATTCAAAACAAAAAGGGGAATGATTTAATTGTCAAAATTTTCAAAAGATCCAATTAAAGGATCCAAACATGAATCATATCACTTTCATATATATTAATCCATATATCCCACTTGATGAGTAATTTTACACCCCATTGTAAAAAATTTCATAAAAACAAATATTATCAAACACCCCCATTGAAAAACCACACACACACAGTCAAAACTAATTACAAGTAGAACCACATATGAAAAACAAACTCATTGATCAAATATCTTTTTCAATGATATAAGAGATCTTTTGGATGATTATATAGTTATTTCACTAAAA
The DNA here is from genome assembly GCA_963277665.1 of Viscum album. NCBI lineage: Eukaryota > Viridiplantae > Streptophyta > Magnoliopsida > Santalales > Viscaceae > Viscum > Viscum album. Next base: position 832,993,151 of record OY728142.1, on the reverse strand, counting down.
ATGGATTCTCAGTCCACAAGAAATTGATACAAACCCTTTTTATGGAAGAAATATTTCATAAATACATTTCCTTAGAGAAATAATATATATAATATAATTAATTTATGATTTATATAATTTTTAATATTTGTTAATATGTTCTATAAATCAATGGATTATATTTCAAAGATCATTCATGGGGTAACCTACATTTAATATTATCTCTATTATAACTCACCATTTTCATACTGCTCAACAAGACCAAATAATCACTATGAATTCATGAAAAAACCATTACCAGAGAAATAATAAATAAAAATCACTCAATGTAAAACACTAGATCTACAATACGTTTTTATGTTATGATAGGGATGAAGAACGGAGAAAATATGAGAGGATGAGATTAGGTAGGGACTACAGTGAAGAATCATTCTAAACCATGAAGAAATCTATAATACATCACCATAAAAAAGGGAAACAATAGTGGGAGAGGATTGAAAGTTATGATGGAGTTTAATGAGAGAAATATAATGGTATATAAGTATTAATTAAGAGAAGAAAAAATAAAAAAATTCAAATTTTATGTGAGAATAAGAAGGTCACATGGTTTACGAAACCATTCACTAACCATAACAATGTTACCTGACAATCTAGGACATATAAAATGATTTTTCTTTTTTAGTTTAACCAATTGTTAAAAAAACAAACAAACCCCTATGAAATTTACCATAATATTTTCATTATTAGAAACATGTTTTTCACTAACAGTGATTCAACTGTACCCTATGTACAGGGGACCAACGGACACTAAATTTGAATGAAATTTTATTAGAGAAGTTTGTGAAATAAAAAATCAAAATTAAACAATGTAATATAGTGAATTGAATTCCATGTGAGACAATTATACCAACTATATAACACGATATTATTAAAAAGTCATAATGAAATTAGGTTGATCAAGGATAATAGAACATCATAATTTTTTATCAAAGGAACTATTTTTGATGGGCACTAAAATAATATTGACTAGATAAATATTCATTAAACGTATTAGAATTATGAATTAGTACATCCATCTACCACCTCAAAATGTGAGTACATGCATCTACTAAATATTTCCCATATAGTTTGTTTTAGTTACTAATAAATTTTGAATAGATTAATTTTAATTTTAATGTCTATTGAATAGTGTTAACAGATTCCATCAATAAGACGTAATGTACAAAACAAATATGTTAAATATTGATGTCCCATTATATTAAATTAAACTCATATAGGATTTATATATAAGGGGTTGAAATCCTTCCCAATTTGAAATAATAAATAGATGACATCCACCTATGACTAACTTCATCTCAATATTTTGTTTATAACTTGTTGAAGGCACTAACACCCCTTCAATGTTTTTGGATCCTGGAAAAACATTATACGATAATAAATATAGTTTAATAACATTATATGTAGTTGGATTTAATCAAATACACCTCATTATAATCTTTGAGAATTATAACTTATTCAGTAATTTATAAGGATATGAAATAAGGGATATGAGATTTCTCGATTTTAAATTTTATTGTTTTCTTTCTGAAAAGACCTGGATATTCTTAGAAATTTGTTTTCTTAAATTCATGGGATTTTTTAACGAGTCTGGGAAAAGTTATGGAGCATGATTCTGAGGTCCGGTGTACCCGGAATAAATTTCTGAAGTTTTGTTCAGGTACGTTCAGTAAACGTATGTTTAGGATATTATAACTTTTGAACCGGTGCTCGGAACTGAAATCTGAGGGTATCGACGAACTCACAGCGTCGGTGATTTTTTAGTGATACCTTCACCGCACTTGCGTTCTATCGAGAAAGGAAGTTTGATTTTGGGGATTTTAATGTAATTAAATAAAAATAAGTGGGTGGCTTATTTTTATCTTTGGTGGTTAAAATATCTAGGAGGTGGTTGTATGTGGGGGCCCCCACACAATAACCTCCCATGAGAGGTTATAGAGGTGGGGCCCTCCCGCACATAACCTCCCTTGGGAGGATAACTAACATGGGGAACACATGAGCTTAAACCCCCTTGTAACTCTCCATAATGTGGGGGAAACCCTTGAACATCCCCCACTAATTAAACTTTCCAACCCACTTAATGAATTAGTTAAACTCTCTTATTTTAATTATTTCTAACCATTTGAATTCTTTTCAATTCATACCAACGATAAAATAATATACAAGCTATTATTTTATTTGAGTTGGCATAATCTTTTGTTGGGATAATCAAGGAGAGGAGGACCTCTTGGAGAACAAAATATTCTAACGCAGAACACCCCCTTCCACTGAAGAATGACGAAAACCATCTTCGATCTTCAACTGTGCCAAATGAGAAAGAGTCGACCGCGAAGAACGACATCATAGACTTTCTCACCTCCGAACACTTTCCATTGCATGAGCGTGAGAATTGGGAGTGCATAACAAACGCAGAGAACAAAGAATAAACCTCCGCCCTTTTTTTATGACATCGTCAACGAATGAAAAATACGAGGTTGGGGTTTGAGTTGATTTTGTTCCTATTCTACATCAAACAATTTTATGGATTGAGAAATTCCATTTGTTATCACAATAATGAGGAAGGATTGGACCGCACGAACATGGCCCGACCCTTTTCCATTAATTGATCACGTTTGTTGATGACAGTGGCCGCACAACAGTGACGCCAGAAGGATGAACTACGGCGGAGCAACGTGACCAGTGCCAGGCCGGCCGTGAAGAAAACCAGCAGTGCAAGGGCCATAGGGTCGCTGGAGGGGCGGGGCCCCATCGCGTCGTGCCGGTGGAAGGGTTGCGGCCCGGAGGGCCATGGCAGTTGGATGTTGTGTGTGGTGCCATCACGCCGCGCGAAGGAGCGGGAGGAGGCGTCCATGCCGAGCCACGGCGGAGGGGGCACGACACTGTCGTGCCACAATGAGGGTAGCAGGAGGCCGCGTCCAGGTCGGCCCATGCTGGAGGGGCGCAGCGCCATCACACCCCACCGGCGGTGCAAGGGGCTGGCCGCTCGGCCATCTAGGAGGAGCGGGATCCCATCGGGTCCCGCGTGTGAAGGACGGGTGCCACCTAGCGGCAGTTTTGGCTCAAACCCGAACAGTCGTGTCGTTCTCATGCCAGGGGCACGCGGCTTCCCCCCTGGGAGTGAATAAGAACACCTGCGAGCCGTTGGACTTCTAGCCGACTGGGCAACCGGGCCGCCAGCAAGCCGGGCTGCCGGGCCGAGCCGCCCATCCGAGCTGGGCCGCCTGGCCGAGCCGCCCCATTGGGCCAGGCCACCCACTCGGTTCGAGCCACCTCTCGGGTCGGGATGCCCTTTCGAGTCAGGAAACCTCCTCTGGTCGAGTCATCCCACTCGAACCGGGTCAGACCCATGGACTGAGTCAGACCTTGGTTCGGACCAGGTCGGGCTGGGTCGGTCGGACTAGTTGGGAATGGACCCGGTCCTCTTACGGCCAGTTTACACCTTTTAGCCCATATCATGGGTTTCGGGTGACCGATCGACAAACCATACTGGGCGATAGAGATCTTAGAACGTGAGGTTTTTTTGAATACTGCACTTGAGTATTGGACACAGTTGGGGTACAATAGGGTTGGATTGATACTAAAATCCAACCGGGCCCCTAGAACAGAAATTCCAATAACTCACAGACCTGGTGTCTGATTGACGTGTCGTCTATTGTGTTGAAACCCCTATGACATGGCGGAATTTTTCGATACTTCTATGAGAGACTTCTTGACACATAGAGTATTGAATAGTAGCTCTTGGAGCGGATCGTTCTGGTGACGAGCAGACAGAGTATAGAGACCTAGTAGCTGGCTGAGACCTAATGACTACTTGACTGATTCAATTCAGAGTGACTCGACTAGCCCAGTGGGGAGTGCCTTTGTGTGACGTGGTATACCCAGGTAGAGGAGCGCCTATGTGTGAGCACTGTAGACTCATGGTACTCGACAGGAGGAGTAACTTTTCATGCTTTTGGGGGGAGTGCCTCTGTGTGACGTGACATACCCTTAGTGGGAAGCGCCTCTATGTGATGCACCTAACCCATGGTACTCAACATGAGATGTACCTCAGAATTCTAAGGATATTGGGAAGCGCCTCTGTGTGATGTGGCAGGCCCACTATACTCGATATAAGAGTAGTACGCCGTTAGTCATGGTTTCGATAATAAAAATCCTGGTTTGAGGTGAGTCAATGAACTTTTGTGTTTACCTCGTGAATGAGATGAGTTACTAAACAACTTAGGTATATTTATATACATCTACCTATGTAAGGGTTATCCATTAAATATTAACTTTGTGGTTTATCCTTGTTGGATTTAGTGATACCTTGAGGGTCTCAGGGTCCCTACTGAGTATCGAATACTCACCCCTGCACGATCTATGCCCGCACCTTATTTTGTTGGATACAGATGACAGACAACGCTGATCGGGGCAGAGAGTAGCAGGACTGGTCGGTACCTGGAGGTGGACCACTCGACGAGACGTACACATAGTGGACGGATGGACGTGGAGTGCTGAGGAGGCTATCTGTACTTACCCTTCAGGTAGGAATCCCGGAGGATTACCCAGTAGCTTCTTTACTTCTTTTCTTTCAGTTGTACTTTCTTTTAGTTGTACCTGTACTTTACTGTTGGACTTGTATTTCCGACCCCTATTTCTTTCCATCACTTCTTTTGTATACAGTATTGCTTAGTGATTTGTTCTTAGTTGTGTAATCTGTTGTATTTTATTACTGTTATAAAGGCAACGCATTCCCAGTTTATGGATTTACAACTTTGGTGCTAGTCGTCAGCCCCTGGCCTATGGAAGGCGGGTTTGGGGTAGTCACGATATGGGCCCCCGGGGACGGGTCGTGACACCTTTCACAATAGTTATGTTATGGATATATCTTTCCATAGTTTTTGTTTTTTCACTACCTAAGATCATTTAAAGATTTTTCAAAACCATATAGAGTTATCATATAAATGGTTAATGGGTGAGATGATTATTGGAAACTGTTATGCATCAGCTATAATAAAGTGTGGCTCTCCACCAATGAACTCCATCATTATTCCAAAGAGTGGTAGAGCCTATGTTTTGGTGGTGAAGGATTTCTTTGATAGGGTCATATGGATGTCACATTGGATGTTCCCATATAAGGGAGAATGATTCCCAACATTACAGAGCTATCAAATCCATCAACTCATTGGATCAACATTCATATTTCACTAATTCTAATGATCACTATATATGATTTTTTATTAGATTGGTTTTGATCAGCTTTGAATAATATTATAATTAATATATATAATCATTAAAATATGATTTCTTTAAATTAATCTGGATAAAAAAATAAAAAACTCATTAAATAATTAATTATTTAACATTATTTATGAATTTAATTGATTTTTTTATAAATGTGTTATAATTAACGAATTGTGTATTTTATAATATTTATTAAAATTTGGAATTAATTTATTAAATTAATCAACTCTAAAATTTGTATCGTTAACATACTAAATTATTTATCAATAATTTATTACCTTAATACAATAATGTGATACCTCAGATAGAATTTTAGTATCTATGATTTTCTTTATAATGAAAAATAGTATAATTCTTATTTGATTCATCGATAATGTTATTAAAACATAAATTATAAATTTTTAAAAATTTAATTAAATGAATTTAATTTCTTTTTTTTGTTCTACAAGACAAGGTGATAATATAGTGAATATTTTTATTTATAGTAGAAATAGTGGATTTTGTTTGTGAATAGTGAAAAATACTAATATTACAAAAGCTGTCACTTTTATGTCATTATAAAGATATAATAATCACATGAAATATTATGAAAAAATTATTTTGGGCTGTATATGTATATTATTTTAAATAATTTATATAAAAATATTATTTTTAATTACATGTCTGACATTTTGGAAAAATGATTATTTATTTAATTAAAATACAAACCCTTTTTTAGATATATACATTTAATGATGAATTTATAATTTTCATTTTGGGTTAAAGATTGGTTTGAAATAAATATATATACAAATTTTTTAAATATAATCTAACTAATTATATTTTATTTCACAACATACTTATTTAAGGTAAATAAATTTCATAAAAAATGTTAATAATCCAGATAAATGTTTTCAAAATATTTTACAGGTTTTTGAAATTAATTTCTGAAATTTATATAAAAGAAATTTGATAAAGATAAGTTTATAAATTTGAGAAATATATTAATATTATTTTAATAGTTCAAATTTTATATTTGGTGATTTTGAGTAGTAACTTTGGAAAATTATTGAGTAACCATGGAAACCGTTAAAATGACTTAAATGGATTAAAATTAAAATTATAATGGTTATTAATAACTAAAGACATGTCTAAATGAAATTTTGTTGTCATATATAGTGACTATAACATTTAATATTAAAATATGGGTTATTTTGGAGACATTTTGTTTTAATAAGGCATCTATATTTTTTAATCCTTTGAAAATTATCATGCTTGTCCTCTCCCTTACTAGTAAAAGGAAACCCCATATCCTATCTTCTACAAACATCAATATATTATTAACTTAGCTATTACCTACAAAAATCACATCCTAACATTACTTCCTTTTTTATAGGTCATGCTTTGATCATAATACCATATTAATAAGGCTTTAGGTATAAAACTAAGGAGGTTGTCTAAGGAAGGGGTGTAGTTATAAACCACAGGTTTTCTTTTTTATTTATCCAGTTACCATGTTCAAACATCTTAAAACCATTGACATAAAAAAACATAATCATCTATTATACAATTAAATTTATAAATATTTCTAGTAAAACCATTCTTCAACCACCTATACATATAATGGAAAATGAATATATCTTTAATTTGTACATGCAGACTACAACCTCAAAAAGATGATACATTTTTTTCATCTCCATGTTATATACTATGTAATATTTGAAATTAATAATAAATAATATGATATTTATGATTCAAATTTAATTATTTAACGATTAATTGATATTATAATTCTATCGTTACCGTGAAATGAAAAATAAAAAACATCACTTTTACATACCTAAAACCATTAATGAATCAAAAGTTTTACTAAATAGCTTCTACATTCTGATAATTAATTTTTATAATATAAAACACATAAAGTCACTTTTTGAACACAATATAATTTATAAATGAATAATTAATGAAATAAGTTGTATATCTAGAAATTAATAAACCTCTCATGATATAAAAGTACTTTCCCCTTGGAATAGAAACATGAACATTAATAATAGTAAATTAGAAAAGAAAATAGTAACATCATCTATGAAAGTATAAATAAAATTTAATAATATTATAAATGATAATATTATATATTTATATAATATTATGAGTAAATAAATATTTTTAATATTTTTAATCAGGTGTTAGTATTTTTACAAAAAAATAATATAGTATTTTTTTAGAATTAATATATTTATTTAAACTATAATTTATTATTATAAAATAGATTATATAAATAAAAATTTTATTTTATTGTGATTATAAATTAATAGTATAGGACTATAAGTAAATTTTCAAGGTCTCATAAATAAGTTATAATTTTAAAACATTTATTTTTATAATAAATGTGGATATTAATTAAAAAAATAAAATTCTCATGTTTAGAATATAATTTTGAAAAAGCAGAGTCCAAATCCGAATTCTAAAAATTAAAAAATATCTATGTTTTTTGTGTTTTTTAAAAAATCATGAATATTTAGGGAATAATAAAATATTATAATTTACAATAAAAGTTAAATAAATGAATTTTTGAGTCATTTTAAATGTAAATCTGATGTAAGAATACAATTTCAAATTCTATTTCATTATTATAATATATTTTGTGATATTGTTCATAAAATTTGTATTCTTGGGAAAAAATAATAATTTAATAATAAATAATAATGCGAAAACACATCTCTCCTCTCCTATAAATAACACCCCTTACCACATCTTCTCATAACACCATCAAAGCCATGATGCTTGTGGAAGTTCTTCCTAATAATCTTCTCAAGACCCTCCCTCACCAATAGGAACCCCTAGTCTCATAAAAATACCAACCCTATTTCCCAAGGGTGGTTCACAATGAGGAGAAATTCATGTTGTAAAATCCTCCTTCATTTTCATCTAATTTATTTTAAATATCATTTATTTTCTTATCCTGTTCTCACATCCACATGTCAAAGTGGCATGATAAATCCGTTACCTTTTATAAACTAATATTTTATTATTTTAATGTAACATTCATCTAAAAATCACTTTTTATTTATTTTTATTCTAAAAATGAATATATCATATGTGGTGAGTTTATTTACCGCCACTGTGGATGATGCATTTCAATTTTCCATCACTAACTCTAAGACTTGACATTAAACCATTATTTTTGTAAAATGATATTTTATTATAAAAATTATAATTTTTATAATGTTCAATAAAAACATATAATAATGATGATAATAAAATGATATAATCTCAAAATTGACGTAAAAAACAAAAAACTGAATTAAATTATTTTCAATAAAATTTTATCGATGAAATATTTCTCCTAACATATATCACAATTATATATAAGGAAAATTAAAATTCTCTATATTATTAAATAATACATAATTTCAATAATGGAAAATTATAATAAATTTACATGATCTTACATACATGAATACTAGTGAACATATAATGAAATAAAAGAAAGGGAACACACTCGAGTGATGAAATTGAACACTATAAATCATCATAATGTCCATAAAAGAGATTAATAAAATTATAATAAATAAAATTCCTAAATAAGTGGTTCTGAATTTATGAATTAATGAATCAAATTTTATTATTTGTGATACTAAAGTGAATAATTAATTCAGACATAATGTAATGGGATTCTAAAACCAAACATCATTTCTTTGGGTTTTCCATCTTTTAGACAAGTTTCTTTATATATATTTCTTTAATGATCATTAAATTTAATTTTTAAAATACTCCCAGTTCCGTTTATAATATATACTTGTTTTTCACAAGAGTTTATGATAATGACAATATTTTCCAATAGAATTAATCTTTCTGAAACACCCATTTTACTAATCATGAGTATGTTTCTTCTTTACTTAATATTGAATATTCTTATACCATGTAAGGTATTCCATATTTATTATTATGACCCTAAGGTTTATTCATGAATATATGATAAATTAAATGAATCCCATTTCATTTCATAGTTTATTTTTTGTCCATGATTGATATAACTACATTGTGGCATGCATGATTGTGTAAATTTTATGATTTGACGGGTGCAACCAGAGATATATAGTGCATGTAAATGTTATTACGTGATGGGTGTGACTGGAATAATATAGATCTATAATTAATTTGGTAATGTGATGTAACTCATGTGATAACGTGAGATATATATTAATATGATTCTAGTTTTTTTCACACCTATATGTGGTGGTTAACCATTGACAGAAGATATTTAATTTTTATGCATTAGATCATTTAATTCCAATATATAATTCTTCTTATCATGATTATGATAATGATAAATTTCTTATGTAATGATGATGATGAATTTTTCCACCCACATTTTGATGTCTCTTAATCGTCCTATAACAAGGATTTTTTCTCACCACTTCTTTTGATATACATCCTTTGGTGAATACTTGTTCTATGTGGATCAAAAACTCCAAACAGATTCAGTAAAAATAGGGAATTAATGAAATGGCAATTTTTTATTATATAAATTTAATGTATGGACCTAATTTTTCCTAACACTAAACCGTTGGATCCTTGTTTGGATCTATATTATGTTCTATATCGTTGAAATGATATAATAGTTCTGTAAGAAATAGAAGGGTCTATATAGTTTGTGTTAGAGCACATTTTAGTTAATTTGGTAATTAATATTATATAAACTAAGTGAAAACCCTTAGTATTAGATTAGGTATATGTAAGTAACCAATAAGAATTATCTTATAAAATATTGAACATAGGGATCCAACAAGATATGTATTTATAGTTAATTTCACTTTCTAATAAATCATTTATTCATGAAATGTTGACTTATAATTTGTTCAAAACTTTTCTATTTTATAAAATAATTGGAATAGGTGGATTTCATTCCAAGAACCCATGCAAGGGATATTATAGTGACTGACAAAATAACATCCCTAATACCTTGGAAGGTGGAGTTCAGAATTTCCTGGTTATTCGTACCTATATTTCATCGGAAATAAACTATAACTTGAACAATGTGGAGTATCCTCCTTCACATAAGAGGGAGAAATTGACTATTGAGTATTTTATGTGACAAAAACCACAGTAGTTTAGTGGATCTTATGATCCACTATTTGTGGAAAAGTGGGTCAAATCAATGTAAATGTTTGTTTTTGTGATTCATTGTTCATAGATGGAGAATGTGGATCTGGACATTTAACATTTAGAAATAGGGGAAGGTCAATGGTGGAAGTTGATTAAGAACAAAAATATAAATGATGAAATTGATGAGAAATAGTGGGAAGTATTTATGAAAATACATATTAGTATGTATTTCCCTTGAACCCCTTGTTTAAAGATGGAGGGAGAATATATATGGATAAAGAAAAAGGAAGGTGAATCATCAACTTCCGAGAAAGGGATATCTCTCTTTACATCATGATGAAGCCTCTAATTTTGTATAGGTGTAAGGATGAGAATGAAACTCATTCAGAATCTTCATATCAATTGTCGATGTAATTTACACATTAGAAAACATAAGTAGCTCAAATGATTGATAAAAAGGAGAGAATAATTATTGATGATATGTGAATTGTAAGGGACTACACTGTTGTTTTCCTTAAAGAATATCATGCTATTATCACTGGCTAAGAGGATCAGCTTTAATTAGAAATATTCTTGGATCTATACCTTTATCAAATTCACCTATATTAATGTCCACTATTTATATTTAGGAAATAAGGAATCTTTTATAAGTGAATCTCGACAATGGTTTTATATGCTTGAGTTCTTCTTCATGTGGTGAATGAGTCTTATTTATTAAGAACAAGGTTAGATCAATTATCCAATTAATTGATTATCATGAGATCATAAAAACATTATAAAGAACAAGTATCCAATTACATTAATAAATAAATTGTTATATAAACTATGTAGGGTGAAGTATTTATCAAAGGTGGAAATTTGGTCTAGATATCACTAATTAATTGTTGACGATGGAAGATATTCCTCATACTACTCTTCAAAGGATGAATGGACACTATGAGTTCATAGTGATTCCCTGAAGACATACTAATTATCTAACAATATTCATGAATTTAATTAAAAGTGTATTTAGAGATTACCTTAACAAAATTTTGGTCTTATTTATTGATGATATTCCAATATACTCCAAGAGAATGTAGGAATAATAAGATGATTTGAATACTGTTCTAAAGACTTGGAAAATGGAAAAATTAATGCGATGTTTAGTAAATGTGAGTCTAGGACTGATGAATTGTCATTATTGGGGAATTTAATCAATAACAAATGAATATATATTGAACCCTACTAGAAAAATTGAATGGTAGTTTTTCCTATTACAACATCTGTAATGGAGATTCTTATATTCCCTTATCTAATTCGGTAATAATAATTATTTGTGAAAAAATTATCATGATTTTAAAACCCAATAACCAAGAAGACTCAAATGGGATAAATTTTTTCGAGTACAAGTGAATGTGAATACTACGTTAATGGGTTTTAATAGATTCTTATCATTGCACCAACACTCACATGTCCAATTAGTGGGAACACTTTAGGGTGTACATTAGGGATTGCAATAAGGGCTTTGGTTTTGTACTAATTCAAAATGATAAATTGATAGACTACACCTCATGGTATTTGATATATCATTAGTAAAACCATCCCACATATTATCTAGAATTATAAGGATTGATATTCATGTTGAAAATATGGTGGAACTATCAATATGGTGACAAGTTTAAAATATAAAATAATCAAAAGATCCTCAAATATATATTCACAACGACAGAGCTTAATATGATCTAGTGAATATGGTTAGAGATAATCAATGACTATAACTGCACAATAAACTATCATCATAGAAAAAGAATAAATTGGAATATGATCTATATAGAAGGTATCCTGAAACATTGTAAATGATGAGATTTGAGAAGGATGTAATATTATTATATTTTCAAATGATGGGCATGGAAATCATTATAGAAGGAAGGTCACCAATCCATTATCAAATTATTTCTCAATAATCCCTAATAAAAAAATTAATTTATTCTCAAATAAATGATGTAGAAAATCAAAAAAAGGTGGATTCCATGAGAAATGGTAAATCCTTAGAGTTTAAAATCGATTAGGAAGGATTTTAAGATTTTGGTCATGAATTTGTGCACCATAAAATCTAGATATAAAGAATGGTCTTCTGAGAGAGACACAAAACTCAGTCTTATTTGTTCACTAACGTAACCTAATGATGTATTGAGAATTTTTAAGGAATTAATAGTGGGAAAATATTTGAATGTGATCAAAAAAATACATCATGGTGCCTGGTATGTCAACAGGTGAAGAAATAAAGGCCAAAGGTTATGTTGTTGATTCTACCATTACCTATACCAACATGTTAAAGGGAAAATATCACTATAGACTTCAAGACCTGACATCCAAAGAAATATACATGAATCAATGATATATCGGTTGTTTAGGATAATCTTAAAATGATAGAAAACATTAACTATATATGATAGTACTTGTCACTTGATCAACACACACAGATATAAAATTGGGATGTGGAAAGGATGCTTGGATTAACACTCTCAATTGTATCTAATCAAGATCCTAGATTTACCTCCATGTTCTGTAAAAGTATAGAAAATTATATAAACAATGATTTAAACTTTATTATGCACTAACAACGTCAAACTAATGGCCAATCCGAGTTAACTATTCAAAAACATGAATACGTGTTAAGTGAATGTTATCTGGAATTTCAATGAGGATGGGATCAACATCTACCTCTAGTAAAGTTCTCTTAAAAAATATTGTCCACTCAAGTATAGAAGTGGGTCGTTATGAATCTCTTTAAAGGAAAAAATGTATAGCACTGAAATAATGGGATGAATTCATTGAACAGAAGCTTCTAGGGACTAAAATTGTCGAAGAAATGGTGGGAAGGGAGAAAAGAAAACAACAACACATCAAGGAATATTATTGTCGACAAAAGTTCTATGTAGGAAATCATCGATGGGACCCAGAGTGTAATATTGTATAAATGCTAATCCTTCACATATCCCCATGGAATGAGATCAAGATATTTTTGTAGAATGAAAATCTGAGTCCAATGTAGATTCTACCCTTCGAGATTCTAGATCGTATTGAAGTTGAAGACTATAGACTAGATCTTACACCTACAATACCTATTTTAATATATGTATTCCTTGTATCCCTCTCAAGGAAGTTAATACTAGATCCATCACATTTACTAAATCCATAGGTTTTACATTGTGAAATTATCTTTCTAAGAAGTAGAATTTGGTGAAGATATAGGACTGTAAATATAATGTTCTACATAAAATGACTACTCACATGGTAAAATTATTATGGATTAATGATAAATATGATGTGAAAACATGGAACCCTAAGGAAGTGATTATGGAAAAGTACCCTCACTTATTTTTAATATAGTATGTAAAATGAAATATCGAGGGATAAATTTCATCAGTGGGGAAGAATGTAACGACCCAAACTTTTTTATCATTTGAAACTCCCATTATATAACAATTTCATATAGTATAAACCACAAACAAACATTTAGATCCCAATAAGTATTTTATAAATTAAGAATTACTAAAATAAGAGTTATTACTAGAAATTGAGGAACCAATCATGATTTAATATTAACAAGACCCTTAGAATTGTAACATGGTCATTATGAGTAGTAAATCATCCAATAAAATTATAATTTTATATATGAAATTAAAAAAATATTTATTCATCTTATAAATGATTATAATATATAATTATGTTTTAAAATAAGAAAATATATATATATATATATATATATTTTAATTAGGTGATAGTGTTTTTAGAAAAAATAAATGTTTATTTAGTATTTTATAATTAATATATTTATTTAAATGATGAATTATTTATATAAAATTTATTCAGAAATTAATTTTTTGTCTTATTGTTATAAGATAATTTTATGAATCCTTCAGTAATTTTTCAAGATGACATTAAATAAGTTATAATTTTAAAACTTATATTTATGGAATAAATGATGATATTAAATAAACATTATATTTATCATATTTAGAAAATTATTTTCATAAAATGTATTACATTTTTTAATTCAATATGTAAAAAAATGGTTAGGGTGAATTTTTATGATTTTTGTAAAAAAAAAAGACTTTTTTGAATTGTAAAATGCAATAATTTGTGATAAAAACTAAATAAATGATATTTTTAGTCATCAATAAGGTAAGGATATTGTAAGCAAATAGTTTCAATCTATCTGGTAAAAACTACACATATTCCTGAGAAACAATATAATAAAAATGAAGAGAATAATGAAAAAACACCCTTCTCCTCCACTATAAATACCACCCCTAACCACATCATATACTCACTATATACAAGCCTTGAATCGTGTCCATGTTCAGACAAACCATTTTTCCAAGCCCCAACTCCACTTCCAGGAACCCTTGGTCTCTTCCAAAAACAAATCCCTTTTCCCTAAGGTGGTTCTAAAGGAGGATAAATTCAAGAGTTAAAATCTTCGTTCTTTTTTTAATTTACTTTCAATTTCATTTATTTTCATATACTCCCAAAACCTCCACATATAAAAGTTTAATGATAACTCTATTATCATTTATATATTTTTATTTTATTATGTTTAGGGAATATTCTTTCTTTATATATATTTCCTTTTCCATTTATTCTAAAAATCAAAATATCATATATGACGTGTCAATTTAACACCACCATGGATGATGTATTTTCATTTTCCATTAAAAAAATTCAATACTAGATAAAAAACTATTATTATTATCAAATAAGATATTATTATACATATTATAAGTTAGATAATATTTTGGAACCAATATATATGTGTATATGATGTTAATAAAATGATATAAGATCATATTTGTGGTAAAAGCCACCAAAATAAATTAAATCATCATCATAAACATTTTACTTGAAAATTAATCCTCATATCACATAAAGAAATGATATATAAGTCCAATTAAAATTTATTAGTTTCATTAATAACATATAATTTCAATTCTAGATAATCACACTCGATTCATATGATCTTTAATATATGAATACAAGTGAAATAATTATTGAAAAAAATGAACAGTGTCGTACATAGATATTTAACACCATCACTCATCGAAACGAACATAAAAGATCATAATAGTTTTATAATAAATTAAATACATGTATTATAGGATATTTATTTATTAAATAATGAATGTAACTTTGATTGTAATTGATATTAAATTGAAGAAAGAATTTAGATATAAGGTACGAGTATTCTAGTGCCAAATTCCATTTCCATGGGTTTTCCCACTTTCACAGATATTTCCTAATGCATACTCCCTTAATGATCCTTAAATTTAAATTATTTATTATAGATTATCCTTTAATGGGATATACATTTTTCTAATTATGGAAACTAAAATCAAATTATTTTTTAAAATATATATTATTTTTAAATACATAATGGCATCCCTCGCATTACAAACTTTAACTTTACATAAATTTTTCAGAATATGTAAACATTATAAAAATAGATTACCAAATAGCATAGTTTGTATAGTGCCTTTGGAAACACGGAAACATAAACACTGGTACATATGTGAAACACATAATCTCACACTAGGTTTTTCTTGACTAGATCCCTTCATAAAAATATCAAATATATAACATATCATCATAACATGGGGGAATAGAAACATAAATGTTGTGAGTTCAAATTCTCAGAATGGGTAAACAGGGGAGAAATTTAATAATAATCATGATCATAAGGGTATGATTATGTGATCATGAAAATAGTTTTTCATACCCAACATATCTATGATCATAACATAGGTCATCAAATAAATATTCGTAAGAGATAAGACATGAATCATAGTGAAATAGTGAGAATAATCCATGAAATAAAAAAAATGAATAAAACAAGGAATTGTGGTAAACACATAAGCATGTAATATTATTTACATTGTAGCCAAGTTATCACATTAAAGACCATCATAGTGGACATGTTCGTTTACTGTGCCATGTGAACCTCCATTCCAGCCCTACATTACATAACTGAGTGAAACATGATTCCAGTCCAATATTACTGAACCGAGTAAACCCACATTACAACCCTATATTAATAAAATAAGTAATCCCTTTTTCCATCCATCTATTAATGAACTGAGTAAACCCACGTTCCATCTTTGAATTACTGAACCATATAAACCCTAATTCCATTCATACATTTCTAAACAATGTAAACCCTCATTCCAAAAGGATATTACTAAATTGTGTAAACCCTCTTTCCAATCTGGTCTATCTCATGAGATATTAATATTTACCAAATGAATGTGTTATAGATATAGGTTCCACCCGTCTTATAATGAAATCATACATACATGTTCCACATAACATATCATAACCCATGAAATGTAATGGGTATCATAAATGTGTAAAACTATCATAACCTTTGGAATGTGTTAAAGGTTTCATGATCATTACATGAAAAAAAATATCCCATAAAAGAGAAACAGATTCTAAATACTTATAACCCATGAAAGAGAAATGAGTTTTATAAAGACCATTACATTTAGCATAGCTCATTCATCGAATAGATATGAATGGAACCTTTAGGTAATTTCGAAGAAGTAAAGAGTAACATCAATAGATGACATCATAGATAGAAAATAATTATGAAATATTATATAAAAACGTTTCTTGAGGAAATTATCAATTAATTTTTTAAAAATAATTTATAATAAAAAAACCATTTGAAAATAATTTTATTAAAAAATAAATTGAATAATTATAAATAAGAAATGAAATCATTTTGAAAACCTTTTTCCTTGACATTTTTTAAAATATGATTCCAAACATTTTAATAACCATTATTTTTGAAAACACATGAAAAAATTTAAAACATTCTTGAAAATGTTTTGAGAACCATTTATTTGAAAATAAATTTTTTATATATATAAAGAAATCGTGAAAATATTTTGATAATATTTTTTCATTAAATCTTATAATAAATCATGAAAACATTTTGAAAACCATTTCATTGTAAACACTTTGAAATTTTTTAAATAAGTGTCTAAAAATATTTAAAACAGTTATGTATGAAAACATATAAAATAAGTCTAAAAATATTTTTAAAACAATTCTAAATAAAAATTTATTTTAAAATATCTTTCTTAAAGATGAACCATTAAAAAATTCAAAGGATGCTTCAAATGAATGACAGTCGATAAATCAACACATGTCATACAAGGACAAAATAATATTCATTTTGCACAGTTAAAAGGATAAAAAGACACCTTTTTCAAAAAGTGAAAATAATATTTCTTTTAAGAGTTTCTTAAAATAAATAAATGATACTAATTTATTTTATATATTATATCATAATGGAATAATATTCTTGGAAACACTTTTTAGAAAAAAATTGATTTTAGACTGAGGAGGGGGTAAAGTCTGGCATTCCTAAAAACACATTTTTAAATATATTATGTACCAAAGTGTAGAAAATGGTACCAATACATGATTATATCATGAAATAATAGAGTATAAATAAACTACTGAATATTTTTAACATTTGGATCATAATATTCTAATCAAAGGAACCATAGACATAAACAATCTCAAAAAGCAATGAGATTGTCTAATAAATTATTATAACTGGTTATCTTGGGATCATGCTCTCAATGTAAGGAATTGAAATTAAATGAGTCAGATAATATCATGAAAATATTTACCTTTATGATATCGCATATAAAATGGAGGTATATTAACCTCAAAAAATATTTTAGGCTTGTCATAGAACATAAGTCTCGAAGATGGGAAATAGAGACAAAACATTTTTTTCGATTTTGTAACTTTTGAAACTTGAACCCCACAAATGAAAGATTATAAAATGGGATTTTGAATACACATAAGTATAATTACATGATACATAGAATAAAATCCTAGTTAGTATATAAAACTCACAAAATGAAACAGCGGCAATCGTAGCTTGAATCTCAAACAAATTAGAAGTGAGGTGAAACCCCTTAACCGAGTGTATTGAATAACATCATACTCATAAAAGATTACATTTTCATAAATATATTCTTATTATAGATATTTTCATGAATCATATTCTTATATATAATACAATATACATTATTATTATTACATTATATTACACAGTAGTTAACAATCTAATGAAAATGTTTTACTTCGTGTAAAATTCACTTTGTTCTTCGCATGTGTCTTAATTTGTAACATTTTTGGGCCATAAAATTATATCATGATTCCAAAAGGTAAAACATGATATAAATATCTGTTATATACATTTTATGCATATAATAATTATATGTATAATATTAGAGTACCAAAATGGAGTATGCAGTTCATGTAGATGGTATGTCTTACGTATGCATCAACGTTGTTTCCGTCTTTATTGTCGTTTTGAATGAAAGTATGTAAATGAAATATGAATATATGTGTTTATATATATATATGTATAATTATTCAGGTATCATTAATATATTATATATATCATATATTTTCATCAAAACCATCCTTAATACATTCCATGTGGTGTGTGAATGAATCATATCACTTTGAGGGGGTGGTATTCCACATATCCTCAAACGAGATTATCGTATTAAAACCAAATGCAATATAAAGTAATGTATATTGTAAAAGGAATAAAAAATCATAAATAAATATTAACTATAATATATGACATATATAAACAGAATTTCCCTCATAATAGCCAACATTATTGGTGGTAAAGAGAAAATGAACAATCATTAGTTCGTAAGGAAGTAGTTCTACTAACAGATAAACTGTGTGTCCAACATCCATTAGATGGAGGTGTGTGTAATTTTATGAAAAAAAAATTTAATTAAAAAATCATTGTATATAGAGGATACTGGTTTAGTCATAATAAAAGGGAATAATGATTATGGAAATGGTGCAGAGGGAAAATAAATGGAAGGAGCTTGAGATAAGATGTTACCTCCAAATCAGGTAACTCCTTTTAGTATATTCCAAAGGGTTTTTTTCGGAAGCTTTCATCCCAAAGAGATTATTAAAAGTATAAGGGAGGATTTTTGAGAGGATAATTGGAAATAAAATTGATGAACATATAATTATTTAGAGTATTGATGAATGGGTAGAGGTGGTGGCCTTTTATATGGATGGAAAATGCCACACATGGAATATTTAGATACAAGTTTGGTGTGTAAAATTTTTTTCCATAAAAAAGTAATAACAAATGAATAAAACTCAAAAATGGAAGGTTAATGGCCGAAATATAGACATAAAATTGTTGTTGTGCATGTTTTTTGGTCATTTGGGCCCTTAATTTTAAGGTTTAGTCCCTAATTAAGATTAATTTGGCCTTAATAGATGTGATTAATGGTAATCACTCTTACTAATAATTTTGGTAGAAATTAAAATTACCTTATTAGACTCCATATGTTAGTCTGAATATTGTTTTTTATGTCATATTTTTTATGTTTAATTCACATAAGTGGGAAAATTATGATTTGTTTTAGTACCACATAGGGGATGAAATAATGAGGTTTTAATGTAGAAAAATGGTCAACCGTTTGTATTCAATTTCAAAGTGAAATTTATTATAATGAATTAAATATTATTAATATATGTATTATTTATCTACTGTTACCTTAAAAAATATTTACAATTACATTTATAATTAATAAATAAGTATTGAAAAGGACATTTTTAACTAAAACAAATTTTCTACCATTTATCAAAAAATTATTTTTCTTAGAAAAATCCAAAAAATTCACCATTTGATAATTTCAATGTTCTATATTAGAAAGTTAATTTTATTTTATAAAAATAAATTTTTATATGTGTCTAAAATGAAATTCATTTTTATAACAGCTCATTCGAGATAACTGAAATTTTAACGTAACAAGACATTACCAAAAATATTATCATTAATTAAAAATAGGATTTATTTATATAGAGAACTTATAACAAATATTTGGAAATTTTTTATTAATATTACAATAGAAATTATTAATTTTTATTTAATAATTATCCCATTTTATTAATTATATATATATATATATAAATGGTTCATAGAAACTCTGTGTTACGTGCATTGTATACTAAGTCAGTGTTTCCTATAGTGTAATCCATGTTGATATTGCATGTACCACAATCCACATTTTTATTGCATGTGAAATGAATTTTTAACATAGTGTCTCAATATATATATATAACTACCTATTTGCAGTGTAATTTGAAATGAAAAATATTGATAGATAAATTAATGTGGAAAAATTTCTCAAAATCATAGGGTGTTACATTCTACCCGCATAAAAAAAATTTCTCCCTAGAAATTTGTCTGTGTTATCAATGGTTTAATAATGAAATGTTTCATTAATAGAAAACCACATCATAAAAAATGATACTAATACTTCCCCTTAAATTGGAAATTTTGAATTGAAACAGTTACCCAAAGTTACATATAACTGGGACTCCATATAGGAGAACAAAGGTTGGGTGTGAAGATTGGACAAGAAGGAAAAGCATAAATATGTATAGGGAGTGATTTAGATCATATATCATAAATAAGTGAATGACCAAATGAATGATTAATGAATCACATTCATTAATCATTTATGATTTCGAAGTCCACCATCTCAATGAAAATTAAAGTATTAGGACAAAAAAATTGATCACTTTCAGAATGATGAATTTTTTTTGATTAATTTCAATAAAAAAATTTCAATCAATGGTTCTACTTTGAAAAAATTTCTAATATATCCATTACCACATGGAATTAATATATAGAAATTAACTTTAATGAATAAAGAAATTAAATACCCTTTTAACTGATCTAAAGGATCGTAAAGAAAAAGAAGTCTAACTATTTCTATCTTAAATAATGAACATGAATTAATCTATAAAAATTAATTAATACAACGATTTCATCATAAATATTTATTCATTACAAATATATATATAATAACTAGTACATCACGTAGGCAAGTGGTAGGTGTGAAAACCTTCTCATCCTTCTTCAATTTATTGAAGATCCGCAGCCTCACCAGACTTGATTGGTCGTCACCCAGCATACATGATGTCATTTTTTAAAATAGGAGTAATATAATATATAACATGGACATCCTTGAAAAAAGGCTAATCAATTTTTATAATTTTAAAATTTTTTTTCAACACAAACTAACTGCACAAGTACTTTTTTAGAAGCATGACTAAAAGATTTCCTGAAATGTTAATCTTATAACCCTTCTAAATGGAAAAAAAATCCAATAATTAGAGAGAGTCAAAAAATTAGCTTAACATTGATTCCCATGTATAAAAAAAGTTTCACTTATTTTCCAATTTCTAGTAATGTGAATACCCTCATCATATTTTCTCTTGATACATAGAAATGACCTAAATTATGATAAACCTTTTTGGAAAACATGCATGATTACTCATTCCAAACAGTATTGGATCTATTCATTAAACCCAAAAATGTCGTTAACGTGATTAGTTGTAGCATAAACCATAGATAGAAAATTCCTTATTTAGTTCCATGGAAATAAATATTCTCTAACATACTTATTCATATCCAAAATATCATTATCCATACTCCATTATCTTATCATACATAACATATTAAGGGTTACCTTCCCTAAGTTAAAATATCATCTTGTAATTAAATGACATCCCCAGTCAAAGGGGAATGTTCAACATAAAATTGAAAATACTAAGAAAAAAACAAAATTAAAACAATCCTTGTATTTTTCATCATTCATAACATTTAAATCTGAATACTTAAATACTTCGATTACTTCATACATAATCAACTAACAATAATAAATCTTTCCTTTTACATTTCATATATAGTCTAGTCATTATACACAACGTAACCATTACTCACACCACTGTGTTGATTCTCTTTAGAAACATTTATATTGGGACATTGGGTTACATAATTACCATTTTCTCTATAGTCAAAACACCCAACTTTTAGGATTACTTGGGGAGGCCAAATTTATCATCCATTTCATTTAACGAAGACTTTATTTTTTTCCATACAATCACTTTCTATGTGTCATTTTTTTCTATAGTCAAAACAACTTCTTATTCCTCTAATACACATACATTTGTTGTTCTTTTGAAATTATTGACAAAATGGAAATAAAATATTATTTCCACCATTTTCTCAGTTAACCGAAATCTAAGTGAACACCTTATTCATGTTCCTTGGTGATTTTGAGATATTTTTAAGGTAAACCATGATTTCAAAAATGTGACCATCCCATATGAGTAATAATTATAAAATCATCCATCACATTCCATATAAATCTAGTTCTTTCAAATTACTTCCATTATGTAAAATTAGAACTATAGTGTGAGCATTATTTATCTGTGCAGAAAACCATATAGTCATGAAAAGAATTACATATTGGATTTCTAAATAATTAAACCATAAATAATAAATAGAACCATGTGTTATAGTAGGTTATTCAATTTGTATATTAATTTAAATCATTCATGACGGTTTGTCAACTGTTTGTGAATTCCCAAGTCATATCCCTCGAGTGTATCAATCTAGGTGTGAAGAATATCCCATTATCATGTACCAGTTTACCAAAAGTCAAGAACGAAACATCTTTTTTGAGTTGTAATCCCTAGGTACATCTGTGCCACAAACACATCCACTTGTATTTTTTAGGAAGGGATTTATTGTTAGGAAACCACTCACTCTAACCTTCACCAAAATTATTAGAAATTTTCCTAAACATTAACTCGTCCTTATACTTATTCGTAGAGACATCCCTAGACATATACTTAGAAATAAAACTATGGATATTACTATGTTTTTTAATTCCTAGTTTCAAATGGTTAACTATTCCATTTCTTTGATATCATCTGTAGCGACCCTTTATTTATAAACATTACCATTATATAATTTTTTTATAAATCTTACACATTATACAAATAGACGCCCAAAGACCGTAGTTAGTATAGTGCCTTTTGAAACATGAAAACATAAACACTGGTACATATGTAAGATATATCATCTCTTACTATATTCATCTTGACTAGAACCCTTATTGGACACATCAAACATAGTACATACCATAATAACATTGGGAAAGGAAACCTAAAAGGGATGATCTGAAATGCATAGTAAGGGTATACAATGTAGAAATGTATGAATAAACATGATCATTGGGGTATGATTATGTGAACATGAAAATATAATATCATTTCTTATATATTAAATATCATAATAGAGGTCATAGAATAAATATCAGTAGTTTATAGGGCATTAATCATAAAGAAATAGAGAGTAGTATCCATGAAAGCATTACATATGAATAAATTAAGGAATTGTGGAAAACACATATTCATATAATATGAATTCCATAGTATACAATGCATCTCTTCCAAGAACATAATAGTGTAAAAAGTCATTTACTAAATCAGGTGAACCCA
Organism: Viscum album; assembly: GCA_963277665.1. Taxonomy (NCBI): domain Eukaryota; kingdom Viridiplantae; phylum Streptophyta; class Magnoliopsida; order Santalales; family Viscaceae; genus Viscum; species Viscum album. The sequence goes on along the minus strand of OY728142.1, from coordinate 832,969,397 downwards.
CATTCCAGCCCTTTATTATTGAACTAAGTGAACCTTCATTCCAGCCTCGTATTATTGAACCGATTCGACCCTCATTACGACCTTGTATTACTGAACTTTGAAATCCCTCATTGCGGATCTTTATTATTGCACTCAGTAAATTCTCATTCATTCCCTATATTACAAAACCTAGTAAACCCTCATTCCATCCCTGTCTATCTCATGAGGCATAAATCTTTACCCAATTATTTGGAGGGGGATGATGGTCTCTCCCATTTCATAATGAAATCATACATACCTTTTCCACAAAACATATCATAAACCATGAAATTAAATGGGTATCATGAACATGTAATTATATCATAACCTATGGAAAGAGTTGGTGGTTTCAAAATCATTTCATCCAAATCATAACCCTTTAAAAGAGAAACATATTAAATATATGTATAACCCATCAAGGAGAAATGGGGTTCGTAAATACCATGACATGAATAATAACTAATTAATATAAAAGATATTAAGATAATATTTTTAACATTTCCTAGAAGTTATGAGTCACATAAATAGATTTCATATTAGATTGAAAATAATTTTAAAATATCCTGTAAAAGTATTTCATGAGGAAAATATCTTTTATTATTTTAAAAATGAACTTTAATACATCAAACGATTTGGAAATAATTGTCTTCGAAAATAACTAGAAAAATATAATGAAGAAATGAAATAACATTAAAAAACATTTTCCTTGAACACTTTTAAAATAAACTTCAAAACATTTAAAAGACTATTTTCATTGAAAACACTTGAAAACATTAATATAAATCATGAAAATGTATTGAAAATCATTTCACTAAATCTAATTTCAAAATTTATAAATAAATCAGGAGATTATTTTGAATTTTTTTTCATAAAAACTTATAAAATAATGTTTCAAACGTTTTGAAACCCATTTCCTTGAAAACACATTGAAAACATTTAAATAAGAGTTGAAAAAATTATTAAATTATTTTTACATGAAAACATATAAAATAAGTTTAAAATGATTTTGAAAACATTTTTCCTTTTATATTTCATTTAAAAGTTTTTTTGTGAATATGAACCTATTAAAAATTTAATGGAAGCTTCAATGTACTGACAACGGGTAAATCCGTACATGTCGTACGAGGAAAAATCAATATTCATTTTGTATGGAAAAAAGGTTAGAAAGATTCATTGTTCCCAAAGAGAAAATAACTTTCCATTGAGGATATTGGTAAAACAAAAAAAGGGTAAAATTTTCCAAATGATATTATATGGTAATGGAATTTTATTCTGGGAAATAATTTTTAGAAAACATAGATTTCTGAATGATGGGAGGGTAAATTTGGGCGTTCCTAAAAATACTTCCGTAACTATCTTATGTACCTAAGAGTTGATAATGGTACCAATACAAGATTATATCATGAAAATAAATATTATAATGAAATAAATAAATATTCTTGATATATGGATCATAATTTTAGATCAAAGTGTGTATAATCATAAACAATCTCGAAAAGTAGTGAGATTGTATCAAAAATTTCTAATAATTTGGAATCATGGGATCATGATATCAATATAATGATAGACAATTATATGAAGAATATAATATCATTAAAATGGTTATATTCATGAGATTTCATCTAAAATGGACTTATATGTACTTGGAAAAGGTGTTTAGGTGCATCACAGAACAAAAGTCTCAAAGAATGAAATTTGAGGCAAAACATTTTTACCGATTTGGTAAATTTAGAAAAATAAACCCCATGAATAAATGATCATAAAATTTTATTGTTAATATAAATAAATTTATGTAAAATATTTATTTAATAAAATAATGGGAAGTAAATATATCACACAAAAGTAACTATTGAAGAATATAGCTTGTATCTCATAGAAATTAAAATAGAGATGAAATCCCCTTACATTGTGTATTGACTCTTTCTGTAATCCTACAAAAAGCATGAATAAGAAAAATTTATGTATTATAAATCATTTAAAGAGTATTATTCTGATAAATAATACTATATAAGGTTTTATTATGACATTATATTACACACTTGTTAATGATCTTATGTTATGGTTTCACTTTGGGTAAAATTCACTTTGTTCTTCATATGTATCTTATTGTGTTACAAATTTTGTCATTGTAATTATAGAATGATTAAAGAATATAAAAAATTATATAAATAATAGATATACAAATTATACATGTATTATAATAATTTATAAAAAATGTATTATTGTATGGAATACACTGTTCATGGAGATGGTAAGTCATATATACGCATGAATGATGTTTCCTTCTTTATTATCTTATTGAAAAAACTTATGTAAATGTCATATGTATAGATATATGTAAATATATATCTTCCATACAAAATTATCTTGAATATATGATATATATCATATAATTTCATTAAAACTATCCATTATACATTCCATGAGGTTCGTGGATGAATAACATCTCTTTGAGGGGGCGATACGTCACACCTTATCAAACGAGTTTATCGTTAAAACTCTAAATTTAAAGACAATATATATTTGTTGTAAAAGGGATAAAAATATTAAATAGATATTAAATATAATATATTAAATATATAAATATATTTTTCATCATAATGGCCTCCATGATTGGTGGTAATGGGAAAATGAACATTCATCATTTTGTCAGACAGTAGTTCACCGAACCCAGAAATAATATGTTCAACAACAATTAGATAGAGATCTCTGTAATAGTAGGTCATAAAATTTTCTTAAAAACATACTATTATATATATGGTAATTTTATTTCACCAAATAATGTAATTAATGGAGTAGAGGGTTGGAGAATAAAAATAAATTTAAGTAGCTTGGGAGATGACGTTACCTCAAAAATAAGGTAAATCTAATTGGATTGTTCCAAAAGGTTTCAATTGGAAATTTTATACCCAAATAAAGGACACAAGTAGGAATGGATAATTTTTAGTTGGATTTATTGGTATATCTTGTACTAAATTAAAATGATTTATTGTTGTGAGGAACTGGTATCAGTGGTGGATTTTATAGGGAAGGAAAAGGACACACTTGGAATTTTTAGAGAGTAGTTTGGTGTGCACATGTTCTTACCTATAACAATTCATAAGAAACCCAAAAACCCCGATAATGGATCATTTTGGACGATATATATACATAAAATGGGGTTTGAACAAGTGGTGTAGTCATTTGGGTACTTAATTTTATGGTTTAGTCCCTAATCAATCTTAATTTAGCCTTAACAGCTATGAATAATTTTAATAACTATTACTAATAATTTTTTCAGAAATTAACATTGTATTATTATAATATAAATACTCTACTGAATAAAATTGAGAATGTTTGATTTTTTAATTTCAATTAATAGGAGCTGAGAAATTATGATTATTGAACATCTCATAGACGGGACGAAATAACATGTTTTTAAAGTCGAAAAAATGTTCCAAAGTTTGTAATCAATTTCAAATTGGAATTGATTATAATGAATTAAATTACATTATTATATATAAACGATATATAATTTTTTCTAAAAAAATATTTACAATACACTTTATCATTATCAATTAATTAGGAAAAATTTCAGATTTTAACTAAAAAGTAGTATTTTTCACTCTTTATCAATAAATGAAAATTCCCATAAAAATCCCAAAAATTCACCCAAGGATAATTTCTATGTTATGAATTAAAAAATTAATTTTATTTTATTAAATTAAATTTATAATTTTGTCTAAAATTACTTTCATTTTTAGGAGTGTTTAAGTTGAGAGAACACAATTTTTAACATAAATGGAATTTACCAAAAAACTTTTCTTTTATTATCAATATGTTTTATTGATATTAAAAAATAAAAAATATTAGTAAACAAGTAATTTCTATTAAAACAAAAAAAATTAATTATTAGGTTATAATTATCTCATTTGAATATATATGTGTGTGTGTGTGTGTGTGTTTCATATAAACTTAGTGTTGTCTGCATCATACACCAAGTTAGTGTTGATAGTAGTGCAAGCCATGATGGTATTGCGTATAGTGAAAGAAAATTTTGTATTATGTGTGAAAGTAATGTTTGACTTAGTTTTTCAATATATCTATATATATAACTAATTATTTTTATTTACTTATTAAATAGAAATTATTGAAAATATAAATTAATTCGAAAAAAAATTCTCAAAATCTTGTGGTGTTACAAACACACCATTTACCTATACTTATATTGTGTATTCTCCACTTAATATTGATTATTCATATACCATTAATGTTATTACCTATTTATTTATTAACCCAAAATTTTATTCATTAATATTTGATTTATGAAATGAAACTCATTCCTTTCTATGGGTTATTTTATATCCATGATTAAAATAAATTCTATGTGGAATGCGTGATTTTATAAATGTTATCGTGTGACAAGTGCACCCAAAATTAAATAGAGAATATAAATATTAGGATGTTATAGGTGAATCCTTAATTATATAATAATCTAATTAAATGGTTAATGTGGTGTATACCAAGAGAAATATTGAAATATGCCTGAGAAAGATGCTTGATTTCTTCCCAACTATGTGTGGTGGATAACAATTAACACATGTTGTTTCATTTTTTTCATGGAAAATTTCATAAATCTATAGAGTGATTCCTCTATTTTTTATGTTTATTATACCATTACTTTATTTTGATGATGATAATTATAATCAACCATGTTTCATGTCTCTTATTCATCCTCTTACAGGGCTTTTATGTCACTGATTCTTTTAATGTATATCCGTAGGTGAATACTTGTACTAAGGGGAACAAGTGGGAATATTAGAATCGAGAGATGAAGGAAATAAATAAATATTTTTTTATGTAAAATATATGTATGGTCCTAATTTTCCCATGAAAATAATGAATTGGATCCTAGGTTTTTAGGAATATTATGTTTTTTATCATTACAATGATGTAACCATTATTTAGTAAAAATAATGGTTTGTATACAGCCTACCATCTCTACATAGTGTCATAGTGATTTTTTCATTAACACATCACATTTATGGATATAAATAATTATGTAATGAATATATATGTTATTTTATTCAGAATTAATATATTTTAGTTCATTTTATTTTTATAAATATAAAATCCCCAAATTAATCGAACAAAAAATTTCCTGAAATGATCTACAACTAACACATAGAAAAAATTATTATGATAAAAAATTATTTAAAAATGGGTGTTGAAATGTTTTAAGATGATCATATATGATATTATAAGTATATATATAGTTATTTTATAAAATTATAACTTTTTTAAATTCATTATACCTTAATTTAAAACCACTAATGGGGTAAGTGGAACTTGAGGCAAGGGATATATATTACATTATAATTTTATTTTGAGATTTTTTATCTTCATATTTACTATTGTAAAATAATACAATTAAAATATTTTAAACAATATACATTTTATTATCCTATAGTTATGTTTTGTTTTATATGTTTATATTTAATTTATTATTTTGATATATAAGAAACCAACAAGTATGTTACATTCATGGAACATTCTATTAAAAAATTTACTATGTACTTTTCCATGAAATTTCATTTATTATATTTAAATAGTTTCATTAATGTGTATTAAATAATATTTCAATATTCAAAAAATATTTATTTAATATATTTATCTCAATTTTATACATATCACATTCAGTTTCATTTAATTAATCATTCACTTCTGTATTTTATGTATGTAGAATGATTTTGTGGAGTTTGGGAGGGTTTGGTGGAATTGGAAATGTTTTTAGAGCTTCTCTGGTTGTTCAATGTTCGATAATGGTTAGTAGAAATTTGAAACTCCTATAAGAAACCATTCACAGTGATACATAGGGTTTTGTGTAGGTGCACTGTTAGCCTCATGGTTTTTGAAAACCATGAGGAAACACTAAGGGTAACCATGTAATTTGGAATAGAGGGGAAACCACAACTGGAAAGTGATTTGTCTAACCATTATATCCATCCATGTGAAGGATGTTGATAGGTTTTTGAAGGATCTTCGTTGTCATAAGGTTTTCCTAACTGACCGTTTTAACCATGTAATGATTAGAATTACATACTAAAAAAGTGTTTCTCAAATGGGATTTGATTTAAGTCACTCATTATTCCACCATGATGACCCTAACTTTGTTTTTATTTCTCCCAAAGGATGTAAATACTTATCACATTGATTTTGAAGTAATATATTTGTAAAATACTAGTGCTTTTAAGGCTGAATGGCTTGGTATGTCTATGTTGATGATGGTTTTCCATAGATTTATTTCTCTTCCCTTTCTTGGATTCACATATCTAGTAAGTTGGGGTTAGGTATTTCATCTTTTTTGACAATAATAGAGATATTTGGTTTTTTGGATGTCATGGAACAAGATCAAAATTGGCTTTTTGGAGATTCAACTTGGTTTTGATGAAAAATACATGTCGTTCTTCATTTCCTCCATTGTTTCTAAGGTAGGTGGCATCAATCTCGATTCATATTTTTAGGACATGATGTCTTGCTTTAAAATTGATAGTTTTACTTGAAAATGATTCTGAAACTATGGTATAAAATACATTATTGAAACCCTTTTTTCGAATGTTTAACGAACTGTTAAATTTTTTGTTTTGTTGGAAAGTTAATGTGGTATCTTGATTTAAAAAAATTATTTTTAAATCATATTTTGGTTTTGATTCATGTAAAATATTTTTCAGTAAAATTTTTATTTTATTGAAAGGGATTGGAAGATATTGGTTGGAATTATTGTGGGATTAAATGGTTAAGAATGAGTTGATACTGATTGATATTAGTTGTGATGTACCTACATCAAAGGGATATGTTATGGCCTTACAATTGCAATATCAAGGGTAACACTAAACTTGTGCGGTTGAGTATGTATGTGTGATGGAATTTGAAATGGTGTGTATTATTCAAAATGAAAATGAAAATAGTTGGATGAATTAATTTGATTCTTTCTGTAAACTATATTTTTGTATAAAAATTGTTCTACATAGATATGGATTACGTTTGATATAATTTGTTTCCAATTTGTTTATATATAATGTGTTTATATAAAGGTTCTAACATGTTCAATCCTATTGGAAGGAGTAGAAAATTAAATTTTCCAAACATATATATTTTTATTACGTTCCCCTTCTTTGGAACTTTGGAACTTTTGAAGATATTATTTATAATGAATCATGTAAAGGGAATGCATCTAATTTATTGGGAGTTGATTCAAAATTCTAGGTAATGGAATTTGGATTTAGTTCTTATATATTGTTATAATTTGTTAAACCATCATATTTATAGGTGTTGTTTTTTATTGGTTTTGTCTTCCTCTTTGGAGTTATTGTGATCATGGTTTTTTCATGGTGCCCGGATATAGTTTGGCTGGTCTATTATAAATTGAGTTGTATAATTTTTTATCATGTATAATTTATTATAATTAGGTAATAGTATGTCTGTTTTTTTTACATTCAAATGAAAAATAATCCCCCATTTTTACTGAAGCTCTTGGAATTTATTACAATACATTAGTGTATTTGGGATGTATATTATGTTCAAATAATGTTCCACTACCTTACCATGACAATTTTGGGGGAGTTATGATACAAGTGGTATCATATTGTTCAATCATTACCATATAAATGGTATAAATATCACTTATACAAGTATCATTGTGGAAAAAATTGTACTAGTCTATTCGATGCATAATTATCAGTTGTATCGGTCTTGGAGTGTTTGAGTTGGTTCCCTAAAACCAGCATCAATGAAAATTATTTTTTACATGCATTAATTGTTCTGAATATTAATAAAAAATATATCACATAATTATTATTCTTATGCCTGACATAATATTTGAGTTTTTTTATATGTAGTTGTCGCACTAAGAGGTCGTAGTGGTTCCCTACTATGATGAGAACACAGAATTGCTATGAAACTATTCTTGAATATATGTTCCATGGATAGATGATATCATTTTAGGGAATAATTATACAAGAAATCAAGGGTGGATTCTCAACGAACATTGAGGCACCTTCTCATGGTGTAAACGCTTGGTAATATCCCAAAAGAAAATTATTAGAATGAAACCTGTCAGTTGGAAATCGACATTTATAAGTTTCATTGAATATTCCTATCCTTGGAAATGTGTTTTGGTCCTTGAATTTTATTAATGTTATTAATGATTATTATGAGTGGTATACATTTAATTAATGATGAAAAATGTGATAAAATATGTTCGTGGTGAGGTAGGATATGTTGGGAGCATCATGAGTAATATTGCATTAATGAATAATATGAGAAAATATTTATCCCTTTAGTGCATTCACCATAGTTAGTATCTCATGCCCTTTGATGGAAATGATATATCCAAATTAAATCCATGGACATGGTGTTATATATGTATGTTCTATTTCTGGATAGTCATAGAAAGAGATACAAAGCTTATAGATTGATGGCACTGAAATAAAAAATGCTAGATTATATATATTGGGATAAAGGGATTATATAACCAGGTAAGTATCCTTATGAGTTGAAATTTAATTATATAATTTTCAACATTCTCTATGGATTCATTATCTTGTTACTAGAAAATGACATAGAACTTTAAGTTACATCATCTAATGCCACCAAGAAAGTGGCCTAGAGTGTCCCACACTATGTTTATACAGAATCTCAGTTAACTATTGTATTATAAATTATTATTTAACATGTGGAATAAAAATTATCCATACACATGGTTTAATTATTAGAAATGTATGATTTATAAAATTTATTCCACCACTAGTAATTTGGAAGAATATATTACAACAAGAATATTTTATAAATATTTACTTTCTATTTAGATAATATAATATTTATTTACTTACTAGGGAATAAATAATATATTTTTTATTAACAAATAAATAAAAATTATTCAAGGATTAATAAATATTGTGGAGGAATAGAAAATTGAGTTTTGTGGTCTTGTGAGAAATATAAAATATAGTATATTATTTAATTAATTAATATTAAATTATAATTGAAATGTCACGAACATGTCGAGAAATAATAATTAAATTATTATTATTCGACATGGGGTGTTTTGGATTAAATTAAATAATCAAAGGAACTTGTGTAGTTATTTTAAATTAACCCAAGAAATATAAATACCAAATTATGTTATTTTCATATTATTTAATTCAGCTGTGCACAATGATTCTTTGAGATTCATCTCAAGACTAGTGATATAAAAAATCTAAGAATGAACCCATGAATAGAGAGAAATCCTTCCCACTAGATCCAGGAGAATATTTTGGATGAAATTATCAAGGTGATCATAGAGGATGAAAAAACAACAAGGATCCTCTAGGCTAGCACCCGAAGCCTACTATTGTGATGTATAGGTATTTAAGGAACACATGTGGATCATCGTTAAATGAAATATACACTTGGTTTCTAAAACATAATGATGGTTGACCACATATCTGTCAATGGATTAATCATCAAATAATGAATTCCTTAGAGGTATTTTATTATCTAATTAAATAAATCATATAAAAAATTTGTTTATGTCATATCCCTATATTCTAAAATTTATCCCATGTCTATTTCATTGATTCAATTCCATTTTTGATGTAGTTCATCATCTCATAGATCTATCCTTGATCATCGTTTATGTGAAAAAGAAAATCTGGGCATTGACTTAATGTGTGCTGCTATTACACTAAAATCATACATGTGGTATTAGAGTGGGAACATAATTGGTTATAATTATTTATAAATATTTAGTGATTTTGGAATTTCAAATTTTGTTTTATAATTCAATGATTGTCAGTTTTTTAATCAGAATTGTGATATCTACTTCTTCCTCATTAATTTCTCATAGATCAAATCAAGACTTTTAATTTTATAATAAAAATATATTCCAAGATCTCATCCTAAGGGTCTATGGATTTTCCCCAGATTAAATATAATTACACACCAGGTTACAAGAGGTACACTCTATGTAGTTTTTCTCAAAGCAAATAGTGTTAATTCTGAAATTACTCAATCATTTTTCACTAATGAAATGATGTGTAGTTAATTCTTACACTGTGTGTTGACCGGGATGGATAGGTGCATATTCAATCAGAGTACCTACAGTGTAGCCCATGTACATAATGTGTAGTCCCCTTAAGTCAAAGTCGTTCCATGTATTCAATAAATAACTTACCTAACTGTTGACCGTGTAACTCTTAGTCACCACTGCATTTGTCCCATTGAACATATCGTGAACTCCAAATTTTCTGAGGCACATATTACAAGCTGGGTCCTTATGTGTGTTACTTGGATAGATGGTTGGAGATTTATTTTCATTGTATATCATATCTACACACTGTGTACTTTTATGAATATAAAAATATTTAAAATTTATTTGTTTTGCTATGTAAACCATGAAACATGTACTTGTGGGTGGTTATAATGATAGGACCTTCCGACTGATAGGTTTTAATTTACAATTTTTTTAATGGTTAAATTATTTATTCATAATGTTCTGATATTCATATCATTTTTGAGTCATTTTAAAAGTTTTTAATATACATACAATAATGTAGATAATGTTCCAAAAAAAATCATGTAATTCATGTCATAATATCGGATGTAATCATCGTGAAATTATGTGATAAGTTGGTTATGCCATATTTCAAAATATTAAAATAGTAAACAAGTCAAATACATTTTGAGATGAATTGGAAAGGTATTCACTGTGTTACCTCCAAGGTACATATATGTTCACATTTATTTTAAATAAATTTATTTAAATTTTTTAGAATTATAATGGATGATAATATCAACGGAATTAGGAGTGGAATTAAGATAAATGTACTGATTAATTAATGTCAATAACTAATCAATTCGACCATAATTTATCTTAAATAAAAATTATTAATAATTTAATTCTAGTTTTATTAAATGCAGAATCCGTGACATTCATGTGGTTGATCATGAGATAGACTAGACATTTTTTATGTGATTGGATTTCTTTAATTTACTATTAAATTAAATTATTGGCATGTGTGACTTCATACCTTTCAATATGTAGGGACTACACAACCATGATTTGTTTTATATAAACCCCTCTTTTCCCCTCAATAATGTGTGACTATATGGAAAAAGTAAATGATGATGCTTCCAATCTTGTGGAGGTGGCTCATGTTCGGATCCAAGTAGAATCCAATCCTTGTGGATATATTAATGGACATGGGGAAAGCTAAAACACAAACATTAACTGGTTCATAGTATTTTTCCCATAAATAAATAGTTATTTTCTCAACCACTAGGAAAACTATCCCCTAGTAAGACATCATGATCATACCACCTTATTATTTTATTTCTATCAGTTGCATGGTTATTTCGTTATGGAATTCTTATCACGATCACGAAATTTATGACTTTACAAGAACGAAATATAAAAATCAAGTAACCCGGATTATGTTTAAATATTATCTAAGATATTTTTAATCACTTAGTAATCCCACTTAAAATTCAAAATAATTTGATAAAGATAATACCTTGAAATTTAAGCATAAAATGATAAAATCTATCAATAAAATATCTGGTGGGTAAATCCTTCCTGTACTTCAGTTAGAATTAAACCATAGTTCAACGTGCTTGACCACCATATGTTAGGGTCCTTTCAATTATCTAGGAATTCTAAATTGCATTTTGGGGTTTACATATCATATTTGACATCAACTGTTGACTTCCAAAGAAGGACAAGGTGTAACTAAATATCTAATGTTGAAGAAATATAAACTATTTTTTTCCAGATTGGGGAGTCAACTAAGCAGATCACAAAACTATGTGTAAATGGATTTTACATTTATAATAACTTCATAGAACCATTAGAGTTTTTTTACCAACATATGTTGGGTTAATGAGAAGCTGAATATGGTCCTTGATAATAGAATGTCCAAGCAGTAAGATATTTCGATTCTAATGGTGGAGGCTAGTGGGTTTTGATAAAATAGTGGAAGACTAATAAATATAATACTAATTTATTTGATTAAATTTATCAGATAAGTTAATAAAATCCCTCCCATCTTATTATGTAGAATGTGTTATAAAATTTCATCAAACATATCATTGTGATCCATACGTGGGATAGAAAACCTTCTCACCAGCACAAATTTCTAGTAGTGGAAAAGGCATCAATGTGTCATCCTTCTCCATGACATAAAATTGTATGTGCTGCAATAACCATTACTAGTTGTTTCTTGAAATAAGGATAATGTTGAGGGGCTATCTCTGTATGAGAAACATCTGAATGATGTTATAGATGTTCAGTGCTTCATGCTGACATTCATATACAATGAGAATTGGAAGAAACATGATGACATGGACACATATAGCATGATATCTCACCTTTTGGATATTTATCTTGCGAAGGCCTGAAAAGAGAGGTATATGATCTCCAATTATTTGTTCATAACTAATACCGGGATATCTTTTCCAATTGGGCCTCATGCAGTCAATATTATTTTCTATACTGAATGCCCGCACATCTTAGGGAATAAATTACTATATGAGTCAAATTTAGATATAATCCATTTATCACTTCCCAAAACCTAATACTTCATATTTTTTAATTAAAATATGATCAATAATGTTAAGAGTCGTTTAGAACTTCTCACGTTGATTCACCAGGTTGATAAAGATATGGGGTGTGAAAAAATTGTAGTCTTTATAGTGATTAAGAAAATGATGGACAACGTAATGGGGACTAGGACTTATAAAAAATCAAATGCTCCCAAGCACCATCCTACCAGGAAGAAGAAGATATAGAGGTAACAAATGGAAAAGATGTTGGTATGTTTAACATTTGGAATGTTAGGATACAAGAAGAGGAATTACACCTAGAAGCAAGGGGAAACTAATGGTGTGTTCAATATCGAGTTAAATTTTTCCATTTCATCACATTAGGTATTACATATAAACGTGGGGATCAAATATTCATCATAATAAATAAAATAATTAGATTTTGAAATATTTATAAAGGAGAGGAAGATATGAGAGCTAACAATGGAATGAGGCTAGTTACGCTAGCCATTGGTGGATACAACCTTTCATTTACAACAATAATTATTTTGGTTAAATTTTTTTATTATGTACCTAAAGTTACTAAGAAGATAGTTTCTATATAATTAATCGATATAAATGGGTTTATATTCCCATTTGGAAATTAATTCTTTTATATGGGAAACATATTCTATGGTATGGAACATTTAAATAATGGTCTTTATGAAATAAATTATGAAAAAAAGTGTTAGAAATTAATAATGTATCATGTTAGCAGGACTCATAAAACACCCAGTTGGGGCATAACTATCAAGGTCATGTAAACAAAAATAATTCGACAATGCTAGGTCATGATGTTTATTTAGACTCTTCTAAACTAAAACAATATGATAAGTATAATGCTTATTTAAAAGTAAAAATGACCGAACTGCCATTTGGTTGATAGGGTGAATTGGCAATATAGCTTCTTGGACTGGTACACACTGATTTGTGTGGACAATTTTTTGTAGAATCTTGAGTGTGATATTAATATGTTATAACTTTTCCTATTGACTTGAGTAGATATGACTATGTCTAATTAATGAGAAATTAGGCTGAGTCCATTGGGAAATTCATGTATTTGAATAATTTATTATAGAATCATCATGATATGAAGATAAAGACGATTCGATCAGATCAAGCTAGTGATTCTCATAACCACGATTTCATTGAATTTATTAAGGTGTTTGGGATTATATCTCAACTCACTCCTCATTATACACCACTGTGGAATGGTGTTAGTGAAAAATAAGAATTTTACCTCGTTGGACATGGTAAGGTTAATGATGAGTCATATTGATCATACGTTATCCTTATAGGGTTATTAATTACCCACAGTTACATACACATTAATATGAGTACTGACTAAGTATAAAATGGTTTTTCCATTGAGTGATGGATTTGAAAGAATCCCATCTTATCACATACACAATTATGCGGTTGCAAGGCGTTTTTTAAGGATTTGTTATGAAACAATCTAGAACCCCAAGGCACAAAGGGTATCATTAAATGGTATATCAAGGATACAAATGGAATCTACCCACACAACCCATTTAATAAGTAAGTGTCTCTCACTAGACAAGATGAATTTCTTGAGAGGGAGAAAATCATAAAAAAGAGTAGTGGGAGAATGATTTATTTCCATGAATTTGATGCTCATTATACAAAAGAGTTGTTATAGGAATAGATTCCACATGTCACCATAGAATATGTAGTTTGTGACTCACATGTACTGGGTAGGAGCATAAGAGCAGTAAGATAACAAGAGTGATATGGTATTCTGGTCACTGTGGATGGTGTCCCATTATTGTTTTATGATAATGAACCTCTCTCCAACAAGGAGGCAGTGGAGATCTCAAAAGATGCAATATGGAAAGAAGCAATGAATTCGAAAATTTATTACATGTATCATTGCCATGTTTTAGTTTTGGTCAATATGCTAGGAAATGTAAATTATATTGCATGGAAATGGGTATTCAAGATGAAACTAGAAATGGAAGTTATGGTATGTACCTAAAATGAAATGGTAGTGGATAAAGTGTTTAAACAACATTAGAGAATTGACTATGATGAAACCTTCTCGCCCGTTTCAATGTATATATCCATCATAATTCAATTTCATGAAACAACATACCATGAAAATGTGATTTGGAATATGGATGTAAATACTATATTACATAATTGGAACCTTCAAGAAGATATATATATATATATATATATATAACATATACATATGTGTTTTTGACTCATGGTGATGAAGAAAATCATTTCATGTTGTAGAGACTGATTTATGAATTTAATAAAGAATCTAGTTCAAGGAAAATTCTATTTGATGAACCTATAAAAGTATATGGATTCACTAATAATTAATTTTAAACCTATTTTTTATATGTGGTTTAGTATAAAATTCATCAGTATTCTAGTATTAAATTTTTAGGACATAATACTTATTAGAAATGACGTACTAGTGTTACTGTCTATTAAATACTAGTTATACAAGTGATTTTGCATGAGATTCATGTGCATAAAATGCCTACATTCTAGAGATCAAGATCAATTGTGATAGATCTAAGAGGATTAATTGAATTTGTAAAATTATATATATTGACCAAATACTAATGAAAATTTTATGCTAAATTCAAAGACTGGACAAGTTACGGTGACATATGGTTTACATCCTGCTATGAAAATGTGTCCCCATACTCATCAAGAGAAACAGAGAATGAATAAGATCCCATACACTTTGGTAAAAAAATCAGTAATATATTATATGTTATGTACTAGAGATGATGATTCCTATAAATTGAGTTTTGTAGGAAGATATCTAGAAGATCTATGAGAAAAAATGGACTACTATTTAGGTTATCCATAAAGTATCTATGAAGAAATAAGGATATGTTCCCAATGTATGGAGGATACGAGGAGCTGATCATCACGAGTTATACTGAATCATGTTTTAAAATTGATCAGAATGTTCTGAGGTCACAATTAGGGTATGTTTTCTTTCTCAATGGAGGAGCTGTGAGTGGATGAATTCATAGTATCTAGTTGACGATGTTTATATATTGGATTCTGAGTATGTAGCAGCTTTTGATATATCCAAAAAATGTACATCGATTTAGATATTTTATCAACAACTTGATGAGATATCTAGGAACAAATATCCTACTACATTGTAATGTGATAATACTATAGTTAAGGCTCTTTAAAAATATCCACGGTCACACCAACAGAAAAAGAATACACTTTGAAACTATAACCTCTTGAGGGATTTTTAGAAAATATATGAATTTTGAGTGAGTACAGTACCCACAGAATAGAATGTGGTGGACCCCTTAACTAATGGTCCATCGTGGTAGAAGAATTAGTATCATGAGGGATATAGAAGTTTGATGGGTATTAGTAGTTAGATTTAGTGAAAGTGGGTGTCTGTTAGAGTTGATGAACTAGACCTAAATTCTATGTAATTTATAATAAAAAATTATTCATTTCCATGAATATTAATAAACTACTTATCACATCATGATTTTTCATATTCCAGACAGATTATGTGACGATTTCCTAAGAGTATCTATCATAATAATAGGTAATATCAGTTCCCTATTAGGTTGAAACCTTGGAAGTGCTAAGAAATTATTCTTGAATATATGTTCTATGGATGAATAATATCATTTGAGGGATAAAAATGATAAATGATATTAGAGGTGGATACTCATAAGAATTTGAGACTCATTCTCAGGGTGTACATCTTTAGTAGTATCCAATAGGTTACTGTGTTAATGTGACATGCTAGTAAGAAATCCACATTTATATGTGTCCTTGGATGTTCCTACCTACAGACATGTATATTGGTCCTTAGACATTAATATTGCTATTAATATGTATTATGAGTCATGTACATTGATGTATTGATAAAAAAATATGATAGAAGATGTTCATGGTGAGGTCAGATACATTCGTTGCATCACAAGTAATATAGAATTAATGAATAATGTGAGAAAACTTTTATCCATTTTTTAACAGAAGTTAATATCTGAGGCCCTTTGATGTAAATGATATAGCCTAAATAAATCCTTTTCCATTCTGTTCTATTAGAAATTGAAATTTTTGGAAAGTCAAAGATAGAGATATCGAGTATATAGGTTGATGACATTGGAATGCATCCTTCTCAATTAGAGATATTGTAAAAAAGGGATAATATTATATGGTAAGCATCCAAATGAGGTTAAATATTGTTGCGACATTAAATTCATTCTCTATCTGTGCGTTGGCAAGTTTCCATAAGAAATCCTTGGACTTTAAGGTGTGTCACCAAATTCCATTATGAAAGTGTCCTAGAAGGTCGCACACTATATGCATTGACAATCTAAGTTAAATAATATATTATTATTTGTTTTATAAAATGATGAATAAATATTATTCCAATACGTGGTTTAATAATTATTCAATTAATGATTCATCACATTTATTCATTCACTAGTTGTTTGAAAAAGAATATTTGGAGAGAAATATTAAATAGACATTTCTTTGTACTTTATTAAATATAATATTTATTTTTTATTGGTGAATAATTCTATGATATTTCATTAATTAATAAATTAAAAGTATTCAAGGCCTAATAAATATAGTGTATGAACAACATAACATGTTTAATGGTCTTGTGAGAAATCATAAATATTTAATACAATTTAATTATTTAATTTTAAATTATAATCCACATGTTATGAACATATGGAGAATTAATAATATTATTGTTCTTTAGAATGAGATTTTTCTAGGATTAAATAAAATAAACAAGGGAACTTGTGTGATTGTTTTATTTTAACCCTAGAAATATAAATACCCAATTATGTTATTTTCTCATTAGACAATTGACTTTTGCACAGAGAATCAAGGATAATACTCTCAAGGATAGAGATCTCCCATCCCTATGAATGATCCCAAGAGTGGAGTGAAATCATCCTCTACCAGATGAAGTA
The DNA here is from genome assembly GCA_963277665.1 of Viscum album. Classification (NCBI taxonomy): domain Eukaryota; kingdom Viridiplantae; phylum Streptophyta; class Magnoliopsida; order Santalales; family Viscaceae; genus Viscum; species Viscum album. Next base: position 832,951,821 of record OY728142.1, on the reverse strand, counting down.
GAATTATTTAGAAGCGACCATCAAGGAGATCAATGAGAATGAGGAAACCATAAGGATTTTCCATGCTATCGCCTATATACTCTTTTAGAGATGTATATTTTTTTGAGGAACACATGTGGATCACCACTAGATTAAATCTCTGCCTTCTTTATATAATGAAATGAATATAGGAGCACATATCTTTCACTATATTCATCATTGAATAAATAATTTAATATATATTATTCTTTATTTAATTAAATTAATTATATACAATATGTTTTAATCTCCTCTATCTTGGTTCCAAAAATTCATTCATTTTCTATTTCATTAATTCAATTCTGTTGATAATTACAAAAATTATCACATAGATCTCATATTCATCATCGATTATCGCCAAATGAAAATTTGGGGTACCTCTTAACTACACACTTCCACTACGCCTGAAATCTAACTAAATTTGATACTCATTATGTGTTAGTCATTGAGTTAGTATGGTTGAAAGGAGTTTTATTATTGAAATAAGATATTTAGACCATAAAAAGATGTATCAAGCCAACATAGGATATACTTAATGTTTCCAAGTATTATGGTACATAAATGATTTGAATACAATTATAGGATTTTTAATCTCATTGTTATGGGATTATCTAATGTAAAAAATATAACATGCATTGATAAAATTAATTTCTAATATGACTACATATTTCATTTTGAATAATGGTTTTTATTGATGTAAAATGATTATTTGTTAAAAAGTGTTGAATTTCGTTTCAAATGTATTATTTGAAAAAGGCATGATGTGTGTATTTCAAAAATTGGATGATTTTCAAAATCATGGTGGACTTAAAAAAATGGGATATAAATGGAATGTGAGGAATTTTTGAAATTCGTTTTTATAGTATTTGTGATATGGTAAATTTGAATTTTTATGCTTCTATTTTCCAGAGAGTGATACTTATAGTTTTATTTATATAAAATGGAACACGGTAGGTGTCGTGGAAACAAACTGGAAGAAGTTGTTGATAACGTTGTTGCACTAGAGCTACAGGTGAACCAAAAGCTAGTTCAAAGCATATTTTATGGCTTTTATGCTATGTATAGAGAGAATAGGATGGATGAACCAATTAAGGTGGATCATTTAATTTAGATTCATAAGTAGAATCAACCGATCATTCAGGATGATTTAGAACTAGAGAAGGAAGAGTTTGGATTAATAAGATAAATCGAATTTTCGATTTCCTTGTAACACGAGTAGAGATGAAAGTCATGAACGAAAAATATATAATGGATGATCATTCATTCCAGTGGTGGGATTTTGAATTTCAATTCAAATTAGACAATGTAATTACATTTAGAGATTTTGAATAATTTTTTATCAAAAAATTAAATCCTCATACATTTATGATTTCATGGATGATAGAATTTTTCAATTTGAAGATATAGAGACTCTTAGTCATAGAGTATGTGGATAAATTGATGATTTTGGTCCACATACACCTAAATTTAATGCATGTTCATCATTAAAGATACAGATGTTTTAATATGGGTTGAGGAAATAGATTTAATCGACGATTTTCTTGTATAGTATAACATATTTTATAAGGACTATAAACAAAGAGATAGTAGCAGAAAGAAAAATATTATGAAAAATATATGGAGGAATAGTTTTGATACATATTGGACATGATGTGATATCTAATTATGGGTACAATAAGAAGAGCGAAAATTATTTTTAATGTACTATAATGGATCAAAGGAAGACATCTAGATAAGTAAATCATCGTACAAAACCAATGCTCAATTTATGATGTTTTTATTTTTTTTAACTTATAACTCTTGAAGTGAGATTGTAAAACACTATAGAGAGTGTAAAAAAATTCATTCAAATGGGTATTATTCATTTTTATTATCACTATACACTATGGTTAGGTGTTTAGGACTCTTCTTATTTTTTGCAGACATCTTATGATTTGACGGGATGAGGAAAACATTGAAATTGTCACAAACATAGCCATGATCACCATGGTGATTCCAAGAATACCATGATTATTCAACAAGGGAAATCTAAATATGGTAATAGGGAACACTGTGAGGTTTGTAAGTAGTTAGATGGTAGTGATAATGTAATTATGGATGATCAATCTAGAATTTAAATTTTCATTGGAACAATTATTTTGAATTATATCACTCTAAAATCACTACTTGAAATGAGTATATCCAATTTGTTTATTTCCTCTCGTGATGTTGATCATCTCGGTTTAAATAATGAAATGATTCCTTCTATTTTGAAACATCAAACTCTTCTTGGTAAAAGATAATGTAGAACCTTCATGTGTATAGAAGGTGAAAAACATGTTTATGGGGTTGGTTTATTGTTGGAAGTATTTTTTCTTAACAATAATTTTCATCACATAATCCTAGTTATGGAAAGGATGCAGTTGATCAAGGTTCATACAAATTTTTATACTCAAAATATTAGTTTTATGACATATTATTTCATCGACTATGTATTTAATGGATACTATAATATAATTATAGGTCAAACATTCATTTTAGAACCAAAATTCAGAATGATATCGTAACAGTTGGTATTGTTGAATTTTGAATTGGTTGATTAGATTTATAAGTGCAGTTTTCTAGTGATTGATGATCAGTTACTAGATGTTTTTACCCCAAAATCTCATGTTTTACACCCACAAGGGAATTGTAGTATATTATTGTTCTCTTTATGAGTAGTAGTCCTATTTCCATTTCCTATTAATGGATTAAACCAAATGAATTAAGTGAATTTAATTTGTAGTTGGAAGAACTAAAATAAAAGGGTCCATTTGGCCTAACATGCCTACATGGGACACACTAGTATTTATATGTCAAAAATAGAGATGGAACACTTAAATTTTTTTTGATTATTATATTTTTAACCTAATTAAGAAAACGAATTTATATACACTTACGTAAATCGATGACTTATTTGATCAATTATGTAGAGTTTAGTGGTTCTAAAATTTTTAATTGTGATCAGGATATAACCAACTACACATTTGAAAGGTGGATACTCTAAACGAGTCATTGAGGAGTAGATATGCACATTAAGAGTATGTAGCTTTGACTTTTGTTCTTAATAATTCACAAAAAGTATTTATTTCATTGATGAATTTATTATTTGAAATATCTATATTCTTTTAGGGTGATGTTGTGGATGACATATTGGGGTATTCAATGACATAGTATGAGCATGAGAAACCCTTAGCGATAATTATGGGAGTCATGAGGTATTTTGGTCTATATGAAAATTTATCAACTTGTGTTTTCTAATACAATAGGTACATTTATGTTTTTATGTAATCACTAAATGAATATTTTTTTGGATCGTAAAATGATTGGTCTATTATCTCTTGGAAACCAGCAATGAATGTCTTTCAAATACAAATTTTCCTTTTTATATGTTTTTATTTTGAACATTTGATTCATGAATTTTTATGACTAGGACAACCTTTGAAAGCTTTAACAAGGGTGTATGTTCATTTAAATGGAATGAGTAATGTTATAATTATTTTCCAGAGATAATGTTTAGCCATAATGTATCACCATTCATGATATTTTCTGAGTCCAGAAATGGGCATGTGTTGTTTTATGATATTAGAGATATAGGTTTTGATGTGTTCTCATTCATGGGGATTGGGTTATTTCTTATGTATCATGGAATTTACCATTTAATGAGATGAACTACCCAACACACGAGTTGGAGTTAACTATTTTACTCCATTCCTTGAAGACTTGGCATCATTACATCTTTTGTGATAAATTTATAGTGCTCACAGATCCAAATATATTGATTAATATTTTACCACAAATGGAATCTAAACTGATAAAAATATTATATATGGATTATATCCAAATTTTTTAATTTAACATGATTTTTACACAATGAAAAATAAATTTAGTGGTAGATTCATTAATTAGAAATTCATATGGTTTGTTGGAAAAAGGGGCTTCTGATCAACAGAATTTGATGTCTATGATAGCTGACATGAACTTGGATTGTGAAGACTGTGGTAGTTCCATAGATTTCGTTAATGTTATGTCAAGACATGATTTGTGTATATGGTCAAAGAGGCACTAATATATGATTCTGAATGTGATACTATGTGGCCAAAACGTAATCGGTGGGAGAACATTGAGAGATAGAAACTAGTTTGGAGTTTAATTTTTGGGTTTTAGAATCAGATGCTTATACATATGTTCGTTTAGGGGAAAAATTTCATGCTTACACTATTTGTGATGGGTTGATCAAAATGGGATAATTAAGATGTATATGGTATTTAATGAATAGTTTTTATGGGCCGGTTTGATAAGGAATAAGGATGAGTTTGTTTATGTTGGTTAACTTGTCTGCATGTTATGGCATAGAGTAAACAACCACAAGCTATGTAGAAGTATTTATAGATTTCTCTGTGGGAATAGGAGTTGATATCCATGTAATTTCAGACAGGTCTCCCAACGATGGTTAGGAATCACGATTCCAAATTGGTTACTGTATATCATCTTATAATATCATCCCATTTCATTCATATTTGTGAATATCATATGCTAGATGACATGTTAAAAATATATATATGATATGTTGCACTAAGTCATTGTGTAACATGTTTCAATTGAATCAGATCACGATATAAGGTTCATGAATCATTAATTTAAATCCTTATAGAAAGGCATTGAAACTCGGTTCCCCTTGAGTATTGCATGTCATCCCAAAATAGATTGATAATTTTAAAGAATGATACAAATGTTGGAAGACATGCAGCAGGAATGTGCAATTGATTATGGTGGTTCATCAAATGGAACATACCAGTAGTATGGTTCTCTTATAACAATAGTTATATTATCTTGATAAATATGGACTCTTTTAAATCATTTTATGGGAATCCTTTCCATTCTCGACATTGTTTGGGGGGAATAATCGAATCTTCACTACATGGGCTGAGCCTTGTCTAATAGACAACAAATAAGATTATGTTGATCAAGAAAATGACGGAGATGGCTCAAAGAAATCCAAAATTTGTATGCAGATAATCATCAATGTCCATTGTTATTCGAGGTGAGTGATCATGTGTTTTTTATGATATCTATAATGCTTGGACATCATCTTTTTATAAATCAGCGAATGATATCTCTTCTATACATAGGCTATTTTGGGTTACATGAATGGTTTGTTGAGGTGGAATATAGGATGGATATTCCCCCATGACATAGTGAAGTTCACAATGTATTTCATGTATCTTATATGAAAGAGAATAAACCTAATCCCGACAGTGTGATATGATGGGATCATGGTAACCAAAAGCCAGATTATATATTGGTTCAAAAGAAGGTATAGTTTTTTAATCGGAAGGAGAATATATTGTGTGTGGAGAATAATCATTCGGGTGTGTGGTTTGTGTGAATAGCTTCATATTTTTTGGGTACCGGGACGACACAACAGATGCTATTAGGTTTGAATTAAAATTTTCCTACATCACTGAAGTGACATAACCATGTCAACTCCGATGATCTTGTCCCGGTTTAGTCCTAGGATCACGCAAGATTTATGTAGAGAATAAAAATAAGTTATGCATGTACCTTGTTCGGAATTAGCGTGTGCAAGTCCGCCGCAAGACTCTGGTGATCATTACTCAACATCTCAGATTTCGAAGTCCTCTAGATCGTCCACACATGCCTATTGAATCTACTTGTGCACCATTCGTCAAGATCCTGCTGCTAGTGTGGATCTTCGACGATCAATTCATTGCAACGACGATCATCGCCAAGGAAGAAGATTCAATCTAAGAAGGATGAACTTGAAGATCATCCTTCTCTTGAGATAACCACTCTCTAAATTCTAGGAGGAGAGTGATGCTCTCAATCTTGACACAAGAATAGTATCCATAGAAGTGATTCTCCCACGCTTATATAAGGAGTGTTTAAAACACGTGGTATGTATTCCCGACCCCTGTGTAATGGACGTCCGCTATATAAGTGATATAAATAATTATTTATGACAAATATAATTATGCCATAAATAATATTTATAATTTATCACATAATTATAATATATAAATATATTAGATGATAAATTTGAGTCTTTAACTCGACTCATTCCTCCTACTAATATTAATCGAACCTAGGATATTTAATTCCATTCGAATAATATTCATACTTTTATTTACTATATAATTTTTATGTACATGTTATAAATAAATCAAATGAATTATTCTAAAAACGAATAATTAATGAATTTATTTATTTTTTGGTGATCCATAGAACTTGGATTGTGCCATGATGGTTTGGTGAGGCCCACCAAGATATGTATTCCTATTCCCAGAATAGGGCAGATTCTCAAGGCGCTATGATGTGTAACCCTCTACACCCTTACCTCAACAGTAGCAGAAAATATCCACCGACCAAGAGTGGGGTCTAGAAACCCATCAAGGCCTCTATAGAGATAATGAAAATTCATAGAAATGACTGCCTCCCTACAAACACAGTCTGTGTAATATAATGTTTTCATCATCGATATCTCAATAAATTAGAATGCACAGTAGTGTCATCATTATTTATTTTTCATTATTTTATTTGTTGATTTGTCCAGACGGTCTTACCTTAGACTACCATGGCCATGGATTTATTGAAGGTGCAACCATCCTAATCGACCAGGCCTGATATATCTCTTCCGAAACTCAGAAGCGACAATTCCTATCTCGATCATTCAATCAATGTCATGCCATTAATGATGTACCCGATACAAACTACCACAACATGACTTTGTCTCCATGGTTTTCACCTTACATAAAATGTATGTAATTAAATGACATTCATTGATAATGATCCCATGTTAGGAGACCATTACACATGTCCATAGATAGGGACGACCAATGACACCTAAAACATGTGGTGTTCCTATTAAGTGGTTATTTCCTCATGATCTAAATTACTAAAGATTGTCAAGTGCGAACATCATGAGAATAAGTCTCAATGATTATGAGCCCCCAGTCCCTGATGGTCACACATTATCTGTGTCCTTTAAGAATGATGTAACTGGACCATAGGATGTTACTTTAAGATTACTGTCATGGAATCTCAGGGTTCTCATTATAACATGGGACCTGCTATAACCCTTTAATGTGATAGATAATCTAAGGACATTCTCATAAGAAAAGTGGTTGCAGAAGTATCTACACTATAATGGAAAGATAAAAACATGTAAAAAAACAAACTGAATAGATGTAACAATAATCAATGTACAATACATGTTGGGTCTAGGGAACCCACTTTCAACACTCCCACTTGCACTAGAGCCAACTGCTAACAAGATTGAATCCGCTAGCTCAGACATCTGAATCTTTCTTATGTTGAAAAATGACTTTAGTCAGGGGGTCCACCACGTTGTCCTCTGTGTCTACTCTTCTAACTGTCACTTCACCTCTTTGAGTAAAACCCCTCAACAGATGAAACATCCGAAGATTATGCTTTGTCATCTGGAGAGACCTGGGATCCTTAGAAAGAACTACATCAGCAGTATTATCACAATATACTAGAACAGGGCCTGCACTTGTTGGTAGAACACCAATGTCTGAGATAAATTTGTGCATCCAGGCTGCTTCCTTTGTTTCATCAGAAGCTGCAATATATTCAGACTCTTCTGTATAATCAGCAACCACATCTTGCTTTGAGCTTCTCCAGCTCACTACACCACCATTCTGGCAAAATCTGTAGCCTAACAACGATTTAATATCATCGTTATCTGTCTGGAAACTAGTATCAGTATATCCCCTCACAACTAGTTCCTCATCTACTCCATACACTAGGAATATATCCTTATTACCCATATATTACTTTAAGATAGTTTTAACAGTTGTCCAGTGCAGCTCTCTTGGTTTGGCTTGATATCAACCCACCATGCTTAAAGAAAAGGCAACATAAAACCTAGTACATAGCATGACATACATGATAGAAACCACTACCAAAGCATAAGGGACTCTACTCATACTGCCAATATCCTCATGTGTTTGTGGACACATTTTCTTGGAGATATTTACACCATGTGACATTGGTAAAAATTGTCTCTTGGATTGTTCCATAGTATACCTTTTGAGTACATTGTCAATATATGTACTGTGACTTAGGAAAAGCAACCTTTTAGATATATCTCGATAGATCATGATCACTAGAATGTAGGCTGCTTCACAGAAGTCATTCATAGAGAAGCATTCATTTAACCAATTATTAACTAAATGTAAGATGTTCACCTCGTTTCCCATGATTAATATGACGTCAACATATAGAACTAGGAAAATGATAGCATTCCCTTCATCCTTTTTATAGACACAAGGCTCACCTTCATTTTTGACAAATCCAAAATCACTTATGGCCTCATTAAAGCGAACATTCCATGATCTTGATGCTTTCATTAATCCATAAATCGTTCTATGCTACTTGCATACTTTAATAGAATTCGTTGACTTAACAAACCCTTTGGGATGAGTCATATAGACGTCTTCAACCAACTTCCCATTTAGAAAAGAAATATTGACATCCATTTTACAAATTTCATAATCATGAAAGGCTGCCATTGTAAGAAATATTCTGAGGGATTTATGAATTGACACTGGTGAGAAGGTTTCAACATAGTTAATGCCTTGAAGTTGTATGAAACCCTTTGCAACCGATCATGTTTTTAAAAGTATTAACTTTACCATCCATGTCCAACTTCTTCTTAAATCCCCATTTGCATCCAATGGGATTTACATCAGCTGGATGGTCTACAAAAATTCAAACATGATTTTGGTACAGGGACTTCATCTCTGAATTCATGGCTTCTTTCCATTTAGCTACCTCTTTGCCTTCTACTTCTTCCTTGTAGGTTAGAAGTTCATCATCCTCAATGATTATTGTGTCACCTGACTTGGTGACAAGAAATCCATAATGCTCTGGTTCTCTAACATCTCGTATAGACCTATGTAGTATCTGTGTCTCAGGAACAATTTCTTCTTCCACTTCCTCTTTTGGTGATTGTTCATCTACTAACTCTTGTGCAACTACAGCATTAACTTCATCGAAGTAAATCATTCTCCCACTATTTCTACTAGAAATATGATCCCTTTCTAAAATGTGGCATATCGTTCCCTAATTACTATTCTATCTATAGGGTTATATAGTTTGTATCATCTAGTTTCCTTAGGATAACCTATAAAGATGCACATAGTGCTTCTGGATGCTAATTTGTCACATGGTAATGTCTGGAAAAATTCCTCTCACCCCCACATAAGAATTTATGATATATTGGGTTTCATTCCATACCATAACTGATATGGAATATCATCTTCAGCTTTAGTTAGTACCTGGTTAAGGGTATATGCTGCTGTATGCAAGGTGTATCCCCAAAAGAATAATGGAAGAGTCGTTTGACTCATCATTGATCTGAACATGTAAAGAAAGGTCCTATTCCTCATTTCACTAACACCATTCCATTGTGGTGTATAAGGAGGTGTGAGTTGGGATACTATCCCACACTCCTTCAAGTGATCAATAAAATCCTGGTTAAGATATTCTCTGCCTCGGTCTTAGTGAAGTTATTTTATCTTCTTACCAGGTCCATTTTCTACTTCATTTTGGTATTCCTTAAAGAATTTAATGGAATTAGGCTTATAATGTAATAAGTAGATATAGCCATACCTACTATAATTATCGGTAAAATAAATGAAGTCTAGAAAACCACTCATTTCATCTACTGTAAATGGACCACATACATCAATATGTATTAATTCCTGCACTGCATTGGATCATTCTCCCTTTTTTAATACAGTTGATTTGGTCATCCTTCCTTTTAAACAAGCTTGACATACATCTAAGGGTTCTAACTGTACCGATTCTAGATACCCTTCTTGATGTAATCTTCATAATCGCTTCTCGTCTACATGACCAAGCCTGAAGTGCCATAGGCTAGTGTTATTTATGTCATGTAGGCTGTTTTTGTCATTGATTTCCAATACTGAGTATTCTAGTTCTAGCATATATAATCCATTGTTATGATGTTCCATACCATAACATATTTTATTCATATAAAAGAGGCAATGTTTATTTCCAAACATGAAATAAAAACCCATAGTGTCTAAACATGAAACAGGGATAATGTTCCTAGTAACAGATGGTACATAATAGCGATTATTTAAAACAACATCCAAAGAAGTTGGTAAAGTGAAGTGATAGTCTCCCACTGCCAAGGCTGCTAGAATTGCCCCATTTGCATCTCGGAGATCCACTTGACCTTTTTCAATCTTCTTTAACCTACATAGTTCTTGTGTATGAATAAAAATGTGTGAGCCACATGTCGTATCCAATACCCAACTTGTAGATAAAGTTAGATTTCATTCAATGACCAAAAATACCTGAAGTAGAAGCGTCAGCTTGCTTATTCTTCCAAGATCTTCAATTCTTCTCCCAGTTACCTTTCTTTCCACATCCAAAGCTAACAGCTTCCTCCTCATTAGATTCCATCTGAATCTTTGGCTTTTTTGTAGGACGATGCATTGGTATCTATGGCCTTGACTTGGCCTTAGAAACCTTTGACTTACCCTTGTTTTTCTTGTTCACCATAAGGACAGTTGAATTGGTGTTTTTCATGTCCTTATCAACTTGGAGAACTAAATCCAAGAGATCTGAGAGAATCTTTGTCATATTATTCATATTATAATTGGTAATGAAAGTCAAGAAGCTTGACGGTAAAGAGGCATGAATGAGATCCACTGCTAGTTCCTGGTTCAGTTTGAACCAAATAGCTTTAAGCCTTTCAATATACCCAATCATCTTGAGTACGTGAGGAACATCTTGGTGCCCTTCTTCTATCCTGCACTTATAAAGCGCAATTGGGATCTCATACCTTTCTTTCCTGGCCCTCTCCTCATATAGTTTTTGGATATATGAACGCATCTTGTAGGCGTCCTCTTCCTCATGATTTATTTGCAATTGGCTGGACATGGATGACAACATGATGCATTATACATCAAGAGCATCATCTACATGATTTCTCCACTTATATTTTTCCATCTTGTTTGCTCCCTGGGGAGGCTCAGCAGGAATTGGGGATTCCAGCACATATAAATTCCTTTCATGGCGTAGTACTATGTGCAAGCACCTTTACCACTCCTGTAAGTTATTGTCAGTCATGATATTTACATTATCCATGATCGATCGCAGTGATAATGTACTTGTGGTGTTGGTGATTTCCATTTTGAATCTACATCAGATAAATATTTAGCAATTTGTACGTTATCATGATTACCTTTTGACATTTTATGAAATATACATTATTATATCATTTAATGTCTCCCACTATTTTAATGAACCATAATATACCTAACTATTATATTTGGAATACTCTATCTCTTGATTATTTTAGTGGAAAGGATCCTCAAAACCACCCTCATATTCTACAATCTAGGGATATGACACTACTTAGAGGGTATCAAGGAAGGTACTAAGCTGGCCAACCACTTTTCTTGTGGTTCCTTGGGTTGTTGAGTAAAGTCACAGCTTTTAGAATCCAAACATGATTCCATCAACCTCTTGCATCTAAAGTGATAGAAAGTTAGCTAAGGATAATCCTTGACTACTCAGATTAGTAATGTCAACCCATTTTTCTCATTAAAAATGCCCAGGTAGTAAGATGCACTCTCAACTAAGGCTGATGAGCACACAAACAACCGGTTTCGTTTAGATATGAGAAATGGAAGGCACTTTTTTTTAGACTTAATATATATTTGAGGAATTTTTATATTTATTGATGAATATAATCCTTTTCTATTTATTAAGTTCATATTATGTTGTTGCGCTCACAACTGAACATACAATAGAATATTATTCATCACATCTTTATGCGTTTTATCTTGTTTCCTATTCTATGTGATCACACAATAATCATGAAGACGCATAGAATAATAAACTATGCATAAAGTAAATCATGCATTACGAATAGTCTTGATCAATCTATAATAATCAATCGATAACTGATCAATTATCACCTAGAGGCATCTATACCTGAGTCGATATATGACTTGTGTCGCTGCTTGCCCCAATGAAAAGCACCCAACTCATGTATGGACTACCGCATCAACATGTTGGGGTCTCCCTCTCAGATCATCACCGTATAATTACAAATATAATCGCACATAGGCTAGGGGTATGGGGGTACAAAATACAAAAATTTCAATGGATGTGCAGACCCTTATATATATTTGAATTAAAAAACAATTCGCAGACCGTCATTTATCTAATTAAATATTAAAATCATCATACACATTGAATAAATAATTAAATAAATAAATAAATTCTAGAAATCCTCATTTCGGTCACTTTCCCAAGACTAGTCGGGTTAATAGTGCAATAAAATTAAATTGCAATGAATTTAAATAATTCGATGGTGTTCATATAAATTAAATGAATTTCATTAAATTTAAATAATTTATTATATCTGTTCATTTGTTTACATTAATTTTAATTCTAAAATTAAATCAAATCATTAATTTAATTTTAGTCATATAATAAATTAATATTTCAGATTAAAATAAATTTGAACCCCTAAATTAATTCCAAATAATTAAATTCAAAAAACTAAATTAATTAAAATTAATTTAATCCAGAGTCTCATCTAGCTGGAGAGTAGTTCGGCAGGACTGCGTACCACCGCAGGGTGTCATCCTGGAATAGGGTACCGTGGCTTGACCGAGGCGTGACGGTGGTGTGGCCGCAGCGTGACCACGGAGTCACCGCGGCGTGACCGCGGCATGACCGCGGCGTCCAAAAACTCCCGCAATGGATACATATTTTGGCGTGGTCTGAGGGGAGTGGGAGGAGGCCGGGAAAAAACTGGACAACCACATGGTTGGCAGCCCGCTGCTCCAGCAAGCCGATGAGGCGGCAGCCCGGCCTGGCACAGCCTGGATTGGCGCAGCTAGTGCGGTTCTTGGACGGCGTGAGTAGGAGGTCCGTCTAGGGGCTCAGGGCGATGGTAGGTGGCAGTCCGGCGCAGGCTCGGCTAGCTGGAGGCAGTTCGGCGTGCGGTTCTGGCGTGGGATCGGGGCGGCTAACTGTAGGGGGTCCAGCATGGAGGGGAGGCCTACGCGGGCTTTGGGAGGCCGACTAGAGGTGGTCTGGCATAGAGGGGAGGCCAACATGGGCTCGAGGTGGCCGACTAGAGGTGATCCAGTAGGAGGGGAGGCTAGCTAGGGTTTGTCCTTCCCCTCTCTTATGCGCCACGTGAAAGAGGAGACCCTTAAGGGGGTCTTCTCCCATTCTTTTTTTAATTCTTTTGTCTTTAGACAAAATGGAGGCCACTTTTTTTAAAAAAATTATTAAAAATTAATGAAAAAGAACCCTAAATTGGATTCTTGGTACTCCCTTTTTTTAAAATATTTATAAATTAAAATAGGACCTGACTTCAAATCATGAAAATAATAGTTTATAATAAAATAAAATTTTAGAATTTATAATAACAAATATAACATTTTATTTTACCTCAATTAAATTGATATTAATATAAAATGAATGAGAGAAAAAAAAAGCGAAGACATGCGAAGTTGATCCATTTAAAATATTTAAATGATCATAACTTGATCATTCAAAAATGAAACAGCACATGATCGAATCCGAATGAAGAGTTTTAACACCCCACACTTAAATTTAATGCATTTTAATTTTTTTGACTCAGAAAAAACCTTGTGCTACCTCTGATAGCATTGTTGTGTACCGGGACAACGCAACGGAAGCAAGGTGGCCAGGAATTAAACTTTTTCTGCATCACCAGAGTGACATAACCATGTCAAATCCAATGATATTGTCCCAGTTTAGTCCGAGGATCACACAAGATTTAAGAAGAGCACAAAAATAAATTAAGCATGTACCTTGTTCAGAATTAGCATGTGCAAGTCCCCCCACATGATGTTGGTGATCGTTTCTCAAAGTCTATGATTTGAAACCATCTAGATCGTCCACACATGCCTCTTAAAAATATTCATGCACCGCTCATCAAGATCCAGGTGCTAGTGTGGATCTTTTACAATCACTTCAGTGCAACGATGATCACCACAAAAGAAGAAGCTTTAATCCGAGAAGGATGAACTTGAAGACCTTCCTTCGCTTGAGAGACACTCTCTCTAAAATCTAGTAGGAGAGTGATTCTCTCAATCATAACATATTAATAGTATCCCTAGAATAGCATCTATCTCATTTATAGAAGGAGTGTTTAAAACACGTGGTTTGGATTCCCGACCCCTGTGTAATAGACGTCCGCTATATAAGTGATGTAAATAATTATTTATGACAAATTAAATTATGACATAAATATTATTTATAATTTATCACTTACTTATAATATATAAATATATTAAATGATAAATTTCAATCTTTAACTAGACTCATTCATCCTTGTAATATTAATCGAACCTATGATATTTTAATCCATTCGATTAACATTAATACTTGTATTTACTATATAACTTGTAAATACATGTTATAAATAAATCCAAAGAATTATTCAAAACTAGAATAATTAATGAATTTATTTATTCTTTTGTGATCCATAGAACATGGATAGTGCTCAGAACCTTCGGCAAGGCCCCCCAAGTTCTATATTCTTATTCCTAGAATAGGGCAGATTCTCAAGGCGCTATGATGTGTGACCCTCTAGGCCCTTACCTCAATAGCAATGGATAATATCCACCGACCAAGCATGGGGTCTAGAAACCCATCGAGACACTTATAGAGATAAGGAAAAGTCATAGCAATGAATGTCTCTCTATGAACACAGTCAATGTAATATAATATCTTCGTTATCGATATCTCAATAAAGCAGAAAGCACACTAGTGTCATCATTTTTTATTTTGCTTTATTTTATTTGTTGATCATTCCAAACAGTAAAACCTTCGACTACCATGGCCATGGATTTATTGAAGGTGCAACCATCCTAATCAACCAGGTTTGAGATATCTCTTCCTGAACTCGGAAGCGTCAAATCCTTTGTCGATCATTCAATCAATGTCATGCCATTAATGACGTACCTGATACAAACTACCTCACAACGACTTTGTCTCCGTGGTTTTCACCTTACATAAAATGTACGTAAAAAAATGACATTTATTGATAATGATCTCAAATCAAGATACCATTACACATGTCCGTATATAGGAATGACCAATGGCACCTAAAACATGTGGTGTTCCTATTAAGCGGGACTGTCCTCATGATCTCAATTACTAGAGATCATCAAGTGCAAACTTCATGAGAAGAAGTCGCAAAGCTTATGAACCCCCGACACCTAATGGAAACACATCATCTATGTCATTTCAGAATGATGTAACTTGACCATAGGACGTTACTTTAGGATTACAGTCATGGCATCTCATGGTTCACATTATAACATGGGACCTGCTATAACCCTTTGATGTGATAGGTAATCTAAGGACATTTCCATAAACAATGTGGATGTAGAAGTATCTACACTATCATGGCACGATAAACACATGTATTAAAACCAACTGATTACATGTAATAGTAATCAAAGTGCAATACAAGTTGGATCTAGGACATCCACTTTTAACAATATTCATGAAGAAAAATTCAAACCATAGAGGGAAATGAACGATCAATGGACCATACACATTCATGAAAAATTCTAGTTTTCTAAATTATATAGACAGAAAGTCCAATTTTGGGGAGAATGTAAAACCCATGGTTTCATGTAATTATCCCTTTATATATTTATTTTATGGTTTTAATGTTTTTGTGTGTTGTTTTGGTTGGTTAGGTAGACTTGTGAAATGTTTTTTGGGAAAATCTAGAGTTTTATAGTTTGATAATGGTTAGTTTAAACTGTAAAAATCCTATAGAAAATTGTAAATAGTTAGAAAAGAGATTCTCGGTAGGCACATAGTAAGGCACATGTTTTTGTTACACTATTTTTATAGCATAGAAATAATGATTCAAATTAAAATATTGAAAAAAGGTTGGTGCATGGTTTTATTAATAGTGAAATCCACCCAGGAGGATGGTTTTCGGAGGCACTGGATAACAAAATTTTGAAACATGGTTTTCCTAACCATCCAATAAAACCATGCATAGTTAAAATTAGATCCTAAAAAAGTGCATATCACTCATTATTAGCATCAATTTTTTAGTTTTTCATTCCTGATGAACCAAAATTTGTTTTTATTTATCCCAATGGCTATAGAGACTTTCCCATTCCATCTAGAAGTGATATGTTGGAAAATCCTATCACATTGAATGAAAAATTGGTTTATAACCCCTGGTTTTCTAATTTTTCCTTAGATCCACTTCTCTTCCTGGTCATGGATTCATAGATCTAGTTTGTTGGTGATATATATATATATATATATATATATGATATTTACTACCAATCATGATGATATTTTGATTTGTTGAAGTAATAAAACATTATCTAAGGTCGGTTTTAGATATTTATAAGAGATTTATTGAATAATTCATGTCGTTCATCATTCTAACCATAGTTTTTGAAATATGTGGTATAAGAACCCTCATTTTACAAGAATCAACAATACATAACCATTTCCAGAATACAAAGACAATATAAAAATATTCACAATTAGAACATACAATCCTAGTGCCTTTGGTAACATGGAATCACAAATAGTGGTTAATAAATGAGATACATCATCTCCCAATATGTTCTTCATAACTAGAACCCTTCTTACAAACAACTAACATAATACATATATTCATAACGTAGGTAAGGAAAAATAAAAATTGGTGAGATCAAATGATCATTAAGGATAAACAAGGGAGGAATGTAAGAAAAATCATGATCATAAGGGAATGAGAACATTATAATGAAGATAGAATATCATTCCATGCATTTCAAGGATCATAACATAGATAATAGAATAAATATTATCAGTTTATAAGACATGAATCATAATGAAATAAAAATAATAGTCCCTGAAATAATAACATAGTTATAAGACATGGAATTGTGGCCACACATAATCATATAATGACTTCCATCGTAGCGAAGGAATCAATGCCAAGACCATCTTAACGGACAAATTCCTTTACTGAACTGGGTGAACCCCTATTCAATCCATGTATTATGGAAAAGAGTAAATCCTCATTCCAGATATGTATTATTGGACCATTTAATACCTCATTCCATACCTATATTACTAAATAGAGTGTCCCCTCATTCTATAACTACCTATCTCGTGAGATATAAATCATTACCAAATGCATTAGAGGGAGATATAGGTCTCACCCATCAAATAATGAAATCATAAATACATATTCTAAAAGATCATGAATGAGCATATCATAACCAATGAAATGAAATTGGTATCATAAACATGAAAACATATCATAACATGAGTAAAGAGATAAGTGTCATAATCATTTCATCATTAACATAACCCATGAATACGAGCAGCTTTCAAAAGCATATAACCCATGGATGAAAACCAGGTTTCATAACATCATACTGTCAAAAAACGATCCATTAATAGAAATAATATTAATATAGATATTTAATAGATACCCATACATGCATGATTAACCATAATGGGTTTTATCATATATGGGAAATAATTTTGAATGATCTTTTAAAAACACCTCTTGAGGAAAATACACTTTCTTCTTTAAAAAAAAGTTTTATTACATAAAAAATATGGAAAATATATTTTCATGAAAATAGATTTAAAACATATAAAATAAGACTTTAAAAAATAAAAATCATTTAAAATAAATTCTAACTTAAAATTATCTTCAAGGGGTTTTTGAATACATTTTTTAGAACATGGTTTTTGAAAATAATAAATTTCTGTCAAAATTGAGAAGTGGTCAGATTTTACTAAAAACATTATCTATAGTAACAATGACTGGAAAAATGGTACTAAAAATTTAGTATATATGGAATAGACATATTATAGAGAAAATAATTAATATAATTGAATGATGGATCATAATATATTTTTTAATGGAAGCATAAAAATAAAAAATATCAAAAACATTAAGAGATTGTCTAAAAAAACTATTATAATTAGGTGGCTTGGGATCATACTTTACATGTAAGAAAACTAAATTACATAAAGCTTATGATATCCTGAAATGAAATATATTCATGATATAACATGTTAAATATAATTATATGCACCTAAACAAAGAGTTAGGTGCAAAACAAAATAGGAGTCTTAATGAATGAAAATTGAGACAAAACTATTTTACTTGTTTGGTAAATTTTGATATTTAAACCCAATGAAATTAGAACCATAGAATGGATATGTTAATAATGATGAATTTATTTATATTATTCATGCAATATAATCCTGGTATGTTCATACACCACACAAATGGAATGAGTGGAAAACATAGCTTGTATCTGAAATAAATTAATACTGAGATGGAAATCCTGTTACCTCGTGTCTTGAATCACTACGTACTCCTAAAATATTACTATAAAAAATATAAGGTAATTATAATTTTTTTAAAAAATTGCATTCTTATATGTATTACTATATCTTCTTTGATTATGACCATATATTATAATCTTATTAGTGATCCTTGGTTAAAAATTCACTCCGGGTAATATTCCCTTTGTTCTTCACTTGTGTATTTATTTCTAATATTGTTGATCCTTATACTTGTATCATCATTCCATAAATTAGATCACGATATATATATATATATATTATATCCAATATATTTCTATTATAAAAATATATTGAATAAAACATTATGTAATAGAGTACACCATTCATGTAGAATGATTGTTGTACGTATGCATGAACCACATTTTCTGTTTTTATTGTTGTATTGAAAGAAAATATGTAAATGAAATATATATATGTGATTATATATATAAATAATTATTCCATTAGATTTAATCTATTATATATATCATATAATATTACTAAATCTATCCTTAATACATTCCATGTGGTCTGTCAACAAATCTCATCATATTGAGGGGGCGGTAGTCCACACTTCCTCAAACGAGATTATCATCTTAACACCAAATAGAAAGTAAATTTTTTTGTGTTGTAGAAGGAATAAAAAATATTAAATACATATTAAATACAATATATTACATATATAAAAATCGTTTCTATCAAAAAGGCCACCATGATTGGTGGTAAAAATGAAATGGATAGTCATCGTTTCTTGAGGCAGTAGTTCACCGTACAAAGAAAAAGTGTGTTCAACATCCACTAGATGGTGGTCTGTGTATGTTTAGGTTCCTAAATTTTAATAAAAACATCTTATTATATGTATTGTACTGGTGTTTTCAGACAATAAAAGAATAAATTTAGTGTAGGGTTGGATATGATAAAAAATTGAAAGGATCTTGAGAGAATATTTTACCCCATAATCGGGTAACTCATTTTGGTTTATATCAAATGGATTACTTGAGAATCTTTCTACAAAACGAGAGTCTTGTTGTTAGAATGGATTATTTTTATAAGGATAATATTCAAAATATTGGACTAATGTAAATGGGTTTTGAGGTGTTATAAAAGGGTATATGGGGATGCGTTTTATAGGAAAGGAAATTGACTCTCTTGGAATTTCTAGAAAAAAGTTAGGTGTGCACATGGTATTACCTATAAAAGAAATTGAAAACCAACTAAACACAATAATTAAATGTGTATTAACAAAATATAGACCTAAAATCGATTTTGGACATGTTTCTATGTCGTTGGGGCCTGTAATTACAATGTTATTCACTAATTTAGCTTAATTTATCCTTAACTACTATGATTAATTTTAATCCCTTTTACTAATAATTTCGGTCAAAAATTAACATGGTCTTATTAAACAATAAATATTATACTTAATAAAATGGTTTATGTCATATTCTTGAAATTAAAATCACTGATGCATAAAAATTAATATTAGTTCAAATCTTGCATATAAGATGAAATAATGAGGGTTTAATGTAGGAAAAAGTTCAAAAGTTTATTAATATTTTATATTCAGTTCAAAAGTGAATTTGATTATAATGAATTAAGTTGTATTAATAGACGAATTACATATCTAATGTTCCCTTAATGTTTTTAATAATATAATATATCATTAAAAATTATTTAGACAAAGAGGATGTTTTTAACTGAAAAGCACTATTCTTCCATATTGATCAAAAAACTATGTTTCTCAGAAAAAATATAAAAAATTAACCATAAGATAATTTTGAAATTCTGAATTATTAAATGAAGATTATTTTATAAGATTAAATTTTCAAATTTGAATAAAATTATATTTATTATTAAAAATAAGTCTATTCATGAAAAGTGTATTTTTAACATAATATGACTTTTCCAAAAAATCTACTCATTCAATATCTATATGATTTATTTATATAAAAAAATTATAAAAAATTGTTGGAAAGTAGCTATTACTATTCCTCTAACTTTTTTAAATGGTTATGTTATAATTATGATACCAAAATGTTTTATTTTTTGAAAGTTATTGTTGCGTGTATGGTACACCTAGTCGGTGTTGTGTGGCACGTACTCCGAGTTAGGGTTTTGTGTAAAAGTAATAAACAAATTTGTGAATAAAAAATATAAGTGGAAACTGGAATTTACATTAAAAAACAGGGCTATAAAAACTCAGGTTGTTATATGTGGTTTCAATCTCTAATCATTTTTTTAGAAAATTAATCCTCGATTTCAAATATATTATTTTTAATAATATTTATTGTGAAATATTTATTGAAATTCATGATGAAGACCCTCTTTTATACACCAAGAAATTTTAAATTACGATCTTTATATTTGATAGCATGCGCAAAATGTGACACCAAACCTATAATGGAATATAATTTCCAAAGAATTTATATTATATTTACAATTTAAAATAAATTAAATTTATTTTATATATTTAAATGTATTCATCAATATTTAATAGTATGCTACACACAACAACGGGTTTCTATAAAATGATTTCATTACACGGTAGACCGAGTTTTATCAAATAATGATCTATTTTTAAAATATTATATATTATAATAAGATAAAAAATATACTTCAAATTATTATTTTTGAAAAGGGTTAACTAACATATTAAAATATATTATTTGTACAAATATAAAATTAATTCAATTGTTATAATTTCTTTAGAAATGAATGTGAATTTTCACGACCCGTCCCAGTGGGGCCCGAGTCAGAACCGACCAAGCCTGCCTCCAATAGGCCAGGGGCTGGTGACTAGAACTGAGTAGGCATACCACTAACATGGGAGGCATTGCCTATAAACATGTACACACGGACACACAACTCCAAGCCCACAAATCTGATAAGTAAAAACTACTAAAAGCGAAATTATGCATGCATACACTAAAACCCAACCACAAAGTACGATAGGAACGTAAAGTGCAAGAAAGAAAAACCCTGGGCCAAACGTACAATCCCTCCAAAAATAAAGTCTGTAACAAAGTCCAAGCTGAATGGAAAGGTGATGGAACTGCAGTCTGTAGCCGTAGGAACACACCTTGGCCTGTTTGATCTCACTGAGTACCGTCCAATCCTAGTCCGCCTAGAATCTTGTCAAAGGGTCGCTCGTTTACACAAGACACGACACATGCGGGCAAAGCCTGTGCAGGGGTGAGTATAACAATACCTAGTAGGACACCCCGAACCCAAAAATGAAATTCAACAACGGAAAACACCACAAAGGAATGATTCAATCAGCTCTACATAGTATATGTCTACAGAACATATAAAAAGAATACCCAGATATACTCATACACAGACAACCATCGCAATAACTCTACTAGGATCTAGCTCGAAGATTCCACTAAGCATTCCACTGGGAGAACACAGTCCTAGGTCTGAAGAGAGAGATCCGAAGTACACATTCCAGGAGAACACACTCCACAAGTACATTGAGAACACGATGCTCAGATGAGGATCACAACCATGTCATGGGGTGATACCGACAACTCAGTCTGAGTTAATCCGCTAAGTAGAGGATCAGTACCTAGGTAATGTTGGTCACGTCGATACCAAGAACTCTACCTAGGGTTCCAGGAATGAATAGAGAATCCAGCTCTAAGTCTCACAGAGGGTATTAAAACAACTATATTCAAGAAGTTCTGCTGAAGGGATCATACTCCTGATTAAATGAAATGATACCAGAACCTTCAGGGGAAATCCAAGGGTATGAACCCTCAGAACTAGTCCATGTCACATAAGGAAAGTAGAACAAAACATGAACAAAGGGTTACACAGCATGTAGTATGATTACACGCCGTGGTCCTTGACCCCGGGTCCTGTCTATGAAAACGGCCCGTGTCATTCGTTCAAGCCGTATAAATCCAACCTACACGGCATGTAGAAAAAGTACACATCGTGTTCTTTGACCCCAGGTACTGCCCGTGTAACCGGTTCGTGTCATTCAGCTTATCAGATAGAAATAAACTACATGGTGTGTAGAAGAATCACACGCAGTGTCCGAGCACATGGGGCTTGCTCCGTGTACCCTGGCTAAGTGCCTGTACATAGTCTATGCTCATGTCCATGTTGCCTTCCTTTGTGCCAGTACACAGGGTATCTCGTGTATCTGGCTGGGTCTGGCCTGGGAGGGGTATACACAGCGTGTCTTTGGCCGTTTATTCTGCCCGTGTTTGTATACTCCTGAAATATACGCCATGTGAACCTGCCGACGAACACACGCTGTGTAGCCCATACTACACAGCGTGTAGTTGGGATATTTCTTGAACGTCATCTTCCTCCGCACGCCTCGACTGATCCTCTAGATCTGGATGCAACCATCTGATCGTTACAAAACTCTGGATTTGGGGTTTTCCTGTCCCTTCGAAACTGACTCCGTCAGTTTCGGGCTTCTGATTGGCCTTGAAAACGCATCTCGATCCATCCGCACTAAAACGCTCAAAGAATGGGAATTTCCGAACCACATCGATTTATCCGCTACCGTCACCGTCGCACCTCTGCTAATTCGCCTTGATGTTGGATCTTTGATTTCAGACCGTTTCATCAACAAACGAATGGGAAACGATTGACTTTTCCAAGAAAGCGTAGAACACACACGAAGAACGCATAGAAATTGGGAGAGAAAAACACAACAATCAAGAAGGACGAACCTCGATCGATGATTGTGTCGATCTAGGTTCATCACCGTTAAAAGGATGAACGAAAACCAATACAATCTCAAGAATCAAATACCACGATTCCCACAAATATTCCATACCACAAGAATGATCGATCCGCGGTCAAATCATTTCATGGATTAGTCCACGTTCGTCGTGGATATCAAAAACGGGGAAGAAAAATCCCAAAAAACATCCTACCTGGATTCCGTGGTGTTTGTTGGCGATGATTTGGTCACCGCGTCGTCGTCGCTGGCGAAAATCGTCAAGAATCGTTGTCGCCGCGTCGGGAGGTCTTCTCCATAGCTTTCTAGAGAAAATATGAGTTATATGAAAAATTAACCTTGACCCTCCCTGCGAAATCTTTATTTATAAAGAATAAAAGATCTCGTTGCAACAAGGACTTAAATAAAATATTTTGATTGAATATTTTATTATGGTTACGTCCATAAGCCATATTTCACCACCGACCTATGCTTACCAATGATATGTCTCGCCTAAGGCAAAATCGATGTTCCAAATGCAACGATGGACTTATATTTCTGATCCGAGCACCCGTCCAGGAGTTATTCCACTTTTTCAGGAAAACCGCACGCGTGCACAATTTATTTATAAATTAATTTCAAACATTTGTTCTAGGCTCACCGGGCCTCAGAACTGGACGTCGTCTCAGATCCTGGTCTCGAATTAATTCCCATATAATATTAAAATAATACATGTAAAAATCCGGGACATTACAACCCACCGACCTTAGGGCTTTTACATCACCAAAAAGACAAAACAAAGGCTACTAAAAAAGATGTGGGTACTACACATGAATATGATCCTTCCTCTACCATGTGCTCTCCTAGATATTCCTATGCTACCACTGGGCACACACCAAGGGAATAGCTCACCCAGGAAGGATCTTCTCCTACCGATCCTCGATCTCTACTGGGTACTCTGCAAAGGTCGCCCCATTATCGATGTCCAGCTCTCCCTAGTCGATGTCGTGCGATGGATCATGCACGTACCTCTGTAGTTGCGACACATGGAAGACGTTGTGTACGTGGTCCATCTGAGGAGGTATAGCCAAGTGATATGGCACCTCACCAACTCTACTCAGAATCTGAAAAGGGCCCATGAACCTCGGAGATAGCTTGCCTCCTCGGCCAAATCTCTACAATCCCCATCGACGTGAGACCCAAAGGAACACATGGTCTCCTTTCTCAAACTCCAAGGGCCTCCACCTCCTGTCGGCATAAGACTTATGCCGACTCTGTGCAGCCTTCATCCATTTTTGGATGACCTGCACCTTCTCTGTAGTAGCTCTCACCATCTCTGGGCCCATGAGTGCTGACACTCCTAGGTTAGTCCAGTAATGTGGCGTTCTAAAAGGTCACCCGTAAAGATCCTTTAATGGTTCCATACCAATAGCATAATGATAACTGTTGTTATAAGAAAATTCCACCAGTGGTAGGTGATCCTCCCATTTACAACGGAAGTCAAGAATGCAAGCTCGAAGAATATCCTCCAGGACCTGGATGGTCTGGTCTGTTTGACCATCAGTCTGAGGATGAAACACTGTGCTCAAGCGTAACTGAGTCCCAAAAGCATCCTGGGATCCCTTCCACAACCGGGATGTGAAACGACCATCACAATCTGAGACAATCGTGGATGAAACTCCATGAAGTCGAACTATCTCTTGCAGATAGAGGCATCCCATGCTCTCTACTGAACTCTACTCTTGTATGTCTAAGAAGTGATCCGATTGGTGAGTCGATAAATGATCACCAGATGGCATCGTGTTCCCTGGATATACGTGGTAAACCCATCAATAAGTCCATGGATATCCCATCCCACTTCCACTCTAGCACCTCAAGGGGATGAGTGAAACCTGCTGGCACCTGGTGCTCAGCCTTTACTTGCTGACAAGTAAGGCACCGAGAGACAAACTCTGCCACACCCTTCTTCATACCAGGCCACCAGAACTGACGTCATAGGTCCTGATACATCATTGCTACACCTGGATGCACCGCCAAAGGGGATGTATTGAAATCCCTCAGAACCTCCTCTTACAAAGTCACTGGTACTATCATGCACCCTATGAAAAGAACAACGTGCTCCCCACCTTCTAAATATTCCTCACCAGCATCACCTGTGGATATCTGAGCACGTAGAGTCTCACAGCTTGCATCCCCACACTGTGCTTCCCTGACTCACTGTAAGAGTGGAGGGGTAACTACCATCGACTAAATGTAGGCTCCCTCATCTCCATCCATGAAGGATAACTGTAAGTAGGACAACTGCCTCATCGCCTCATCCAGCAACTATGAAATGGATTTCTTACTGATAGCATCGGCCACTACATTCCCCATTGCATGATTATAAACGATCTCAAAGTCGTAATCCTGTAAGAACTCAAGCCATCGCCTCTATCTCAAATTACGATCTTTCTGAGAAAAGATATATCTGAGACTCTTGTGATCAGAGTAGATGGTAAACCGCTCGCCCATCAGGTAGTGCCACCACATCTTCAATGCAAAGACTACCGATGCCAACTCAAGATCATGGGTCACAAAGTTCTTCTCGTGTGGCCTCAATTGACATGAGCCATAGGCAATCACTGCTTGCCTCTGCATCAGGACACAACCAAGCCCGATTCCGGATGCGTCGCAGAATACTACGTAAATGACACCCTCCTCCGGTAATCTCAAGATCGGGGCGCTCATCAAAATCTTTCTCAAATACTAGAAAGCCTGCTAGCTTCTCTCGGTCCACACGAAAGTCTGCCCCTTTCGGGTTAAAGCTGTCATGTGTGTTGAAATCCTGGAGATATTAATGATCAATCTCCGATTGTAGCATGAAAACCCATGGAAACTCCACACCTCCATCATGCTCCGGGGTGGCTCTCATGCTAGCACTGACTCCACATTGGCTGGGTCCACTGCTACACCATCTCTAAGATAATGTGTCCCAGAAAATCGACATCCTGTAACCAGAACTGACACTTCTAGACATTCCCATACAACTGGTGCTCTCAGAGTGTGTCCAGAACAATCCTTAGGTGTCTCTCATTCTCCCCCATGGACGCAGAGTACACAAGGATATCATCGATTAATTCCAATACAAACCGGTCTAGGTAGGGCTGAATGATCCGGTTCATGAGTCCCATGAACACTGTAGGGGTGTTCGTCACACCGAAGGGCATCACCATGTACTCATAGTGACCGTAGCCACATCTGAAAGCCGTCATTGGTATATCCTCCTCCCATACTGGAAACTGGTGATATCCTGATCGTAGATCAACCTTTGAGAATGATTATTCACCTCTCAACTGGTCTAAGTGGTCATCGATCCATGGTAGTGGATACCGGTTCTTCACAGTCACCTGATTCAAGCGCTCATATTCCACAAATAGAGTCAAGCTCCCGTCTGCCTTCTTGGAAAACGACACTGGGGCCGCCCATGGTGAAATACTGGGTAACACAATGCCCTTCTTCTGCAAGTAGTCCAGCTGCACCCGCAGCTCACGAAGCTCTACTGGAGCCCTCCGATATGCTGATGATGATATCGGTGTGGTCCCGGGTTGCAACTCAATGCAGAAATCTATATCCCAATGAGGAGGTAGCCTGGGGACATCCTCTGGAAAAACCTCCTCATACTCAACTACTAGTACTAGAAACTGGAAACTCGTAACATCTGCTGCGCCAAGGGATAGGCTGGCCAACTGATGTGAAATCAGTTGTGCCCTCCAATGCACGAGTCCATCCTGTGTAGCTGAGGTCTCTCTTTCACCGAAAAATGAGAACCTCGTTCCCTCACTGCGGACAAAGCATACCCTTCTCCTATAACAGTCGATCTGGGCATGAACTGTGGATAGCCAATCCATACCAAGAATGTCATCATAAGGCCTCGACGCTACCACCAATAGGTTCAAACCAAAACTCTCGCCTCCAAGGGTTAGGTCACACTGTCTATAGAGGTGTGTGGTCTCTAAATCTTCTCCAGTCGATGTTTCTAAATGTAAGGGTTGAGTCAATGGATCTACTGGAATATCAATGTCTTGAACAAGATAAGTGGCTAGAAAGTAATGACTAGAACATGTGTCTATCAATACATTAGCAAAAGTAGAAAAGACAAAGATAGTACCATTAATCATTCCAGGAGTACCTGGGTCATAATCTTATGCCGCCTGCAGCTATCTCTGCCTCTGTCCACAAGATCCCCGAGGCTGGGGTGGACCTCCATGGGGTGGTTTTCATAAAAGAAAAAAATTTCGGCCACCTGCATCTGCTCTCCCAGCTCCCCTACCACGTTCGCCGCCCCGCGGATCTGTCTGCTCCACATGTTTCCTCTACCTCAATGGTCCATCCACTGCTCCAGTGTCAGTAGTACGGTGGGTCGGACAATCTCGAGCGAGATTTCCTCTGCCATCACATGAGTAGCATCGCCTCTCGCAAGGCTAGCTGGATGCACCCTGCGAACCATGTATGGCAGATACCCTGTCATGGGATCTCCTCTGAAAATGTCACCCACGCCTGGGTCCCTGACGTCGACTCCCTCCTGCCAAGGTCTCTCCTCCAGCTCACCCACTACTGACATCTGCCAGCTGTCTTTGCTCTGCCAAGAAGCTCTCGACCACCAGAGCCCGCTCGAGAACCCTAGGATAAGTAGGAATGCTCATAGGGATGATGATTTCTCGGATATCTCTATACAATCCCCACTCAAACGTCTGATCTCTAAAGTACTGATCTCTAACGATATCCATCAAGTACCATGAGAGGTCGGTAAACCTCGACGAATAGTCAGCCACCGATATAGTTCCCTACTAGAGATGAAAAAGCTCTTATATACGTAATGCACTAAGGGTAACCTGTGAAAAAACACCCACTAAAGAGACACTCAAACTCCGATTATTCAAGTGTTTCATCGTCGTGGGTCTGGATAACCAAACTCCTCCATCGTCTTGATGAGCCCTGCAGAAGGATCGCTGCCAAGATCACCATCTGGTCTGCTGGTGTCCTGACCAAATGAAAGACTCTGACCACTGCCTCAAGTCAGTCCTCTTCTTCCTGAGGTTCAGGATCACCTCGTAACCTAAGGTGTCTCTATTTCTGAAACTCGTGGAGGGCGCTCAACCAGCGCTCCTCCTCCATTGGTATAACATGCACTAAACACTGCTCCACAGGTGGCGGGATAACTGGAACACCACCTGGTGGTAAAACTGGGGGATCTGGTCCTAGTATCGAGGCTACATCACTGAGGCGGTCATCCTCGTGATTGATCTGGTGGATCGTAGTGGGTGCGCGTCTTAGAGGCATCATATTAAAGAAAAAATATGCGTATCAGTCAGTGAGTATATCTGGAGGGCTGACTTAAAAAGGACATTGAAACCACAACCCATTCCTATATGATTCATGTAACATATTTTTGTCCCTGAAACTGGTGTTCTAATGTTCCGAGTCGAAAAGCATGTTATCAGAGTCCTGGTGTAAGGATACGTGGGCTGCCCACACCAACATCGAGATCCCTGGTCAGAAATCCGAACTCGAAACACATAACACTGCTGCCTAGAACCAACTCACAGACACTCGGTTCGAAGGTAGAACCAACCACCTCTGATACCACTCTTTCATGACCCGTCCCAGTGGGACCCGAGTTGCAACTCCCCAAGCCCACCTCCAATAGGATAGGGGATGGTGGCTAGCACCGAGTAGGAATACCACTAACATGGGAGGCATTGTCTATAAACCTGTACACATGCACACAAACCTCCAAGCTGAGAAAGCTGTTAAGTAAAAACTAATAAAAGGAAAATATTCTTGCATACACTAAAACCCAACCACAGAGTACGATAGAGAGGTAAAGTGCAAGATGGAAAAACCCTGGGCCAAACGTACATGCCCTTCAAAAAGAAAGTCTGTAACAATGTACAACATGAAAAGGAAGGTGCTTGAACTGCAGTCTGTAGCCGTAGGAACACACCTTGGCCTGTCTGATCTCACTGAGTACCATCCGGTCCTGGTCCTCCTAGAATCCTGTCAAAGGCTCGCTCGTCTGCACAAATCATGACACGTGCAGGCAAATCCCATTCATGGGTGAATTTAACAATACCCAGTAGGACACCCCGAAACCACAAAGGAAATACAACAAGGGAAAATACCACAAAGGAAAGATACAGTCATCCCTACAAAGTATATGTCTACTGAACATATAACAAGAATATCTAGATATACTCATACACAAATGACCATCGCAGTACTGCCACTAGGATCTAGCTCGAAGATTCCACTAAGCATGAAACTGGGAGAACACACTCCAAGGTCTAAAGAGAGAGATACGATGTAATCGTTCCGGGAGAACACACTCCACATGTTCTTTGTGAACACGATCCTCAGATGAGGATCACAGCCAAGTCATGGGGTGATACCGACAACTCCGTATGAGCTAATCCGCTAAGCAGAGGATCGGTGCCTGGGTAATGTTGGTCACATCGATACCAAGAAGTCTACCTAGGGTTCCAGGAATGAATAGAGGATCTGGATCTAAGTCTCACAGAGGGGATTCCAACAACTCTATTGAGGAATTTCTACTAAAGGGATCATACTATTGAGTAAAAGAAATGATACCAGAAACTTTAAGGGAAAACCAAGGGTATAAACCCTAAGAATTAGTCTAAGTCACAGTAGGCAAGTGGCTCAAGCCATGAAGAAATGGTTACACGGCGTGTAGTACGATTACACGTCGTGTTCCTTGACCCCGGGTACTGCCCATGTAAATGGCATGTGTCAAACTTTCATGCCATATAAAACCAAACTACACGGCGTGTTGAAAAAGTACACACCATGTTCCTTGACCCCGGTTACTGCTCGTGTAACCGACCAGTGTCATTCGGCTTGTCAGATAGAAAGAAACTACACAGTGTGTAGAAGAATCACACGATGTTTCTAAGCACCTAGGGCTCGCTGCGTGTACAGTGGCCATGTTTCCGTACATGGTCTCTGCTCGTGTCAGTGTCGCCTTCCCGTGTGATAGTACATGGGGTATCCCGTGTATCTCTCTGGGTCTAGCTAGGGAGGGGAATACACAGAGTGTCTTTGGCCATGTATTCTACCCGTGTCCATGTACTCTGGAAATATACTCAATGTGAACCAGCCGACGAACACACGCCATGTAGCCCATACTACACAGCGTGTAGTCAAAATTTTTCCAGAATGTCGTCTTCCTCAACGCGCCTTGGCTGATCCTATGGATCTTGATCCAACCATCTGATCATTACGAAAAATTGGATTTGGGGTCATCCCACCCCTACGAAGTCGATTTTGTCGGTTTCGGGCTTCCGATTATCATTGAAAACGCATCCTGATCCGTCCGCACAAATACACTCGATAAATTGGAATTTCCGAACCATATCGATTTTTCCACTGTCTTCAATGTCACACCTCCGCTAGGTCTCCTCGATGTTGTATATTTGATTTCATACCATTGTGCCAACAAAAGAATGTGCAACGATCGATTTTTCCCAAGAACGTGTAGAATGCATATGAAAAATGCGTAAAAATCGATAGAGAAAAAAAATTGAGAGGGACAAACCTCGATCGATGTTCATGTCGATCTTGGTTCGTCACTGTTAGAAGGTTGAACGGAAACCAAAACAATCTCAAGAATCATATCCCACGATTCCCCCAAATATCCCATCCCACAAGAACGATCGATCTGTGGGCTAATCTGTTCGTGGATTAGTCCGTGTTCATTGTGGAAATCAAAAACGGGGAATAAAAATCCCCACAAACATCCTACCTGTATTCTGCTGCATTCGTTGGCGATGATCCAATCGTTGCGTCATCGTCGCCGGCGGAAATCGTCAAGAATCGTCATCACCGCTTCAGGAGGTCTTCTCCAGAGCTCTCCAAAAAAAAATGAGAGTTGTGGGAAAAAGTAACCCTGACCCTCCCTGTGAAATCTTTATTTAAAAGAATAAAAGATTTCATTCCAAAAAGGAGTTAAATAAAATATTTTAAATAAATATTTTATTACGGTTACATCCAAATGCCATATTTCACCACCGACCAGCGTCGACCGAGGTTAGGTCTCTATCAAGCTAAAATTGTGTTTCCGGATGCAACGATGCCCTCAAATTTCTGATCCGAGCACCCGTCCGGGAGTTATTATAATTTTTCAAGAAAACCGCACACACACACAATTTAATTATTAAATTAAATTCAAACAATTATTCCGGGCTCACCAGGCCTAGGAACTGCACGCTGTCTCAGAACCTGGTCTCAAATTAATTCCCATATAATTTTAAAATAATAAATGGAAAAATCTGGGACATTACATGAATACTGATTGAATATAAAGGAAAATATTATTGGGGTCAAACTAATATTTTACCATAACTAAATAAATAAATTAAAATATGAGATTTCTATTAATGTTATATATATATATATAAATTATATTAAATAAAATATTATTTATTTTCATCCAATATAATTTTTAGGATTTTGATAAGAAAAAACACATTATTACACATAAAATAATATATTTTTGTAAAGTTATTTTTTCTACATTTTGATGTAGTACCCAATTGAAATACACATTTAAACCCTTTTATAAATTTAATATGTCAAAATAAACTTCATATTTTTATTAGAAGCATAAAATTTATATTAGAGTTAATTTTTTTGTATTTTATGAGATGTTTCAATCTTTAATAAATAGTTAAAAATACCGCAATTTATTTCAAAAAGACTTTTTTCAACTAATTTATTTATCAGAATTATTTATATTTGGAAATAGATTATATGTTTAATTAAATCCTATTTTGATAATTTAATACAAATTGGGTTATTTTATTTCAATTTTAATTTTATATTGACTATAAAAACCTATCAATCATTCAAATGTTTTAACATTAAAACTTTTATTATCTACCGGTCTGTGAGATTAATTATAAATTAAATTATTTCATATTCTTATTGGATTTTAAAAAAAATGGAATCCATATTTGGAATCCAATTAATTTATAATTTCTAAAATGATTATCCTAGTTTTTGACAAATAGTTTTTAAAAAATAAAACCATTATTTAAAATGATTAAGGAAATATTTTGGGTAATAACAGACTAAAACAGTGTCTTAGGGTCCCAAATGACCTAGAAACATGTCCAATAATCATTAGAGGGCCATATTTCGACCCTTACCCCATAAAGACCAATATTGGACCATTATGGGAGACACATGGAATGTGAAAAACGTGTATGTAACTCCATTTTCTAAATATTACCAGAGTGACACTCCTTCACCTCTATAAAAGGGCCTCTTCTCCTCCAACATCCTCAAATGTCTCAAGACACATTAGATCTACCTACCGATACCAAAATATCTCAAAAAAATTACTCCTATAAAACTATTATCCTCAGTTTCAGATGGAAGGAATCTAAAGAATCCATTTGGTGAAAACCAAAAGGAGTCGACTGAAATATAGGTAACATTGTTCCTCAAGATCCTTAGATTTATTTGAATTCTACACCCTCTAAAATATAATAATTCAATGAGTATAAAAAGCAATAGTATCCTCAAAATAATAAATTTTTTAATGTTGGAAATGACACAGAAACAATTTCCCATATAATTGATAATGAAGATACTATTTATGTGAACGATGATCTATCGCCCCACGAAACGATGATTGTTCATTCTTCCTTTACCACCTCTCAATATTATCGTTATCATTGAAAGTCAATTTATACATGAAATTTATAAATTATTTATGAATTTTTAATTATTTTATGACAGATTACTCTATAAATTCTATTTTGTGTTAATACAATATAATCATTTATGAAAGTGTGGACTACTGCATCTTTAAAGTGTTGCGATTCATTCACCCTATAAATAGAAAATATTTAAAGTGATTTTAAAAATATTATTTATAATATATGAAATATATATGATAAAATAATTATAATAAAAATTGTCCAATTTATTTTTCATTATTTTAATATTAAAAATAAATGAGTGTAACGTTCATCTGTACGTATGACATACCATCCTCATGATGTGTAAACATAGTTTCATATCTCTTAATATTATGTATTATTGTTGAAATATATGTACTGAATATATATTATAATAAATTCAAGGTTATTATTCTAGATATTTCGAATCCATTATCAAATTAATAGGAAAATCAAATGACAATTCAAAACATTATTGAGAAAACTATGCATTTAACATTCGAAATAGTTAAAATATTTGAAGTGTGTTAACAAATGGGTAATAAAATATTTTATGGATGCAATATATTATATATTAAGAATTATTACTATTTTTTTATAAGTCTGTAAGATATTCTAAACAAATATAATGGAGGATAAAGAACATACTATAAAAATACAGGTTAAATTAATGGATTTGGTCTTAATTTGAATTTCATTGAAACTTATTTGTTATTATGAACCAATCAACAATTATATGGTGTATATAATGAACATTGAAATTTATTATCCTGAATTTAATTATTATCTTGATATTATCTATCTAATTTGATTTCATACATTCATATGATTTATGATTTAATTGTTTCAAAGTGGTATGAGACACTTTGAAATGATTTATGATATTATCCACATGAATGTTCATAGTGATTATCAAGAAAATATTACTTCTACTGGAGATTTTTAACATAATATTAAAAAAATTACATAATTGTAATCATTTTTTCATTTAAAATTTACTTCAATATCCATATTATTATACAATGGGTAATATTATTTCCTTAATCGTATACAATTTTACATATTGGGCCTACATAGATAGTTATTTGAGAATTTTGGGAAATTATGATTATTATGTATTATTTATTCAATACGGTTATTTTATAAGGCTTATTATTTATTTATATTATACAATATAAAGAATGATATGGAATTTCAATTATGGTAGTATACAAGAATATATATAGCTTTTCAATGCATCAATAGGTTCTCAGGAGATGATTATGTTCGCCAAATTAAATGGGTTTATTTGAATATTTTTAACCGTATTATAAAAGGTCATGAAAGTATAAGTTTTATTGTGTGATAGAGAATATATCAAATAATTATTCAATTCCTTCATCTAGTTTCAATTATTCTTTATTCCACGTGATTTTTCATGGGCATATTTGTGGATAATTTTTTTAAAATGGAATGTGTTTTAGTTTATTAACATTGCATATTTTGTTTTATCCTGTTATTTGAATGGAATGTGTTATTTGATATATAAGGTTCCATGCGGATTCAATATAATTTATTAATTATTTCTTCAGAAAAAAAATTGCTTTAGAAATATTTTGATCACCCCCTTATTATTTATCATTTCCGAAGATTATGAAGACAATGTTTTTTTAATATGGTTTCCGTATAACTTTTCCATTCCTCTTTGTTTTGAAAACCACAAACACCTTATCTTAAGAAAAATTATCCTTCCCTGAGGATTATTTCCCTAGGAAAAAATTTCCTTTCCCTAAATAAAATTTATCCTTATACTGGGTTTCATTGTTTCATTTAATGAAAACACAAATCAAAAATCATTTTATTACTAAGTAAAAAAATTCAGATCCTTATCTAAAACCTCAGAATCCCTTATGTCATTGGATATAGATTCTTACAATATTAGACTCTGAATACCTTGAAATTTAGACTTTGAATTCTATGAATGTCAGATAAAAAATTCTCAGAAATTCAAACTCCAAAATCTCTGAATTTCAGACTCTTAATTTCATTGAATTTAGACATCGAATTCCTTAGAATACAGACTCCAAATTCCTTAAAAATATGAATCTGAAATCTTTTGCATTTAGACACCAAATTCATTTTAAAATAGAATCCAATTGTCTATTTTTTCTAGAATCCTATTATTTATACATTTAGATTATAGATTCTATTTTTCTCTAGATTCTGGGTGTTCATATTTGGTTAATCTATTTAATTTTCCTTACACATATTTTTATTATGAAATTATGTCGTACATTTTTTCTCTAACTAGTTGTTAGTTGAGTGTCGCATGTATAGGTCCCTTTGAGAATCATGGAAAAATATGACAATTGGATGAGGGTGCAGACAATTGAAGTTTTTCTTATAAATAAGATATCATTTGAACAAGATCTTGATCCATTTATCAAGTGATGATCTTAGAGATTTAATATTGTGAAGTGATTTCTAGAGAGAGAAAGACTCTTCATGCTTTTTCATTTTATGAACGTGTTTCTATCCATGAAAACCTTCTTCCACATGCTTCGTGTAATTCCGATTTTTGCGTTATACAATCAAGAGGTTCTGGATATAGGAATACAGATGTGCCAACTACCTTAATGTTCGAGGTCTTACAGGGATAACAAGAAAGATTCTGATATTCATGTCTAGGGATTACCCTTGTGTGGGTGAGACAAACTTTCATGAAAGTGTAAATCAAGGTATCATTATCCCTGATTATTGGATACCATAATATTTTGGTTAAAATATTTCTTACGTGTTACTTGTTCTTATTTAATGTATTATTTTGGATCTATTTTTTTGAAGAATGACAGTTTTAATTACTTATATTATCTTGTATTTTAACGTACATTGATAATTGGGATTCTATACACATTAAGGTAGAATCTTTCCATAAGATATTTTTTTCTTATGTTTATTTTCCAGATTTATATTTTCATACTCTAAGAATGTTTGTTTTCTAGTTTAGAACTAAATGAGGGGTTGTGAATTTACCTTGTCTAACATTGGTAAACATTATTTTCCTTATTTTTAATGATTAATGTTTTTAAATATACAATTCAACCCCTCTTGTATTTGATAATCTACAAATACTATTTTGATCTTTCAATTGGTATTAGAGGAAGGTCTCTGAAATACTTAAACACATTTATACATTTTCTTGCTAATTTTTTCCTTATTCTAAATTTTCTTGTTTGACATTTATTGTTCAAGTTTCGCTTAATGTTTTTTATATTTGTTTATAAACATTCACTATTAACATGTCCTGGGGAAAATTATTTTATTATATAATTGAAGGCTTAAATGTTGGTTCTATTGATAACTGTATTCCTACAAAGCCACCAATTTTTGACTGTAATGAATATGAGTACTAGAGTGATAGAATGAAGACTTTTTCATTAAAACTAGAGTAAAAAACACTATTTTACTCATTGGAGACTGAAAAATTCCAGACAAGGAAGTCAGAACAATCACCATCCCATAAAAACAATAACATCAATTAAATTACAATGTAAAAAATAATTTGTTCTGTTCTATAACCAAGAATATATATAGTCAAATATATTCTTATGAAGCTGCCTAGGACATTTTGATGAAACATTATGTTACTCATTTTGGTCCGTGTAAAGTGATAGAAACATGAAGAGATATTTTAATAGATGAATATCATATTCTTTCATTTCTTTATGGAGAACCTATTTGCAATGTACAACAATTATTTATGACCATTTTTAACAGTCTTCAATATATGGGAGAGAAAGGACTTGATAATGAAGTTCTTGTGGGTAACATAATTGACATTATTCCCAAAGTGTGAGAATTCTATGGGACATATATTAATGAGAAGAAAAAAGTATATAAAATTGCTCTTGAAGAGTTAAATGGAACTCTTCTTCAGCATGAAATAAGAATAAAGTGAGATGTTTATTTCTACAGAAATAAGAATTGTAATTGAAGTTTTTCTTTCACTACTACATCTGAATCCAAGAATTTGGAAAGGGTGATTAAATATAATTCTAGGAAAGCTGTTGTTTAATCTGAATCAAGGTAAAGTGATCATTATGAGAATGTATGAGACTTTCTTGCTCGAAGGATGAATAATATTTCTGAGTGAATATATACTTCATTATTTTTTGATTAGTATATATTTCTCACTTCACACCATACATATTTTGCCTCCATTTTTTTAAAAAAAACAAGAGAAGCTAAATCTAAATCATGTGTAGGGTAATTTAACTCATGAGTTTTCAACTAATGTGAAGCATAAGCAGTTAACTGATTATTATTAACAAGGAAACATCCAAGACCTTTTAATGAAGCATCGTTTTAGATAATAAATTCACTATTTATGTAAGGCAATGCCAAAAGTATAGAATTTACCAATCTTTTTTCCAATTCTTGAAAACAATCATCAAATCCTTTTCCATAGATGAACATAACATCTTTTAGAGTTAACAAAGATAGTATTCTAGATAAACATGAAAAAATTTCTACAAAAAACCATTAATAACTTGCTAATCCATGAAAACTAATAATATTAGATATATTTTGGGTCTTGAACATTCTTCAACAACATTTTTTATAAGGATAAATAGTTATGTCATATTAAAAACATTCTGAACATGGAAAGAATTTTTTGTAACAAAATCACAAACATATTGAATTTCCAATATAATTTTTTTTCTTTTAATGTTCAAAAAATACCCCTTAAATAAATTTCATTCTCTTATATACTTAGAGAATATATGAAAATATCATCAATAAACACTACCACAATCTTAATCCATAAAATCAAAGAAAATTATATTCATTAGATATTTGATTGTAGAAGGTGCATTTGAAAACCCAAAAGACATAACAAAAAAACACATAATGGCTATATCTTGTATTTATCATGTTCTTCAGAATGTTTTCTTCTTTTACTTTCAACTGACGGTACCCCGACTTCTTGTTAACCTTCAAAAAATACTGAGCTTCCTAGATAGGATTAAAAAAATCATTTATATGAGGAAAAGGATACATGTGCTTAATAGTGATGATATTCAAGGATCTATAATCAATGGAATGTCTTATTGAACCATCTTTCTTTTTAACAATCAAGATAGGATCACCCCATGTTGATGTTCTAGGTCGAATGAAACCATTATCTAATAACTCTTTTAATTGTTTATTTAACTCTAAATTCCCAATTTGAGCCATTCAAAAAGGGAGTTTTGAAATTCCCTTAGCATCAGAAACTATTTCAATAGTAAATTAAAATTATTGATAAGGTTTTATACAAGGAAACTCATATGAAAAAACGTCATGATTTGAAAACTGGAACATCATTAATTTGAATAGTTCTTTTGTTTAAAAAAATATGTGAAAGGTAACATTCATTTCCATATTTTACAAGTTTCTCAGATTCCTGATATGTTATCAAAAGAAAGATTTCATTATGGTGCAAAAACGAAATTTATATCTAAAAATAAACCTCCTTATATCAATAGCCAATCTAGCATGATAAACATAATTCCAATCCATACCCAAAATAAAAACATAATCTACTAGGGGCCAAAGAAAAAAGTTTTTATGTAGATTATTTCCAATGATAAGGACATGAATGTTCTTAATATTTATTTTTGTCTCAAAATTTCCTCTAGGTGTTTTTACCACATGTTCAGGATTCATATCTTTAGAAGTAGTTCCAAACATACTGGAGAATTTCTCAGAAATGAATAAATGTTTTGGCCCGAAATCGAACAACACATTGGAATAATTTGAATAAACAATGTAACTAATACTACTTAATTTGATGTCCCAAAATTTTCTAAACTTATTTAAAAGAATATCACAACCCCTTTCATCTAGTAGTCTGACTGCTTTTTATCATTTGAGTTCTTAATCATACATTCATTTACATAAGGACCCGTTTAATTGCACTTAAAACAATTTGCTGACTATAAATCAAATTTTATCTTATGAGAAACTTTTTCCTTTTTATTGAAATTATGATCCTTTTACCCCATTTTACCACATCAAAAGCACGTACCATAATTCCAAATGCATTCCAAAGTGTGATTTTACAATAATTTTCACAACCTATAAACATATGTTTCTTACAATCAGATTTTTTAAAGTGATCTTCCCTTTCACATGCCACCTATTCTTCTTATTTTGTTGCTAGTTGAAGGACACCGGATTATCGACAATATCTATTTCTACTTTCTCCCCACATCTAATAAATTTTTCAAAAATAGTAACTCATGAGAAGCTAATTCCCTTCAACACTTTGGAATTAATCCCGAGTAAAAATGATTCTTGTTACTATCAAGATCCAATATGAAATTTGGTGTATACATTGGTATATGAGTGAATTTCACTACACTAGTAGCCACTGTGTCATCCTCCTACATCATTTACAAGAATTTGTTTCCATCCTATTTTAAACAGTCTTAGGAAAATATTTTTCAAGAAACATACATTTGAATACATGCCAATAATGAGAATCAATCTCCTCACTATCCCTGATTTTTTTCACTATCGACCACCACTGATCAACTTCACCTTCAAAATAGTAATCATAATGAATAACCTTTTTAGGTTTTTAATACCCCATCACATCGAAAATTATTTCCCATGCTTTAATACACCCTTCAGGTAGCATAGGGCTAGATGATCCTCTGAATTATAGGGGATGCAGCCTTATGAAATTATCAACTACCGACATGTTATTTTATGGTTGATATGGATAATATTATAAATGGATTACACTACCATTTATAGCCTGAGTCATCTATTCCATCTCTACAAAAAAATATGTTCGTAATCTGACCATTTTTTGTTGCAGATTTGGTAGGTTTTTTCCTCTTGATGTTGTCCCATAATATCTTCCTTGTTTCCTTTGTGGAAAACAATTCTAAACACATACATATCAAAGACTAAGCAACATTGTAATCATCAAATGTTGTATCATTTAAATCTTACCATAAAGTAAAAACAATTTAAAGATATTCATTTAATAATATACTAACTCCAAAATTTATCTAAACCGACCTCTAATACCAACTATAGGCCCCAGCCATAAACATTACATAATATTGATTTTAGATCAAAAATATAATTTCTTTATTATTAAGGAACTTTTCAGGTATATTTTCTTAGAGAATTAAGAAATAACTAATACATTACATCTCAAATATTTCAATGTATACACTTCTAATCTAACTAATGTTTTCATAAAACATAATATTTTTAAAAATAAACCTAGTTTGTTTAAAGATTAATCATCCTAACTTTTTCTTGATACCATTATTTACTCTATTATTCTTTATGTCTTATGAAAACTATATAAAAACATGGGATGAGAGTAAAAATCTTAGTAAAGGATATAAAATAAGTAATGAAAACATTTGTCCATGAAAACAATCAAATTAATGAAACCATACATTTTACTCAAAAAACAAAAGATATCTAATATACCTCATGATATCATAATATTTATTAATAACTCAAAAAATTAATAAATTATAAAGGTAAATTATGGCATCCATAACATACTTACTTTTTAGCTTTCACATTAATATATGGAGCAACCATCATGGTTATGTTTGGAAAACCCATCAACTTATATTCCCTAAATTACTTTGGATAAACCTCAACATTTACCTCCATCACATTACCCATTACATTAGAGAGCTTATATCATTTTTTTTGTTGATATTCACTACATGAGTGGAAAATAAACATGTTTTTGATGTAAATTGTGCATGTAATCAAAATTCCATCATCTCCATAATGATATAAATTATTTAAATATTATAATATCCATTATTTATATATATATATTTATAATAGCCCATAACATTTTGGTATAATAAATGAAATGCATCATTCATGGAGACCGTTGGCCATACACACACCTGAACGCTTCCTTAATTTCCTTGTCATATGAATATATTGAAAAATAAATGTTGCATAAGAATCTTATAATTAAAATATATTATCTATCTTATAGATGTTACATAATATCAATAATTCCATCCATTATGCATTCCATGTATAATGTTTCATCATAATGGCCACCATGGTTGATGGAAGGAGAAAATTGAACAATCATCGTTTCGTGAGGCAATAATTGCCGTACATAGAAACAATATGTTTGTATCCATTATTTGGAGGTGTGTGTAGGTTTAGTTAAAATATTTATCATAAAAAATCATTTTATATTGAATATACTAGTGTTTTTAAGTATTCATATAATAATAAGTGTATAGAGAGTGAAGAATAAAACTAAAAGAAAATAACATGAGAGAATATGTTACCACTAAAATGAGTAACCCCTTTTGATTTTTTCCAAATAGATTTATTAAATTTACTTTTAAACAAGATAAGGCTTCAAGGAGTAATGTAGGTATGTTGGGATATTATTTAAGTAGATTTTTGATGATCCAATTGGCTTGAGTGATATGAGTAAGTGTGTTGATTTGGTTACCTTTTCTAAGTGGGAGGAGGGGAACATTAGGAATGTCTTGAAATCTTATTTTATTAAAAATTATTTTTGATTTATATTACTTGAAAAGTGATAAATTTAGAGGATAAGATGAAATTGGGTCTAAATCCTATCAACCAATAGGTTTTAGACATGTTTAGGTCACAATATTAACCATATCTTTAAGCTTTAACCATTCGTTAAAAACATCAACTCATACCATGTTTTATTTTATTTTCACAATATATGGTTACTATAGATACTATAAAATGACAATCAAAACATTAGTAGATAATTAATGAAATATATAACATTTTATATTTCATTCATCCAAATATTATATTCTTTTATCTATTATATTAATTAATAAAATATTATTTGTTTTAAAAACACATTTATGTCCATTTTGACACTATTATAAAATTGATTTCTGTTAAAGACATAAGAACATTATTCCTTCAGTCCAATGGTATTAAATCACAGATAATATTTCAATATAATCCCAAATATTTTTTATAGCATCAAAATAATCATATAAAATTTATTTTAATATTTATAGTATCTGTTATTTGAATCTTTCTATAAGAAGGTAATATCTACATCATCATTGTGTCATAAATAAATTTATTTACATAATATCTAAAAATTATAAATAATATACCATGATGTAGAAGATTTTTTTAGATTTATAATTACTATTTATAATAATATATATTAGTTATATAACCCTATATTAATATTTATTATTAAAAGATACATGTTTTTTTATATTTCTATTTTCATTAAATTTAAAATTATAAAAAGTCATTTTCACAACCATGGGGCTACCAAATGCCAATTTCCTAGCCTAGGGATGATCATGGTAAGACTTATCTCATAAAATAGGATTAGTACACGTTTTATGGTTATTCTATATTATTATAAAATTATTTTTTACCATTATTTATCTTATTTACCCTTTAAGCACGATAAGTAAAAAAATTACTGAAATTACTATTCATAATTTCCAATAATAAAAGGAACCTATTTACAAAATTTGGACCATAAAATTCCCATTTTGGAATCAATTTTTCCAAATTCGACAAAAAATGTAGAAATTTATTTAAAATTAATTCCCAGTGTCAAAACACAAAAAATGTGTTTTTATGAAGTAAAAACTACCAAAAGATTGACATGTGTTCATGTTTAATTTCAATGTGAAATTATTTCCAATGTCCAAAAAGAGATTATATTATAAAAAAATAATCCAATTACACTTTAAAACCAATTAAATAGGTAAAATTACTATATAAATAAATTAGATGAAAATGCAGTATGGAATTAAAAAGCAATAATTTTCACTATTCATCAAAAAATGAATTTCATTAGAAAAATAACAAAATTTCATCCAATATAAATTTTGAAGTTTTAATAATAAATAAAATTATTATTGTTTAAAATTTGTCATATAATAATGTTTTTCCATCAAAAGGTGATAAAAATCCCTTTTAAAAATATTATATTATTTTATGCTTTAAATTTGATAAATTCTCATTTTAAATCTTTATAATATATAGGATAAATGCGAAAAAATTTAAAAAACATGTATTGTCATATTTTAGTTAGTTTTGTTTATTCCCATTAATAAAATTTCTAGCCATTAACTACCATTTAAAATAATAATAATAATAATATACTATTTTTTATTATAACTCAATGTTTTGTGCAATATTATATTTCTGAGAAACTCGTTGTTGTGTGTCAAGTATGCTATCTGGAAAAGCATACTCTTTAACGTAAAATTAATATCTTATTCATAAATATTACTTGATACAATGTTGTATTATTCTATATAATACCTAGGATACTACAACTAATTGGGTGGTTTGTAGAAAAATTGAAGTTATATATTATAAGATAAAGGATAGTGTTTTTAGATTCATGACGATTTTGATTTTAGCACTACCATTTAATAAGGAATTATTTTTGTCAGTGTGAAATTATTTTAGGTGAGTTGAAAAATTACTCAACATGAATATATGTTTTGTGAGTGAAATCTATGGTAAAACAACTATTGAGTATTAACTTATGAATTAGTGAAATAAGAAGAAGTGGAATAAATAAAATAGAACTTTTGAAATGTTTTTAAAAATGAATAAGAAGAATAGGATAGTTATAGATTTCTGTACACATCATATTTTTATATATATTATGTGTAAGAAACAAGTGTTTCTTCTAGACAAGAAAAGTATCATTCCATTCTTTCTACTATGATGAGAATATATTTTGTTTATTTATATTATCAAAAAATTGACAGATGAAATCGTTTCAAGCTTTTGTGGAAGCTAATATAGAAGTAGAATAAGGGAAGAAATTCTTCCACAACCTTTTAGTGGTTATGAAGAAAAGTATTTGTTTATTATCTCTACAAACATGTAACATTAAGGGCGGTTGTATAGTCACATAGATGGATTCTTCATAGTATGGTACATACCAAACATGGGTACATTGATAAACCCTACCCAATCGTATTCAATGTTTAATACAAGTGGATCATATCATCATAGTTTAACCCATATCATACCAATTACTAGCCATTCATTTTGAAATGCGAACCATGTAAATGTTCAGGTATCATATCACTATATGTTCAGTGGTGTTTCTTGAAATTTTTGTGAATACAATAGATAAATATATAATAAAAGTATACTAAAAAATAAAGTGAAACAAGTAAATGTGTGAAGGGATAGAAAAAGTGATAAATTGGACTCATCCACTTATTCGCCCCCATTTCATAACAAATACCAAACCATTCCACCTATGAAATAAATTTATAGAGGTTATGTTTATACAAAATTAATCACTTATATTCATAGAAATGATTGGATAACTGTGATGATTTATTGTTATATAAAGACCGGAATATCATTTCATTGCACTTTTGGAGTTATATAACATGTAACAAACCTCGAATTAGTAACCTAGTTCTGATATATACATTGTTAAATCAATATAAGATATAAGGTATTGCATCACCAAATATGTGTAGGTTTATAATACTTGAAAAAATTGATACATACATTATTTTGAATTTACATTAGAAAATAATATCATACATAATAATAAAAAATGTTTTTCATCATTGAAATGTTTTCAAATATATGTTCATAATAAATGGAAAAAAATTAAAAAATAAGCTTGATCTCAAATTTTTAATAATTATTACTTTATATTTTATATATAACGAATAAATAAGTCATAATCAATATGAAATGGTGAACAAATAAGTTAAGATTCAATTTAATCAATAACTTGATCATGAAAAACATCCATGGAAAATACCAATTTTATATTCTCATGGATAAAAATAATTGAATTCTCAATAAATGAAATTTATTACAATGGATGTGTTGATATAAGATATCATTTTATCATACCTTTTAAGGCCTTTCCAAATATATTTTTTGATGATTGGTAGATATGCAAGAAAA
Organism: Viscum album; assembly: GCA_963277665.1. NCBI lineage: Eukaryota > Viridiplantae > Streptophyta > Magnoliopsida > Santalales > Viscaceae > Viscum > Viscum album. The sequence continues at coordinate 832,906,995 of OY728142.1, read as the reverse complement.
ATGTATTATTAAGGGCAGACAATTAGGTTATATCATTAAGCCTATTAATGTAAAAAAGGGATATGTAAATTTCAGAGCTATATGTTTCTATATAACCAATAAATTTTTCACAATTTCAATAATGAAAATTAATTCAAAAAAATATTTTTCAATACACATATTTATTTAGTAAATAATATAGAATATCCATATTTTCCCAATAAACATATAAACAACAAAGTAAATAACACTATATGGAAATGATATACATTTTAGAAAATATACATATTGATGATAAAAAAATATAAGGATTTTGAACATAATGGTAATTTCAAATTAAATATTACACAAATATTGTGATTATTTTAAGTATAATTTAATAACCTCAAAATTAATAAGAGATAAAATAGGACCATCAATTAAACTAAAATATAGGTTTTATAATAAAATAATTTATTCATAAAACATATTAAATTGGAATTTGATGTCACGACCCGTCCTCTGGGGCCCATTTCATAACTACCCCAAACCCGCCTTCCATAATCCAGGGGCTGGCGACTAGTACCAATGGAGTAAATCCCTATAATTGAGAAGAAATTTCCTTTATAAAATGTAAAATCATACATAACTAGAGTACAAGCAGAAGAAAACACTATGTAAAGCAGTAACAAGTGTGTTGAAAGTACAATGGGGCTGGAAATACAAGCCCAACAAAAAGGTACATCTACAACTGAAATAAAGTACAACTGAAAAGTCAAACAGCTGAATGGTGAAGTAGCTCCTGGATCGTCCTCCAAGTTCCTACCTGAATAGTAGCTACAAATGCCCTCCTCATCACTCCACATCTATCGGTCGGCTCCGTGTGCTGTCACGCTGAGTATCCACCTCTAGGTACCATTCAGTCCTCGTACACTCTTCCTCGGTCAGCATTGTCTGTTTTCTGCATCCAACTCAACGAGGTGCGGGCATAACCTGTGCAATGGTGAGTATAAAGATACTATGTAGGGACCCCGAGACCCTCAAGTTCTCACAAAATCCAATATGGATAAACTACAGATAAATTTTACTTTGGTATATGCCCATACATATACCTATTATATCAAGTAACCCATCTCAATCATGCGGAAAACACAAAGGTCATTGACTCAGCTCAAACTTGGATTTTTATTCACGATGTCAAAACCAGGGCTACTGGAGACCTCCTCCTCTATCGAGTACAGTAGGTCTGCCGCTAAAACCACGCGCTTCCCACTAACCTTGGACTGCTGAATTACTCCACCTGTCGAGTAGTGTGGGCCTACTTCTACAACCATGCGCTTCCCACTGTGGGTCTGCCGCTACAACCAAGCACACCCCTCATAGCCTACAAAGGTTCTCCTTCTGTCGAGTATCATAGGTCTGTCGCTACAGCCAAGCGCCCCTCCACCATGGGTCTACTACTACAACCAAACACACCCCATTAGGTCATATGAATCACTCTGAGTCGATTGATCAGCAGTCTTCATGTCTCAGCCAGCTACTAGGTCTCTGTACTCTGTACGCTCGTCTCTGGGAGGATCTGCTCCATGAGATATTAGTCTATACTTCCATGTGTCATGAAATCTCACATGGATGTATTTCAAAGGATCGCCTCGTCATAGGGGTCTCAACGCAACAGACGACACGTCCATCAGATGCCCAGTCTATGAGTTATTAGCCTTTTTATTCCGGGGGCCCGGTACGTTTCATGTACGAACCAACCTGACCGTATCATAACTATTCCCCAAACTCCCATGGGGTATACTCAAAGGAACCATTTCTCAATGAGATTACCAACATTGCTGACGGTTTGTCAAATGGGCATCTCGTCTGAGAATTATTGGATTCACCATTCCAGGGGCCTGGTTGATTTTTAAGATAAAACCAACCTGACTATACTTCAACTGTAACGCCCCGACCCTAGTTACCCAGAGTTGGTGCATTATTACATAACATTGGCATGATCACAAGAAAGATCAAATCTCGAAAGAACGATTGGTTTAGTAGCCTTAACAACACTAGATATATTCATAAGTCTTACATTACATCATAAAATGAAAAACTACTACAACAACATATTGTCTCCATAATCCACACTCATATCCCCACATAATATCCCTGCAGGTCATTCATAATTTACTTCTTCACTTCCTGGGAAAAGTAAAACATAGAAAAGGGGTGAGCTCAAATTCCCAGTAAGGATAACAGTATAGCCGAAACTTTCATAAATAAGAATAAACATTTAAGGAAATGTATAACTAAAACAAAAGCCTTTCAAAATTTAACATTCAACATAGTATGGCATAAATAAAATGAAATAATTCCATTTACTTATTCACATGGATATTCTACTAATCCAATAATAAAAAGAAAAATCAATAACCACTTTCATAATGATGGAATGCATAATGCCAGACTATCATAACCACATAGCCAAGGCCTCGTGCCAAGACTATAAATATAGTTTTTCTCATGAGACCTACCGATGCATCGAGGAGCTATAGCGGGCTCCACCCGTCACATATTAAGTCCAATTCATTCCCATATGAAAAGGTTTAAACATAACATAAACATTCATATTAAAACTAGAATACGAAATGTCAATACTTTCATCATAAACTATGAATGGTATAAAAATAGCACATCCACAGTCAAACATATCACAAAACCTTCAATACAATATAGAAGTTTTGTATCTTAATAAATCAACTAAAAATAAGCATAAAATCCACCAAAGGACGTTGACATAGATGAAATCAAAGCTCTTTTTAGAGAAATATCTCTTTCTATTTTTGAAATCATTTAAGAGTCATATATTTATAAAATAAAACATTTTCATTGAAAATATTCTTATACGATTGTAAGGGAAGCTTCGACAATTTTATAACGGCGGAAAATAGCCGCACCCGTCGTATAAGTTAAAAAAACATTCTTACCGTAATTTTGTCGAAAAGGTTAAAAAGCACCTTGTTTGGAAAATGACAGAATGATTCCTTTATAAACCACTTATAAAAAGTCAAAAAGGGTATAAATGACTTTAACCCATATTCTTGTAAATAGTAAAAATGTTTTGAAATACATTTTTAAGAAACATGGATGTGGATGATAAAGAGATCCCAGTAGATTATTACTTATAAACAACCTCGGATAATGAAGAGATTGTGAAATAACCCTTACCTTGTACTTTTCCATGGTTGGGGTAGGTTAACCTCCTGTATAATGGTGAAATAATTGTTATTAAATTATATAAGAATCATATATATTAATATGATATCATATATGATCTTTTAACATTGATTTGTTAATAATATCTTAGTATTATCGTTGTTTCGGGTGTTAACTTACTCGTTTTATTTTATATGTTTTGTTACGTAAGCCATGTTTTTAATGGATAGGTTGTATATTATTCATATACATAATGATATCAAGTCCTTAAACATCATTTTTAAATCATCAATTGATAATTATACTTGAATGGATAAGATGGAGAATGAATCTCATCGCGTTCGTGGAGACGGTAGTCCGTACGTACGCACGAGCGACAATATCATTCTTTTGATATTAAAATAATGTATATATGGATGTTATATCATAAATAAAGACTCATTAACATGTTATATTTATTATTTAAATGAGTTACACATCATTATTATACCCATGCAAATAATAATATATTGAATAACAATTACACCACGACGTGGAGACGGTAAGCCGTACGTACGCACGTATGGTGACATGTTATTAAAAGGGTGGATAGAATAATGAATATGGTTGTAACATATATATAATAACATCACAGTATATATAATATTCTTGAGTTATTATTTTAGAATGGTAATAACAAAGAAATAAGAAGTGGAAGAAGAAAGGAACTTGAAAAGGGGTGGTGAAAATATTACCTCTTCTTCAGGTTCTTCCTTTTGATTTGATCATAAGGGCTCCTTAGGTTGGCTTTCTGATCAAACTAAGGCCTCTAAGTTGTAGTGAGGGAATTTGGGAGAGTATTTGGGAAGGGTTTTGCCGAACAAAAAGTCTTTGAAGGTGTGAAGAAATGAGAAGGAGGAGTGCCATTTTATAAGAGGGGTGAGAGGCACCTTTGGAAAAGCTAGAAATATTAATTTATAATAAATTCATATTCAGTTTCTAAAGGCTCAAAAGTTTATTATTTAAATTTTAAAGTGGGGATAGGTCGAAAAAAACTCAACCAATAGAATTTAGACAGTTTTGGGTACTTATATTAACCTTATCTTTAAGTATTAACTCTAAGTTAATTAGTTTCACTTTTACAATGTCTCTTTGTATTTTTATATAATATGGTTAACAAACATACTATATACATCCAAGCGACCCCCAAGTGGTCCATTAATGAAAAAAATATCATGATATAATTCTGTTGGCCGAACCTTAGATTTTTAGGAATTTAATATAAATTAATAATATAATATTGGTTTTAAGAACTCTTTTATGTCAATTTTGACACTATTCAATAGTTGATTTTTGTGAAACTCATAAAAGATTTATTACTTCTAAAAAAGTCAATTAAATCAATACTAATATATCATATTATCCTATAAATTTATTTTAATTCATTAAAAGTTTCATATTATATTTATTTGGGTATTTATAATATCAATTATTTTAATTTTTCACTATTATAGTAATTAATTCAACATCATTGTGTCATAAATAAATTAACATATTTAATGTCTACAAATTATAAATAAAATATCATTATGTAGGAAATATTTTTATCTTTCTAATGAATATTTATAGTCGAAAGGCCAACATATATAACCCTATGTAAATACTGTTTTGCTAAAAGATATATGCTTGTGTCATTTTTGTATTCATTTTAACTTAATTAAAATAAAGTGTCCCTATCACATACAAGTGGCACCATGGGGTCCCAAAATCGACCCAAAGATACCTATGGTCGAACATGTATCAACAAATAAGTCTAGGACACGTTTTAGGGTAATTTAGTATTATTATAATATTATTTTTTAACCCTTATTTACCGGATTTACCCTTAACCATGGTAAATAAAATATTTACCGCAGTAATCATTCAAAATGTCTAAAATTAAAAGTTACCTATTTACACAATTTGAACATCCTGATTCCAAATATGGAATCCATTTTTCTAAATTCAAAACATAGAAGTGGCAGAAATTAATTTAAAATTAACTCCCGCTGTCAAAACAAAAAAGCGTGTTTTTAAGAGATAATAACTATCAAAAGATTGACACTTGTTTATGTTCGGTTTAATTGTAAAATTATGTCAAATGACCAAAATTATATTAAATGGAAAAAATATATTCTAAATATACATTAAAACCACTCAAATTCATAATTTATCACTATTAATTATTTTGATTAAAAAAGTTGTTTTTAATTAAAATTTAGTAATTTTAACTATTCATCAAAATATGAAATTTATCCGAAAAGTAACAAAATTTCACCTTAGGCAAAATTTGATACTCCGAATCCAAAAATTAAGTCCATTTTGAGAGATAAAATTTCTAAAATTTTAAAAGGTAGATATTAATATTCATAACGGCTAGTTTGATTGGTTGTGGTGTGTTAGAACTCGAAGTTGCGTACAACACACGCTACTCTATTATTCAAAGGAAAGCATACCGTGGAAGCTTGGGATGTTTCATTTTTAATTTTTTGATGTCCAAATTTAGTAAAAAAGTTTAAAATATTGTATTTAAAAAGGTTTCACTATTAAAATTTGATAAAAGTGCAATACTGAAAATGAATCTGTTCTTGCATTATGTCTAAGAAACTCATAATATGGATTCTAAAATTATAAGGATTATATAAAGATTAAAATTTAGTTAATACTATTCATAACCACTTTTGAATGGATTTTTTTTGGTAAGTCATGGTGTGATTGAACTCGGTGTTGCGTGTAGTGCATGTTATTGAATTATTTTGAAGAAATAACATACTATGAAATCTTGGGGTGTTACATTCTCCCCTCCTTCAATAAATTGCATCCTCGCAATTTGAAATTGTTCTTCAAAAATAAAAGGTTGAAAATAGAAAATATATATGTGGGAAAACCCACATTGGAAATTGGGTTACTAAAATTTAGTCTTAATATGAGGAAAAGAGAAATGAAAGGTTCACCACCAAATTATGATCTCGATTAGGACAACATTGGTGGCAATTAGAGACATATAATTAGAGGAAAAACGTAAATATTTATAGGTAGTGATTGATGCCATCAATCACTAACAAGTATAAAATTGAGGACCTTAAACTCATCAATCTATTATGATTTGAAATACAATCGGTTCAACAAAACATAGGTTATTGGGATAACACATTTTTGACGTTTCAAAATATCTTAGTTGAAATCCCACCTCGAAAAATGAATTAATGAGGCCTCTATTTAAAATAAAGAGTGTAAAGTATGAAGATTACCAAAAATAACACATACTAGCGTTCCATGTAGGAAAATATGGATATGGAAGATAAATCTAACCATCAATTATCTGATGGAGAGTGGTAGAGAACATGGATATGAAAAGTCCAACAATCCCAAAGCCATAAATTAGTGATGATTTAAGGTACCATCTAGGACAACATTTTTGTTCTATGTTCCTTTTATTAATGATGAGGAATTTATTTATGAGATTGGATAAGATCATAAGGAGATATACTTACTTTATAATTAGAGTTTTATCCATTAATAAATTTCTACCACAAACCTATCTTTCACTCTAAAAGATAATAGAACGTAAATTTTTTTTCTATTTATAATATTCGTATAGGGTTCCAAAATAAATGAATTTATAATTCATCTAACAGATCTTTTTAAAAAAAACTACATTATTTAATCTAGGACATCTCGTGGGCCAGTGGTAGGTGATACACCCTTGTGGCCCTTCGGTTGCAGGTTCAAGTCTCGCAGCCTTGCCGAACGCGACGGGTTGCCGCCCGACCTCCGGGTTGTCGTTTTATGGAAATCCAAAATAATCCAAACTAGAACTATCCAAAATACTTCTGTTCAAACTCACAGTCCAACATTTATATGGAAGTTAAACATAATATAGATCATTTTTACCCCGTAATAGTATATTAATACCTTCATCATGTATTCTTTTAATACACTGAAACATCATGAATTACCATATTCCTTATTGATTACATTCATGCTCCCTTATTCCATATAGAATGCTGGATATACTTCATCAATCCAAAAATGTTTTAAACCCCAACAATGATGGAATATACAAATCATTAATCAGTTCCAAGGTAGTCGAGAATATCCACTATAATTTATCCAAAATAATCATGTATTATTCCAAAATCACTACCTCGGTATCAAAACTATATTATGGTTTATCATTCTCTCAACCATATATTTTCCAAAAATTTATCCTGCTATTGAGTCACTTTTCTTTGTTCCACACAATCTCAAGTCCTTAATGAAATAGTACTGCAGTACAATCCTTATATACTCCATAATTATTATAACAAGTACATTGTTGATACAACACTCAATTAACATAATCAACATAAGAACTCTAATCATTCCTCTTCATCTGTGGTAGTATCATAACTTGATTATTATCCTATAGCATCATTTGCGACATAGTCTGATGACTGGGAAATAGGTTCGCGTAGTGTCCAAACTCCTTGAAAATGAAGCATTGTGCATTTGAAACCATTTTCCTACCCTTGCAGTCACGTACTTTGTGCCCTTTTCCTCCACACTTATAACAAACTCCCATTCCTTTCAGGCAAGTTCCAGGGTGTTTCATTCCACAGTTATCACATATGGAAAAATTCTTCTTTTCCCTCTTCCCTTTATCCATCTTTATCTCTTCCATCCTTTTCTTCTCTTGCTTCCCTTCAAAGCCATAGGACTCAGTAAAATCATTACTTATCTTATCAACACATGATATTATTTCTTCATATGATGATAATATATGTGAGACTATTTCTCTTGTAAATTCTGGCTTAAGACCATGAAATATATGATCATTCTTTCTCTTTGTATCATGTGCATTGCTAGAGTTCTCATTCCTTCTACTGGGCGCCATTTCTAAACAATGGCATACATTAGATTAGTTTATGAATAACAATACCTAATCCCAAACTTGTAAAACACATAATATAAATTAAATCGTTTATGAATATAATCTATAATCACAAAAATGTATCCTTTGAGGAAGTATATACTCATAAACCCTTCATAATGATTTGTAAAGAAAATGAGAGTTATCCTAAGCATATCCCTCGGGAGTGTCGTAACCAAGAGTGAAGCAAGGCCCGTTGTCGTGCACCAGTTCCCGTTCGAGTCCAGCTCAAACCGGTGTTTTCGGGTTTTACCCCTAGGTACATCTATGCCAGAGCTGCCTCTACCTGCTTGTATCTAGACAGGGATGTATTGCTCAGAAAACTCACAAAATCTCTACAATACCAAAATTCTAGTAAGTTCTTCTATACTAATCCTCAAAATTCATCTTAAATCTATGTTCTCTAATCAGAGTTTATCTAAATCTAGCTTCCAAGGTTCATACTATACTTCCTCTGATACCAACTGTAATGCCCCGACCCTAGTTACCCAGAGTCAGTGCATTATTACATAACATTGGCATGATCACAAGAAAGAACAAATCTCGAAAGACCGATTGGTTTAGTAGCCTTGGAAACACTAGATATATTCATAAGTCTTACATTACATCATTAAATGAAAAACTAATACAACAACATATTGTCTCCATAATCCACACTCATATCCCCACATAATATCCCTGCAGGTCATTCATAATTTACTTCTTCACTTCCTGGGAAAAATAAAACATAGAAAAGGGGTGAGCTCAAATGCCCAGTAAGGATAACAATATAGCGGAAAATTTCATAAATAAGAATAATCATTTAAGGCAATGTATAAATAAAACAAAAAGCCTTTAAAACTTGAACATTCAATATAGTATGGAATGAATAAAATGAAATAATGCCATTTACTTATTCACATGGATATTCTACTAATCGAATAATCACATGCAAAATCAATAACCACTTTCATAATTATGGAATGCATTGTAACATCCCCAAATGATAAAGGGTTAAATGACTAAATGATATGACTCATGTCAACAAGGTGCACCTTCCTTTTCGGGAGCCTACCTGATTAGAACTCCACAGTTAAGCGTGCTTGGCCTGGATTAGTGATCAGGATGGGTGACCTTCTGGGAAGTTTCCCAGGATGTGTGTGAGTGAGGACAAAGCACACTGGAAAGGACATGTGTTGGCCTGTGGGGACTATCATTAGTCAGATGACCCGTTCAGGCATGTGGGTGGACCCTGGGGTGGGCCCCACGTGTCTGCGGGGGCAACTGGTGGCACCTGGTAGGCCATGACCCGACGGCCATGTTAAGGCGGGGTGTCTGTGCTATCACCGGGACCCGGTTGTCACATTTGGTATCAGAGGAGGAACCCAGCCTTAAGTGCGGTGCACTGCCTGGGTTGATATGTAGGGCCCACAACGAGGGCGTTGTGCTCTAAAGGGGGGGTGATTGTAACATCCCCAAATGATAAAGGGTTAAATGACTAAATTATATGACTCATGTCAACAAGGTGCACCTTCCTTTTCGGGAGCCTACCTGATTAGAACTCAACAGTTAAGCGTGCTTGGCCTGGATTAGTGATCAGGATGGGTGACCTTCTGGGAAGTTTCCCAGGATGTGTGTGAGTGGGGAAAAAGAACACTGGAAAGGACATGTGTTGGCCTGTGGGGACTATCATTAGTCAGATGACCCGTTCAGGCATGTGGGTGGACCCTGGGGTGGGCCCCACGTGTCTGCGGGGGCAACTGGTGGCACCTGGTAGGCCCGGACCCGGCGACCATGTTAAGGTGGGGTGTCTGTGCTATCACCGGGACCCGGTTGTCACATGCATAATGCCAGACTATCATAACCACATAGCCAAGGCCTCGTGCCATGACTATAAGTAAGATTTTTCCAAGGCCTTGTGCCAAGACACTAGTTTGTCTCATGAGACCTACCGATGTATCGAGGAGCTATAGCGGGCTCCACCCGTCACATATTAAGTCCAATGCATTCCCATATGAAAAGGTTTAAACATAACATAAACATTCATATTAAAACTAGCATACGAAATGTCAATACTTTCATCATAAACTATGAATGGTATAAAAATAGCACATCCACAGTCAAACATATCACAAAACCTTCAATACAATATAGAAGTTTCGTATCTTAATAAATCTACTACAAATAAGCATAAAATCCATCAAAGGATGTTGACATAGATGAAATCAAAGCTCTTTTTAGAGAAATATCTCTTTCTATTTTTGAAATCATTTAAGAGTCATATATTTATAAAATAAAACATTTTCTTTGAAAATATTCTTATAAGATTGTAAGGGAAGCTTCGACGATTTTATAACGGCAGAAAATAGCCGCACCCGCCGTATAAGTTAAAAAAACATTCTTACCTTAATTTTGTCGGAAAGGTTAAAAAGCACCTTGTTGGGAAAACGACGGAAAGATTCCTTTGTAAACCTCTTATAAAAAGTCAAACATGGGTATAAATGACTTTAACCCATATTCTTGTAAATAGTAAAAATGTTTTGAAATACATTTTTAAGAAACATGGATGTGGATGATAAAGAGATCCCAGTAGATTATTACATATAAACAACCTCGGATAATGAAGAGATTGTGAAATAACCCTTACCTTGTACTTTTCCTTGGTTGGGGTAGGTTAACCTCCTGTATAATGGTGAAATAATTGTTATTAAATTATATAAGAATCGTATATATTAATATGATATCATATATGATCTTTTAACATTGATTTGTTAATAATATCTTAGTATTATCGTTGTTTCGGGTGTTAACTTACTCATTTTATTTTATATGTTTTATTACGTAAGCCATGTTTGTAATCGATAGGTTGTATATTATTCATATACAGAATGATATCAAGTCCTTAAAAATCATTTTTAAATCATCAAATGATAATTATACATGAATGGATACGTTGGAAAATGAATCTCATCGCGTTCGTGGAGACGGTAGTCCGTACGTACGCACGAGCGACAATATCATTCTTTTGATATTAAAATAATATATATATGGATGTTATATCATATATACATAATCATTAACATGTTATATTTATTATTTACATGAGTTACACATCATTATTATACCCATCCAAATAATAATATATTGAATAACAATTACACCACGACGTGGAGACGGTTAGCCGTACGTACGCACGTATGGTGACATGTTATTCAAAGAGTGGATAGAATACTGAATATGGTTGTACCATATTTATAATAACATCACAGTATATATAAGATACTGGAGTTATTATTTTAGAATGGTAATAACAAAGAATGAAGAAGTGGAAGAAGAAAGGAACTTGAAAAGGGGTGGTGAAAACATTATCTCTTTTTCAGGTTCTTCCTTTTGATTTGATCGAAAGGGCTCCTTAGGTTGGATTTATGATCAAAATAAGGCCTCTAAGTTGTAGTGAGGGAAGTTGGGAGAGTATTTGGGTTGGGTTTGGCTGAACCAGAAGGCTTTGAAGGTGTGAATAAATGATAAGGAGGAGTGACCTTTTATAAGAGGGGTTAGGGGCACCTTTGGAAAAGCTAGAAATATTAATTTATAATAAATTCATATTCAGTTTCTAAAGGCTCCAAAGTTGATTATTTAGATTTTAAGGTGGGGATAGGTCGAAAACAACTCAACCAATAGAATTTAGATAGGTTTGGGTACTTATATTAACCTTATCTTTAAGTATTAACTCTAAGTTAATTAGTTTCACTTTTACAATGTCTCTTTGTATTTTTATATAATATGGTTAATAAACTTACTATATACATCGAAGCGACCCCCAAATGGTCCATTAATGAATAAAATATCATGATATAAGTCTCTTGGCCGATCCTTAGATTTTTATAAATTTAATATCCATTAATAATATAATATTGGTTTTAAGAACTCTTTCATGTCAATTTTGACACTGTTCAATAGTTAATTTTTTTGAAACTCATAACAGAATGATTACTTCAAACAAAGTCAATTAAATAAATCATAACATATCACATTATCCTATAAAATTAGTTTAATTCATTAAAAGTTTCATATTATATTTATTTGGGTATTTATAATATCAATTATTTTAATTTTTCACTATTATATTAATTAATTCATCATCATTGTGTCATAAATAAATTAAATTATTTAATGTCTAAAAATTATAAATAAAATATAATTATGTAGGAAATAGTTTTATCTTTCTAATTAATATTTATAGTCGAAATTCCAACATATATAACCCTATGTAAATATTGTTTTCCTAAAAGATATATGCTTGTGTCATTTTTGTATTCATTTTAACTTAATTAAAATAAAGTGTCCCTATCACATACAAGTGGCACCATGGGGTCCCAAAATCGACCCAAAGATACCTATGGTCGAACATGTATCAACCAATAAGTTAGGACACATTTTAGGGTAATTTAGTATTATTATAATATTATTTTTTAACCCTTATTTACCGGATTTACCCTTAACCATGGTAAATAAAATATTTACCGTAGTAATCATTCAAAATGTCTAAAAATAAAAGTTACCAATTTACACAACTTGATCATCCTGATTCCAAATATGGAATCCATTTTTCAAAATTCAAAACAGAGAAGTGGCAGAAATTAATTTAAAATTAATTCCCGCTGTCAAAACAAAAAACGTGTTTTTAAGAGATAATAACTATCAAAAGATTGACACTTGTTTATGTTCGGTTTAATTGTAAAATTATGTCCAATGACCAAAATTATATTAAATGGTAAAAATATATTCTAAATATACTTTAAAACCACTCAAATTCATAATTTATCACTATTAATTATTTTGATTAAAAAAGTTGTTTTTAATTGAAATTTAGTAATTTTCACTATTCATCAAAATATGAAAGTTATCCGAAAAGTACCAAAATTTCACCTTAGGCTAAATTTGATACTCCGAATCGAAAAATGAAGTACATTTTAAGAGATAAAATTTGTAAAATTTTAAAAGAAATGTATTACTATTCATAACGGCTAGTTTGATTGGTTGTGGTGTGTTAGAACTCGAAGTTGTGTACAACACACGCTACTGTATTATTCAAAGGAAAGCGTACCGTGGAAGCTTGGGATGTTTCATTTTTAATTTTATGATGTCCCCATTTAGTCAAAAAGTTTAAAATATTGTACTTTAAAAGGTTTCACTATTAAAATTTGATAAAAGTGCAATACTGAAAATGAATCTGTTCTTGTATTATGTCTAAGGAACTCATAATATGGATTCTAAAATTATAAGGATTATATAAAGTTTAAAATTTAGTTAATACTATTCATAACCTCTTTTGAATGTATTTTTTTTGGTAAATCATGGTGTGATTGAACTCGGTGTTGCATGTAGTGCATGTTATTGAATTATTTTGAAGAAATAACATACTATGAAATCATGGGGTGTTACATCAACTGCATCCAAACCTCAAGTATATTATGCCAAAATAACCATATTATTATAAGAAATCCTACGTAATTGATGGAACATCAATCAGATTTATGGTCGCTAAGTTATAATGTTTCAGCTCCGAGGGCCCAGTTGATTTCAGTTTCGAACCAACCTGTCGTACAGATACTTTTCCAAAACATTAAGTGTAATATACTGAATCGACCTTCTCGATCCAAGGAATCCTACGCAACTGACGGTCCATTGATCGAAGTTCCTAAGCTCATGTTATAGGCATTTAAATGAATATTGTATGAAAAAGGGGGGTCTGGGCCTGGTCCGACCCGGCCCAACCAACCCTGGGTTGGCCCACACCGGCTCGACCCGAACCGGGTCCCAGTCAAGCCCGGCTGAGCGCGGCTCGGCCCGGCTGGGGTGGGGGCTCTGTCTCATCCAGTGGCGGAGCGGAGGTCACGAACTCCTAGCTGGTGCGGAATTATGCCGCGCCCCTCCATCTGTAGAATGGATTTTCCGTTCCGATCTTCTTCCGCCGCCACGGCTCAACTGCGGTAGACTTCTCCGACAGTGCACCGCCGCCGCCTTCTGCGGACCACAAGACGCACTTTGGTGGTCCGTTTTTCCCATCGTTTGTGCCTGCGGCTCTCCCAGGACCCTCTCTTCACTACAAAAAATTCATGTCATCGTTGCGGCTCAGTTCCACAGTCGCCCGTCAATCCGCGCATCAAGAACAAGTTGTAAGTGGGTCCAGACTTGTTCGTTAGCCCGTACACACCATGTTAGTGGTTCAAAAAAACACTCAACAATTAATATCCCAAAATTGAGGGTTTAATTCACATAATTAGATTTATAAAAAACAACCCCCTATCTCAAGGTTCACCATGCGTTGATGATATAAAAAAAGGCGGTTGTCGGTTCGTTAACGTCGTCGCAATGGAGGAGTTGAAGGTGTCGACGATCATTTGCATTCTTTGCTCCCACAAAGTACCATCGATCCCGGCTTGAGCATCGTTCATTAGATATCCGTCGTAAGGAGAACCGTTCTTATAGGAATTGGCGTTCTTCGTTTAAGGTTGGTGCTCTACGTCAGAGAAGAACACTTCCTTCTAAATCCTCTCAGGAGCTCTCCCACCAATATTTCCAACCAAAATAATAAAATGGATCTCCCATAATATAACATTCCATGTAATTCAAATTAATTCAAATTGAATTAGTTAATTCATTAGGGTTGGAAAAATAAATGAATGGGAGATGGAGAGGCTGCACAAATTAAAAGAGGGGAGTTAACAATCATAATGAAAGAGCATGGTTGTCATAATAAATACAATGGAGTTAAAAGGGGGGTTTCAAGGGAGTTTTAATTAAATAAGGGGAAATTGAGTAGAGTTATGGGAGATGAATGGTATGGGCTCGTGTTGGACCCACCTCTCAAATATCCACACATGGGAAGTTAGGTGGGTGTGGGAAACACCAATAACTTCACATGAGAGAAATTAACTTCCATAGATATAAATGAAATTGTTCTAACAATTTTATTTAACTTATTAATTTAACCCCAATTTTAACTTTCATCCCACATAAAATGAATCTTTGGAAAAGTTTCCCTTACGCGAACACCAGCTCTACGATTCCATCAGTGTCCTCATATTTCAATTCCGAGCACCGGTTCAAAAGATTGAAAAACCCACACCTATGTTTACTGAACGTACGCAAACAAAACTTTGGAAATTGATTCCGGGCACACCGAGCCTCATAATCCAGCACCGTCAAGAGCCACAGACTTGAAAAATTCCAATGAATTTATGAAAAAAATTCCTTTGAAATTTCCGGGTTTTAAATTACTCCCACCTCTAGGCTTTATATCCCCGTAAAGATACAACACACACTATGGAAACAAAAGAGGGTACTGATCACGTATCTTAGCCTCTCTATCCCATGTGCTCTAATGGAGGTTCCCGTGCTACCAACGAACACACACTAGAGGAATCGAACGTCCATGCAGGTCTCATTCCTATCGATCCTCATTCACTACTGAAACCTCTATGAATGTCGTCCCGTGGTCGATGATGATGGATAGGTCTTGCATGCATCTCCTCACTGAGATACGTGGATGAAGTCGTGCAATCTTTGCAACTTAAGTTGAAGGTCCAGGCGGTAAGCCACCTCACCTACTCTACTGAGGACCTGGTTAGGTCTGAATAATCGTGGATATAACTTGCTGCCCTGGCCAAATATCCATAGACCTCATCGAGGTGAGACCCGTAAGAAAACGTGATCGCCATCCGCGAACTCCAGTGGTCTCTGTCTCTTATCAGCACAGGTCTTCTGTTTTCTCTGTGAAGTCATCATCCTATCTTGGATGATATGCACCTTCTCTGGTAGCCTTAAGATGAGAGTGTTGGTAAACCTATGCCTTAGCTCCTGAAAATCTCTGTTGGCATCTCTCTAACCACATGAAGGATTTTTCCCTTCTTCAATGTTAAAAGCGGTGCAGTAACTCTGGAGAAGTCTGGCACAAATCTATGTCTGACCGACTCAGGAGTGATCACATGTACCCTCTTTTGAATTATTCTATCATGTGCTGCCTGGGGTTTCTTGTTCGTCGACCAAGGAAAACCCATCCCAACGTTGTAGGTAAACCATAACCTTTTTGCCTAATAAAGTAAATCTGTTTATAAATTGTGGTTGCTCAGTCCATACCCAAACTAACGCCGTAAGGCCTCGACTCTGCCACCAAGAGGTTCCAACCGAAGCTCTCGCCTCAAGGGTCAGATCACACCATCGGCGTAAGTGTGATTATCAAGTCTCCTCCCAAAGATATCTTTAGACGTGAGCATCATGTCAATGGCTTAACTGGAAACTCTACGTCTGGGACACGATTCATGGAAGGATGGAATGTTTCGTATCAATGTCTATTGTTATGGAATCTAGTAGTGGAAAAAGACCATACCTCTAATAATTCCTAGAGACCTTGGGTCATACTCTTTGACTACATACAGATACTCTCTTCCCCTACCCTCTTGCTCCCTGATCCTGGAAGGGACTACAAAGGCAGGTGGTTGTAACATGTCGAAATGTACATCACCACATGTTGCACTCCTAGGTCTGCTTCCACGTCTACTGCTCTGTATATTCATCTGTCCATAACACTTCCTCTTCTTGAAACATTTTACATGCCCAAGTTTCTGAGACTTGTGCCAGTTCCCTGCTTTCCCACTTCTAACATTCTCTAGTTGTATCCATTAATCCAAAGAACATTCAACCCCAAAGGTTCTCTCTAGAAACCTAGAATAAGTAGGAATTCCAAGAGGAAAAATTGATCATTCGGATATCCATAAACACACCTCACTAAAAGGTCCAAGCTCTAAATAACTGATCGTATCATATTCATTGCGTACCAGGAAAGATCGGTATGCCTCGATGAATACTAACTAACTGACACGTCATCCTGCCGAAGTTGTATAAGTTCTAGAAAACTCATAGCCACCTCCTCAAGCTATTCCACAGACGCCTATGAGTCTGTCTCGCCTCGGAACCTGAGGGGTATCTGATGATAAAACATTTGTAAGGCACTATGACTACATGTGTCATCTATTGGTACCACTGGTTGGGACTACTGACCAACAGGTAGTGATATAGTTGGCATTCTACCCAAAGGTACTATCTCAGGCATCGGTCTACAAACCGAAGCCTCATCACTCTGCGGACCAACCTCATGGTAACTCACTAGGAAAAACCAGTAGCAATGATCACCATCTGCTCTACTAGTGTCTAAACTAGGTGTAAAACTCTTGCAATCACCTCCATCCAGTCCACTACTTATGGTGATTTTTCCTTTCCTCGTAATCACGGAGGCCTCAACTACTGGAACTCGTGCAACGCGCTCCATCATCATGCATCTTCCACTAGTACAGATGGTGGAATCTTCTGCCCAACGAGTTGTGGTGTTAATGGTACACCACCCGAAGGTTCCAACATTGAAAGAAGTCCCTGCACCAGAGCCTCATTGCTCGGTGGGATGTCATCGGGTACTCTCCTAGAACTCCAACTAACTGTCTGTGTGAAGGCATCCTGAATAGATGTGACAAGGTCAAATGATTAAAACCTGGTGAGCTGACCCGGTTGAGCTGACTTAAGGAAAAATTTTGAAAATAGACACACAATAAGTGTTTTCGTGCACTGAGTCAGAAATCATAAGTCAGGGTCATGGTGTATGGATACTTCGGACGCCACACCAACAATGGACTCCCTGAACTGAGAACCACACTCAGTACCCTTAACACAATTTATTCATAGAAAAGAGGGATCAGAATCCTATGATCTGCGGTAGAACCGACTCCTCTGATACCAATTTGTCAAGACCCATCCCGCGGTGCCCTTGTCGTAACTTCCCCAAGCCCTCCTTCCATAGGCCAGGGGCTGGCGACTAGCACCAAAGATGTAAATCCCTATAACTGGGAAGGCATTGGATTTATAAAATGTAAACGCACACAAAACTAGAGTACAAGCAGAAGAAAACACTATGTAAAGCAGTAATAAGTGTGATGAAAGTACAGAGGGGCCAGAAATACAAGCCCAATGGAAAGGTACAGCTACAACTGAATAAAATTAAAACTGAAAAGACAAACAATTGAATGGTAAATCCTCTCCTGGATCATCCTACGGGTTCCTACCTGAAGGGTAGGTAAAGATGTCCTCCTCAAAACTCCGTGTATATCGGTCAGCTCCATGTGCCGTAATGCCATGTTTCCACCTCCATGAACCATCCAATCCTCATACACTCTGCCTCAGTCAGCACTATCCATCGTCTACATTCATCTCAACGAGGTGCGGGCATAGCCTGTGCAGGGTTGAGTATAACAATACTCAGTAGGGACCCCGAGACCCTCAAGGTCTCACTAACTCCAACAAGGATAAACAACAAGAAAGATCTCAAAAGATAACCTTTACCTAGGTAAATTCCCATACATATACATATGTTATCATGTAACCCATCTCAATCATGGGGAAAACACGAATGTAATTGACTCATCTCACACCAGGAGTTTTATTCACGATGTCGAAACCAAGGCTCCAGGAGAACTCCTCCTCTATCGAGTACAGTGGGTCTGCCGCTACACCCAAGAACTTTCCACTATCCTTGGACTGCTGAAATACTCCACTTGTCTAGTACTGTTGGCCTGCTACTACAACCAAGCACTTCCCACTATGGGTCTGCAGCAACAACCAAGTGCACCCCCTCATAGCTTATAAGGGCACTCCTTCTGTCGAGTACCGCGGGTTTTCCACTACAATCAAATCATCCTCCACCATGGGTCTGCTACTACAACCAATTGCACCCCACTAGGCCATCTGAATCACTCTGAGTCGATCGATCATTAGTCGTCCAGTCTCATCCAGCTACTAGGTCTTCGTACTCCGTACGCTCGTCTCCGAGAGGATCTGCTCCATGAGCTACTGGTCGATACTTCCAAGTGTCATGAAATCACACATGGAAGTATCTCAAAAGACTGCCTCAATATATGGGTCTCAACGTAACAGATGGCGCGTCAATCAGACACCCGACCTTTGATTTATTAGCCTCTTTATTCCAGGGGCCTGGTTGGTTTACTGTAAGAACCAACCTGACTGTATATCAACTGTACGCCGAACTCCCATGAGTTATACTCAAAGAAAACATTTCTCAATGAGATTACTAACGCTTCTGACAGTTTGTCAAATGGACGTCCGGTCTGAGAATTCTTGGATTTACCGTTCTAGGGTCCCGGTTGATTTTTTAGCTAAAACCAACCTAACCATACTCCAACTGCGTCCAAACCGAAATTGGATTATTCCAAAAAAGCAATCTCATCATAAGTATCCAACGTAATTGATGGAACTTTAATCAGAAGTCTGGTCCCTATGTTATAAGTGTTTCCACTCTGAGGGCCAGGTTGGTTTCAGGTTCGAACCAACCCGGTCATAACCAAACATCACCAAAAACTTGAGTGTAATATACCTCAATTACAATCTCGATCCATGGAATCCTACGCAACTTATAGTGCATCTATCGGTGGTCCACAGCTCATGTTATGGGCGTTTAAATGAATCTGGTCTGAAAAAGGGGGTCTAGGCCCGGTCCAACCCGACCCCACCCACCCTGGGTCGGCCCAAACCGGGTCAACCCAAAATGGGTCCTGGTCCGGCCTGGTCAGGCGTGGCCCGGACGGGGGTCACTTTCTTGGGCAGAAGCCGAGCGGAGGGTGCGACCTCCCCAACTGGCGCGACATTAAGCCACGCTCCTCCATCTCCGGAACGGATTTTTCGTTCTGGTCTTCTTCCACCGCCGCGGCTGAGCCGCAACAGACTGCTCCGGCGGCGCGGCACCGCCGCTGATTGTCGGCACCACTATTCTAGCGTGGCGCACCTAAGCCACCTCTCGTGGACCACCAAACGCACTTTAGTGGTCCGTTTCGCCCACCATCTGCGCCTGCGGCTCTCCGAGGACCCTCTCTTCACTGTGATAGCTTCAAGTCGTCTTTGTAGCCCCATTCCGTCATTGCCCGTCAATCTGTGCATAAAGAACAAGTTGGCAGTGGGCCCGAACTTGTTCGTTAGCCCATACCCACTACGTTAGTGGTTCAAATAAACACGCAACAATTAATAGCCCAACATTGAGGGAATAATTCACATAATTAGAATTATACACAAACAACTCCCTACGTTAAGGTTCACCGTGCGTTGATGATATTTTGACAAGGCAGTCGTCAATTCGTTGATGTCGTCACAAGTGAGGATTTGAAGGTGTCAGCGATCGTTGGCATTCGTCGCTCCTAAAATATACCATCGATCCCGGCTCGAGCGTCATTCGTCATAGATCCGTCGGAAGGAGAACCGTTCTTAGAGGAATCGGTGTTCTTCGTTGAAGGTTGGTATTATTCATCAGAGAATAACACTTCCTTCTAAATCACCTCAAGAGCTCTCCCTCTAATATTGCCATCCAAAATAATAAAATGGATCTCCCATTATATAACATTCCATGAAATTCAAATTAATTAAAATTGAAATAATTAATACATTGGGTTTGGAAACATAAATGAATGGGAGGTTGAGAGGCTCCACAAATTAAAAGTGGGGAGTTAACAAACATAATGAAAGAGGATGGTTGTCATAATAAATACAAGGGAGTTAAAATGGGTGTTTAAAGGGAGTTGTGATTAACGAAGGGAATTTTGGAGAGAGTTATGGGAGAAGAAAGGTTGGGGTTTGTGTGGGCCCCACCTCTCAAATATCCACACATGGGAAGTTGGGTGGGTGTGTGTCCCACCAAGAACATTTCATGGGAGAAATTAACTTCCATGGTTATAAATAAAATTGTTCTAACAATTTTGTTTAACTTCATAATTTATCGGCAATTATATCATCTAACCCACATAAAACACAACTGCGGTAAAGGTCCCCTTACGTGAATACCGGTGTTGTGAGTCCATCGGTGTCATTATATTTCAATTCTGAGAACCGGTTCAAAAGACTGAAAAACCCACAAGTATGATTACGGAACGTACCCGAAAAAACATCAGAAATTGATTCCTATCACACAGGGTCTAGGAATCAGGTTCCATCAGAAGCCACAGACTCGTAAAATTAAAATGTATTTAAGAAAAAAAATTTCCATGAAATTTTCGGGTCATTATATTTGATCCTTAATTTTTGTTTTCATTGGAGAGTTATATTTTTAAATCCATTGAAAACATCTAGATTAATCCAAATAATTTAATATTTTTATGTTAGTGGGAAATTCTATTAATTCCATATACTTTTTACAAAACATTCCTTTCGATTTTTTGAGAAGAATGTCAAAAAATCCCTTTTTGAATGAATTAAATATATTTCATTAATATTTTGATAAAAATAATGGATAAAAAATAAATATTAATTCAAATAACAAATTTTAAATGAATTTTGAAAAAAATTGATATGAAATAAAAATACACACGATCAATGTACACTATTATTTTGAAGGAATTCTCACTAGAAGATTATTTCATTTCCACTTTTCAGTAATATTGTGAATTAAAAATCTCATTTATCTTATGTTACTTTTTTTTTCACAATCATGGTGTTCAAATTTCTTGGGTTAAGCATCCATATCTTATGTTTCATCATTATCTCTTATAATATAGATAACTGAATGATGTAATGAACAAAATTATAATCCTCTATGAACGTCTTATACTTTTTCTTCTTTATCATATCACACTCGCAAAGGTTGTGGGTAAGGAATAGGGAACTCCAACATAAAATATAATCCTTCTATTAGTGGTGAAACATATAATAAATCATACCCCGGTGATATATTTAATATAATAATGATATGGTCAGAGTCTACAAAATATCATTGTGTTCATGTGGTATTTTTTAAAATTTCTACAGTTATTAATATAGATACATATTTCATTATCTTGATTAAAAATATTGTGACATAATATATTTTATTGTACAATTCTCCTAAAATTTTTCATATGTTAATAGATTAAATATTAGATTTACAAAAACTATAATAGAATAGAATACTATTATCTATATTGTAGTTGAGATTATAGATAAGAAAATTATTCGAAGGAATTTAGGTAGGTGGACTTTATATCTACAATATATATGAGCACTGTAATCTGTTGAGTAGACTACCCAATATCAAAATCAGGGAATCTAATTTCCCGAAAATTTACCTTTAAATTTATTGAACATACTATGTCAATTCCACATAGTATTAATTTGGTTAATTAAACCCATTATCCTTGTAAATACATCATGGTAGTTAAAATTTTCATCGAAAAATGGCCTAAAAAACACTTTCATTACCATTTTATCTTGACATAGAAGATATAAAGAATTTAATACATAATATTTACTCAAAGTGTTTTTTTCTATTATGCATAAATTTTATTATAAAATCTATTAAATTATATATTAATATTTTTTTATTATAGATTATTGATTTAACAATAATCAAAAAATAATTAACATATAGTTCATTTAATTTATTTTATCATAATGTGTTCAGTTACTTATTTATTTAATGTTATTTCATTTATCTATCAATGAAAATATAATTTCATAAATAAATAATTGCATAAATAAAATAAATATGTGGTATGGTCAGGCATTTTAAAACTAATTGATTTACAATATATAAGATAATACAACCATTTGAAATTAGAAATATACTCTATGGGTTATTCTTTTCATAATTTACAACTTTCTACCTTTCACATGTGTATCTAGTTGGTTTGATTCACATTGACTCAGCCTTTAATCATCTCTTATAATGAAAATTTTATTCATCTATATAATTTTCCAAATTAATATAATTTGAACCAGTAGTGGGGTTATATAAATATATTCTGGAAACAGAATAAAATAAAATCAATATGTCTAAGATGATAGGAATATCATAGTATCTAATTTTATAATAATGTATTTCGTAAACTATAAAATAAATAATTAAATTATATAGAAATAAAACATATTTTGGTGAAAAAAACCCATGTTCATCTATGCATGTAAAAATGACATATTTAATTAACCTAGAATATTTTGTAATTTTTAATTTCTTAAGATAAAATTTCTTTATTAAATAACGACTCAACTACATAATTAATCAATAATTTAATGTTAAATTTATATCCAAGAAGACATTTTCATATCAATCCAATATATTTTTTGATAAATTATTTTAATTATTAATTACTATGTTCATTATACATAAATATAGGGAACATAGAATGTAACCTTTTATAATGAGTTAAATTCACCCTAGAATTTAAATGCATGGTCTATCTTAGAGTCATCATTGTGTGTGTTTTTCTACTACCATCCAATCCCAAAAATTGTTATTAAAAAATTTATGAAGTGTAATATCAAAATGAATGATGTGTGACGTACACTATATATAGTTACGGTCATACACAATGTACATATATGTTATATAAGAATACATGAACTATCATGAAATACATGGAATACAGTTCCATGGGTCAGTCTATATAACTTGATATATGTGATTGAGAATACACCACTTTTGTATATACGTAGTGTGTCCCATTATTAGTTCCCATATATTGAATGGAGTATATAGCTATAATACATAGTGTGTATTTATAGAATAACACGTATATTTCTTGATCATCATATCAATCACTGGAAATTTTTTTGTTTTATTATCATGTACATAGATTCAATATATTTACAACAGTATTTACATCTAGATACTCACAATATAATATAAAATTGATTTGTAATTGTGTTCATTACCTCACAGGACATCCCCTAAATGTTCACGTCACTTACGAGAGTGGGAAAGTGTTACATAGTATGTACATTGACAATACAGATTTTAATTCCCATAGGTCCACTCAAAACACATTAATACAGACATAGAGTATATTAATAAGAGAAAATAAATTTTACATGGATTGTATGCTAGATACATTACCTGAAATTATTTAAAAACTATTTGAATTATTTACTAGTAAATTGGTTGTGTTTTAACAAAAAGATGATTAACTCAACATCACATTAATTGATGACATGGTTTATATCGTTTTAAACCATGTTTCATTAGAAAAAATGTTATTAAGCTACATTTAATTGACTCCATTTCAAAACATATTCAAATTTGGGTTCAATATAATATTTTTAATGACACAAAATACGGTAGACCCCCATGAAAAATAATAAAATCACATTTTTTAGTGCTTAAATGGACTATAAGGAAAGAAATTTTAGTTACATTTGTATAATCAAATCATGTTTTTGGAGTCCTTGTCCAATTTGTATGGTATCTTAATTTGTTATTAACATTTTCTTATCTTATTCAAGGTCACATGAATGTGAATGAACATTATATAACGTAATTAATTATTAAGAATAAATCTCAAATGAATATATATCCAAATAAGTGTGATATTGATTACAAAATATTATATAATATAAATATAAATGTATCTACTTAATACCACTACATGGTCATGGTGAATTAAGAATGTATTTCAAACCCATTACAATTTTTTACCAATTAATTTAGAAAATAATTCAAAATAGATAATTATAAACTCTAAATCATTTCAAGAGACCAACTTTTCAGAGAAAATTTATAATTAATTTATAGAAAAGAAGTACATATAGTTTTTTTCCTTATAGTTTGATGATTATTTTTGATATCATTATAATATAATAATATTAAAATTTTATTTTCATTTTACTCTAATCAATGATATAATGATGAATCCATAGTACAGTCCCACAAGAAGCTTTCAAAATTTCTCCATGAATATTGGAATACTATAGTTGAGTCTTTATTTGACAGAGGGGAAGATCCAAACATGTTGTTTCAATATTATTTGTTCATAAAAAATATTTTATTAGTCTTAAATGATTCTATTAGTTTTTTATACTTATATTGAGAGGGAGTATGATGCCTTGATATCATTCTTCCTTATATTAATAGATAATTTATTATAGTATAGAGATAATTAAACCTTTGGAGATTATATTATGCTTAATGGTCACAACAACTCTATAAAAATATAATATAAATTATTTGTGTTATATACATAATTATAGAGAGTTATTTATTTTAAAATATATCCCCATAATTTTCATGGGTAGGGGGAATCGAGTAGAGTCCATTCAAATAGATTTTCCCCTCTATCTCTTCTAGTCTGATCCTCTATTGAAAAGGGTTTAATTTTGTGGTTTATATAGTGGTTTCGGGTGTTATCTTCTCCATAATTATATATTATTCTTTATCTCTAGATCTAACTAATTTTTTGTCTATAGGTTTGGGTTTTAGTGATTATTTCCATAGAGTATTGTAAAATCAACCAGATTTGAAAGGGCTTCGTGGTATCATTGCGAGAGGAACTCATGAGAAGATTAATGCAAATTGTCCTTACATATTACTATTAACGTATATTAATAAACTAATTTATTTATTGTTTCTTATTAATTTACATGAGATTATAGACTTATTAGGTACATGGTGATAGGGAATTGTGTTATGACGTTATTGAGGACACATCAAGGACCTTCTAAGAGTGGTAGGTGAATCTTTTAGTTGTGTGGTGATTCCCAAGGTTTTTTTCATAATATATGAATCATTTTATTTTAAACATGATTTTATTTTAATATATTTTTACCTTTAAATAATTAAATTAGTTTGATATCATTCTCCAGATGAAACAACTAAATGTTAGGAAACTACTATAAATTTAGATAAAATAAAAATATTTATGTATGACCATTAAAAGATATCAATTTAATTATATGTAAAAAATAAGAGGAAAATATATATTAAATATATAGCTATATATATAAAATTAAAACATAGTCTACATTTAATATTAATCTAATTTTATTGGTATAACTAAAAAGACTAATAAGAATATTTATGCTTATTAGTGTTTTTTTCTAAAAGAATACCTTTTTTGTTCTATTCATTTTTTACCTAAAGTAAAATATGATGAATTTATTGTAATATATATTGATATGAATATTTTGTTTAAATTGATTGGTAAATGGTATGAGATGATAATTAAAATATATTGTATTTAAATAGAAGTTCTCCCTATAAAAGATATTTCTTTATAAATTTTAAATATAATTAAAAGTTATTTTCATAAATTATAGAATTATCTTTTAATAAAAGTAAATAAATTTTGGGATTCATCATATTAAAAGTTTATAAATATTTATTTTTTGGATTTATTTGAAAAAATAGATTTTAATGTGAATAAGGAAATGTGTTCTTTTTACAAATATCATGATCTAGTGACATTATTAGTATATCAGTATGTCATAAAATTTTGTGAAATGTAATTTTATAAAAAAAATATTTTTTAAGTGAAATTCAAAATAAAAAAACAATTATTCTTATATACAGAAAAATATTTAATACTGTATAACATAAGTGATATTTTTCTCATGAAATTGTTTTGAATACATTAAAATTTTGTCATTTTAAAATTAATTTTTATCAAATTTATAATTTGAACCATATAAGATCAATACCTAATTGGTAGTACAAAGAAAAAAATTATTTAATAATCATCATTTTTATTTTACTCACATAAGATAAATCACATATGTATAAATCAATTACCACAGTTAGAGTAAACTTTGGTTTAATTTTTCCAACAACATAGAAAAATAAAACATTTCAAATTCATATTAGATATTTTATTATTTCCGGAAATTTTAAACATTATATCATAATCAATAAACCAATTAATGATTTGGGATCTAGGATCATTGATATTGAATTCCCTTTATTAATTTTTCTTATTTACAAAAATGTGTTTCCAAGTTACTTATAGAAGGTTCGTTTCATAACACCTTCAGTAAAAAATATAATATTAGGTTCCCATATAAAACCATTCTAATGTTCCAAAAAATAAATCAATTTTCCAATTCATTGATGTTATGGTAACCAGATATTATCATAGGACCTCCACTCCATGGAATCATCGTATGAAATCTCAAGGTTCTCGACACGAGTAATTGTTTTTCAATAATATTTTCCCTATAAATATTACATTTAAAATTATATTTGTTATAAGAAAATAAAATATAGTAATCATAGAATTTATACTTATTTATATAATTATAATATAAAAACCATTAACCACAATTTTCTTTTTACCTTAATGGACACAAAAATGTCATTCATGTAACTGTACAGATTACTACCTCCATGAAGTGTCATGTTGGTTTCTATAACGACATTGTCTAGATGGTTATAATGTTGAATTTAATAAATAATTATGATATTTATATCATATAATATATTATTAAATATGATAAAACATATTATAAATTCTCACATTATATAGAAAATGAAATCACAATCCATGTGTACATGTGGACTACCACATCCATGATACAACTAATTTCGAATTTCATTTTCATCACCACTACACATAGATGGTCATGAGAAGAGGTTAAATTTATATATATGTTATTTATATCATTTGTATTATTTTATGATATATTGGATAACCTATTAATGATATGTTAATTAGATGATCATCGTCAATTCAAGCATTTAGTAAAAGCATATTAAGAAGAAAATCGTATCATTATAAAATATTTTAATATATATTAATTTTTATTATTCTTTAAAATAGTTATATATCCCATTAGTGAACAAAAAATAATTTCATCCACCATCTAGTATAATGATATGATAACTAAACAAACACATAATCATATACTACTCATGGTATTTCAATCTTTGGGTGGTTTTAAGCACCTACTTGAATAATGATATGAATTTGTATCACTAATGACTGTGGGAACCCTATTATAGAAATAATATGATGCAAATATGTAATAAATGAGTTTTATTATTTTAAAATAATTTTTTTATTAAACACAATAATTATGAAAATACCATTCGTTCATTATAAATGACCAAAACATGATCATAATTGATTTATTCTGCATGGTTTATATTCAAGGCAACCAAGGAATGAATTTAAATCTTAGAAAATATCTTGGAACATATATTCCATGAAATTGTATGAGATGATTTGATTAATTTTTTTTACAATATTTAATACCATCATTGCTTTTACAAAAGTACTTTTAAATGATCAATATTACCTATATCTGATACTTAAAATAGGTAAAAACTAAGTATAATTTATAAAAATATTAATTATAAATAAAATTTACAAATGAAAATAAATATTACAATTGTTGTTAATTATTTTATTATTATATAAATAGCTGTAATATAGGATTCTAAAGTATATTCATGGTATCTAAGAAATTATTAAGTGTTTCATGTCTCTATTTTAATAAATTGGGGAATTTTTCTTATATACCCCATGTTTTTATCAGAATTATGAATTTACTGAACTTTATAACATTATAACATGATTAAATCATTATTAATTATATTTAATGTTACATTTCAAATTCAATCCTCCAAGGGTATTTTTTTGAAAATATTTTTGGTCGTACGGGTTTTCATTGCCACAATTTTTATTCATTGAGAGACATTATGTAACATCCCATTTATCCATATAATTAATTGGGATTTATTAAAAATATTCTTAAATTGATTCATTGATACATTGTGATATTATGAGGCCTATTGGTCTATAGTGATGAAAGAATAAAAATATTCAACCTATTACATCACACATGAAATGTTTTTTATAAATATTATAATTACTACCAAATGGAGTCCCAAGTAATAATGAGACTACCATTGAATATGAAATGTCAGTTTTATCCTCGAGAGAAATAAACCTTTTCATCATCACGTGTTTAATGAAGATAAATTTATGGAATATTTGTAGTTTAATACATAAACAAATAATTAAATGAATAAGTATTTTATAGTATAACCATGACAAAATATTTTCTATATAAAAATGGTCATGGAAATTCACTAGTTTTATCCACAAAACAATAGTATTAATATAAGAACCACTGTAAAAGATACTGGATAATAACAATAGATTAAAAATCATGAGATACTACCCAAGGATCAATTTCCCCCATAGAGTTTATGTATCCAATCAATGATGACTCTATTAGATAATTCTTCACCATTGATTGATAAAAACATTTAGTAGGGAACTTCCATTATAATGATTTATAAGATTTTTCTATGAAATTTTGAACAATAAAATTTTTTCCAAAAATATGGATCGTGTTTCAATGGATTATTTTAGTTTATGATTTATTTTCATATGATTTTGAAATTTAATTTTCTCTTCAATTACTGTAAATACAAAAAACAACTAACTCTAACCAGTAAAATAGAAATTGTTTGATCAATTTTTTTTGATAATTGGACTCACTCCATTAAATAGATGTTTAATAATAGAATTATATTTTTCAAAAGAAGTTTGATTAATAGTTGTAATTGTATCATTTTATGTTTTTTCATTAGCATAACAAAAAATATTTGTGGGTACGAGTTCAGAATCTATAATGTGATTATGGTTTATTGTAATGGAAATTGATCATGAATTGATGATGAGTTCATGTTTTTCAAAGTGGGTGTCGTAAAATATTATTGTGAAGAGATATGTATCAAAATTGGATTTGGGTTATCAGAATCTGGTCATCAGTCAGAATGAGGATTAGTCAGAATCGGGTCTAGGATTATCGATGGATTTCATAGAGAAATCCATGGTGGTAGTAGTACAAGAATATGTGTTAATATATGTTTTTAATATTTTTGGTTAATTAGAAACTATACTATGTGTAGTCCGCTGCACATAGACCATAGTGCTTTCCTCTAGTGGAACTAGGGTTTATACATAGAGAAACATATCACACACTGTTTGAAACATGTCAGATTTAATCGTATTGAGACAAAGAGTATGTTTTAATACTAACATTTATTTAATTATTATAACTTTTTATGATTTATATTCAAATTAAAATTGAATGTGTTAATTAGTTGACTGATCTCATGATTATATCTATTTAATTATTTCGGG
Organism: Viscum album; assembly: GCA_963277665.1. Classification (NCBI taxonomy): domain Eukaryota; kingdom Viridiplantae; phylum Streptophyta; class Magnoliopsida; order Santalales; family Viscaceae; genus Viscum; species Viscum album. Next base: position 832,876,980 of record OY728142.1, on the reverse strand, counting down.
GTGTCCAACTCAGTGTTGTTATACTCACCCTTGCAAGGTCACTTCCCACATGTATTGGTTCTCTGAAGACAAAAATCCAATTTATGATTTCCTAGTAGGACCATTAGTATGTGGGGCATAATGAGTTAGGCAGAACATATTTTTACCAGGTGCTTCATTCAACAGAAGTCCCCTCCTAACTAACATGTTCAACAAAATTTCACTTATTTGTGGGTTTTTATTTTGACCTTAGTTGTATCCTAATTGGGGTTCATACTCTAATATGGGATAGATATTATATCTGAAATGTTTCAATATATGTTTTTATCTATTAAAATTTTATTATAGATATGTGCATGTGTACTAGTACATTAGGATAATTCATCCCATGTGTCTGACATGCCTTATCTGCACCTGTCACCTGCCCATGGCTGATTGGAGGTGAGCATGGGATTTCATACTCAGCTTCGCACCAGCCTGGTGATCCTTAATGAGTTTTTTCATGAAATAGTGTTATGAAATGAGTTCCCATCCTAGGTATTAATTTTTGGAATTTTTTCAAATTTAATATGTATAATTTTGGATATATGAAATATTATTAATATGTTTTGTATTTATATCTTATGTCCGGGACTCCAGTGTTGGTGTAATGTATGATGTGTCCATTTAATAAAACTCTAAAAAATTGCATGTTGACCCCATATATATAGGAAATAAATATAAGAAAAACATTATTAAATTAATGATATATGAATGGGATGTGTTTTTCTTGTCCTTTATGTTTCTACTCTCCAAATATACTCAGTGATTTTGGAAAATCATTCATTCATTTAGGGATTTTCCATGATGACATATGTAATGGATTCCACCATAGAGTCGGGAGTATAACCTGATGGATGATAAGGCATCCACTTAGGGGTCTATTCATAACTAGATATACCATATGATTGAAAATATTGTGCTGGATCCACCCATTGATAAGTTTATGGACCCACCACCAATGGTTCATCTGGAAGCATAATTTCATAGAGGGCAATGGATTACTTTGTCGATGCGGGATGATGAAGCACATGCATCAAGATTATATCACGAGAATCCATTTAAATGAACTATTATGGTTAATAGAGAAATAGAACAATTTATACTATAAATATTACATAGGTAATTAAATAGGAAGTAGCACCATTCATAATGACCTCATAGAAAACATAGTCACTTGAGTTTGGGAAGATGTTATTCTTAGGAAGGACATGGACATATTTTGTAAGATTTTCCAAACCATCATGAAGTAAATATGTTAACTAAGTGGATATAACATATATATACAACCACATGATTTTTAGGCCCATAGTTTAGTGTATGTGGTAGAGGAAAATACAGCATGGAAAGAGGTGGTATTAAATTTTACATGTCTGCACCACCGCCCCTAGGTGGTCCTCACCAAGATTAATGATTTGGTGGACATGGGTGAGGAAAATATAAAATAGTGGAGGCATATACCCTTTATTATCCATGTATAATTAGATGTCTAATTTCAGTTTTATCAACTATATCTATTTTACTGATAGACATAGCTAAAAGACACTATATTTTACCCACTCTATTGGTTCGAGACATTCTAAATATAGTTTATAAATTTGATAGACACTTGTGTTTATGAAACCCTATATTATATAATTTAATAGTCACACAATTAAAAAAAATAATGGGACATAACACTTAGAGGAGAGATATTCACATGTGATATCTTGGTAGGAGCAACGAGTCCTTCTGAAAACATCATAGTCAGGGGTTGGGTATCAACAATTGTTACCAAGATTTATTATTTCAGGTGAAGGATGCATTTGGCTGCTAGAGATTTCATAAAACATTACTTCATTGATGATAAATATTCCTAGGAATATAACGATAGAATCATTCCTAGAATGATACCATCAATTACTCACCAAATAGTTTGAATTACCAAGAGACTAGTAGATGTAATGGGATTTTATCTTCCTATAGTGGGGGTAGAGTATTAATATATCATCCTAGAGAATGTACTATGCTTTTAACCCCATTGAGATAAATAAGTCTTCATAGATTATATCCTGGGGAAGCCACGAAATCTATTCCATGACATCATATTTATCCCATAGAGCATTTTGAAAAGAATGAATAGTTGGAATACTAATAAAGAAATTGATTTGTTAGACCCAGTGTTCCCCATTGGTAGCCCCATTTCTATTCCCCAGGAAAGAAGATGGTAAATTATTTTATTCTATGATATACTATATCCTAAAACATTTTACCATAAATAATATATATCCACTACTGATGATTGATGACCTTTTAAACTTGTTCGTAGTGGAGATATGGTTCTCAATAAAGGACCTTTGGTTTGGTTTTCACCAGCTCTATGTATGAGAAAATGATATACTGAAGATGACACTAATATGTTTCTATGGTCATTATAAGTATATGTTGATGAATTTTAGGGTGATATAAACCCCAAAATAGTTTAATGGACTCATTATTTGGATTATTTACTCTTTCTTAGACTGTTTTATGGTTATCTTAATCAATGATATAGTGGAGTACTTTATATATTAGGAGGAGCATAAAAGACACTACAGGATGTTCCTGGGAATATTATAGTATCATCATCATTATGGGAAGCTCAAAAATGTTCAGTTATGGAATTTACAGGTATAATTTATAAGAAGGTTAATCTCATTAGAGGGTGTGGTAATGTAAATAATGAAATTTTATGCAGTTATATCATAGGTTCCACCCCATAGGGTGATGGAGGTAAAATGATTCCTTGGGTTAGCATGAAACTATAGGTGGATTATTAGAAGTTTTTCAATGATATTGGAACCATTTTCTATATTAGTCTAAAATGGTTATAATATATTTTATAAGGAGAGGTTCCTACTGGATTTAGATGATTTGTGGAAGAGGTTATTGAGATCCCCTATATTGATACTGCCAATTAAGGGTGTCAAGAATGTATTATTATAGGATCTAGTAGGGACCATAATTTGATATGTTCTGATTTATAGGTAGGTGGTGATTGAATAGTAGTACCGATAGTAGAGTTATTATGAGAACAACTACATGGCCCATGAATTAGAGTTGGCAGAGGTAGACTTCACCCTAAATATGTGGTGACACTACCATATGAGTTAGCAGTTTTTCAACTATTCTAACCAAAATAGTATCAACTATATATCCTCACATATGTATCATACCATGAGTCAAAGAAAATGGATATTGGTCCTCCAAAATTTTGAATTTGACATATTATATACACACAATAAGGGGAACATGGTGAAGATTCTCATTATTGGTGATATTTTTCATAGAATCTAATTGAGGGGTTCGATTACCTACAACTGATGTGGTTGCCTCTAGTGGTTGATGATGGTGAGAAATATATCATATAGATAATTGTTACCCATTATCTTCTACTTTTTGTTAGGGAGGCTCATAATGGAGGAACCGACTATGATACCTTTTATATTATGATATCTACTATATGGAATTATGATACATTTCCCAATGGTAGGGACCACATAATCCATTTCGTTAGATGGATTACGGTATCGAGGATTTTTTATAGGTGATTATAAGGATGTTTTCAAAATATCCATTTAGTTGTATATCTATGTGTGGTGAAGATGTACTAGAACAACTAGTGTCGGCTCGGGTGGCGAGGAATCATGAAGTTTATTGTATAGTATGTCTCCTGACGAATCTATTATAATCATGTGAAGGACCAAGACAACTTTCATGAAGGATTATCTCAACCCCATGAGTTTCCATAGTTGATGTGAGAACATATATGTGTGTGATTTTATGGGGATACCATAAACTTCTAGTGGGCTTGATACCATTTTGGAGATCATTGACTGAATCCCTATGCCCACCTGCATCCTAGATATCAAATATGGGATTTTTGTAGAGATACTAAGGTTACATTATGTGAATGAGATATTCCAGCTTTATGAAGTTCTATAGATGATAATTTCAGACCATGATTCTTAGTTAATGTCACAATTATAAAGATGATAGTAAGAGTTGTTTGAGACTAATTTGTGTTTCATCATGGTGTTTCACCACTAGAATGAAAGAGAAATTATTTAGAACATTATGGTTATGGAGTAAATGATGAGGATTCCATGTTATACATTGACCATAGATAAGAGGATCACCTATCCTTTATGATTTTTTCATAAAACAACTACTACCATTAAACCATAAATCTATCACCATTTATGGGCTTCTATGAGAGACCCATCAAGTCACCAATATGCTACAATAGACTAAATGATTCTAAACTCATGGAAACTAAGTTGGTCTGAGTGGTGGTACAGATGGTGAAGATCATCTATGAGAGAATTAGGACTATAAAATGCCATCAGAATTCCAATGTGAACTGGTCATTGAAGCCTTTAGAGATTTATGCGGGAGACCATGTGTTCATGAGGGGATCACATTATTGTGGATTGTAGGGATTTGTTCAAGGTGAAAAATAATAATTTTGATTCATTTCCCTTTTTATACATTGTGTAGTGTCTTTGAGGTGTTGTGTCACATAGTTGTACCACAACAGCTAGTCCTAGTACATGAAAACTTCTATATGTTGCAGATGAGGAGGTATGTGCATCAACCATCATAATTAATTGATAGGTGATAGATGAATGTTAATGAAATGAATATATATTCAATAGACCATTATATATTGAGGAATAGTAAGATAAGATCCTATATGGTTGCCCGATTCCCTTTGTTCATTTCTGGTGGTATCGCATGAGTCTTTAATAGGGAACTTTGGAGCAGGAGAACAAGATAAGCTCTAAGTACCCCCGTCTTTGTGAGTAGGTTACACACTTTTTGGTATTAAAATCAATTTAGATGGTTGAATTTAACATCCATTTTCTGATATATAATACATTTTAATATATTATGGATCGTTTTAAATTCCAAGATATATGATGGTGTGAGATTCTATGTCCTAGTGAGTTTTAGTGTTGGTATAATAAAAATATTATATATATATTATATAGTGTGCACACAATGTTCCTTAAATAATGTAATAACTTCATAATAGGGTCTTGAATCCGAAAGTTGATATGAATATTCAATAAAGAATGATGATTCTTCCATAGGCGCAACATGGACAATATTGGTTTTTGGTGTTTCGCGGAACAACATCCATGTGTGGACTAACAATTTAATAAATAATTAAATTAATTTATTATCTTATTATACATCCCTGACCTATGATCTGTGATGTAAATTTTTTTATTGTAAATATAAAGGGAAATGTACATAACAGAAGGATAGATAAAGGAACCATTGGATGAGACCTTGGTAAAAGGAAATTGATCTATAATTGAGATTGATTCCATGAAGATCATTTCTAGAAACAGTGTTCGTGGATCGTTCCCAGAATAATAATGTAGGATTATTAATTATAATAATATTATCTAAAATGTGGTTAAAATTTTGATTTATTTGTATTCCTAACATTTTATTGTCTCATAAAAAATGAAAAATAATTTACCTTACAAAAGTAAGCTCTTATATTAATGGTTTATTTTGGTTGATGATTTCTTTTCATATGGTTTAAGAATTGAATTAATTAACTATTTTTCCTTTATTTGAAATATTAGTGGAAAAATGGAGTCAAACCATAAAAATTACCATGGTCTATTCAAATTTTGGTGTGTTATGGTTGTCTACCTGACTCTATGCACTATAGTAATCGACATTTCTTTCTAGAAAAATTTTTGAGAAAAAATATGAAATATATCCTTTCAAATTTATCACTGAAAAAATGAATCATATTTCCTTGTCTAAGATCAGAATCAGTGATAGAATCATGGTAAATAGAGATGATTATTGATCAAGGCTCGATCAGGACTTCAAATATCATGGATTGTGAAACTCAGTATGTTTGTGCGATGTGAGAATCTGATTTGTGGGATTTGGGTGGCTGAAATCTAGTAATTGGTGAATTTGGGGCTTATTTAGCATCTAACACTTGATTTAAAATATATTTTATAGTTAAAATGATTATAGAATAGTTGTGGAAGGATGTTTGAAGCATTCTCTAATTTTTGGGATATTTCTAACTCTATGGTGTCCAGTCTGAAGAACACACACTCTGTAGTTCCCCTTTTGTGGTGATAGGATTTACACATAGGAAAAAATATGACATGATATGTGAAATGTGTCACACATCAGAAGACCATGTATGGGTATATCTGTGTGTACCCTTGGGGTATACAGATGCGTATATGTCCGGAAATAAATACATAGATAAATTATGTGGGAATGATGATGTAATTTAACACGACCATGGAACTTAAACATGAATAGATACATTAGAATGGAATGTGTACATCAGAATGAGTAGAGAAAAAAGGAAAAAAAACACTGAACAATCTTGGTGTAGAGTATCATTCCATGTACTATTTATAAATTTTGATTACTTACTCTGTGTCAGATTGGAGCCTTTTTTCTATTTAGTATAGAAAAATATCAATAGGGTTTGTTTCCTTACTCTATCCTTATGAGGGTTTAGTGAGGTAATACACCCTAAAAATAAGATTATGGTCCCTTATAGGGTTGAGTCTCTGAAACGGTTCTTCTTATACCTCTTTTTTACCCATTGTGTGATCCTCTATCATATATTCTTTCATACGTTTTTTTGTATCGACTTGATTAGCAAGAATAGGGTGTCAATCACGTATCTAAATTGCTGATCGTGAAATGATTGTGGAATCTCCAAGTTTCCCTTGGATTGATTTCATATTTGGGTGTCATGAAATTCTAAAATAACCTTTGTAATGATATAATAAATAATTTACATGTTTATTAATTTATATGATAATGATATTCATATTAATTATTTAAATATATAGTATTTTTATAAGCATAAATTAAATAATTTTAATTAAACAATATTCTTATAAGGATTGATTTTAATATTTAATTTGCAACATATATGATTTCAATTTTATAATATGATATTAATTTTCTAAATAATATTATTAATTTATTTTGAGGGTAATTTTTGATATTTTTTTAGAAATATTGATTTCTCATTAAATAGTGAAAAGTAACAATTTTTAAATAATTGATAATTCTTGTCAAAAGATTAATTAATTATAAATTCTCATTATTTATTGAATATTATTTAAATTATCCAATGTATTATTTATTTTTATTGAATATATTTATGTTAATTAGAACAATATTTATACTTTATTTTAGTACTTGTTTTATTTTTTTGTTTCAAACCACATTTTTTTAAAACTATTTTATTGTGCATTATGCTTCACCATTTTAATAAATTAAAATATAACATAGTGAAATATTATTTAAATTAAATATATAGATTATATATCTATATATATTCCTTTTAATTAATATTTTTCATTATTATTATTAATACAGTTAATATAAAATCATCTTATGGTTGAAAAATAAATTTATTGAAAAAAACAATTTTATAATGTTTGTAGCTTTAATATTGGATTAAATTCATCCACATATATGAATTGAATTTATTAAAATGGATTATATATATTTTTTTGAAATAATTTATACTATAAAATAATTTCAACATAATTTTCTGTTTTAATGAGTAATAAAAACCATAAAAATCTTTTATCATCATTAAGGTGAAAACAGGTATACTTAGGGGTTAATATATAATGATAAGAGTTATAATAAACTAAAAAATAGTTGGAATTAAATTTAATGGTCATATTTAGACCATATCTAATACAATTATTAGTTATTCTACTTTTTTTATCCATTGGGAATTTTAAAAATGTGCATGTAACTTTTATAAGAAAAATACAAGAGTTTCCTCTCCTCTTATATTAATGGACGTAGTATTTCCTATACTATTACCAATGTAAATGAATTATAGATAAGAAAAATAATTAAAAAAATAAAATCCTTATATTTATACCAATGTATTAGAGTCATTTTTTTTTAATAAATTCAATCTTGGGATGCATTATATATAATATGAAAGAGGTTTTCCAATGAAGAGCTATCATTATTAACCAATAATTCAACATTTGTTTCTTCTTCCACCTCCTTAAATATTAATAAAGTATTCTAACATAAAAAAGAAAATATATACCCTATAATATTAATTTAATATATTAATTTCAAAATTCACAACCATCTCTACTTCAATCATATTAGAAATGAAATCATTAATCGTGTGTGTGGTGGACTACCACATCGAGAACTGATGATATTTGGTATCAATCCTCACAAAACCCATATATTTATATTTATGGAATTATTTTTAAAATATTATTCTATACAAATTTATCTTTATGATAATATATTATATCATTTTATTTTTACACTTCCAATAAATGGAAAATGATAACATCATTTATGTATATGTCTATACTACTGCCTCCCAAATGTGTTGTGATTTTTTTTCATCACCATCTCACATAGATGATATATATGTTCATATAGAGTATTAATATAACATTTATGATATAATGACCATTCTATAGTGATAAATTTAATCTTATATTCTTTCCATAATGGCCATTAAAAATGGAAACGTTACTAATGCGTATTTCTATTCTATCGTCAACATGATCATACTATAGTTCATTTTCCATAATTATATTTCGTTATTATTTCTAAAATTATAATTTATATTAAAAGAAATTATTATTTATAAATTATTATTCTTGTGTTGATGGAATAAAAACCGTTTTTACCATTTCCAAAACTATAGAATTCATTTTGGGCATGTGAGGCAAAATTCATCAAAATTTTTGATATAGAATATATTAGTTAATTAATTGAATTTATCATTGTAATAAGTGAAATAAATTTAATGATAAACATTAAAAAAAATTAGATATTGTAAATATTTGACAAATGTTTATTGTTTTTGAAGATAAATAACATAAGATATTATTTTGTATCGTGGTAAGTGTCACATTAACATAAAACTTCATATATATGATTTCAATATTGATATTTTAAATAAATCTCTTCCATATCTCTGGTATTCTAAATATATCAATATTACTCTTATTTAATCATCAATTAATGATAATATTAAATTTTTACATTTTCCACAATCATTAAAATCTATTTAAATAATGAATCATTTTATTTTTTACATAATGTACATAATTTAGAAAAAAATTCCTCCTGTAAATTTTACCTTCCCACACTATTTCCATTAAATGTATATATTTTAATATTATTTTTGGATGTTTTTTTAAAAAATAAAATGATTAAAATAAAATTTTATGTGAAATTTGACATTATATAAAATTTTTGTAAAATTTAATATTTTGACAAACCATTTAACTTTTCTAGAAAATAAAAATATAATATTATATTTTAATTTATATAGAGGAAAAAATATTTTCCTCCATTAAAAATGTTATTTCATTTTAGTAATTGTTTAAAACAATTCTTTTTTTATTGATTGGAATAACTTTACTTCATTTTTTGGGTTTTTTCTTATAGGAATTTTTTTTTAAAATTAAATGACAATTTTTATCCAAAAGTGCTCTAGAAATAGCCATAAGAGAGGTTTTTAAGGGTTTATGACAAATTGGTGTAAGCATAAAATATTTTATTCAAAATATAGTACTCAAATGTTGTTTATAAGATTTATTGATTCCCATTAAATCTCTTTAGTGTGACTGATATATTTTATATGATGGGTTCTCTTAGATAGAGCACAAATGTATTAAGTAATATTTATGTTCTATGATGAATTAAATTAGAAGTCCATTGTTTTGTCCTTCCAATTTTAAATGGTTATGTAAATGTTCATTGACAATTATTTTACAAGGAACCTACATGGATTTTAATTTTTTTTTCATAATGAGTTTTCTTTAAAATAATTTGATTTAAAATGACCTGATAATGATGTTTTTAATGGAAAAATTAATCCTATTTTAAAATATATATTTTCCATTCAATGAAATTTTTTCATGATTTTTCATGTTTTCCCTAAGATGTATATATTTATTATTTTAGTGGTCCCTTTATAATTTTTTTTTCTAATCCCATGTTTTAAATGTCATTCAAAGGCTTTAAAGATGAGTAATAGAAAATAATATGTCAATTTTAATGTTAAGAATATTTTTATAAAAAAAGATAATGTTATTTATCTTCACAGTCTTATGTTATAGAGAAAATAAATACTGATAAAAATTGTCCACTTTATGATTTATGGTTTTTATGTTTTAAATTTTACCAAATTCAATACACATATATATGTGAATATAATGTCAAATGTAAGAGAAAATATTATTAACTTAAATAATATTATTTTATAATTTTTATTGAAGGGTCCTAATAATTTTAATTAGAGGACTGTTTGTATAAATTAAGATGTTAGTGTATTGTATATAAAAGTCATTAAGAGATTTTATACTATGTTAAGAATATTAAATTAAATGAATATTATCATGTTGTATCATCAATATTATATTCTTCATAATTTTTTTTCATAGAGGAAATAAGATGGATATAATACGAAGGAACCAAGCGGACAATATCAATAATATTTAGTGACCTGAATCAATTGTATTTTTAATTGAGATGTTTTTTACTATGATGCCTCAGTTTATGAGAGCTATAAATTTTTTTGGTATTCATTAAATTGATAAACAAGATCTATAAGGAATGAACATGTATATAGTGGATCATATTACAATAATAAACAAACTATAAATCAGTGGATCTTTAAACCTAGTGGTATATAAAGGATGTTAAAATTATCTATAAAAGATATTTGAAGTCATCAGATGTTCAGAACATTAAATGTTAACACATTACATTTATTGTTTTGAAGGTGAGGATGATCGATGGGGGTATCTGGTTAAGTATATTAGAGGGAAATAAAATCATTATGTTGTGGAATTGGAAGAATTAAGAAATTTATTTCTATAGAAATATTTCTATATGGTTGTTCTACTCAAGACGGATAAGACATTCATATAATTGAGGATACATGATGAATATGCTTTAGTTTAATAATAATAAAATATTACATGGTCAACCATGTATGTACCAGATTATATTTCGGACATTAGTATTAAAAATAATGGTTTTTAATAAATATTGAAACCATATTTATGAAGATCTATGGACACATGATAATTGAAAATATATGACAATGTTTTCCAATATTATGAGAATGTAGAGATTTGTTTTTATCAAAATAATTCTCTTTAAAATAAAATAATATGAAAAGATCAAAATGGATATAAATGGGTAATCATCCAACAATGTAGTATAGAGTTAATACAATAAATTTTCCATCTTTTTATATGAGTGGAAAAATATCTAGTTTAATCTATTATAAAATTTTTTAATGTACCCTATGTGGAACGTTTGGATATATAAATTATCACTTCATTGAAATTTAGAATATTAATAATAAAAATTCGATCTTAAAAAGATTTAATTTCAATGAGTTTGTTAATGATGATAATTTAGAAATTATCAAGATGAAAATTAGAAATTTGTAGTAAATTATTTTGATTATACTATAACTGATGATGTAGGAACATTGAATGAATTATTAAAATTCTTGTTAATTATTTATTTGAACTATAAAAAACATTTTCTAACTATATATCTTCAATTTATATATGTTCTGAGAAATTTTCATGTAAAATGGGAGTACCACCACAATAAATTATAGTAGTAATTTTGGTGAAAACACCATATGGATATATTAAAACAATATGTACATATAGAAATATTCCTGTCGTTATTAGTGGGATGGTATTTCATTAATTTTTTTTGATTATCCCCTAGTAGATTTTGATATCATTTCTATTATGGGATCAATTTTATATTATATTTCTAAGATAGATTGTATAAAATGAATGTTTTAATCAATAATTTAATTCCTTTGATATCCAAACAATAATAAGATAAATTTATTAGGTATTGAAGTGAATGATACATTATACATGTTTTTAATAATAACAAAACTATTCAGACTAATCATGTCCCAGTGGTGAGTGAATTTAAATATGTATTTATTAATGATTTTCCTAGTGTTATTTTACATTGGGATATTAATTTTACTATTTAATTAGTGTATGTTTGTAATCCTATATCAATAACCCCTAATCAAATGGACAATGTAGTAAGTTTTTAATTAAAATACCTATAGAAATATTTTATAGATAATGTTTTTCTTCTACCTAGCACATTACATTCAGGGGAACCATTTTAATTTATTAAAATGAATGATGATTCAATAAGAACGTAAAATTTTTTATCGACCCATCAATAATATCATTGTTAATATAATTTACCATTTTCTTCCAATCAATTATTTTTTTGATCAGCTCTATAGTGTGAAATATTTTTAAAATATTGATCTTAGGTTTGGATACCATAATTTGTAGTTGAAGGTGGATGATATTACAATTATTATATTTTAGACTAAATATTGTATTTAAGTGTTTATAATTATACCATATAGGTTATCTAATGGGCATGTTGTTTTTTGTAACAATTTAACATATTTCTCGATGATTTATTTGATAAATTTATGGATTTATATAATGATGATATGTTAGTATAATTTATAATCTAGAGGGAACATGAAATATTTATATGTATTATTTTAAAAACCATTTAATAAAAAATATATTTGTAATATTTAGTAACTATAAATTTTTGTTGAAAAAAATATCATTCCTTTGGAAAATTACATACAATGATGTCATTACTTCTGATCATGTTAAAACTAATGATTATTAAGACTGAATAATACCAAAAAATTTCTCTTGAATATAATTTTTCTTTGAAGAGTGGGAAAATGTTGGATTTTTAGAAAAAATTTCTCAGTAATATATCTGATTGATCAGTTAACTCGAAAATAAGTTAAATTCATCAAGGTAAAATAATTTGATTATTTTTTTCATGAAATGAAAATAATATTTGTCAATTCCCCATTTGTTCATGCATTATGGAAATTTGAAATTTATCATTTACAGTAATTATTCATTTAAAGGACATAGTTGATACGTGATATAGAATGATCATGACACTTCTTATGATTCATGAAAACTGAAATATCATTATTTGATGTATCCTACGCATGATCTAGAATTTGATGCTATGATTTTTTCATTAAAATTTTGATTTAATCAATTGTATTGAGTAAATTATATGATTTATATTGATCAAAAAAGTTCAAAATATACATTCACTTACAAATAATTGATACTCAGTCAATGAATATGAATGTAACTTAACAGGGATTATGATTACAAGATTTTTTTTATGAAACAAAAAATGTATTCAATGTAGATGATTCCTCTAGTTAGAAAAAAAATTATACATTAACCATGTTTTTTTGGAACATAACCTATTTTTTAATGATTTAATCATTTTTTCCAGAGGATGTAGATTTTGGAATAAACTCCATTTTTTTAGGTTCATATATAATCATCATAGTTATAACGACATAAGAAAACATAGAATGAGGATAATATTTAATTGAAAAATGATAATTTGGTCAATGATAGTAAATTGAATAAATTTTGTGTTGAAAATAAGGTGGTTTTATATTTAAAAACAGATTTCGTGTGACTTTAGATTCATATATGAAAAATATATTTGTTGAGTGAACCTCATAGTTCATCGTATAACATTCATAATAAATAAAAATAGATGTAAAGAGAGATATTGTAGTATTAATAGTTATATTTTGGACATTTAAAAATGTTAAAGAAGAAAAAAATTTACAATATTGGATTCTTTATCATTTACTATTGCCATTGAGTAAATAAGAAATATATATCCCTATATTTCCAACAGGAATTTAGAAAACATTTAATGGTAATAATGTGATTTTGGTTATTCTTAGTTTATTAACTGAATCTACACATTTCATTCCCATTCGAGATACATTTCCACTAGATTAATTATCTTTCCTATATCTAAAGGAGATATTCAGGATATTTGGAGTTCCACCCTATGTTGTATAATACCATCATCGTAGGTTGACCTTTAATTTTTTGAAAAGGACTCCAAATGTCATTGAGTGATGAATCAAATTTCAGCACAGATTCTAATCCATAATTTGATAGATTATCGAAGTAAATGATTCAGAGTTTTGATGAAATTATTTTCACCTATTCAATGTAATAAAAACGAATTTGGGATCATCATATTTAATTATTCTTGTTTTTTATGATAAAATATTCCATTACTATATACATATGAAACCTCTTAAATAATTTTATGGAAAATAGTTTAGACTCATTATTTTGGTGATTATGTATGATAAAATATTTTTATGCGACCCGTTTTGGTAGAGGGAGTGGCTAAGAAGGAGAAGATGATTCCAAATTATATGGGGATGGCTTAGAGAAGGTAGAATAATTAGTAGAATTGGCCTAGGAAAGATCATTCCTTTGTGTTAACCATGCATGTCTTTATAAATTGTTCTCCATGGATGATTATAATACATTTTGGTAAAAGGTAGAGTTAATTAAATGGTTCATTATATGATATGATATCTGTTATCTTCTTTGATCAACATCAAATCTAATATCCTTTCCTATAAGTTTATCCCATGAACACAATATATTACATGATTCAATATTAAGTAAATATGGTCCACATACATATAATGTTTCGAGAAATGAAAAATTTTATTTGGAATGGAATTTTCCAATTCATGATTATGTACATTAGATTCTTGATTCAATACAAAAAACATATATGGTTGAAGAAGCAGCATTCAAATATGAAAACATAATGAGGAAAAGATGACTCAACTTATTTTATATTTGAAAAAAAAATGAGGACAAAATTTTAAAAAATGATAAGAATATAACAACTGATGTAATTATATAATAAATCATTTTTAGGTTTATTATTATTTATAAATTAGATTTTTATATTTAATATATAAGTATTAATTTTTTTATTCTGATAAGGAAATAGATGTTATTAAACTATATTAATTTAAGTATTTATTTAAATAAATAACATCTAAATTATATTAATAGAAAATTTAAAAATGATATTATTTTTTTAAATCATTGTATCAAAACTAAATTTTGTTATTAGTTAATAATTTAATTTTTTTTCAAATGGACATTTCATTTCAACAAATTCGATAATTATAAATAGTCATTATGTTTTTTCTTATTTTTAATTTATTATAATTTCTATATAGTAATATATAATCGGATTATTTACATTTTAAAAATAATTATAATATATTTTAGTATAAGTTAATGAGGGTTTATGAACTCATTTTCTAGAAAATTTTTCAAATAACATAATGTGTTTACATTTTGATTAATTAAAATAATCCATAATGATGAATATTTTATATTAAATAATTAAATTATATATCTATAAATATAAATTTATATTCATATGACTACTATTCATAGTCATATAATTAATATAAAATAATCTTATTCTTGAAAAATATGTGTCATGGAAAATAATATTTTTGTTGCGTTGGTGGGTTTAATTTTAAATTAAATTACTCTACCTATATGAGGTGATATTTGAAAAATGGATTCATTTTTTAAAATAAAATAAATTAATCATATAATAATGTCAACAAAATATTTAGTCATATTTAATAGTTAAAAGAGTAAAAATATTTTATTGTCTTAGGGTGAAAGCAGGTTCAATGTGGACTAATCAAAAAATATATGGATTATAATAACCATAAAATAGAAAAAAATTAATTTATTGAAATATTTAGACCATGTATCATATATTTCATGATAATGGTCCATTTTGGGTCCCTATGGAATGTGTAAAACTTGGGTATTACTTTTTCTTATCAAAACATTCATGTGTGTCCTCTCCCTATCTAATAAATTACCCCACCATCTCCTCTCTATTGGACACTATAATATCCAATTATTTTATCCAATTAATTCCCAAGAACATTCCTTACTTCTGTACCCACATTCTATTTTAAATTTTTATCATATTTACTATATCGTAATTATTTCGGAATAATCCTAATGAGGAGCTCTGAAGAAGTATGGTCATTCTTATCAGAGCGATTTTTTTTGTTTTTTTCTTCAAAATCCTTAAATATTCTTCAAAAAATAGTATATAATGGCTCAATTATCTAACATATAATAATATTTAATTATGTTAATATAATATCGTATATCCATATACACTTCTACCTAATGGTAAATGAACCCATCATTCACATGAATGGGGGACAACCGCCACAGAAACCTATGTAATTCATTTTCTATCATAGTATCTTCAGTATGCATATAAATATGTAATTAATATTTATTTTTAATATTAATGATATATCTAAATTTATTAAAATATAACATAGATTTTCTATTTTAACTTTTCATTCATTGAATAATAGTAATGCCATTTGGGCATACATATGGACTACTTCATCAACAAAGTAATGGGATTATTTTTTTCACTACATAATATGGTTGATGTATTTTAGTTTGTTTAAAGAAATAATAATATAATAAAAAAATAAATATCGATAATTAAATTTAAAATCACAGTTACCTTTTTTCAATAATGAATATTTAAAAATAGAAGTGTTACTCATGCACACGTACACAATAACATCTCTAATATATTAATGATATTTATTTTTCATAACCATCATTAGTATTTCATTTTAAAAGTATAAATTATACATAAAATTTTTAAAAATATCATATTTTTATTCTATATTTTATTTAATAATAACCCCTTTGACGATAGTCAACCAACTAATGTAATTTTGGACATGCCATCCGTATATAATTACAACATCTAATGTGAACTTAATTAATTAAGTAAAAGTATATGAAATGATAATATGTGATATAAAATTAATAATAAACATGAATGTAAGTGAAATAAAATTAATAATAATCATGAAAATGTTTATAATTTTAGTAATTAATAAATATATTTTTATTTTTTAGGATCATAATGAACTTACGTGATGAATATGACTCACGGTAAGGGATATAATAACAAAAAAATCATTTTAATTGTATTAAAAATTTATTTTAGAAATATTTCACTTCAATGTCCTTAAAAAATATAAATACTTATTAATTCCAAAAACGATGATAAAAGTCATATTTTACAATATTCCACCTTCATTATAATATTTTTTAAAAAGGAATATTTAATGGTTTTACATAAGGGAAATCCTTTTTAATAATACTCTTATAATTTATACCTTAAAACTATTAATATTTTCGATATAAATATTTTTAAATTATTTTTTATGTTTTCAATTGAAATAAATGAATCAATATGTACAAATTATGTCTATTTTGACACTATAACATTCTTATTGAAAATGGAATCATTTTATGGAACATTTTACGTTATTTTCCAAAGACAAAAGGAATGTTATATTATAACATTTATAAAGATAACAAATTTCTACACCACTATAATCATTAGTCTACTTTTATAATAATTTATATAATTTCATGTATTATGAAAATAAAAACCCTCATTCACTATTTTGGTAATTTGTTATTAATAACGGGTTTTCCAAAGAAAATGGTATTATGATATCTGAAGTAGTTTTAATACTAGATTAAAATAGATTTTCCAATGGGTTTATAATGAAAATAATCGGGCATAATTTTTTTTTTCATTATATGGTCCTTCACTTTTTTTGTTTAATGGGTTGATCCCTATTATAGAAAACAGGTGAACCCTATATATCTTATATGATGGGTGTTGCCAAATAGTGTTTCAATGCATTGGGATAAGATATGTTCTATAGATAATTATATTAAAAGTACACCATGTGGTTATTTCAATTTATTGGAGTTCATTAAGGGTTTTATATAGATGGTTTTCCAAATAATCTAAAAGACATTCCATTATCTGTTAATGAATTTTCATATATATTTTTTGTTTTCAAAATGAATGATAATGATCTTTTTAAAGAAAATATGATTCCTTAATTGTTAAAGAGATATTTTATTTTCAATGGAATAGGGTTTCATGGTTTTTCATGTATTTCACTATACATAATGTCTTATTTTTATATGTCCCTTACTATGATTTCTGTACTCATCCAACAATTATAATTTTTTTCATTGGGTTTGAGGATGTGTAAATGAAAATAATATTTCTAGTTTAATGTTGGGATTATTTATATTTTAATTAAAATGTCTTATTTTTTTTCTTGTATTATGGGTAAAATGGATTGTAATAGGTAAATTCCACTTTTTATATATGCGTTTTTATATTTGAGTTATGATCTAATTCTATAAAAATCTAAACATGGAAAGATACTAAAATTTATGAGAATGAAATATTGACTTAAAACTCAATATTAAATAATGTTAATGGCCTGCTAAATATATATTTGGGAATCTATAGGCTACATATTTCCTATAGTGATGACTGTGACCACTCAAATGAGAAACATAATTTGTAACATGGTTCGAGGAGTCATATCTTTCAGACATGTGATACACTAATGTTTTGGTCTAAATTATATCACTGTCTGTGGAAGAGGTCATATTGAGAGTGGGAGTCTATTATGAGTATATATATGTTTTTATTATTATAATTAATGTTATGTCTCATATTATTATTGATGTACCATGTATTAATGATCTTACTACACTCTTGATTCTTTATGTTTGTTGTTTTTAGGGTGTCGTTCTGGGTACTGTTATACTCATCTTTTCATGGGATCTTCCCACATGTGTCATTTATTATTCAGAAAACATGAATTTTTTCATTGTTATTAGAGGACTAGGTATCAGTAAAGAATGTTGATCTATATATACTATGGATATTCTTGTTAAATCATTTGACAATAGTCTCCTCTAACATATTAGGATAACTCATTTATACTTTTTTATGGCCTTGAACATTGACCTATATTTATTCTAGTACATTGTCAATCTCTGATGTGGGATATATGTTATGCATGGATTATGGAACTAGTTTTTTTACCTTCCGACATTTTATGATTTGGTGATTTTTTTTATTTGATAATGTACATTATGAAAATTCCTCCCATGTGTGTGACATTCCTTCTCGGTGCTAGTTTCCAGCCCCAAGTATATTGGGTGTAGGATTGGCGTTTCATACTCAGCTTAACACCAACCGGGTGGGGCCTAGTGGGTTAGGTCAGGACAAGGTACATGTTATGTAGAATGATTTCATTATATAATTTTCTACTAATTTATTATCCCATTAATGTTCTGTTCATTTTTTTTATGATAGTTCATGGGATATTCTACTCAAAATCATATTTTTTTCTTGAATTTTCATTTGACTCAAGAGTTTTCTCATTCAAAGAATCTTTTACTAACAAAATAATAATTCATTGAGTTTTGATCATTCTGTTGAAAATAATTAACATTAGTCATTTATATTGATTACATTGATTTTATTGTACGGTATTCACATATTATTTACATTTTTACCATGTAAACCTCTTTCAGATGTTTCTTGATTCATGTATTATTTCTCTTGTATGGGTTATTTATGACTATGATCATTTTAAATTAAAATATAAAGATTTATCATTAGTTTTTTTCTTCAATTCTTGGGTCCCCACAATTTAATATTTCTTTCTGTTTTTTAATAATTAAATATTAGAAATTTATGATTAAAGAAAAGAAGGATTCATTTGTAATATTATATTGTTGGTTTTCAATGAATTACAATTTCAATGTACTAAAATGGATCCTATCATAATAAACTGTATTATATTTAACTACTCATTTCATATGGAAATATTTATGTCATTTTTAAGGCACCGTTGATGGAGATTAATTTTAAAGGTAAATTTTTCAAATTGGTTCACTTCACCTTTTACAAAAATAATTTTCAATGTACCATATATGTTTTTATTTTACCCTAATGATAATTTTATTACTAATCCCCAATTATGATTTCACGATAATTATAATTATCATATTCAAAAGGAGTTACACACATGAGATTTAATTTATGTGTTTATTCTCAATAATATTTAAATCTTTATAAATTTTGTGATAGAACTCGTGGTATCAAACAATTCGATTATGGATTCATTCTCTAGTAAAACTATTCAAATCATTATTTTTCATTTGTTGTTTATACCTATAATAATATTTTTAAAGGTTTTATTTTTCAAAAAAGTGATATGATATTTTGAATGAATCCATATTTTTTTTATGGAAGGATTTGTTAATATTAATTTTTATTTTAAAAATGATACAACACTACATTTTCCATTATAAATCATCCTCTTTTATATACATTATTTTCCTTTTAATTATATTCTACTATGAATAATAAATATTTCCTTACATTTTTTTCAATGTGTTTCCAAAAATTCTATACACTGGATGATTGTAAGAAATATTGAATCTAACATATACCCTTTTATCTATATGTTGTTTCATTGTGGTATGCGTGCATAAAAATATATTAAATTTTTATACTGTGACAATTGAAAATATGTATATCTTTTATTTTGATACGCATGTATATTGATAACTCTAGTAAGTTTAATATGTATTTGTTAACTATCTACTTTCATTCCATGAATGTGTTCTGATATTGTTATCAAATTTATTAATATTTGGAATATTATTTGTGTTTCATGTATTGTAATTAAAAAAATAATGATGATTGGAAATGTTTATTATGTATTGTTTATTAATTATCTCATGTAATGAATGCAATAAAATTTAACAGGTGATGGGTGGAACAAAAATTATATATGCCTCTAAATCCATGGTAGGTCTCATAAGAAAAACATGTTTGGGTTTTTTAGTGTATCGCTACCATGAACAAGCTATTTAATGACACATGGACTTTAGTATAAGATCAGGATGTCTAAAATCTGGATCCCTTGGATATAAGAATTGAATTAGCATTCCATCATTATGTGTCTCATCAATAATGATCTAGTTATTTATATACAAGTGATATTTTTATATCCCTTGTAATAAATTGATATATTTTTCTTTCACTTTCATGAAATTATGGTATAAAATTATAATGATCCATTCCTTCAATATTTTTTATTCTTCGGCTTTGCTAACTTATGATCATCGATTATTAATTCTAATATTCCTCATTATTGAGGTTTTTATCTCACCCCTTCTTATATATAAATATTCTTAAGTTGTGATGAAAATTATTAGACATTATATATCAAAATATATATATTGTTTGAATATTTTTATGATATGATCACATTTTATTATGAATTATTTAGTTTCTTATGTAATAGATAAAATATTCATCAGTTGAGAACGATATGGGCTTCATTTGTGTTTGTTTTCTCATATTCTAAAAATATATATACCAAAAAGTTTTTAGGAATGTATAAAATTCAATACATAAATTATTTCATTTAATTCTAGGATAATTATATTTGGGAATCATTAGTTGGTATCAAATCCCACAAGTAATCCATGTGTTTTAGTCACCGTGCTTGGGTGTACAGGTTTGGGGTTCCACAGTTTATATCAGAGAGATGTTTAGATAACATTACAACTAGAATGATAATAGTTGAATATAAAATAGGAGTAATAAATGTAATTAATGGTGTACAAGTTATTTTTTATAACATTTGAAGTGGAATATATAACCCTTTAGGTCAGTTGAGGTGGAATTATAGGGATTAGCATATGTGAACATTAGTGAAGAATAGATTATATGGTTTCTAGGTAAAATAATCCATGTATGAATACTAAAATTTGATTTTGGTTCAACCAATTATGTCTCAAGGGATAAAAACCCTATATTGGGAATATTGTGTATCATCCCAATCACCTCTAGGTGCATCAAAAAGAGTCCTAAATTAACACATGGCTTGAATAACTCGATGCATATTATTTGGATAATCAAAATATGTTTTTAAAATGTTTTGAATTATTTTTGTATGATATTATTTATTTTTAGTGGGAACATAATGTAAAATTGATTATGGATGACTGAGGATTTAAAAATAGAGAGTCATTGGTTGAAATAAAAGTTTTTTATTTTTAAATATTGGTGTCGTTGTAAAAGACAAATTCATATTTTTATATTAGAATTATCATTTTGGATACTACCGAAATCATTTTGGATTAAATATTTTGTTGAAAAGAATCACATAAGTGAAGGTGAGGAAACAAAATATCTAGAAACCAATATATCTATTAACAAATAATGTACCACACACAAATAATTGATAATATTAGTCTATTAAATTTATGATGTAAAATATTAGTTTCCTAATCTTAAATATGGAAGTGAGGTTAGTAATTAAATGGAAATTAAATCTTGATAAACATATCTTTGTAAATTACTAAGAGATAATTATTACAGCGATTCTAGTATATTAATATAGTTTTGATGATTACGTGAAGATTCCAAGGATGATTTTTCTATTATTCACACTTATTTTTTTTAAACATATATTATATTTCATCAATAACCTTGAATGTCGAATTTATAAAAAAATTATATGTTCAGGGATAACTATTTGAGAAAACATGATTGAGGGTTGTATAACTGTTAGGTTTAAAATATTATTCATGTTGAGGTAATAAGAGTTGAATTATTTTGACATAAGTGGGTCAAATAGTACGAGGAACAATGTAATTTATTAAGGTTACAATGAATATGTGATCTGTGATAGTTTTGGTGACTTTGACTAGTTCTTTTTTGATTGTTATATATATTGACTAGTTTCTGTCAATATAAAGTTGTGGTTAATATCAATATAGGTTTAATGTTAGGTCCACTAGGCTGAATACCCTGAGAGGGGGGGGGGGGGGTGAATCAGGGTATGACTAATTAAAAATTAATGCTCGCTCTGATCTTGTTTCACTGTTAAGAAAAACACTCTTATCTCTCTTTCCTGCTACACAATATAAACAGAAAGTAATGCAAGCGCAGGACACAGCAATTTTACTTGGTTCACCGCTAAGGGCTATGTACAAGGAGCATACGCCAACAGGTTGCTGGTCGTACCAAATTACATTAATCATCACTAGCTGTGGATTACATGGTTCGGGCTAGATCACTTCTATGCCAAGGCTCACTGCCTTTACAAATTTAGGGTCAGCTCACTGCTTTCCCAAGGGTCACTCCCTGTCTCTCTCTCTCTAGCTCACTGCCGGTGGAGAGGATCACCTTCTTTCTTTTCCTAAGCTCACTGCTCTTGGAAGGAATCCACTCACAGTTTATAGACTTGTAGGTCTCTTCATTTGCATGAATGAATGCATCTTCTCTTGTATGTAGATGCTCTGTTGAAGTAAAACTTTCACCCATAGATGAATATCTATTTTCACCGAAGGTATCGGGAAAACTTCCAACTTCCACGCAGCCCGAAAACCACTGCCAGAAAAAAACCTTACTTGGCACGCAAGTCAATCATGACGCGCATGTATCGGCGCGCAAGTCACAACGGGTGCACAAGTCCTCCTCAGACACTTGCGCGACTCTATTCCTTTTATGCCCAAACCAATATTGACGTGCAACTGCCAACCCGCTCGCAACTTCTAACACCGGTGCACAACTTCAACCACTGGCGTGCAACATCACCTGCGCGACCACCACACCTGTGTGACGGGAGCTCTGATTTCTCAAAGAGTTGCACTCCAGTAGAAAATGAGGAGGGGTGGTCTAGTATTTATAGGCAATCTGACCACACTGCGCGACGGCGCACAAGTCACCTGCGCGACCCAGTTTCTGCGCGCAACTCCACCTGTCATTTAGACACTTGCGTGACCAACTCCCAAACTTGCACGAACCTTCTTTCATAGGCATATTTTGATCTTACATGGATCATTGAACTCAGCTCTTGAACTCGACATTCATCCATGAAATCCTCCTTGTCAACAAAGTTGTATGTCATAGTTTTACTTTGTCAACAATCACTACTCAGATGTCCACTTTGTCAACAAACACAATCACCTCAAAAATACTTCAATGATACCTTGAGGAATTTTTTCCCAACAATCTCCCCCTTTTGGTTTGTTGACAACTCTTCCAAAACAAAGATTCGTCGATGATTCTTCAGCCTCCATTCGCCTCATCGCGATTCTGATAGCGATCAAGGATTTACTCATCACATACTCTAAGCCCGCATAAGCAATGATCAGAGTGAGAAACAAGAGTAAATGAAAAGTTCATCAATGAATCACTTCATCTCTGACATCCACTATTGACACCAAACACTATCCAACACCACTCTTCTGCTTTCATCACGATCCTCAACTGTCGTGATATATATTTTTTGATCGACCACTTCTACCATCGTCAGATTTAATACACTCCCCCTTTCTACTCATATCCACATGTCAGATTCTCCCCATATCATTCATGATTTATCAAATCTCCACATTGTCTCCCCCTTGAACAATCACTATATTCTCCCCCTTTGTCAACGAACCCAAAGGCAGTCCTTTGTGGTCTGTAACAGAGTAGAGAACAAATCAACACATTAGGGAAAAAACACATCATACCTCGGGGAGAAGGGGGGGTTACACATCCACGCGCTTTTATGTGCGGGGAATCGACTGAACTCCCAGAGTCAGTCGATGCCTTTCAAATGCTTCCTTGGGTAAGGCCTTTGTTAGAATATCTGCAACCAGTAATTCTGTAGGCACATACTCCAACTTAAAAATCATTTGCTCCACCTTCTCCTTGATAAAATGATATTTAATCTCAATGTGCTCTGTCCTTGAGTGATGGACGGGATTTTTGCAGAGATTTATAACACTTGAGTTATCACACTGGATTCTGATCAGAGACTTCACTTCAACTCCCATATCTTCAAGATGCTGCTTCATCCACAATAACTGTGTACATGCTTGAGTGGCTGTAATATACTCAGATTCTACGATACTTAATGAAATGAAATCCTGCTTCTTGCTCAACCAAGCAATACATAGTCCACCAAGATAAAATTCACCTCCTGATGTTGATTTCCTGTCATCCGCTGAACCGGCCCAGTCTGCATCAGTATATCCCAATAACTCTGTCTGAGATTTGTGATTGTATATCAAGCCGAAGTCCACCGTGCCCTTGATATACCAAAGTATTATTTTCACTGTGAGCATGTGACTTTCCTTGAGATAACATTGATATCTCGCTGCTTGGCTTGTGGCGAAAACAATATCAGGCCTTGTTGCATTCAGGTACAACAAACTTCCAATAATATGCCTGTATTCTGTGATATTAACTGCCTTGCCATTCTCATCTTTTGATAATTTCATCCAGGTAGCAATCAGAGTCTACATCTCCTTGGAATTATCCATTCCAAACCTTATTAGAACCTCCTTGGCATATTTGGATTGAGAAATGAAAGTTTTATTACTTCCTTGTGTCACCTGTAAACCAAGGAAAAATGTTAGCTCTCCAATCATTGACATTTCAAACTAATTTTTCATGAATTCGGAGAACTGTCTGCATTGAGCTTCATCTGATCCGCCGAATATTATGTCTTCAACATAAACCAGCACCATAATCCTTTGATTGCTGTTGTTTTTGAAATAAAGATTGTAATCAACTCCCCCTCGATGAAAACCAAGCTTCTTCATGTACTGCTCGAGCCTTGAGTACCATGCTCTCGGTGCTTGTTTCAGCCCATATAAAGCCTTCTTCAGCCTACAAACTTTGTTCTCATCCTCGCTAATGAGAAATCCATCTGGATGCTCAATGTAAACCTATTCTTCCAGAACCTCATTCATGAATGCGGATTTGACATCCATCTGGAACACTTTAAACTTTCTTTGCAGTACTATGGCCAAAAATAATCTGATTGTCTCCAGCCTTGCAACTGGTGCAAATGTCTAATAAACATCTATTCCCTCGATCTGGGAGTATCCCTTGCACACTAGTCGTTCTCTGTTTCTAATAACAACTCCATCTTCATTCATCTTGTTGCGATAAACCCATTTAGTTCCAATGACATTCTTATCTGCTGGTATCAAAACAATCTCCCACGTCTGGTTCTTCTCAATCTGATCAAGCTCTTCATTCATAGCTTGAACCCAGTTTTCATTTTCAGCTGAATGAGAAAAACATTTAGGCTCCACCTGAGACAAAAACGACGTTTTCTGTAATGATTTCATTCTTTGAGTCTGAACTGGAGCTGTATGATCACCAATGATATGCTGCCTGTCAATTTCAGCTCGACTCTTTGGCTTCCTTGCAGACACAGACTTTACACATTCTTGTTCATCATCAGTATCTTCTTCTGAGTCAGCCTCTGCCACTTCTGCTCCCCCTTTGTTTCTTATATCATCATCACTTTCATCCAGGAACTGTTCACTAGGTCATTGAGTATTCTATTCATTTTCAACTATAGTGACATCATTGCTCTCAACAATTTTTCCCTGCCTTTTGTTGAAACATTTATATACTTTGCTTTTCCCTGAGTAGCCAAGGAATATTCCCTCATCTCCTCGTGCCTCAAACATCATGTGATTTTCTTTGTTGAGAATGAAACACTTACTTCCAAAGATTAAAAAGTATTTCAGTGTTGGATTCTTTTCGTACCACAGTTCATACGGAGTCTTCCCCTCCTTCGGACACAACAGAGACCTGTTCGAAACATAGACCGATGTCAAAACTGCTTCCTTCCAAAATTACTCTGGCAGGTCTTTATCAATAAGCATCATTCTTTCCATGTTGTTGATGATCTGATTTCTCCTTTCAACCACTCCATTCTGTTGGGGAGTTCTTACTGATGAAACTTGATTCCTTATCCCGTGTTTCTCAAGATACTCTTCCACTTGACTGTTTGTGAATTCTGTACTGTTATCTATACGAAACATCAAAATTTCCTGCCCAAGCATCCTTTCTGATTCCCTCTTATACTGCTTTATACAACTGAACACCTCTATTTTATGGGTAATGATGAATACCCAGGCCATTCTGTTATAATCATCAATGAAAAGAACATAGTACCTTTTCCCATTTATAGCTTGTGTTGAAATAGGTCCACATACATCATCATGAACCAATTCAACCACTATAGTTGATTTCTGTTCCTTTGTAATGTATGTCTTTCTGATGATTTTCCCTTGTTGACAAGCATCACATGTATGAGTGCGATCACGTGATAGTTTGGGAAGGTATCTAGCAGCATCACATTTAGCGAGATCCTCCATAGATGGTTGGCATAGATGACCAAGTCGCTTATGCCACAGCTGGTTTTCTTCCTCTCTGGATAAAAGACAAGTATCTTCTTCCCCACCTACAAGGTAGAGATTTCCCTTTGACCTTTTTCCCTACAGAACAGCTGCTATATCTTTTCCTTTCACAACACACATCTTCTTGGTAAATTGGATAGAGTGCCCAGAGTCACATAGTTGACTGACACTAAGTAGGTTATGACTGAGACACTCTACTACCAAGCCATCCGCACGTCTCATATCTTTTCCCCCAAACATGGCTTTTCCTGAGCCAAAAATCTTCAGGCCTTCATCATTTACAAATTTGACAACTCCTTCGTTGTCATATTTGA
The DNA here is from genome assembly GCA_963277665.1 of Viscum album. Classification (NCBI taxonomy): domain Eukaryota; kingdom Viridiplantae; phylum Streptophyta; class Magnoliopsida; order Santalales; family Viscaceae; genus Viscum; species Viscum album. The sequence continues at coordinate 832,849,502 of OY728142.1, read as the reverse complement.
TGCCTGTAACAAGATCCTTATTACCCGTCATGTGGGATGTGCAACTACTATCAAGGATACAAACACCAGATCGATCTGATGTTTTAAGGTCAATCTCCACCACAATGGCCTTCTCATTTTTCTTCTTCTTGGTCCATACTTTTCCTTTCCCACTCGGCACGAATTGAGACTTCTGTTCTTTGTCAGTGTATGATGGGCCGACCTCATCTTGCAAAGCTGCAAATATATTATGCATTTTTAACTCACCTATCGGTTTATTGACCTGCTGCTTGCAAACGTTTTGATTCTGCTTTGGCACATTTCTCTGATGGTCGAAGTACAGTACCTAGCCATATGCCCAAATCATCCGCACCAAAAACAGTGTCCTTCGAAATATGTTCTGGAAATCTGTTCTCGGTTTGGCTGCCATCTCTGTTCTTGTTTCCTTCGATATCTTTTGGCTATTGAACATACATACTGTGAATGTCCCATATTTCCACAACCATAACACCTGATATAAGGTGAATTCATTCATATTACTTCAACACTACAAGTTTCCCCTTGGGATCTCTGAATATTCTGATTCTTCTTTGTGCTCAAATCCACCTTCAATCTCAGGACGGGTGCTTGCGGTCTGACTTCAACTACCACAGATTTTTGTTTCTGATTAAGCCATGAATTAGCCTTGACTTATGAGCTCAATTTCCGCTTCTTTCCAGCTAAAATACTAGGATCTGCTTTCTTCTTTTCTGTCTTATGAATGGCCCTCTTTTCTGATATCACAATGGGGGTCAAGAGTTTTTCTTGATCCTTAATTTTTTGTCGCAGACTGACCACTTCTTCTTCAATCTCTTTGATACGTCTAACCTGCTCCTTTCCTATGATAGTCAAATAATCAATTTCCTTCTTTTGTTCCACAATTTTAAGCTTATACACAACAATATTTTCTGAGCTCTCTGGTGTTGAGGATTTTATTCTCTCAATTTCTTCTAACAGCTCTGAATTTTCTTCATCATGTTACTGCATATAGTGTTTGGCATCATGAACCACTTTATTGTCTTTCTTCATTTTGGCTCTCCAAACATCTATCTCCTCAAGAGCTGCTTCCAATTCGGCTTCCATATCAATTCTCCCCAAAATTTCTTCTTCTTCTTTAGCATCGGCTTCTTCTCCCTTTTGAGAACTACCATCAATTTCCACCAAGGCATTTACCCCATGATCTCTGCAATTTTCTATTTCCTCAACTTCTTCATCCTCAGACTCATCTGAACTTTCAAATTCTTGTGAATGAAGATTCTTTTTCTTGAAGAAATTTCTCTTAAATTGCTTCCACCCTTTCAAAAAAGCTGAAGTCTTCTTTTTGGGAATTTCAACGTCATCATCATCATCATCTTGAAACTTCTTGGGGCATCTTGCCGCAAGATGACCAACCTTTTCACATCTAAAGCATGCTAGTGTAAGTTTACCTTTAAACTTTCCTCTTCCTCTTTGTAGATTTGAAGAAAGTAATGACGTCAACTTATCTGTCTATTCTTCTTCATTAGAATCTTCAATGGTGTGATTCTTCATGGCCTTAAATGCCACCTCTTTAGACTTCCCCTTTTCCACAACCTCATTATCATCGTTCCTCATTTCATATGCAACCAAGGTACTGTGCAAATTGTCCAATGTCAGCACTTTTGGATCTTTATCATCTAGTACTGAAACATTCGGATTGAACCGAGGTGGATGTTTCCTCATGATGCGCTTTACAATCTTTATGTATTCAATGACTTCTCCAAGACCTCGCATATCTTCCACAATAATGTTTACCCTGTCAAAGAATGCATCAACAGACTCATTCAGGTTCATTTTCAGATCTTCATATTTGTTCCACAACACCTGCAGCTTTGCCTCTGTGACTTTTGTGTCCCCTTTATATATATTCAAAAGCTTTTCCCACATGGCATGTGACGTTTTGCATGACATCAACTTCATGTAGATGGGATTGGAAATGGATCCCCCTAAGGCATTGATTACTTTGTAATCAACATCCAACTCTCTATGCTCAGCTTCTGATAAAGCACCACTATTAATATCAGTAGTGATACCATGCATAGCTGCTGAAAACACATCCATACCCAAGGATCAGAAATAGTGTTGCATCCGATTATTCCATATCTGAAAATTATATCTGTCGAAGATCGGAATCCCTTTATGATTGGTTAACCCCATTAAGAGAAAAACAATTTTCAACCTGCCTCTGATACCACTTGTTAGGTCCACTAGGCTGAATACCCTGAGAGGGGGGGGGGTGAATCAGGGTTTGACTAATTAAAAATTAATCCCCGTTCTGATCTTGTTTCGCAGTTAAGAAAAACACTCTTCTCCCTCTTTCCTGCTACACAATATAAACAGAATGTAAAGCAAGAGCAGGACACAACAATTTTACTTGGTTCACCGCTAAGGGCTACGTCGAAGGAGCATACGCCGACAGGTTTCCGGTCGTACCAAATTCCACTAATCTTCACTAGGTGTGGATTACAAGGTTCATGCTAGATCACTTCTATACCCAGGCTCACTACCTTTACAAATTTAGGGTCAGCTCACTGCTTTCCCAAGGGTCACTCCATGTCTCTCTCTCTCTCTGGCTCACTGCCGGTGGAGAGGATCACCTTCTTCCTTTTCCTAAGCTCACTGCTCTTGGAAGAAATCCAATCATAGTGTATAGACATGTAGGTCTCTTCGTTTGCATGAAATAATGCATCTTCTCTTGTATGTAGATGCTCTGTTGAAGTACAACTTTCACCCGTAGATGAATATCTCTTTGCACCGAAGGAATCAGGCAATCTTCCAACTTCCACGCAGCCCGAAAACCACTACCGGAACAAAACCTTACTTGGCGCACAAGTCAATCACGTCACGCAATTATCAGCGCGCAAGTCACAACGGGCACGCAAGTTCTACTCAGACACTTGCGCGACTCAAGCTTCCTCAACTCCAAACCTGTGCGACTCTATTCATTTTACGCCCAAACCAATATTGACGCGCAACTGCCAACCGGTGCGCAACTTCTAACACCGGCGCACAACTTCAACCACTGGCGCGCAACTTCACCTGCGCGACCACACACACCACCTACGCGACCACCACACCTGTACGACGGGAGCTCTGATTTCTCAAAGAGTTGAACTCCTGTAGAAAATGAGGAGAGGTGGTCTAGTATTTATAGGCAATCTGAACACCCTGTGCGACGGCACGCAAGTCACCTGCGTGACCCAGTTCCTGCGTGCATCTCCACTTGTCATTTAGACACTTGCGAGACCAACTCCCAAACTTGTGCGAACCTTCTTCCTTAGGCATATTTTGATCTTCTGATCTTGAAAAAAAATGGCGCACAAGTTTCCTGTACTCCAAGTCTGTAGCGCACAAGTCCTTTTCCAAAAACACTTTTCTTCATATGTTGATTTTCAGGCCGAAAAATTTGGCAAACACTGGAAAACGGTTCCACCTTATATCTATTCTTTTATACCGCCTCCAGATCATCCATTCCTTTTATCGACGTTCTTGAATCAAACATGGATCGTTGAACTCATCTCTTGAACTTGACATTCCACCATGAAATCCTCTTTGTCAACAAAGTTGTATGTCATAGTTTTACTTTGTCAACAATCACTACTCAGATGTCCACTTTGGCAACAAACACAATCACCTCAAAAATACTTCAATGATACCTTCAGGGATTTTTTCCCAACAATTAAATATAGTTTAAATTCCTATAAAATTATAAGAATTCCATGTCATTTAATTTATTATAGATTTAGATGGTTTTAAGAGAGGTATGTTTTTTCTAATATATGATTATGGTATATATATAATTTAGTAAATTATTTTTTGAACGATTAATGTATTGTTTGATACATACGTAACTTAATATAACCATAGAGTGTAACGTTGATATAATACTTGTTGTTATATACAAAATGATAATCATTTTAACAATACACCCACCTATATTCATCAATGATGAAAAATTAGAATTATGAAGATGAAAATTATTAAAGGGTGTAGAATGTGACACTATGATAATATAATATATGATTACCCTAATTGAAGTCAATATGTTCAATATATTTTACTCTACGATAAACTGAACATAAAATAAATCCATGATAATTGTTTTAAAAAATATAATATCCAAATATTAAATATAATACATATCCATCAATTTATCATGAATAAATAGGATTAATTTAATTATTATGTATTTATATAATGTCCAAAAATTTTACATTTAATATGCATGAAATTCAATGGGTGCAACTAAAATGACATATTAGATCATTTCAAGATCAAAAATCTATTTTTCTAAAATGACTACTTTTGTCATATTATTTTTTACTACATGAAATGTTTGATTAATTAATGGTAATATATATTGTTATGATTAAATGATTTAAAATAATTAGTAAATAACATGCTATAATAAGGTTATTTTGGGTCTTAATGATTAATTTACCCGATAAGACTTTTATTTATTATGTTATATATTTTAATTTAAAAGAGAAAATTCTAAATATTACAATTTTATTTTTTGAGAATGATCATTACATTAGGATTAATCATTGAAAAATTTTCATAAGATACATTTTTAGTAATTCATTGAAATAACTTATTTAATGGTTAATGGTGATATTTACCTTTTTATAAAATACCATGATTTAATTCCATTATTTGTATGCAAGTATCTCATTATTTTTTGAGAAATTTTTATCCAAAAAACTTAAATTTTAATTTGTGAGAGTATAAATATAAATATATTTATTCTATTTAACAATCCCAATACTAATATTTTTGAAAACAAAGTAACATGTTTTCAAATAATTTTTTAACAAATTATACACGATTTAAAATTAAATTATATTTTATCACTTTTAAAAAATTAACAAAATAAAAAATATTCCAACCATGAAATGAGTAGGTCACATTTATATAATAAAAAAATTAGTTCTATTAACAATGGATTAATTGCTATAATAATTTCTAGTTACCGCGATAAGATAAATTAGTTTAAAAAGGATTTAAACTTGTGGAAAATGATACAAACTTATAAAAAAATGATTGATATCCTTTTATTAAATCTACTATAGAATATATGTATTCCTCGGTACATCTTTCTAAATTCATTTTCCATTTCCCTCGTGTAAAGACACAGAAATTTCAAGGAATTATTTTTATTATTTCTTTGAAATTTTACAAGTCTGCAGTTTCTGATAGTGCCTGATTCTGAGGACCGGTGTGCCCAGAATAAATTTCTGATGTTTTGTTCGGGTACGTTCAATAAACGTGTGTGTGGGAAAATAGATCTTTTGAACCGGTGCTTGAAATTGAACTCTGAGGATGCTGTTGAACTCATAGCATCGGTAATCGCTTAAGGAGACCTTCATTTCGATTGCAATCGAGTCGGGGTGAAATTTGGCTTTCTGAGGTTTTATGGGATAAAAATAAAATAAACTTTGTATCTTATTTTTAATTGAATTATGAAATTATGAAACTCATTTTGTGTGGGGACGACCCGACTATTGAAACTTCTCATTTAATGAGGAGCATTAAATGTGTGGTAACACAAGATGTTTAACCACCCATTTAATGAAAATAATTTTTGTTAAACATGATTCCTTGTGGGAAGGGTTGGAATGGTTTTGGTGGACGAAGAACGGTTCTCCGACGACGTTCTCCCTAGCGAAGAACGATCCTACGATGGAGATCGGATCCCGATGAATCTCTGATGCATGAACTCGGTTCTGAAGTGCGGGGTGGACGAAACGATTGTCATCAACATCACCTTCCTCTTGTGACGTCGTCAACAAACAACGATCAAGGTAGGGGTAATTATTGATTAATTTAAATCCTCGTACCTCATCTTTTATTGTGGTTATTTGTTATCCTATTGTAATCATCTAACACAGAGAGCGCGGGCTGAAAAAACAAGCATCAATGTACCATTGATAGTTCTTGATGGATTTACGATGGTGGTGGCACACCGGTGGCACTAGTAGAGAGAACCACAGAAGAAACCGGCTGCACAATTGTCACTGGGTCACCAGAGCTGTCCGAAGAATGGGGCCATGACCACCACATGTTGCGGAAATGCAAGAGGGGTTTGGTGCCACCTCACTACTCTAGAGGAAGAGGGTCACACCCAGAAGGGTCGTGGAGGTCGGAAGAAAGCGTGGCGCTGTCGCACAGTGCGGTAGAGGGGTCATAGCCATGCGGGACGCAATAGTCAAAGATGGCGTGCCACCGTTACGCCACACCGGAGGGGAATCCAGGGATGGGCAGTGGCGGATGAGCTTGAGGGTGGACGGCTGAGCCGGCCTCCGGCGAGGGGCGCGCCAGGGCGGAACCCGGTTGGGTTCCCTAGAGAGGATATGGCATCTGGCGGTTCTGTTATAGGGAGACGGGGGGGGGGGGGGGGTAACCCCCCCTTGATTGAATAGGATGGGGCCCACTGGGCTGAGCAGCACCCTACCGGGCCGGACATGGATCTGGGTCGGGTCGACCAAGTTCGGTCCGTCCCCGGGCTGGTTGGGCTTTGTCGGATCGGGCGCAGAACCCCCCTCTTCGGACCATTTTTGGTTATTTTCTCATAATAGGAGCTACGGACCTCTGATCAATGAGTGATCAGCTGTGTAGGATTCCTTTGACCAAGACGGTCGATTCAGTATATTACAATCATGGTTTTGGTGAACTTTTGGTTCGGCCGGGTTGGTTCGAACCTAAAGCCAACCAGGACCTCGGAGCGGAAACACTTATAACATAAGGACCAGACGTCCGATTGACGTGCCATCAACTACATTGGTTTCCTTTTGATGAGGAAGTTCTTTTGAAATAACCCACTTGAGGTTCCGATACAATTGAATTAAGGCCATGATGGATTGTACTTGAAATCCAACCGGGCCCTCGGTATGGAAAAACCAATAACTCTTAGACCGGGCATCAGATTGACGCAACATATGTCGCGTAGGGTTTCTTTTGATGAGACATAACTTTAGGATACATCAATTCATGAATTCGTGATAGTTGATGTATTTACCCCTTTGCTTGAGGAGTGGACCCTCCGGAAATCAAGCATGTTGTGTGCGGGAACCCTAGAGCTGGCTACGACTGCGACGACTACCGTACTGAGATCCTCTGTAGATTCAACGATGACGTCTACCGTACGGGAATCCTCCATGGGTTCGACGGTGATGACATCCATACTAGGATCCTTTGTGGGTTCCACGAAGATGAATTCTGTTGTGTGATCCCCCGACGGTTCGAAGACGATGACTTCCGTACTAGGATCCACTGTGGGTTCGACAACGACGACTATCGTACTAGGATCCTCCATGGGTTTAACGACGACGTCTACCATATGGAAATATACCATGGGTTCGACAATGATGAATTCTGTACTGGGATCTTCCATGGGTTCGGCAGAGATGACTATCGTTCTGGTATCCAGTGTGGGTCCGACAGTTTGACCAATGTACTTGTATCCTATGTGGGTCCCACAGCGTAGCTATTCATGTATCATGTGTGGGTCTGACAGCTTAGCTAGACGTGTATCATGTGTGGGTCCGGAAGCTTGGATGAATCAGAGATTACAACTGATCATCTCTATTGCTATACGAAAGATGTATAGCTATGTGAGCTGAGTCTTGACATTAAATCATTATCATCGATGTGATTGACTTACTATCCTGTGTGGACTAGGTTTTTCTTGGGCTCGAGAGTTGGATCCGAACTATGATTGATAACATAGGTATATGTATGGGAATATACCGAAGTAGAGTTGGTTGATACTTCATGATTTTATCTATATTCTTTGGTTTATCCTTCTTGGATCCTGGGAGACCTTCGTGGTTTGTGGGGTCCCTACTAAGTATCATACACTCACCCCTACATGGGCTATGCCCGCACTACATTGTGTTGGATGTAGATGATAGATAGCACTGATCGAGGTGAAGGCTTGTGGAGCTGAACGGTACCCGAAGGTGGACCACTTGGCGAGACGTACACAGAGCGGATGGCTAGACCCAAGGTGATGATGAGGCCATATGTACCCACCATTCAAGTGGGATTCTCGAAGGATGGATTAGTGGTTTTTTATTAACTTTACTGTAGTTGTACTATCTTTTCAGTTGTACTGTACATACTTTTGGGCTTGTATTTCTGACCCCTTTCCTTTCAGCACTTACATTTGTTTTCCGTATTATACAGTGTTATCTTCTGTTACATACCCTGTTGTGTATGTTTACATTAATAAAGGCAATTTCTTCCCTTTCAATCAGGATTTGTGCCTTTGGTGCTAGTCGCCAGCCCCTCGCCTATAGAAGGCAGGCTTGTGGTAGTAACGGCCCTGGCCCCGAGGATGGGTCGTGTCAAATTGGTATCATAAGAGTTGGTTCTATCGTACAACATAGGACTCTAATCTGCCTTACGGTGAAGCAACAGTGTAAATAGTATGGAGTGTGGTTTTCAGTCCAGGGAGTCCATTGTTGGTGCGACGGCCGATGTATCCATACACCAGGACCCTGACCTCTGATTTCTGACCCAGTTCATGAAAACACTGATTGTGTGTGTGTTTAAAGAGTTTTCTTTTGTGTTCTCATTGAGTCATCTCAGTAGATATAACTTATTGATCATGGATCACCTGTTCCTTATCAGTATGACACTGCGAAGATAGCTAGCTATGGTTCCTGAGAGTATAGATGAAGACGGACCACCGAGCGACAAGGCTCCAGTACAAGGCCATCTTACAATGATGGAACCTTCTGGTGGTGTACCAGCAGCACAACCACCCGTTAGACAGCCGATTCCACCAGCCGCATTGGAGGATGGTGCACGTCGACTGAGCGTGTTGCACAAGTTCCAGCAGCAGAGACCTCTGAGGTATTGAGGCGAGACAGATTCCCTAGCAGTAGAGGACTAGATAGAGGTGATTACTGGAGTTTTCTACCTAGTTGAGACACTAGTAGTTTATATTTTGATCTTATCTACCAATCTTTTTTAGTGAGTGACCATGAGGATGGTATTCATAGTGATGAGGTTTCGGTACTCAGACTATTTTCTAAGATAGTACCTTTGGGTAGTGTGCCTACTATATCGATATCCATTGGTCAGCAGACACTACAGGCGGTAACGGTAGAAGAAAATTACAGGATTAGTTCCTTACATGTTTTTCAGAACCAGATTTCCCTCATGTTCTGAGGCATGCTCGACCCACAGGTGGTTGAGGACTAGTTTGAGGAGGTGGCTGAGAGTTTTCTAGAGCTTATACAGCTTCGGCAGGATGACATGTCGGTGTCTGAGTTTTTATTGAAGCATACTGATCATCCCTGGTACTCGATGGATATGATACGATCAGTGCATTAGAGCTCAGACCTCTGAGTGAGCTGTGTTCAAGGATATCTGAGCTAGCACTTTTTCCTCTATTCATTCCTACTTATGTTTGGGTTCTAGAGAGAACCTTTGTGGTTAAATGTTCATTGGCTGAGCAGAAACAGCCAGTGAATGCTAGCAGTTGGAAAGCATGAAACTGGAGCCAGTATCATATACATGAGCATGTAGAATTTTTCTAGAAGAGGAAGTGTTAAGGAAAGATAAATCTATAGGTCAGTAGATGTGGAAGCATAGCTAGGAGACAAGAATATGGTGGTGAATATTTCGACATGTTACAACCACCTACCTTTGTAGTCCCCACTAGGTTTAGGGAGCTGGAGGGAGGGGGAAGAGAATAGATTCATGCGGTCATGGAGTGTGACCCAAGGGCTGTTGGAATGATTTTAGGTATGGTCTATGTCTACTACTAGCTGCCGTATCAATAGTCATATATACGAATCATTCCTTCCTTCCACGAATCTTGTCGCAGACATAGAGTTTCCGGTTAATCCGTTGACGTGACCCTCACGTCTGGAGATACATTTGGGAGGAGAATTGATAATCACACTTATGCCGACAGTGTGATCTGATCCATGAGGTGAGAGTTTCGGTTGGAACCTCTTGGGGGCGGTGTTGATGCCTTATGACAATAGATTGTGTATGGACTTGGCTACCACAGATCATATACAAATTTATTCTTTTAGGAAAAAAGATTGTGATTCACCTACAATGATGGGATGGGATTTCCTTGGTTGGAGAAAAGGAAAACACAGACAACACATGATGGAATCATATATAAGAGGGTGCAGTCAATCACTCATGAGTCGGCAAAATTTACCTTTGTTCAAGACCCCACCAGGGTCTCAGGTAGATCTTCTCACCGAAGGACCAGAACCAGAGACAGCGATGGTGGCTCGAGTTCCTCCAGGACTATGACTTTGAGATATTCTAAACTCCTTAGAAGGGGAACGTTGTAGCAGATGCTCTCACCAAGAGATCGGGTATTCAGCTACTAGGATAGGCGAAGGAGCAGCTAGCCATGTTGCAGATATCCTTTGAGGATAAAGATGGAGAAGCCATTTTGCAGTCTCTCACAATCACCCCTCCACTTCTTCAGCGATTCAGGGAAGCATAGCGTGGGGACGTTGACTATGAGACGTGACATGCCAGATATCCACAGGGCAGATTCCTGATGGATTTCTGGAAATAGGGGAGCATGTAATCCTCTTCCAGGGATGTACTATGGTACCAGTTTCACTAAAGGAGGATGTGGTGATGGAGTTTCACACTTCCCCACCAGCAGAACACCGAGGAGTGGCGAAGAGGTATCAGGACCTCAGACGACAGCACTGGTGGCTGGGTATGAAGAAGGATATAGCAGAGTTTGTATCACGATACCTCACTTGTCACCAAGTGAAGGCAGAACACCAGGTACCAGCATGCTTGGTAAAGCCCTTAGAGGTCCAAGAGTGGATGTGGGGAAAGATACATGTGGATTTCATGACGGGGCTTCCACGTACATCAAGAGGACATGACTCTATCTGGGTGATCATAGACCGAATCACCATGTCGGCCCACTTCCTATCGATCATAGAGAAAGGCTTGGTAGATATCATGGGGTTCCTCTACATTCAAGATATCGTACGACTTCATGATATGCCATTTTCTATCTTTCTGGATTGAGATGCTCGATTGACTTCCAGGCTATGGAAGGTGTTACAGGAGGAATTTTCGATGTAGCTATGTCTAAACACCGCCTTATATCCTCAGACAGAAGACCAGACATAGAGGGCCATTCAGACTCTCTAGGACATGCTCCGTGCATGTGTCCTCGACTTTGGTCACAGCTGGGAGGATCACTTACCCTTGGTAGAGTTTGTGTACAACAACAGTTACCACTCCACCATCGGGATTTCCCCTTATGAGGCACTGTATATCCGACCTTACAGATCACCTCTGTGGTGGACTCACCCATGGGATTCTGCACTTGTAGGACTAGAGATGGTTCAGGCTTTGACAGAGAAGGTGCAGATCATCCTTGAGCAGATGAAGTCTGCATAGAAAAGACAGAAGTCCTATGATGATAGGAGACAGAGACCACTAGAGTTCAAGTATGGCAACCATGTCATCCTACAGGTCTCACCTCGATGAGGTATATGGAGATTTGTCTAGGGCAATAAGTTATCTCTGCGTTTCATGGGACCATTCTAGGACCTCAATAGAGTAGGCGAGGTGGGTTACCGCCAGGCCCATCCACCTCAGTTGCACATGGTGCATGACGTCTTCCTCGTATCTCAGCTGAAGAGATACATGCACAGCCCGTCCCACGTCATCAACCACGGGGTGCTAGACATTGATGATGAGGCGACATTCATGGAGGTCCTGGTGGAGATTGAGGATCGATATGAGTAGGTCTTACGTTAACTGTCAATTCCTCTGGTGCGCGTTCGCTAGAAAAATGAGAACCTCCAGAAGAGAAAAAGGGAGTGGGAAGCTCAAATGCGTGCTCTGTACACATTTTTGTTTCCCTAGTGTATTTTTATCTTTACGGGGACGTAAATCCTTGAGGTGGGGGTAATTTAAAGACCTGAAAATTTGAAGGAAATTTTTTTCCATAATTCTTTGGAATTTTACAAGCCCGTAGTTTCTGACGGTGCCAGATTCCAAGGCCCGGTGTGCCCGGGATAAATTTCTGAATATTGATTTGGTTACGTTCAGTAATCATGCGAGCGGGAAAATATATCTTTTGAACCAGTGCTCGGAATGAAATATGACGACACCGTTGAACTAGTAGCATCGGTAATCGCTTAAGAAGACCTTCTCTTTGTTTGCAATCGATTCGGGGTGAAATTTAGTCTTTCGATATTTCATGGGATTAAAATAAAACAAATATTGAATTTTATTTTTAATTGTATTATGAAATTGTGAAACTCCTTTGGTGTGGGGGCCACCCGACTATTGAAACTTCTCATTTAATGAGGAACATTAAATGTGTGGTAACACAAGAGGTGTAACAACCCATTTAATGAAACTTATTTATGTTAAAAATGAGTTATTGGGGAAGGGTTGGAAATTTTATGTTGGATGAAGAACGGTTCTCCAACGAAGTTCTCCCTAGCGAAGAACGATCCTTCGACAGAGATCAGATCCCGAAGAATCTCTGATGCCTGAACTTGGTTTTGATGTGCGAGGCGGACGCAATGATCGTCATCAACATCACCTTCCTCCTATGACGTCGTCAACAAACAACTATGGAGGTAGGGGTTGTTATTGATTAATTTAAATCCTTGTACCTCATCTTTTATTGTGGTTCTTTATTATCCAATTGTTATTATCTATCACGGATGGAGCGGGATGAACAAACAAGGCCCGTCATTCCTCTGATGGTTCTTTATGGATTGGAAATGGCGGTGGTGCAACAATGCCACTAGTATAGAGAACAGATGAAGAAACTGGTTGTGCAATTGTCATCGGGTTGCCGGAGCTGTGCGAAGAATGGGGTCGTGGCCACCACAGGTCGTGGCAATGCCAGAGGGGCACGGTGTCATCGCACCGCTCTAGAGGAAGAGGTCCACTTACAGAAGGGCCACTACAGTCGGAGATGGCACGGCGCCGTCGCACCCTTCCAGAGGGGAATCCACGGCTGGGCTGCAATGGATGAGCTAGAGGGCGGCCGACTGAGCCGGCCCCCAACAAGGGGTGCGCCAGGGCAGAACCCGGCTGGGTTCCGCAGAGAGGAACCGGCGCCCGCCGGTACCATTATAAGGAGAGAGGGGGGGGGGGGGGGGTGTAACCCCCCCTTGATTGAATAGGGTAGGCACCGCAGGGCGCCGCCGCCACCGCACAATGCTGGCCAAGCCACCACGCCACGCGGGCCAGGCCGCCACGCAGTCCGGGCCTGCGCCCTGGGTCGGGACGGCGCCCTTGGCCGGGCCACCATACTGGGTCGGGCAGCAGCAGCTGGGCCAGCCTGGATCCAGGTTGGGTCGACCCGATTTGTTCCGACCTAGGGCGGGTTGGGCCGGGTCAGACCGGGCCCATATGCCCCTCTTCCGACCATTTTCGATTATTCACCCATAACATGAGCTACGTACCTTTTATCCACACACTGTCAGTTGCGTAGGATTCCTTGGATCTAGATGGTATATTATTTATATTACACTCATGGTTTTGACGAAATTTGTGTATGGCCGGGTTTGTTTGAACCCAAAATTGATCGGGCCCTCGGAGCGGAAACGCTTATAACTTAAGGATTGGACGTCCGATTGATGTGCCATCAACTACGTTGGTTTTCTTTTGATGAGGCGGTTCTTTTGTCATAGTCCACGTTTATTTCAGATGAAGTTAGATTATGTCCGGGTTGGATTGTACCTAAAATTCAACTGGGCCCCTAGTACGGAAAATCCAATAACTCTTAGACTGAGTGTCCAATTGATGTGTCATCTGTCGCGTTGGGTTTCTTTTGATGAGATAGAACATCGGGATACATCAACTCAAGAATTTGTGATATTTTCTGTATCTCCCCTTTTCTCGAGGAGCATACCATCCCTGAATCGAGCGTGTTGTGTGCGGAAACCCTATAGCTAGTTGCGACTGTGGCGACTACCGTACTAGGATCCTTCGTGGGTTCGACGAGGACATCTATCGTACTGTAATCCTCCATGGGTTCGATAGCGATGAATTCCATACTAGGATCCTCAATGGGTTTCATGAAGATGACTTTCATACTATGATCCTTCGTGGGTTCGATGACGAGGTCTTCCGTACTTGGATCCTATGTGGGTTTGACGACAATGACTATCTTACTTGGATCCTCTGTGGGTTCGATGATGATGTCTACCATTCTAGAATTTTTCGTGGGTTCGATAGCGATGACTTCTGTACTGGAATCCTCCATTGGTTCAACAATGATGACTAATTTTCATGTATCCCATGTGGTTCTTACAGATTGACCTATGTAATTCTATCCTGTGTGGGTCTGACAGAGTAGCTGGTCTTGTATCCGGTGTGGGTCTGACAGCTTAGCTGGACTAGTATCCTGTGCTGGTCTGACAGCTTAGATGAATCAGTGACGATATCTTATCATCTATATCTCTATAATAAATATATATATCTATGTGATCGGATTCTTTAATTTCAATCATTATCATAAATGTGATTGACTTATTATCCTATGTGGACTGGGTTGTGCTTGGGCTCAAGAGTTGGAGGTGAACTTTGATTGATATCTTAGGTATATGTATTGGATATACCCAAGTAGAGTTGGTTGATATTTAATAATTGTATCATTCTTATTTTGTATTATACTTCGTGGATTCTATGATTCCTTCAGCTGTCTCAGGGTCCCTACTGAGTATCGTATACTCACCAATGCACGGGCTATGCCCGCACTACATTGTGTTGGATGCAGATGTCTAACAACACTGATTGAGGTGGAGGATTGTCGAGATGAATGGTACTCGGAGGTGGACCACTTGGCGATATGTACATGGAGTGGATGGCCAGACCCAAGGTGCTGAGGAGGCCATCTGTACCCACCCTTCAGGTGGGATTCCCAGAGGATGACTCAGTGGTTGTTGTTTTACTTTATTGTAGTTGTACCAGCTTTTCAGGAGTACTGTACTTACTGTTTGGTTTGTATTTCCAACCCCTTTCCTTTCAACACTTACTTTTGTATTTAGTATTACATAGTGCTATCCTTTGTTGCGTACTCTGTTGTGTTTGTTTAGTTTTATAAAGGCAATTCCTTCCCTTTCTATTGGGATTTACGCCTTTGGTTCTAGTCTCTAGACCCTGGCCTATGGAACCGTGGATCGTGGGAGGTAACGTTAATGTGGTGGCTGATCTGGAGGAAAGGAAACGAAGAGGTCCCTTTCCCAGGAAAGGCTGCCTTTCCTTTGTACGCTTTATGGAAGCGAAGGACCTCTCAGATCTTGTCTTTGTGGGTGACAAATATACATGGCGCAACAACCATAAAGGTCCACGCCGCTCGTGGGGAAGACTGGATCGGTGCCTGGCCAATGACCATGCAATCTCTATCTTCTCCAACAAGAAGATAACTCACCTGGTCCGAGGTCTGTCAGATCACTCCCCCCTCTTGGTCTCTCTATTTCCCTCACCAAGGCCACATGTAGCATATAGATTTTCTCAATACTGGGTTGGCCTTCCGGGTTATCATGACCTGGTCAGATCAGCGTGGTGTGATTTATCTCAAGGCAATCCGTGGCACACTCTGCATGGGAAATTACGGAGGCTTCACCCCCTCCTACAGTTGTGGTCTAATGATCTCGAACCCCCAGAGAATGAATTAAGAGATGCCATGTAGGACATCAATCATCTGGAAAGAATCCTGGAGCAAGAGAGGGACGATAGGGTCTATGAGGAACTTTCGGGGAAGAAGTGCACAATGACCGACCTACTTCGTCAGCAGGAGCGAATGGTCAGAGAAAGGGCTAGAATAAAATGGCTCAAGGAAGGATACAGGAACACAGAGTTCTATCATTCCTGCATCATGGAGAGGAAATTTCAGGGTAGTCCAAACATACGGCTGGATGATTTATCTTTTACAGACGACAGATATATTGTGGGAGGCTTTGCTAACTCTTTCTTTCATGATCTTTTGTCCAACCCTCAGTCGGGATCACCTAATGGATATCCTATGCACTCCACGGACATCTTCGAATCTATTCCTAACGTGGCATCAGAACAGATCAATGAAAATATGGGGACCATACCAGACGAGGGGGAGATCAAGACGACACATTGGCACTTATACCCGGATAGCGCTCCTGGTCTAGATGGGTTCCCTGCCTCCATTTACAGGGGCTCAAGGGAGACGGTGAAGTCATCTCTGATCACAGCCATCCAGGATTTCTTCTGAGGGGGTATTTTACCAAGGGTGGCATGCTCCACCACCCGTGTGATTCTTCCCAAGAATAAGAACCCGTCCTCCATTTCACAGTATCATCCAGTTAGCATGTGTAATGTCCCATATAAGATACTGGGGAGTATTATTAACTTGAGGCTGGCCACCCATCTTCCTCAATGGATTTCTCCCGAACATCATGGGTTCATCAAAGGTCGATCGATCCAAGAGGCGGTCGCCTTGGCACAGGATACGATTAATGATGTGGATATCAAAACTCGTGGATCAAACATGGTCTTCAAACTGGATATGAGAAAGGCTTGTGACCGTGTCTAATGGAGATTTATCAATAGAGTATTGGTAGGTATGGGTTTCAAATCATGTAACCTGGATATTCTCTTTCTTTGATTCATTGGTGTGTGGATTTCAGTCTCGTTTATGGGTAAATATTATGGTTTCTTCATGTCTATCTGGGGCCTTAGGCAAGGGGACCTGTTATCTCCGACTTTGTTCATTCTCATTCAGGATATGCTGAGTCGTCTTCTCCAGAGAAGCATTAATAAAGTGGGAATCCTCCCTTACCACTGTCGGTTGAAGGCTACAACGTTCTCCCACCTGATGTTCGCCGACGATACCATCCTGTTTCTGAATGGTAAAAGTCGATCCCTTTGGAGACTTTGCGAGGTGTTGGATGCGTATGGCCACTGGAGCGGGCAGAGCATTAATAAATGTAAGAGTGAATTCATCATATCCAATAGGTTCTCGATCGAGAGGGTGGATACTATCAATAGGTTCCTGGGCATACACAGGGGGTAGTTTCCGATGACCTATCTGGGTGCGCCTATTTTTTCCAGGAGACTCCGGATCTGGGACATCGACATTGTTCTATCCAGGATTACAGAGAGGGTGCTAAACTAGAAAAATAAAGTCCTTTCTTTTGGTGGGAGGATCACCCTGGTGAACAGAGTTCTGACGGCAGCCCCAATACATGACCTCTCCTCTATCAAGGCCATTAAGGGTGTGATCATATCCATCGACAGGAACCTCGTCTCTTTCATTTGGGACCCGTATGCAGAAGGGAAGAAACACTGGGTGTCCTGGATAAGAATGGAAAAACTGGTGGCCTATGGTGGAATAAATGCGTGCATCGTGGTGATACCATGCTATATATGAATGCAAGGCTTGCATATATTGTTCTGGAACGTCGTACTCTCTGGGGTTCTACCATGCACTCTCACTTGTCGGGGTTTCGAGGGTCAGTGGATGGGGGTCGCTCTACCCTCTGGTCAATTGTTGGGCCGTTTATTGATATTCTTAGACCCTTTTCCTGTTGGTTGGTCAGAAGAGGCAACCTCTCGTTCTGGAACCATGATTGGGGGGGTGGTGTTCTGGAATTCCCTGGGTTCCCGGCCACAGATATTACTTTCAGGGAAGCGAGCCTCTTTTCTCCTTTCATCTATGCGATTCTAGACAACAACTAGAGGGAGATTTTTCACCACATTGAGATGTACTCTGATGATGAAAGATGTGTCTTCATAGAGTCCTCCTTGGGTATCTTCTCATCGAAGGGCTTTTGGGGCGTGATTCATGGGACAGTACAGTCAGGGTAATGGGATGATATTATCTGGGTGGAAAGAATTCATACTAAATACAACTTTCTCACTTGGATAATCTGTAACAGAGCACTTTCGACTGACGATAGCATCCGCAGGTGTGGCATATAACTGGCATCAAGGTGAATATGTTGTAGGATGCATAGAGAGGAGAGTGCCACTCATTTTTTCTTTGGCAGTGAATGGGCGTTTGAAGTTTGGAATTCCCTGGCAGTGTTTATGGCGGTCCGTACTCCGTAAAACGATATCTCCTCCTTCTTGGAGAACTGGTTTCGTAGAGATGAGGGAGGCGGTGTAACACCCCAATATTTTATGAAAAATATTCTTTTAATTAATGTCTTTTGTTGTATACTACACCAAGATTACCTTGCACTATACGCAACACCGTATTGGCTTTCAGTATACGCAACACTATTCTTGGATCGTGTTACACACAATTTTGATAATAGTTATTCTAGGAAACATTGATTATATATATATATATTCAATGTATAAATGAAATATGGTTGGATTCTGTTATAAAAAAACAACAAAGGATTCTTGCACAACACGCAACCCTGACTTGGATTGCATTACACGCAATCACGACTTTCCTTGATAGCGTGTGTTGTATGCAATATCGGGTGTTACTAAACAACGATATATTACTATAACATTATAATGAACTAGACGTTATGAATAGTATTAACTAAATTTTGAATTTTATAACATTATTTTTCATCTTACACATTTTCTAGAACATGTTATAAGAACAAAATAAAATTTTCAGGTAAAATAAGTATTTTTCAAAAAATACAGTTTTGCCGCCTTTTGATGGCGCACCAACATTAAATCTAGTTTTTGAAATATTTATAAGTTCAATTTGGAAAAATAAAATTCTTTTTTGGAATCATGAAATAAAAACTTACTTTGGATAAATTTTTCATGTTATTCGGGTAACTTTCATATTTTTATGAATAGTAAAAACATGCTATATTTTAATTAAAAACAAATTTTTTCATCGCAATAATTTATATGTTTAAATTATAATATTTAATGTTATTAAAGTATAAATAGAATATATTTTTACCATTTAATATAATTTATGTCATTAGCCTTGATTTTACATTGAATTCATAGGTTAAATAAATTCAATATTTTGCAATGTTTTAAACAAAAACCCGTTTTCTTTCGACAACGGGATTAATTTTAATTTAATTTCTGAAACTTTTGTGTATTGAATTTGGAAAAATGGATTCCATATTTGGAATCAGTGGGTCCAAATTATGTTAATAACCTACTTTTTATTTTTGGGCATTATGAATAGTAACTACAGTAAATTTTATTTACCATAGTTAAAGGTAAATCGGGTAATTAAGGGTAAATATAAGATTATAAAATTACCCTAACACCTGACAAAATATTATTGGATGACTAAAAGTCGACCCATATCAACTAAGGGTCTGATTATAATCATTTAATGGACTTTTATTCATTAAAATAACTTAATTATTATTAAAACCAAAAAAAGTGACAACATGTCACTCTCTTAAATCTTATAAGTATATTAATTTTAATTTAGTAATAAACTTCATGAAACTTAATACATGAATAGTATCCATAAATATAATAAATTATCTACATCATATGAATTTATTTATAATTTTTAGGGATTAAATAATTATCATTAATTATGACACAATAATGATGCAGAAATTATTTATCTAGTGAAAAATCAAGAATATAGTTTCGATTAAACTAATTATGAACATAAAATGCACAAACACCTAAACAAAACTTATTGGTCATATATATGTAAATCATAAGCATCCAATGGTCGAATATTTGACCATTTGGAGCCTTATAAATGTGATTATGACACTTATATTATTTTATTTCAAATGATGCCAAAGTTGTCACCTTAATAATTTAATAAATATAACAATTTAAATATTGTGATTGTAAGATGATAAATTATAATAAAAGTATTATTGTGAAAGGTAATATATTTATATCCATCATAGTATTTTATTTTTAATTTTTATGCAACAAATATGTATATTACATAATTATACAAAAATGTTGTAGTAATTATTTTATTAATAGATAAACCAAATAAATGATTTTAAAAATAATAAAATAAATAATATATGAACTATTTAATGTGCTCCACTAATTTTATAGATACATATGACTTTTTATGAATCTATTACAGATTTTATTTTGAACATATATTATCTATATATTTTATTTAAATTCAAATAAATAAATAGTGTCAAAATTGACACTATTGTTATTTTATAAAAATAACATATTATTAAATTGTTTAAAAATCACAAAAATATTTTAAAATTATAAATTTAAATTTATATGTTCTATAATTTTATTACGTAACCAATTATGTAATATTCACAACAAATAAGTTATTATTTGTTATAATTTGAAATTTAGAATTTTATTACCACAAATAAACTTAAATAGATTAAATAAGGATAAATCAAAATGATAAGGTTTAAAATAATATCCAAAGATGTCTAAATTTGATTGGTTTATGAGATTACAACCCTATCTCATCTAAGATTTGTATATGAGTCATTATTGGAGGTTTTTAAGTGGGTTTAGATTTATTATAAATTAATATTTTTAAGAATTCCAAAGGTGCCCCTCTCCTCCCTTATAAAAGGGAACCTCCTCCCTCTCTTCCTCACACCACTTTGAGCCTTCATGCTCGGCCATCCCCTGAACATTTCTCTCCTCCACTTCCCTAGAAGCATCCTAGAGGTTCTGGTCTTCTTCAAACACCAATCTTAGTTCCCTAAGAGAAGGTTTCAAAGAGGCGCATCGAAGAAGAGGTAATTTTTTCTACAGATTCTTTCAAGCTTCTTTCTTCTTAAACGTCATCTTCTTAGGTTGATTAATTATGAATTAATAATATCAGTATCACTAATATACTGATATGTTATTATAAGTATGAAACAACCCTATTTCAACATCTATCCATCCTATGGAAAACGAAATCACCGCGCGTGCGTACATACGGAATACTATCTCTATGTCGTGGTGTAATCTATTTTCCACCACCACCTTACTTGGATGGGTATAATGGTGTAAATAATAACTATATAATTATTGTAAAGTGACATTGACTCTTTAAAAGTATACATGAACTCCAATAAAATCCCACGATCATGAAAACGATATCATCGCTCGTGCGTACGTATGGACTACCGTCTCCACGACGTGATGAGATTCATTCTCCATGTTAACCATTTTAGAATGATTACAAAGTATATATATGCAATAATAATGAAATATATGACATTATAAAGCTACTGGATTTATGTATATATGTATGTAATCTACTTAATTCAATTCAACTCAATAAGGAAACGAAAACAGCGTTCATGCGTACGTACGGGTTACCGTCTCCATGAACGGTGTATTTCATTCCATTTATCGATCTATTATATATATATATATTCTGAATATATTATATATAAATCATGTTTTATATATTCTGGAATTATGTAACCATTATCTAAGTAATCATATGAATAATTAAAAGTTAAAACACGAACGACAAATGAGACGATTTTACCCAAAATGCTCTTTAACATGGAATTTACAAAAGAACGGGTAATATAAAGTCATAAGTGAACCATATATGATATCATAACAGTGAGTATGATTCTGTAATAAGTAAATGACATTATTTAAATCATTATACAATAGGTTTGGACACTTACGAAGAAAATCAGACCTAAGGTAAGGGAAAATATCACAATCTCATTTTTATCCGAGATTGTTTATACTTTGGTATTTATTGGGGTTTATTTTATCATCCACGTCCATGTTTCATCAATATGTAATATTTATATCCTTCTACAATATTTTATATCAAAGTTTATCCTTCAGTGAGTTTTTTGTAAAAGATATGAACGGAATCTTTTGTCGTTTTTTCGTATGAGGTACTTCTTGACTTTTCCGACAAAAGTACGAGAAGAATGTTTTTTCAACTTATACGGAATGAATGGATTTTTTAAAAATTATTTCCAAGAAGCTTACTTTACAAGTTTTCATGTTTATTTTTAATCAAATTCTTTTAGTTATAATTTTATGACATGTTATGAAATGAAAAGTGTTTTTGAAGTAGAAAGGATATTTTCCTCAAAAATGGAGTTCAAGTGTTTTATCAAAATTATTTTCCATCTAGGATAATAAAGGGTTCTATTTCTATCCCTATTATTAAATGGATTTGATTATGTTATGATGGAAATATTTTTATGAATTCTTTTATCTCATATTAATTTTTTTATGATGTCACGATGTTTAATGATTCCCATTTTTATTACATGGGGTTATGTTATGATGTATGGTTTATGATTTTGTGGCACACATAAGAATGGTATAATTAGGAGATGGGTGGGACCTATATCCCCCTCCAATGCATTGGGTAGAGATTTTATATCTCATGAGATAGACATGGCTGGAACGGTTGGTTATACCGGTTCAGTGAAGCAGGACTGAAACGAGGGTAACTCGGTTCAGAAATGGACTTTGTCCACTAAGATAGTCTTGGAAATGAGTATTGACTAATAAGAAATGATTATCTATGATTATGTGTGTATGCCACAAAGTTTCATGTTTTAAGTTATGATTATTGGGATTACATTTCACTACTATGATTTATCCCATGTTATGAAATTATGATCTCTTTTGTATGTTAAGATTTCCAAAAGATATGTTCTTATGAATATGATGTGAATGATATTTTTTTTTTACCCTTACTGAGCATTTGAGCTCCCCCTTTTATGTTTTCTTTTCCCCAGGACATAAATAAAAGATTTAGGTTTAAAAAAAAGAAGATCTTTATGGGAGATGTTGAAGATCTTTCACCACGATTAGAAGTTTATATTCCGACTTTCCAAAGACACTAAACTATTACGGTCCTTGTGTGTGTGTTTTTGTTATTTAATAAGTATTCCGCAAAAGTAATGTATTGTCTATGTACATTAAGCCTCAGGTCTCTACAGTTTGTATCAGAGGAAAGGTTTAGTCAACCTTTGGAAACTAGGATCCGAAAACGTTGGTGAGATCCCTAGATATATTTCTAAGGAATGTCTATGGATGCCCAAAAGTATAAGTATACATATAGGATATAGTCCTAGAACTATGGTAATGATCTTAGAATTTAACCTAAGATGTTATATATTGATGTTACTCCCCCTTTATTATGATTTTTGCCTCTCACACTATTCTTTTTGGGTTTTATAAAATGGCTGGAAACAAGATGATTCACGATAATGGAGGATATGATGGACAATGAAATGATATTCTTCATGAGAAACCAAATGAAATGGGATTTGGAAGTCTAAATATCATTATTATGCCGAATCAGCAATCTCATAATATGATCAATAATGTAAAATTTGTTAAGTTTCCTGACTCGGCTAATAAGAGAATGATGGAGTTTCATGATGATCATAGAGGAAATAAAGTTCAATTTCCCTTATGTAAATCATGTGGGAAGAGGCATCAAGGAGAATGTTTCAAAGGAACTGGAAGATGCTTTGGGTGTGGAAAATAAGGACACAAATCCAGTAAGTGCAAAGGAAAAGGTTCAGTTAACACTAGGGATGAGGATAATGTTATTACTACAATATCAACAATGGTTAAATGTTTTAAATGTGGAATGTACGAGCATTATGCAAACCAATTCCCTAAGGGAAAGTCTCATGAAGAGAATCAGTATGGTCGTATGGGTAGTATTTATGTTGATGATGATGAAGAGACTACAAATGATATGTGAGATGAAAGAATTGTTGATGCTCGGTCAATGGTTTAAGAATGTAGTGGAATGATTACATGTTTATCTTGTGTAATGTTGTATAAGTAATCTCATGGTACTATGGAATAAAGATACATCTATGTATTGTTACACTGTTGTCTTTCCTTGAGTTTTGAAAGTGTATGATTAATGGTACCAGTATCCATGAAAGGTTATTCAGATATTTTTGGAATGTAGATGACATGCGCATAATGAAGGAATAATGAGAAAATTAAATGTTTGATAGTATTCATGAGATCGTGACAGATATAAGGAGAAGGTTATATCATGGTTTGAGTATATAGAATTTTTTGATTTTGGTATGTGGAAAGAGTTAACTTTTGACAGCATTCATGTTTTCACTAAGGTTTAATAGACATTCATTTTTCAAGAGAATACACGGTTAAGGTATTCACATGATTGGAATGTTACCAACAAGATATATGGGGGATAAATGATGGTATTCACATGCTTGGTTGATGACATTTCAAGTAATCATTTTCTTTATAATATGAGCTTGGACCGAAATATTTTAGAAAGCCAAAATATTGGAATGGATTATGTTGGACATACGTTAGGATAGAACTTTTTTCGATATTATTGATGGGATATTATACTAATATAGCTTTAGAAAAAGGACAACTTGCAGGATGGGAGACAACCCATCGCGTCGGACAAGGCTGTGGGAATTGAACCCCCAACCAAAGTGCGAATGGAATTTATTGCCTACCACTGGCCTACAAGAAGTCCCTGGTTAGTAGAAACTATTTTTATTTTATTATGTGGTATGATATATGATGTATAAGTTAATTTTTGGAATCATATACGATTAACCTCACCATAGATGGACTTATGTATTTTTTTAACTTTTCTAACCTTTTGTTTGAGACAGATGGAATGACCCATCATTCTATCACATCATCTGCTAACACATCACGAATGACAAATTCAACTTCTTTTCTTTAAGAGAAGAAGTGGAAATTGTCCAAAGAATGACCAACGGTGAGACTATACCAAAATCACGAAAGTATTTCTTCTAATTTCAATTTCATCAACTTTAGGGAAATGATCTTGAAACCCAAAAATGTTGTCCTAGTTCTCTTATATCCGATGAATCAGATGGTACCTTAGATCATCACAAATTTATGGCTTTGTGATTGCTGGCTTTTCCATAGCCATGTTCGCTACCACTCTCCATCAGGACATGATGGTTAGATTTCTCTTCGATATCCATATTTTCACCTATGTGGAAACCCATTGATTAGTTTATTTGCGTAACCGTTACGTTTCATATTTTTGTTTTTAAAGATTGGTTTTGGTATTCCTTTTTACGATGTGGGTTTCTATTAAAGAAACTTTTGAATAGTAAACCATTTATAACCCCGACGAATTTCGAGGACGAAATTCATATTAAGGGGGTAGATTGTAACACCCAAAGATTTTATGAAAAATATTCTTTTAATTAATGTCTTCTGTTGTATGCTACACCAAGATTACCTTGCGCTATACGCAACATTGTATCAGCTTGCAGTATACGCAACACTATTCTTGGATCGTGTTACACACAATTTTAATAATTGTTATTCTACGCAAAAATGATTATATATATATATATATATTCAATGTATAAATCAAATATGTTTGGATTCTGTTATAAAAAACAACGAAGGATTCTTTCACAACACGCAACCCTGACTTGGCTTGCATTACACGTAATCGCGACCTTCCTCGATAGCGTATGTTGTATGCAATATCGGGTGTTACTAAACAACAATATATTACTATAAAATTATTATGAACAAGCCGCTATGAATAGTATTAACTAATTTTTGTATTTTATAATATTATTTTTCATCTTACACATTTTCTAGAACATGGTATAAGAACGAAAAAAAAAATTTCAGGTAAAATAAGTATTTTTCAAAAAATGAAGGTTTGCCACCTTTTTATGGTGCACCACATTAAATCTAGTTTTTGACATGTTTATAAGTTCAATTTGACAAAATAAAATTTTTATTTGGAATCATGAAATAAAAAATTACTTTGGATAAATTTTTCATATTATTCAGGTAACTTTCATATTTTGATGAATAGTAAAAAGACGATATATTTTAATTAAAACAACTTTTTTCATCGTAGTAATTTATATGGTTAAATTATAATATTGAATTATATTAAAGTATAAATATAATATATTTTTACCATTTAATATAATTTTTTTAATTGGCCTTGAATTTAAATTGAATTCATAGGTTAAATAAATTCAATCTTTTGCAATGTTTTAAACAAAAACCCGTTTTCTTTCGACAACGGAATTAATTTTAATTTGATTTCTGAAACTTTTTTGTATTGAATTTGGAAAAATGGATTCCATATTTGGAATCAGTGGGTCCAAATTATGTTAATAACCTACTTTTTATTTTTTTGGCATTATGAATAGTAACTACGGTAAATTTTATTTACCATAGTTAAAGGTAAATCGGGTAATTAAGGGTAAATATAAGATTATAAAATTACCCTAACACCTGAAAAAATCTTATTGGATGACTAAAAGTAGACCCATATCACCTAAGGGTCTAATTAGAATCATTTAATGGACTTTTGTCCATGAAAATAACTTAATTATTATTAAAACCAAAGAAAGTGACAACATGTCACTATCTAAAATCTTATAAGTATATTAATTTTAATTTAGTAATAAATTTCATGAAACTTAAAAAATTAATAGTCTCCAGAAATATAATAAAATTATCTACATCATATTAATTTATTTATAATATTTTGGGATTAAATAATTATCATTAATTATGACACAATAATGATGCGGAAATTGTTTATCTAGTGAAAAAGCAAGAATATAGATTTTATTAAACTAATTATGAACATAAAATGCACAAAATCCTGCCCAAAACTTATTGGTCATATAAATTTGAATCATAATCATCTAATGGTCGAATATTTGACCATTTGGAGCCTTATAAATGTGATTATGACACTTATATTATTTTATTTTAAATGATGCCAAAGTTGTCACCATAATTATTTTATAAAAATAACAATTTAAATATTGTAATTTTTTAGATGATAAATTCGAATTAAAGTATTATTGTGAACTCTAATAGGATTATATTCATCATAGGATTTTAGTTTTAATTTTTTTGCAACAAATAAGTATATTAAATAATTATACAAAAATGTTGTAGTAATTATTTTATTAAGAGATAAACCAAATAAATGGTTTTAAAAATAATAAAATAAATATTATATGAACTATTTAATGTTCTCCACTAATTTTATAGATACATATGACCTTTTATAAATCTATTAAAGCTTTTTTTTAACATATATTCTGTATATATTTTATTTAAATTCAAATAAATGAATAGTGTCAAAATTGACACTATTGTTATTTTATAAAAATAACATATTATAAAATTGTATAAAAATCACAAAAATATTTAAAAATTATAAATATAACTTTATATGTTCTATAATGTTATTAAGTAAACAATTATGTAAAATTCAGAACAAATAAGTAATTATTTGTTATAATTTAAAATTTAGAATTTTATTACCACAAATAAACTTAAATAGATTTAATATGGATAAATCAAAATGATAAGGCTTAAAATAAGATCCAAACTTGTATAAATTTGATTGGTTTATGAGATTACAACTCTATCTCATCTAATCTTCAAATATGAGTCATTTTTGGAGGTTTTTAAGTGGGGTTAGATTTATTATAAATTAATATTTTTTAGAATTCCAAAGGTGCCCCTCTCCTCCCTTATAAAAGGGCACATCCTCCCTCAATTACTCACACCACTTTGAGCCTTCATGCTCGGCCAAACCCTAGAAATTTCTCCCCTCCACTTCCCTAGAAACATCCTATAGGTTCTGGTCTTCTTCAAACACCAATATTAGTTCCCTAAGAGAAGGTTTCAATGAGGCGTATCGTAGAAGAGGTAATTTATTCTACCGATTCTTTAAAGCTTCTTTCTTCTTCAACTTCTTATTCATAGGTTGTTTAATTATGAATTAATAACATAAGTATCACTCATATACGGATATATTATTATAAATATGAAACAACCCAATTTCACTATCTATCCATCCTACAGAAATTGAAATCACCGCGCATGCGTACGTACGGAATACCGGGTCCATACCGTGGTGTAATCTATTTTCCACCACCACCTTACTTGGATGGGTATAATGTTGTAAATAATAACTATATATAATTATTTTAAAGGGATATTGATTCTTTAATAGTATACATACACTCCAATAAAATCCCACGATCATGAGAACGATATCATCGCTCGTGCGTACGTACGGACTACCGTCTCCACGAGGCGATTAGATTCATTCTCCATGATAACCGTTTAAGAATGATTACAAAGTATATATAAGAAATAATAATGAAATAAATGACATTATAAATCTATTGGATTTAGGTATATATGTATGTCATCTACTTAATTCCATTCAACTCTATTAGGAAACGAAAACAACGTTCATGCGTACGTACGGCCTACCGTCTCCATGAACGGTGTATTTCATTCCATTTATCGATCTATTATATATATGTATATTCTGAATATATATTATATATAAATCATGTTTTATATATTATGGAATTATGTAACCATGATCTAAGTAATCATATGAATAATTACAAGTTAAAACACGAACGACAAATGAGACAATTTTACCCAAAACGCTCTTTAACATGGAATTTACAAAAGAATAGGTAATATAAAGTCTTAAGTGAACCATATATGATATAATAACAAGGGGTATGATTCTGGAATAAGTCAATGACATTATTTAAATCATTATACAGGAGGTTCGGACACTTACGAAGCAAATCGGACCTAAGGTAAGGGAAAATATCACAATCTCATTTTTATCCGAGATTGTTTATACTTTGGTATTTACTG
The DNA here is from genome assembly GCA_963277665.1 of Viscum album. Taxonomy (NCBI): domain Eukaryota; kingdom Viridiplantae; phylum Streptophyta; class Magnoliopsida; order Santalales; family Viscaceae; genus Viscum; species Viscum album. Next base: position 832,820,891 of record OY728142.1, on the reverse strand, counting down.
GGGTGTATTTTATCATCCACATCCATGTTTCCTCAATATATAATATTTATATCCTTATACAATATTTTATATCAATGTTTACCCTTCGGTGAGTTTTTAGTAAAATATATGAAAAAAATCTTTTGTCGTTTTTTCGTATGAGGTACTTTTTGACTTTTCCGACAAAAGTACGAGAAGAATGTTTTTTAGTTATACGGAATGAATGGATTTTTAAAACATTATTTCCAAGAAGATTCCTTTACTAGTTTTCATGTTTATTTTTAATCAACTTCTTTTAGTTATAATTTTATGACATGTTAAGAAATGAAAAGTGTTTTTGAAGTACAAAGGATATTTTTCTCAAGAATGGAGTTCAAGTGTTTTATCAAAATTATTTTCCGTCTAAGATAATAAATGGTTTTGTTTCTATCGCTATTATTAAATGGATTTGATTATGTTGTGATGGGAATATTTTTATGAATTCTTTTATCTTATATAAATTGTTTTATGATGTCACTATGTTTATAGATTCCCATTTTTATTACACGGGTTATGCTATGATGTATGGTTTATGATTTTGTGGCACACATTAGAATGGTATCATTATGAGTTGGGTGGGACCTATATCTCCCTTCAATGCATTGGGTAAATATTTTATATCTCATGAGATAGACATGGCTGGAACGGTAGATTATACCGGTTCAATGAAGCAGGACTGAAACGAGGGTAACTCGGTTCAGAAATGGACTTTGTCCACTAAGATAGTCTTGGCAATGAGTCTTGACTAATAAGAAATGATTCTCTATGATTATGTGTGTATGAAAAAATGTTTCATGTTTTAAGTTATGATTATTGAGATTACATTTCACTACTATGATTTATCCCATGTTATGAAATTATGATCTCTTTTGCAGGTTAAGATTTCCAAAAGATATGTTCTTATGAATATGATGTGATTGATATTTCTTTTTTTTACCCTTACTGGGCATTTGAGCTCACCCCTTTATGTTTTCCTTTTCCCAGGACATAACGAAAAGATTTAGGTTTAAAAAAAAGATCTTTATGGGAGATGTTGAAGATCTTTCACCACGATTAGAAGAATATATTCCGAGTTTCCAAAGACACTAAACTATTACGATCCTTGTGTGTGTGTTTTTGTTATGTACTAAGTATTCCGCAAAAGTAATGTAATTTATATGTACGTTAAGCCTCAGGTCTCTAAAGGCGGGGTGGCGAAGGTGGCCCGCTCAGTGTTGCTGCTGGCCGGGTCATGGTGTTTATGGCAGGCACGAAACAAGTCGAAACATGAATGCGGGATAGTGACTGCCCAAGCTATAATTGTCTGGGAAAGAAATATCTTGCTAGACTGGAATAAGGCAGTGAAATAATGGGAAGAGGCTCCTTCTCTACATCATTTCCGTTCCCACACTGAGATGAACGTGCCTCTCAATAGTAGTCCAGGCAACTTGGTAAGATGGAATACTCCTTCGGGTGGCTTGAAACTCAATACAGACGGCTCATGTATACATGGGTACATGAGCGGGGGAGGGGTGCTGCGGGATGGGTGTGGTTCTGTTAACTTAGCCTTCTCGGCCAAGCTGGGTTAGGGAATCTCTCTCCAAGCGAAGGCTATGGCGATGTTAACTGGGCTTACCTTGTGTAGACAGTAGGGGCTGCCATCTCGGAAGTTGAAACAGACTCCTTGGTTGTCCATGATTCCTTGAAAGGGTGGGGTGTCGCACCATGGTCAATATGCTACACTATTTGGAAATGAAAAAGGCTCCTTAATGGCAACTGTAACACCCCAAGCTTCTACGGTATACTTCTCTTTGAGTAATTCAATAGCGTGTGTTGTACGCAACATCGAGTTCTAACACACACCACAACCTATCAAACTAGCCATTATGAATATTAATACCTAATTATTAAAATTTTAGAGATTTTATCTCTCATAATGGACTTTATTTTTGGATTCAGAGTATCGAATTTTGCCTAAGGTGAAATTTTGGTACTTTTCGGATAACTTTAATATTTCGATGAATAGTGAAAATTACTAAATTTTAATTAAAAAATACTTTTTTAATCAAAATAATTAATAGTGATAAATTATGAATTTGAGTGGTTTTAAAGTATATTTAGAATATTTTTTTACCATTTAATACAATTTTGGTCATTCGACATAATTTCACAATTAAACAAAACATAAACAAGTATCAATCTTTTGATAGTTTTTATATCTTAAAAACACGCTTTTTGTTTTGACAGTGGGAATTAATTTTAAATTAATATCTTCCACTTATGTGTTTTGAATTTGGAAAAATGGATTCCATATTTGGAATCAGGATGTTCAAATTATGTAAATAGGTAACTTTTATTTTTAGACATTTTGAATAATTACTTCGGTAAATATTTTATTAACCATGGTTAAAGGGTAAATCCAATAAATAAGGGTTAAAAAATAATATTATAATAATAACAAATTACCCTAAAACGTGTCCTAACATTATTGGTTGACACATATCCGACCATGGGCATCTTTGGGTCGATTTTGGGACCTCATGGTGCCACTTGTATGTGATAGGGACACTTTATTTTAATTAAGTTAAAATGAATACAAAAATGACACACGCATATATCTTTTAGAAAAACAATTTTTACATAGGATTATATATATTGGATTTTCGACTATAAATATTCATTAGAAATTTAAATATATTTCCTACATAATTATTTTTAATTTTTAATTTTTAGACATTAAATAATTTAATTTATTTATGAAACAATGGTGAAGGAGTAATTACCATAATAGTGAAAAATTAAAATTATTGATATTGTAGATAGCCAAATAAATATAATCTGAGACATTTTATGAATTACAATAATTTTATAGGCTAATATGACATGTTAGGAATTATTTAATTAACTGTTTTTTAAGTAATCATTCTTTTATGAGTTTTGAAAAAATCAATTATTGAATAGTGTCAAAATTGACATAAAAGAGTTTTTAAAACAAATTTTATATTATCAATTGATATTAAATTCTTAAAAAACTAAGGTTCTACCAAGATACTTATATCATGATAGGTGTATCCATAATGGACCACTTGGGGATCACTTGGATGTATATAGTATGTTTATTAACCATATAATATAAAAATAAAAAGTGACATTGTAAAAGTGAAACTAATTAACTAAGAGTTAATACTTGATGATAAGGTTAATATAGTAACAAAAACCTGTCTAAATTCTATTGGTTGAGTGGTTTTTGACCTATCCCCACATTAAATGTTAAATAATCCACTTTTGAGCCATTATAAAATGAATATGAATTTATTATAAAATAATATTTTTAGCTTTTCCAAAGGTGCCTCTCACCCCTCTTATAAAAGGGCACTCACCCTTCTCATTAATTCACACCTTAAAAGCCTTTTGGCTCGGACAAAATCTGCCCAAATACAATATCAACTTCCCTATCTTCATCCTAGATTCCTTCCTTTAGTCATAAATCCATCCTAAGATCGCTTTTGATCAAATCAAAAGGAAGAAACCGAAGAAGAGGTAATGATTTCGCCAACCTTTTCCAAGTTCCTTTCTTCTTCAACTTCTTCCTTCTTTGTTATTACCATTCTAAAATAATAACAGCAGTATCTTATATATACTGTGATGTAATTATAAATATGGTACAACTATATTTTGTATTCTATCCATCCATTGAATAACATGTCACCAAACGTGCGTACGTACGACTCACCGTCTCCACGTCATGGTGTAATTGTTATTCAATAAATTATTATTTGGATGGGTATAATAATGATGTGTAACTCATGTAAATAATAAATATAACATGATAATGATTCTTTATATATAATATAACATCCAATTATATATTATTTTAATATCAAAAGAATGATATTGTCGCTCGTGCGTACGTACGGACTACCGTCTCCACGAATGCGATGAGATTCATTCTCCATCGTATCTATTCAAGTATAATTCTCATTTGATGATTAATAATAGTATATAAGGACTTGATATCATTCTGTATATTATTATTATACAACCTATCCATGAAAAAAATAGCTTATGTAACAAAACATATAAAAGAGAATGAGTAAGTTAACACCCGAAACAACGATAATACTAAGATATTTTTAACAAATCAATGTTTAAAGATAATATATGATATCATATTAATGTATATGATTGTTGAATAATTTAATAAAAATTATTTCACCATTATACAGGAGGTTAACCTACCCCAACCAAGGAAAAGTACAATGTAAGGGTTATTTCACAATCTCTTTATTATCTGAGGATGTTTATACGTAACAATCTACTGGGATTTCTTTATCATCCACATCCATGTTTCTTAATAATGTATTTCAAACATTTTTTCTATTTACAAGAATATGGGTTAAAGTAATTTATACCCTTGTTTTCCTTTTTATAAGATGTTTATAAAGAAATCTTTCCATCATTTTCCAAACAAGGTGCTTTTTAACCTTTTCGGCAGAATTAAGGTAAGAATATTTTTTAACATATACAGCGGGTGTGGCTATTTTCCACCATTATAAAATCTTCTAAGATTCCCTTAAAAGCTTATAAGAATATTTCCAAATAAAATGTTTTATTTTATAAATATATGACTCTTAAATTATTTCAAAATAGAAATAGATATTTCTCTAAAAAGAGTTTTGATTTCATCTATGTCAACATCCTTTGATGGATTTTACACTTATTTGAAGTTGATTTATTATGATACAAAACCTTTGTATTGTATTGAAGGTTTTGTGATATGTTTGATTGTTGATGTGTTATTTTTATACCAGTGATAGTTTATGGATGAAGTACTTACATTTCGAATCCTAGTTTTAATACGAATGTTTATGTTACGTTTAAACCTTTTCATATGGGAATGCATTGTACTTAATATGTGACGGGTGGAGGCCTTTATAGTTCCTCGATGCATCGGTAGGTCTCATGTGACAAACTAGTGTCTTGGCACAAGGCCTTGGCAAAATCTTATTTGTAGTCTTGGCACGAGGCCTTGGCTATGTGGTTATGATAGTATGGGATTATGCATTCCATCATTATGAAAGTGGTAATTGATATTGCTTGTGATTATTCGATTAGTAGAATATCCATGTGAATAAGTAAATGTAATTATTTAATTTTTTCCATACTACGTTTAAGTTCATGTTTAAAAGGCTTTTGTTTCAGTTATACATTGCCTTAAATGTTTATTATTGTTTATGAAAGTTTCCTCTATATTGTTATCCTTACTGGTCATTTGAGCTCACCCCTTCAATGTTTTATTTTTCCTATGATGTGAAGAAGTAATTTATGAATGACCTGTATGGATAGTATGTGGGGATAAGACTGTGGACTATGAAGAAAATATGTTTTTGTAGTTTTCATTTTTTTGATGTAATGTAAGACTTTTGAATATATCAAGTGTTTCCAAGGCTACTAAACTAATCGGTCGTTCGAGATTTGATCTTTCTTGTGAACATGAAAATGTTACATAATAATGCACTGACTTTGGGTAACTGGGGTCGGGGAGTTACATTGGGTATCAGGGGATGTTTAGTACAAACCTTGGAAGCGAGATTTAGATAAACTCTGATTAGTGGTCAACGACCTAAGATGGACTTTGAAGATTAGTATAGAAGAACTTCCTAGAATTTTGGTATTGTAGAGACTTTGTTAGTTTTCCGAGAAATACATCCCTGTCTGGATACGAGCAGGTAGAGGCGGCTCTGGAATAAATGTACCTAGGGGTAATACCCAAAAACACCCCTTTGAGATAGACTCGAATGGGAACTGGTGCACGACAACGGGCCTTGCTGCACTCTTGGTTACGACACTCCCGGGGGATATGATTAAGATAAATTTCATTTTATTTACAAATTATTATGAAAGGTTTATTAGTATATACTTCCCCAAAGAATACATTTTTATGATTATGGATTATATAAATAAATAGTTCAATTTTTGTTTATTGTTTTATAAGTATGGAATTATGTATTTTGATTCATAAACTGATCTAGTTTATGCTATTGTTTAGAAATGGCGCCTAGTGGAGGAAATGGAAACTGTATCAATGAACGCACTCCATATAAGGATTTCCCTCCTGCTCAAGATAATTATAGTAGAGATGGTGACGCAACAAGTGCCGATCAGCTAATCACCATACTGGGACAACTCACTAAGGTTATGAATAATAACCTTACCGGTATGGAGCACCCTGATCCACAGCGTGGATGATCAATGTTAGATCAATTCATAAGGCAACAACCACCAACGTTCAATGGGAGTAAAAATCCTTTAGTAGCTGAGCAATGGATAAATTCCCTAGGGAAAATATTTCAGACTTTGCGGAGTACTGAAAGGGAAAAAGTTATCATGGCAGTTTACCGCCTCACTGGAGATGCTGATCAATGGTGGTCATTGATTAAAAAGATGAATGAAGATGATGAAGTATCAAATATGAAATGGAGGGAGTTCAATGATCTGTTTTTAGAAAAATACTTTCCTTGTGACCATCGAGTAGATATGGAAAGGCAGTTTATGAGTCTAAGACAAAAGGAGGTTGAGAATTTCACAATGTATGAGGCTAACATTACAAGGATAGCAAGGTATGATGGAGATTATATACGTAACCCAAGAAGTAAGATTGATCGTTTATTTGATGGGTTAAAACCATTTCTCCATCGATCATTTGTCTCACTATACTTTTCCTCGTACGAAGAAACTGTCTCATGTGCTATCAAGACAGAAAATGAATTCTCTAAGTCTTATGAATTTAAAGCAAAGCAAGATAATAAGATATCTGCTGATTAATCTGGGAATGGAAATAAGGGGAAGAAGAGAAAGGTTGAATATCCATCCTGTGGTAAATGTGGGAAGAAACAACCTGATACTTTCATGAAGGGAATGAGTGTCTGTTACAAGTGTGGTGAAAAAGGCCACCAAGCTCGTGATTGCAAAGGGGAGAAGGAAGCTACCAATGTTCAGTGCTACAATTGCAAGGAGATGGGACATTATGAAAATGAATGTCCTAATAGTCAGGGGAACGTACCTCAGAAAAGGCCAAGGGATCAAGGCCAAGCTAATGCTATCACTATTGCTGAGGTAGAAGCTCCGAAAGACGTGGTGGCAGGTAAATTAATGGTTTCCTCAAGTTTAGAAAATGCATTATTTGATTCTAGATCATCGCATTGTTTCATATCTTCCTAGTTTGGTAAGAAAATTAGATATTTACAATTTGATTTAACAAGGCTGTTTTCAGTTAAAACTCCTAAGGGAACAATCATTGCAACAATGTTTTGTGAATTATTCCCCATTAGAGCACATAAATGTTCTTTATATGCTGATATCATCATCATACCTATGAATGAGTTTGATATAATCCTCGGTATGGATTTGCTTTTGGATTATGATACGAAGATTTATTGTAAGAAGAAGAAGGTTACGATTTTTGATGATGATGATAAGGAACCCCATATCTTTGGAACAGAATCGTCACCACATAATTCTTATCTAGATCCACCCCCAGTAGCTCAACTAAACCAATTATTGGGGAGGAAGAGAATGAAATGGTTGTGGGTGAGGAAAGGAATATTCAAATAGGGGATGTACCTATTTTGAAAGAATATGTAGATGTATTTCCGAAAGATTTACCTAGACATCCACCCGAATGAGAAGTTGAGTTTTCCATTGACTTATTTCCTGGATCAAGGCCTATATCGAATATCCCTTATAGAATGGACACTATATAATTAGTTGAACTAAAGAAACAAAAATAGGAATTGAGTAATAAAATATTTATTCTCCCTTGTGTTTCTCCATGGAGATCCCCTATTCTTTTTGTTAAAAAGAAAGATGGACCTCTGAGGATATGTATCTACTATAGGGAGATCAATGCTATAAAAATAATGAACAAGTATCCCCTACCTCTCATTGATGATTTATTTGGCCAAATGCATGGAGCTCAATACTTTTCAAAGATTGACCTTCGATCTGGATACCATCAGTTGTGTGTAAAGAAGGAAGACATTCTGAAGACGACATTTCGAACTAGGTACGGGCATTACGAGTTTACTGTAATGCCTTTTGGATTGACTGATGCACCCTCTGTATTCATGGATATGATGAATATATTTTTCAAGGAATATCTCGATGAATTTGTGGTGGTATTTATTGATGATATCATGGTATACTCTAAAATCTACGAAGATCATGAAAGTCACTTGCTCATTATCCTGATGACTCTGAGAAGACATGAATTATATGGCCAGTTTAGCAAGTGTGAATTCTGGCTTCATGAGATTTCATTTCTTGGCCTTATTTTCTCTAAATATGGAATCTATGTTGATCCTTCTATGACCAAGGAAATCCAAGAATGGCCAGCACCTACGAGTATAATTGAGGTAAGCCATTTTAATGGTTTGGAAGGTTATTATCGACGTTTCTTCCAGAATTTTGCCTGATTGGCTAACCCATTAATGAAGCTCATACATAAAGGGGTTAAATTTGTTTGGACAAAAGAGTGTGAAGAATTTTCCGAAGAATTGAAGAGAAGATTAGTCAATGCCCCTATATTGACTCTATCATCGGGGAATGATGTGTTTGTTATTTATAGTGATGCATCGAAGAAAGGACTTGGTTGTGTCCTTATGCAGAATGATAGGGTTATTGCCTATAAATCACGACAGTTGAAAAGTAATGAACAAAACTATCATACTCATGATCTCGAGTTAGCATCTATGATCTTTGCTTTGATGATATGGAGGCACTACCTCTATGGTGAACAGTGTGAGATTTATACTGATCACAAGAGTTTGAACTATTTTTTCTCACAAAAAGAACTCAACATGAGGCAAAGTAGATGGCTTGAATTACTAAAGGATTGTGATTACATGATACACTACCACCCGGGGAAGGCAAACAAGGTGGAAGATGCTTTGAGCAGAAAAGACCATGGAGTTTTGAACAATATGAGAATTGAAAGGGATCCAATTTTCCTGGATCTAGTGAAGATGGACATGGGAATAACCAGGGAAGGTGAAACATCAATGCTTTTTCAAATGGTTTCCAAACCATATTTACTAGTAATGATTAAGAGTTATCAGACCGATGATGAAGAATTTCAAATGAATATTAAAGCTGTGAATGATGGGAGATTGGGAGACTCTGTGTATGAAGATGGAATTTTGAAATTCGGGTAGAGACTTTGTGTTCCCGATATACCTGATCTAAAAAGGTAATTGCTGGATGATGCTCATAGTTACAATTTCTCTATACACCATGGGAGCACCAGAATGTATAGATATTTGAAGGAACATTTTTGGTGGGACAACATGATGAGGGAGATTGTTGATTTTTTGTCAAGATGTATGGTTTGTCAACAAGTGAATGCTGGAAGGCAACAACCTGGTGGAGTATTGAATCCTCTTCCCATACCTGAGTGGAAATGGAAAATATTACGATGGACTTTGTTATGGAGCTACCAAAGACTCCGAGAAGGAATGATGCAATATAGGTTATTGTTGATCGTCTTACCATGTCAGCACATTTTATTTCTATAAGAGAAGATCTACCACTAGAACGTATAGCAAGACTATATCTTAATGAAGTTGTGAGACTTCATGGTGTACCCCTATCGATTGTTTCTGATCGTGATCCCCGTTTTATTTCAAGATTCTTGAAAAGTCTTCAGAAATCCATGGATACTGAACTTCATTTGAGCACTGCCTACCACCCTCATACAGACAGAAAATCAGAACGGACTGTTCAAACCGTAGAAGACATGTTGAGATCTTTCTCCCTTGACGTTCAGGGTATGTGGGTTCAATATTTACCTCTGGTAGAATTTTCCTATAACAAAATCTTTCATTCGAGTATTCAGATGGAACCATATGAAGCGTTATATGGAAAGAGATGTCGTACACCAACCAGTTGGGATGATGTTTTTGAAAGAAAACTTATAGGCTCAGAACTAGTGGAGGAAACGATGGAAAAGGTGAAGGTAATCCAAAATAACATCAAACAACTCAAAGTAGGCAGAAAAGCAATGCTGATAATCGAAGGAAGGATTTGGAATCTCAAGTCAGTGATCATGTTTTCCTGAAGGTATCTCCATGGAAGGGAGTCATACATTTTGGTAAGAAAGGTAAATTGAGTCCCGAGTACATCAAACATTTCGAAATTCTAGAACGAATTGGGGCTGTAGCTTACCAATTGGCAATGAAGCAAAATCTCTCCAAAGATCATGATGTGTTCCATGTATCTATATTAAGGAAATACATGCCTGACCCAATGCATGTACTCACCTATGAGGAATTGGAATTGGAACCCGATCTATCTTATTGCGAAGAACCCGTCAAGATTATTGATACGAGAGAACAAGTACTGAGAAACCGGACGATGCGTCTGGTAAAAGACTTGTGGAGAAACCATAAGATGGAAGAGACAACGTGGGAACCCGAGGAACATATGATGAAGAACCACCTGAGTCTTTTCATATGGTAGTATTCTAGAAATTTCGAGGATGGAATTTTTTGATGGTGGGGAGAATATAACACCCCACGCTTCTACGGTACGCTTCTCTTTGAATAATGAAATAGCGTGTGTTGTACGCAACATCTAGTTCTAACACACACCACAACCGATCAAACTAGCCGTTATGAATAGTAATACCTACTTTTTAAAATTTTAGAGATTTTATCTCACAATATGGACTTCATTTTTGGATTCGGAGTATCGATGTTTTCCTAAGGTGAAATTTTGGTACTTTTCGGATAACTTTAATATTTTGATGAATAGTGAAAATTACTAAATTTTAATTAAAAACAATCAAAATAATTAATAGTGATAAATTATGAATTTGAGTGGTTTTAAAGTATATTTAGAATATTTTTTTTACCATTTAATACAATGTTGGTCATTGGACATAATTTCACAATTATACCAAACATAAACAAGTATCAATCTTATGATAGTTATTATATCTTAAAAACACGTTTATTGTTTTGACAGTGGGAATTAATTTTAAATTAATTTCTGCCACTTTTGTTTTTTGAATTTTGAAAAATGGATTCCATATTTGGAATCAGGATGTTCAAATTGCGTAAATATGTAACTTATATTTTTAGACATTTTGAATAATTACTTCGGTAAATATTTTATTTACAATGGTTAAAGGGTAAATCCGGTAAATAAGGATTAAAAAAATAATATTATAATAATAAAAAATTACCCTAAAACATGTCCTAGCCTTATTTTGTGATACATGTCCGACCATTTGCATCTTTGGATCAATTTTGGGACCCCATGGTGCTACTTTTAGGTGATAGGGACACTTTATTTTAATTACGTCTAAATGAATACAAAAATGACACAAGCATATATCATTTAGAAAGACATTTTTTATATTGGGTTATATATGTTGGATTTTCAACTATAAATATTCATTAGAAAGATAACACTATTTCATACATAATAGTATTTTATTTATAATTTTTAGTCAATAAATTATTTAATTTATTTATGAATAAATGGTGATGTAGTAATTACCATAATAGTGAACAATTAAAATGATCGATATTATAGATACCCAAATAAATATATTATGAGACTTTTTATGCATTACACTACTTTTATAGGTTAATAATACATGTTAGTAATTATTTAATTAACTTTATTTGAATTAATAATTCTGTTATGATTTTTTAAAAAATAAATTATTGAATAGTCTCAAAATTAAAATAAAAGAGTTTTTTAAAAAAATATTATATTATTAAATGATATTAAATTTATAAAAATATAAGGCTCTGCCAAGATACATATATCAAGATAGGTGTATCATTAATGGAACACTTGGGGGTCTCATGGATGTATATAGTATGTTTATTAACCATATAATATTAAAATACAAAGAGACATTGTAAAAGTGAAACTAATTAACTAAGAGTTAATACATGATGATATGGTTAATATAGTAACCCAAACCTGTCTAAATTCTAATGGTTGAATGGTTTTTGACCAATACCTATCATAAAAATTCAATAATCCAATTTGGAGCCATTAGAAACCGAGTATGAATTTATTATGAAATAATATTTGTAGATTTTCCAAAGGTGCCTCTCACCCCTCTTATAAAAGGGCACTCCGCCTTCTCATTAATTCACACCTTCAAAGCCCTTTGAATCGTCCATTCTCTGCCCAAATACTCTCTCAACATCCATCAATTCATCCTAGAGGCATTCCTTTAGTTAGATAGCGTACCTAAGATCCCTTTTGATCAAATCGAAAGGAAGAACATGAAGAAGAGGTAATGATTTCACCACCCTTTTCCAAGTTCCTTTCTTCTTCCACTTCTTCCTTATTTGTTATTACCATTATAAAATAATAACTCCAATATCTAATATATACTGTGATATTATTATAAATATGGTACATCCGTTTTCAGTATTCTATCCATCCTTTGAATAACATGTCACCATACGTTCGTGCGTACATCTTACCGTCTCCACTTCGTGGTGTAATTTTTATTCAATAAATTATTTTTTGGATGGGTATAATAATGATGTGTAACTCATTTAAATAATAAATATAACATGATTATGATTCTGTATATATGATATACCATCCAATTATATATTATTTTAAAATCAAAATAATGATATTGTCGCTCGTGCGTACGTACGGACTACCATCTCCACGAATGCGATGAGATTCATTCTCCATCGTATCCATTCAAGTATAATTATAATTTGATGATTATTAATATTATATAAGGACTTTATATCATTCTGGATATGATTAAGATAAAACCTATCCATGAAAAACACAGCTTATGTAACAAAACATATAAAAGAAAACGAGTAAGTTAACACCCGAAACAACGATAATACTAAGATATTATTAACAAATCCATGTTAAAAGATAATATATGATATCATATTAATGTATATGATTCTTGTATAATTTAATAACAATTATTTATCCATTATACAGGATGTTAACCTACCCCAACCAAGGAAAAGTACAAGTTATGGTTTATTTCACAATCTCTTCATTATCCGAGGTTGTTTATACATAAAATCTACTGGGATTTCTTTATCATCCACATCCATGTTTCTTAAGAATGTATGTAAAACATTTTTACTATTTACAAGAATATGGGATAAATACATTTATACCCTTTTTTGACTTTTTATAAGAGGTTTATAATGGAATCTTGATGTCATTTTCCAAACAAGGTGCTTTTTATCCTTTTCGGTAGAATTAATGTAAGAATGTTTTTTTAACTTATACGGATGGTGTGGCTATTTTCTACCGTTATAAAATCTTTGAAGCTTCCCTTACAAGATTATAAGAATATATTCAAAGAAAATGTTTTATTTTATAAATATATGACTCTTAAATTATTTCAAAATAGAAAGAGTTATTTCCCTAAAAAGAGTTTGGATTTCATCTATGTGAACATCCTTTGATGGATTTTACGCTTATTTGAAGTTGATTTATTATGATACAAAACTTCTGTATTGTATTGAATGTTTTGAGATATGTTTGACTATGGATGTGTTATTTTTATACCATTCATAGTTTATGGATGAAGTATTTACATTTTGTATTCTAGTTTTAATACGAATGTTTATCCTATGTTTAAACATTTTCATATGGGAATGAATTGGACTGAATATGTGACGGGTGGAGCCTGCTATAGCTCCTCAATGCATCGGTAGGTCTCATGAGACAAACTAGTGTCTTGGCACAAGGCCTTGGCAAAATCTTATTTGTAGTCTTGGCATGAGGCCTAGGCTATGTGGTTATGACAGTATGGAATTATGCATTCCATCATTATGAAAGTGGTTATTGATATTGCATGTGATTATTAGATTAGTAGAATATCCAAGTTAATAATTAAATGGAATTATTTCATTTTTTCCATACTATGTTGAAGTTCATGTTTAAAAGGATTTTGTTTTAGTTATACATTGCCTTAAATGTTTATTCTTATTTATGACAGTTTCTGCTATATTGTTATCCTTACTAGGCATTTGAGCTCACCCCTTTCATTGTTTTATTTTTCCCAAGATGTGAAGAAGTAATTTACGAATAACCTGCAGGGATAGTATGTGGGGATATGAGTGTGGAATATGAAGAAAATATGTTGTTGTAGTTTTCATTTTTATGTTGTCATGTAAGACATATGAATATATCTAGTGTTTCCAAGGATACTAAACTAATCAGTATTTTTAGATTTGATCTTTCTTGTGATCATGCCAATGTTATGTAATAATGCACTTACTCTGGGTAAATGGTGTCAGGGAGTTACAGCAACATTCGTATATGACACACATGGAGGGAGGGGAAGATGGTGGCGGACTACTTAGCCTCAGTGGAGTACCCTAGCACAACGGAGGTGTTTCTATACATGGCTGGAAGCATTAAACCCAAGGGGATTGATTTTATTAAAGGGGATGCCCTCGGTATCACTACTTCAGACCCCCGTAGACTCCCTTCCGGAGGAGAGCTCATCCTGGCTTTTCCTTCTTTGTACTTATTTTTCATTCCTTTTTAATAAAATTACAAAAACAACATTGAAGTAAAGCCCCTGGCCGGTGGAAGGAGGGCTTGGGGTAGTCATGGCACGGGCCCCGAGGATGGGTCGTGACACCTCGATAGAGACTTACATTGATTAAAATATATTTGAATTTAGAAATATACAATCCATTCCTACTTATAAACATGGTCTCTCACCACTAATTCCTTACCACTCCTTAAATTAGGTTTAATCCAAAGACACAATCAATATTCCATTAACTATAATTATCTTCCTCATCTTCCATATATTGTTTACTAAGTATTAGAATAATCCGCTCATTATAAAGTAATTATCTAATTACAACTCAATGTTCTCCACACGTGAGATTGTTTTTCTTTTAATAATTACATTTCTATCATATTTTTACAATTATAATTGTAGATAAAAATAAATTGAAATATGTATTGTTTATATAATGAGTTTTCTTATTACAATTGAATAATAATTAACCACCTTTTCTCTTTTCCTCTATATAGAACAAAAATGATAGTTGTGTTTGTGTGAGGATAGCGACATCCACAAAGCCTAATATTTCTTTGTCAGCAACCAAATTACCCAGTTAGTCAGAACGTTATACATTATTAATAAGTATGATATTTATAAAAAAGTCTATATTATAATCCAAAATAAGATATTTTATACTTATCCTGTTCTAGAAAAAATTAAATCATCAACCATGCGTACTTGTAGACTTCCACCTCCAGGGAACAATTGATTTTTGTTATTTTCATAACAACCCTGAATGGATTTTCCTAAGAAGGAGTTTAAGAAAATAATATGATTTTTATCATATCATTATGTTATTGGTCTGATATATTTGAGAACCTATTAATGATATGATCAAAAAATGATCATCCTTAATTCAAATGTTTAAAACAATTGTAGTATGAAAAAAATATTTTTAAATATATTATGAAATATTTTCATAAAAAAAATTTAACTAAATTCCATAAAAATATGATAAATAAAATAATATACAATAATTAAGAATATCATTCTTAAATTTTATTGATTGATCAAATAAACAAACACATAATCATCCCTTAATCATGGTATGTTCAGGTTTTGAAAGGATTAACCACCCACAATGAAAATGATATGTATTTATATAATGGTGAAAATGTATTTAAAAATTTGTATAATTGGATATAAATAATTAAATATTTATATTTTTTTGTTTTTTAATGATACATTTATTATTAATTAAATTAATTAATAAAACTACTTTTCTTCATTAAGAACTATTGAAGAATGGCCATTGTTGACTTAGTATTCATGGTATGTAACAAAAAAAATAAAATTTAATGAATTTATACACATAAAAACACCATTTTAAATATTTTAAATTAACAGTAATCATATTTTATGTATTACCTTTTAACCATCATGAATATTAACACCATTTTTACTAAACTAGTTCAGAAATATCACGATTACATAGAGATGTTATTGAAAATAGGTAAAAAAATAATTAGAATTCATATGGAGGTTTTTAATATAAAAAGAGATAAATTAAAAATGTATATTATTATGATAAAAATTATGTTATTTGTATATAAATATTTTTGATACATAAGGTTTAATTCCATTTGTGGAAGCCATAGTGAAAGGTGTGGGTTTCTTGTCTCAATTATCACCCCTTTAATAATATTTCTTATTATACCCAATTATTTGATTGTAATATTTTATCTACTAAATCTTTAATATTTTTCATCATGATTATCTAA
The DNA here is from genome assembly GCA_963277665.1 of Viscum album. Taxonomy (NCBI): domain Eukaryota; kingdom Viridiplantae; phylum Streptophyta; class Magnoliopsida; order Santalales; family Viscaceae; genus Viscum; species Viscum album. The sequence goes on along the minus strand of OY728142.1, from coordinate 832,804,571 downwards.
TTATTCCTTATATATAATTTTTATTTTGAAATTTTATTAGTTAAAGAGTTGTGATGAAAAATCATCTAATGTCGTTATGGTTTTATCCATCACAATTATGAGTCTTTGTGAGATTTAAGATCCTTTGAACAACATTTACATTATAATTATTTCTGTAAATTTACTTTTTTTTGGATTTTATAGACTTTATATTGTTTTAATTTCAGGGATATACTAATTGTAACTGTTCTTCTTCCAAATTTATTTTTACACAATTGTCACCCCTTTCGTAAATATTGTTTGTTGCATATTTTTTTGATTGAGTTATTTTTTTCCTATTGAACATGATTAATATAAATTAGTTACATTATAAATGATTCTTATGTTTTATTTTATTCCTTCAGTTTTAAAATTTTATCTAAATAAACCCATATTCAAATGTTATATACTTGATAATTTTTTTCATTTGGGATATTAATGACCCAAATATCCTTTCATTTAGTTATAATATTTTACCATAGGAAGTTTTCTTCCATTACATGGTTTCCCCACATATATATTTTTATATAGAATTTTATTAACATGTCTGAGAAAATTTAGTTTTAATAAAAATATGTTTTATACTACTTTTCTATTGTGTGGTTTCAATGAATATAAATTAATGAAACAAAAAAGTTATTTTTAAATTTTTTTTTATTTTTCTCCAGAAATTTATTATCAAAACAATTATTTAATTTTCCAGGGTCCATTATTGGAGATTATTTTTAAACATTTGATTTAAAAAAATCATTCACATTATCTTTTCTAATGATAGTTTTAATTGCAACATTTTTGTTTGCATTTAATTATAGTATAAAATATTTGTTCGAAATTCCCATATATGTTTTCACAACCATATTCCTTTTCATACTAAGATTATATACACTCATTAGATTTATATGATAATATTTATTATCATATAAATATATATACTAACAATTTTTTATTGAACTCATTGTATCAAATAATTCATTTCATAATCTCTTCTTAGGTTTAACTATTCGATGCATTCTATTGCTAGGATGTTTTTCAAATTTGACAACATCAATTTGCGTGTAATTTAATATAATGGGATTATATTCATTTAAAACCAACCAACATTGTTTTGAAGATGGATTGGGTAATGAATATTTATTATTAGAATAAGGATCTGTCACTACCTTTTTCTTGCAAAATAATAATCATTTATATACATTATTTTTATTCTAATTTCTTTCATCTGTGAACATTTTATATTTCCATCATTTTATTGAAGGGTGTTTTCACAGATTCTATACATAAATTTACTAAGGAAACTATTTACATTAGTATATATCCCTTTATATATACCTTGTTATTTGTATAGATGATTAAATAAAAATTAATTACATTTTTTATTTTTGATCTATTGAAAAAATATATATATTTAATACTAAAATTAATGTTTATATATCACTTTGGAAGATTAAATTGATATTTTATTACAATAATAAATATTTTTATATATTATTTATGATCATGTTTACCATTTTATTGAAATTTGAAAAAAATTGTATTCCATATGTCGTTATTCTAACACAGTTGATTCTTGAGAATGATGACTATGTTTTTTACTCATTATTTCATATGATGATTATATTGGAAATAAATTAGTGATTTGAGAGGATTGAAATTATATGAACCCATTATGACTCGGTAAATATAATGAGACAAAAATTTATTGGTTTGAAGTTATACACCAACCCTAAACATGTTATTTATTAGACCTAGGGTTTTAATGATATGATTAGGATGACTGAGATCATGATGTTTGGGAATTGGGAAAAGAATAAATGTCTATAATATTAAATTTCACCACTAATGAACAATTTAATTATATGACTATGATCTATTGTTTAATTTTTATACACGAATATATTATGAATTTTGTTTCAATCTCTTCTGTAATTATTTTTTTGATATATTCATAACTTAATATTTATTTTTATCATATACTCACTTATAGTCTTTAATTGTTAAAACATATTTTTACCAAATCATTGAATTAGAGCTTAACAATTATTAGGTTTAATTTTCCCATAAAATTAAAATATATATTAAAAAAGATAATTCTAATAGAATAGATTGTGTGGAGATTTCTGGAGGAATTTTTTGAATTTTTTATTGGTTATGTAATTTCATTTATAGTTGAGACCATTTCCATTATCTATTAATGAAATGGGTTTATTAGTTTATATTTTATCAAAATTATCCAAATCTCTAAACCTATATGGTATTTTGAATGTATGTAATTCAATATTTACATTACATTTTTTAATAATAGGATATTTTTGTCTTTGAATCTACATTTGTTATCAAATATGGTATGAAAAGTATTTTTTAGGCATTAGAGTTGGGAGTGCATGTTTTTAGAACTTCAATATTAAATTTTGTAATTAATTGTTCATAATTATAATAATTATTTTTGAGTTTATAGTGAAATATTTGTTCTTGGGTAGTAATAAAATCAAGGACAAGTCATTCACGGGCTTGTCCAGATATGACATATTCTTAGTGTCGATTATAAATCCTTTTCAATGTTAGGTGGTCCCGATAATAGAAATTAACATTCATCATTATCCCTGAGTTTCCATTCATATTTTAATATTTTTTTATAATGAGTAAATAGAAATGGATCAAGAGCATCCTGTAGAAATAAGTTGGATACAATTGAGCCTCAAAAAACCAAGAAATGTTATCCTAAAACTAGGGTTATTTGGACCTCGCAATTGTTTTTTATCTAGGGTGTGAGGGTATGGGTTTATATTAAAAGAAAACATGGTGATGTATTTGGGTTTTCTATGGTTTATGGGTATCATTGATGGGTTCCTTTAGCTATTTGGAAATTCATTAATGGATTTTATAGAGAACCTAATTTTCATATACTACAATAACATCGTTTGAGTGTTTAATAAAATAATTGTGTTACAAATCCATGATCTAGAAATATACTGGTCTAAGAGAATTATGACTTTTCATACCATTTACAAATAATAATATATTTAATTTCATCTTTTCTAGCTTTGTAATAGTATTAGTGTTCTCCATAGTACAAGTAATCACTTAATGATATAAATAAAAAAATGGACCAGATAAAAGGATAGTAAAAGGATATTTTAAACATGACTCAATATAACATGGGGTGATAATAATCATCATAATAACATAACAATGATAATCAAATGAAAAAATAATTAGAAAATTTCATGGATTGTGGAAATGGAAAATAATGAATCCTGATGTATTAGTTGTAAACAAAACAAATATACCTCTTTATATCATGAGATATATATCATTACAAAATTCATTTGTTCTCTATATAATTCTTGGTTCACCAATCATATTATAACATTCATATGCACTATAAAATTTTTAGCACATCCCATCACATCATTACAAACACATAATCATGCATTCCACATAAATTTTTTTATCAATCATGGACATAAAATTACCCATGTAAAATAATTTTTTTCATACATTCATGAATAAATTTTGGGTTTCCAAAATGATGGAGTTAATATCACACTTTGTTTAAGAATTATCTATCATGAAAAATAATTAATCAATATTAAAGGGGTGTGTTTTCTTAAATGAATAGTTTTCTTAGACTGTATTATGTGAATAATAAACTGAAGTAAGAGACAATTAAATCAATAAAAATACACTATAATGGTGATGAAAATATATTTAAGTGACATTATAGGAATAACCATACTGAGAATTCATTGGAAGAGGAAAACCCCACTGAAAGAGCATTGGATTCGAGAATTCGTCTTACATTATGTATGGATGCTTTATTCAAATAAATATCCTAATAATCATATTAGATTATTTAATTAAAAATTAAATAAATTATTATACATTAAATTGAATGATTTTACATTTATTAGGTTCATTTATGGGATTTTCTATAAGTTATATAGTTTAATTTCATCATTTAGAAGTGTTAATTTTTTTAGTTTTCATTATCTGTTCTATTGTATACATTACTAGAAGATCTTGTAAAATGCCGATAAATATACAGAATAGTTATCATATGTTATTAAAAATTTTATATAAGTTTATGTGATAATATAAATATTTTTTTATATGGTATGAGGATTAATAATTAGATAAAAGTTAATGATGATCGTTTATGGTACATTTTGGAAGGTTTTCAACCATAACAAAATCGTTTTGTTTTTCATTTAGTATTATGTATATATTTTATCTCTATAAAATAAAATTGGTTGGAAATTAAATTTTAATATAATTTTAAACCATTATTATGGTCTTATTTAAATAAATAAATGCATTAATGTAAATTGAAAGTGCATCGCCCTTGAGTTCTGTAAATTGACACATCATGGGGGTAGATTTTTGTTTTAGAATAAAAGAGAGGGAGGGAGTAGATTAATGATGTAACATATAATGACATGTTATATTTAAATTATATGTATTTTAATAGAGTTATGATTCCATTTTTATGAGGGGAGGTGAATGGATAATAAAAAAATAAAAATAAATTAAACACAATTTAAGGAAAAAGTTAGAGGCTTTTACGTCTTTAAAATACCCACGATGAGAACCTCTTTAGGGAAACATTTTTGGATTATTTATGAGACCAAAATCTATTGGATATGTTGAAGAGTATAGGGATGTGGGTTTGGATAAATTTTGAGAATTAATTAGCCTTGAGAGGTGTGAGGAGAAGTAGTGGTGAGGTGTGGTATTTATTGTGGATAACAGGTGTGTTTTCACATTATCTTATCAATAAGTTTTATAGTCTTTCTCAAGAGTATGTATACATTAAGAATTATTTTTAAATAAATTAGAATAATTATGTATAACTACATATTTTGGGCTTACATCATCCATAAATAATCTATGACTCCATAATTCAAGTATTAAGCAATTATCATAAATTATTGTATTTCACTATTCATTAAAAAATTTCGTATTTTAAAAAAACACAAAAAATCACCCGAAATATTTTTGAATGTGTAGAATTAAAAACAATACTCAATATTATGAAAATAATTTCATATATATGAGTAATGTAATATGTTATTAAAATCCTTATTTACATGGAAAATATATATTTTAATGTAATAACTAATTTTATAAATCTTTGAAAAATAAATTTTGGCCTTATATAATTACCATAGAATCATAAGAAATAAGAATATTAAATTATGTATACATTTTATGAAAAAATATTTTCTTTTAAATTAATAAAATAATCATAATATAAGAGTTAAACGGTTACAACATATTAAAATACCAATGCTTCATTATTAATTTAGACAAATTTAATTACCTGGACAATGATTTAATTATAGAATATTTTTATTTATAAGATGAATATATTTTATATATACCCATATTGGTGAGGTCTCAATTCATTTCATAGGTTTTCTATTCAAAAGGTTCATATTACAATTCCTAAGGTCAAGTTAAAATTTCATTAGTATAGGTTCTGTAATTATTAAAAATACCATTTATTTCATTCATTCATCAATTAGAATGTTTTTATCGTATTCTATATGTGATTTTATATGACTTATACTACATGTCGTGGTTATAAGAAGGTAATTTCATTTGATAAAAGTTTGGTTCCTAATATTATTCCCCCATTTTTAAATTTTTCCCTCTATATTTCATTTTACATAAATAGGTGGTGGTACTTCCCCTTTATCACTTCATCTGGTTCTGAATCCACTTCTTCATAATTATTGTTCCTCCAAGACACTTATACAAGGTGGGTTATATAATCTGTATAACAGTATCTCTTTAGTCTATAATATATATATGTTTCTCATCATAAAGGAGATCATATTCTAGTTTGACCACCTATGGGTTTAGTACAAGTGAGGGATCTGTTATGTACTTCCTCGGGAGAGAAAGATAGAACATGTCTTGATTTTGATCCATACTTGGTGGCAGTACAAGATGATAGGTCATAGATATTATGTGATCAAGGATCTATATGGGGCCAATCTATACTATTCTAATATTCCCATTCATTCAAAAATGAATGACTCTCTTTTATGGTTATATTATAAAGAATAATATTCTATGACGTCGAACTCCATGTTCCATTGGCAGTTGTCAGCAGAACTCTCTTGTTGACTCTAAGAAGATTTTATATTTCATAAGATGGATTGATAACATTCTGTAATATCTTGTATTATATTAGTTCCATGTTACTTTTTTTTTTCAATAAACTCAACCCAATAGGTTGGAATTCTACATCATTTTCCATACAGTGCTATATATGGAGCCATCTGAATACTCGAGTAGAAGCTACTGTTGTATAAGAACTCAATCGATAGTAGATTATGATAGTATAAACCATTTAATTACAATGAACATGATCTAAAAATGTCTTTCATTATATGAATAGTCCTTTTATATTGGCCATTAATTTTTGGTGATTAGTTTTGCTGAAATTTAACTCATCACTCACAACATGTTGTAAACTTCTCTAGAGTTTTGGTGTGTACCTGGGATCATGATCAGAGATAATCAAAAGTGAAACTCTATCTATCCTCACCACATCTATTTCATATATAATTACTTGATTTTCACGTGATAGATCTTCCTAAATATAGATAAAATTTTCAGTCTTGGTGAGTTGGTGTAACATTATGGGTTTTTTAAAAGAAAACAATATGTTCAACAGTGTGCATGATACAACACATCCATCCTACGTGATCAAAAAATTAATATATAAATGTATCCATTAAATTAAATAAATTATAATGGAATTAATTGATTGTATTAAATATATATTGTTTACATGTGAATACATAATTTTTTTATTTATGAACAATTAATTGTAAATGAATGTAAAAGCTTTTTTTAAAAGGAATGATTTTTTGAAAATCTATTTAAATGGTCACAAGTGTGTTTTGTTCCAATAAATAAAAAAATAACTATTTTTGGATTTTTAATGGTATATATATATTATATTCATTATAATGTTTAAAATTCATTTTATGTATCTTCTTAAAATTATATATGGAAAATTTCATTTTTACATATAAAAGGAGTATCACACAAAAATGGATGTTTTGAACCTCTTGATGGAAACCTAAATTTAAATCAATTTATAAATTTATAAACTTTATTTGCCAAAATAAACTTCCTCATTTTAAGAGGGTAACAGAAATTTAATTTGTTTAATTTTTTGATATTTTACTAATAAGTATCATTTTTTAGTTAATATTGAAAAATTAATTTATTTTAATAAAAAAATAATTTTTCATATAATTTGTTTATATCATTAGATTATACATTTAATTGGATTTAAAGTGTAATATTATTAAAATTTTATTATATAATTAAATTTATATCACTGGAGTCAATTTCATAATGAAATTTGGAACAAAAACTAGGTAATGTTTTGGGCATTTTACTTTTAACCCATGTTTTCTTATTCCACCAACAATATGAATTTTTAATTAATTTCCTAAAATCAGGATGATTAAATTTGGAAAAATTTATTCTATATTTATAATCATAGGGTCAAAATTATATAAATATATATCTTTTTTTTCGGACGTTATGAATAGAAACATTAATAATTTTTTTATTAAAATGGTTAAGAGTAAATTAGTTAAATAATGGTTAATATAAAATTATAAATATTATAAAACTACCCTATACCATGTTATATGTTTATTTGATGGGTTTTTTTTGACGATGAAAATCCATTGGTCTAATGATTTTCATTTGGAATCTACATTGATGTGATTTTAGCACTTATAAAATTTTGTTTAAAGTAAAAACAATGTTGTTAGAAATTTTCCTCTCAAAACTACAACAATTTTAATATATGGTGATATCAGTGATATCTTAGACTATAAATAGTACTTATAAATGAAATAATATTACCTACACCATGGTAATTTATTTATAATTTTTAGGAAATATTTTATTAAAATAAATAGAGACGCAATCATGATAGAGTGTATTACTCATTAATGAAAGAATCAAATAAATGTGGTTATAAATACTTAATAAATAAAATTTGACATAATTTATACAAAAAAAAAATTTTGTTATGAATTTGACATGTTTTTTATTATTTAATGTAGTTAGGTCTATCTTATCTTTCTATTCTTATATTTTTAAAAATCTACTAATGTATTGTGTGAAAATTTACACAATTCATATTTGAAAATATAAAATATATTATTAAATTATATACAATTTTTATGAATTAAATATTTGGTCAAATAGCATTAAAAAGTCGTAATTATCATAAATGACTCTTTTAGTGGAATTTTCGCATATTATTGTATTTATATAGTCCCAAAAAATGTTAATTACTAAACAAAACAGTAACTGTTAAAAGGTTTAAGACAAATAGATAAGGATTTAATTCATATTTAGTACGTGTCCAATTTTCAATAGATTATTGGATTTAGACCCAAAATCATCCAACATTTGGAATAAATTAATATAGGATCATTTATATCAGAACATTAATTTTTATCAATTTAATAATTTGAATAATTCCAAGAGTGTCCCTCCCCTATACTATAAAAGGGAATCCATTCATCTCAATTCTCTAAACATGAAAAATAATTTGTTTCATTATATATATACTAAAACTCCTTCCTATAATACATCCTACATTCTAGAGGACTTATTTTATTCATATTAACCTCCTTATAGTTGTTAAGGTTTTAAGAATGTGGTCATCTGAAGGAATGGTAATGTTTTTATTCTATCATTTTTATCTTTATGTCTCCTTTCAATTCTTTCAATATTGATAAAGAATGATGAAATGATAAATATAGAATCCACAATAAAATGATACCCTATAATGTTAAAATATCCACCTAAATCCGTATCTAATATCATCGAATGAAAAATGCATCTTTCGTTCGTGTGTAGGTCGTACTATCACCTCGCGAACCAAGATAGTTCGTTTTTCATAAACACCTTTCATGACATGTTATAATGATGTAATTAATGTCTAAATATCATATTAATAAAATACATAAAATTATTAATGTTTAATATATCATAAAATTTCTTACAATCCTATGCACATAAAAATGGTATCGTCGTTCGTACGTACGTGTGAACTGTCACATCCACGAAGAGATGTGATTCATTTGTATTCACCATATCACTTGTATGAAATATATATAAGTATATTTATATTAGAAATATTGTTTTAATGATATTTTAATCATTATGTGAATATATAACAGTACATACCTTCATTCTATAATTATCAATGTAAAATGTAAAACATTTCTCATGCGTACCTACAATGTATCGCCTCCATGATTATAACATTGTTTGTTTTTCAAAAGAACAGATAATAGTTTTATTTAAATATATAATTGAAATAAAAAGTTTATTATTATTACAATATTATTATTTCGTTATTATTATTCTAAATATGATTTGATAATGACATATTCTACCATTTTTGTCTTAACGAAGTCATTTTTGACTCAAGAACCAAATATTAATAAATTTTACAAATGCAATAACCTTTTAAGATATTTTTACAACAAAATAAAAAGTGATATAAAAGAAATTATAAAAATTAACAATTTTATAAAGAAATTAAATTATTTACATAAGTTTATTATTTAAGAATATAAATATTGTACATGATGAACTAGAGTCAATGTGAGGGATTTTGTCTTAGTCTTATTTCGTTGAGGCATTTGTTGATGATATGAAATTTTATTCTATTATAAGATGTAAATACAACCCATTTGACATTTCATATCAATATTTAATATATCCTTATATAATTTAATGTATTTTCAAATGTTATTCATTTATTGTGATTATGATTTAAATATTTAAAGTGGTATGAGACACCTTAAATGTTTACAAATTAAATTATCACATCTTTTCTTCATGTTGATATACGTGAAATTATTTTGAATATAAATTTATATTTATATAAAATTAATATAAAGAAAATTTTCTATATATTTTTTTTTCATTAAATAAATTTCAAAAGAAATCTGTTTTCATGTGTTATAGAAGGAATGGTTTGAAAAACAGCAAAAGTAATGTTCTATTTATCGTATATGGATGGAACAGCTTCTCCCCCACAATGGTCATTATTTTATATATGTATTCCTCTATAATGAATCATTTTTTAAAATTAAAATTAAAATTATATACTCTATTTTGGGTTGTTATATGTTGAACAGGGTTTCATATTTGTATTTATTTTATTGAATATCTTAAATTCACTTCTTGTAATTGCAAGTGAGGTTTTATGAGTGAAAAGGTGAAAATCGATATCAGTTATGTGTTATGGTTATATAATGGTACTTAAATTTTTTATTAGGTGGTTACATGATAAACCATTTATGTGTAGTTATGTGATAAACCATGGATGGGTGTTTATGTTATATCCTAAAATGCATTGGGATTATAAGTTGGTCATATGGCTATTCCATTTATAAGAGTGACCTGTATGAAAGTAAACCGTATGGTTATTCCATTTTAGTATATCTATGTCTCTTGTAAACTAATTATATATTATATGATTTATTCTGATTTTTCATTAAAATAATTTATTTTTAAAAGGTGAGATAAATTTCGTTTTGAATTTATGATCCCTTTATAGGGTAAAAATGAATGTTTTTTAGGAAATGTTTTATGGGGTTTCACTCGATTAATGGTTTTATTTCATTATGTCCCATAAGAATATTTTTTTCTCATCCCATGTTTTAAAATATTTGTAAACATGAATTAATATTTGGTAAGGAATAATAAGGTTGCATGATGATTTTATTGTATATGTGACATGAAAAGATACCATGTTTTATTTTAAAAGGGGTTCATTTGATGAAAAAATAGATTATCTTTACAAGTATCCACGATTATAGTGTCGGTTTACTGTGTAATATTTTTTCCTAATTATCTAAAACACTATGCTTAAAAGATATATTGGAATTAAGGAAAATGTATTCTAGTAACAAGTCACCAGAATATGTTATATATAAAGCAGTGTCCTTGTAGTTAGTGTTATGGTAGGGTTTACAAAACATTATATACTAATATTCCCTCCAAATAGATATGGATATAACCATGGGAATATAAATTTAATGATGTTGATATGTTTATCTTATTATAATCCCTTTTTATGATTAGCGTTATGAAATTTTAAAGCGACAAATTGTATATTCGGAGATATTCTGTTTTCAGTTTATTGAGGGTTATTAATTTTTTGGGATGAAAAATAAAAGGTATGGTCTAACCATTGAGGTATAAACATTATGGTTATTTTTTTAGTATATTAGCATATTTTTTTGAGTTATATTAATTATGGAGTTTTATAAAATAGACAACCCATATGATGGGTGAAAACCTATAGGATTGGTGACAACCCATCGAGTTTGAAAAACCATAGGAATCGAACCCACAATCGAAGTGTGAAAAGGGTGCATCGCCTACCACTAACCTATGCGATGTCTTCGTTAGAATGAATTTTTATTTTTCATTAAATAATTTTATGATAATGTGATTACTATTATTTTGGAAGTTTTTTATATAGAAATCCCATATGATCAATGAAAATTAAATATTGTGGTATTTTATGTTAGGAATAAAGTTTTAATAATAGTTTGATGAATCTATTATCGACTTATGGTGAATGTTTTAATTAATATATAGTTTGTCTTTTTGACTATGTGGAAAATTACTTTTTTTGTGATACTTTATGAGTAATTTATTTTATTTGGAGATCAATTTTAAATTTTTTTTTGAAGATTATGTAATCAAATTATTATAAATTTTGGGCTTCAATATTTGTTAAAAAAATTTTTGGAGGCATTTTGAGGGCATTTATTTTTAGAATTGTCTACATTAAACAGTAGGTATTACTATTCATATTTGGAAATTTAATTAGTTATTTTGAAATAAGTTGTATTTATTTTGGGAATTATCTTCTCTTGTCTAAATAATTTTGGATTTTCTTAACGTATAAGGGCATAAGATATAAATAGAAAACGTTTTTTAGATTATTAGATTCATTAGAAGATGATTATAGTGCATCATGTGTGAAAATGTCATCCTCAATACTCATTGTATGGGTAAAAATATGAGTTTTGGCCTAAATTAATTATAGGATTAAATTATACTTGTAAATTATATACATATATTTATTTATGATCATTGTCTAGGTTGTAATAGTATTACTCAACTCTATGAAAATGATATTAAATAATTCAATTTACTTTTCCCTCTACAAAAATGAATGGCCATTTTACCCAAAAAAATATATGGTTTTGTGATTGTTAACATTCTCTTAAAAATGATTTCTATCAATCTCCATTAGAATTTGATATTTATTTTAATCTTCCATATCCATGTTTTCATAAATTGAAATGTAGTTATTTTCTCAATTGATCTTCTTACTTCACTTTATTTCTATTATTGTGGTAGTTTATTAATCAATTATCTGATGAGGGGTTGAATTAATATTATTATGAAATTTATTGCCTTATTTACCAAACCCAAATTCAAATTTTGGGGTTGAAATTTTCAAAATATGGGAGAATGAGACATCCATCGTTTTTAATCAGAAGCACAATGTTCAATAGTGTACATGATTTACCACATAAATCATACGTGAATAACATGTTAATATTTAAACATTTCCATTAAATCCATGAAATTAGAACTCGGATAATAAGAATTATTAACTATATATAGTTTAAACATGTATATATAATTATTTATTTGGGTAAAAATTAATTATAAATGAATGTAAAACAATTTTTTAAGTAAATTTTATTCTGAAAAATAATTAAAATGTGAGAAGTGTGTGTTATTAAAATAAATAAACAAATTAGTATTGTTGGATTATTAATGAGGTATATATAATATTCATTATAATGTTTAACATTCATTTTATGCATTTTATAGGCTATATGAGTAGAAATCCAATTTTACACATAAAAGAAGTATTTCTTAAAAATGGCATTTTGGCCACCTTTTGATGGAGAATATATATTAAATATTTTTCTGTAACTATTATAAGTTATATTTCACAAAATAAACATCTTCATTAAATTTGGGACATCAAAAATTATTTTCTTATTTATTTTGTATTTTTATAATAAAATCCATTTTTAATGAATAGTGCAAAAATACAACATTTTAATTCTAAATTTCATCTTCGTCTAATTTATTTATACATTTGTATTTTCCTTTTAAATGGTTCAAATAAAAAATATATAATTTTTTTATTTAATCCTTTTTATTTTATTATAATAAATTTTATATTGAAATTTTAAATAAAAACTATGTTAATTTCTGAATGTTCTCTATTAAAACACATATTTTTTTCCATCAACAAGATTGAATTTTAATTAATTAATGCTAATTCATTTATTTTATTTAAGAAAAATGGATTCGATATTTATATTTAAAAGGTCCAAAATTATGTAAATTGGTCCTTTTTATTTTTTTAACATTATGAATTGTATATTTAGTCAACTAATAAGATTAAAGCAACGAACTAATCGTTAAAATAATATTGTAAATATTATAAACCTACCCCAACACATTTCTTAATTTTATTTTATGATTTATATTCTACCAATATAATCATGGGGCTAATGTTATGGCCTTTGGAAGCCACTTGGGTGTGATGTATACACTTATAACATTTTTTAATGTAAAGACAATGATTTCATAATTTTTTCTCTCATAGGTAAAAAATTTATAATGGGTTTATATAAGTGATATATTTTACTATAAATATTAATTTGGAAAATAATAGTTTTACCTAAAACATATTAATTTATTTATATTTTTAGGAAATACATTTTTAAATTAAATAGAGACATAATGAGGATGCAATATTTTCTTCATTAATGAAATAATTAAATAAATGAAATTCTTAAATATTGAATATATATAATTTGAGAGAATTGATGCCATAAATTTTTTTTTGGAAGAATATTACATGTTGGTGATGACTTAATGGATTTGGTCCATACATGTTGTTTTGTTATTATATTTTTTTAAAGTAATCTAATGAATAATGTGAGAATACACATTATTGGTATTTCGAATATAAAATATTATATCTAATGTTATAAATTTTTTAAAAAACCAATATTCTAATAATTAGTTTTAACAAGTCTTAAAATTTCATTAATGACACTTTTAGTGGTATATAGTAAATTTATGGTAATTATATTAACCATACAAATATAAATAAAATAATAAAACAATATGATATAAAAAGGTTAAAACAAAATTATAATGATTAAAAAGATAATAAAATTTAATAAGATTTATTTGATGATTTTATTTTTATCGATATTCATCCTATAATAGAACTAAATATGTTTCTGACCATTTCGATAAGAATGTAAATTGATATTCATTTAATAATTTGAATAATTCCAAGAGTGATCGTCCCCTATCCTATAAAAGGGATCACATTTTTATCTAATCTCTAAACATCAAAATCCATTTTTTGGCCAATATCTGCCGAAATGAATTCCTATAGTACATTCACACATTATAGAGGCATTATTATATAAAAAACACCTACCTTATATGTGTAATGTTGTTAAGAAAGGTGATCATCCGTAGGAAATGAATTGGTTTTATTTAAGTATTTCAATTTTATTTCTTCTACCACATTGTTGAATCCCCGTAAACCATGATAAAATAATTAATATTTTTTCCAAAATATATAGAGATGTTATTAGGTTAATATCATCACCCAAATAGATATCCAATTTCATCAAGTGGGAAATTAACCTTTCGCTCGTGTGTATGGCGGATTACCGCCTCGTGAACCACTATAGTTCACTTTTCATCACATTCATTCAAGACTAGTTATAATGATGTAACTAATGTTTTAATATTATATTAATGACATTAATATAATTTTCAAATATTAATATATTATTAAATTTCTTTTCATTTTGTGAAATAAAATTATAACATCGTTTATGCGTATATGAGTACAATCTCCTTCACGAAGCGATTTGATTCGTTTTCATTCACCACATCACTTGTATGATATATATATAACTATATTTATACCATTAATATTATTATAATTGTATTTTTATCATTATTTAAACATAAAATAATATATAAATTCTCTCCATAATGGTCAATGAAAAATGGAAAACGTCACTCATGAATATGTACATCATACCATCTCCATGATTATAACGTTGTTCATTTTTCATAAAAATACATAATAGTTTGATTTAAAAGAATAATTCATATAAAAATTTTATAACAACTTCATGTATATTATTCAGGATATGATGGACAAATGACATCATTGAACATTTTTTATTTAACTAATTCATTTCAGCCTGATGGATCAAATATCGACAAAACATCTGACATAAACAAAACAACATAAGTAATTGGAATAAAATGATAAAAAGTGATGAAAATAGAATAATAAGCTTTAATAATTTTATATTTAATGTAAATAATTAACCCAATTTTATTATTCAGGATGTTAAATAGTGTATGAGATGAATTGGACTCAAGGTAAGGAATTCCATCTGAATCTCATTTCATTGAGACATTTTTTGACTATAGGAAACATTATTATATTATAATGTGTATATATATCCCCATTGAAATTTCATATATATATATATATATATTACAAATATCATCATGTTATCAAATTATTTTTTAAATGTTATTCTTTTATGTGGATTAATATTTAAATGTTCAAAGTGGTATTGGATACCTTTAATGTCTACAAAATAACATATTGAATCTTTTATCCATGTCAATATTTGTGATGTTATATTAAATATTAATTTATATTTATATAAAAGTAATATATATTAAATTTACTATCTCTTTTCACGTTCATTAATATGTTTTCAAAATTAATATTTTTACAAGTTTCATGTAGATCATTTTGAAAAATGACAAATGGAATGGTTTTTTATCATATACTGTAACAACAACTTCTCCGCCAACATGACCACTATTGGATATATATATTCCTCTATAATCTATAATGCTTTTAAAAATAAGTGAAAAAGTTTATTCTCTTGTATTGGAATGATAATATCCAAAATAGTTAGGAATGTGAAATTAATTTTTTGATATGTTTAAGTTATGTGTTATGATTAGAAATAAATTAAATGAGTGAATTTTATAAAATTACAATCCATTATGAGTTATGATTATATACCGGTACTTGGACATTTTAAATGTAGTAATGTGATAAAAATAGGAAGGGTGGTTACATGATAAACCATGTACATGTGGTTACATTATTTCATTCAATTCATTATGTACGAAAGACAGATTTAAAGCTATTCCATTTGTAATAGTCACCTGTATGGAAGTTGCACGTATGGTTATTAATTTTTAGAATAATTATATCCTAAGTTACCTATATACATGTTATATGATTACATATGAGTATTCTAGAAAATAAATGAATTTTAAAAACATAATAGTAATATCATTTTGAAAGGATGATCTCCTTATATGGTAAAAAGGGGTGTTTTTTTACAGAAATGTTATATGGGTTTTCATTGGATTAATGGTTTTCTATCAATATGAATCATATTGATTTTCTTTCTAATAAAATATTTTAAATGTATTTAATCAGGTAAATTATTGTTAAGGACAAGGAAGGTATCACGATGATGGTTTTGGACACGTGGTAGGAAAAGAAAACATATTTTATATTTAAATGGTTTCTTTTGGGGATGAAAATGGATACTGAGTAAATGTATCCACATGTATTATATGAGTTTACTATGCAATATTTTTTCCTAATTATATAAAAAACTATATGTAAATGATCTATGGGAATGAATTAAAATATGTTCATGAAAAATGTCACAAGAATATGTTTGTTTATGGATGAGTCCTTATAGTATGTCCACAATAACACATACCACATTATTTTTTTTGTGATGTCTTCGGGGGTCCCGTGAAAATGTCAATAGTGACATTCCCCCATTTACACACGGGTATAATAAATGGTTCCTTTATCTCTTTGGACTTCATTTAATTTTCATTAACTTTCTGATATATCAAGAACCTATAGATATAATCTACAATCTTATTCTTCATGGTATCCCAACCGAATTGTTCTCGATGATCATAGTACAACTTGGTACTCCCATGAAGGATAAAGAAAGATTATCTATGTACATTATCGAATATCTTGTTCTTTATTCCATATGATGAAGGTATACAAATATTTGTTACAAACTAAATCACACCATCTTCATCGATATGAATGTCTTTCAACTACCCACACAATAATAAATCCACCAACTTTTGTTACTCTAGATCATTCCTTTATTCTTCAATTTTCCTCTATGAGATTGATGGTTTGAAAAACATTTCTACATGGTATGATGTATTCCCTACTATTATTATTCCCAAATCCATCCATTTCATATCCATGAATATTGTGTCTTACTCAATTTGGAAACGGTATAGAGTAGCATGTTCATTTATCATAAGAGCGTCATCTAGGTTGCTGGTCCATCCATGAGGCTATGGAAAATAGAAATAGTATTCCTTTATTATCTATAACAATATCCTTTTCTCATGATGATCACCATTTTTTTTAATATATACATTAGGTCTTTGGGATCGATATATATTTCACACTTCTCACCACAGAGGTAGTTTTATTTTATATTTACAGAAAAAATCACAACTACTAGATATACATCATGTGTTATGTAGTTCTAATAATATATCGTAATAATCAATGAGGCATATACCATCTTATTATTATTTTTCATGAGTACGCAACCAAATAAAATATTTTAAGATCACCTATATATCATAAAACATTCTCCACTTTTTGGTAATGTGAGTGAAGCTGCAGTTGTCAACCTCTTATTTATCTCCATGATGCTTTCCTCACAATCTTCCTTCCACACCAACTTTTACCCATTCCTTACGAACATAATTAACAGGATTGTAAATAATGGGAAATTTCATAAAAATCATTAATAGTACCCTTATAATCGAGGAAAACTATTAAATAACATAACACTAGTGGGTCTAGAACAATCCTAAATTACCATGGTTCTTGAATAGTCTATAGAAATTCCCTCACTTGTGATCACGTGTCCGAAGAATTTGACATGGTGAATCAAAAAGTTACACATTCTAATCTTAGAGAACAACTTATCCATCCTTAATTTCACTAACACATACTATAGATATTCATCATGCTCCTCCCTGCACTTGGATTGGATGAGAATAACATCATTAAACACACCCAAAAATTTTATGTTGTTATGACTAAAGACTATATTCATCAATCCATGATTATTTCAGGGGTATTATTAATTAGTAATGGAATTATCATAAATTAATAGTGATGTATTTAATGTGTCAACCTAAGAGATATTCCCACTGTGAGGGAACATTGTGATTTATTTTTTGAAGAGTTGCATAGACTTCCCCCCGATTTTTAGGTAGATTAATCAATAGAAAACATACACATAACTACCCCTATATCAAATTGTCCCTATAGGATGGGTCATATCGAATAAGAGGAGTTAAAGAAGAAGCTTCATGAGGTTTTAGAAGAAAGGTCCATACTCTCTAGTGAATCAACTGGGGGTTCTCTAGTGATCACTTTGAAGAATATGGGTGTATCAATGTAGTTTTTTATCGACTATTGGGAACTCAACAAGATTTCTATAAAGAACATGTATCCTCTTCCAAGGATTAATTACCATTTTGATCAGTTATTAAGAGCATAGTACTTCTAAAAGGTGGATATCCATTCTGGATATCATCAGTTAAGGTGATGATGGAATATATTAATAAAACTGCATTCTATAAAGGTATTGGAACTATGAATTAATGGTGATTTCCTGTGAACATACAAATTCCCCAAAAATCAAAATGGATTCGAAGAATATATTACTTATCCATTACCTCATAAAAACTGTGGCAATGTTTATAGATGTTATTCTCAACAACTCTAACTACATGGAGGAGCATGAAGACTATCTAAGGCTTGTGTTAGTGACATTAAAAAAATATAAACTGTACTGTAATATCATAAAGTTGGACATTTGGTTGAGTCGTGTCACTTTCTTGGGACACGTGATCACAAGTGAGAGAATTACTATGGAATATCCTAAAAATTTATCTGAAATGATTTCACCACTTTTTTTTACATATAATTCAACTTCTTGGTTTTAGGGATTCGATTCATTAGTTTACAAAAACATGCATGATATTAGTAAATTCATAGATACAGAATCAAATAAGACTATTAAATTAATTTGTGATTAGGATGTGTACCTTGTAAAACATTATTTTATTTCTCTACATTAGTAGTATTGCAGAATAAGCTTTTTTTGTCCCCATTGTGTTTAGTGGATGCTGATGCTGATTATTATCGAGGACTCGAGGTTTAGTGAACCGGTTTATATAGTGACCTTTTCTATACTATTGTATAATTTATCTATAGGTTGTTCTCTCCATTCCTTACCCACATTTTCCTACTTCTTCATGTATTTTTGACATCCATAAGCTTTTTTTCCTTCTCTCCTGCACTTGAAGAATTTCCTTTTACATTTGAGATTGTTTAAATGATTCTTCTTGCCACATTTTACATTTTGGTTGATTGAATTTTGTTTCATCCTTTGTCTGTAGATCCCGGATATTGAATCTCAATATTTAATTACCTCTCACCGTAGCCATTGGACCACTCTCCAGACTCCATATCCACTTAGATACCACACTAATTCACTTATTCTTAACTCTCAATGCCTCTAATTTTATGGGCCTCTATAAGGTTTCGATTTAAAGTACTAAAAATATATCATTTTTTTATCAATGTTGATGAAAAAACCTAAAGTGTTCCTTGAGATATTTTTTTTAATTTTCCTCATTGGCTATAACAGATTCTCATTCCTATTGCATCATCTATAGGAATTATCCCTCCTTATTTATATGTTGATTTAGAAGGAAATATTTATTAAGAAACATTATCTTTAAATATTCCTAATCCACCTATTCAATGTCATCCTTCAGCATGATGTCCATAATAAATTCTTACCTTTGGTCGACCTCTCTATCATGACGATAAATGGAAGGAGTCACATTCTATATCGTATTATAGTTTAGTACAAAAGAGTACTTCCACTTTGGGTTGTACCACTCTTCCTTGACTAGTGGATCATAAGAAGCACTACCCGTCATTGGTTGTTACCACATAAAAGACACAATATCTAGTTCCTCCCTCTTAGGTTAAAGATTCAATACCATATTATTCCAATTATTATTCATAACTTGATTAAGATGGGTAATAATTATCATGATTTTTTTAAGTCCACCTCATAAGGTATTGGGGATGTCATTCGGGGAATCATTTTATTGTCCCTCTAATGGGTTGTTGGAAAGGTTTTTCATAGTTCCCACCATTTTCTAAAATATAAATGGTTATAAAAATGTAAGTAAAAAAGTCATGAAGAAATTATTTATTCCCTTGTCAACATAAATATATAGTTATATCCTGTGGGATACCTATTTTTAGAATTACTATATAACACAACTTATTGGGTTCTTATTTATACTTCTTCCTATGCTATGGGTTTTCACTAAGGTTCTCTAATCCTAATTACCGAATTAACTATACCATGTCCAAATACCAATTATGGATATCATAAGCTTTCATACATTACTATTACATTTTGTCAACGTTAAATAATATTATGGTGTTTCAAATCCAGAATGTTGAGGTATAATGTATTGGGAAAATTAGTACAATATATACATTTAAAAAAATAATCATTTTTTCTTCTTGTTTATCTTCAAAATGATCCTCATGTTCTCCTTATTACGAGTAATATCTTAGGGAAATACATCAAAAGAAGGGGTAATAAAAATTCCTAGTATTAGGATATATATAGACATGAATCAACATATCGTGGGGAGAGAATATTCATCATAATATCATAATCATCATAATCTTAAGAGGAAATCATTTGAAAAGGATATGGAACATGGAAATTCATAAAAATAAAACATCATATCATAGTGGTAAAGTACCACAGACATATTTAACTTTATTTCGTGATATATATCACATTAGACAACAAATTGGAGTGCTAAATAATAACTAGTACACCCTTCACAACACTACATTCATATGTGGTATATAATTCTTTGCGCAATAAATCACATCATAACATTTATATAACTGTGCATTCCATAAAGAAAATGTATCAATTTTAGACATAAAATAACCCATGGAAAGAAAAGGGTTTCATAAATTCATAAATAATCATTTGGGTTTTGATAATAATGATGGAATATCATACTTTCCATAAGAATCGTCAATCTTGACTAATGAAGAAGAAATCTCAAAATCGTGTGTTGTTTTTGAATGAAGAGTTATTTTGGAAAACATTATGTATATCATAAAATCAAGTATAAGTCATTTATATACCATAAAAGAAAATATATTTATGTATAAATAATATTTAATGTCCTTAAAATAAATAATAATTCTAAAAATTAGGTAAAAGTGGAAAACCCCAATGAAAGTGTGCATGGTTTGGGAATTCCCCTTACCATATATCTGAATACATTATTCATTTCAATATCCAATATAATCAAATTATATTTAATAATTAGCAAATATATAACCTTTTATAAAAATATTATTTTCATTATGGTTTTTTAGGTTTAATTATGGGATTTTTTATGAGTTATAGAGTTTTATTTCATTGTTATTGAGTGTTCATTTTTGTTTTTTTCATTATTTGTTCACATGTATATATGAATAAAAGTACATGGAAAATGAGGATAAATATATAGAACTGTTATTATATGTTTTTAGTATTCTTATATAAGTGTAAATTATATTATAATTAATCATGATAAATGGTATGAGGAAAAATCATTAGATAAATTAATGACGATCGTTTTAGGTTAATTTTCGTGGTCTTGAAATCACAAAGAACTCCTTTTGATTTTTCATTTCGAATTATGAATAAGTAAAAAAAATTGTGTTATAAGATAAATATTTTAAAGAAATCAATCATTATATATGTTTTATTAACATCCGTGATGGTGTTTGAAGAAAATTTAAGTGCATCTCCCATAATGTTAGTAAATCGACACATCATGACGGATGATTTCATTTTTAGAATGAAAGAGAGGGTGGGAGGTGTTTAATGATGGATATTCCATTAAAAAATATTATTACAGTATCTATTGGGTATTGGAGTTTTCATGAAATTTAAATGAGGGGACGTGAGGATAGAATCAGAAACAAAATATAAATTAAAATAAATTTGAGGAAAAAGGATTAAGATTTTACCTCTTAAATATTTCCTCCAAGAAAACCACATTGGGGAAAACATATTTTCCATTTAATGATCCCAAGAACACATAGAAGTGTAGAAGAGGATAAGAAAAGGTATTTTAAAGAATTTGGACAAGCTTCAAGGCTTGAGAGGCGTGAGGAGAAGAGGTGGTGAAGGTGGAATTTATAGTGGAGGTTATGAGTGTTCTCTCAAAATTTCATTTATTAGATTAATATTTTTTCTCAAGATATTGAATAGTTTAATATGTATATCAAAATATATTTAAATATTGAATTAGTGATCTAATTTTTTTTCTTACATCATCCATACGTTATCCTGTATTCCTCAATTCGTGTATTTATATTTTTTCATCAATTATGTCACGACCCGACCCTACCCGGGCTCGAGCCGCAACTACCCCAAGCCCGCCTCCATAGGCCAGGGGCTGGTGACCAGCGCCGAAGGCACAAAAACTCAGGGAGGCCTTTTCCTATGTACCTGTACACTCACACGCAGGACACTCAATGAAAAAGTGCAGAGTAAAAGAAAAGACAAGCAGAGTAAAGAGGAACTGCTATAAATAAACCACAGATGTGCATCGACCTCCAAACAGTACAAAGTGAAAGCTGAAATGTAAAGGGAAAAAACACACGCCCAACTAGAAAAGTTCCACAACACGACAATAGGTGAACAAAAGAAAAACAGATTTAAGGGTTCCCCACCTGAAACCCGACTACGACCACCGCACGCGGTCCAATCTCCCGAACTCTTAGGCTCTACTGAAGTCACGACCAACCTGTCTGTCATCTGCAAGGGAACACCAAGTGCAGGCCAAGCCCAAGCAGGGGTGAGTATAAAAATACATAGTAGGATTCCCTGAAGGATTGAGGGAGCAACAAAGGAGGTACTGAAGGGTGAGCAGTAGAGCGAACAGGGAAAAGTAAATGAGTACAACCGAAAGTGCCGTAAAGAGTGCAGTAAAGAGTCTAGCTCAACCCAACAAGAGGAAAGAAGGTAGACTCATACAGACACAAGAATCTTGAAATGGTGAGAATATGAACTGCTCGTCGAGTCTTCGCTACGTATAGTAGGAGAGTAGACTCATCCAGCCACGAGAAGATAGGCACGGAAAGCACGTGGCATACCCAGCGCATCTTTGCCACTCCTGGAAGGAGAGTAACCAAACCCAAGAAGTGGGTACTGGAACAAGGTATATACAAATACAAATGCTCAATAAGAAGCCCAAAAAAGATCGTAAGTGGATCTCCATCCCGTAGCTCATCCCAACAAAAGAGGAGCCAATAGTCCCAGAAGTAACACCATCGATGCCCAGCATCCCGCACGTCTGCCCCAAACTGCAAGTCAAGGGGGTCAAACCACCGCACCTCGACACTATCCACTTTGGGAGGCACTGAATCGCCCACATGGTTTGAGGTCACATCACAAGGTCATGTCTCGGTGGGGGAAATATTCCATCGTACTTGAGATTTTTGGGGGAACGTCAAACCACAACTCGTCACTGCCCCGCAGTCGAGAGGTCTCCTCAAAGTCGACAGGTGACCCCCTGCCCAGCCCCTCTGGAGGGTCCCTGGAAGTCGACGGGTTCCCACTATAGGAAGACCTGGTAAGAGTTGACAGGTCCCACACTGCCCAGTCCCATAATGGGGTAATCCACTGGAGGTAGACCCGGCTATAGTTGGCGACGAGACCACTGCCAAACCCAGCTGGAGGTAACCCGGCATTAGGGACCACCGCCAAGCTCAGCTGGAGGTAAGCCCATCATCAGGGACCACTGCCCAGCCCAGCTAGAGGTAAGCCCGGCATCAGGGACCACTGCCCAGCCCCGTTGGAGGTAAGCCCGACATCGGGTACCACTACCCAGTCGAACTGGAGGTAAGCCCGGAACTGCTCTGTCCATCCCTACTGGATGGTACTGCTCGGTGAACACCACTGTATTGGCCATCCTTGCTGAATGGTAACCCACTGGCGAGACCTGATCAAAACAACCGCTGCCCTATTGGTAACAACCTTAGCCCTACTACAAACAACCTCAGCCCTGCTGGAAACAACCTCCTGGGTAGAGGATCGGTGCCCGCGTAAAGTGTTGGTCACACCGAATCCACAAGAACTCTACCAGGGAACACAAAGCAATGAGAGAAACTCCCCAGGCCTCTCAAGGTGATCACGCTCCAATCCGCTGAGTCACTGTCGAAGCGGACTGAGACAACTCATCCTAGAAAGTGGGGAAAATACCCACACTATACAAAAACCCGTAGTCGCAAACATTGCCATAGTCCGGTGAAAGGGGCATGGTACTAAAACCCCACACAGCTGAAGGAACAGTGGAAGAGACCATCTCTACCAGCCAAACCAGAATGGAACCAGGAGAAAACTCAACCCTTCCGGTCAACAAATATGAACAGAGGAACCCTCTATGTTGAGAGTGGTTAGTTGTACGTAAAGCAGAGCATGACACGCACATGGGGCCCACACGACGTGTGGCCCCAAGTCAACCCCAACCAAATGCACAAACATTCTCATGTACCAACAACCACATGTACCTATGAGCATTCCCATATAATGTCAGAGAATACCACGTCCCATCTAAAGGCTATCGTGCACACATCACCCAACGTCAACGCGAAGGCGTGACATAACAATTCCAACCTACCACCTCAATGGCTGAGGCTCAGCCGACCACATCTATTCACTCACACTAGAGTGCACACGATCACACGCCAAAGGTTCTTTGCAAACACGACAAGAAGAACCTCCATTAGAACACCTTTCACGTTTACACATTTAATAAGATTGCGTGAGAGGCTCTACTCACCAAACGGATCGCACTGTTCAAATCCTCGTGGAAAAACATGCCAGATAAACTACTTACTTGCCTCAAAAGTATATCCGAAAGAAAAGTTACCAACACCGCCACACGCCCGAACGACGTCCCGTGATCCCAAGCCTCAGACCCAAAAATAGTCAGGCGCATCGCACCATTGCGATTCCCTCGAGAAAACACGTCAAAAAGACTACTCACTTGAGCACAATGGATATCCGGGGAAAAAGATGCATTCTGGCGCACCGCACACGAGCGGTGATTCGTGGGACCGGCAACTCAGTCATGAAATTCTACGGATGGACCACATCGTTGCGATCCTCTCGAAAAAGTACACATGTTTGACTAATCACTTGTCCAAAATGGACACCCGGTGATAAAGCTGGAAAAAAACCACCGTTTACGCCCAAATGGCCCTCGTGGGGCCCGCACCTATGTGCCGAATTAGATCGGGGGGATTGCGCCATTGCAATACCCTCGGAAATCACCCAATAACGACTGATCACACGCCCCGAACAGACGTCTGATAAAAAAGTCGTGAAACGTTGCACACAGCTCAAATGACGGGTCGTGGGGCCCACACCTCAACATCGGCCTCAATTCCTAAAACCACCTTGTAAAGCTCCGCCTCGGTGCCAGGGTCCCAACGCCACAGATGGCGCCTAAACCGGATATTGTACGCATCCGATCCGTCCAAAACAAGTTCCCTCCGAAAAACTATAATTCACTTAAAGACACGTCGGGCCTCCGAGGCCCCTCGGTTCTGGAATTAAAAATTCAAAAAACCATATCAAAAACTTCTTCTTGACACGTTCTCCGCGGTTCCGCAGACGGTGCTCAAAACGGACGACCGTAGCCCGAAATACGGGCGTCCAAATATTTTAAAGGTGGGGGGGACCCCTTGGGCCGGACTGGCCCGGACCGGCCCGGTCTGGCCGGTCCGCCCCGCTCGGGCCGACCGGCCTGCTGGGACCGCAGCCCAGCCGCCTACCTCGAGAACCGCGCAGTGTCTGGGTCAGTCCACCGACCGGCCAGTTGGAAGGTCGTGTCCACGTGGAGACCCGCCAAAGGCGGGTCTCAGCCTCTCGCGGGGTCGCAGCGCGACCCCGCTTGTCCCCTCATCGGCGCCCCATCGCTCCCATGCGCCCCGGCGAGCTTCGCCTCGCCCCGCCGACGGATATCGCGCTACCTCCTCAACCTGGCCAGCCGCCGCCTCATGCCGCGACACCCGACTTAGGCCGCCCGTGCCCCACGACACCCTCCTAAAGCCGCCCGTGCGCCAACACCTGTCGCCACCCTCAGACCACCAGAAGCCCTCAAAACCGGCCAGAAAAACAAAAAAACCCGTAACTTTCACTGGACGACCCCGACCTCCCCCGAACTCTGATTTAAAAACTGAAAAGAGTGATGGAATGCTCATAAAATGTAATACATGATCATGGGCTTCATCTGCATATTTGACATTAATTCAATAATGTAAATTTTGGACAAACATGGTGCGGGAAACTAAAATGGAAACAAGATCCTACCTTGCAGGGCGCAGCCCCAAGCTTCTCGGTGCCGGAGCTCTGTCTTAAAGAGGGGAGTAGAGGAGAAGGAATCCTCCTTGGTTGAGCTCGTCCACCATGGGGAAGGGAAATGGGGAAGGAGAGGGGTGGGGTTAGGGATTAAATAAAGAAGAAATTAAATTAATTTAACCCCCAATTTATCCCGCGCCCGAAACTCTCGACAAGGTCGAGGTTAAGCCTCCCCTAGGGTAAAAACTACCTACCGAGCACAACGGCAGTCTCAAAATTTTAATCTGAGGTGCCGTTCAAACGTTATAAAGCTTAATTCTCGAGGCCACCAAATTACGAAAACGCCCCTAGGGCCATTTTTCACTGATAGCCCGCACCTGCAAAACATACACCCCTCCAAGGGTAAACGACATGCTCTAAAGTCAACGGAGCCCCCGGTTTTCCAATATGAGCCACCGTTTAAGAGATACTTGCGTTTCAACATTAAACGAATAAAATAATTAATTAATTTATCTATTTGACGTTCCGAAAGTGAGTGAGGGGTCCAAACATCCCGCACCGACATGTTTTATGTTGCTCCTTGGGTAAAAACCCTATTCCGGACCCATCCGTACACTCGGATCTCTAATCTGGATCACCGTTTATGAGTTATCGCATTTATTTGGCATTTCCAGTGTGAACGCACTGAAAATTTAATTTCGGCCACACCGGGGCTCGGAATCGCACGTCGTCTGAAGGCGCTACTCTGGAATAACATCATTACTATTCCAAAGTGTTTCGCAGCAAAAAATGGTTTCTTACAATTTATCATACTTTACTATTCATTAAAGATTCACGTACTTTAGAAAAATCCAAAAAATTGTACCAAACATTTTTTTAAGTTTATAATTATAGAAATTAACTCCATTTTTGAAAATAATTTTCCAAATATGAGTAATTTTATTTTTATTTAAAATAATTATTTACTTGGAAAATATAGATTTCAAAATTATACATAATTTTATAACAAACTGAAAAAGTAGTTGAGGAATTTAAAAAATAATTTAATATTATAATATAAAAAAAGATTAGTTTATGAATAAATTTTATGAAAATTGATTTTCTATTAAATTATTAATATAATAATTAATGTTTAATTATATATTTATGACTTCCAAAAATACCAACTCAAAAATAAATTTTAAGACATTTATTTACTCAGAATAAGATATAATTATACTATATTTTCACTTATAATATGCCTAAATTTTATTTATACCTCAAGGGATGACGTTACTATTCATTTATCTAGTTTACTATTCATAAGGGTCATATTACTATTCCTAATGTCAAGTTTCTATTTCATCAATATTGGTTCCATAATTTATAAAAATTCATTTTATTCCATTTATTAATAACATATAATTTTTTTTGTTTTATATGTGATTTTATATTAATTATTCCATATTTCATTATCATAATAATTTAATATCCTATTATAAATGTTCAATTCCTTATAGATTTGTCCTATGATGGTGTAAAGATGTTCATAGATGCCACATAAAGTATGAAGAAGTTTCCTAAGAGTTGATTAACTATCCATGTATGATTTGAGTGTGGGAATTAATTTGGATATATATTTAATGTGGGGGAAATTTTTTCCACCTAGTGATGTCATTGAGTTCTCTTCTTTTAGGTGAATGTGAGATATAACCCAAGACAATGTTGTGAAGTGTGGTTTTCTAAATTAGGGAACCAACCTTTTCAAGTATTGGTTAGAGGGGGGCTATGGTCTATGAGGTCATCGAGGAGTGACAGATTTGTTATTTTTCATATATAAAGAGGTTGGGATGGGTCTTCAAGTTATTTTTAGATTCCATAATCGGTGAAATGAAAATATGGGTGTATACATAATATTGATGCATGTTTTTGTTTAGTGATGTTTTGTGGAATAACCAGAGGATGATTAAAATATTGGGCCTCACATTGAGTGATAAGTTTCCGGATGATGATGAGATCATACATTGAGTAATATTGTAGTAGAGTAATGAAATATCAAGCCTAACCATGAATTATAAGGTGTTTGTTGTATATTTTACCCAATTATGAAAGTGTTGATAGTGGATGAAAACTGATATGAGGCCTCACATTATGTTTGTATGGTGGGGGTTGTAGATATGAGCTTTCCTTGAGTGAGAATGGTCTGGTGGGGCAGGATGTTCGGCTATCCATTAGTAATAACCTTACCATTATTGATGTGATATTTCTTTAAGTGAGATTTCATGGTCAATAGTGGTTTAGAGTGAGAGTATTGTGTTAATATTTTCTTTTAAGTGAGTCAATTATTGATTGATTCAATTGTGTTTTGTGACGTAATGGATACCCACTCAAGAGTGACATTTGATGGACAATTTCTTGGTTGGGGGACTACCATGAGTTAATATGGTAATCTGGTATTTAGACATAGGACCCTACCCTAAAATTGGTAGTGTCTCGGAAAATGATGGATCCAAACCAATAGTCTTCTATAATGGGCAATGAAATGTGGTTTAAGATAATAGAATGTGGTGATTTTATTTCATCATGGTGTTTTAATATTTATGGTTGAGAGTTATGGTGTCTTGTTAAGAACAAAAATACACGATTTTTGAGGTGTTGTGGTGCCATGGTTATGGCACAATATTCTGAGTCAGTTAATTTTATTTAATAATTTATTTCCCTAGTGAGGAAACATTTATGAGAGAATATATTAGGAGAACATAATGAGTCTATACCCAGATTTATTTCTCACACCCTATATGAGACCCTTGGGGAATGCATAGACCATGTGTATATTTTTAGGTATGATCATAGGTTGTGTATTATATCGATTTTGGGAACCCATATAGAGTTTTAGTTTTATGGATCTGAATGAATTTGAGGGGAATTTTTATGTATTTTATGTATTTTGTATTTATTATTTTTTATTTGTTGTTATCCAATTTGGTAACCCGGTAAGAATGTAGGTTGTAGGTTTCGTCATGGTATGAATATCATATCACTATGTTTTATTGATGTATACTTACTCTAATGTTTATAATGGTCCGTATTGGATTATTTCCATTATTTTAATATTTGGATTTGAGGGATTGTTCTCCGAAATGCCTAATATTGTTCCTCAGCACAAGTCGACATCCTATGGCATATGAAGTGTAACACATAAGGTAAATAATGTCCTTATACCTTGTCATTGTAATAAATTTCAATCAACGTGGAGTCAAAAATTGGTATAAAACTATTTATTATCTCTTTTTGAGGATATAAGAAATGGGTTTCCTATGAATGTGCTAGATCATATGATGTTCATTAGACTAGTTATTCATGAACACCATTCTGGTGGGATTTAATGGTTAAATGAGTTTCTAAATTAAATTTATTGGGTTTTATTATTATTATTAAGAATCTTGCTAAATATAATATGATACTAGAGATATACTTTTTCAAGTTTGACTCTTGGTCCTAGGAAAGAGGCATATCATGCATCGTCTTTGGAATATAGGACTCAAAATACATACAACTACTTGTTTTTTATTGGTTTTACTACTGACATGGTCAATTTATTAATGTGTAAACAAATACATATATGATGTTTTCCAATATTAAATTTTTGTGGGATTCCTCTAAGCTAGACTATGGTAGTTTCTTTTGATAATGATACATATGGATCCTAGTGAAGGTTTTCTTTAGAGGAAACTATATAGACCGTTATACAATTATTTTTTAGAAATATATAGATTGTTAATGTAGAAATTTGATGCATATTGGTGATTCATCAAGGACATGGTATGATTAAGAAGTTCTCCCTGGATATGCATGTGTTTGAATGAAAATGGGGATCCTCAGTGAGTTGAGTTATAAGTTTTCATACATAAATATTAAGTAAAATAATATATAATGTTTTACTATATATCTTCATGGTGTAATTTTACATAACTATATCTAGTAGTTTCAAGAACCATTGGGAGGGTTGTATAAGGAAATGTGTAGTGCCTAATGCTTCTATTATTGAGGCGTTGTGAGTGGTGTTGGTTGCGAAAGATGTCCAGCCTTTTGGATGGTTATCCTAAGTGGATGGGAAAAGTATTATTATAGCATGTATAGATGCTCATGGATTTGGAATCACATCAAGGTGATAAGAGATGTAATGGTCAGTCAAGAAATGAGTGAGATATCTTGATCCTATATGGGATGAAATATCAAGTTTGATTTTGGATAGAAGAGAATAACATGAATGCGTGGATTTTAAGTATATTATGAAAGATTTATTTTTTTGATAGAATACGACATAGGGATATGGGTTTGGAAGTGTGATTTGATTATATTATGATGTACAACCATTATGTATGGATAGTTTCAAGTATAATCATTGGTAATAACCTATGACATGGTTATTGGTTGTTTACTATTTCTCTAGAATATTAGGTTGAGTGGTTTCTGATGAATTTATAGAAATGATTCAATATGTCAGGGAATGTGTGCACTGGTTATCTATGATTCCCATTTAGATGATGAACCACTAAAAAGACATATATTAGTTGGGGGACAATTTGATTTAGAGATGGTCCTTGATTGGGATTTTTAGGAAGATTGATTGCATCATTGAAGGGAAATTTTATTTTTTCCTATAGAGATATTGATGTTTGTACTCAACGAGTGGTTTAAGGAATGATGCATGGTCAGAAGCACACTATTTACTATTAAATGGTTTGATCCTCATTGTATGTGGGTTATTATTATTGAGGACAATGTTTCTATTATACGGTAAATGGTGGTTTTATTGTTTCACATTGGTTATTGGGTATGGGTGGGTCATCACATCCAATCATAACATTTGGTGATTGTAAGTAAATGATAAAGAAAAATTTGGTGTATTCATTTTATTGGTAAAGAATGGGGATTATCTGAGGGTGGACATAATTTAATCAATATGTGGTAAACAACAGTTTAGTGGTAATGGTTGTGTGTGGGGTGGGACCAGGCATTGGATGGTCATTGTATAATTGGAATAATAGTGTGATGGTGGATCGAAATTATCCGCAATCTTGTTGAATACCATATTTACACTTTCAATACATTATTATATAGAGTTCAAATGATACAATTACTCCCTTGGAGGAGTTGGTGTGATTCAATAGTGACTTAGATCGATGGTGTTACAATACTCGAGGTGATAACATAATAGAAGAGAAGTTAATATGATTATGAAACCAATAAATTATAGTGAGAGTAGTTTTTGGACTTATATATAGACATTGGGTGATTTTATATTCCCTCAACAAGTCAAGGAATTGTGATAAGGAGGTTTGGTGATGCATGATCATGTGGGGAAACATTTTATTGGAGATGTCATTCCAGGGAGTTCTATTTGGTGTTACTATTGGAAAATGGATATGGTGTGGTGTAACTAACATTGATTATGTTGATAGATGACTAGAATTTCATTTTTAAGATATTCAAATATTGGGGAGGGATATGGATCAAAATTGGCCACATTTAAGTGACTTTTTATGCTGTTTATCATCATATTCCTTGATATAGTCTAGGGGATGGACCTTTATTATCCTAGAAGTGAATAATATGTTTGGGATATATATTATTATTATAATTGATGATGAGATGCTTTCTCAATTTCCCATTAAACATCCACCAAGGTGGTTGGAGTTTTAGAGTGGAAATTTGTTAACACTATGGAGTATAACATAGATTATATTTGTTTAATCAATGATCATGGTTTTTTATGATCAATGGTTATAAAAATATTATGGAATCTCTAATTTGAGATGCATTATGGAGAGGATTTGGTAATGGTATTTATGTTTATGGTTTTTTTGGGCCCCAAATGGATGTCATGGTAGGAAATGTGAGAAAGTTGGAGGATAGAATATATTTATTGGTTTCATATGACATGAAACATATGTTGATGTGGTAAAAGGTTGATTGTATTATAGGGTATCACCATGGGTTATATGGTGGAGTTAATATATATGTTCCTACCATTGATGAGAACATTTTTTTGGTAACGTTAATTCAAGCATCACATTTAGGGAAAGGGTGGAGGTTGTGGATAGTACCCTAAAATTATTAAGAAATCTATATTTTTAATATAATATTTGGTCACAACATAGGTTATATATTGGATGTTTCAAATAAGACACCACTTCAATTATGAAGGTAGTAGTTGTCACAATATAGATCCTTAGCCTGACTGATAACATGTAGGTTATTGAAAATAACTTTCCATGAGTACAAAGGTCAAGTTGGACATAGTCCTATATTATTGGGTGTGGGTTGGTATGTTCTTGTATGTGATTTATACATTGGGTGATAATTTATTAGTTATGATTTTATGGATCACCTCCCATAATTGGTAAGGAATTTTATATTTCTGGGATATGGGACTCCCATGAATAAGATGGTGAGTCCAGGACTTAGACATAGGATCCTACCCTAAAGGGGGCATCTGTCATGACTGGGATAGTTCCCTTATGTATGTCTTTATGTTCGGACCCAAAATTATTCCATGAGATGATAGAATGAGGTGACTAGATTATGGAATGTCCCCAATGTAGGTGTAATTTGGTTTTAAAGTGGCTAGGATATCACATGGTGGCCAGATATGGATGAATTGATGGTTCCCTAGTGAGTAAATGAAATTTTATGGAACAAATATGTTTATTTTTATTTATTTTCATCATTAATACTTATATATGATGGTGTATATTAGGGAAAAAAGTGAGACATTCGAAGTTTTTTTAGACCTAGTATGGGGACCGAAATACGGATACAGTACTTATCATAAATGTGAAATTGATTGTGATTTATTTCTATCACTACCCACCTATCTCCTGGTAATGAGGGTTACAATGTAAAATATATTAACAGATATTTCACATAATAAAAAATATCCAAATGATAATATGATTGAAGGTAATCATGTATATTATATTCCCTTCATTGAGTTACTTATTCCCATTGATGATCTGGATGTTCAAATGCTCAAATTTTCTATTTCCAAATTTATATAATATCTATATAATATTATAAGGATAAATTTTGACAACAAGGAAAATCTATTAGTATTTATTTAATACTAAAACATTCAAAAAGAAAGTATTATAGGTTGTTACAATGGAATTTTATTAAAAATATTGATATATATTCTGATGTATATGGTTGATTCCATAAAATATATAGGATGAACCAATATATTGAAAAACCATTAGATAGTAACTGTACCCCAGTGATTCATCTAATAATTTTATTAACATTATATGTTCCTAAAAATTCATCATTTAATGATCAAAATATATCCAACATTGAATTTCAATAAAAAGTATATGTATAGAACATTATAAAAATTATTAGAAAAGAAAATTTAAATTAAATTCTCAAGAATGACTGATTAGGAGCCTCTATTTTGAAAGAATACATAAGGTACATTCTCATAATCTTTTATCCAATTATTCAACTATAATATTAATTATAGATAAATAATATTCATATTTTTTTTGTTGATGTAAATATCAAATGTATGTAAATTGAAATCACTATAAAGTAATATTTGGACCCATTAGTTCTCATGTCCATTCTACCAAACCGAAACCAATTCCAAAATATGAAATTTTAATAAGAGAAAACTAGGTAATTAGAAAGTATTTAATTGAAATATTTGATGATCTAATATTATTTTAAATAATAATATAAGTTTATAACTTTAAAATATAATGTTACAAAATATATTTTCAATTTTTTTCTATATATTTTATTTTTTATTCTATTTTTAACTACTAAATTCTAATTTCATCAATTTTAATACTTAAATGATATAAATTATAATGTTTGAAGCATGAATATTTGAAAAATCAACAACAAAAAATATCATTTATGAATTTTTATTATATAATAATCATTATTTTCCAGTAATAAATAAAATTATAAATTTTATGTTATGTTTAAATATGTACTTGTCTTGATAGGGTATAAATTATTATCATTAATACTATGGTAGGTGAAAACTAATTTATAAATGAACTCAATGGATTTATAAAACTCAATAATTATTATTGTATATATAAAAATATTTCAATATGAAATAATATTTGAAAAAATAACATATTTTTCAATCAATTTTTTTATATTTTTAGAAACAACGTAATAACTAAAACTAATCTTTAAAATTGTTTAACATTACAATAGAAATTGTACATAATCAATAAACAATATTCCTTGAAGTGGTACTTTTAATGGTAATTAAATTTTCATTTTAAATATCTATCATTTTTTGTAATTTATTTATTTATTACCACACTTTAAATTTTATATATTATTAAAATAGGAATTACAAGTGTTTATAAATTATTAGAAAATTTACATGTTGTTAAAATATATTCATATATATTGGAGATATGATTAAAATTCAGAATTTTAATTAGTTTGACTCCAAATATATCATGAATATTTCGTTTACCTACTATGTAAATAGTTACCAGGTAAAAACAAAAGAAAAAATTAATTATTAAATAGACTATATATAAATTTTAATGGTTATTGTATTTCAAAAATCACATCACATATTCAAAACAACAGAAATACACAAATTTTTTTTATAATATTTGAGGATTATTGATAATTCATTTATTATAGGTATCAATGAACCCCAAGCCAATTTGAGAAATGGTGTGGTTGTTTTGATTGTATGTTCATGTTTTTAATTTTAAAGTGATCTTTTAATTCCAAGAATCAATCAAATAATAAAATTCTATCAGACACAATCATAATATCATTATAAATTTGGAAGAAAAATTGTGATTCAATTGAGAAATATTGGAATCATATGTACCAATATGTGAAAGAGTATGTGACTATATTGACTAAAAGATCATTTTTTAGTTTTAAAGAGGCAATTTTTTCAAAACATGTGTCACAAACTCATATTAAAGAAAACACAATTAAATTATATTTATAATTTTTTAAAAAACATGATTCATTTTTGATATGAAGGATTCAACCACACTTTAGTTGAAAACATGGTTCTGTATGTTTGACACAATGTTCATTGTTTTAGTACAAAACTATAATTCTAGAACCCAATGACTATCACATTCTCAATATGGTGAAAAAAATTATGCAATTGTCATGATAATTTAATAAAATGGATTGTTATTGGTTTTTATGATTTTGGAATTCTCCAAATTTCAATTCAAAACATGGGGTCGAATTTGACTAAAAGTGTGAGTTTTCATTTAAAAGTAACATATTATTTTAAAACACAACCAACATACTCAGAGTTAATAATTTTTTTTGATATTTTCATGATAATTAATAAAAATATATATCATTTATTTTTAATTTTTAGGGAATAATTTTTTATCTATATAAAACATAGTGTGTCTTGATTGACTAAAGATGCTGGTTTTTGTTTAAAGTTTAAAATTTATTTATATTCTATCAACACATAGTCATGTATGAACTATTCTTGGATAATAAAAAACTAAACACTCTACCCAACCTACCTAAATGATTAATGGTCATTATGGATACCAATTTGATCATAAACCTTTAATGGAAATCATAGTAATCCCTTTCGTAAAGATTTTTACCAAATTAGAGATGAAGGTAGTGGAATATGTAAATGAATGAGGAAAAATAAATAAACAATGTAAAAAGATACTAACCAAATAAAATAGTTGAACCTAGTTTAATGAATATAAGAATCAACCATAACTAGGAGGATACAAAAATTCATAATTGATACAACACAGTATAAACATATGATAACTATAAACCAACTCATGTTAAATATAATACTATCTCCATGAAACCACTCGTTTCTAACCACCACCAAACTCACCTCATGATATCCTTATGGAAAAATAGATCTATCTATACACAAGGGGAAAAAACTATAGGTGTGAAATAAAAATCCCAATAGGTCACCCAAACCTACAAAAATTAGGAAATTCATTTCATAATGAAATCAGTCAATGCTATTTAGAAAATGAATCTTGAATCTCAGATTTTCAAATATGAATTATGGAAACAAAAAAATATGTAATCATTTTCATTTGAGATTTTTTTCCAAAAACAATTTTTTTTGAATGTCATGACCCATCCCCCTAGGCCTGTACTGTGTCTACCCCAAGCCTACCTTCCATAGGCCAAGGGCTGGTGACTATCACCGAAATGGTGAATCCCAAAAATGGGGTGGCATTTCCTTGAAACCTGTCCACACACACGTCCAACCACATCCTTAAAAACTGAAATGGGGAAACATGTACACCATAAAATAAGGCTAAGCACAAGTAAAAGTGAAAGTAAGTGGGCCAGAATACAATCCCAATAAGGAAAAAAATATAAATTTACAAAAAAATCTGATGTCCACCTATGGAAAAACCCACATGATCATGAGAGTAGTGAAGCTATTGGAAGAAGAAGTAGTATGTACTACATACCAAGTCCTACTGGGGCCCACCAGGTCCTAGGACACCATGTCCATTGTCGTTGCATCTGTCGGTCCTGTCCCCTTGAGCACCTATGTCGAAAGGTCAAACGTCTCCACTAAACACAAAACATGTGGGCGAAGGACGTGAATGGGTGTGTATAACAATACCTAGTATGGAACCCAATAAACCTAAAAGTCTCTTGGTAATCCATGAAGGAAAACATCACAAATTAAAATAACGTATAGGTAAAACCACCAAGAAATTCCTCAGCCACATGGAAAAAATTAAAAGGCGCATCTCCGACTAGGTATATAACATAATGATTAGAAATAATGATGATTAGTGATAAAGATAAATCATCATATTCCATTTAGAAGTTCCAAAACTGAAACATGATGAAGTCTTTCTATTATCGATCCACAGAAGGTCGGATGTCACCAATCCACATAGGGTCGTAAGTTGTCGATCCACATTGGGTCGTAAGTCAACGAATCACACAAGGTCGTAAGTCACCGATCTACACAGGTTCATAAGTCATCGATCCACAAAGGGTCCGAAGTGTTAAATCCACAAATGGTCGTAAGTATTTGATCCACACAGGTTCGTAAGTCCCCAATCCACACAGGGTCATTATTCATTGATCCGCACAGGTTCGTATGTCGTTGATCCACAAAGGGTCATAAGTCGTCAATCCACATCGGGTCGTAAGTTGCTGATCCACGAGGGGCCACTCTAATAATATTTCTTATCAAGTCGCGCTATTGCGGATCCACAGAGGGTCACTCTGATGCTGATACATAAAGAGTCACTCTTCACTTGAAATCCAACCACTGGATTCATGCATTTGTTTCACTTGTGTTCCTGATTATCTAGTCCCTATATCACTGGTTTTACCTCAACCACCATGAGGACTCACGAATAAGTAACCTAAAGTAATTTATTTTTGTAATGGTCCCAACACAACAAATGGCACGTCATTCAGATGCATGGTCAGTAACATATAAAAAAAGTAAATAGAGCCTAGTTGGATTTGATTCTAATCCATTATAGAGATTTCAAATATTCTGCCAAAACTGAATTTGTGTAATGTGAAAGGATGGCATTTTTGCGAGGGTCATCACTCAACTAAACGCGTGGAAATATGAATCCCGGTTTGCGAGATACAACCAAATTTGTGAAATGGGACCGACTGGGTCCAAATCTGATAGGGGTCTGACTCGGCTATCCCATTGGGCCCACGGGTCCAGGATGGTTGTCGGGTCCAGCCCACCTGTAAATACATTTCCCGTGCAGATGTGGGTTGGTCACGCTGATTGGATTAGTTGCGTCTGGTGCAGCTAGTAGGCCACACAACTGTGCGGTCACCCCATCTTCAGAAAATAGTGAGTTGGAGACAACCATTTATCTAGCTCAGCGGCCAGCTATTCTCCCCACATGGCGCATTGGCACCCCGCACTTCCACCTTTGCGACTCGGTGGGCCGTAGCTCCTACCGTTGGGACACATGCGGGTATTGCTCCTCCGCACGGCCGGCTCGGCCAACCGCCACCGCCGGTCACCGGCAGCCACCGTGCTTGTATTTCCACTCTGAATGCTTCTTCCACAGTCTACCAAATAATCTCTAGTACTTCGTTTTTTCAAATTTTTGCCGATGGGCCTCCAATGTTTTCACGACCTGTCCTCGGGGCCCGTGCCCTGACTACCCCAAGCCCGCCTTCCATATGCCAGGGGCTGGCGACTAGCACTAAGGTCTAATTCCCGGTAAAAAGGGAAGGCATTGCCTTTGTAATGTAAACAAACACCACAGAGCAAACAAGCAGAAGAAGTAAACACTAAGTAAAAGATGATACAATGTAAGTGCAGAAAAGTAAGTGGGCCTGTATACAAACCAAAACTGAAAGTAAAGTACAACTAGAAAGGGAAAACAACAACTGGAAAGTAAATCTGCAGCGTCGATCCATCCACTAGAAGTCCCACCTGAAGGGTGGGTACTGATAGCCTTCACACCTCCTCAGTCTAGTCGTCCGCTCCGAGTACGTCCCGCCAAGTGGTCCACCTCTAGGTACCGACCTTCTCCGCAAGACACAACCGCGATCAGCACTGTCCGTCGTCTGCAACCAACACAACTTAGTGCGGGCATAACCCGTACAGGGGTGAGTATAAGATACTCATTAGGGACCCCGTGACCCCCAACGGTCTCCCAGAATCCACAATGGATAATCCAAAACGGAATGATACAATCACGAAGTAACATTCGACACTGCTTAGGTATATTCCCATACATATACCTAAGTCATCAATTCTCGTTCGGCTCCAACATCCATGCCCAAGTACAACCCAGTACACACAAGAAGCAAAACGTAAATCCACATAGGATAGCACAACACCATACACATGGTAAAAAAATAGGATTTCATCTCCCACAGGTATACTTATTCGTATGACGATAGGGATTATCAGATGTAGCCACCGATTCATCTAAGCCATCGGACCCACATAGGATCGATAGATACTAACCCCCGCAATGACCCACAAAGGATCATACCCAAAAAGGATCGATAGGTAACTAACCCCCACAATGACTGGAAAAGGATATGACCCACAAAGGATTGATAGGTAACTAACCCCTGCAGGGAACCATAAAGGATCTGACCCACACATGATCGATAGGTAACTAACCCCTGCAATGACCCACATAGGATCGGACCCACACAGGATCTGTAGGAGATGGCTCACACAGAACCGCTGAGAACTGACCCACAAAGGATCAGACCCACACAAGATCGGTAGCACTGATCCACGTAGGATTTCTGAGTGATTTATTCGTCGTCGTCGAATCCACTGAGGATCTCTGTACAGTCGTCTTCGTCATCACAGTCGCAAACGCAGCCAGCTCTAGGGTTCCCGCCCAAAGCAAGCTTGTTAGGGAGGATCCGATCCATGATCCAAGAGGATGATACATCAACTGACACATAGTCTAGAGTTGATGTATCCAAAAGTTTCGTATCATCAACAGAAACTCATCGTCGCAGACGGCGCGTCAATCAGACTCCCGGTCTGAGAGTTATTGGCATTTTCATTCTAGAGGCCCGGTTGGTTTTTAAGGAAAAACAAACCCAACCCTACTCCACCTGCGTCCAAACCTTGGGCGGAGTAAGCCAAAATATTCGTCTTACTTATAGGAATCCAACAACGTCGACGGTACATCAATCGGATGTCCAGAGCTCAAGTTATGAGGGTTTCCACTCCAAGGGCCTGGTTGGTTTCGTGTACAAACCAACACGGTCGAACCAAAATTATTCCGAAACCTTGAGTACGATATATCGAAATAACCATCTCGATCCAAGGATCGCATCACAACTGAATTTGCATCAATCAGAGGCCAGTAGCACAAGTTATGGGCGTCCTACTGGAAGAGATTCGTTATTAAGGGGTTCAGGCCCGGTCCGAGCCTACCCGACAGCCCCAGGGTCGGCCCGAACCAGGTTGACCTGAACTGGGTCCGGGTCTGGCCAGCTTGGGTGCGGCTTGTTGGCCAGGCGCTCGGCCAAATGGCCAAGCTGTTTAAAGGGGGGGGGGGGGGATGCCCCCTGGCTTTTGTAACCGTGTCCCCCATTATGGGGGCCGCTAGAGCTAGCCACCGGGGGTTTGTAACCCCCTGCCTTCCCTCGTCCGGCCAGCCCGCTCTGGCCGGCTGGCTTCTACCTCCACGGACCGGCGATGGCCAGTCCCCCCTTGTTCCGACGCCAGTGGCCCGGAACCGGCCGCGGCCTTGGTTCGTCCGGCGCGGCGTGACAACGCCGCGCCCCTCTGTCATGGCCCCACTCCGGCCGCGGTGGCTTTGGGTTTCTCGACGCGACGCGACGGTGTCACATCCTTGTTCGATTTCACGGCACAGCATGACGACACCATGCATTCCTTGTCGCAATATCCCACGTGGTGCGACAGAACCACGTCATTCCGTTCCAATCCACATTAGAATCCAAAACATAGCTAAGGGAGGAGGGCCGACCGTGTTTGTGCGGTCTGACCCCCTCTCGTTAATTTATATAAATTGGTCATATTTCTTGAAGAACATCAAGGTAGTAATCACGAACAAAAATAAATAAAACCCCTACCTCGACGAACAAGTTGGGTGAGGATTCGTCGCGGATATAACCGTCGCAGGAAGA
Organism: Viscum album; assembly: GCA_963277665.1. NCBI lineage: Eukaryota > Viridiplantae > Streptophyta > Magnoliopsida > Santalales > Viscaceae > Viscum > Viscum album. The sequence continues at coordinate 832,763,247 of OY728142.1, read as the reverse complement.
GGCATCGCAGAGGGAGTCGTCGACCTCCGAGGAATCCGATGTTCTTCACGTTCTTCGCGTACTTCGGGTTCTTCGACGAAGAGGATGAAGAAACTCAAGTCTCCCTTAGCTTTTCTCCCAAATCTCTCAAGAAAAAAACCTCCAACCCAAAATTAAATAAGTCCCTTACTTATTTTATTAACACAACATAAGGTTTGAAATTCAAATACTCAAATTGAACACACATAATTAATATCATAAGATATTTAAAACATAAGTTATCAAATTTTAATTGTGAGTTGAGGGATTTAAGGAATGTGAAGGGATGGGGTTCATGTGGGCCCCACCACCCTAATAACCTCCCAAGGGAAGTTGGGTAGTTACCCAACTTCCACCCAAAGCATAAATCCAATTAGAGAAAACAAAATTGTAGTTAAATTTTTATTTTAACATCCATAATTTTTATCAACCTCTCTCATGAAAACAAAACTCCGGAAAATGTGTTTCTCTGCAATTATCGGCGCTTCGGTTCCATCAGTGCCCTCGGAATTCGATTCCGAGCACCGGTTCAAGAGTTAGAAATTCCCGCTCGTTTGTTCACTGAACGTACCCAAGCTAAACTTCGGATATAAATTCCGGGCACACTGGGCCTTGGAATCAGGTGCCTTCAGAAACTGCGTTCTTGTAAAATTTCAATGAAAATTATGTAAAACATTTCCTCAAATTTTATGGGTCTTTACATCAATCCCACCTCAGGGCATTACGTCCCCGTAAAGATACATCATAATCTAGGGAAACAAATGTTGGTACTGAGCGTGCATCTGAGTCTCCCACTCCCAAGTGCACTCCTGGAGGTTCCCGTACTACCATCTAATGCGCACTAGAGGAATCGACCATCCACGTAGGACCATCTCCTATCGATCCTCGATATCCACCTGGACCTCCGCAAAAGTCGCCCCATCATCAAGGTCTATCTCCCCATGTTCAATAATATGCATCGGGTCATTCACGTATCTCCTCATCTAAGATACGTGGAAGACGTCGTGCACCCGATGCAACTGAGGTGGTAAGCCAGGCAATAGGCCACCTCTCCGATCCTGCTGAGGACCTGGAAAAGTACGATGACACATGGAGAAAACTTTCCACCTCGTCCAAATCTCCGTAATCCACGTCGAGGTGAGACACGCAAGAAGACGTGGTCACCATCCTCGAACTCTAGTGGCATCAGCCTCCTGTTAGCACAAGACTTCTACCGGCTCTGAGCTGTCCTCATCCGCTCCTGGATGACTTGGACCTTCTTTGTCATGGCCTGGACCATCTCCGGTCCCACAAGTGCTAACTCCCCAGGGTCTGTCCAGCACAAAGTAGATCTGCAAGTTCGGCCGTACAACGCCTCGTATGGTGCCATCCCGATGGTGGAGTGGTATTTGATGTTGTACAAAAACTCCACCAATGGTAGGTGGTCCTCCCAGCTGCGACCAAAGTTGAGGACACATGCACGGAGCATGTCCTCGAGAGTCTGTATGGTCCTCTCCATCCGACCATCCGTCTGAGGGTGAAAGGCAGTTCTCAGACGTAGTTGTGTCCCGAACACCTCATGCAACCCCTTCAGAAGCCGAGAAGTGAAACGAGCATCTCGATCGGAGACGATAGATGATGTCACACCGTGAATCAGTACAATCTCCTGAACGTAGAGATGTCCGAGTCTCTCTGCTGAGCCCTGATCTCAGATAGGAAAGAAGTGAGATGACTTGGTGAGTCTGTCGATAATCACCCAAATGGAGTTGTGACCTTTGGAAGTGCATGGAATCCAGTCATGAAGTCCATAGATATCCCGTCCCACTTCCACTTTGTGACATCCAAGGGTTGTACCAAGCCTTCTGGTACCTGGTGTTCTGCCTTCACCTGCTGGCAGGTGAGGCATCGAGAAATGAACACTGCCACAACCTTCTTTATGCCCGGCCACCAGTGCTGTCGTCTAGGATCCTGGTACATCTTCGAAACTCCAAGATGTACCACCAAAGGAGAAGTGTGAAACTCTCTCATCACCTCCTCCTGTAAAGAAACTGGTACCAAGGTATGTCCTCTAAAAAGGACGTCGTGCACTACTCCAAAGGAGAAACCATCAGGTGCATATCCTGAGAATATCTGTGCACGCCGCGTCTCACAGTCAGCGTCCCCACGTTGTGCCTCTCTGACCCACTGTAGTATTGTAGTGGTGACTGTGAGAGACAGAAGGAAGGCTGCTCCATCTCTATCCATGAAGGATATCTGTAAAGCGTCTAGCTGCTCTGTCGCCTCCTCAAGTAGCTGAATGCTCGTCCTCCTGCTGAGAGCATCGGCTACCACATTCCCCTTCCCAAAAGTATAGACTATCTCAAAGTCATAGTCCTAGAGGAACTCGAGCCATCGCCTCTGTCTCAGATTCAGGTCCTTTTGAGAGAAGATGTACCTAAGACTCTGATGGTCAGAAAAGACTATAAAGAGCTTTCCCATCTGGTAGTGTCACCAAGTCTTCAGAGCGAAGACCACTACTGCTAACTCCAGGTCATGGGTAGCATAGTTCTGCTCATGCGGCCTCAACTGATGTGATCCATAGGCGATCACTGCCCACTCTGGCATCAGGACATAACTGATTCCGGTCCCTGATGCATCGCAGTAGTCTACGTACCATACTCCCTCCTCAAACAACCTCAGGATAGGGGCGCTGGTCAATCTCTGTCTCAGATCAAGGAAGCTCTACTGACATATGTCTGTCCACACAAAGGGTTTCCCCTTATTTGTAAATGTTGAGAGTTGTGTCACAACTCTGGAGAAGTCTGGCACAAATCTCTGGTAGTATCCAGCTAGTCCCAAGAAACTCCGCACCTCCGTCACGCTCCTGGGTGGCTCCCAAGCTAGCACTGCCTCGATCATCGCAGGATCCACTACTACTCCCGCCTCAAAGATGATATTTCCCTAGAGGTGGAACTTATGTATCCATAACTGACACTTCGAGAGCTTTCCATAATGCTGGTGCTCTCGGAGTGTGTCTAGTACAACCCGCAAGTGGTAGGCGTGCTCCTCCTCATTCATCGAGTAAATCAAAATGTCTTCGATGAAGACCGTGACAAATCGATCGAGGAATGGATAGAAGATCCTGTTCATGAGTGCCATGAACACTATTGGAGCATTGGTTATGCTGAATGGAATAAACAAGAATTCATAGTGGCCATACCGACATCTAAAGGCCATCCTCTGCACGTCCTCGTCCCGAACTCTGAGCTGATGATAGCCTGACAAGTGGTCAATCTTTGAGAACCATTGTGCTCCCTTGAGATGATCTAAGAGGTCATCAATCCTAGGTAGTGGATACTTGTACCTTATTGTCACCTGGTTCAGGCGACGATAGTCGACACAAATTCGCATTCTCCCATCTGCCTTCTTGGCGAACAAAATCGGGGAAGCCCAGGGTGAAACACTAGTTCAGAAGAATCCCTTGCCCTGCAAGTCCTCCAACTGTACCCGTAGCACTCGAAGCTCAGTGGGGGCCATCCGATATGCTGGAGTCGATATCGGGGTTGTCCCAGGGTACATGTCGATATAAAATTCTACCTATCTGTGAGGAGGTAGTCCTGGAATGTCGTCTGGAAAGGCGTCCACCTACTGATCCACCACTGTAGGAAAACTAGTACTCCACACGTCAACTACTCCTAGGATGAGGCTAGCCAACTGATGAGTGATGGGTTTTCCCCTCCTCTGCGAAAGTCCATCCTGTGCTGTGAAGGATCCCTTCTCTCCGGTGAAGGTGAACCTGCTCCCGTCGGTGCGTACACATCACACCTTGCGCCTAAAACAGTCAATCTGGGCATGGACTATAGATAACCAATCCATGCCCAAGATGACTTCGTAAGGCCTCGACGCTACTACAAGAAGATCCCAACCGAATCTCTCGCCTCCTAGAGTAAGCTCACTCTGCCGGCACCAGTGCGTATTCGTCGAGTCTGCTCCCGTAAGAGTCTCTAGACGTAAGGCTCTGTCGGAATCTCCGAGCTCCGAACAAGGGCAGCGTCTATGAATGAGTGACTCACTCCTCTGTCTATAAGAACTGTAGCAGGGGTGGAATAGACACAGATAGTACCTCGAATCATCTCGGGCGCGCCGTGGTCGTAGGCCTCTGCTGCCTGGAGTTGTTCCCGTCTCTGCCCGCAAGCTCCCTATGGTCAGGGGGGACCTCATGGTGGTGGTGGTGGTAGAGCCTCAAAGCATCGCCCACCACCTGCTGCTCGGCCAGCTCCTCTGCCTCGTCCGCCTACACCATGCAGACCGCCACGGTCGACCCTATGCTTCTTCCTGGGTGGCCCCTCAACTGTCTGCTGCTCCTCGGCATGGTGGGTCGGGCAGTCATGATTCATGTGGACCTGCCTGCGGCATGTGTAGCACTGTCTGCCTCTCGAAAGACTGGCTCGACACTGTGTTCCCCGCACTGCTGTACCAGTGTCCTGAGGTTGTCTGCCTGAGGGTCTGGTCTGCCTGGACGCATGAGTCATCCTTCAACTGCCTGATGCAGAATACTCTACTACGTGCCACCCTACGGTGGGTCTCGGTGTTGATGAAGGCTCATAAAGGAAGCTTTCGATCAAAAGGGATCGCTCCAGTACTCCTGTCTAAGTCGGAATAATGAGGGAGATTAGCGATGCCCTGATCTCATGTCTCAATCCCTGCTCACAGGTCCGAGCCCGGAAGAATGGGTCTCGTACCATTTCTGTCGAGTAGCGTGAGAGATCGGTAAATATCGCCGAGTACTGGGAGACCATCAAGCTGCCATGCCGTAGCTGAAGAAGCTCCTGGATGCGCACGACACGGAGGGTGATTGGGACGAACTCTGAGCGGAAGGGGCTCTCAATATCTGTCCAGAGAAGAGATGCCTCATCGTGCACCTGGAGCATCAAGCTCCACCATCTGCCTGCTTCCGCATGCAGTAGGCTCGCTGCGAGGATCACCATGAGGTCTGCTGGTGTCCTCACTAACCTGAAAACCCGAACGGCTGCCTCCAGCCAGTCCTCAGCTGCCTGGGGGTCCATCTCCCCACGGAACCTGGGTGGTCGCTGGCGCTGAAACTCATGCAGTGCACTAAGGCGATGTGCATCGTCAGCGGCTGGGGCTGGAAGCATCAGTGGCGTGGCGGGTAGAGGTACCACTGGTGACTCACCTGTCAAAGGGCCCTATACCAAGGCCTCGTTTCTCGGTGGGCTGTCGTCACACTCAACTCCTGGAACCCTAGCTGGCTGCCATCGTGGGGCGATCCTGAAAAGAATAAATGTGCGCCATGGTGAGAACAATATACCTGGTGAGCTGACACAAAGTAATCACAATGAAAACTTGAAACACACATTCAATCAATGTTTTCTTGCATTATGTCGGAAATCAGAAGTTAGGGTCCTGGTGTATGGATACGTCGGCCGCTGCACCGACACTGGACTCCCCGAACTGATAACCACACCCAATATGCTTAACACTATTGCTTCTCATAGAAATAGATCAGAGTCCCAAGTTCTGTGGTAGAACCGAACTCCTTTGATACCAGTTTGTCACGACCCGTCATCGGGGCCCGTGCCATGACTACCCCAAGCCCACCTTCCATAGGCCAGGGGCTGGCGACTAGCACCAAGGCGTAAGTCCCGATAAAAAGGGAAGGAATTTCCTTTGTAAAGTAAACAAACACCATAGAGAAAACAAGAAAAAGAAGTAAACAATAAGTAAAAGCTGATACAAAGTAAGTGCGGAAAAGTTAGTGGGCCAGTATACAAATCCAAACTAAATGTAAAGTACATCTGGAAAGGGAAAACATAAACTGAAAAGTAAAGCCGCCGCGTCGATCAATCCACAAGAAGTCCCACATGATGGGTGGGTACTGATAGCCTTCACAGCTCCTTGGTCCAGCCGTCTGCTCCGAGTACGTCCCGCCCAGTGGTCCACCTCCGGGTACCAACCTGCTCCGCAAGCCTCAACCGCGATTAGCGCTGTCCGTCGTCTGCAACCAACACAACGTAGTGTGGGAATAGCCCGTGCAGGGGTGAGTATAAGCTACTCAGTAGGGACCCCGAGACCCCTGAAGGTCTCTCAAAATCCACAAAGGATAATCCACAAAGGAAAGATACAATCACGAAGTAACATTCGACATTGCTTAGGTATATGTCCATACATAAACCTAAGTCATCAATTCTCGTTCGGCTCCAACATCCTAGACCAAGTACAACATAGTACACAAAGGAAGAAAAACCTAAATCCACATAGGATAGCACAACACAATCCACATGGGAAATAAAATAGGAATTTAGCTCACACACGTATACTTCTTTGTATGATGATAGAGATGATCAGATGTAGCCACTGATTCATCTAAGCCATCGGACCCACAAAGGATCGATAGGTACTAACCCCCGTAATGACCCAAAAAGGATCTGACCCACAAAGGATCGATAGGTAACTAACACCCGCAATGACCCACAAAGGATCTGACCCACAATGGATCGATAGGTTACTAACCCCTGCAATGACCCACAAAGAATCCGACACACACATGATCGATAGGTAACTAACCCCCACAAAGACCCACACAAGATCGGACCCACATAGGATCTGTAGGCACTGGCTCACACAGAACCGCTGATCCCTGACCGACACAGGATCGGACCCACACAAGATCGGTAGCACTGATCTACGTAGGATCGCTGAGTGCTGTAGTCGTCATCGTCGAATCCACTGAGGATCTATGTACAGTCATCGTCGTCATCACAGACAAAAACGGAGCCAGCTCTAGGGTTCCCGCACATAGCACGCTCGTTCGAGAGGGTCTGCTCCACTAGCCGAGAGGCTGATACATAAACTGACACATAGTCCATAGTTGATGTATCCAAAAGTTCTGTATCGTCAACATGAACTCAACGTCGCAGACGGCGCGTCAATCAGACGCCCGGTCTGAGAGTTATTGGATTTTTCGTTCCAGGGGCCCGGTTGGTTTTTAAGGGAAAACCAACCCGACCTTACTCCACCTACATTTAAACCTTAGGTGGAGTAAGCCAAAAGATCTGTCTCACTTATAGGAATCCAAAAAAGTCGACGACACGTCAATCAGACGTCCGGAGCTCACGTTATGAGCGTTTCCGCTCCGAGAGCCCGGTTGGTTTCGTGTACGAACCAACTCGGCTGAACCCAAAGTATTCTAAAACCTTGAGTGAGATATATCAAAACGACCATCTCGATCCAAGGATCGCATCGCAACTGACGCTGCATTGACCAGAGGCCCATAAAACATGTTATGGGCGTCCGACCAGAAGAGATTCAGTATTAAGGGGTTCAGGCCTGGTCCGACCCGGCCTGATACCCCTAGGGTCGGCCTGAACTAGGTCTACCCGAACTGGGTCTGGGTCCGGTCCGCTTGGGCGCAGCCCGGTTCGGCGGGAACGGCCCTGCCCAGCCCGGGCACGGCCCGACCCGACCTGGGGGTGCTGGCCAGGCGCTCAGCCGAACGGTCGAGCCGTTTAAAGCGAGGGGGGGGGGGGGGGGGCGCCTGCCCCCATGGATTTTGTAACCACGACCCCAATTATGGGGGCCTCTTGAGCTGGCCGCTGGGGGTTTGTAACCCCCTGCCTTCCCTTGTCCGGCCGGCCCGCTCGGGCCTTCCAGCTTCTGCCGCCACGAACCGGCGACGGCCGGTCCCCCCGTGTTTTGACGCCGGCTGCCCGGAACCGGCCACTGGTCTCCCTGATCCAACGCTGCCCAGAACTGGCTGTGGCCTTGTTTCGTCCGGCGCGGCGCGACGGCGTTGCGCCCCTCCGCCGCGGCCCCGCTCCGGCAGTGGTGCCTTTGGGTTTCTCTGACGCAGCGTGACGGCGTCGCGTCCTTGTTCGATTTCACGGCACGACGCGACGGCTCCGCACATTCCTTGTTGCATGACCCCGCATGGTGCGACGACACCATGTCATTCCGTTCCAATCCACATTAGAATCAACAGCATAGGTAAGGGAGGAGGGTCAGTCGTGTTTGTGCGGTCCGCCCCCCTCTCGTTAATTGATAACAATTGGTCATATTTCACGAAGAACGTCATGGTGGTAATCACGAACAAAAATAAATAATACCCCTACCTCGTCGAACAGGTTGTGTGATGATTCGTCGCAGAGATAACCGTCACGGGATGAGGCGTCGCGGAAGGAGACGTCGTAGAAGGAGACGTCGCAGAAGAAGACGTCGAACTCCGAGGAATCTGGCGTTCTTCGCGTTCTTCATGTTCTTCGACGAAGAGGATGAAGAAACTCAAGTCTCCCATAGCTTTTCTCCTAAAGCTCTCAAGAAACAAACCTCCAACCCAAAATAAAATAATTCCCTTACACATTTTATTAACACAACTTAAGGTTTGAAATTCAAACACTCAAATTAATCACACATAATGAATATCATAAGTTATTTAAAACTTAAGTTATCAAATTTTAATTGTGAGTTGAGGGAGTTAAGGAATGTGAAAGGGTGGGGTTTGTGTGGGCCCTACCACCCTCATAACCTCCCAAGGGAAGTTGGGTAGTTACCCAACTTCCACCCAAAGCATAAATCCACTTATAGAAAATAAAAATTGTAGTTAAATTTTTATTTTAAATTTCACAATTTTTATCAACCTCTCTCCTAGAAACGCAACTACAGAAAAGGTGTTTCTAAGCAATTACCAGCACTGTGGTTCCATCAGTGCCGACAGAATTCGATTCCGAGCACCGGTTCATAAGGTAGAAATTCCCGCTCGTTTGTTCACTGAACGTACCCGAGCTAAACTTCGGATTGAAATTCCGGGCACACCGGGCCTCGGAATCTAGTGCCGTCAGAAACTGCGTTCTTGTAAAATTCCAAAGAAAATTAAGAAAAAAAAAATTTTCCTTGAATTTTAAGGGTCTTTACAAATTTCACCACCATCATTGTGTGGATATTACATTTTTCTTTCCGCCTCACTTCCTGATAGTGTGGAATGAACACACATATACCAAGAACGGTGAGGGATTGTGGGCCTTGTTTGGATTTGTCCAAACCCTCTGCATTTTTCTTCTAACATGGGGTTATAAAAAGATTCAATTAGAATGAACAATCCCCAATTTAATACCCCATAAGAACAAACGAGATGCCAATCAACCCGTAAGTCGGTTGGTCCGCGTTCGATGTATTTTCCAAGAATGGGATGAATGAAAAAATAAAACACGTAAACCACATACCTAGAATCATTGCATTCCGTTACAGATGAAAGTATGAATTTTCATTCGATATTGTTCCTCGAAATCCATTCGGAGTTCTCCAACAGTCATCGATCGATCACCGTTCATCTATTGAGGGTGATGTCATCGGTATTTCGTCAGAGGATCCTCTCGTGGGTTCCCAAATCCCTTGCCAATGCTTTTATTAAATAAAATAAATCATACCACATTTTGTTCATTAATATGGATTGTTATGGAACTGCAATTTCTGAACCTTTAACCCCATGAACGTAGCGGTTACACATACCAAGGGTCATGCCCTTAAAGGTTTCATATTTAATTTCTATCATTACACATCTGTCCCACCATCTACCCCTCAACGATTGGAGAAATAATAAAATTACTAATTTAGTTATTTTATTATTTTTCCATAATGTCCAAAAATTATCTTTTTCATCCAACCCATTCTGGTCAATGATAATATTCTCCTAAAAAAATTTCAGCACACCGAATTCATCGGTGCTGTCATATTTTCAATCTGAGAAACTTTCCAAAATATAGAAATCCCAGCTCACAAGTTTATTGAACGTACCTTAAAAATGATCATAAATAATTAACATTCACCCTAAACTCACACCGGACGAGGATAGTTTCTGTCTAAGTGGAACACTCCCCCCAAAACATAACGATATTCTTGTATTTTCAATCTGACTTGCCGTTTAAATGTTCTAAGGATGTAATAAAAAAAATAATTTTTACTTTATTAATTTATTTACATCCAAATATAAAAAACCATTTTTGGATCGTGCCGGCCAAGGTTAGTATCTCCCTAAGTAATTCATACCCTCCCGAGCTTAGCGGTGGTCTCAGATTTTTAATCCGAGTAACCATTCGTGAGTTAAAAGTATTTGATAAATAAAATTAGCTTATTTAATTAATTTATTAATGGTTATTCCATTTTCAGGATTTCTCACTGGTAAACCTACCATCCTAAACCCAATGGTGATCTCAGATTATTTTGGGTACATATTTAAGAGTTATTCTACTTTTTTAGGAAAACTTATCAAATGCGCTACTTAAAGAATTACAATTTTCGATGGATCATGCCAGGTACTTCGGACCTCGGACTCACATGCTGTAATTTTTTTTCATTCTTGAAATAATTCATATATTAAAAATTATGTCTAAATTCTGGGACATTACATTCTCCCCACCGTTGGTATTTACATACCCTAAAGACAAAAAAAATTCAATTAAAAAAAGTGGGGTACTGAAGATGAATATGAGCCTACCACTCTTTTTTTATCTCTTGGAGAGTCACGTGCTACCAACAAACTCGAACCAGATAAATTGAATATCATATAAAGAACAAAATCCTTTTGATCATTTATTTCTCCTGGGAACTCCTAAAATGTCTCCCAATCGTCAATGTCTATTTATCCCCAGTTGATGATGTGTGATGGGTCATGCACGTATCTCCTCAGCAATAAAATGTGGAAAACATTATGCACCCAGTGCATATGTGGGGGAAGATCAAGGTAGTATGACATATCACCTACTATGATAGGAATCTGTAAAGGTCTAATGTACCACAAATATTTCTTTCCACCTCACCAAATCTCCACTATCCTCGTCGGGGTGAGATTCATAGGAAGGCATGACCTCCCTCCTCAATCTCAAAGGTTCTATTTCTCATGTCGACATAAGACTTTTGTCTTCTCTATGAATTCATAATCCACTCTTAAATGATTCACACCTTCTCAGTGGTAGCCTGTATTAACATTGGACCCAGGAGTGTGGACACCCCTGGGTCTATCTAGCATAGAGGTGTTCTGTATGGCTGCCCATACAAGGCCTCAAACTGTGCCATGGAAACTTTGGAGTGATAGTTATTTTTGAATGCAAACTCCTCCAGTGGTTGTTGTTCCTTCCAACTGTGACCAAAATACAAGAAATAAGTACATGAAATTTCCTCCTTGGTCCAAATGGTCCCCTCTGTCTGACCATCTGTTTGGGGGTCATATTTGTGCTCAATCATGCTGGAACCTGATGCTCAGCTTTCACTTGCTGATAAGTGAGGCATCATGAAACAAAATCAACTGCTAATTTCTCTTTCCTCGACCACTATTACTAATGTCGTAGGTCCTATTACATCCTTTTCAAACAAGAATGTACCAAAAAAGGTGGTGTGTGGAACCCCACTCAACACCTCCTCCCGCAACGTCACTATTTCTATGGTGCATCCTATAAATAGGATGACCTACTCCCCACCTATCAAAAATCAATCAGGACCCAGTCCTGTGGATATGTGAGCACGTCGGGCCTCAAAGTCAACATCCACAATATGTACATCTCTGACATGCGGAAGTAGTGGGGGAGTGATAGTCATAGACTGTAGGTAATCTACTCCATCATCATCCATGAAGGATATCGGCATCGCGACTAGCTGCTTCATCACGTCACTCAGAAGCTGTAAACCAGACCTTCTATTGAGTGTGTCTGCCACCATGTCCCCCTTCCCAGGAGTATATACTATCTCATTTTCATATTCCTAAAAAAAGTCAAACCATATCTGCTATCTGAACTATTGAAAATCCTACATGCACCTTTCCATCCATGTGAAAGGATACCCCCTTTAAATGATTGTAGTGTCCATAGACCTTTAGTTGTTACCCGATCATTACAACCACTAGGATAACTTGAACCTAGTACACAAACAACCTCAAACATAGGGTCTTAGTAAGCCCTTCCCCTGTAATTCATCCACATATTCCCCCTGCTTGTGATGATCTATAATAGTCCTCCGATATACTGATGCTGATATCTACACCATATCGGGATGCATAATAATACAGAAGTCCATCCCCCTGCAGGGAGGTAATCTTGGAAACAACTTTGGAAAGGATGAACCCAGACTCCATAAGTAATACAGGGAACTAACAACCCAAAACACCTTATCCTAGGAGGTTAAGGCAGGCCAACTACAGATTTACCGGCTGCACTCTTCTATACATGATTTTATCTCATGTTACCTCAGTTTCCTTTTTCACCGACCAAGGAAGACCCCTTTACAACCATGAATATATACCACATTATTTTTCCTAAAATAGTCAAACTAAGCATTAATTTTGGCTGAATAGTATATACCCAAAATAATGTTGTAATTTCATGACACTACCACCATATGGTTTCAATCTAAACTCTCAAATCAAGGGTCATATCACACTGTCGGTATAAGTGTGATTATCGAGTCTCTTTCCATAAGTATCTCAAAACATATGGTTCAATTCAGCCAGTTAACTGGAAACTCTATTTCTTGAAAATGATTCATGAGAAGAAGGAATTATTAATACCTATGTCTATTAATACACAAACTTTTAGTAACCACAAATCGTACTTCCAATCATTCCAAGAGCCCTTCGGTCAAACTACTTGACCCATGCAGCGACATCCTTCCCCTATCCTCCAGCTATATTAGACTGGTGGGGTCCACATTGGGGTGATGTTTGTAACATGAAGATATTTATAAAACCTTATACTACACACCTAGCTCCTCTTCAATGTTTTCTACCTTAAAGAGTCATTTCCCTATTACATACTCTTCCTGAAACATTTTACATGTCCAAGTCTCTAAGACTGACGTCATTTTCCTAATTTCCCACTACTAACATCAGTTTTCTATATCTACTCATTAAATGATATTTCAACCAAAATATTTTAACTTTATAACTCTATCATAAGTAATAATTAATAGAGGAATAGTTTGGGATCATATGAATCTAAAAACATCTCAGTCGGAGGGCCGATCCCTGAAGCACTGGTTGTATCATATTCATCCAGTACCAGGAATGGTCATTACGCCTCATTGAATACTCAGAAACCAACATTTAATCCAACTGAAGCAATAGAAGCTCTTGGGAACACATACCCATTAGCTTTTGAAGGAATGATACCCCTTCACTGAGGACGGTTCTCAAGATATATCCACAAAAAATTCACCTCCTCGTAAGATCTGGGTAATCTAAACAATGTCATTCCCCTGCTGAGCCACATTGAATGCTCACTACCAGGGCCAAAAACTAATTGAATGGTTCTTTAGATATATTGAAGCTCAATCACCACCCCATGTCAGTCCGTAGATGCCTGTGAGTTTAGCTTACCTCGAAACATGAGGGGTACTTGTTTTTGAAGCTCGTGTAATGAACCGAGCCAACATGTGTCCCCTAACGGTAGAGCCTATAGGAAATATTGTCCAACATGACATGGTAGTGCTGGGACACTGCTCGTAGGCACCATCTAGAGCAACAGTCCCTATACCGAAGCCTCATCACTCTGTGGAACATCCACATGGTCATTAACTGAAATCCCGACTGGATGTCTGTGTGGAGGAATCTTGAAAGAGAATCGAGAAGAACCCTGGTCAAAATTTCATACATGGTGAGATGAATCAAATAGACGAATAGATTTTTTTAAACACATGAAACTACTATTTTAATGTACCAAATCAGAAAAATGAATTTAGGCTCTAGGTGTATGGATACATTGGCTGCCGCACTAACACTGGACTCTGCACCCTAAAAACCAAACCCAAAACACTTAACACTATTTCCCCATTACATAATACAGACTCTTAGTACCTATGGTAGAACAGACCGCCCTCTGATACCACATTGTTATGACCTGTCCCCTGGGGCCTGCGTCGTGACTACCCGAAGACCACCTTCTATAGGCCATGGGCTGGTGACTAGCACCAGAAATGTGAAAAACAAAAATGAGAAGGCATTGCCTTTAAACCTGCACACACACGTCCAAGAACATCCCAATGCACCAAAAGTGGGAAAATCTATACAACTAAAATAAGTTTGAGTTCATGTATAGGTGAAATTATGTGGGAAAGAATACAAACCCAAAAAAGTACTATAAATAACAAAGTACAAAAGGAAACTTTTATGGACATCGGCAGAAAAACCCACTTGATCATCAGAGAGTGATGCTATTGAAAGCTAAAGTAGTATGTTCTAGTCGCCCAATCCTATTGGGCCCCACCTGGTCCTTTTACACCATGTACACTATCATTGCATCCATATGTCCCATCCCCCTAAGCACCTCTCTCGAAACCTCAAACGTCTACACCAGACATACCACATATGGGAAATGCACATGCAGGGGTGAGTATAAAAATATTCAGTTGAGACCCTGAGACCCACAAAGGCCTCTTGGTAATCCACAAAAGTGAACATGAAAAATACCCCAGAGGTAAAAATACCAAGAAAGACATCAACCAAAAGGCACAAACTAAAATAGGTAGCTCACACGAGGTATATAACCTAACGAATAGGAATAATGATGACTTTTCTTAAAGATAAATCATATTATTACATTGTGAAGTTCCCCTACATAAATAAGAATAATTTTTTCTATTTCTGATCCACATAGGGTCATAAGTCACCAATCCGCATAGGGTCATTAGTCGTCAATCCATAAAGGGTTGTAAGTTGTCGATCCACAATGGGTCGTAAGTTGTGGATCCACACAGGGTTGTAATTCATCGATCCACATAGGTTCATAAATCCCCGAACCACAATAGTTCATAAGCCATCAATCCAAACATGGTTGTATTTCCAATATCCACATAGGGTCATAAGTCATCGATCCACACATGGTCATAACTCCCTGATCCACACAGGGTCATAAGTCGTCGATCCAAACAGGGTCGTAAGTTATCCATCCACACAGCGTCGTAAGTCATCGATCCACACAGGGTTGTATGTTGCTGATCCATGATGCGACTCTCTATGGAAAATCCTTATATGGTTTTACTACTGCTGATCCACACATGGTTACTCTGATTCCGATCTATAAAGGCTTTCTCTTCACTTGACAGACAGCCACTAGAATCACATTCTTGGTGCATTTTAGTTCTTGAGTCTTTGGTCCCAATATCATCAGTCATACCTCAACATCCACCATGATCAATAAAGTATTTAGCTGTTGGACCACCTTCTTGTAAGGGTTCCAACACAATAGATGGTGCGTCATTTGGACGCCTAGTCTGTATGTTATAAGCAAAAAGGTAAATAGGTCCCAGTTGTATTTGAGTCCGATCCAACTCGATCATACTCCCTATTCTTACAAAACTCTAAAGGAGTATCTCTAAAGGACTGTTTCTTCGCAAGGGTCCTCACACCACTCATGTCACATAAATTGGATTCCCATTTTGCGAGATACACCCAAAATAACGAAACAAAACCGGTCGGGTCTTGGTCTGGTAGGGGTCGGCCCTGACCTGCCCATTGGGCCCACAGGATCGACCCACATGGGAAAACCCAACCCCTGCAGATGTGGTCCAGTCACGTCGATTTGGTATGGTGTGCCTGGGGCAGCCTTCTGGTGGCGTCACCCACTTTTAGGAAATGTTCAGCTCTAGCCGGCCGTTTTTCTAGCCGAGCGGGCCAAGTGGGCTGCACCTCTCCCCAAGCGGCATGTCAGCGATGCCAGTGATGCTTCAGTAGCAGCTTCTTCCGCAGACCACCAGAGATGCTCTAGTGGTCTGTTTTCTTTCCTGTCTACACCTACAGGCCTTCCGATTTTCCGCCTTCACTGCGAGGCTCTTACATTTTTCTTGACTCCTCATTTCAAGATGGTGCACAAAATTACAAACATATTCCATGAGTGGAGGGGGGGGGGGGTCTGAGTATTGTTTTGATTGGCCCTCACCATCCCGGTTAATTTTCTAACATGGATTGATAACAATCATCAATTATAAAGAACAATCCCCAATTTAAGACCTTGCAACAACCACCCTCAAGAACAAATGAGACATGGATCAACCAGTAAGTTAGTAGTTCCGCGTTCATTCTATTATCCAAGAGCAGGATGATAGGAAGCCTAAAAAATGTAATCCCCTACTTGAATTCTGTGGATTCCATTTCATACGAAAGAATCAATATATGTTCAAATTCATTCATCATAGTCAGTTTCGAATTCTCCAACAGTCGTTGATGTATCACCGTTCTTCGTTGGAGGGTGACATAGTCATCATTTCATCAGAGGTTCCTCTCGTGAGTTCCCAAATCCATTTCCAATGCATTGATTAAATAAATGAAATTGTACCACATTTCATTTTTTTGATATGTTTTATTAATGAACCTCAATAAATGAAACTTTAACCCTATGAATATTGTGGTTACAGATCCCAAGGGTAATTCCATTAAAGGAATCATATTTAATTTCTTTTGTTACACTGTAGTCCCTCCAACTACTACTCCACCGTTGAAGAAATAATAAAATAACATCTTTTGTTATTTTATTATTTTTCTGCATAGTCCAAATATTATATTTTTTCATATGGCCCTTTACAGTCAAAGTTAATCGTCAGCTAAGAAAATCCTAGCACTGTTAATTCAACGGTTCCAACTAATTTTTAATTCGATAACCCGTTCAAAAGATACAAATCTCCACTCAAATGTTTACTAAACATACCATAATAAAGTTAAAAAAACAATTTAAATTCATTCTAGACTCATGTCATCTGAGTTTAGGCTCTAAATAAGGGGAACCCACCCCCAAGAACTCAACGGTACTCTCATATTTTCAATCGATGTTACAGATTAAAATTTATAAGGATTTAACAATAAAATAATTGTTTCATTGTCATTTTATTTATAGCTAGAAACTGTCTTCCACTGTTGGCTTGTTCCAGCCAATGTTAGTATCTACCTAAGGAAAGAACATCCTCATGAGCTTAGTGGGGGCCTTATATATTTAATTCGAGTCACCATTAGTGGTTTATAAGCATTTTAAAAATAAAATAATATTATTTAATAATATTATTTATGGTTATTCCATAATTGGGTTTTTTCGCTGGAGGCATGCGCCGACTAAACATAAGTAACTCTTAGGGTAAAACCACCATAATCAACACAACAGTGCAATCATATTTCTGATCTGAGCCCCATTTTTTGAGTTACTCATTTTTTTACAAACTAATCATGCTCGATATTTAAATATTAACATTTTAAGATGGATGATTTTGTGCACTCTGGACCTTGAAATCAAGCACCATCAAATTTTGGGGTCTCGAAATAATACCCATTAAAAAAATCATACAAAAACTCTAGGACATTTCATTGATAATAATCCAATTTCCTAATAGAATTTTAAAACAAAAAACTAATTTAAATTTCTAAAAAATACCTCATTTATTACATTTATATTTAAACGACCACATCAAAATATTTAATTATTTGAATCCTCCTCAAACCATCCATTTTTTAAATACACATCAAGAACTCATAGAAGTGTATTTATTCTCAAATTGGTTTTCTAAATGCCATTGAAATAATATTTTTCCAAACAAAATATCCCAACACCCACATGGGTCTTGTAATGAAAAGTAGGAATCATGATTTAAAAAATTAATATAACAATATAAATATAATTTTGTTCCCTAATGAAAAGGTAAGAGGAAATGTAACAAAGGATAATTGGATAAATCTCTCCCAACGACTAGGTCATCATACCATCAAATGAGTCCTGAGATAAACCCTAGGATACTTAATGTGTGATGCAAATTAATATAAATTATTCTACCAACTAACAATCCATATACCTATGTATGATATAGTTCAGATGATATGTCATCAAACAATCCCCCACTATCCTCAATGCGATAAAAGTACCATCCTAGACCATTAATTCTAGAACAATTGGACGGAAAATTTTATGTCTAAATAAACTAGAACAACAACATAATTCTTTCACGTATTTTTTGGCTTCCAATGAACGATAAATTAAGTGAATTATAAGAACATTAAAGTTGACTCTAACACCCAATGTGTAACTAGCTATACCATAGCCCCTAACACCATGAAATTAATAACCTTGTAAAAATATAGACCCTATCGGATAAATAAGAACATTACCACAAAATGGCAGTGAAAAATCAACTCATTAATATATAAAACCCAAAAAAGGGGTGAAAAAATCATTGGGAAAATATGGTGTTCCACACACAAACACTATTAAAAAATAATGTGAAAATTCAATAAATTAACACTAAAACATTGATTGGTATTCAAATCAAATTAAAATTGTATAAAACCACAATTAAATAATTTTTCAAAAGATAAAACCACAAAATATCCCCCATTCCACATTCCTCCACCAATATTTACATTCAAAATGAGAGTTTAATGAAATTGAAAGTCCTCAAGAGTTCCTAACCAAATGAATCACCTAATACCACTAAACCCTAAATCTAACAACAAATTTATCAAAATGGTTGAATTGTTCAACAACATCATTTCCAAACACATCTAAGAGAATCTGAGAGAGGAACACAAAAAAAGAAACTCTAAGAGCATTTGATACTGAATATTGTTTTCCAACCATTTATTATTACTCAAACATGGTGGAATAAAAAAGAAAACTACTAATAATGGAATCCTAAAATAATGTGAATATGTGAGAGATATTTTTACTCTATTAATAAGTCACTTCCAAACCCAATGTAATGAATACCAACTAAAATAATCTCTAAAATAATTAAAAGATTTATTGTGTTTGGTCATGAAAATAGGGAAATAATTTGTTTTAAAATACGGATCACCGAAATACAGTGCATTTGAATATCCATATCCAAACACTAGCTAGTATACCAAGATCAACATGTAGATTTATATGGACCCAGCCTTAATACATTACATAATATTTAATAAAATAGATAATTGAAATTGACTATCTTATCAGGTTTAGAGTTTTATAGAAGTTGGACAAAACTATTACGTCTCAAAAGATTATAAAATAGATAGTTCTACTTAGTTTCCATATTTTCATAAAATAAAAACTCATAAAAAAAAGAAACATGATTAGTTCCATGTTTTTTAAAGCATGTCTATCCTTGATCCCATTCTAGACACAATTCATCTTTATGTCCTGTGGAAAAAATTTCAAAAACGTGGGATGAACATAAAAAGATTAGTAAGGGATATAAAAATACGAAAAGAAACATTAGTTCCTTTATATATAAGAATCAATGAAATCATAAATTACTCATAAAACATAAGAACATTAACATACCTCATGAAATCATAAGATTTTATGAATAAATCATAGAAATCCTAAGACATAAAGGTAATTAGAGGCATTCATAACATTTTTACGTAGGGAGTAACACTCATGGTTACGTTTGGAATACCCATCACAATATATTCCATAAATATAATCAGAGAAAACATAGCGATTGACTCCTTTACCTTACCCAATGCATTGGAGATCTATCACAGGCTCACCCACCATTAGTTTATCACGGATCCACCCGACTTCATAAACAATTCCCAAGAACCATAACATAATCGTATCCCATAAAACATGCATAAAAGAAACATAACATTTCCACATTTCAATCAAAATTTATCAATACAACACATTGATACAATCAAAACATTATCAAAACCACTTTCAATACCAAAATAAAGAAAAGTAAAAAATGGTATTTATTTTTCATTTTAAAAAGTTATGGCTTATAAAGGAATCTAAAACTCAAATAATGGTCATGGTGGCGGAGAAGTCATTGTCCCCGCATACGTAAGACAAAAACATTCCTTTTGTCATATAGTAAAATAATTCATGTAAAAAGATTCATTTTGAATGAAATAAATAGTCAAAAGGGTTTATTATTCAACCAATAACAGAAGGTCGTATATAAATTGAAGAATGCCTCAATGAAAGGAGATTGAGATGACGTCCCGTACAAAGACGGTATCCTTAGAATAAGGATAAATAACATACATAATTATGTGTGAAAAATATAAATACACTCAATGTAAGTGGATATTAAGTGTAAAACAATCATATTTCTTCCAAACAAATTCATATCACGACATAATCAAGAAGTAGAGGTTTAACCCAAAAGAATTGAAATTGGGTTAAAAAGATCCCTTACCGAATTTCGACAGCCTAACAGCGTCACATTAAATTTCATAAAATGAGTTGATGAGAGATAAAAAGGGTATCTCATCACTTGGAAATAAAATTTTCAGCAATAATAATATATAAGAACATAACCCATCATAAGAATATGTGAATTAAAAGACCTATCTAAAATAAGTCATTTAAAAAGAAGAGGGTGAAAGGATCCGTTACTGATTTGGGTAACTTTCGAAACGTACACCCCACGAAATAAAGGTAAAACAATGAAGATGTAAATACACATAAATTAAATTTTATTACACAAAAAATAAAATCTTAGGCAATACATACTCCACACAAAAAGAAATAGTGGCAAATGTTGCATGAATCTCACGGGAATAAAAACTGGGATAAAAACCCCTTACCTTATTGTAATCAATAGATTCGTATGAACAAAAGATAATAAACACCCAATGAATCACATAATAACATGAATATAACATGAATAATGATAATATATATGAAATGACAGTACACAATACAACACATGAAAAAAATAAGTAGAAAACAATGCAAAATCTCACAGAATTAAAAGTGAGATAAGAAATACCCTTACCTCAGGTCCGACTTATCGTGTTCATTTCTTTATATTCCTGAATAATAATCTTTGGTCAATTCATAATTTATTAAGGGATTACTTTAAATTTTATTATTCAATTCATATCACATATTATAATATTATAATAATTAGTTAATTATGTGTGTTCATATCATACATTTTGTCGATGTTCGGTACACGAGTCAACAATGAACTTGTTTAAAAAGAATTTCCCATGTAGTTATAATTACATCATCTCCAGAATGGTATTAATTATATAAATATCATATATATCCTGTATATATTCATTTTATACTATTCTATAACATTTGGATAAAAAAATGAAATGCACCATTGATGGATACGGTAGCCCGTACGTACGCATGAACACTACATTCATTTCTTTGTCATATTAATAGAATTAAAAATAAATGAGACATATATATATATATTATAATTTCAGTATAATATATATTTTATATTAGTAACATATGTTCATTAATTACAATCTTTATAAATTCCATGTTTGGCATGAACGAGTCACATTATTTGAGGGGGCAGTAGTCCACACTTCCTCAGATGAAATTATCACAGTTCCACTACATGAAATGCATAAAAATTTGATTTAAAAATAAAATTAAGAATCATATAGAAAAAATAAATACCATAAATACCATATATAAATATAGTGACATAAAAATGGAAACCATGAATTGTGTTAAAATAATATTGAACAATCATCGTTTCGTGAGGCCGTAATTCGCCACCCGCAGAAACAATATGTTCTATAACCATTAGATAGAGGTGTGTGTAAGTGTAGGTATAATCTTTATCATAACAACATCCTATTATATTGAGGATACTGGTGATTTTATGGGATGAAATAATAATAAGATAGTGGTGAGTGAAGAAGGAAAATAAAAGGAAGAAACTCAAGAGAAGACATTACCTCTAAATCGGGTAACTCTTTTTGATTTGAGCCAAAGGAATCCTTGGAAAGACTTATGCCTAGAGATAGGATTCTAGGAGTAAGTGAGGGATGTGGAGAGAAAATATGAGCAGATTTTGGACAAGACATGGGCTTGATAGGTGTGGTTAAGGGGGTAGAGTTGGGGGCCTTTTATAAGAGGGAGGATGGTCACTTTTTGAATGTCTTGAAATGTTACTTTATTATAAAATGGTTTTCGGATTTTAAAGGACCCAGAATGAAATATTTCGAGTATAAGGTGATAAGGGATATAAATCCACTCATACAATAAGTTTTAGGCAAGTTTATGTCTTATATTTTACCATATCGTTTAATTTTATATAAATTGTTCATCAATGAGGTAATCACTACATCATCATGGTGTCATAAATAAATTTATTTATTTAATGTCTAAAAATTATTTAAAAAAATACCATGATGTAGGAAATCCATTTATATTTACAAATAATATTTATAGTCTAGGAGATCATTTATTTTACAAAATTTAAAATATTTTATTTTGTGTCATATATTTTGGTTATATTTTTCCTTTCTTTAAAAAATAATCTGATAAAAGGTCACTATCACACAAAAGTGATTCAATGGGGTCCCTAAGTTGGAAAAAGGAATCCCATGGTATCCCATGACACAACCAAATGGATTTGAACACATGTTGGGGTAATTTTATATTATTATGTAATTATATTATTAACCTTAACTACCCGATTGCTAATTAATCATGATAATTGAAGATAATTGACATCATTACTATTCATAATGTCAAAAAACAAAAGATTCTTAATTACATAATTTGTAACTTGTTATTACAAATATGGAATCCATTTTATCAAATTACAAACACAGAAATTGTAGTAATTAATTTAAAAATAATTCCCATTGTCAAAACCAAAGACGGGTTTTTTATGAAGTAAAATTTATCAAAAGATTGACATGTTTTTAAATCCAATTGAAAAGTAAAATTATTTCCAATGAACAACATTGAATAAAGTGATAAAAACCTTATTCAATTACACTTTAAACCCAATTAAATGTACATCCTAACTATATAATTATAATATATGAAAAGTAGTTTTGATGTAAAATGCAGTATTTTTAACTATTCATTTAAAACGACCATTTGTCAGAAAAATATCAAAATTATATCCAATTTAAAATTTATATTCCAAATTAAAAAATAATTTCAATTTTTCCAAATTAAAAACATATAAGTATCATTAATTAATTTTATAATTAATTCCCATTTTCAAAACAAATAGCGTGTTTTTATGAATGAATATCTATCAAAAGATTGGCACTTGATTATGTCCAATTTCAAAGTGAAATTAATTCTAATGACCACCATTGAATTAAATGGTAGAAATATATTATAACTACACTATAAATCAAATTAAAAATATAATATAACCATATAAATAAATTAAATTAAAAGGATGTTTTGAATTAAAATACAACATTTTTCAGTATTCATAAAAAATGAACTATATCGGTAAAATAACAAAAATTTAAACAACGTAAATTTTGATTTCCCAATTATAAATAAGGATTTTATTTTTTAAAGTATAACATATAAAATTGTCAAAAAGAGGATTTCAAAAGGGTTCACCATCAAAAGGCGGTTAATCATCATTCTAAAAAATATTAGAATATTTATGCTAAAAAGTAAGACTTCTGCATTTTAAGACTCTACAATTTATTGGATAAATGTAAAAATATTTAACAAATATACATAATCAATTTTTAGTTAGTTATATTCATTCCTGCCTTTACAACGTCTAGGCATGAACTTCCATTCAAAATAATATTTTAATATTATTAGTGTGAAACATAATATTTCAAAGAAACACATTGTTGAGTATGGGGTATGCCATCAAACATAGCATTCCAATTAAAGAAATATTAAAATTTTATTCACAAATATTTATAAATATGAAAATATCATATTCTTTATTTACCTGGGATGTTACAAGATCACACACCCTAGTTACCCAACCATACTCCAAAATCCTTTCTAATTTCCAATAGACGTTATCCTAAAATGATGTATATAGGAATGAATGAAACTAAAACATTCCAGCAATCTCAAACAAAACAGTGATGCTCAACAAAGACACATTGAACACCAATAATAGTGGAATTAAAAAACTAGAATAAAAACATCAAAATATATACACATAGGAAAGGTAATTCTATAAGAAAAAATAGACCTTCCACAAAATATCAATAAATCCATCCTCATGAACATCCTCAAAAACAATCATCTATAAAACTTTAATAATAAAATTAGGTATCTAGAAACCATGATTTCTAATAAAAAAATTACCAAAAACTACACATATTTAAAAGGATACAACCCTATACGTATTTGAAATCCCAACATACCAAAATATCAAGATAATCCAAACAATGAAAATGGAGGAAAAATCTTAGACACTTAATACATGATGGGTTATTATGGACCAAATCCCTGAAATATAATCACACATGTGTTGTTTTATTACCATTAGAAATAACATTTCCCTATGTTCGAGTGCATAATATTTCTAATCCTAACACATTTGTATGTCATCATTCCCTCTATATTTTGGATATACATTAAATATAACTAAAGAATCACAATTTATGTGATACCTAAATTAGATAGATTACACATAAATATACTCATTACGTCCACCCGAAAATATTAATGATCTTACAGAATTATAGATGGAAAAAATTTGGCTGAAGACTACCTCAAAAAAATGATCCTTTACAGAATCATTGTTAACGTACTTCAAAGAAAAGAAGATCAAATTTGAAAGGATATGGGAATACACCCTCACTAATAAAAATATATAATGTAGGCTCATAAAATCACTATTACTTTTTTTGTTTCACAATCTCAAGGAAGAACCAAAAAAAATAATTCATCCTGATGTTCTCTCAAGACATTCCCTCACACAACTGAGGAGTTACCAATAGATCTAAACAGTCTTGGATAAAATAGACAGGTAATCCCTTGATACATAATTTATGTTAATAATCATGTGTACTATGATAATTTAGGATCTTATCAATCTCTTACAACCACCAAAATTAATCTTATCACTATGTATTGTCAATGAATGAAGGGATATTTTTATTGAATAATTTCAAAATCGGGTTTGTGCAAAAGGAAGGGTCCACATCCACTGCTACAATCAGAGTCTTATTTAGCACCATAAATGGTGGATCCATTTAAGGAATTCTAGGATTTATAAATAATATAGTATATAGAAAATGAATTAACATGTGAAATCATAAACAAAATTTTCCCTTGATAAGAATGGAATCATACCAAATCCAAAACATTTCAAGAAAGGCAAGCACCATTCACACCAATAAAAGAAAATATTCTTTTGAAATAACAATTTTCATGAATGGGTTTTTAAATCACATTCCAATAATGATTTTTTCTTGAAAATTATTTCATTCCTACATTTAAAAACAAAATAACCTCAATTTAAAACATACTTCATAAAAAATCAATTCCATAAAAATAATTCTATATTCCATTTTAATTTGAATACCATGTATCGATTGAATTATCATAAAATTCTTATTTTCTCTTTGACTGAATAATCCATAAATTTTTACAAAATTTTTATCACATTAATTCATACCAATAATGAATATGACCATTTCAAAAAATACATCCATTTTTTAAAGAATAGTTTTAAAAATAAAATTTCGATAACATAACAACATAATTTTCTAAACAGTGTTCACAAAAAACTAGATCCGTATACGAAAAAAAAACTTCTCAATCCACCATGAAAAAATTAGAATAAAATTTGGAGTAATTCATAATATATAAGTGCCAAAAAATCTAATAATGGAAGAAACAGTTTTGTATAACCCTTCGCCACATGGGTTGGGAAATCAAAAAAAAGTTGTCCAACACACATTGTAAAGTGATGAGACTTAACAACATCAGCACCATGTTATTTCCCAAGATATTTCATCTACCCATGACACTCATGTTATATTCCATTTCACCCATAAGTTATAAAATGACCCCCATATATAACATGTATAATTTTAAGAGATCAAAATAAAATAACAATTTGAATCCAAAAATATTAGAAACAACCGGATACATACTCAAATTGAAAACTAAAAACCCTTATTCCCCAGGTATGTTGAGGATCCATTTAAGAAAGAAAAATTATACTATCCCCACCATTTACAATTTTGATATGAGGACCTTAGTCACTATTCTAATAGGACCTCCCTAAATAGAAATTTATATAAAAAAGTCTTATAATATTTCTAATGAACCAAAATTACTCTAGTAACATTCATTAACAAACTATCCTAGGCTAGAACCGAATCTAGTTCCCAAACCAGCCTAAAAAAGTCTCAAAGTGTGTCTGTGATCACCATATCCTAGAAAGCATTTCCTAGGGATCACATGAATCCCTTGGGGATTGATTTTTAAAAAATATTTATAATGAACGTGAAGTAAATGATTACAATATATATTATATATAAACATGTGAAAAAATTCATTATAAAATAAATTGATCTCTCACATTTTCATAAATAGAAACATTAACAATAAATAGGTTGATAAAAGAAGGTATAATAGAAAAATCAACAAATTAAAAGAATACAACTATAATCTAACTTATTACGAACCTGATACAATCTCCTTGCAAACTAATGATTCACACCACTTCCAAATTGACCCCATTTCAACCATAAGAACAACATGGATTCACCTACAGAGCTAATATCTAAAATATATAGGCATAAGATAAAAAACCTAGTACGTAACCAAAAACAAAAAAAACTACAAAATTTATTTCATAATGAAAACCACCAGTGTTAGTAAGAAAATAAATCGATAAATTAGGATTTTCAAATAAAATTACTGAACAAAAAAATAAATCTTCAATCGACAATAAAAAAATGTCAATTTATTTTCCAAAATTTTTATATGTTTAATTAAAAATTAACAATAAACCTCATCTATTAGAATAAACAAAAACCAATTTACATTTCCCAAAAAATTATTTATTTTATTTAAATGAAAATGATCACATTGAAACATTTCACCAGTCATGGCCACCTCAATTCACTAATTTTGAATTCATCACCATGAATTTTGGAAAGAGTATTTAATTTCAAACTTGTTTTCAAAGTTTCATTATAAATTAATTTCCAAAATAAAATAACCCTATAGAAACAAGTTTCAGTCATTATAAATCTATAATATAGGGCATATAGCAATGTAATCTCAATAAGTTTCCATAACTATTAACACATGTGAAACAATACAAATGAGAACTAGATCAACCACCCCCTTATAAAAGAATCATTATAAAGTGTATTTTGTCATGATATATACCATATAACCCATAATTTTCAAAGAACCTAACCATATAAGAGTAAAAAAACTGATGAATAATCTATCAATTTTTACAGATGTTCAAACCACATGTCATAAAATTTTCCCGTACACACCTCATTGTGATGATGAACACCTCATAGAGATTTTTATATAGTGACCCTATATTTTAAACATGATTTTTACATCATTTTTAGTAAGAAAATATAATTGTAATACAAATCCAAGAACTGATGGTATTATGCCTTTTGAAAATTAGGTTCATATATCATTTTTATATACTAATACATTGGAATTATTTAAATTCTTTCTTATCCTTATATTTCCCTCAAGAATTTACCTCTTCTACTAAGAAACATTCCATGCTTCTTCATTCCAAATTCATTTCATAATAGAAATTAATACTTTTTATCTCCATGGACTCCACCTCTGGAGTTCATAGAAAACTTCATCCTTCTCTTCCTTAGTGGGTTTAATAATTTTTAATTTTATATATTTTTAATATTAGTTCGATAAAACTATTTAAAAATAAATATGATATCTTTGACTCATATCAAAACCTCAATTGATTACTCATTGTCACCACATTATCCTATAGGTGAAATGTTAACTTGACTCCTTTGAGTTCTGTTCAATAACTAAAATAAGAAAGAATAGTGTTAGTAACAATAGTGATATTCAGAAAAGCCTAAAATCATATATAATTTATTTAAATCATGCCACATTATTTTTTAATCTAAAACATCTTGATCATTCATTTTCATTATCTATCTAAATACTTTATAATGATTTGTAAAGAAAATTTTAATTATCATAAGAATATCTCTCTTGAGTGTCAAACCAGGTGGACTATAAGGAGGCTTTTCATGTGAAAGGTTATGTGAAGTTAGGATTGACAAACCTTGTCGGAGTTGTTAATTCTAGGAATATATGTTCTAGAACCATGTCCACTTTTAATATCAAGATAGGGATATATAATTAAAAAACTATATAATATATATCTAACAAAATCTTTAGAAAATTATTCTATTTATATCCACAAATTAAACCATAGGTACATATTCTCAAATCTATGTTTTCATAAACCGAGTTATTGAGGTTTCTACTAAACATAATTTGATTAAAACTTTAGAAATATTCCCCTAAGAGCCTAAATCCAATTTCTAGTATCAATTAAATTTTCATAATAATAATGAATCATATCATGATGGTCTAATATTTTTTGTAGTCTTGGTAAACTAGATGCATACATGAACCATATATTACAGATTAATACAAAAATTATAATATTTTTTGCCTGAATAACATTGAGAATAAATTTATTCCTTCTTGTATATCCCTGCATTTATTTCATAGTATGTTTTATTAATTCTTTGGGAATGTAAAACTAATAAGTGTGAGAATAAATTATTAATAATGGTAATTTACAACGAATGAAATAATGAATCAATATGAATAAATCAACGTGGAATAATAAATAATTTAACAGACATGCCAAGTAATAAATAGTTTAAAAAGGAAGTTAATAAGAAATAAGGATAGTTAAGTGAAAAGACATTACATTAAAATTATTATATAAGGAAGAAGAAATATGGAAATGTAAATTTCATAAAAAAATTCCATTCAATCAATGAACTAAAAATTAAATGCATATATAGCTATACTGATGAATAATATATTTCATATATAAAAATGAAACTAAATTATGAAATTATTATTTATGGGATGTCATGTCTAAGTAACATTAAATCCTATACAGTCAACACCTTTCAAAAGTTAGTTTAACGTTATGGGTCGGACCCTGTTTAATTTTGAAAACTTATTAGCCTCATGAGAACATATTAATGCATTTAAGAGCTATATAATGTATAGTCTCCCCACATCAATACCATTCTAAATAATTCATTTTATTTAATAATAAAAATAAATAATATACCTTGTCAAAATTCTTTCTTGAATAAAGAAAAAAATATTTAAAATATTTCCCCTAATAATAAAATAACTATCAAAGTAGACACTATTTTTAAAATGGTATAGTGTTTAGGATATATAAATATCCATGATAACTGAGATAAATAATTTAGTTTAAATTCAATTATCAAGGATAATATAAAATTAATTATTTCAGGGGGACTAAAAAATAATTCAAGGAAGTAAATTTGAATAAAATCATTTACCAAATCAATCATAAACCATCTAGAGAAAAAAAAAAGGATAGTATAAAAAAATATATAATACTTGTAGTAAAAGAAAGGGTTGTACATTTTTAATATAAATAAAAATATTTTTTAAAAACATTCTTGAGGAATTTTTTTTTTTTAAAAAAAAAATTCATTGAAAATCACTTTTGAAAAATATTTAATTAAAAAGTAACAAATTTAAGATGAAAATGATAAATCAATGAAATGAAGGCGAGTAAATCCACACATACCATACAAGGAAGAAAACATTACTTATATACAGTAAAAAGGTTATAATTTTTTTAATGAGATAAAAATATTTCATTAAAAAATTTGTTAAAAGAAAAATATTTAAAAAATATATTTATAAAATCATTTAAAAAAAATTCTATTTAAATTTATAAAACACATGTTTTAAAAGAAAACAGATTCTCTAACTAAAGTGTAAAATAAATTTGTGTTTTCGTTAAAAAGTATTCAATGATATTTGAGTTGAAAAGAGTGGGAAAATAGTATTATTAAATAAAAAAGGGAAATGAATAATAAAAGGGTACAAAAAAATTAATGGTTTTATTGAAAAATTTGATATATTAGTTTGTAATTGAAATACAATTGATAGATAAATAAAATTACACTTCAGTAAAATATTCATTAAACATTTCAAAGTGTCCCACACCACCTTGAATAACATGAATCATACGCCTCATGAAGAAATACTATTTATTAATTTTTTTGAATACAATGAACGTAAAAGGATTAATAATATAATATATCTCATGGACCATTAAGTACAAAACACAAAATAAGTGATTAGTGAATATGTCATTTATCTCACAGATTTAAGTGCTGAGATTCAAATCCATTACATTGAGTCTAAATAGTATCATGTGTCTATATATTCATAAATAATAATGATATTTTAATTATTTAAATTCATTATAATCATTACAATTTTTATCATAATAATTTAATTATTACTATGTTTTGAACAACTAATTACACAATTATATTAACATATGATGTTTAACAAAATTCATTTTATGTGTCAAAAAAACACATGTAGTTAATATATTTTCAATAGGATCATTAAATAACATAAAAACACTAATAACCATGACATATTTATCAGAAAAATACAAAATTAATTAATTTATTACCAAACATTAATGATTTAATATGAAAATTGAACTAACATTGAAATCACGGAGACAGTAGGCCCATGATATGCATTAGTAACATTCCCATTTTTCATTAATCTTTAGGGAAATTAGGAATGAAACATTATATCATTACTTAAGGATCATTATAACATAAATAATATTTTACCAAATAATTTATTATTATTTATATCATTCTTACCCACTATGGGTTGTGAGGTGGTAAGGGTTCTGGGGTGGGGGGATATTGGCGGGGTCAAGTCCTTGGGCCTATGATACCACAATTTTATTCCTTTCATTGTGTTCCAAAGTGGGGATGTAATAGACCAGATATAAATAAAAAATTATTTATATTTAAAAGGAATATAACTATTTTTAGGAGTCGGTAATTTTCAAATCCATGAATGATGTTATCACTTTTATAATGTATGAATTGTTTAATAATGAAAATAATATATTAAATTCCCAAAAAGGTAATTATGTAATGAATAATATATATATATATATATCTGTTTGTTCTATATGTTTCATATATAAAATTAAAAACATAATTTATACATTCCATGTTTTGTGTGAACATATCAAAAGTATAAATACATTATTGATATATTTTATATCATATATAAATATATTTTTAATAATATAATTACAGAAGTATAAATACATTAATGATATATTTTATATCATATATAAATATATTTTCCATAATATTTACCACCATGAGATGTGGTAAAATAATAATGAACAATCACCATTTTGTGATGTGGTAGTTCACTATACACATTAAAAGTATGTTTGATACCCATTAGATTGAGGTGTCTGTGAGTGTAGATTAAAAAATATAATAAAAAATCCTAGTATATTGAGGATACATTTATAGTTATATATTTATGAAATAATAATAGTTTAGGGGAAGTTTAACGAAATTAAAACTAAATACCTTCAAGAAAGATGTTACCCCTTAATCTGGTAACTCCTTTTGTTTTAGACCAAAGGAATTCCTTGGTATTCCTTGTACGAAAGTAAAGGATTATAAGATGATAGGAGGGATTTATAGGATCCATTTTCATAGATATTAGTTGATCCAATGTGTCTTTATAGGTGTGATGAAGTGGGAGTAGAAGATTCCTTTTAAATATTGGAAGAGTAATGGAACCTTTTGTAATATTTTGAGAAAGGAATTTCATACATGTTTAAGGAATTTCAAGTGTCTCGAATAATGTAACCAATTCATGAACAGATATGGTAGGGTAGGAGTATGACTATAAAATAGATTTCAGACAAGCTTATATTTAAATTAGACCCTTATAATTATGTTTTTTATCTTATTATTCTTAATTTTACCTTTATCATTGAAATTAGTTTAAATTAATTAGAATAATATTTTTGGTAAATCAAAGTTTACCTTGTTTGAAATTATAAAATATTCTAATTCCAAATATGTAATCAATTTTTCCAATTTTTAATAAAATAAGTGGTAGTAAATAATTTAAATTTAATCCCATAGATGGAATGAAAATTCCAGTTTATAAAGTAAAAACAACTAATCATTAGATGTGTTATTTTTACTCAATTTCATAGTGAAATTGATACCAATGACAAAATTTTGACTAATTGATTACAATTTTATATAGTTAAAATTTAATTCCAATTAAAAAAAATTAACAGTATAAATAAATTGGTTAAAAACTAGTAGTGAAATAAAATTCAGCATTTTCTCTATTAATTAATAATTTAAGCCTTAAAGAAATATACTAATAAATCACTCTAAACATTTTTTATGTTTAGAATTAAATGTTGAATTATATTTTGACATTTAAAATTTATAAAAGGGTAATAATTTTGATTTAAAATAGGTTCCCTATTAAATGGGAGTAAATATAATATAATGAAAATATTGTGTTTTATATTAAATAATGGGTTTATTCTTATCTTGTTCTTATAAATTCAATTTTATGAATATAAAAACATTTATATTCAATATATACAATATATATTTCATTAATATTATTCGAAAAGTTTAATTAATTAAATTTATTATTGTAAAAAAGCTTTGGGAGCATATAAGTAGTTTTCTATTAATATTCCCTTTATATTCAATTTTCTCTTATATTCATTTCTTTTTAATCTGTAACCATTTAATTTGTTTTATATTTAAAGAGACCATATATTTCCATATGTTAGTAAATTTTATTCATTATTTCTAGTTTATATCCTATTAAATTAAAAAATAATTTTATATTATTTTCCTGTAAAACTGGATCTTGTGTGTAATGCAGGCCATTGAAGAAAATCAATATTGTGTGTGTCACACGCTAACTTGCTATCACGTTATTTGCAAGATATAAATTATATTTAATTTCTTTAAAATGTTAAATATATTATAAATACTTTGGAAAATATATATTACCCTTTTTATTTGGGGTTGTGCGTCGTACACACTGTCGAAAGCATGTTACACTTTTTTATTTTTTGAGCCATTCCATTATTATTAATAGATGAATTTTAAAAAATATAATATTGACTAATTAATTCTAGATGTATAATTGTTGTATAGAAATCAGCTACAGGAATAACTATAATTTTAATATTATAAATTCATTTAAAAATCGTTTTTTAATATATTTAATGATATCATTTAAAAGATAATATATATTATACAAGAAATATTTAAAACAAAAAAAACATTGGATTTATAATTAAAATATTACTTTATAATGTCATTTTATTTTTCTAATAATATTGATATTTATGAGAATTTTGAAAAATAGAATTTTTAAAAATGAAATTATTTTTATAACATTAACAATATATAAGTATTAATTGGACACTTATAAATCTATTTTAGAAGAGTAAGTATTTATTTTATAACTGATTAAACGATTTTCAAAAAAAAAATATTGTTTTAATTTACAAACCCTAACCAAATATTTTTTTCATTAGTTATATTTTACATAATTACATTTTAATAGACCGTTGATTGGTTATTTTAAAAGTACCTTTTAAAACATAAAAATTTAATTAAATGTGGACTTGAAATTTTGAATAACTAGGTCCAAATTATATAATAAAAACTATTTAATTTTTTTTAATTAAGGAATAATTACATAGGAAAAAAGTTGATGTGGGGAAACAAAAATGGTAAAAATGTGTAACCTAAGTGGTAAATGGGAAAATAATGTTTTAATTGCTTTTCTATGTTTTTTTACATTATATCATCAAAAAACCAATATTTCTCAAATTTATATCCAATTTATTGATGGCTACATCCAACTACTAAACATTTCTTGTATTTGAAAAATGTTAATCCATTTATCTTATAAAAGGAGTCCCCTCTTCCCACATTCCTCCCCACACAAATATCCTAGTTCATCCCAAAAAAACCCAAACCAATCATAAATATATATTTACAAAATTCTAAGATTATCTTTTTCTCAAAATACCATCCCTCAATGGGTTCATGCTCTTTACAAAGAAGATTACTCAGGTAGTGATGTATAAATTTGCACCAACTTATTACTTGTATCTATTTATTTATGTGAAGTCAATCTAAAATTTCATTACCTAATATTAAAATGGTAACATCTATATAATATGTTTAATTATGTTCTATAATAATTTATGTATAATAATTTACCAACATTCCTCATTTTCTATTTAGAAAAACTAGATAGCAAATTATGTGTTCTATGGACTACCTCCACCATGATGTAATGTGCTTTATGAACATTTACCACATTTCATGGATGGACCTAAAAATGAATATATTAAATAAGTATGTTATTTATGAGAAAATTTATATTTATATATGATAATATATATTACTCATAATCCCAATTCAATGAAATATTAAATCATCCCCCATGCTTACATATGGACTACTACCTCCATGGATCAGAGTATTACTTTATTCATTATCTAATTTCCTTATAAGTTATAATAACGGGTTTATGGTATAAATATGATTTTATGATATTATTATGGTTATGGGAATAAAATTGGGAAACCTA
Organism: Viscum album; assembly: GCA_963277665.1. Classification (NCBI taxonomy): domain Eukaryota; kingdom Viridiplantae; phylum Streptophyta; class Magnoliopsida; order Santalales; family Viscaceae; genus Viscum; species Viscum album. The sequence continues at coordinate 832,728,844 of OY728142.1, read as the reverse complement.
TTAATAATATAACAAATGAATTTTTGTGTAAATTCAACACTCTAAAAGAGCATTCATATAAAAAATTGATGATTTAATACTATGAAATAAAATCGTATAAGTTAACATTTTCATTAAATTACTAAAAAATATAAAACTCTATTAAAGAATATATATAATAATTTTTCTTCTCTGATAATTATATTACAAATAGAACAAAACATATTCATCCATTAATCATGGAATGTTTATGTTTGGGTATGTTTTACACCATACAATAACAATGCTCGAAATTTATGTCACACATGACTATGGTAATTTAATTTTCATTAATATATGACTGTAAATAGTATTTTAATTTTATTTTAGAAATCCTCTTTTGGGGTGAGTGGAAAATAGACCATACACAAGATTGCCAAAATTTCAAATTCAAAGAACAACTTAGAATAAATCCCCATTTTATTCAAAATTCAAACATCCATATCGGGATACCTCAAAGAACAGATCCATGATCAGAGATACACCTCATGCTACATCCCTTTCATCAAACCACCCCGTCATCAGCTTCATATCCTTCATTAGACATTGCGGGTGAGTATGCACTGGCCATCTTCACCGCATCTATAAACATCTAAACATAAAAACCCATCACCCTTGTTGTCCTCCATACTCCATGTTTCCATATTCACAATATAATGTTTTTCTCCAAAAACATCACTCTATCATTTACCGAGTCACCATTATGAAGAATAAACAACAAAAAAACAGTGAACCAGAAACAAAAACACATAACTGAAACTATGACGGCCAAACATCCAAAATCCACTACAAGAACGACTCCTCTCTACATCAAACCATTATCATAGAAGAAAACATAAGCAACTCACCTAAAAAATGATATAAAAAATTACAAAAAATCTTTGATGTCATGGGGATGAACAATGTTGCGGTTGAATCACAAAAAAATCCATCGTCAAAGGGACGCATTAGGCACACCGCTAGCCGCCGACTGCACATCCCAAAATCTCCTCATTGCCACTGCTCTTGATCCGCATTGGGGGCGAAGAAGAAATTGAGATCCGACCAGGGAAATATCGTTTGAGGATTCCGAGAACCAACACCTTCCATGAGGCAGATGACCAAGAGCCAACCATATACCGGAAGAGCATGGAAGCCTTTGACCACCATACCACAAAACCCAAAACCTGTAGGATTAAACCACCATAGCTCTAACATGGAGAGACACAGAGGTACGATATGTCAGGGTTGGTGAATATGGTATGGAGGCTTTAATAGTAGCAAACTTTTTTCAGGCATAAAATGAATATGACAATGATAAAATATGAAAACCATCACCCGAGAAAGCACAGAGGACACCACTAATAATGAAACAAGGAGAAATATAACCAAGAAGATAATGAGATGGGGAGATGATGATGTAGGTCTGTGTAATGGCCTCCCCTACTCCATGCCGCCACCAAGGAGGAACCCTAGTGTAAGAGAGAAATTGTGGAGACACCGCATAGAGGCTCTCCATCATTCCCCTAAGATAATTTACAGTAATATATGACATAAAAATTTAATTAATGTGTTTTTTGGATTATTATCTATAATATTAAAATATATCACATTATTTCAGAAAACATCCTTTATTATCTATTAATCATATAAAGAATATTATTTCCAAATTCATCATTAATGCTTATAATCTAAACCAAATAAAAATAAATTAATTTTTTTAATAATTATATTAAAAATCATAAAAGTACCATTTAGGTTCTAGGAATGATGAAATATTTTTAAATTATTAATAAAAACACTATGATTAGGAAAATACTTCAAAATAGAAACATTACCCACACCAGATATTGAAAACAAATAATAATGTAAAAAATATATATGATGTGAATAATTTTCATTGGTTTATAGATAATTTTATTAAAATGAAAGAATATATCAAGTAAATTATTAATATAAAAATTATTTTTATACTAGATCTGCAATTGTATTTTTGTAATGTTAGAAATAATGAAATGACTTCTTTGTATCATTTTTAACTCCATGGGTCGAGTAAGATATTATGATCCATAATATTTTTATATATTTTATTCACTAAAAAATAACATAGAAATAAGAAAATATTTTCAATTTCAATATATTTTGTTTCTATTTCATGATCTTCCTCTCATGTTATGTGATTATTATGTTTCTATTTTCGTACGGAGATTAACAACTAAATTCACAATTCATATGGTTATAGTATTTGTTTAAAGATTATAATATTCATGTTTTATTTGATCATACCACTACACTATATTATATTATCTCTCATAATATTATATGGGAACTTTCTTCTCATCATAAATGACCATTTATTTGATAAAATGTTTTTAAATATAATATTGTAACTGGGTATGTATGAATCTTAGTCTTATCGATGACTCTTTTCTTCCATTACAATATATTTTATTAAATGTATATCATTAATGAAATAAAAATATCTTATTTAATTAATATTATTAATACATTCATTTATCATTTTTTTAAAATTATTTTATGTTAATGTTTTTTCTATATTGGGTTTTCATCAAAACTATCTTAAAAAATTAGAAAATGTATTTATCATCACTATTTAACAATTATGATTTATTATATTTTATTTATTTTACCATGGATCTTATATATGGAACACTTTTTAATATATATTTCAGAGATATTTTCTTTTCATTCCTTATTACTTGAAATTTATTTTTCACATTATCATTTATAAAAATGCTTAAATGGTTTTTTGAAAACTTATTTATTTTCATTTCTATTTTCCCTCTAAGGTTTATTTTTCATCAATTGATTATTTTACCACATTATATATTTTTGTATGATATGATTTATTTTTTAAAATTTTATTTTTGATATCCAATTATTTATGTAGTTCATGTTATGTGATATTTTGGGAATGTTTAAGATCCCCATTAATTTTCAATGAGTTCTTTAAGATATGATAATAATTTATTTCAAATGGAAAAAATATGAATAAATAAAATAAATTATTTTGATACCACCATATAATTCATTAATTTATGTTAATGTATCATGAGATAGTTAAGACTTGATAAAATTATTATGTTCAAATTGAACGGGGTTTAAGGGGGTGCTCATATTTTTCCAGTGGGATCAAAATGTTTTTGTTACCATTACTGTTGGCATAATGGGTTTTCATATAATATTTTTCCAATTATTATGGTTCTTTAATGTTTTTACATGTTTTACATGACATTTACTATTTTTATGCTTATTAATATGCATATTTTTTGATTTCATAACTCAATACTTTTTATACATGTTACCACTCTTATTATTCATGTATTATGATATTCCATGTCTGACACCAGGATTTAAGAACCGTAATTTATTGGGTATATGATTATTATTTATATATAATATACCCATGTTCTCATCTTATTATAACTTATGATATTTTTATTGATAACACTTATGTATAAACTATTTGAGAATCTAAAATCACCCCTTTATTATGTTTCAATTTCGATATATTATGATTATAATAAATCTTTATATAATTTGAATAATTTCATATGAGTATAATTAATGGGATAGGTTTTAGTCTTATTAAGTATTAAGTAATTTGATTCACAATGAAAAAAATATTCAAAAAATAATTAGTCTTGTTAGTAAATATGTTCAATATTTCCCTAGAACGATAATCATAAAAGTTATTAGGAATGTGATATATTCCTATTTTTTATTTAAGTAATGTAATTTAAATGTTAAAATATAAATGATTAAATATATGTAGTTATCTAGTGTTTAGGTGTTTGGATGTACCACACTTGAATGTTAATGGGTTAAAAGACTATATGTTACAATTCATGTTAACATGGTTCACTATTCCTCTCAAGAGCTTACTAGTTTATCACTCCATAGTTTTGTTTTCATGGAATGAAGTAATATCAATACGGTTAAAATCATGGGAAGTATACGAGGGTTTAATTAAGGGAGGGAAATCAAAATAGAAGAACATGTCTCTCTCTATGGGGACATTCAATAGTCTAATAAATAGTTTAAAAATGCATATGGGCTTTAGTGAAGTGAATACTAATTTATGTGTGGTATCTAGTTCAACCTAGTGTTCCATGTAACACCCCTAGATTATGATGGAATATATTTTTATATAATATAATAACTTTTTTAGTATTGAACTATATGTAATATACGTTTATATTGGGATACAAATGACATTGAGTTTCTATGAAACATCATTTTATTTTTATAATTATTTATACAAGAAAATTGAAATACTATATTTAGAATTTAAATTATTAACATGATTAAAATAATTTTGAAATTATGGATTAAATTTTTGTATATTTTACTTTTACCTATTAATTATAAATGAATGTAAATCGCTTTTGAAAATAAAAGGATGCGTCTTCCTTAAAAACTATATAAATGTCCACAAGTCTGTATTATAATAATAAATAATAAATAATTATTATGTTATTATATTAATGGAAAATATATTTGATATATTTTATATATTTTTTAAAATTCATCTTATTTGTTTCTTATAGATGATATAAGAAAAAAAATCCAATTTAACTCATAAATTAATTATTTAAAAAGTGGTAGTTTTTCTACATTTTGTTGGTGAACATGGATTAAATATAGTTTATGACACATATAAAAATTAAATTTTAAAAATTAATCATCATCATTGAAATATAAATTTAAATATAGATTTTGGATTTATTTTCTTTATTTTTTAGATAAGTTTCATGTTTTTATCAATTGAAAAAAATATTGAATTAAAGTTTAAAAATATATACCTTCCAAATAATTAGTTGTTTTATTTTATATTTTTTATTGGGTTTTAATATAATTAGATCAATATTTCTTTATTTAATCCAATATAGCTTATTGGAATAAATTTCACTTTGAATTTTCATATAACAACATTTCAATCTTTAAATTTTTCATCATTAAAGACATGTTTTATTGTTCAATCAATGAGATTAATTTAAAATTTATTTCTTTCCAACATTTTTTTATTATTTTTTAAAATGGAATATATATTTTTAATAAAACATTTCATACCTAGTAAATAGTTTTCATTAATTTAGGGGAAACATTTATAGTATCATTAGTCATTTTTCCTACCACGATAAAGTGTAAATTATTTAATTTAGGATAAAAATAATGTTATAAGGACTGTTGAATGACCATAAAACATGCCCAAATGTTACTAGATGATGTTAATTCGAACCATAATACACATGGATCAAAATGGAATAATGTAATGGAATTGTTTCCATAACAATTACAATGATGTGATTCAAAATAACAAGAGTGAAAAAATGTCAACAACATGTATTTGATAAATAAATTTTTTTTATTATGGGGAAAAATAGAAGATATGATAAAAATTATATATTAATATGAAAGATAAATATTTATCTAAATAATTGAATATTAATTTTAAATTTTAGCTCAAACATAATTTTCATTAATAATTACATAATGATGATGCTGTAATTATTCAATTAAATAAAAAATAAATGAAATGAAAATAGAAATATTTAAATACAAATAATATCACTTAATTTATATATTAAAAAAATTTATTAGTGAAGATGAATTATTAGATGTGTACAAACTAATTTTGTTTTATAATATATTATAGTATGCATTTTTTTAAACACAATGTTATAAATAGTGTCAAAATTGCCACTAAACATATTTTCATGAAAATAATATGTTATTAATTTTTTCAAAAATCATAAAAATACAAAATTAGGGTAATGGTTAATAATTATGTTCGGTAATATAATAAATTTATCATTTATATTTAAATTTAGACTTTATAGTTAAATCTATCATCCTTTTATTATCGTTGTTACCATAGATAAAATTAATATATGTTATCTAAGGGTTAATAAAATGGATAAGGATTTATATAACCCAAAAACCTATCAAAAATTTATTAGTTTTTGGGATTATAACCCTATCCCACATTATTTTGTTATACCATACCATTTGGAGTTATTAGGATTGATATTTAGTTTATTATATATTAATCTTTTGAGAAATTCCAAAAGTGCTACACCCCTCACCTGTAAAAGGGTACACCTTCATCTATTTAATAAGAACTTTAGATCCTATTTTATTTATCCAAACCCTATCAAAAACTCCTCCGAACATTCCAACCTTTATCTTTTATATCTTATTTTTGTAAAAACTCAGTCCAAAGAACACAATTTTTTAAAATTAAAAGAAGATACCCAAAGAATAGGTAACGTTCAACAACAAACATATTTATATTATCTTTTACCTAAACCACATTTAATTTTATTTTTTTATTTTCTTATAATAAATTATTTATAATAAATATAAATAGTTTTTATGTTATTTTTCTAATTTAAAGTCTCACACAATTCAATAAAATTCTATAAGAAATTATCATTCACGTGTATGACAGACTACCACCTCACAAACCGAAGATGTTTTTTGATCCATTGTAGCCTTTCAAGGATAGTAATAATGATGAAATATATATTTTTATATGATATAGTTGATATTTTTAATTAATTTATTATTCATCAATTATTATATAACACATCTCTATATTCATTACATTTTGTGACAATTCAATAACATTGTTTGTGATCGTGTGAACTACCTCCTTCTCAAAGCGATGTGGTTCATTCACTTTTTACATGGAATTTATTACGGGTGGGTATAGTGATCATATATGATATATATGAAATAATTATTCTATTTTAATAATATTATATATACACATATGCTTCATTTAATAAATTTCTTCCAATATGACAATAAAATGGAAACATCATCCATGCGTACATTTGGAATATCATCTCCATCAAAATTGTATTTCATTATCTACATTTTATAAATTATTATTGATACAGATGTACAAAATATTTATGTTTTTGTATCATTATTATCATTATGAATATGATTAAATCATATTATAAGTAATATAAATAAAATTATTAAAATCAAAACACAAAATAAAACATAGCAGTTATTACCCAAAACATATATTTAACATGGAATTGTTAATAAATGTGTATGTGAAGTCCATATAAGAAGCATATATTGTTTAATATAATTTAATACAACAAGATAATAAATATATAATAAATTTATATTTATTATATAGGGTGTTTTAATGAGTATGATTAGAGACACAACATAAGGTAATCGATTTTGATCACTTTTATTTCTGTGGGAAACTTGCCTTATACACCACGTGTTTCCTTTGTCTCGTGTATATACTAAACATGATTATATTTAATGAATATTAATAAAAATATTATGGTGTCCTAATATCCATATTGTTTTTATGGGTAATATGACAAAACTTATTATATTGTGGAAATAGATTATGTCAAAATCGCATCAATATTCTGGGTTGTTTCGTTTTATGTCTCTGTTGGGAAATATTTATCATCAATGTCCATGTAATTGAAAATTTTTATTATTTTAATATTATATTATAAATTATTTTGATTATATTAACCAAGGATTAAATTTTTATGAAATTATTTGAAAAAAAATATTTATGTAGTTTTATAAACATGAATCTCTGTTAATGTACTAAACAAAATATAGAAGGAGTATTTAATAACATGAACAAACTTAATAGAACATTCTTACATTATGATTCCTGAAATTGTTGAATCATAATTTAAGAGATTACATGGTTATTTTAAAAGACTACATTCTCTTCTATAATTGTGTTCCTCGTTAATAAAATGATTTTATAAAAGAAATGATGTATTCGTCATGAGTTATTTTATGTGGTCTTTCAGAAAATCATTTTAATTTATAATGGCATTATCTTATGTTCTCTATGATTTAACAGGGATACAAAATTTGGTGACCAATCATATAATTTATTTTATTAGTTTTTGTCTACGATGACATGATATTTATGAAACCAATTTCTTATGAGTTATTTTATGATGATGTGATTATGAAATAGATTTCTTTACATGATTTTAGGAATGGGAACTGATTTATGGTTTTATGGAATATATATTTATAGTTTTTCTTATGTGATAAGTTGGACAAAATATATATATCCAATGAATTGGGTAATTGATTATATATCATTATATATTTGAGGTAAATAATTCATTGTTCTTGATCTGTGATTGGAAACAATTTGATTTTTTCTATCTGTTATGGGTAACAGGTGATAAGGCTTGATTCGAGAGTCTTGGTAGTTAACAATGAAATATGAAAAAAACTCTATATTTATGATGATTCCACGAAATCATTTTATTATTTATCATATGGTTCATGAATTAGTTATCTAGAAGATTCATTATTATGGTTTACACTAATGTTTTTTTCCATTACTCTTTTTTATGATCAATGACAGGTTGGGTATGAACATATTTCGATATTTTCGTGATAACATATCCATATTTATTATCTAATTATTTCATAGGGGAATAAAATTAAATCTTACATTTTTACCCTTAATATAAATCTGATCTCACCCTTTCTATATATATATTTTACAAATGTTAAGATGAAATATTTTAAGTAGGGGCACTAAATGGAATATCATTGTTGGATCATTGATGATATTTAACTAGACTATAATTTTGTGTTTAAAGTATACAAATCCACTAATCAAATATGTACTAGGTTATGTTTTTTAAAGTAATGAATATTATTTAATAAATATGTAATATCCCTGATTAAAAAACCTCAGTCGCTATAGTTGGTATATGATGAAAGGTTTATTCACCAATTAGAATCTATGATAAGCATACCATGGAATGATACTTGTAGATAAGTCTAAGTATATGTTAAAATCATATAGTTTTAGTAACGATCATGAATATAGCAGGATTAAACCAACGGTTTCATGGATTACTTATTTATACATAGTTTTCTATGATTATATGGCTACACCACTATGATTAGTAATCCTCCAAATTTTATTTCTAGTTTGCGTTAGATCTGGAACCCAAAGGTACCACAATAATGATGAATATGATGATCAATGTAATTATTTTAATCCATTGAAACCAAATTTCATAAGAGTAGTAATGTAAATTATTATTGATATGATCAATCATGTTTTCCATTAAATGAATCATGATGGGATTTCAAATGAAAAAATAATAGAACAATACTATATTAAGTCCTTAATAAAGAGGAATCCACCTTATTTTAGGGGGTATTATTATCCAATAGTTTCTGTAGAATTTGTCAGTACTATTGAAAATAATTTTTTGATTCTTCAAATCTCAAAACATGATAAAGAAATTTTTTATGTGTATCATTGGGATTGTGAAGTAGACCAATGGTGGGATATTATCTACAATATGATGTAATTATATGAAATTGACTCCATAAAATTGGAAGAGTTAAAGAACATGTTTTTATTATGAACCATCACCATATTCATTGTACTAAAATGGAAAAAACATCTTGAGTTATATAAAAAGGATGATGAATCTATTTGAACCTATGAATCATATTTTACAACACTTGTGAGGTATAATTATAGTGTTATTATATAACCAAAAATTAATATTGATTGATTCATTTTCTGTTTAAATCCTTTCATTCGAAGGGATTTATCCATAATATACTTCTATATATATTAAAAATTATTCAATATCCATAGAATGTGGAAATGGATATTTACGATACCATCCATTCCCATTATTTTTAGTCGAATAAAATGATTGAGAATCATCAAAACATGAATAAATCATATGGTGGAATGAAATTACATCCTTTAATATTCCATAAATATTTGAAGAAACATCATAAAATGTGTTTGAAAAAAACTAGGAGTCACTTTAAATGTGGAAAGGTAGGGTATAATGCTCATAAATGTAGAAAGGTGATAAATAAAATTTTTAATGAAATGGACGAAAATAAGAAGTGAAATATTTCAATACCCACACTTCAGTACTATATGTCTAAATAAAATGGTAATTCTACAAACAAGTGAAAGAATCTTATTGTTAATGATGATGATCAATATCAGAAAACACTTAAATACAACGAAAAATGGAATTCCCATGCGATCACTAGTCATTATTTGGATAATGACAACGAAGTGGTGGAATTATTGACTTTTAATATAATAAATTTAATGAATAATGATGTATAACATTTTTTATGATATTATGGAATAAACAAATATATATGTATTGGTCCTAAATAGTTTTTCCTTATGTATTTTGAGGAATATGTTGAATGGAACTAGTAAGCATGAAAATTTATTGAGGGGGTGAGGCTGTAACTTTGGGAAATAGATGATTAAATGTATGATAAAACAAAATATGTTAATGATTTTGGGATAATGAAATAATTAAATTCTTTATTTTGATAAAATAATATGGAAAGTATCAGTGACCATGGGACTGGTGTGTTGAACATATGGTTTTTGATATAACCGATTGAGTTTATAGAAATTTTGTATTTATGGTATAATGAAATAGTTAATTATTGAAATCATTCATGTTTTCATTAGTGATTGATTGTAATTTTGGATATTAATTTGTTTCAATAGAATACATGATAATGTATTTACATGGTTGGTATGTGAAAATTTAGAGTAACATCTTTTTTTGAGGGATACATAATAAATATAGCGACCTTATATAAAAAATATTTTATTTTATTCTTATGGATTGTAAATAAGGGTAACAATTAATGAAATATTTTAATCACATGGATGGTACATAAGGGTAACCATGTTATCTATCACTTTCTATCAAAAAAAGATAGTTATATTTCACTTCCATGTACATGTTTTCCCATTCCAACTATGTTTTCCTATGTGAAAGGAAAGCTATGAGTTACTTTTGGTTACTATAAGGTTTCCAAAATTTCCTTTTTATATAGATTTTTTTTCTATTAATTTTTATGATGTGTATTTCTATGAAATTATGTTTTATTTTTTTATGAAATATATTTTTAAATAATCATATTTTATTAACCATATGCTACAGACAACACCCGCTTAGCGTGAGCTAAATGCAACACATAATTTCTACCAAACATCATTATATAATTTTAGTTATTTAAAAAAACAATTTAAACTTGAAGTTATATTGGATTTTATTAATCTATTTAACTAAATTATGAAAATATATTTTAGACATGTATATATATTCGTTGAACAATTCATTAAAAATTAATGTAAAACCATTTTAAAAATTAATAAAAATTTTTTCCTAAATTTTATTTTAAATGTAGACAACTGTTTTATAAAAATATATAAAAAAATAACGAATGTTGGAATATATTATTGATATATATATATATAATATTCAATTTAAGGACTAAAATTAATTTTATGTGTTTTCTTTTCAGTATACAATATTAAAATCAATTTTACACATAAAAGACCTACTTTTTAAAAAAGCATTTTTCCCTCTATTTGTTGGTTTACTTATATTAAATCTATTTTTTAAGTTTTTATAATTTTTTATATTATAAAATTATTCATCAAAATGATAGAATAAAAATAAACTTTTTTTTAATTGTTGTTATTATTCTAATAAGTTTCAGTTTTTCATAAATATCGAAAAAATAATGATTTTTTTGATTAAAATAGTTTTTTAGTAAAATAACGTGTACTATGAAATTATATATTTGATTTGGTTTTTGTTATAATTTGATAAATTTTTATAATTTAATAAAATTTAGTTAATTAGAATAAATTTCACTATGATTTATTTATATAATAACAATTTAATTTATGGAATATTTTAACTTTAAAATCACGTTTTCTCATTCTGTAAATGAGATTGATTTTCAATTAATTTTATCCAATTTTGTGTTTAGATTTTTTAAAAATATATTAAATATTTGGAATCAAAAGGTTGAAATTTTCTAAATGCATTCCTTTTTTTCCTTAAAGTGTTGAATAGTAACTTTAACCAATTTTGTTACTATGCTGAAGGGTAAATTGTGTAATTTAGGTTAAAAATAATGTGATAAGGACAATAAAATAACCCTAAAACTTTCCAAATTTTATTAGAAGATGTTAACCATAATTTGAACACATAAGGTTCAAAATTTTATATTTTTACTAACCCTGGTTCATGAAAATGATGTGGATATTATTAAAAACAAAATGAGTGAAAAATGTCACACTCTTGCTTTTAATAATTATAATATTTTTATTGGGTTTAATATAAGATATGTATGACTATATATATTATCAAGAAATATAAAACATTTATCTAAATCAAAGAATTTTATATTTAAATTTTATTAAATACATATGTTTCATAAATAATTATACTATGATGCTCCACTAATTTTTCAATTAATGAAAAAATCAATGAAATTATATTATCAATTTTAAAGTAAAAATAATTTTTATTAATTAAGGTTCTATAAAAATTTTAATTTTTAATATAAAATTTTATGTTGTATTTATTAATTGTTTTTAAATATTTCTTTCTCTATGGGTATTATTAAGGTTAATGTTATGAATAGTGTCAAAATAAGCACTAATGATATTTTATAAAAATGGTATTTTATTAAATTATTGAAAATTATTTGAAATAAAAAATAAAGAAAAGGGGGATATATTATATTCAATTATATCATAAATATTAAATTAATTATTAATATTACATAGTTAATGGAAAAATATTTTTTTTTATATATTAGAACTTTTTTACCACAGCTTAAATTAAAATAAGATAAAAATGTTAATAAAAACGATAATTATTAATATTAAACAAAACACTATAAAAAATATATTATCTGTTTTTCTTTCCATTTATTTCAATTTAACATGAAATAACATTCCATTTTGAGGAATTTTGATTTAAAAATAATTTATTACAAATTAATCTTTTCAGAAATCCCAAACGTCTCCCTACAATATCTTATAAAAGGGACCCTCGTAGTCTTTTTTATACACATTTTGGAACCTAATATTGAATCAATAATCTGAAAAAATATCCTTAAAAATAACTATATTTGACTAATGTTTCCAAAATTGGGTATAAATCCTAAAAAATTACTTCTTTTTTCAAAATCAAAAAGAGATACTAAAAGAATAGTTAACTTACATCAATTAATGTATTTATTTAATTTCTTCCTTAAACCACTAACATTATTTTTATTTATTATTAAAATAGAAACATAATTATCCTTAGTTTAATTTTATGTTTTTATATTGATATTTTGACCTTAACTCACACACACTTCAATCAAATGGGATAAACAATCATCATTCGTGTGTACGGGGGTCTACTGCCAAGTGTACCAATATCGTTCATTATTCAATTTCCAAATTTCACGGTTTTGAATAATAATGAAATTTAAATTTATATAATATATATGTGATATATTTGATCTGTTGATTCATTTTTAATAATTAAATAACACATACCTCCATTCTTTCTATTTTTGTATGTACGATAACTTTTTTATGTGGATGTTTCGGCTGACACCTCTACAAAGTGATGTGATTGATCACACTATTCATAGAATGTTTTAAGGATGGGTTTAGTGAACATATAAAATATATATATATATGAATAATAATAGTATATTGATAATATATATATACATATATATTTAATTTACATTCTTCCATTCAATACTATAAGAAAATTGAAATAATTTCCAACAATACATACTGCCTACCATTTCCAAGAACAATGTATATTATTTTAAATAATTAATAAGTTATTTTAAATAGTTTAATATTTAATACATGTTATATTTATATCATGGTTATAATTATCTAAATGTTGAAATCTTCATATAAATAATTGGATAAAATGATTTAAAAATCAAAACACTTGCGAAAAACAAAGCGGTTATGATTTGAAACATAAAATTAACATGGAATTTTTAATAAATGAGTATTAAAAATATATAAGTAAATAATATATTTTATAATATAATTGAGTAATTTAATTCCATAGATTTATAAAATAAATTATATTTATTATTCATGAGGTTTTTAGGAGTCAAATGTTAGACAATACATAAGGTATTATATTTGTGTCTCATTTCATTTGTATGGGACATATGCCATATACACTAATAGTTTATTTTTTGTGTTATATGTATGACCAATGAGTGTATTTTATGATTATTATTAACATTTGGTTATTTTTCATATATATATATATATATTATTTTTTATAAGACCTACAATTTAACTAATTAGAATGTTTTATATGATTATTTAAAAATCACATCATTATTCGAGTTTCTTTTGTTTAAATTCTCCATTTAGGAATATTTTCTTTCCCCATTATTTTTTTCCAAAAAATATTTCCGTATTTTTTTCTAATATTATTTAATGAATATTAAAAAAATTTACCCATGTTTTACTTAAAAAAAATGGTTTGATAAGAATATTTCTTTTTTTCATACTATGACTTGGTGTGACTATACCAATAAAATATATAATAGATATGTTTTTTAAAATTATAAAGAATAAAATAAATATTTCACCTTTATGAGGCCATAAATATTTGAATTTTAATTTAATATTTTGAAATTTTATTTTCAATGAATTTTTTTCATTTAAAATTGTTCATCTCTTTAAAAGTGACTTCTTAATGGAAAGGGAATTTTGTCCAATAATTATTTTCGGTGTTCTTTTATTAATTAAGTTTTCATCTATACTGACATTATATGATGGTACATATGATTTGTGGAACCTATTTTCCATGATTTACATTTTCATGATGATTTTATGAAACTAATTTCATTACATGTGTTCTGAGATGGGGAATTATTTTTGGTTGTATGGAACACATATTTAGGGTTTTAATTAATAAATTAGTAGGAAATTTACCCTGTATAATGCATTTGGATATTAATTAAATTTAATAATATAGTTATGGGAAACAAGTGGATGTTCTTGATCCGTGATTAGAGAAACGATGGTGTGCTTGATCTATTAAGGGAAACAGGTAATAAGGTGTTATTTGAGGGTCTTGGTAGTTATCCTTGACATATAAGTTTATAATATATATTTATGATGGTTACACAGATTGATTTCTGAAATTAAATTTTGTTTCATGAATGATTTATGTTGATGTTTCATTCATACTCTTCATGTTAGTGTTTTATACCATACCACTTGTTTACAATCCATGACAGGTTACATATGAAATTTTTATGTTATGGTCTTCATCACATTTCCATATTTCATATATTTTTCATTCCTTAAATAATAAACTGATATCTTCTATTTTTACCCTTAATGAGTATCTGATCTCACCCTTTCCTTATGATTCCATTCCACATGTTACAAACAATGGTTTTAAGTAAAGGTAATAAAGGGAAATGTTTTTAGTAGAAATATTGAATTTATTTCTCCAGAATATAATTTCATGTTTGAAGCATCCAAAGGCACTAAACTATTATGGTCCCATACATGATTTTTTTATAGATGTAATGAATATTCATCTAAAGAGATGTGATGTCCTTGTATGAAAAATCATAGGTTTTTATATTCCAGGAATTGAAAACCAATTTTAAAAATGATTGAAATATATGCATTTAGTAGTGAGTATTTTATAAAATAAGTATAATATAATGTCCATATGAAAATATATGATATTTTGGATTTATTTGGGATGAATGTATTCAATCAAAGCATCAGTGATCATTAATGATCCCCAAATCCTAGTGATATCTATTGGTGAAGATCTAGTGAAATTATTATTGGTTATAATTATAAGACCAACATGCTCTAATACATAAGTACACTAATGGAAAACACCAAGATAATATCCATTGCATAAAATCTTTCATTGGATGTCTTTATTCCCAGAATTATTTTTTATAGAAGTAGGTAGTCACTGTACCCTACACACAAAATAATTTTTCCATGTACACCTCAACTGAACGAAATAGTATACCAAAAGCACATTTAATGACAAAAAACATGATAGGAAAAAAATGAAAAAATGAATACAATGTATTTATTATACATTAGGATATGTCTTACAGACTAGGAAAAATATACTAATTATTACATTATTATAAACGGATGTATAAATGTTAATAAATAAAATTAAAAAAAAAGTAATCCTCACTAACTAATCATCTCTTTAAAAATGATCAATCGAATAAAACATTTCAGTAGATGAATCCCAACCATATATACTAAAACCATTTTTGAATTGTTATCCATGTTCCGCTAATATCATTTATCTTAAGACATATCTTTCCAACCTCAGATACAGACCTGGTGACGCGTCAGCCTTGCTGAACATTAGATCTAATTAGAGACTCTCCATGTATCCAATGGTAAAAATGGAATTTTTATGGACCTACAACCATTAGATAAGATCAGATACCACTATATGATATTCACTTTCCACTTTCCACCTATCTTTTGAAATTACAGTGATCATTATTTTGATTAATCAATTTTTAGAGAATTAAATTTAATTCAACATCCCAAAATCTCACAGAAGATGTTTTTTCAATGAACATTTGATAACCTATAGCTCTTATAATGAAACAACATTCCACATTCAATTTATTAATTCATTTAGTTATGTCCCACTAAGCTATGATTTTTCCTCTTACATTTCCAAACCACTTCCTTAGTGAATATGTATTTCATATTTAAGCATCATGTTATCTTCCATATCACTAGAAAATATTTATATAGAAAAATTAAAACGAAACGATAATTTTGGATGATGATCAATATTCAAGCATAAAAAAGGGATTTTTACACATGTACTTTTTAATCTGTCTTTTACTATAAATAAATTCTTGTAATTAAACCTTTCGAGGTTCAATAAATAATTGATTTATCCTTACAATTTGTTTTTCATATTCAAATGTGGTTACATACTATACTTTAATTGAAATGGAGTAAATATTTTTTTAAAAATTGATAATAATTTGATAATCATTCAAATAAAAAGTAATAAAAAAATTATTGTGTTTTCTATACATATCCCCTATAGTATGGGTCCACAAATCCAAGTAATGATCCATATACTCCATATAAATGTTTTAAAGATAATGATACTTTCTTAAACGGAATAATAGACATCATAGTATCCTAATTTATATTCCACAAGTTTTCTATGTAGAACATCACAACACCAACTACTTAGGGAATATCTGATGGAGTGAAAACTACATCATAGATAAAACATACAATTATAGATACATATGGGAATTTATCTATATACTTGGCCTCAACACCAACTGATGAAACCTATTACACAGAAAATTTATAGACTGAAAGATGATTGATTAAGGTAGTATTACACAAAGAAAACCCAAAAACTTAAAATGGTCCTTATGATATAATCCTTCTAAGGTTGAAAAAATTTCATGACATTCATATTTCTCTCAAACTTCACCCCCAAATTTATCAAATGTTTGTCATAGAACATTAATCTCAAATCTTACAGAATAATAACATGATATTATCCTACTTATCAAAGAATATCTTCCAATAATCTTTATATCATCAATATATAAAATAATTAGGATAATTATATCATCTATTTATTACTTGTAAAAATAGAAATTATCTTCATTTCACCTGATATACTCTTTTTCATAAATAAATGAGTTAAAATTATGATTTAATTATTGAGGTTCTTACTTTTGTCCATAGAGGATTTTCATTATCCGATGAATTGAATTATGGATCTCATCTACTGGTAATCCCATCAGTTGTTTCATAAGGATATACTCCTCAAACTAACTATAATGTAAATTAGTTATAACAATAATCATCCCAAAAAATAGTATTTAAAATTTTATTGGAAATTACTTGTTTTTACGAAACTAACATATTTCTAACCCATATAACTCATTTTATATTATTTAAAATTTTATTTTTTCATTTATTTTTAATTAAGAATTATATAATAAGACCATTGAATGAAAATAATATTTATTACAAAATCTCATGAATATTTTGAGATGTTTATTTTAATTAAAACAATATAGTTTTCCAAAAGATAATTTTGATATCTTAGTATCAATATCTACTTTATTTTAAAAACCATTACATAGTTTTTTATAAATTATTAACAAAAATGATATATATAATTATTTTCTAATTAAAAATTAAATATAAATATTCATACTACTACGGTATAGATACATAACCCCTTATTTCACAATTGTATGCTCGAATGGTATGATGTAAAATGGAGTTACTTTCTTGGGGTTTTTTAAACACATGGGTTGGTTCATGATCTCCATAATTTTAAACATCTCATGTAAGTGGTTATACTGAATTTTCAATTGTCTAATCTCAATTTCGATTTTGTGAAGGGAGAGTTCTATTAACTTCATCTCGCATAGAATCTATTATATATGGTATCTATATAGATTTATAATACTATGAAAAGACATTTCTTCATCTAATTGTTTTAATTAAACTTTTTCATAACACATGATATATCAAAAACATAACCATAACTATAAAATTGCTATATCATTAAAGGATTTCAATCATAACCATATTTTAATCCCTATAGAAAAATTATGGCTCTATTTAATAATTTTAAAAAATAACAAAAATAAATATAGTTTATGGGGTTTTTAAGAATACATATCAAAATATAAAATCTATTATTTCAAAAGTAAATTTCATTTATATTTTTTCACAATATATTCATTTCTGTTTTCCCAATACACAACATCCACAGTTCAAAATATCTAACTAAAATCTAATATTCCATTGATAATTAGAAAATTAATGTTCTACTTCCTGAGGTAAGAAAACCTAAATTTATATTGAACAAATTTATTTTTTCATTTACTTAAATCATTTTATTTCATTATGAATTTATGATCAAGTAATGGATCTCACAATAGAATTTTTTCTGAAATCACCATAGATCCCAAAATAAGATTCCAACACCAATTTCAATATATTTACCTATAATTTTCCCACATAATTTGGATCATAAACATTTGATTGTGGGAAATTCTAAAACTTATTTTAAATTATCAATTATGGATTGATAATCACTATTTTAATGATAGAGAACTCCATATTCAATCACCAAATCATTTAATCATGTATTAGTACATAGAAAGTATCATAAATTACAATGTATTAATTGAATCATGACTACTGATCATTTTTTATTATCTATACATTTTAGTATAAGCCATTCAATAATTAATGATGATTCATTTATTCCCACATTTATATCATTTCACACTAGGAATCCATTACTCTCATGAACCATTCTCTTGTGGAATTTCTTGAGTGTATTTTATTAATGGATTCTTCTATTATATTTTATTTTTTATTGTTAAATTCTTCATTCACTGGTGTGAATTTCACAACTAGTTGAAATGTGAAATTCCATTCATTTAAAATCCTAATTGTGTATCTAATACCTAATATCATCAAACAACCCATCTATTATTATTATAGAGTTACTAAATATAAGACCCCAGGTTTTTAAAAATAAATTAAATTTCTTGAATCACGGTTTTATGTATTCATTTATAATTAGCATTTAATCATAATTTTTCCACTTGTCAGTTTTGAATTTTCAAAAAATGGTCATCTAAAATTGATATCTATAACTATTTTGGAGACTGAATGAACCAACCTATTTTTTGGTTAATAGTAACATATACTTGGAATAGTAATTTGAACCTTATAAATATAATATTTCATTATAATTTTATTTTCATATGGTTATAAGATAATTTGATCACGATTAATTTTATAAAGAGATATACAATGAGTTATTGTTTTAAAATTGTTATTTTTCAAATATATTATGATTTTATGTAAAAAATAAATTCTTATTATTTAGAAAATTATTCTTATCAAATGGTGTTGATATTTAAAATCGACACTTCGAAAAATGGTTATGGTGAATTTTTCAGATTTTTCTGAAATTTTTGAATTTTTGATGAATAATAATATATGAAAAATTATGATAACTGGTAAATTCTTGTTTTATTGCATCATAGGTTTTTCCAGGCTGATTTAAGGATACTTGGTTCAAATTCACATACACATAATACATTTTTTGGGATACATGAATAGTAACTATTCATAGTCTTGAGCTAAAAAATTAATCTAATGATTAAAATATTATAAACCCCATTATCTCCTCCACTATAAATGCTGCCCTCACCTCCTCTTCCACTCACACCTCACAAGGTTTTATAATTTTATAATTTCTATCCAATTTACATTACAAGGCTCTTCCCCACATCCAAGACCTTCTGGTCTTATCAAAAGTCCAAAACTAATGTCCTTAAGGTGGATCTCAAGGAAAAGAGACCAAGTAGTAAAAACCCTCTTCTTTATTCTTGTGTTTTATTTTAAATTCCTTTTCATTTATTTTACTCTACTATCATCCCCGATTCCATGATTCATGAAATCTCTCGAATCTTATATACACTATATTGAATCATATTTATAGAAAAAATTACTCAAATAATTTCATCTCCTCCCACTCTTATAAAGACAATGTTCGTAATGTGTCCTTTACCAAAATCATGAATGATGTGTTAGATATTTCCATCACTTCCTTCAAAACTGATTGAAAACACATTTTTAGGGATTAAATAAAATAAAATATTTATTATTTAACCACATTTATTTTATTTATTGAACTTCTATACATAACATTAATTTATAAAATGAATCAAGTTCATGATTATCGAGAAACCTCAAACAAAATGATCAAAACTAATATCAATAATGTTTTATCTAATGACTCGTCAAAAATATATGGTAAAAAGTGATTTATTTTATCATTATAAATTATGGAAAAATATGAATACCATTTCATTACACTTCTATATTTTCATTTCCATATGATAAGAAAATCAAATACAATCCATCCATGGAAATCATGCAATGAGCGCAACCAAAACAATGGAAGGAACAAAATAATAACAATTAAAGGGTGACATTATGATATAAAATGATCATATAAGCTATTATAAATATGAAAATATATATTTAAAATATTAATAGCACTCTTTTATCCATTATACATGATATTTAAATAGGTTTGAATTAAGGAAAACCAAAGGTAAGGAATTCTTAACGCAATTTCCAATCATTGAGTTAACCTTATATTTTATTAATTATGTTGTATTAAGATTATTTATGAGATGAATTTTTGTTTATATAATGTCGTATTATGTGTATAAATAGTTCATTCACAAATCCATTCCATTCCATTAATTCTCGCTCAGATTTTATTTGTAAGTTACTTTCCTTTTAAAATCATTTTAAAAGTCGCTTTAATAAAAAATAGAAATATTATATATATATATATTTAAATTGAAGGAGTGGTTCCTCCAAATTTCATGATACTTTATTACCATGATATATTCCTTGGAAATTTTAATTTTGGGTTCATCCCATTATAGCTGATGATATCTTTGTTTGAGCCCAATATTTCTCAATATATGACGGGTGAGCCCCATTATAGCTCTACAATGAATTTTGTACATAAGAGATGGAATATTACCAAATGTTTATTCTAGGTTTAAGGTTGACTGTAATAGTAATATCGTAAAATGTCTCAAGGAAATTACATTATGTTTCCATACATTTTAATGAGTTTTTATGAAATTAGTTTTACTTGTTTTTTTGTACCAGTTGACTAATGATTACATTCCTTATATCCTTTACTGAGATTTTTTTTCTCATCCATATTTTTTAAATGTTTTAAATATGTTATAAGTATGTGTAAGAATAATGAAAAAGATAATTTAAATGTTACGAATAATTTTCAAAAAAAATATATATTATTTTAAATGTTTTATATTGTGGAATAAGTTGATATTGTTTTTGTTGTGTCAAACCTGTATAAATTTTGAATATTATATATGTATTATGTCCCAAATATAGATAACTCTAAACATTAAAAATTACTCAATGTAAAGGAAGTGATTTATTTAATAAAAATAAATATTTTGTAATATAATATGTTTAGGTCCTTATAATTTGATTCATATGATGGTTTAGAATACTTTAGGTATAAGGATGATGTTAAAATAATACCATATATGACTTTTAATATGTATTTAATTTGAAATGTTATTGAATTTAAAGAGTAACATGTTTATTTGTCCTAGAAATTACAATCCAGAATGGTTTTTCATAGAATAAATATGGAATCTGAAGTACTAGGGCACCAAGAGGCTAATGTCTATCCGAAACTACATCCTGGAATGGTGGGATTCAGAACCGGGCAGTTTGTGACAAGAATGGATCAATTGACTAAATAAATAAATCGCAGTGTTATCAATCCAATATAGGAACATGATCTACCATAAAAACATGCCATTTGAGGGGATTTTTACGAGACGATATCCTCCAGCATTAAGTCGAACCATATATCCAGTGATATCTGAAGGATGGATCAATGCTCAAGAAAAAACATTTAATTTTATGTGAAGTTAAAAATGTCAAAATGCAATACTCTTAATTTATCCTTTTAAAGGTGAATCTAATCAGTGGTGGTCTCTTTTTAAGACTATGAGAAAATGATATCATATTGAAATTTTAGAATTGGATGATTTTAAGTGACTTTTTCTAGAAAAATATTTTCATAAAATAGTTCAACAAATAATGGAGAAACAATTTTTGGAACTGATTCCAAAATATGATGATTCTATGGTAGTATATGATTCTAATTATATAAGACTATCTAGGTATGTACCATAGTTTTCTCAGGATTATGATAGTAATATTTATATAATTTACTATGGTTTGAAACCGTTATTACAAATATATTCGACTTCATGATAGTTTAAAATATATGAGAAACATTTTCTTTGTGCTGTATCAGTATAGATAGATTTTTTGGACAGGTGTGTTCCTCATTATAACATGAATAATAAGTAGTCATCTTGGAAATAATTGGGGAAGAATTCATCAAATAATTCTGGAGGTAAGAAAATCAATATCCCTACTTGCTAAAAGTGTGGTAAAAATTATCTTAGTTAATTACATCTACAATATGTGAAATGCTACCGATGTGAAATTTTTGGAAACATGTCTCATGAGTGAAAGAAAAATTATCCAAAATTTAATGAGAAGTCGAAGGTGAGATTATTTACTAAAAAGGAATTTGGTCATTTTCCTAAAGTTTTTCTGAAGCTAATCACTCGAGCAGGAAATCAGTAAGATTGGATGTATAAGGGTGAGGAAAAATCATGAGAAACCACTTTAGAAAATGTTGAGAAATTAGATGAGGTTTTATCAGGTAAATTTATTTCTTTTAATGATTTATCAAATGTGTTGTTTGATTTGGGTTCTACACATTCTTTTATTTGTAATAAATTTTCAGAAAAATTGGTAATTCGAGCTCATAAAATGAAACTAGAACTCATGGTAAAAAATTATGCATGAAATATTGTGGCATGATGAAATTACAAAATTCTACCTATCCTTGTCTATGGGAGGGGTTTACCTGCAAACCCCATTTTATTACATCTAGTGGGTTTTGATTTTATTTAGTGTATGGACTGGATTTATTTTTAAAAAACTAAGACATATTATAAAGGAAAAGATGTTTTTTTCAGAAAATGTTTCAGTTTTTTATAGGAATGAACCAATACAATTGATATCATATAAGGATGCAAATAAACTGATAAAATATGGAAATGAAATTTATATTTTTCATATAATTGACGAAAAGGGAAATCTCCATATTTATGATGTACTAGTGGTAAATGAATAATGGAATGTTTTTCCTCATGATTTTCATTGTGTTATTCCTGATCGTGAGGTTGAATTTAATACTGAATTATTTCTTGATGCTAATCCAATTTCTAAACCCCACCCCCTTATGAAATAACTCAAATGGAAATTTTGTAACTAAAAATGTTTTTGTTGGAATTTTTATATAAAGTATTTATCCAACCTAGAACATCACCATGGGGTTATCTTTGTTTGTTTATTAAAATGAAAGATGGTTCCATGAGACTTTCCATTGATTATAGAGCCTTGAAAAACATCACTGTTAAATAATTTTATCCTTTGTCTCATATCGATGTTTTTTTGGATCAACACTAGGGAGCACAATAGTTTTAGAATGTTGGCCTAAGTTCGGGATACCATCTATTGAAATTAAAGGATGAAGACAACCTGAATACTTCGTTCCATAATAGATATGGTAATAATGAAATTGTAGTTATGCCTGTTGGTTTATCTTATGAACCTCCTATATTCATGGATCATATAAATAGAATAATTCATGAGATCTTGGATATGTTTTTTGTTATATTTATTGATGACATTCGGGTATATTCTAGAAGTAAAAGGGAGAATAAAAAACATATAAGGGTTGTTTTTAAAACCTTATAATGAGTGAAACTGTATGGAAAAATACAGAATGTATGTTTTTTGGTTGTAACATATTTCTTTTCAAGGTAATATTGTATGTAATGATGGAACAATTATCGATCCATCCAAAAAAAATGATTTATTATTTAACAAGACCTAAAATATTACATATCTTCATAGATTTATTGGATTTGTCGGTTATTACCAATGATTTCATAAAAACATTGCATAGTTATCTAGCCTGATAAATAAGTTAACACTAAAAGGGGATAAATTTTTTCAGATTGAATAATGTGATATAAGATTTCAGAAACTAAAGAAGAGAATTGTGAATGCTTTGGTTTTTTAATTACCTTCTTGAAATGGTGGGTTTTTTATCTATAGAGGGGCTTCATTGAAAGAAATTGGTTGTGTTATGATATAGATTGATCAGATGATTTTATTATTCTTCAATACTAATAAAACCTCGTGAGTTAAATTATCCAACAGATGACTTGGATTTTGTAGTTGTAGTATTTTCTTTGGAAATCGGTAATAATCATTTAAATGTAGCCAAATATCAAATATATACTGAATCAAATATTATGAATTATATATTTAGTCATAAAAAATTAAATATGAATCAGATAAGATGGCTTTAATGGATAAAAAATTATGAATTCACAATCAATTACCACCTATGAAAAAACATTTGGCATGTTGCTTGAGATAAAAACATCATGCATCATTATACATGTTACGTTTGGAACATGACCCCTTGATAAATGATAGGATAAATTTTTTCTTACATGTTGTTGGATTAATAAATACATATGTTTTTGTTTCAGGATTCAGTACAGTTATCATTACAAGATAGAATTAAGTAAGCACAAATAGAATATTGTGTGCTACAGAAAAATATTGAACTTGATTAAATGGGTATGTTTCTAGAATTTTCCCTTGATAAATATTGTAATATAAGATTTGGAAATGGTTCTATGTGCCTTTGGATTCCATGTTAAAGATTTATTTATTTTTTGAAACTCATAGTTCATCATTTTCAATTCATCCTAGTATTACTATGTTGTACCGAGACCTTCTAGAGTATTACTGGTGGAATGGAAGGAAAAAAGGTATTGAATATTTTACAATTAAATATTTGACATGATAACTGAATAATGTAAAGAGGATGTTACCGAATGGGATGCTTCATCCTTTTATAGTGCCATAGGGGAAATGGGAAAATGTATCTATGGTTTTTCGATTGGGACTAAAATGACTTCTAGAGGTAACAATGTTATTTGGGTGATTCATGATCAATTGACTAAATCTATATATTTCCATCATATTTGAGATACTTTGTATTTAGATAAATTTTATCGGCTGTACCTCAAATTGATTGTCAGGTTACATGGTGTTCCCCTTTTTTATGTATCTGATTTTGATCCCACATTCACTTCTAAATTTATGAAAGGCCTTTACATGTTATTGAGAACAGAATTCAATTTATGTATATCTTTTCATCCTCAATTAAATATGTTGCAAGAACGGACGATTTAGACATTGGAGGATGTGCTTATATCTTATTCAATAGACTAATAGGGAAGTTGGGATCAAAATCTATCATTAAATGAGTATTCTTATACTAATAGTTTTCATTATAGTATACAGATTGAACCTTTTGTGGCATTATTTTTGAGGCGGTGTCGAACTCTACCTTTTCGGGATAATGTCAGGGAATTAATGTTTATTGGACCATAATTAGTGAATCAAGTGGCTGTAAAAATGATGATAATCCAGTAACTCATGAGTATAGCTTAGAGTATATAGAAATGATATGTAGATAACAGGTGGAAAAACTTCTCTTTTGACGTAATTTATCATGTTTTTCTTATAATCTCACCATGGAAAAGTGCTATTTTTTTAGAATGGAATGATAAACCCATGTGTTATTGGACCTTATGAAATCATTGATAAAGTTGGAATAGTTTTTTATGGAGTAGCATTGTAAACGAGTCAATCACAGGTACAAAAAGTTTTTCATGTTCCGATGTTGATAAATTATATCATCGATTCATCTCTTGTTTTTTTACCATATGCAGTTTAAATGGAAGAGAAACTTAATCATGATGAGAGGACAATTTATATTGATGATCGTAAAGAGAAATTATTATAGAATAAGTTAATCTACAAGGTACATGTTTCATGGAAAAATCACATGGTATGAGAAGCAACATTGGAATTCGAAAATTCTATGAGGGAAAAGTACCATCATTTTTTTAATAAGTAAATAAAATTGAGAGGATTCAATTTCTATAAGGTGTGGAGAATATAAGACCCCATGGTTTTAAAAATAAATTTAAATGCATTAAACTTTGTTTTTTTAGATATTTATAACTATCAATTCAATAATATATTTCTGCATCTGTATGTTGAATGTTTTTAAAAAAATTATCTATAATTGTGATCAGTAAGTATTTTGGAGTTCGATGGAACCAACCTATTTTTTGGTTAATAGTAACATACCCTTTTGAATATTATTATGAATATTAATGAGTCCCTTATGAATAATAAATTTCATTTTAATGTTATTTTCATATTATTATAAGATAATGATATCTTGAATAATTTTTCAAGGTGATATAAAATGAGTCAGAGTTTTAAAATCATTAGTTTTTGAATATATTAAGGTTTTATTTAAAAATTAAATTAATCACATTCATAAAATTATTTTAATAATATGGAATTAATTTTGTAATTCTACACATTGAATAATGGTCATGGTGATTTTTTTTATTTTTATGAAATTCTTGTATTTTAATGAATAGTAAAATATGAAAAAAAAATTGTTAATACTAAAAAATTGTTTTACTACATCATAGGTGATTCAACGATAATGTAAGAACATTTGGTTCAAAACCAAATGAACATAAAACTTTTTTCGGACACAAGAATCAATACTATTCATATACATGAGAAACAATATTAAACTAATAATTAAAATAATGTAAAACACATTATATCCTCCGCTACAAATACCACCCTCACCCCCTCTTCCTATCACACAACTCAAGATTTGATAATTTTATATGATCTTCCAAATATCCTTATCAAGGCTCTTCCACACGTAAAATAAATTATGGTATAACAAAAAGGCCAAAACCAAAGGCTTAAAAGAGTATCTGATGGAGAAGAGATCAAGAGGTAAAAATCCTCTTTCTTATTCATCTATATTATTTTCAATTCATTTTATTTTTTTATAATCTCTTCTCTTAACCTTACCCAATATGAATGAATTCTCCAAAATCTTATATATTCTATATTTAATAATGTTTATATAATATATTTTTTTAAACAATTCGTCCGCTCTCCCTCTTATAAAGACACCATTTGTGATGTGTTGTTTACCAAAATCATAGATGATACGTTTTCAACAACCAATAATTCCTTAAAAACTATTTTTAAAAAAAATTACAGTTCAAAAAGAATTTAAATTTTATTTTGTAACCTCTTTTATGTTCTGTAATAAACAAATATTCATAAAATTAATTTATATAATTAAATTTTTTAACAATTATCGAGGAACATCCAAAAATGATATGAACAAATATGATTAATGTTTAATATAATGAATCACCATCATATATGATAATAAAATGATTCATGGTATCATTCAATATTCTGGAAACATATTAATATCATTTCATTCTACTTCTAGATTTTTATTTCCATAGAAAAGAAAATAAAATACAAACTGACCATGAAAATCTTGTAATGAACGCATCCAAAGAAATGGAAGAAATAATATACTAATAATTACAGGCTGAAAATATTTTATAAAACGAACATATAAGGAGTTATAAACATGAACATTTTCTATGAAATATTATTAAAATTATTATAACAATTGTAATAGAGGATTAAAAATGTTTTAATTAATAACAAATAGAGGTAAGGGAAATCTTAACCCATTTTCCAATCTTTGGGTTAACATTATATATTATGCATTATGTGGTTTTAAGATTATTTGTGTGATTAATTTTAGTTTCTATTATGTTCTATTATGTGTATATACAGTACCTAAACATATCCATTCTATTCAATTAATTCTCACTCCAATTATATTTGTAAGGGATATTCCATTTAAAATTTGATTAAAAGTATATTTAATAAAATTAAGAATGATTGTTTTATATATACATATAGGTAATTAGTGGGTTCTCTAGATTCAGTGATACATTATTACCATGTTATTTTCATTATAAATATTTAAGTTTGTTTCAACCCATTATAGCTCAAGATATGTTGTGTTCATCCTACAAAATGGAAATATATGATGGGTGAGCCCTACTATAGCTCTCCAAATAATTGGGTACTTCGAAGAAGCAATTTGGCCAAATTGTTATTCCATGTGTAAGGGTGTTTGAAATAGTGTAATGGTAAATATGTCCCAAGGAAACTACATTGTAGAGACCCGAAGCTTGATGTACATGGACATTACATTAATTTTGCGGAATACTTAATACATAACAAAAACAGACACACAAGGACCGTAATAGTTTTGTGTCTTTGGAAACTCGGAATATAATCTTCTAATCATGGTGACAGATCTTCAACATCTCCCATAAGATATACCCCTTCTTTTTCTTACCTAAAACCTTTCATTAAATCCTGGGGAAAAGAAAACATATAATGGGTGAGCTGAAATGCTCAGTAAGTGAAAACATAGTGAACATAAAACAATCCATAAACATTTGAAAGCAAAAACTTGAACATTGAAATTTAAACATCAAAATCTTGAGCAAAGACATAAATCATGGAAGTACGTAAGGAATATATCATAATGGAAAATCAATAATGATAAAATATAATGGGAATAAATCATGTAATTGTGGAAACCATACTGCACATGTCATGATTTTCATAGTAGCCAAGGCATTGCTGCAAAGACCATCTTAGTGGACAAAGTTCCTTTCTGAATCGAGTTCACTCCTCATTTCAATCCTGCAACACTGAACCGGATTAACATACCGTTCCATCCATGTCCATATCATGAGATATTAATCATTAAGAATGCATTGGAGGGAGATATAGGTCTCACCCATCTCATAATGAAATCATTTTTACTTGTGCCACAAAATAAACATACATCATTCATAAAAACCCAATAAATAAAATGGGTTTCATAAACGTCATCCCATCATCACATAATCCATATAAAATAAAAGGATATCATCTCATAATAAGAAAAGTTAAACCATGTAAATCATAGAGACATTATACTTGATACATACACATATAAAATAATGTCATCTTAGATGAAAAATGGTTTTGATAAAACATTTGAAATGAATTCTTGAGGAAATTATCCTTTCTTCTTCAAAATCATTTTATTTATATATAATGTCATGAAATTTTAAAGGAAAGGGATTTTTTGTAAATAGTCATGAGATATTTTGGAGGATGCTTCATGAAAATAAGGCTTTATAGAACCATAAAAATCCTTTCATGCCTTATAAGTTAAGAATAACATTCTTCTTGTACTTTTGTCAGAAAAGTCAAAAAGTACCTCATATGGTTAATGAAAGATTGCTTACATACCATGTATTAAATGTAAAAAATGGTTTAAAAGAACTTTAAACATACATGAAACCATTTTTAGGAAACATGGACATGTATGATTATAATAACCCTAGTAAATACTTAAAATAAATAATCTCAGATAAGAAAGAGATTGGAATAGTTGTCCCTTACCTTAGGTCCGATATGATTCGTATGTATCCGAAAATCCTATATAATGATTTAAATAATGTTATTGACTTATTACAGAATCATTTTAATTGTTATGTTATCATATATGGTTTACTTATGACTTTATATTACCCGTTCTTTTGTAAGTTCCATATTAAAGTAGCGTTTTGGTTAAAATCAATTTATTTGTCATACATGATTGAACTTGTTGTTCATGATATTATTACTTATATCCTGATTGACTTAATTACAAAGTGTAAAAAATGATTTATATGTAATATATATTCAGCATATACATATATATATATATCTGATAGATTGATAAATGGAATGAAATACACCGTTCATGGAGATGGTAGGCCGTACGTACACATAAACGATGTTCTCATTTCCTTATTGAATTGAATGAAATTAAGTAGATGTCATAAATTTATATATATACATAAATACAGTATCATTATTATTTCATATATTTCATGATTATTTATTACATATACTTTATAATCGTTCATGAATGGTTAACATGGAGAATGAATCTCATCGCGTCGTGGAGACGGTAGTCCGTACGTACGCACGAGTGATGATATCATTCCAATGATCGTGGAATTTTATTGAAGTGTATGTATAATATTTAAGAATAAATATCACTTTAAAATAATCATATATAGTTATTTATTTACACCATTATACCCATCCAAGTGAGGTGGTGGTAGAAACTAGATTACACCACGATGTGGAGACGATATTCCGTATGTACGCACGCGCGGTGATTTCGTTTTCCGTAGGATGGATAGATGGTGAAATAAGGTTGTTTAATAAATATAATAACATATCAGTATATTATTGATACTGATTTTATTACATTATAATAAAACAACAAAAGAAGAAGGAGTAGAAGAAGAAATAAATTTTAAAGAATCGGTAACAGACATTACCTCTTCTTTGAAGCGCCTCTTCTTAACCTCCAATTAGGGCACTAAAGATGGTATTTGAAGAAGACCAGGACCTCTAAGATGTTTCTAGGGAAGTGTAGAAGAGAAATTTTAAGGGTTTGTCTGAGAATCAAGGCTCAAAATTGTGTGAAGAGAAGAGGGAAGGGGTGCCCTTTTATAAGGGAGGGGAGGGGCACCTTTGGAAAAACTAAAAATATTATTTTATTAAAAAGTCATATTCGGTTTTTAATAGCTCCAAATTTATTTATTTCGAAGCTAAGGTAAGGATGGGTCGAAATACTCTCATACAATATAATTTAGACAAGTTTATGTTTTTATTTTAACCTTATCATTTAGATATAACTTCAAGCTAAATAATTTCACTTTTACCGTGTCTTCTTGTTTTCTTACACTATATGGTTAGTAAACATACTATAACAAGCCAAAAGAACCCCATGTTGTTTATTATTAATATATATAACCTTATCTATGTCCTTTTTCATAACCTTAGTTTATTAGGAATAATATATCAATTAATAATATAATATTTGTTTTAAAAACTATTTTTTGTCAATTTTGACACTATTTGTTAATTGATTTTTGTGAATATTATAACAGAATTATTAGTTCAAAATAAGTTAATTAAATCAATAATAACATGTCATATTAACCAATAAAATTAGTTGAATTCATAAAAAGTCTCAAATTACATTTATTTGGGTATTTATAATATCAATTATTATAATATTTCACTATTTAGGTAATTAATGCATCTTCATTGTGTCATAAATAACTTAAATTGTTTAATTTCTAAAAATTATAAATAAAATACTGTTATGTAGGAAATATTTTAATATTTCTAATGAATATTTATAGTCGAATTTATCTTATGTATAACCCTATATTAAAAATTATTTTGTTATTAAACATTGATTTTAACTATTTTAACACTTCTTTTAAATAAATTAATAATAAATGTCCTAATCTAATCCAAGTGGACCTAAATGGTCATATTTAATTCCTAAGGATGTTTTTGGTCGAATTACACTTATCCAAAAGAATTAGGACATGTGTTAGGGTAATAATAATATATTTTTACCCTTAATTATCCTATTTACTTTTAACGGTGGTAAATAAAAGTAAAAAGTTACTATTCACCAAAAAAATATTTTCATCTTCTTGAACCACATTTTAGTCCTTGATATTAACCATGCCTCTCGGATTTTCAAAATTCAATTCACAGAAGAGGTAAAATTTCATTTATATTAATAAAGTCAGTTTTTTATATACCACTAAGTGGTTTCACTATTCATCGAAAATTGAAGTTTTTCAGAGAAATACCAAAAATTCAGCCTAAGAATTATTTGATATTCTGAATTCAAAATTGATTTCTATTTTTCCAAACTCAAAACATATATTTTTAATTAATTACTTTTAAAATTAATTCCCGTAATCAAAATAAATAGCTTGTTTTTAAGAAACAATAACTATCAAAAGATTCATACTTGATTATATCCAATTTCAAAGTGAAATTAATTTAATGACCAACATTGGATGAAATGGTAAAAATAAGTTCTAATTACAATTTAAAACCAATTAAAAAGATAATCTAACCATATGAATTATTGCGATGAAAAAAGTTGTTTTTAATTAAAATATAGCGTGTCTTTACTATTCATTAAAATATGAAAGTTATCAGAATAATATGAAAAATTTTATCCAAAGTAAATTTTTATATCCTTATTCGAAAAGAAGAATTTGATTTTCTCAAATTGAACTTATAGACATCTCAAGACAAGATTTAAAGTGGGTGCACCATCAAAAGGTAGCAAAACTGCATTTTTTGAAAAATACTTATTTTATCAAAAACATTGTTTTATTCTCATACCATGTTCTAGAAAATATGTAAGATGAATAATAATGTTATTAAATAAAAAATTTAGTTAATACTATTCATAACGGCTTTTCCATAATATTATAACAATATATCGTTGTTTAGTGAAACCTTATATTGCGTACAACACACGCTATCGAGGAAGGTCATGATTGTGTGTAATGCAAGCCAAGACAAGGTTGCATGTTTTGCAAGACTCCTTTGTTGTTTTTTATAACAGAATCCAACCATATTTCATTTATACGTTGAATATATATATATACTCTCAATGTTGCGTAGAATGAATACTATCTAACGAACTTGAAATTGTGTGTAACACAATTCAAGAATAGAGTTGCGTATACAGCAAGCTAATACGATGTTGTTTATAGCACAAGATAATATTTATGTAGCATAAAACATATGACATCAAATAAATTAAAAATAATACTTATCATAAAATCTCTGGTTGTTACATTCTAAATCCCTAAAAATGAATTTATCCCTCAAAATTCTTCGGGGTTATACATGGTTTTCTACTTGAATGTTTCTTTAATTGAAACCCACACCGTATAATGAAATACCAAAACTTATCTCTAAAAACTAATGTATGAAACGTAACGGTTACCCAAAATAACTAATCACTTGGTTTCCACATAGAAGAATATAGGTGAAAATATGGATATGGAAGAAAAATCTAACCATCAAGTTCTGATCGAGAGTGGTAGAGAACATGGATATGAAAAATAAAACAATCACAAAGCCATAGATTTGTGATGATTTAAGGTACCATCTGATTTATCGAATATGAGGGAAATAAGACAACATTTTTGGTTTTGAAGATCATTTCCCTAAATTTGATGAATTAAAAGAAATAATTACATGATTTTGCTACAATCTCACTATTGTTCGTGCCTTGAACAATTTTAACTTCATCTCTTAAAAAAATGAAGATGAATTTGTTAATCATGAAGTGTTAGCAGATCATGTGTTAGAATGACAGGTCATTCCAACTGTCTGAAACAAAAGGGTAGCAAAAGTTATTAAATATACAAAAGTCAATTAATCGTATATGATTCCTAAAATGGACTTATACTTTATACCTCATACCACTTAAAAAAAATTAAAACTAATTTATACTAACCAGGGACATCCTGTATGCTAGTGGTTGGTGATCAAGGCCTGTCGCACATCGTTTGTGGGTTCGATTCCCACAGCCTTGTCCGATGTGATCAGATGTCACCCATCCTGCAGGTTGTCCTTTTTCTAAAACTAAATTACTATAACATCCCATCAAAAATATCGAAAAAAGTTCTATCCTTAGACAATAATATCTTATTCCCAATATAATCCATTCCAATCTTTAGGCTTATCTAAAATATTTCGGTCCATGATCATTGTATAAAGACAAATATTACTTGAAATGGCACATAAAAATCACGTGAATGCCATCATTTATCCCCCATATATCATAAGATATATCATGTTGGTCAAATTACAAACATGTGAATACCTTAATCATATATTCTATTGAAAAAATAAAAACCCATTTAAGCTTAGTGAAAACATGAATGCTGTCAAAATTTAACTCTTTCCACATACTAAAGTCACAAAAATTATATAGACTAGAACCATGATATCACTTATTCCATATATCAATCATGATCCCATTAATATTGTTAAACATTTCATTTTCTCCTTATCCCTTCATTATGCGCATATCATCTTCCTTCCAAAATATTTGAATCACTTTTCATGGTTACTGGTACCATAAAATTATTGAAAACCAAAATAGATTAATACAAAAATATTGTAATACACCATAAAAGTACCTCAACAATATTATTCATGAATACCAATACATAAACACTTCAATCCATCCTCTTCAATGATTGTCAGGGAATAAGTCCTTTTTTGATTTTGAAGTAACTTTTTAGGTCAGGGCATTGAGTTGGGTAATGCCCATGTTATCCACAAATAAGACATTGAACTCCATAACAGTCTGTCACTCTATGACCCTTTTCTCCACATATATATCATAGGTCTGTCCATTTGAGGTATTACTCAAGGTTCTCCATCCCTTCTTTAGAAATCTCAATCTTACTTTGTTTATTCCCCTCAACATGCGAACATGGATAAAAGTATACCTTCCTCTTATTTGATGAATTAGGTATACCACTAAATTTAACCATGTTAAGCATATATCACGATGACTAATTCGGAATAATCACAATACCTTTCTCTCTACGCATTAGGCAATTTTGTTGCTCATAGTCACCAATTTGTCCATTGGATTCAATGTTAATTGAATTCCTTATGGTTCCCTCGTTTGACTAAAACACAAAAATAATTATGTGAGAGGAAAAAACCATACAAGGAAAATAACATAATCAAGGGGGAGTACCTTTGACATCAAACATCTTAGGTTTAATTATAATATCGTTACCGTAATTCTAGGACTGTAACCTATACATATACTTAACCTTAGGAACATCCCTAGACATACCTTAGAAATATCTCTAGGGATCTCACTATAGTTTTAGCATCCTAGTTTCCATAGTTTGACGTACATGGACATTACATTACTTTTGTGGAATACATAATACATAATAAAAATAGACACACAAGGACCGTAATAGTTTAGTGTCTTTGGACACTCGGAATATAATATTCTAATTATGGTGAAAGATCTAAAACATCTCCTATAATCTCCCCCTTTTTGTTTTCTTACCTAAAACCTTTCTTTAAATCCTGGGGAAAAGAAAACATATAATGGGTGAGCTCAAATGCTCAGTAAGTGTAAACATAGTGAACATAAAACAATTCATAAAAATTTGAAAGCAAAAACTTGAACATGAAATTTAATCATCAAAATCTTGAGCAAAGACATAAATCATGGAAGTACGTAAGGAATATATCATAATGGAACGTCAATCATGAAAAAATATAATTGGAATAAAACAAGTAACAGTGGAAACCATTCAGTACTTGTCATGATTTCCATAGTAGCCAAGGCATTGCTGCCAAGACCATCTTAGTGGACAAAGTCCCTTTCTGAATCGAGTTCACTCCTCGTTTCAGTGCTGTAACACTAAACCGGATTAACTTACCGTTCCAGCCATGTCTATCTAATGAGATATAAATCTTTACCCAATTCATTGGATGGAGATATAGGTCCCACCCATCTCATAATGAAATCATTCTTTCTTGTGCCACAAAATAAACATACATCATTCATAGAACCCCAATAAATAAAATGGGTTTTATAAACATCATCCCATCGACACATAATCTATATAAAATAAATGGATAACATTTCATATTAAGAAAAGTGAAACCATGTAATTCATAGAGACATTATACTTGCAACATACACATATGAAATAATGTCATCTGAGATGAAAATTCGTTTTGATAAAACACTTGAAATGAATTCGTGAGGAAAATATCCTTTCTTCTTCAAAATAATTTTCTTTTCAAAAAATGTCATGAAATTTTAAAAGAAAAGTATTTTGTTGAAAATAGTCATGAAATATTTTAGAGGAACCTTCATTAAAATAAGGCTTTATAATACCGTAAAAATCATGTCATGATGTATAAGTTAAAAATAACATTCTTCTCGTAATTTTGTCGGAAAAGTCAAAAAGTACCTCAGATGGTTAAAGAAAGATTGCTTAAATACCATGTATTAAATGTCCAAAATTGTTAAAAAGGGATTTAAACATATATTAATCAATTTTTTGGAAACGTGGACTTGGATGATAACAATAACCCCAGTAAATACTTACAAGTAAACAATCTCAGATAATAACGAGATTGGAATAGTTATCCCTTACCTTAGGTCCGATATGCTTTGTATGTATCCGAACCTCCTATATAATGGCTTAAATAATTTAATTGAATTATTAAAGAATCATATTAATTGTCATGATATCATATATGGTTCAATTATGACTTTATATTACCCGTTCTTCTTTAAGTTCCATGTTAAAACAACAGTTTGGGTTAAATTGTTTTATTTATCATACATGTTTGGACTTGTTGATCTTGATATTATTACTTATATCAGGATTTACATAATTTCAAAGTGTATAACATGATTTATATGTAATATATATTCAGAATATACATATATTTATGATATATCGATAAATGGAATGAAATACACCATTCATGGAGACGGTAGGCCATACGTACACATGAACGCTGTTTTCGTTTCCTTATTGAATTGAATGGAATTAAGTACATGACATAAATATATATACATATACATAAATCCAGTATCATTCTTATTTAATATATTTAATTATTACTTATTATATATAATTTATAATCATTCATGAATGGTTAACATGGAGAATGAATCTCATCACGTCGTGGAGACGGTAGTCCATACGTACGCACGAGCGATGATATCTTTCCCTTGATCGTGGAATTGTATTTAAGTGTATGTATAATATTTCAGAATCAATATAACTTTACAATAATCATTTATATTTATTTATTTACACCATTATACCCATCCATGTAAGGTGGTGGTGGAAAATAGATTACACCACGGCGTGGAGATGGTATTTCGTACGTACGCACGTGCGGTGATTTTGTTTTCCATAGGATTGATATATGGGGATATTGTAGGATCAAAATAGTGATGTAGATGCTCAATTTACAAGAGGGGGGTGAATTGTAAACTTTAAAAATTCATTTGGAACCTTTAAAGTTAGTTATGAATAACTATAGTTTCCTTAAGAAAAGAAAAGGGCTAAGTTTAACAAAGATTAAACTAAACAAATTCACAACACCTCTAACACCGAACAAAACTTGGAGAGAGATTTCGAAAGTTGGTTCCAGATATATGGTTCCGGAATTTGAATCATAACAAAAGTTTACATTATGAGATTCTACCTTAAAGCGTATAGAATCTAAATGAAACAGAGTATAAGTAAGCAAGTATAAGAAAGTTATACTTTCCTTATAATATAAAATGCAGTGGAAATTAAACAAGTAGTTAAACTACAAGTAACAAGATATAAGTCTTTTAACCAAAAGAGAAGGGTATCCAACAACCTTGGATAAAGGTCCTTTGATTTATACTTTCAAGCAAGTCTGTCTTACCCACACCAGGGTAAGCCCTCGATACGAAGATCGGGGTCTCTGTCTTGTTATCCCCGCAAGTCCTCAACTTTAAGGTAGTTGGCAACCTCGGTCTTCCTCAGCAGGGAATCCCTCGAACATCAAGGTAGTCGACACCTCTGTCTTCCTATCCCTGAAATCCCTCGAATGTAATCTCCAAAATTCGGAGTCACACTAAGCATTGAGAGTTAATAAGAGCCTCTCTCTGGAAATCACTTCAAACATGTAATCACATGAGTCGAAGATCTGTCTGCCTTTCAGCACCGAGATCTTTCAAATGAGATCCTATTTATAGGTAAGGTCGACCTCCTTCCCAAAGGTCATATTTTCCTTAAAGATGGGAGGGACCTGTACACGTGTCACTTAGACAACGGTTAGTTTATAACAAAATATATGACATAGTTTTATAACAAAACAAGTGTAATAGAATCTACGACATCATTTTAAATCTAACTCAAAATTTCGGAAAGAAAACTTCGGAGTGATGGTTCGGAGTGTAAGGAACAAATAATAAAGAGTAGTCAAAAATATAAAGGCATAAGAAAAATGAATGTTTGGAGTCTAACCAAAAATAATTTTCGGAGTCTTAGATAAATTCAGAGTGTATAAAAAAAAGACAATCAGATTCTGTTTAATAGGTGAATTTGGAATGAGAATTCGGAATTGGAATTTGTCATCAGAATTCGTTATGAGAATTCATCATCAAGATTTTTAATGATAATTATTTGTCGAACTTCATAAGGATTCGTATCCTGAATCTGGAATCGAACATAGTCAGAATTCGTATCCAGGGTTCGGATTAGAATTTTATCAAAGTTTGTTATCCAGAATTCAGATCCTAAAAAAGAATACTTCATATCGAGGTTTTAAGCAATTCTGAGAAAACAGAAATGAATCCGAATCTTATACTTAAGAAAAATATTAATGAAAAATATGATAAGGATAATTTTTCTTACAAAAGCGATTTTCCTTATAAAATCAGTTTTCCTTAAGAAAGCAATTTTCATTAAGAAAGCAATTTTCTTTAAGAAAGTAATTTTCATTAAGAAAGCAATTTTTTTAAGAAAGCAATTTTTCTTATAAAAGAAACGTTCCATAAGATAAGGTGTTTGTGATTTTCAAAACAAGAAGGAATGGAAAAGTCATAAGGAAAACCTTATTGACTCAACAATATCCCCCTTTTTGGAAAGCACAAACACCCTTATGAAAAAGAAATTCTAAGAAGAAAGAAAAACATTAAGGCTTATCTCCCTTTGCTTTAAGGATATTGATGAATACGACTAACTCCCCCTTAGGCTTTGAAACTCTAAGGATCGTATTCAGATTTCCGGAGTGTCATTTCATTATGAATAAGAAGGTCTTCTTTAATGAAAAATTCCCCCTTAGATAAACTCTTATTAGAGTTCTTTTTCCTTAGGAATCCTTTTCTTCTCCCCCTTTGATAAACTCTTATTAGAGTTCTTCTTTTTTCTTAAGGATTTTTTCCTTCTCCCCCTTTGTGATTTTCAAAAATAATTATATGGAATGGAAAAAAATAAAACAATGAACCTGAAAAAAAAAATTAGTAACAACAGCAAAAGGAATGACAAGCACAAATTTCATTAAGTTTGAAATCTCGGAAACAAAGAAATACAACAAAAAGATCGGATTTGGTTATTTCAGATCTTTTTCCTTTGACATGAGCCCCTTTAGAATAGTCTTGATCTTCTTCAGGTCAATATGATCTTCTTCAGCATGCTTCACTAAGACAACTATTGTTGCAGATTGAGCTTCAATTTTTTTTCCTGGGCTTTCAACTTTTCTTTCTGTGCTTTGATATTTTATTCCTGAGCCTTCATCCTTTATTCAAATTCAATCCGATGATCCCTTTCAAACTTCCAGTTTTGAGAAACGGAATTCAACTTCCCATTCAGATCTCTCACTTCTTGAATTCGGAAGTTCTTTTCTTTTATCAGACATTCATCAAAGGATGATGTTAACTCATTTATCTTTCTTTCCTCAGTTTCAAAGGCATCTTTAACATTGTCTTGAAACTCATCAAATAACCTCATCTCTTCAACAGTCTTCTTCGACCAGTTTGTCATCCTCTTGCAAGATTTTCTATGAGCTTCGTAGCCAACAAAAAACGTTTTGAACTGAGCCTCTATTTCAACAAACTTGTCCATAACCATAGATTCGGAGTCTGTTTTCTGATTTAGAGCATGTTGGAGCATCTGGCATCTTGAGTCAATACTTGAGAAGGTCGGAATGGTTCCCACCAACTTCATTAAGGACTGAACAAAAAAATCATTCCCCAACGAGGATGACTCTGAATATGAAACTTTGCTTGGAGAATTTTCTTCCTCAATGAGCTCCAACTTCCTTTTTGAAGAATCTCCAATTTCTCTTTTCTTGCATGCCACTGATTTCGGAGTCTCAACAAGGAGTTTCTTTCCCTTGTCTTTTTTCGGAATCGATTCTTGATCAGGAGTTTTCTGCTCACCAGTCGACACTTGAATAATATCATCAACAACTTTTTGAACAAAATCTTCTTCATTCTTATCCTTCTCTGGAGTTACAAACTTAGAGGATTTAGCCTCTGAAGTTCAGAGTGATAGGTGTTCCGAAGGAGACCCCTTATAATCATCTACTTCTTTCAATAAGTCTCCTGTTTCTCCACTTCCTTCAGCAACTACCTCTTCCTCTCCCACTTGCTGAATCTGCTCAAGTTTCTCAACATGTTCAGTAGTAATTTCATCCGGAAAATCAAGGTTTCTTCCTGGATTCTCAGGTAGAGATTCCAAGGAGAATGATCTT
Source organism: Viscum album (assembly GCA_963277665.1). Taxonomy (NCBI): domain Eukaryota; kingdom Viridiplantae; phylum Streptophyta; class Magnoliopsida; order Santalales; family Viscaceae; genus Viscum; species Viscum album. The sequence continues at coordinate 832,688,058 of OY728142.1, read as the reverse complement.
GGAACTGGAATGCTTCCGAATATCATCTCATTAATCATTAACAATGCTTTTAATGCCTCGGTTTCTGTCATCTTCTTCTTGAGCTTCTTTTCCATTACTTGTTTTTCAAGCTCATCTGCAGTTCTCTCCTTTAAGGCCTTAGCCTCCACAGGGTCCAATCCGTACTACGGATCCCCATCTTTCCTTTTCTCTTTATCTGCTCTCCACTTCACAACAACTTCATCAGGATAGGCCTTCTTCTTCTTTGATTTGGGAGGTGCGGTTTTAACTTCCTTAGGATTAGGATTCTAAACTTCTACTGCAACTTCTTTCAACTTTCTTTTCTTTACTGGTTTTTATGATTCCGGTTCAGCAACCTTCTGAGCCACTTCTTCTTGACTAGGTAGATCAAAGAACTCACCAGTCTCCTTGTTAAAATAAATTCTATCATGATTTTGGTTCAATCTCACTATTGTTCATGCCTTGAACAATTTCCACTTCATATCTTAAAGTCATGAAGTTGAATTTGTTATTTTTGAAATTTTAGCAGATCATGTGATAGAATAACGGGTTATTCCATCTATCTGAAACAAAAGGTTTTCAAAAGTTATTAAATATACATAAGTCGATTAATTTTATATGGTTCCTAAAATGGACTTATACTTCATATCTCATACCATTTAGAAAAAATTTATACTAACCAGGGACATCATGTAGGCCAGTGGTAGGTGATAAAGGTCTATCGCACATTAGTTTTGGGTTCGATTCCCACAGCCTTGTCAGACGCGATGGGTTGTCGCCCATCCTACAGTTTTTCCTTCTTCTAAAAATACATTACCATAACATCCCATCAATAATATCGAAAAAAAGTTCTATCCATAAACAGTAATAACTTATGTCTAACATAATACATTCCAATCTTTAGGCTTATTTAAAATATTTTGGTCCATGCTCATAGTATAATTAAAACGATTACTTGAAATGTCACATAACAATCACGTGAATGCAATCATTTATCCCCAAAATATCATATGATATATCTTGTTGGACAAATTACAAAAATGTGAAAACCTTAATCATGTATTCTCTTGAAAAAATAAAAACCCATTTAACCTTAGTGAAAACATGAATGCTGTCAAAAGTTAACTCTTTCCCCATACCAAAATACCAAAAATTATATATACTAAAACAATGATATCACTATGTTCTTATATGAATCATGATAACATGAATATTGTCAAACATTTCATTTTATTCTTATACCTTCATTATGCGCATATCATCTGCTTTCCAAAATATTTGAAACACTTATCATGGTTAATGTTACCATAAAATTATTGAAAACCACAATAGACTAGTACAAAAATATTGTAATACACCATAATAGTACCTCAACAACATTATTCTTGAATACCAATACATAAACAATTCAATCCATCCTCATCAATGATTGTCATGGAATAAGTCCTTCCTTGATATAGAAGTATCTTTTTAGGTCAGGGAATTGAGTTGGGTAATGCCCATGTTATCCACAAATAAGTCATTAAAATCCATAACAATCTGCCACTCTATGACACTTTTCTACAGACAGATAACCTCTGTCCCTCCATCTGAGGTATTCCTCAAGGTTCTTCTTCCCTTCTTTAGAAATCTCAATCTTCCTTTAATTATGCCCCTCATCATGCGAACATGCATAAAAGTATATCTTCCTCTTATTTGATGAATTAGGCATACCAATAAATTTCACCTTGTTAATCATATATCTCGATGACTGATTCGGCATAATCAAAATATCTTTCCCTCTTGGCATTATTCAATTTTGTTGCTCATAGTCACTAATTTTTCCATTGGATTCAATGTTAACCGAATTTATTCTGGTTCCCTCCATTCACTAAAACACAAAAATAATTCTATGAGAGGAAAAAATCATACGAGGAAAATAACACAATCAAGGGGGAGTACCTTCGACATCTAACATCTTAGGTTTAATTCTAATATCGTTACCGTAATTCTAGGACTATAACCTATACTTATACTTATCCTTAGGGACATCCCTAGGCATACCTTAGAAATATCTCTTGGGATCTCACTATAGTTTTCGCATCATAGTTTATAAAGGTTGACTAAACCTTTCCTATGATACCAACTGTAGTGACCCGATGCTTGACGTACATGGACATTACATTACTTTTTCAGAATACTTAATACATAACAAAAACAGACCCACAAGGATTGTAATAGTTTAGTGTCTTTGGAAACTCAAAACATAATCTTCTAATCATGGTGAAGGATCTTCAACATCTCCCATAAGATCATCCCATTTTTGTTTTCTTACCTAAAAACTTTATTTAAATCCTAGGGAAAAGAAAACATATAAAGGGTGATCTCAAATGCTCAGTAAGGGCAAACATAGTGAACATAAAACAATCCATAAACATTTGAAAGCAAAAACATGAACATGGAATTTAAACATCAAAATATTGAGCAAAGAAATAAATCATGGAAGTACGTAAGGCATATATCACAATGGATCATCAATCATGATAAAATATAATGTGAATAAAACATGTAATTGTGGAAACCATTCAGTACATGTCATTATTTCCATAGTAGCCAAGGCATTGCTGCTAAAACCTTCTTAGTGGACAAAGTCCCTTTCTGAATCGAGTTCACTCCTCGTTTCAGTCCTGTAACACTGAACCGGATTAACTTACCGTTCCAGCCATGTCTATCTAATGAGATATAAATCATTAAACAATGCATTGGAGGGAGATATAGGTCCCAATCATCTCATAATGAAATTATTCTTACTTGTTCCACAAAATAAACATACATCATTCATAAAAACCCAATAAATAAAATGGGGTTCATAAAAATCATCCCATCATCAAATAATCCATATAAAATAAATGGATATCATTTCATAATAAGAAAAGTGAAACCAGGTAAATCATAGAGACATTATACTTGAAACATACACATATGAAATAATGTCATCTTAGATGAGAAATGGTTTTGATAAAATACTTGAAATGAAATATTGAGGAAAATATCCTTTCTTCTTCAAAATCATATTATTTTCACAAAATGTCATGCAATTTTAAAATAAATGGATTTTTTTTGAAAATATTCATGAAATATTTTGGAGGAAGCATCATGAAAATAAGGCTTTATAAAACCATAAAAATCCAATCATGCAGTATATGTTAAAGATAACATTCATCTCATACTTTTGTCAGAAAAGTCAAAAAGTACCTCGTATGTTTAAAAAAAGATTGCTCACATACCATGTATTAAAAGTAAAAAATGGTTAAAAAAGAACATTAAACATACATGAAACCATTTTTAGGAATCATGGACATGGATGATAACAATAAACCCTGTAAATACTTACGAATATACAATCTCAGATGAGAACGAGATTGGAGTAGTTATCACTTACCTTAAGTCTGATATGCTTTGTATGTATCTGAACCTCTGGTATTATGATTTAAATAATTTCATTGACTTATTACATAATCATATTAATTGTTATGATATCATATATGGTTCACTTATGACTTTATATAAACCGTTCATTTGTAAGCTCCTTGTTAAAGCAGCGTTTTGGGTAAAATAGTGTTATTTATCGTACATGTTTGGACTTGTTGTTCTTGATATTATTACTTATCTCCGGATTTACTTAATTAAAAAGTGTAAAACATGATTTATATGTAATATATATTCATAATATTCATATATATATGATAGATCGATAAATGGAATGAAATACAACATTCATGGAGACGGTAGGCCGTACATACGCATGAACGCTGTTTTCGTTTCCTTATTGAATTGAAAGGAATTAAGTACATGACATAAATATATATATACATAAATCCAGTATCATTATTATTTCATATATTTCATTATTACGTATTATATATAGTTTATAATCATTCATGAATTGTTGACATGTAGAATGAATCTCATCGCGTCGTGGAGACGGTAGTCCGTACGTATGCACGAGCGATGATATCATTCGCATTATCGTGGAATTGTATTTATGTGTATGCATAATATTTTAGAATAAATATAAATTTACAATAATCATTTATATTTATTTATTTACACCATTATACCCATCCAAGTAAGGTGGTGGTGGAAAATAGATTACACCACAGCGTAGAGACGGTATTCTGTACGTTCGCACGCGCGGTGATTTCATTTTTCGTAGGATGGATAGATTGTGAAATAGGGTCATTTCATACTTATAATACAATATCAGTATATTATTGATAATGATGTTACTAATTCATAATGAAACAACTAAATAAGAAGATGTAGAATAAGAAATAAAGTAGAACGAATCGGTAACTGACATTACCTCTTCTTTGAAGCCCCTCATTTTAACCTTTTATTAGGGCACGAAAGATGGACTTTGAAGAAGACCAAGACCTCTAGGGTGTTTCTAATAAGTTTAGAAGAGAACTTTTCAGTGTTTTTCCATGCATCAAGGCTCAAAATGGTGTGAAGAGAAGAGGGAAGGGGTTCCCTTCTATAAGGGAGGAGAAGGGAACCTTAAGAAAAACTAAAAATACTATTTTATTATAAAGGCATATTCGGTTTTTAATAACTCAAAATAGATTTATTTCGAATATAAGGTGGGAATGGGTCTAAATCCCCTCATCCAATTTAATTTAGACAAGTTTAGGTTTCTATTTTAACCTTATAATTTAGATTTAACTTTAAGTTAAATAATTTCACCTTTACTGCCTCTTCTTGTTTTCTTACATTATATGGTTAATAAACATACTATAACAAGACAAACGAACCCCAAGTTGTTTATTATTAATATATATAACCTTATCTAAGTGAATTGGCCGAACCATAGATTTTTAGGGAAGAAAAAAATTAATAATATAATTTTTGTTTAAAAAACTATTTTATGTCAATTTTGACACTATTTGGTAATTGATTTTTGTGAAACTTATAACAGAATTATTAGTTTGAAAAACGTTAATTAAATCAATAATAACATTTCATATTAACCTATAAAATTAGTGGAATTCATAGAATGTCTCAAATTACATTTATTTGGGTATTTATAATATCAATTATTTTAATATTTTATTATTTAGGTAATTACTGAATCACAATTGTGTCATAAATAACATAAATTATTTAATGTCTAAAAATTATAAATAAAATAACATTAGTTAATAAATCTCTTTATCTTTCTAATTAATATTTATAGTCTAATTTATCTGATGTATGACTCTATATGAAAAATGATTTAGTTATTAAGATTTCATTTTAACTATTTTAACACTTCTTTAAATAAATTAATAATAAATGTCCTAATTTAATCCCAGTGGACCTAAATGGTCATATTTTATTCCTAAGGTTGTTTTTAGTAGAATTAAACTTATCCAATAGAATTAGGACGTGTTTTAGGGTAATAATAATACCATTTTACCCTTAATTATCCTATTTACTTTTAACCGTGGTATATAAAAGTAGAAAGTTACTATTAACCAAAAAATATTTTCATCTCATTGAACCAAAATTTAGTCCTTTTTATTAACCATGTCTCCTGGATTTTCTAAATTCAATTTACAGAAGTGGTAAAATTTCATTTAAATGAAAAAGTCAGTTTTTTATCTACCACTATGTGGTTTCACTATTCATCAAAAATTGATGTTTTTCAGAAAAATACCAAAAATTCAGCCTAAGAATTATTCGATATTCCAAATTCAAAATTGATGTATATTTTTTCAAATTAAAAACAAATAAGTGGAATTAGTTAATCTTAAAATTAATTCCCGTTATCAAAACAAATTGCGTGTTTTTAAGAAACAATAACTATCAAAAGATTGATACTTGTTTATATCCAATTTCAAAGTGAAATTAATTCAATGACCAAAATTGGATTAAATGGTAAAAATATATTCTAATTACACTTTAAAACCAATTAAAAGATAATATAACCATAAAAATTATTGCGATGAAAAATGATGTTTTTAATTAAAATATAGCGTGTTTTTACTATTCATTAAAATATGAAATTTATCAGAATAATATGAAAAATTTATCCAACGTAAATTTTTATATCCTGATTCCATAGAAGAATTTTATTTTGTCAAATTGAACTTATAGACATTTCGAAAAAACATTTAAAGTGGGTGTGCCATCAAAAGTCGGCAAAAATGCATTTTTTTGAAAAATACTTATTTTATCCAAAAAATTTATTTTTTTCACATACCATGTTATAGAAAATATGTAAGATGAATAATAATGTTTTAAAATTAAAAATGTAGTTAATACTATTCATAATTGCTTGTCCATAATATTAAAACAATATATCATTGTTTAGTGAAACCTGATATTGCGTACAACACACGCTATCGAGGAAGGTCATGATTACGTGTAATGCAAGCCAATTCAGGGTTGCATGTTATGCAAGACTCCTTTGTTGTTTCGTATAATAGAATCCAACCATATTTCATTTATACATTGAATATATATATTTATATATATATATACTATCAATGTTGCTTAGAATGACTACTAGGAAACGAAAATGAAATAGTGTGTAACACAATCCAAGAATAGTGTTGCGTATACTGCAATCTAATACGGTGTTGCATATAGAACAAGATAATATTTGTGTATCATAAAATACATGACATAAAATAAATTAAAAATAATACTTATCATAAAATCTCGGGTTGTTACATACATGATGTTTCCATGCATGTTAATGTGTTTTTATGAAATTGGTTTTATTGGATTTTATGTTTTCACTTGACAAATGATTTCTTTCCTTATATCGCTTACTAATCATTGTTTTCTTATCCCATGTTTTTAAAAGTTTTTTATAGGTTATAAGGATGTTTAAGATAAAAATGGAATTCAATTTAAATGTTATGAAGATTTTCCAAAGTGATTATGTTTTATTTAAAAAAAATTATATTTTGGAAGAAATAAATAATGGTTTTGTGCTGTCCACTATGAATAAATGTTGAATGTTATGTAAGTATTATCTCCCAATTCCTTAAAACTCTAAACTCAAAAACATCCTCATTGTGAAATGATGTGAGTTCTTAGATAAAATTCAGGATTTTGTAATGTAATAAGTTTTGTTCCTTATACAATCTATATTAACCACTGAATTAAATCACAATATAAGAGAACATAAGAATATAAATTTCCATATATTATTGAAAAATGATTCCTTTTCAAGTTTATTTTTCTCAAAATCATGTTAAAATCATTAAAATGATATTCCCCTAGTCTTCAATACAAAAACCATAGCATGATAGCCATTGTCAGATGAATTATTTGATAAGGGAATCAATTTTTTACATATATTTTAAAAAAAATATTTTGATCAACACGAAAAATAATTTCCTATGTATTCAAGAAACAATCATTGTTAGTGAGATTATTATAAGAGAAAGCACCCATATATCCATGAACTATAATTCATCATCTTCAATTAGCACAAACATTACCCCGGAAGTGGTAATTCTTATTTCTTTTAAATTGGATAGTCCTAAATAATTATTTTCTATAATCCATAATCCTTTCCATAGATTTGATCTGTCTATATATTCCCATAATATGCTTCCATATCTATGTAGTTATTGATGTGTTGAACTTATGAATGTAGAATCTCTGTTGAATTTTTTTTTGGAAGATCCTATGAAATATTAATCCATTTTGTAGATATGAAACCATATAATATAATTTTAGTTTACCATATAATCACATGCATGAAAAATAAAGTAATAGAATAATTATATATGGATGCTTTCTTATTCCTTAATTTTTGTACTAAAATTAGATAGCTACTATACCCTACCAACTACAAAAATGGTTCATTGCGCATATCTCAAAACAATCAAACTGAGTACTAGAAATACATTGAAAAGAAAAACATGAGATAAAAAAAAAATTTAAATAAAAAAAAAATTAAAATAATATAACTTATATCATAGTTTTTCTTATATGCACCGGGTAAAAACACTACTGTTTGATTATTTATTACTAAAATATTACATGTAAGTAGAAAAGGATTATGAAGACATGAAAACTTTACTAAATTCCTTACACTCAAACAAATTCATAGTTTAACAACATATTCCATAGGATGTATCATGTAATTATATACAAGAAAACCCAAATAAAATAAATTAATCATGATTCTTTGAAAACCCATATCATGTGGCATGAATACCTAAACATGGTATCCGACCCGATGGCCATTTGTATTTATAAATCTCTAGTCCTGTCAATTATTCACTTTAAACCAAATGGATGAAAGGATCTTCCAATGGGCCTACATAAATTGGACAAGATATGTTTCCACTAGTTGTGCCTCACATTTAATCCTTCATCTGTAGCATAAAAAATCATGTAAATGTAATTTTGATTAACAAAAAATTGGTAAAACGAAATTAAATTAACCTCCAAAAAAATCTAATTTATCTGATCCTCAAGACCATTTCATTACCCTCAATACATTTACTCATGTGGTATATAATACATTTGTAAATGGATTAAAATTACTACAACTTAAAACCTGTTGGATAAATATGTTCTCTTATTGGTTTCATTTAATGATAGCCAATATTGTTGAGATATGAATATTAACTCACAAAAAAATGAAAAAGTAATGACAAATAATAATATATTACTCCCATTATGTAATTCCAACAATATGTAATATTAAATTACATATATTTCATGAACGTCTATCTATATGAATTAAACTAATCATATAAAATGATATAACCTAGTATATAAGATCTATGGATTATATCTTTGATCCAAGATAGAAATTAGTTTAATCATAGTGCTATTAAGGATGATGATTGATTGTCATGAATATAAAATATTGTAACAAATATATGCTACTCCCTAGATATGATGATAAACTTAACCAGATGACCAAATATTAGACAATTCTCAGAAAAAATCTTCTCTTTAACTGATATATCATTATATTTACCTCTTGAAAAAATAAGATAATGTAATAGAATCTTTTATATCCATTATTACTGTGCTATTTTAATAAGAAAATATAAATCTCAAAAACAAATTGATCCTTTTAATGATAATGTCAATACACACAATTTGAAAATTGAGAAGGGAATTCATTAATGACTTAAAAAATTATAATTGTTGAGGTATGTGGTTTTAGAGGGTCTAGGGAACATATCTTGGAAAGTATTAAATGAATAAAATGAAGTGCATTGTGTTGCATTTGTTGTCAATGAGGCATGAAGTTGTCTTGGAATGAATGGATGTCATGAATCGTCAAGATGTGAATGTCAAAGGATGTGATGGTGATGGTGGTGAAGGAGAATGGCCATGGTACTTAGAGGAATGTCACTTAGGAGATTCACTAAGTGGCATTGGAGAATATGGTTGAAACATTCTCCATGGAAATCAGACGATTGTTGAGCTGATCATTAAGTTCATAGAACTTGTATCAAGATGATACAAAGTCACAACATGATTAGAAGACCATGCATTGTAGTGACAATGCATGAGGAGTTTAAAGTGATCCATCCATAAGTTGTAAGTGGATGATGTGCATTAAGGAAGTCCATGCACTATCACTTAGTGCATGTGAATTAGAAGATGATCCAATTGATCTCTGATTAGATCAATGAAGCACTTTGAATAATTTAAGTGATTCAGGAGTTCGGTTGAAGATGAAGAACCTTCGGGAATTCCATTACAAAGTGATGAATATTTGTTTAAGAAGTATGGAGGAATTCTAAGAAGAAGAAGAATAGAGATGGGAAGAAGAATGGCTTGGATTGGCACTTGGCATGTTACACTTGGTCACTTTGTTTAACAAAGGACTTAGTGTTTTTGTTGCAAAAAATTGGCCAGCCAAGGCCAGCCTTAAGGGTTCAACCCCCAAGGCACATGTGGGCCTAAGGCGCCACGCCCAAGGGGGGATCCCATGTGGCCAGCCCGGGCGGCAGAGGCAGAGGGGGCCGTGTGTAAGCCCCCGAGGGCACGCGGTGGTGAAACCCGCGCACCAGGAGAGCATAGTGGGCGCCAGAAGCGCGCCCACAGGGAGCAAGGTGGGCGCAGAGCGCGCCCGCAGAGAGAACCCGGGGCGGGGCGGCACCGGGAGGGAGGAAGTTCAATTGCCGAGTTGTGGGAGCGGCTGGGTAATAAACCGCGTGAAAAATGGCCGGCGTTTCGATGTGGGACGCGGATTTTCTCCGCGGGAGTGATCCTGGCCGCACGATTGATCGCGCGCCAGATCTGAGCCGCTCATCTAATCGCGCCGCTCCGGTTCAAATCCAGGCCGTCCGATGTCCTTCATTCGCCCGATCCAACGGCTGCGAATCCGTCTTCCTCCTCGAGCTCAGCCGAAGACCACCCGAAGCCACCCGCGAGCTCCGTCGAACCAGAGGCCCTCCGACGACCTATTTCGAGTTCCCGGCCACCATTTTCGAAACCGAGACCTCCATTCGGCTCGTCTGGCCACACTGAATACATCCATGCCTTAAAATTAGCTTGCATGCAACAAATGAGGAATTTCGGTCGAGGCCGAGGCAAGCAAAGCTGCCGAAGGCCGTGGGGTGTTTATGCGTGCATGTTATGGATCAGAAGAAGGCCATGCATGCGTTCTAAGTCGCATGCACATAGAGGAAATTAAAGAGGAAGATCCCGCGTGAAACAGAGGAAAGAAAATAAAGATTTGGAAAGTTTTTAAAGATCCGAAGATCTCGGGATTTTGAGATTTATCACGCGGATTGAACCGCCTCTCCTCTGCCTATATAAATGAGGCCGAGCCCTCGAGAATAGCTTGCTGAAACCTTGTTGAAGATTTGTGTCCCGCGTGTGCCTCTGCCTCGCGAAGAAGAAGCCGCCGCGCAAAGCACTTGCGCGGCTGTTGTTCTCGGTGCCACCCGAGGCCCGAAGGAGTTCCTTTCGCGCACCCCTTGCGCGAAAGAGGTGAAGGGAAGGAGTCCCCTGCGCGCTATCCCTTTGCGCGGCAGGAAGAACCCGGGGCAGTAGCTCTTGCGCGCCCCGTGGTTGAGGTGCCTTGCACCCAAGGTGCTTTGCACCCGAGGCTTGCGCGCCCTAGAGGCCTTGAGCACTTGCACGCTGCCTTGTGCACCAAGTGTGCCCTGCGCTTTGAAGAAGAAGAGAGGCCGCGGCTCATACCTTGTGCTCTTTGAAGAAGAAGTGGAAGTGGCCGCACCCCTTGCGCGCCCTTCACATTGGAAGGAGGTTCGGGTAGTATGAATTACACACCTTGTGTGTGTGTGCTTAATAAAGACTACACCCTAGCCGTGTGTATGCAAGGAGGAGAGGAAGACCACAACTAAATCCAAGTTGTGTGTGCAAGAGGAAGAGGAAGGCCAAGCCTTGTGTTTGCTAATTGAACAAAGGAAGTGTGTGTGCAAACAAAACAAGGAGGCCGAAGCCTAAGTTTGTGCAAAGAGGTTTTGCACACTTGGAGAACAAATAATACTTTGTGTGTGTGCAAGAGGAAGTGAAGGCCAAATATACACTCATTGTGTGTGTGCAAATCAATGAACAAAGTTGTGTGTGCAAAACAACAAAGAGAAGTTGGCCGAACCTAGTGTGTGCACTAAGAGTGTATACACATTAGAAGACGAAGAAGAAGACAACTCACACCAAAGTAAAACACACTCAAAAGTGTGTAAACAAATTGGATAAAGTGTGTGAAGTTCAGTGAAGGTGTGTGCTTAAAGATACTACACCCTTTGTGGGTCTACTACACTAAGAAGAGGAAAGGGAAAGTGCATGCATGCATGCATGCACGTGCACACGTGAACAGTGCTAAATCAGTGGGGTGCATCTGAGGAGTCCAAGACTTGAAGATCTTGAAGAGTTGCCATGCACTCAGTGCATGATGTTGAAGTGAACTGAGACTGAGCCAGACTGAAGTTAAAGAGATTGGTTGTCTGAGTTTTCAGTAGATTGTGAAGACCCTGATCATCACAAGTGATCAGAGGTACAGAGCAAGGCCAGCAGTCTTTATCCCAGACTGCTGAAGATACTTGAAGAGCTGAACAAGAAGAAGAGCTACTCGTGTGACTCGAGCAGCCAGGAGAAGACCCTGTGGGACTCAGGGAGAAGAAGTCTTCAGTGGGATTCTGGAGCAGGCCAGTGGGACTCTGGTAACACTGTGGGACGCAGTATAAAGACCCTCCTGTGGGACTCAGGAGAGATACAGTGGGACTCTGTATCGACCATGGTAATTTTAACAGGTTATAATGGAGAATCCATGCTGGGAGAGCATGGCAAGGATGTAGGCCTTTGGTGCCGAACCTTGTAAATCCTTGTGTCCTGTGCCTTTTCATTACTGCATTATCCGGGAAAGGTTGAGAGATACAAGAAGAGTGGATCGAGGCATTAACCAGCCATAGAGGTTTAATTGATAACAATCAATTAGTAAAAAGTTTTAAGGGATCACTGATTCACCCCCTCCCCCTCTCAGTGATTCACACTGATCTGGGCACTTTAATTGGTATCAGAGGGAGGTTGCCTCTAAAAGATCCAAGAGAGTCTTTATGAAGTGAAGATTTGAGGAAATGAGCAACCAGCCTCAAATGGAGATATCTGCCAAGACTCAAAAAAATAGAAAGAAGAAACAGGCCAAGAAGATGAAGAAAGCCTATCCTAGCTGTGATGAAGTTGAAATAATGAATGATCTTCAGAGTGCACTCAAATATCTTCAGAAGACAGTTCCCATGGAAGTGGCAAAGTGTATAGCTATAGGCATCCATGATCTTCATGAAGAAAAATCACAGTTAGAAGAAGAAGCCAATGCAATGGAAGATCAATTGGCTAAAAGGGTTGGCATAACCAACACTCTCAGAAAGCTGGTAAATGCCAAAGATGAAACAGTATCTCTTTGCAATGAAAGATATGAAGACACTTGTGAAGAATTGCAAAGAATCCTTTCTGAGAAAGAAATCTTTAAAGTAATTATCAAAGATGTTTACCATGCACTGGAAAAGAGGCACAAAGTGTCAATGAATGTCAGAGATGCTCAACTCGAAGAAAAAGTCAAATTGGTGAAGGAGCTGGACAATTCATTACAAGAATTAAAGAAGGTGCATGAAGACCAGATGAAACAACTGGTGGAGAAATGGGAAGGAAGGCTAAGAACTGTTGAGGATGAGAAGAACTCCCTCAATATGAAATGCTTAGAATTGGAGGTGATATTGAAAAATCTGCAATCACCTAAAGCTGAATCCTCCCAGTCAGCTGATAGAAGAAATGTTGCTACACAAGTATGCATTGAGAAGGATGATTCTAAAAGAAAGACAACCTCTAATGAAAGGGCAACATCTTCTAAAAAGAAGGTACCATCCATCCCATCTTGTACTTATGTTACTAAATGTGTTTCCACAAAAAATACAGGATGGAAGAATAACATTGATAAAGTATGGATGAAGGCAGTAAAGAAGCAGAGCTCTCCTGAAACAGCACAACAGGTCAAGAAAAGTACCCTACAATCAGAAGGACTGAAAAGGTCAAGATTCGTGGGACAATGCTGGTGTTGTAACAAGCATGGGCATTGTGCAAAGGATTGTTGGTACAATCCACTGAATGCCAAAGCACAGAGGAAGCCCATGCCAAGGGGGAGCAAGCCAGAAGGAAGGAAGAAACATCCACAGGTCCAGAGACATCTGTTTACTGCTAACAGATTCGGATTACTTGACAACATCTGGGATGATTGCAAAAGTGGTCAAAGAATTGATACATATCAATCTCCGAATGTATCTGAAGCTGGAATGAAGAGAAGATCACTGAACCTGGCTAAAAAGGAATCCTTGGGAAGCAAGAAGAAGAAAGTTGAAAAAGCTCCCAAGAAGATGTTGAAAAATAAAGAGAAGTCCTTGGAGTCCGAGTCCAAGAAGGGTGATGCATCCAGTAGGACCTCCAAGAAATGCTTCTACTGTGGAAAGAAAGGACACATCATGGATCTTTGTAAGGAAGACCTGAAATTCAATAGAGGCAGACTGAACTCCAAAAGACAATCAATCCAAAAGAAGCAGAAGGGATTGATTGAAAACAAGTTGCCTAAGAGAGGTAGCTTGACAGAATCAAAGGAACCATGTGGAATATCCAGAACTGAGGCCACACTTCCAAGTGACTTACTGGTCATATGGCCAAATCAGTTGCAACTTGCCAAAGATCTGAAAAGAGCTGAAGATGAAGTTATGGCAATTGCTAAGGCAAGAGGGAAGAAGAATATTTCACATGAAGATGGGTTGAGATCTACACCAGCACAAACATCATTGAAGATCAAATGTGCAAGTGTGAAGAATGGTGAAAATAAGACATCTCGGTTGAGAGAATCTTCTCAACCTTTTTGTTCACATTGATGAACCAAGGAGGTTCCATCTTATTCCCTTATACATTGGTATTTACATGTGCTAACAATGCAGGGAATTGAAGATGATGATCATTCTCAGCTGGAGGATGGTTTGGACAGAATGGAGTGCACCCCTTGAGGGGGAGTCAATCTGAAGAAGATGGGATTCTGAGATTAATACCATCTTGAGAAAAGTGAAGGTATTCCAATCATACTTTCATCCCTTGTTTCTTAATTGCATTCATCATGACAATTAAGGGGGAGTATTGATTGAAGACAAATGGATGAAAGGGGGAGCTTTATCTTTGCACCTGAACATTCTAATGTGTTTTGTGAAGTATGTGCAGGATTCAGCACTTCATTGATATATCTGAAAAATTTCAAACCCCTGAAGCATGATCTCACATGTACAGTGAATTTTGGACAGCTTTGAATTCCTTGGTCATATCACTCTTGTTTTCTACACCGGGTTAGCCCAAGTAGACTTAGAGTTGATTTACTAAAGGTTCATTGCTCAAGTGAACATGTGACATCATCCCTCTCTCAGTGTTTTTCAAGAAAATACTTTTCAAAGGGAGGAAGAGATTTTTGAAAGAAAACCACACCACACCTTTGCATTTGATTGCCAATAAGGGGGAGAAAATATTGGCACACATATTGACCCATTCATATGTGCTGAAGGAGTGTATTGACAACAAATACAAAGGGGGAGATTGAAGTGCATTGTGTTGCATTTGTTGTCAATGAGGCATGAAGTTGTCTTGGAATGAATGGATGTCATGAATCGTCAAGATGTGAATGTAAAAGGATGTGATGGTGATGGTGGTGAAGGAGAATGGCCATGGTACTTAGAGGAATGTCACTTAGGAGATTCACTAAGTGGCATTGGAGAATATGGTTGAAACATTCTCCATGGAAATCAGACGATTGTTGAGCTGATCATTAAGTTCATAGAACTTGTATCAAGATGATACAAAGTCATAACATGATTAGAAGACCATGCATTGTAGTGACAATGCATGAGGAGTTGAAAGTGATCCATCCATAAGTTGTAAGTGGATTATGTGCATTAATTAAGTCCATGCACTATCACTTAGTGCATGTGAATTAGAAGATGATCCAATTGATCTCTGATTAGATCAATGAAGCACTTTGAATAATTTAAGTGATTCAAGAGTTCCGTTGAAGATGAAGAACCTTCGGGAATTCCATTACAAAGTGATGAATATTTGTTTAAGAAGTATGGAGGAATTCTAAGAAGAAGAAGAATAGAGATGGGAAGAAGAATGGCTTGGAGTGGCACTTGGCATGTTACACTTGGTCACTTTGTTTAACAAAGGACTTAGTGTTTTTGTTGCAAAAAATTGGCCAGCCAAGGCCAGCCTTAAGGGTTCAACCCCCAAGGCACATGTGGGCCTAAGGAGCCACGCCCAAGGGGGGATCCCATGTGGCCAGCCCGGGCGGCAGAGGCAGAGGGGGCCGTGTGTAAGCCCCCGAGGGCACGCGGTGGTGAAACCCGCGCACCAGGAGAGCATAGTGGGCGCCAGAAGCGCGCCCGCAGGGAGCAAGGTGGGCGCAGAGCGCGCCCGCAGAGAGAACCCGGTGCGGGGCGGCACCGGGAGGGAGGAAGTTCAATTGCCGAGTTGTGGGAGCGGCTGGGTAATAAACCGCGTGAAAAATGGCCGGCGTTTCGATGTGGGACGCAGATTTTCTCCGCGGGAGTGATCCTGGCCGCACGATTGATCGCGCGCCAGATCTGAGCCGCTCATCTAATCGCGCCGCTCCGGTTCAAATCCAGGCCATCCGATGTCCTTCATTCGCCCGATCCAACGGCTGCGAATCCGTCTTCCTCCTCGAGCTCAGCCGAAGACCACCCGAAGCCACCCGCGAGCTCCGTCGAACCAGAGGCCCTCCGACGACCTATTTCGAGTTCCCGGCCACCATTTTCGAAACTGAGACCTCCATTCGGCTCATCTGGCCACACTGAATACATCCATGCCTTAAAATTGGCTTGCATGCAACAAATGAGGAATTTCGGTCGAGGCCGAGGCAAGCAAAGCTGCCGAAGGCCGTGGGGTGTTTATGCGTGCATGTTATGGATCAGAAGAAGGCCGTGCATGCGTTCTAAGTCGCATGCACATAGAGGAAATTAAAGAGGAAGATCCCGCGTGAAACAGAGGAAAGAAAATAAAGATTTTGAAAGTTTTTAAAGATCCGAAGATCTCGGGATTTTGAGATTTATCACGCGGATTGAACCGCCTCTCCTATGCCTATATAAATGAGGCCGAGCCCTCGAGAATAGCTTGCTGAAACCTTGTTGAAGATTTGTGTCCCGTGTGTGCCTCTGCCTCGCGAAGAAGAAGCCGCCGCGCAAAGCACTTGCGCGGCTGTTGTTCTCGGTGCCACCCGAGGCCCGAAGGAGTTCCTTTCGCGCACCCCTTGCGCGAAAGAGGTGAAGGGAAGGAGCCCCTGCGCGCTATCCCTTTGCGCGGCAGGAAGAACCCGAGGCAGTAGCTCTTGCGCGCCCCGTGGTTGAGGTGCCTTGCACCCAAGGTGCTTTGCACCCGAGGCTTGCGCGCCCTAGAGGCCTTGAGCACTTGCACGCTGCCTTGTGCACCAAGTGTGCCTTGCGCTTTGAAGAAGAAGAGAGGCCGCGGCTCATACCTTGTGCTCTTTGAAGAAGAAGTGGAAGTGGCCGCACCCCTTGCGCGCCCTTCACATTGGAAGGAGGTTCGGGTAGTATGAATTACACACCTTTTGTGTGTGTGCTTAATAAAGACTACACCCTAGCCGTGTGTATGCAAGGAGGAGAGGAAGACCACAACTAAATCCAAGTTGTGTGTGCAAGAGGAAGAGGAAGGCCAAGCCTTGTGTTTGCTAATTGAACAAAGGAAGTGTGTGTGCAAACAAAACAAGGAGGCCGAAGCCTAAGTTTGTGCAAAGAGGTTGTGCACACTTGGAGAACAAAGAATACTTTGTGTGTGTGCAAGAGGAAGTGAAGGCCAAATATACACTCATTGTGTGTGTGCAAATCAATGAACAAAGTTGTGTGTGCAAAACAACAAAGAGAAGTTGGCCGAACCTAGTGTGTGCACTAAGAGTGTATACACATTAGAAGACGAAGAAGAAGACAACTCACACCAAAGTAAAACACACTCAAAAGTGTGTAAACAAATTGGATAAAGTGTGTGAAGTTCAGTGAAGGTGTGTGCTTAAAGATACTACACCCTTTGTGGGTCTACTACACCAAGAAGAGGAAAGGGAAAGTGCATGCATGCATGCATGCACGTGCACACGTGAACAGTGCTAAATCAGTGGTGTGCATCTGAGGAGTCCAAGACATGAAGATCTTGAAGAGTTGCCATGCACTCAGTGCATGATGTTGAAGTGAACTGAGACTGAGCCAGACTGAAGATAAAGAGATTGGTTGTCTGAGTTTTCAGTAGATTGAGAAGACCCTGATCATCACAAGTGATCAGAGGTACAGAGCAAGGCCAGCAGTCTTTATCCCAGACTGCTGAAGATACTTGAAGAGCTGAACAAGAAGAAGAGCTACTCGTGTGACTCGAGCAGCCAGGAGAAGACCCAGTGGGACTCAGGGAGAAGAAGTCTTCAGTGGGATTCTGGAGCAGGCCAGTGGGACTCTGGTAACACTGTGGGACGCAGTATAAAGACCCCCCTGTGGGACTCAGGAGAGATACAGTGGGACTCTGTATCGACCATTGTAATTTTAACAGGTTATAATGGAGAATCCATGCTGGGAGAGCATTGCAAGGATGTAGGCCTTTGGTGCCGAACCTTGTAAATCCTTGTGTCCTGTGCCTTTTCATTACTGCATTATCCGGGAAAGGTTGAGAGATACAAGAAGAGTGGATCGAGGCTTTAACCATCCATAGAGGTTTAATTGATAAGAATCAATTAGTAAAAAGTTTTAAGGGATCACTGATTCACCCCCTCCCCCTCTCAGTGATTCACACTGATCTGGGCACTTCATAAAATATTAATATACACATTAAAAAGCATGGTGAGTGGGAAAAAATATGGAACATGATCAAAATTATTAACAAATAAGGTGAAATATATTTATTATATCAAACACACAGTGAAGTAATAAAAAATAAAAAATGATGTAAAATATGTATCCATTACATGTTAAGAATAATCAAAAGGATGTACAAAAACAATGTAATATAATATGGATCTACCCAATTAGATAGTCTCAATAAAAACACTATATAGTTGTGCCACAAAGTCATAGGAATATTGAAAGTTAAATCTAATTTTAATTAAAAATAACCCATGTAAAAACCAAACCCCTTTAATATACATTTTAATTAAATATAAATTAATTTTTTAAACAAAAATCAATTTTATATTGTATGAATATATGTTCTTCAATAAAAATGAAATAAAAAATAGAAAAACTATAAAAAGTCTTCAATTCGTAATTTAGACTTATTTGTAATCAGGGGGGTATTATATACCAAAATGAAAGATGGTTAGAAATTTTTTTTGAGTCATTAGCGACTTTACATATTTTGAATGTTGTGTTTTGAGTATTTAATAAAATATTAATAGAATTTATCATGTGATCAATTTTTTTAGGAGATAAACTTGCTAATACAAAAATGCAACCACGTTACCATTTTTTAGAATATTTGAATTTTATTTTCAATGCTAAATTGAGATAGAGGAAAAAATTGGATAATATATTTTGCAAAAAGTAGAAAGGTGATTTAATAGTTAAAAAAATTGACATTTTCACCATTTTTGGGAGAACAATGTCCTCAAAATATTAAAAGAAATTTTGAATATGGATGTTGAAGTGGAACTGTTCACCAAAATTTCATATTTTGAGAGATATTTCAGATGGTGTTTCCGCCTATATGATATGATGGGAAAATCATATCTGGTCCCCATGTCATTATTGATCACTATGAAGGGGATGATTGAATTAGTGATCAATTTTTCCTGCTGTGATCTTTTCTCATTAAATAAACCTGTGTGGCTAGATAAATCCATGATCCACTCATTCATTTAATATCACCCTTTATCATCTGTATGATTATAAAATAAAAGAAAGATAATAAGAATTTAAAAGTTTTTCCCTACATTTCTAGTCCTTTCTATGTACATGTTATATTTTGAGAATTAGATTTATATTATAAAATAATGATTATAGGTAAAATTTATCTATTACAAATAACTGATGTATGTCTCTTTAAATTAATAGTCTCTATGTATCACAATAGGGAATCTCCCATTAGATTATATATACTAGCTCTTAATATTTGAAGCTACCTCCAAAAAATGTCGTAACTACGTCCCTATGTGACTTTTATGCATCCTCTGGATAGTTCATTAATATCCCTACTATCTTCTTTATCTAAATTGGAATTTAGTGATAATATCTCTTATTACTGTGTGTTTTGGACTTGTTCTCCTCATGTGCACAAGTTAAAATTTCTCCTTTGTGATCATATCACTTCAAAGGTCACACTTCAGCTTTGAAGTTGTAGTGTTGGTCATCTTCAATACAATATTGAATAAAAATGATAACAGAGATTTAATCAAATTCTTCTCATCTATCTAGAACATATGATCTCATGTATGAGATCTAGTTCACCTTTATTTCATATCTAATACAAAATAAATTCTATATGTTATAGTGTATCGATTGAGCAATTGTACCTTCATTGATTCGTTTTGGTTTCCCTTTTGTGTAGTATCAAAGGTTTCTCTAATAATTTTTATCATACCCTATGCAAATATTTTATCCTGAAACTATGTAAACATTCTCTCCATGATTCACACACATTGTATTCTCCTATATATGAATTCAATTAAAAACATTTAAAAAGATATTATTTTTAATTATATCTCATGTATACTTGGTTTCTTTACTCCAAATTGTTTTTTACAATATGATGACATTATCTTCATCATTTAAAACATTGTTAGAAACCTCATTTAAATTACTAAAAAATTATCTATTTTTCATCCTTATGTGGTATAGAAATTATCTTGTACGTAACATCAAAAAAATACACTACATTATTTATTTCAATATCATCCTTATAAGCCTGCATGTTAGGATGCATCCACCAATATTTTTCTCATTCACATGTAGTTCAGAAGCCATATTATCATCCATTGCGGTTCAACATATATTCTAATGGAATGGGACTCTTTATCTTCTCAGAATTACCAATCGTTTGATATCATTCACTATACCTAAATTACAATTAAAATTTTGGTCATTATGACAT
Organism: Viscum album; assembly: GCA_963277665.1. Lineage (NCBI taxonomy): Eukaryota > Viridiplantae > Streptophyta > Magnoliopsida > Santalales > Viscaceae > Viscum > Viscum album. Next base: position 832,667,439 of record OY728142.1, on the reverse strand, counting down.
TTTCATCCATGAAAATCATGTAATGCTTCATAAAATATCTATTCCCATTTCTGTTAAATATTAATTCAAGATATAAAATTATATTCACAAATCATCTAGTTCTTCAGTGTAACCAATACATAGCTCTAGATTACATTCAAATAGTGGTACTCCACCATTGTATAACAACTATACAATTATTTAGACAGAATTAAACTTTATGGAATCTAAAATAATTATTATGAACTGATTGTTAATTTTTACGAACATTCGAATTGTCAATAAAAATTCTTAGATAACCCTTATGAAGTCATAAATTATCTTGTTATTCTTGGGTTTTATCTATATGATGTGGAATTTTATCCTTACATTGGCTGGATTTTTCATTATTTTTTTCTTAGAAAGATATTTAGAAATTCAATGACATACCTTACAATGTCATACATGATCTTTACATTTTTGGGTTCAATGCATATGAAGTTGTAGTTAATACTTATGATTTTATTACTATTCCAAATTTATAGGACCTATAATTTTTATAATTCTAAAAACTAATTCTGAGTAACTTAAAACATTCAGTAAAATTTTTTAAAGTGTACTATCAAAATCATTATTTACATATAATTGGATTATTATTACATCAATGATAATGTAATATTCTTACTTCAATCTATTCAGAAAACATCATCAAGAAACAGTATAATTGGCATCAATTTCCCATTTACAATTTATATGGGTAATACCTCACACATATTGAATTATCTTCCCATTACAATAAATTTTAAGTATTTTTTTTATGAACTTATTGACAAAAAATAAAACATCAAGCCATATAGGGATTTTTTTCCATCTTTGGATTTATTTTCAATGCCTTTTCACAATTTATATAATTTAATTCTTTTTTCTCCACCAAATTGATAATTAATTAAAGTTCACATTGGTGGATGTCTTCTCAACTCATTTTCTCCTTAATCATGTAAGAAAGAAGGTATGATTTTCCCTCACATATCTTCTTCTCCAACATTAAATGTAGATGCATCATAATTCATAAGATAATAGAATGATGGATCAACTTGATTTCATTGTAAAGACCATTTTGATTGTCAAATATAAGTTTACAATGGATGAAAAATTATAGATAACTAAATCTATTCAATTAAATTAGCATATTTTTCTATAAATATATTCATGTGAAAATAAACACATCATTTCATTCTAGGGTAGTTCAAATATAAATCTCACAGAGATCAAAAACAATTAAAAAATGTAATGTTAATGGTATATGAAATCCCCATGTAACCCATTTTAATAATTTAATTATAACCCCACCCCAACAAAAAATAATTTGAAATAAATAAAAGGGTTGGAAAATAGTACCGAGAAACATCAACCTTTTTCTTTTACAAGGATATGCAGAAATGAATATTTTTTCATAAGATTTCATTTGACTATAAATATTCTTGTGTTATCCCTAATAAGGTTTTCATAAATAATATTATCTTATCATCAAATTAAATTTCAATCTATGGAACTATATTATGGATTCTTCACTTTATTGTCTAGAAATGAAAACCTCATCAAACTCTCCTTTGATTATGTATCCTTCATATCTTTAAATGTAATTATATAATCAAATGAAATGGAAGAAAAAAATGAGGTTTCAACACTTTCTCTATTATGATTGAATATAGGCATAAGTATTTTTATCGACATATATTTTCTATTTCGCCCACCTTCATTATTATAATAACTATTCAAATTTATTTTCTGAATTTTTTTATGATTAGTAAATAAAGAAACCTTCATGGTATGAATCATAGAAAATATCTTTATTTTTTGCAGATGTAATTCATTACATGTGAAACAATGGAATATGAATCAATAGGTTCATTTTTCTTCTATATCAAAAATTTTCTTCTTGAGTAGGTTAGATAGTAACACATTTCATGGTATTATGACATATTTTCCCAATTCCTCAAATATAATTTCAGGATATTTTTCATTATTTTCACATTTTATTTCATAGGAATCATTTCTTACATTTGTTAGTTGCCATCTTTTTCTAGTACAATTTTTAATAGATTTTGAACATCCAATATGACCCTTCTCAATTTATATATTATTTGGAATCTCCTTTTGTAAATTATAAATTAAATATTACTATTTTTTTAGATTGATTTTATTTCTCACTAAATTGGTTCTTCATTTTCATGTAATCCTCCCCCATTTTTCAGGACAATTAAATGGTAGTGAATGTTTATGCATTTATTATATGTTTTGTTTCCTGGGTTTCCAAACAACCAGTATAATCCATTGAATCATTCTATTTTAACAAGTTGGTATATCTATTTTACAAACTATATTAGCATCTTCCAACAACAATCAAGGATTCTTATTAGGGTGATTTTCTTCCATTACAGAAATAAAAATTTCAATAGAGTTTGAGTGCCTTTATTACAAACTTCTTGATCTTAAATACCATGAGGTTTATCATAAAAATCAGTACTTATAGATAAAATATAATCAAAGTCAATTTAATAAATGGAATTAATATTTATCATTCTATTATGGATTTTCATATTTAAATAATTGGTTTAGTTAATAATAGTTATCATAAATTATTCATAATTTCAACTGAGGTGAATCATTGTGTTCTTAAAATTTTTCAACCAAGAATGAGTGTCATTCAGTTCATTGTTCATTACATCTATATTTTCACTAACTTCATCAATAATCATTCCATGTTGTATAATCATATCCTTTGTAAATTTAATCTATAATACTAGATCACTAAATTTTTCATCGTCACTAATTTTCTCCATTTTGAGTAGATTGATCTTCTACTTAAGATTTATAAATTTACTAATGTATGAAACAAGTTAAATCCAAATATGTACTCTTGACTACCTTTTTATTATTATTATCTTCATTGTTTATTGATGAACCATTTGGATTTTTAACCTAAAAATTGATGTTTTATAGTTATAAGATATTTATCCTTATTCAGACTCATCTCATGATGTTGTTTCTTTATCCAATATCCTACACATCAGGTTTCCTTGAAGCTTCACTCAATAATTATTTTAAAAATGGTAAAATTTCATGATTTTATATATTTTCTTCTAGAGTAGTATTAAATTTAATGAGTACTCTAAATGTCAAAATTTTTCTTTGTAGTAAATTAAATTTCAAAATGACCAATTTCAACACAATAGAAGTATTCAAGAGGGTGCAAACATTGAAATTCGCTGCTTCCTCCCTTTTTTTGTTTTAGGTGATTAGGTAAATGAACTTATTATGAATATAAACTAATTATTTATTATTATATTTTTATACATTGGATTCTATATATTGTTTTTCTTTATATTCTTTAGACATTATACCCCTTAGGTAATTATATTTATTTTCCTCCTTGTAAATTTTTGTGAATTCCAGATAATTCCTCCACAAATAATTTTGAAATTTAGAAACAAATTCAACAAGTGTTTGTTATATAATATCATCAATGGATTATATATTTAGGTCTAATATAATAGGGAAATTCATCATCATCTTATTAACAATTTTATTATCCACTGTCGAATCGAAAAACTATTTATATGACTGAAATAATAATTTATTTTAATAAAATATCAATTAAAACATTCATCATTATGCATGCATGTGTCTTTAAATTTTTTCTGTCAGATATTTAATTTCCCTTCTTCAACATTGATTTCTCTGTCAAAAATATTTTTGGCATTTCCCCATAATTCAATTCCTTTTTTATATTCCACAAACCTAATTTATATTTTAGAAGAGAGATAATGGAATAAAAAATATATGGATTTCTTAAGAACATTCATATTCTTTTTATCTGTATATCTCAAATATGTCACTGAATAAATTACAGTAAAACCAATCGTGTCATAATTTTTTTACTTTTTGACCCTGTGAATAGAGATAATGATTCATCATATTCTTTCATCCATGGTAATTATTTCCACTAACTATAAGGAAAACCATGTTCTTGAACCAGACTAATTTCTCTATCAACAATTGTCAATAAAGGATGGATATTTTATAAGGATCATAAATTGACCCAAATAATAATATAGTTTAACTTGTCATGATGATTGAGGGGGGAAGGTTTAATTTGTTATACATTTTAAATTTTATGATTTATTATATTGTAATCAATATATTTGGGTAGTTAAAGAATTTATCCATTTTTTATTTTAATCCCACACTTTCTATAATACATGAATGAGAAATTATGGAATGAATGTAAGAATTTAAAAGGTTTGTCCTTGAAATACTACCACTACTAGATTTGATTTGGGTTCTAAGACCTAGTTCCTCTACTATTAAATAATGATTAAAATTATAATTTATCACCTAAAACGTTAAGTATATAATATCCGAAAGTTAATGGACCCTATAAATCACTGTAGCTATCTTCTAAAGCATATTTATTCCAGATCTTTTTAGATGATCCATCTATAAAAGGAGCTTCCAACAACCTCTCAATGGTATCTTTATAGTATCTCCAGGTACTTATCTAATGTTCCTCTGGATTTCCTTCCTTATACAGGACTTTAAACCCTCTTGTCTTTTAGTTTAGTGTGTGTTTCCCTTATCCTCATAAAATCCACACATCATAACTCATTTTTTTTGGATTTGTAGAACATTATATCTCCAAAAATAAATTATAGTCATGTTAATCTTATAAAATTCTATAATACACATGAGATCAGATATAAAATCAAATTCTTTCTCATCACTTCAATCCATAAGATGGATTTTATATTATCATATTAACTAGTTTTTCCATTTTTTGATTAAAAAATTTCCTAATATGTAGAATAATATCGGGATCTCATTTCACTTGTCAATGATATGTTGGGGTTTCATCAGAATGAGTGGTCGATAGTTTCTCCCATAATTTTAGTATTTTCCTATGAAAATATATATTCATGATAACATTTGAACTTTTCTCCGTTATTCATGCACGATGAAGTACCCTGCATATTCAATCATTTATTTACAATTAATATAGTTATAATTACCAATAATAAATTTTTTTACTCGGATGGTTTAGCATATGTGATATTGGAATTATCTCATCCTTATCAACAATATTTATAACATGTTATGATCCCTCATTATAATTTTCAATAAATTAGGGAGTTTCATTCCTAAAAAAATATTGAGAATTTCACAAACTCTAACTCTACAAAGGAAACTCATTTAATTCAACAAAAAACATCCATGTATGTATATTGGTGTGTATTCATCCTCTATGACATGGAGCTTTCTTTTATGAACTATAAATCATCTTAAAATACAGTGCCACATTATTTATATCATTATGGTTTGGCTCTATTATACCTGACAACATCATATATTATATGATGTTTTAGTCAACATGAATAGAAATTATAATCATAGTAATTGTGTAATATAAATCCTGGAAAACTAGGTTAAGCATCATCAAAATAATATTCTCTTCATCATTATAAATTCATTCTATAAAATAAGACTACATTTATGTAGAATATGTTTTTTAGTGTTATATTTTTGTATATCTAGATGAATATTAAATAGTATTGTTCCATCCATACATTTCAATTCTGTCCTTATAATGTCAAGGTCAATCATTATGAAAAATGAAATGAAAATTAAGAACTCAGGGATCAACATTATATATATCAAAAATATCTTTATGATTTATAGAATTATCTTTATGATGACATTGGGAAAATAATTAATTGTAATACCTGATCATTTCATCATGAGTTTCATCCATCTAAAGTGGCATTTTCCCTAATATTTTATAGGCATTTTGAAAAATATTCATTCTGAAATGATCCTTATTATGTCATGGATAATCCTTATTATTCTAGAAATGACATTTATGTTCATGGGATTAATCTAAACAAAGTGTTACATCATCTTTAAACTTTCCATACATTTATAAATGTAAATGACATTCAAATTCAATATTTAATAAAATTAATTTCAATCTTACTCAAATATTAATGAAATGATACAGAAAGGTAACTCTATAAAGAACCATGATTAAGATAAATTGATATTAAATCATTTTTCATAAAATTTGTGGATATTAAAAAAGAAAATTCTAGAGCACTGTAATAAAATAGTGTCATTGTAAAAAATAAAACATAATCTTCAAACTTAATTTAAGATCTACAATTTCTCATATAATGATCATCCACATTGGTACTTCTACATTAAACATTTTATCATTACATGGGGAATAGAAACATAATAAATGATGATTTCAAATTATTGGTGAGGGTTAATATAAAATATACAAATAAAAATAAGGGCATAATTGTATGATAAAATTTTGAATACAGTTTCGAGATCATACTCTTAATATCAGAGATCATATCAATTAGTCATGAAATAATTATTGGGTGTTCATAGGACAAGAATCATAAGGGAATGAAGAGTATAATCCATGATAGCATAACATAGTAATACGGCTTAGAATTTGTTGAATTCAAATAGGAATAACAAATATTATGTTAAGGATAGATGAAAAGACCATCATAACTAGTTAGGGTTAGTCTAATCACAAGTTTAAAAAACTCGATCTTTGGAATCAACCAGTGTACCCTCTCATTTTTTGGTATGATAAATGACCCTTATACCCTCTAGTTATATGGAATGAGATACAAAATATTTACTCTATTTTTTAGGATGGGAATATAACCCATGTACCCTACTATTTCGAGTCTAGTGTTAAAACTTGTGTACAAACGTGTTTTTGGTCTCGTGATACTACCAATGTACCCTCTTGTTTTTAGTGTTATGCCACAACTCGTGTACCATATTGTTATCGGTAATAGTATATAACCCATTTAACATATTTTTTTTGGGATTCAGATACAACGTATGCAACCTGGTGTATTTGGGATAGGGACACAACGTATGTACCCTATTATTTTGGATCTTGAGATATAACCCATGAAACCTCTTATTTTGGGGCTTGGGCTACAACTTGCAAACCCTTTTGTTTTTGGGAATGGGTTGTAATCCATTGAACCCTCTTTTTTTGTCCTATCAATATCCCATGTAACCTATCATCTCATAATATAAGTACCCGACCTTAAAAATTACATAATCTTCAATTATGTCAAGAATTAACATTTAGGATCTTTTCAGGTTTAGAGTATTAGAAAATTAGGCCATAACTATTACATCCAAACATGAACCTTTCAAAGTAGAGACTTCTACTATAAGTGATTTTTCACAACAATAAAACTCGTTAAATATAACAAGAGTGATTTTCATGATATAAATCTTCTTGAATACTTCCTTTCACTTACCATTCCTTATAGCCGGTAAAAAACATCTCAAAAACATGGGGTGAGCATAAAAATCTCAGTAAGGTTTATAAAATAAAGAAAGGAAACATTAACCAATAAATAAATACAAATCAGTGAAACCATAATTTTCAATCATAACATACCTTCTGAAATTATAATATTTATGAATAAAACATAGTAATCATAAAACATAAAGGTAACTTGAGGAATCCATATCATACTTACATTGTAGCTATCACATCTATAGAGGGAGTCACATTTGGATTACCCATCATTGTATATTCTATTAATCTATTAGGAGAAAAATTCATGTTTACCTCTGCCATGTTACCCAATGCGTTGGAGAGCTATCTCAGGCTCACCCACCCTAGGTTTATCACGGAACCACCCGTATATGTAATCAATTCCCAATAACCATAACATATTCATAACACATAACACGAGCATAAAATAAAGATAATATCTCTACATTCCAATCATAATATATCAAATGAAGATATTTAAATAAACAATGCTTTATCAAATCATATTCAAAACCATTTCAAACATTTAATGAAGTGATTTTTTGAATCCAAGTGTCCCATACCACATTTTTGATTTTAAATAAATTTTCATTTGAAAACATTAATTTCCATATAAACAAATAAATCCTAAAAACCATTTTTAAAACATGTACATTACTGAGAAGTATTTAGAAGAATAATTCTTTAAAACATTTAAAATGGTATTTTAATTAAAGAGTTTTTAACAAAATGACAGATACTTGAATACAAAAAATTGAGGAATAACAAATGATCAGAACATTATAATATCATTAGAATAAATGGTTCTATGATACCATATTAAAAAGGATAGTATATAAACCATATATGAGTGAATTGGTGCATAACAACAATGATGTCTCAATGGGATGCAAATTGAGATGAAATGCCTTTTAAAAATAGTATCCATAGATTAAGGATAAATCAATTACATAATAATGTGTGAAAAATAAAAAGACACTAAATATAAATAGATATTATGTGTGAAACAATCAGAGTTTATTCACACATATTCATAACACAACATAACAAAGAAGTATAAGTTTAACCAAAAGAATTGAAATTGGGTGAAGAAGTTCCCTTATAGAAATTTGACAGTCGAACGATGTCACGTTAAAATTCAGAAAATGAATTGATGATACAGAGAAGTGTATCTCATCACATGGACATAAAATTTACAGAAATAATGATATAGAATAACATATCCCAACATAAGAAAATGTAAATTAAAATACACAATAAAAAGAAATCTTTTAAAAAGAGGAGCGTAAAAGGTCCCCTTACCAATTTGGTAACTTAAGAAATATACACCCCATGAAATAAGGATCATACAATGATGATGTAAATACCCATAAATATAAGTATATTACAAAATGAATAAAATCATGGAATGTACATAAACCACAGAAATGGAAAATAGTGGCAATGCAGCATGAATCTCATGGGAATAAAAAGTGAGATGAAAACCCCTTACCATGTTGTAATCAACAGAGTATTATGAAACAAGTTAATAACCATAAAATTAATTACAAAATAACATGAATACAAATACAATAATTATAATACATATAAAATGGTACTATGAAATAAACCACATGCAATAAATTAGTGGCGAACAATGGAAATCTCACAAAATTGAAAGTGAGATAAGAAATCCATTACCACGTTGTAATTAATCGAGTCGTATGACCAAAAGATAATAACCACCAAATGAATCATATAATTCCATTAATATATCGATAATAATGATAATATATATCTAATGTAAGTACAAAATACACCACATGCAATAAATAAGTGTCGTACAATAGAAATATTATGGAATTGAATGTGAAATAAAAATCCAATAACTCATGTTCGTATGGACTTGTTTGTTCGGTTTTCTTCCTAAATAATAAATTTAAGTTAATTTATACTTTATTAATAACCTTTTACAAGTTTTTTATTTCTCATATATCACTTATTACCATGGTATAAATATTATTCAATAATTTGTTTAATAATGGTTATTTTGGCAATATTTGGTAATAGAGTCAAAATGAACACCTTAAATTTAAAAGTTTTCCATGTTTCCCAGAGTCCATTATCTAAAAAATGTTATTAGTGATTTAGATATCATATATTTCATATATATCTAGTATATATATGTATTTATAATATTATATAACATTTAGAGGTATGAAATGAAATCAACCATTCATGGAGATGGTACGTCGTACGTACGCATGAACACTAATTTAATATCAATTTCATATTTAATGGAATGAAAACATAGTGATACATAGGTATATTATAATTTCAGTATATTATAATATATAATTTTATTAACTGAATCCTTTATACATCCCACATTTTTCATGAACGAGTCATATCTCTTTGAGGGGGCATTAGTCCGCACTTTATCAAAAATAACTATCGCGTTTACCCATAATGGAAACCACAAATATTTGATATAAATGAAAAAAATACAGAATCATAGAGAAAATAGGAAAATAATATATATATCATATATAAATACAGTTCCATCATATTTTCCACCATGATAAGAAATATGATATATTTGAACAATCATCGTTTCATGAGGCAGAAGTGCGCCGTCCACAGAAACAATATGTTCTTTACCCATTAGATGGAGGTGTGTGTGTGTGTTTACTTTGAATCCATCTCATAAAAACATAAAATTGAATTTATAATTCTTTTAATGTTATAAAATAAATTAATAAAAAGATTTTAGTGGTTGGAGAATTAAAATAAAATAAAATAATTTAAGAGACATGTTTACCTTTAATTCAGGTAACTCCCATTGGTTTGAACCAAAAGGACTTCATGAAGTGAATTATGCCTAAGGTAATGCTTATAGGTGGAAGATAGGGATATTAATATATTATTTGGGCTAGTTTTGGGTGTGTCAAGGGGCTTTTGATGTGGTATTAAAGAGTTAGAATTGAGATAATTTTATAAGGCGGAGGAGGGGCTCTTTAGGAAAGTGTGAAAATATTATTTTATTATATAATGATATTTGGTTTCGAAATGTACAAAATTAATTAAGATCGAAAATAAAATGAGTAATGGTCGAAATAAAATCATATAATAATAATTGGAATGGTTTTGGATATTGTTTTAATATTTATAATCTTGTAAATTTAAACCATTTATTTATGATGTAAATACTACATCATTATTGTGTAAAAAATAATTAAATTTATTTGATGTCTAAAAATTAATGACCAATAATATGATGTAGGAAATAATATTATATTTATAATTCATATTTATTGTAGAAAATATGACTTATATAACTCTTGTAATAATTAATTTTCAAATAGATATTTGTTTATGTCATTTTTTCCTATACTTTAAGTTAATTAAAATAAAGTGTAATTATCACTCCTATATGGCCCCATGGGGTCCCAAAATCATCCCAAGGATGGTCATTTTCGGATTTGTATCAAATAATTGGATTATGACACAATTTAGGTTATTTTTATATTATTATAGTTATATTTTTTACCTTTATTTACCAGATTTTCCCTTTAACCATGGTAAAAAAAATATTTACTGAAGTAAATATTCACAATGCCTAAAAATGAAAGTTATCTATATAAAAAATTTTAAACACCTTATTCCAAATATGCAATCCATTTTTTCAAATTAAAATTAGTGAAGTGCTAGAAAATAATTTAAAATTAATTTCCGCTGTCAAAATAAAATGCATGTTTTTAATAAATAATATCTATCAAAAGATTGGCACTTGTTTATGTCATATTTCAAGGTGAAATTAATTCCAATGACCAAAATCGGATTAAATGGTAAAAATGTAATTTAATTTAAATTTAAAACCAATTAAAAATATATTCTATCCATATAAATAAATTATATTTAAAGGTAGTTTGGAATTAAAATACAGTATTTTTCACTATTCATTAAAAATTAATCTTTATCAGAAAAATACCAAAATTTTCCCAAAGTAAATTTTGATGTCCTGATTCTAAAGAAGAATTATATTTCATCAAATAGAACACATAAAATTGAACAATACTATATTTAATGAGGATTCTCTATTAAAAGATGGTAAATCGGCATTTTAAATAAAATTTTAGTGTTTGTGCTTAAATTTGGATTCATTCACATTTTAAGCCTCTAACTTTTATTAGATAAAGGTAAAATCATTTTCAAATCATTGATAATTACAGAGTAGTATGTTATATTTAATTCATGTTAATAAAATATTTAGGCGTTAACTACCATTTAAAATAAGAATATATAATTATTTTTCTGCATGATTCAAAAATGTGGGCAACATAAGGCTTTTGAGAAACCCATTTTTGCATGGTAAGTACGACCTTGACTATAAAATCCTTTTAAAAATTAACATTTAATTAAAAAAAATTAATAAATATAAAAAATTAATATTATTTATTTTACTTGGAGGTTACATCCCCCCCATTGGAAATTGCATCCCCACAATATTAAAATTGGGCTTGGAAACATCATTGAAAGTCTCACATAAAAAAGTGTAAATAAAAATAAAAATTTAAATTAATTAAAGATAATTACAGAGGTCACCCAAGAAAACCAATACTTGAATTTCATGTATGAAAACATGTATACGGAAGAGAAATCAAACATTCAAGTTCTGATGGAGGGTAATAGAAAACATGATTAGGAGAATGTTAACCACCAGAAAATAACAAAATTATAATTTGTTAAATGGTCTTGGATTACCCAATAGGAAATGTAAATCAACAACATTTTTGTTTTATGATTATTTTCGTAATTTTTAGGAATTCATTTACTATATATAATAAGAACATAAGGAAATATACTTAACTTCATGTAGAGTTTCATCCTTTAATATGTTTCTACAAAAAACTAATATTTTCTCCAAAAAAATGCGAATTCAAAAAGACATAGTCACATAAAAATCACAGGAATCATCTTCTAGAGAATAACATAATCCCCAAATAAAGAACTACATATTTACCCTATCTATATATATCGATTAAAACAAAAATGGTTAGTATGATATCATATAATCCCAAAAAAGGAAAATTCGTTATCAAATGAAATACTAATATTAATCTTTAAAATTCAATAAAAAGTTCCCAATGTTCAATATAGACCATTCAATACACAATTTTCCTTAAAATTATTCAAAATAATTCTTACTAATATTTAAAACCAAAGCTCTGAAGGATTTATTCACATAGTCAGGCACAGTAAATTTTAAAATTTTACTCCAGAAACATAGAATACTCTTAAAATCTCATGCTGAATCATAATTAACCAACTAACATATTCTCTATTAATGGATAATCATAGCCATAAATAACCCAAATCTCTATATATCGTCAATAAAAATAGATATTCTTCCAAAATAAATCAACCATCACTCCACAAATTTAATCACCTAATATTCTATTTTTCATAATCATACAGTGTTCAAAAAAGAGAGAACGTCTTCCAAAATCACTTTTATCACTTAATCACCAAATAATTTTCTTATACTGAGGATATACATTTGATAAAACATAAAATCCCAAATCAACATATTCTTGATCAATAAAATCATTTAAAAAAAATTAATAATTCACACTAACCATAGACTTCACATAGCCTAGTTGTAGCTGATAAAACCCAATAGCACATTGTTTTTGGGTTTGATTCCCACAACTTTGTTCAAAGCAACGGTTTATCACACGGTTTGCGTGTTTTCATTTTTAGAAAACTCAAAAATAACCCTATCATGTTTTATCCTCAATGGTTTCCTTACACCTATCATTTTCATCGAAATTCATTATGATCTCAATATCTTAATTTTTAAGTCTTATATATATTGTAAATTTTATATTTCACCACCATATGATAAAGTAAAATGATCCCCAGAATAAATAACATCATACCTTGATCATGGATTCCATTTGGTTTCATCGTCATCTTGTTCATGTAGGTAGAACGTCCATGCATTGAAATAATGATTTAGAGATCCTTCAAAATAATTTACATCCTTCATCCAAATACACCTTGTACAACATGGGTGATATGAGTGTTCATAGAAAAACATTTTTGGAAAAAATAATCATGTTTTCCATATAATTTTAAAACATCTGTTTAAACATGATTTCTATTAAACAGTCAGATAGAATTTGAGTTGAATCTTTAAATTAATGGTCCTTTTAAAATACCATAGGTATGTGTGAGATACTATATTGTAAAAGAAAATATAAATTGTTTGGGAAAGGGTATCCTTCTTCAGCACCTTTTTCAAAATCATAATATACTTCAAAATCTTGTGATAAGGTAAAATATTTAAAAATTCCTTGATAATATTTACCTTTCTTGAAAATATGAGAATATTGTGAAAATTTAATTTTTAAAAATACATCACATGATCCATGATGATAATGAGGTATAGTGGAGGTGTTAGATATCTCGAGCAACTACTTTCAAGTGAGTTGTATGCCAGAAAATTTTTCACAATCATCCGAATAGGACTTTGCAATAATTATTTCAATCAAGTCATCAGGAAACGATATGAGTATCATTTGAGATCCTCCTACTTCCATTTTTAACTAGATTTCCTCGATCTGAAAATGTTATAAAACAAGGATTTAACTAAATTAATAGACATAGGGACTAACCATGTGTCTAATGAAAACATATAATCCCTAAATTTGTCTAAACCGACCACTGATACCAACTATAAGGACCTAGCCTTAATCATTAAATAATCTAGAATTATGAATAAAATTCAAATTGAGGATATTTTCAGGTATAGAGTTTTATAAAATTAGGCCATAACTAAAACATATCAACTTGAATATTACAAAGTATACACTTCTACTATAACTGATTTTTTACCCCAAAAAAACATCATAAATAAAACTAGAGTTCTTTTCATGGTATAAATCTTCTTGAAAACTTACATTCTCTTACCCTTCCTTATAAACAGTGAAAAACATTTCAAAAAAATGGGATGATAATAAAAAGATCAGTATGGTTTATAAAATAAGGAAAGGAACCATTAACCCATCTATAAATACAAATCAATGAAACCATAATTTTCAATCATAACATACCGTCTAAAATAATAATATTTATGAATGACACATAGTAATCATAAATCATAAAGGTAATTTGAGGCAACCGTATCATACATACATTATAGCTATCACAGATACAGAGGGTGTCACATTTGGAATACCTATCACAGTATATTCCCTAAATCTCTTAGAAGAAACATTCATGTTTACCACTGCCAAGTTACCTAATGCATTGGATAGATATCTTGGTCTCACCCGCCCTAGGTTTATCACTGATCCACCCGTATAGAAAAAAATTCCCAATAACCATAACATATTCATAACACATAACACAAGCATAAAGTAACGATGGTATTTCAACATTCTAATCATAATATATCAAATCATGATATTGAAATAAACAATGCTTTATAAAATCATTTTCAAAACCATTTAAAACATTTAATAAGGATATTTTTTTAATCATGGTGTCCAATACCACTTTAATGCTTTTAAATGAGTTATCATTTGAAAACATTAAAGTCCATATAAATAAATAAATCCAAAAATACATTTTTAAAACATGGAAATTAATGAGAAATATTTATAAGAATAACTCTTCAAAACATTTAAAATGATATTTTATTTAAGAAGTTTTTAAAAAAATGAGAGATGCTTGAATACAAATAATTGATGAATAACATTTGATCATAACTTCATAATATCATGAGAAAAAAGGTATTCGTGATATAATATGCCAAAGGAAAATTTATACACCATATAAGAATGAATTGGTGCATAACAACAATGAAGTCTCAATGGAATGTAAATTGAGACAAAATCCCTTATACAAACATTATCATTAGATCAAGGATATTTCAATTACATAATAATGTGTGACAAATAAGAATACACTCAATATGAGTGGATAGTAACTGTGAAACAATCAGAGTTTATTCACACATATTCATATCATGACATAATCAAGAAGTAGATTTTTAACACATAGAGTTGAAATTTGGTGAAGAAGTTCCCTTATAGAAATTTGACAGCCTAACGGTGTCACATTAAAATTCAGAAAATGATTTGATGATATATAGAATGGGTATATCATCACATTGAAATAAAATTTACAAAAATATTGATATAGAAGAACATATCCCACCATAAAAATGTAAATTAAAAGAGATAACAAAAATGTCATTTAAAAAGAGGAGGGTAAAAGGTTCTCTTACTGATTTGGTAACATACGAAACATACACCCCGTGAAAGACAAATCATAAAATGAATATTTAAATGCCCAAAAATTTAATTATATTACACAATGAATACAATCATGGTCAGTAAATAATCCACAAAAAAGGAAAATAGTGGCAATATAGCATGAATATCACATGAATAAAAAGTGAGATGAAAACCACTTACCATTTTTTAATTAATCGATTCGAATGACCAAAAGTTAATAACCTCCAAATGAATCATAGAATTACATGAATATAAAGAGAATAATGATAATATCTACCAAATTTAAGTACACAATACATCACATGGAATAAATTTGTGGCGAACAATGGTAATCTCACGGAATTGAATGTGAGATAAGAAATCCCTTACCACATTGTAATCAATCAATTCGTATGACCAAAAGTTAATAACAGCCAAATGAGTCAAAGAAGAACATTAATATACATAGAATCAGGATATTATATATTAATTTTATGTACACAATACACCATATTCAATATATAAGTGGCATACAATGGAAATCTCACGGAATTGAATGTTAGATAAGAATTCCTTAGCTCATGTCCGTTTTGAGTTGTTTGTTCCTTGTTCATCCTGAATTATATACTTAAGTTAATTTATATTTGATTAATAACTTTCTTATTGTTTTTTATTCCTTTTGTATCACTTTTTTCCATGTTATAAACAATATGCAATCATTTAAGTTAATAATGTTTGTTTTGTCGATATTTGGTACTGGAGTCAAAATAAAGACATTATAATTACATGTTGTCCATATTGTCAAGATTCCATTATCTACATAATGATATTCATGATTTAAATGTAATATATATCATTTATATCTAGTACATTTATTTATTTATAATATTATATAACATTTAGAGGTATGAAATGAAATGCCTCGTTCATGAATATGGTAAGTCGTGCATACGCATGAACGCTACTTTCATTTCAATTTTTTATTTAATGGAATGAAAACATAGTGATACATAGGTATATTATAATTCTAGAAAAATATAATATATAATTTCATTAACCCCATCTTTTATTCATCCCATGTATGGCCTGAACGAGTCATATCACATTTAGGGGGCGGTAGTCTGCACTTCCTCAAAAGAAATTATCGCGTTTATCAATAATAGAAACCATAAAGGTATGATATAACTGAAAAAAATACCGAATCATAAATAAAACATAAAATTAATATATATATATATATATAATATAATATAGATAAGGTACAATCATAATGTCCACCATGGGAGGCGGTAGAAGATATTTGAACAATCCACGTTTCTTGAGGTAGTAGTTTGTCGTCCACAGAAATAGTATGTTCATTACCAATTAGATGGAGGTGTGTGTTAGTGTAGTTATAATAAATTTCATAACAACATTCTATTATATTTTGGATACTAGGGTTGTTGTAAATTAATGTAATAAAAAGTTTTTAGCGGTTGGAGAAGTAAAATAAAATAAAATAATTTAAGAGAAACAATTACCTTTAAATCGGGTAACTCCCTTTCATTTGAACCAAAGGACTTCTTGAAGTGACTTCATCCTAAGGGAAGGCTAAAATGTGGAAGATAGGGATTTTTATAGATTATTTGGTTAGTGTTTGGATGATCCAAGGGTCTTGATAGTTTTGAGGATTGATTTAGAAGTGAGGCCTTTTTATAAGGGGGAGGAGGGGCTCTTTATGAAATTGTGAAAATATTTTTTATTATATAATGATATTCTGTTTCTAAAGGTAAAAAACTAATTAAAGTCAAATATAGGATGACTAATGGTCAAAATAAAATCATCCAAAAAGAATTGGATAGGTTTTAGATATTATTTAAATATTTATAATCTTACTTATTTAAATCATTTATTAATGAGGTAAATACTGTATCGTTATTGTGTCATAAATAATTTAATTTATTTGATGTCTAAACATTAAAAAATACCATGTTGTATGAAATATTATTAAATTTACAATGAATATTTATAGTTTAAAATATGAATTATATAACCCCATATAAAAATTAATGTACAAAAATGTTTTTTTAATTTTTGCCTTTACTTTATGTTATTTAAAATAAAGTGTCATTATCACTCCCATGTGGCCCCATGTGGCCCCAAAATATACCCAAGGATGATCTTGGTTGGATTTTTGTAAACCAATAAGAATAGGATTCCTGTTAGGGTAATTTTATATTATCATAATAATATTTGTTTACCTTTATTTACCATATCTACCCTTAGACCATGGTGAATAAAATATTTACTAAAGTAAATATTCATAATGTCTAAAAATTAAATTTACCTATTTACACAATTTGGAACTCCTGATTCCAAATATAGAAACTATTTTTCCAAATTCAAATTACAGAATTGGAAGAAATTAATTTAACATTATTTTCCACTGTGAAAATAAAAGGCATGTTTTTAAGTAATAATATCTATCAAAAGATTGACACTTGTTTGTGTCCAATTTCAAAGTGAAATTATTTCAATTGACCAAAATTGGATTAAATGGTAAAAATATAATCTAATTATACTTTAAAACCAATTAAAAAGATATTATATCCATATAAATAAATTTGACTAAAATGAAGTTTTGAATTAAAATAGAATATTTTTTACGATTCATTAAAAAATTTACATTATCAGAAAAATTCAAAAAAATTACCCAAAGTAAATTTTGATATCCTAATTCTAAAGTAGAATTTTATTTTGTCAAAAAAAATATAAAAGTGATAAAAACTAGATTTAAAAATGGTTGTCCATTAAAATAAGGTAAATCGACCTTTTAAAGAATATTAGAGTATTTGTGCTTAAAATTGGATTCATTCACATTTTAAGACTCTAACTTTAAATAAATAAATGTAAAAAATTTAACAAAAATGTATAATTATATATTAGTTAGTTCTATTCATTACCTCTAATAAAACGTCAAGGTGTAAACTACCATTTAAAAATAATGATATATTATTATTTTTTAGTATGATTCAAAATTGTGTACAAAAAAAGACTACGGAGAAGCCCATTTTTGCGTGTCAAGTATGCCCTTGAATATATAATCCCCATTAAAATTAATATTTAATTCAAAAATATTAAAAAAATATGAAAATTTCATATTCGTTATTTTACGGGAATGTTACATCCTTCCCCCTTTTGGATATTACATCCTCAAAATTTTAAGATGGGACTTGGAAACATCATTGAACGTCCCACATCAAAAAAAGGGTAAATAAAACTATGACTTTAAAATATTGAAATATAATTAAAAAGGTCACCTGAGATAACCCATACTAGGATTCCATGTATGAAAACATGGATATTGAAGAGAAAACAAACAGCTATGTTCTGATGAAGGGTGATAGAAAACATGATTAAGAGAAATTTATCCACCAGAAAATCACAAACATATGACAAGTAAAATGGCCTTTGATTACCCAATATGAAATTTAAACCAAACATTATTTGTTTTACATTCCTTTTCATAATTTTTAGGAGTTAATTTACTACATAGAATAAGAACATAAGGAAATATACTTACCTTCATGTAGAGTTTCATCCATTAATATGTTTCTACCAAAAAATGATATTTTCTCCAAATAATGAGGATTCAAAAATACATGGTCAAATCAAAAGAACAAGAATCATCTTCTAGAGAATCACATAATCTCCTAAAGAATAACAATATATTTCCCTTGTCTTTATACATCAACTAAAACCAAAATGGTTAGTACGAGATCATATAATCCCCAAAAATGGAATCCATTATAAAAAGAAAAACTATTATTAATATCCAAAATTTAAATAAAAGTTCCCAATGTTCAATAAAGACCATTCAATATATAATTGTCCATGAAATTCATAAAAATAATCCAAACTAATATTGAATCCCTAAACTCAGAAGTATTTAATCACAATGTCTTCCACAATATATCTTATCATTTAACTCCAAAAATATATACTACTCATAATGTATAATACTGAATCATAATTAACCAAATCAAATATTCTTTATGAAAGGCTAATCATTTCCATAAATAACCAAAATCACTATATGCCCATAATAAAAACAGATATTCTTCCAAAAAAATTCAACCATTACTCCACAAATGTAATCACATAATATTTTTTTTTCTTAATATACAGTGTTCAAAAAACTGAAAACATCTTCCAAAATCCCTTTTATGAATTTATCATAGAATCATTTTCTTATAGTAAGGATATCCATTTGATAAAACATATGATCCCAAATCATCTTATTCTTGATCAATAAAATCATTTAACAAAAAATAATTATTCATACTAGCCAGGGACTTCACATAGTCTTGTGGTAGGTGATAAATCATAGTTTCACATTGTTTGTGGGTTCGATTCCCATATTTTTGTAAAAAACAGTGGTTTGTCCCACATTCTGTGTGTTTTACTTTTTATAAAACTCAAAAATAATCTTAACATGTTCTAACTTCAATGGTTTCCTTGTACCTCTCATTTTCATTCCTATTAAATATGATCTAAAAATCTTAATTCATGAAGTCTTCTATATATTGCCTTTTTTCTATTTCACCACCATATGATAAAAAATGATCCCCAAAATAAAGAAAATCATACCATGATCCTTGGGTCAATTTGGTTTTTTTCATCTTGTTCACATAGGTAGAAGGTCCATGCATTGAAAAAATGATTTAGAGATCCTTCAAAATCAATTTCATCCTTCATCAAAATACACCTTGTACAACATGGTTCAAATGGGTGTTCACAAAGAATAATGTTTTGGAAAATAATCATGTTTGATAAATAATTTAAAAAAATATGATAAAACATTATTTCTATAAAATTGTATGACCGAATTTAATTTGAAACATTAAATTAATGGTCCTTTTAAAATATGATAGGTATGTGCTGAGATACTATATTGTAATTGAAAATATAAATAGGTTGTGCAATGGTCTCCTTCTTCATAACCTTTTTCAAAATCATAATATACTTTGAAATATTATGATAATGTACAATATTTGAAAATTCCTTGATAATATTTACCATTCTTGAAAATAAGAGAATATTGTGAAAATATAATTTGTTTAAATATATCACATGATTAATGATGATAACGAGGTATAGTGGAGGTTTTTGATATCTCAATCAACTTCTTGCACGTGAGTTCTTTTCTATAAAATGTTTCACCATCATCTGACCATAACTTTGTAATAATTATTGCAATAAAGTCATCCGGAAGAGATAGGAATGTCGTTTAAGATCCACCTCCTTCCATTTGTAACTGAATTCCCTTGATCTGAAAAAGTTATAAAACAAGGAATTAACTGAAATAATATATATAGGGACTAACCAAGTCTCTAACAAAAACTCATAATCACTAAAGTTCTCTAAATCAACCTCTGATGTCAACAATAAGGACCCATCCATAAACATTACATAATCTTAAATGATGTAAAAAATTAACAATGAAGATCTTTTCAGGTTTATATTTGTAAAGAATTATTCCATAATTATTACATATCATCTTGAATATTACAATGTAGACACTTATACAATAACTTATTTTTCACTAAAATAAATCTTCTCAAATAAAACAATAGTTCTTTTCTTGATATAAATATTCTTGAATACTTACATTATCTTACCCTTATAACCTATGATTTTTTTAAAAAAACATGGGATGAGTATTAAAATCTCATAATGGTTTATAAAATAAGGAAATGATTCATTAACCCATCAATAAATAAAATTCAATGAAACCATAATTTTCAATCATAACATACCTTCTCGAATCATAATATTTATGAATAACACATATTAATAATAAATCATAAAGGTAACTTGAGGAATCCATAGCATACATAAATTGTAGCTATCACTACTACAGATAGAGACACATTTGGAATACCCATCATATTATATTCCATAAATCTATTAGGAGAAACATTCAGGTTTACCTCCGTCACATTACCCAATTCATTGGAGAGTTATCTCGGGCTCACTCACCCAAGGATTATCACGGAACCACTGCTATACATAAACAATGACCAATAACCATAAAATATTCATAACATGTAACACAAGAATAATGTAAAGATAAAATTTCCATATTATAATCATAATATATTAAATCAGGATATTTAAATAATAAATGTTTTATCAAATCATTTTCAAAACCAAATAAAATATTAAATATATAGATTTTTTCAAATCTAAGTATTTCATAACACTTTGAAGATTTTAAATGAATTTATAATTTGAAAACATTAATGTCCATAAAAATAAATAAATCGTAAAAACCATTTTGGAAACATGAAGATTGATGAGAAGTATTTAGAATAATAAATTATAAAACATTTAAAACGATATTTTACTTAACGAGTTTTTAACAAAATGAGAGATACTTGAATATAATTAATTTAAGAATAAAATTTGATCAGAAAAATATAATATCATGTGAAAAAAGGGATTCAAGATATAATATTCCAAAGGATAGTATATACACTATATAAGAGTGAATTGGTGTATAACAACAATGATGTCTCAATGGAATGTAAATTGAGACAAAATCCCTTATAAAAACGGTATCCTTAGATTATGGATAAATTAATTACATAATAATGTGTTACATATAAGAATACAATAAATATAAGTGGTTATTTTGTGTGACAAAATCATATGTTATTCACACATATTCATAGCACGACATAATCAAGAAGTATAACTTTAACCGAAAGAATTGAAAATTGGTGGAAAAGTTCCCTTAAAGAAATTTGACATCCTAATGACGTCACTATAAAATTCAGAAAATGAATTGATTAGAAATAAAAGGTTATATCATCACATAGACATAAAATTTACAGCAATAAGGATTTATAACAACATATCCCAATATATGAAAATTTAAATTTAAAGACATAACAAAAATAAATCTTTCAAAAATAGGATGGTGAAAGGTTTCTTTACCGATTTGGTAACTTATGAAACATACACCCCATGAATGATGGATGAAACAATGAATATGTAAATATTAATAAATTTAATTATATTACACAATTAATACAATCATAATCAATACATAAACCACACAAAAGGAAAATAGTGGCGATATATCATGAATCTAATGGGAATAAAAATTGAGATTAAACCCCTTACCATGACGTAATCAATCGAGTCATATGACAAAAAGTTAATAACCACCAAATTAATCATATAATACCATGAATATAAATATAATGATGATAATATATAGATAATGGTAGTATAAAATACACCACATGCAATAAATTTGTGGTGAAAAAATGGAAGTCGCACGGAATTGAAAGTGAGAAAAGAAATCCCTTACCACGTTGTAGTCACTCGATTCGTATGACAAAAAGATAGAAACCACATAATGAAACAATGAATAAAATGAATATATAGAAAAAAATGATAATATATATCAAATGGTAGTACATAATACACCACATGCAATTAATTATTGGCGTACAATGGAGATCTCACGGAATTGAATGTGAGATAAGAAATCCCTTACCTTGTGTCCGTCTTGACATATTTGTTCCTTATTATTCTTGAATTATAAACATAAGTTAATTTATACTTTTTTAAGAAATTTTTTCAGGCTTTTTATTCTTTTTATATCACTTACTACCATGTTATACACATTATACAATCATTTTAGTTAATAATGTTCGTTTTATGGATATTTGGTTCTAGATTCAAAATGAACACCTTATAATTAAAAGTTGTCCATGCTGTCAGAGGTCCATTATCCAAAGAAGAATATTCATGATTTTTATATAATATATATAATATATATCTAATATATATATTTATTTATAATATTACATAACATTTAGAGGTAAGAAATGAAATTTACCATTCATGGAGACGGTAAGTCATACGTACGCATGAATGCTACTTTATTTTCAATTTTGTATTTAATGGAATGGAAAAATAGTGATACATAGGTATATTATAATTCCAGTATAATATAATATATAATTTCATTAACCCAATCCTTCATACGTCCTATGTATGGCATGAATGAGTCATATCACTTTGAGGGGGTGGTAGTCCGCACTTCCTCTAAAGAAATTATTGCGTTTACCCATAATGGAAACCATAAAGGTATGATATAAATAAAAAAATAAAGAATAATAAGTAAAAAATAATAAAAATATATATATCATATATAAGTAAAGTTCCATTATAATGGACACCATGAGATTTAGGAGAAGATATTTTAACATTCATCATTTTGTGCAGCAGTAGTTTGTCGTCCACAGAAACAGTGGGTTCTTTACCCATTCGATAGAGGTGTGTGTAAGTATAGTTATATTATTTATCATAAAAACATTATATTAAATTTATTAAAATAGTGTTGTTATAAAATAAAGGTATAAAAGGTGTTTAGGAATTGGAGAAGTAAAATAAAAGAAATGAATTTGAGAGAAATAGTTACCTTTAATTCGGGTAACTCTCTTTCGTTTGAACCAAATGGACTTATTGAAGTGACTTCATCCTAAGGTAAGGCTACTAGGTAGAAGACAGTGATTTTGAGAGATTATTTGATTATGGTTCTGATGATCCAAGGTGCTTGAGAGGTGTGATAAATGAGTTAGAATTGAGAGTTTTTTATATGTGGGAAGAGGGGCTCTTTAAGAAAGTGTGAAAATATTATTTTATAATATAATGATATTCAGTTAATAAAGGTCCAAAATTAATTAAAGTAGAATATAAGATGACTAATGGTAGAAATAAAATAATCCAATAAAAATTGGATAGGTTTTGGATATTTTTTTTTAAATTTATAATCTTATTTATTTAAATCATTTATTAAAGAGGTAAATAATGCATCATTATTGTGTCATAAATAATTTAATTTCTTGGAAGTCTAGAAATTAAAAAAATACCATGATGTAGTAAATATTTTTATATTTCAAATTAGAATTTATATTCATAATTATGACTTATATAACCCCATGTAATAATTAATGTACAAAAATATATTTGTTTTTGTCATTTGTGCCTTTATTATAAGTAAATTTAAATAAATTGTCATTTTCACTCCTAAGTGGCCCCATAGGGTCCCAAAATCGACCCAAGGCTGCTCATGGTCAGATTTGTATCATAAAATTATATTACGACACCTGTTAGGGATATTTTGTATTATTATAGTAATATTTTTTACCAGTATTTACCAGATTTACCCTTTAACCATTGTAAATAAAATATTTTCTGAAGTAAATATTCATAATGTCTAAAAATTATAGTGACATATTTATACAAATTCAAAACCCCAATTCCAAATATGGAATCCATTTTTTCAAATTCAAATCATAGAAGTGGTATAAATGAATTTAAAATTAATTCCCACTGTAAAAATAAAAGGTGTGTTTTTATGTAATAATATCCATCAAAAGATTGCCACATGTTTATGTCCAATTTCAATGTGAAATAAATTCCAATGACCACAGTTGGATAAAATGGTAATAATATTATCTAAATACTCTTTAAAATCAATTAAATATATATTCTATCATTATAAATAAATTTTATTAAAAGGTAGTTTTGAATTAAAATACTGTATTTTTCAATATTCATTAAAAATGAACTTTATTAGACTAGTACCAAAAATATACCCGAAGTAAGTTTTGATGTCCCGATTCTAAAGAAGATTTTTATTATGTCAATTTAACATATAAAAGTGAACAAAATTATATTTAAAAAGGGTTCTCAATTAATATATGGTAAATTGACCTTTTAAAGAATATTCGAGTATTTGTTCATAAAATTGGTTTCATGCAAATTTAAAGACTCTAACATTTATTAGATAAATGTAAAAACTTTTAAAATACATGTATAATTATATATTAGTTTGTTCTATTAATTGTCTTTAATAAAATTTTTAGGCATTAACTAACCTTTAAAAAAAATATATATTATTATTTATCAGTATGATTCAAAATCATGTGCAACATAAGACTTTAGAGAAACCCGTTGTTGTGTGAAAAGTATGCCATTGAATATAAAACCCCCTTTAAAATTAATATTTATTTCAAAAAAATTAATAAATATGAAAATGTCATATTCTTTATTTTACTGGAAGGTAACATCCTTCCCCCCTTTTGGAAATTATGTCCTCGCAGTTTTAAAATTGGTCATGGTAACATCATTGAAAGTCACACATTGAAAAAAGTGAAAATAAAACAATCACATTAAAATAAGGAAATATAATTAAAAACGTCACCCTAGATAACCCATACTAGGATACCATGTATAAAAACATGGATTTGGATGGGAAAAAAATCATCAAGTTCCGAAGGAGGGTTATAGAGAACATAATTATGAGAAAATTATCCACCAGAAAATCACCAACGTATGATGTGTTATAGAGTCTTTGATTAACTAATAGGAAATATAAACCAACATCATTTTTTTTCATTCCTTTTCATAATTTTGAGGAATTCATTTACTACATAGAATAATATCATAAGGAAATATACTTACCATCATGTAGAGTTTCATCCTTTAATAAGTTTCTACCAAAAACTAATATTTTCTCCAAACAATGAGCATAAAAAAAGACATGGTCACATCAATAGAACAAGAATAATCTTCTACAGAATCAAATAATCCACAAAATAAGAACAATTTATTTCCCTTGTCTTTATACATCAACTAAAACACAAATGGTTATTACAGGATCATATAATCTCCAAAAAGGGTAATCCTTTATTAAAATAAATACTACTATTAATCTCCAAAATTCAGAAAAAGGTACCCAAAGTTCAAGAAAGACCATTTAATACACAGATGTTATTAAAATTATTAAAAATATCACAAACTAAGATTGAATCCCATAACTCATAAGGATTTATTCATACAGTATTCCATAGTAAATCTTTACATTTAACTCCAAAAACATAGACTTCTCAAAAAGTCTCATAATGAAGTATAATTAACCAAATCACATATTCTATATGATTGGTTAATCATTTTCATAAATAACCCAAATTTCTATATGTCCACAATAAAAACAGATATATTTATAAAAAAAATATGACCATTACTCCACAAATGTAATCCCATAATATTCTAATTTTTTCAGCATACAGTGTTCCAAAAAGAGAAAATGACTTCTAAAATCAGCATTGTCACTTAATCACCAGTTTATTTTCAAATACTAAGGATATCTATTTAATAAATCACAAGATCCCAAATCGCCTTATTATTGAGAAATAAAATAATTTAACTACAAATAATAATTCATACTAACAAGGGGCTTCATTTAGTCTAGTGGCCGGGGATAAATGCCAATCACACTTTGTTTGTGGGTTCGATTCCCACAGCTTTGTTTAGCATGACAGTTTTCCACATTGTCTAGGTGTTTCCCTTTTTATAAAACTCAAAAATAACTCTAACATGTTTCAGTGTCAATGGTTTCCTTATACCACTCATTTTCATTCCAAGTCATTATGATCTCTACATCTTAATTCTTCAAGTCTTATATATATTGTCATTTTTTCATTTCACCTCCATTTGATAAAATAAAATGATCCCAAAATAAATAACATCATACATTGATCATAGTGCCAATTTGGTTTCATCATTATCTTGTTCACATAGGTAGAAGGTCTATGAATTGAAAAAATGACTTAGAGATCCTTCAAAATCATTTTCTTCATTCATCCAAATACACCTTGTACCACATGGGTGATATGGGTGTTCATAAAAAAACTGTTTTGGAAAATAATCATGTATGGCATATAATTTCAAAACATATGATAAAACATGATTTATATATAACAGTCGTACTGAATTTGAGTTGATACATTCAATTAATAGTCCTTTAAAATTACCGTATGTATGTGTTGAGAGACTATATTTTAAAAGAAAATATAAATTGGTTGCAAAAGGTTCTCCTTCTTCCGCACCTTTTTCAAAATCATAAAGTACTTCAAAATCTTGTGATAAGGTAAAATATTTCAAAATGACTTGATAATATTTACCTTTCTTAAAAATGTGATAATATTGTGAAAATAGTATTTTTTACATACATCCCATGATTAACAATGATAACGAGTTATAGTGGAGGTGTTTTATATCTCAAAAAACTGCTTGCTAGTGAGTTGTATGCTATAAAAAGTTTCACAATCATCTGAACAAGACTATGTAATAATTATTGCAAAGAAAGTCATTAGAAAGAGATAGGAATGTCGTTTGAGATCCTCCTCCTTCCATTTTTAACTGACTTTGCTTGATTGGAAAATGTTATAGAACAAAGAATTAACTGAAATAATAGACATAGGGACAAACAATGTGTCTAACGAAAACTCATAATCCCTAAATTTGTCTAAACCGAACTCTGATTTCAACTATAAGCACCCGAACATAAAAAATAGATAATCTTGAATAACGTCAAAAATTCTCATTAAGAATCTTTTCAGGTTAAGAGTCTTAGAGAATTAGTCCATAAATACTATATACCAACTTGAATATTACAATGTAGACACTTCTACTATAACTTATTATTCACAATAATGAAACTCTTTAAATAAAACAAGAGTTATTTTCTTGATATTAATCTTCTAGAATTATTCCTTTCTCTTACCCTTCCATATAACTGGTGAAAAACATTTCAAAATCATGGGGCGAGCATAAAATAATCAGCAAGGATTATAATATTAGGAAGGGAAACATAAACCAATCAATAAAAACAAATCAATGAAACCATAATTTTCAATCATAACAGACCTTCTCATGTCATAATTTTTATGAATAACACATAGTAATCATAAATCATAAATGTAACTAGAGGAATCCATATCATACTTATATTGTAGCTATCTCAACTACAGAGGGAGTCAAATTTGGAATACCCATCACATTATATTCTCTACATCTCAATGGAGAAACATTCCTTTTACCTCAGTCACGTTACCCAATGAAATGGAGAACTATCTCAGGCTCACTCTCCCTTAGTTTATCATGGAACCACCCATATAGGTAAACAATTACAAATTACCATAAAATATTCATAACACATAACACCAGCATAAAGTAAATAACGATTTTCCACATTCCAATCATAATATATCAAATAAAGATATTTAAATAAACAATGCTTTATCAAATCATTTTAAAAACCATTTAAAAGATTTAATAAAGAGATTTTTTGAATCAAAGTTTCCCATGACACATTGAATATTTTTAGTGAATTAAAAAAGAAAAAAAATAATATATATCATATATAAATATATTTCCATCATAATTTCCACAATGAGAGGTGGTAGGAGATATTTGAACAATCATCATTTCGTGAGGTAGTAGTTCCCCATCCACAGAAACAATGTGTTCATTACCCATTAGATGGATGTGTGCGTATGTATAGTTATATTTAATTTAATAACAAAAAACAATTATATTGAAGATATTTTTGTTGTTATAAAATAAATGAATAAAAATATTTTAGGGTTTTGATAAGTAAAATAAAATAACTGAATTTAAGAGAAACACTTACCGTTAATTCAGATAACTCCTTTTCGTTTTAACCAAAAGGACTTCTTGAAGTGACTTATTCCTAAGGTAAAGCTTCTAGGTGGAAGAGAGGGATCTGAAGAGATTATTTGATAAGGGTTTGGATGATCCATGGGGCTTTAGAGGGGTGAGGAATGAGTTAGATGTGAGGGATTTTTATAAGGGTGAGGAGGGGTTCTTTAGAAATGTGTGAAAATATTATTTTATTATATAATGATATTCGGTTTCTAAAGGTCCAAAACTAATTAAAGTCAAAGATAAGATGACTGATCGTCGAAATAAAATGATACAATATGAATCGTATTTTTTTTGGGTTTTTTAATATTTATAATCCTATTTATTTAAATTATAAATTAATGAGGTAAATACAACATCATTATTGTGTCATAAATAATTTAATTTATTTCTTGTCTAAAATTTTTAAAAAAATACTAAGATGTAGGAAACATTTTTATATTTCCAATGAATATTTATAGTCAAAAATAAAAATTTTATAACCCCATGTAAAAATTAATGTACAAAAAGATATTCTTTTTTGTCATTTTTTCCTTTACTTTAAATTAATTAAAATAAAGAGTCATTATCACACCCAATTGGACCCATGGGGTCCCAAAATCAACCCAAGTATGATCATGGTCATATGTGTGTCAACCAATAAGACCATGTCACCTATTAGGGTGATTTTATAATATTATGGTAATATTTTTTACCCTTATTTACCAGATTTACCCTTTAACAGTGGAAAAATAAATATTTACTCAAGTAAATATTCATAATGACTAAAAATTAAAGTTATCTATTTTCCCAATTTGGAACTCTAGATTCAAAAATATGGAATCCATTTTTTCAAATTTAAATAATATAAGTGTTAGAAATTAATTTCAAATTAAGTCCCGCTATTTAAATAAAAGGTGTGTTTTTAAGTAATAATATCCATCAAAATATTGACAGTTGTTTATGTCCAATTTCAAAGTGAAATAAATTACAATGACCATAATTGGATTAAATGTTAAAAATATAATATAATTTAACTTTAAAACCAATTAAAAAGATATTGTATCAATAAAATAAATTAGATTAAAAGTCAGTATGGAATTAAAATACTTTATGTTTCGCTATTCATTAAAAAATGAAATTTATCAGAAAATACCAAAAATATACCCAAAGTAAATTTTGATGTCCCGATTCTAAAAAGTAATTTTATTTTTCAAATAAAAAAATAAAATGAGACCAAATATATAATTAAAAAGGGTTCTTCATTAAGTGATAGCAAATTGACCTTTAAAATAATATTATAGTATTTGTGCTTAAATTTGGATTCATTCAAAATTAATTCTCTCACATTTATTAGATAAATGTAAAAACATTTAACAAATATGTATAATTATATAGTAGTTAGTTCTACTAATTCTCGCTAATAAAATAGTTAGGCGTTAACAACCAATTAAAATAATAATATATTATTATTTTTCAGTATGATTCAACATTGTGTGAAACATATGATTTCAGAGAAAACCATTATTTAATATCAATTACGACCCTGAATATAAAATCCCCTTTAAAATTAATATTTTATTCAAAAATATTAATAAATATGAATATTTCCAATTCTATATTTTTCTAGGATGTTACACATAAACCATTTATCCTTGACCATTATATTGGATGGTGATATAGGTGGAACCCATCTCATAACCAAATCATACATAAAAGTGTCAAAATATAATAAAACATTCATCATATCATGACCCATAAAAAGAGAAGTGTTTCGAAAAAAAACATTACAATTTAAACATTAAAAATTAAACATTTAAAGAAAAAATAATAAATTTTTCCTTTTATCATATCCAAAATAAGGAACCAATTATATCAATTTATGTCTTCGTTGATGGGGATGTATTTTGAAATATTACTTTGGTAATTTTAATGTAAAAAAAACCATTCTTTGAAAATCAATTAATATAAGATATTTAACCCTATAAAATTTATTTTTTTATCGAAAAATCATTTTAATTACTATGGTATAATATTTACAAATAATTATAAAATTTCATGATTAAAATTAACCCCTTTATTTGAAAAATTCTTTTTTAAATCATAAAAAATATTGTAAACCTTTTTCATTGAAAATTACATCAAACTCATATAAATATATCACTAAAAATAATTTAAATCACTTCATAAACATAAACAATTAAGGAAAATGCATAAATTGAAAAATATCATCAAATGTTATTTAAAAAAAATAGAAAACAATTTTAGATGACTTGTTTTTTTTAAAAAACATATAATAGCCAGAGAGCGAAATAAGGTCGGGTTGTACTAAAAATAGATTCTTAGTAATCATAAGTATAAAAGAGTGTTAAAAAGGAACCATTGATTTATAATATTATTAATAAAAAAGATGAAATTAAATTTTATTATTGTTATTGAGATATGGATCAAAATATTTCACAAATAGATTCATAATAATAAATAATCGCAATAAATGATGAGATTGTAGCAATATACTCTTACCACCTTGGAAACATTGAATCCTAATCACAATTAAACAATTATATCATGAAAATATGAAATTATAATTAAAATAAATGTATTTATGATATTAAATGTAAAGTATTAGTATATACACGTTATAAAGTCATATTGAAACATACTAAAACTTGTATCTCAATGAAGGAAAATTGAGAAAAAATTACCTTATTAAATTGATAACGTTCTATCTATTAAATACTAGTCAATTTAGATAATAAAATGGATATGTAAATACCCATGAATGTATGTATAATTATTTAATAATACGTTCATATTTATTATAATCACAAAAAAACAAACAAGCGGGGAATGAGGAATAGGTCTCATAGAAATAAAAGTGAGACTACAAATCCATTTACCAATTCAGTTACTTTTGAATCATGATATCCATGAAAAAACATAAATTTAAATTTATAATAACATTTAATAAATTAAATTAATCAAATATAATTTCAGTGGGATTTATATAAACCACTAATAATTAATAAGTTGTGAATATATAATTTATCTCACCGAAGCAAATGTGTGACGAGAAAACCCTTACCTTAAGTATGGGCATTCTAAATACGCATTAAATGATCATTTATAATGGAAATAATTTTATTATACATCTAACATATAAAATTATTTTAATTTATAATACCATATATGATTTTATTATGACAGTATATTACCTGTTTAATAAAAATTTCAATTTTATGTTGCGTTTTTGGTAATAACAGCTTTGTTTTTCCTATATGGTCTGACTTGTAATTCATGATACTCTTACATAGATCATGATTTATATATTTATAGAATTTAAAACATGATATAAATATCATATATATTCAGCATATATGTTTTTATAATAATATTGAAAATGTATAAATATTAAATTTAATGCACCATTCAAAGAGACAGTATGTCATACGTACGCATGAACTTTGTTTCTCTTTGCATGCTTTATTGAGAGAAAGAATGTAAATGAAATTGAGGAATATATGTATATATATGTTATCATTAAATTTTAATAATCATTTCAAATATATAATATTTTTTTACTAAACAAATCCATAATGCATTATGTGTAATGTGTCAATGAATCACATAGCTTTGAGGAGGCGGTAGTCCACACGTCCACAAGACAACTTATCATATTCTAACCAAACACAGAGAATGAATGTATGTGTATATATTGATTAAAAAGCATAAAGTCATCGTAAATTAAAAATATATAATAAAAATATATATAATTATCATCATTAATCAAATCCTTGAAATGTGGAAACAGACGCACAAACGACATGGGTTCATGAGGTTGTAGTCCCTCGTACACCCAGACATTGATTGTGTATCCAATTTTATTAAATAGTATCTGTGTATAGGTATTACCCTTTTCAAAACAACTGTATATGTTTATGGAGCATACATTGGGTATTATATATGCTTAGAATTAGAATAATTTACGTGTAGAAAACTAATTAATAAAAAATGGATGTTGAAGGATGTTACCTATTCTTTGAGTAAATCTATTTAGTTTTCACCAAATGGATTCCTTTGTCAAATTTATGCATAAAGGGAAATCTATAAGATAAATAGAGGGATTTTGGGAAATTATTTCTTTTCTAGTTTGATGATACAAAGGTATTGACATGATTAAATAAGTGAGGTGGTATGGGGGTTGAGTTCCGTGTTATAGTGTAGGAGGAGTGGAATTATTATATATATAAAAACCTAAACAATATCCAATACATAATGTTTCACTAATAATGGTAAATTTTCTATTTAATGGATTATGTGGTAGAAATATTTCTAGTAAATGAATTTTGGACATGTGTCTGTTATTTTTCCCTCATGTCAATGTTTAACTACTATGCAATCTAGTTTTCACTTATGCATAATAAATAATTTTATTAATTTTACTAATATATTTTATAAAATAAAATTTGGCATTATAATACATTATCAATTATGATTATTTTTAATATGGAATCCACTGGGAAAAATTTCAAACATAGAAGTGGAAGAAATTAATTTAAAATTATTCTTGAAGACAAAATGAGGCAATGGGGTTTTAAAAAAATGAAATGTTTAAATTATTGAAAAATATATATCAATTTTCTATGTTATATAGGACTTTAAAAAGGCAGTAAAAATACCTTTTATAAATATATATATATCTATACCTAAAATTGGATTTATTTTTATCTTTTGTTAATAAAACACATAAGTTGAACTATATTTAGTTGATTATTTATATTATAAATATATATCATTAAATTAAATTTTCTAAAGTGTTATAATTAATTTATTCAATTAAAAGGTGTCTCATTTCATTAATATTATTTTCCAGTCAATGATTTCATATTTTTTAAAAATGGTTTCTAGGAATTTTTATTTATTTGGTCACCAAATAATTCTTTCAATATACATATATAAACCACATTTCTATGATTTAATTAATTTTATTTATAACTACCATTCCAATGGAATAGTGATAAACAAAAAATAATAATATTAATAGTATATTTTTCTTTTTTAAAACATGGTCTTATATTTTATAGAGGTTATCGAAGGAAAACAAAATTGTCTACTACAAAATCAATACATAGTCTTGATTGCACCATAAGATAATCTATTTGTTTCATGTATTGAAAACTAAACATGGTATATAATACAAAAAAATAATATATTTTTCCATCATACAAGACAAGATATATTTAATGTGCTCTGAAATGAAAAATATCTAATACATTAAATTAATTATAAAATTTTTTTTCAAAAAATCATGGCGTGATACATTCTACCCCACTTTAAATGAATTTGTAGATATATATTTATTTGTGTTTTAAGAGGATTAATACTTGTATTTTCCATTCACATAATCCCTCATCATAAAAAAATAATACTAAAACATAAATATAAAATTATTATTAGAACCATAATAGTTACCCAATGAAACTCATTATTAGGATTCCCAGAATGAGAACATTTGTTATAGAAAGTGATAAATATCATTGGTTATAATAAATACTATGATTCATAGAATGTTTATAATCCAGA
Source organism: Viscum album (assembly GCA_963277665.1). NCBI lineage: Eukaryota > Viridiplantae > Streptophyta > Magnoliopsida > Santalales > Viscaceae > Viscum > Viscum album. The sequence goes on along the minus strand of OY728142.1, from coordinate 832,632,702 downwards.
AACAAAATTCCAATGTTGCTTGATTGTGGTCATTGATAAAATAAAAAAAGATGATTATTAGAAAACATTTTATTTCCATATTATTTTCTAAAAATTTAATAATTTTCATAAGAAAATGTAAATAAATGATTTCATTCCATTTCATAATAATAATATCAACCTAGTTTATGCTTTGGTTAATTTCCATTGCATATTTTTTTTCAATAAATGAAGGTGAATTTTTAATTCATCAAGCATTAATAGATCATGGGATCCATAAATAGAATTATTGGACATTCCATATATCTTTAATTAACATCTAAAAAAATACATAGTACATATTATCCAATATTTATAAATCCTCATATGTTGAGATAAAGCATTAATATCTAAAAACTCATCTGAATTATATATTAAACTATTCCATAAATAGTCAACATTGTGAATCTACCAAAAGTTGACCCTATAACGAATTATTAAAAAGGCCCCTAAATTTCTCAAAAACACATTATCTATGATACCCCATATATCATAATGTATTTCTTGGTTATCTTATCCAGAACATGAAAATAACATCATAATGTATTCTCTTCTAACATGTTCATAACAAGAATTAATATAAATCTTTATTGAAAATGCACATGCCTCTTTATTCCCAATACTTTTGGATATATTCCATAAGTCCAAAAAAAAATTTATAATCTATCAATGATAAAACAAACCACCTTATCATAAAATCATTAATCAATTACAAGGAAATCGATATTATCCAATTTAATTTATCCATATCAATCATCTTATTATCAAATATAATAATATTTGTCTAAACATTTGGAAAACATTATGTGTTACCATACCTTAATAAAAGTATTCCATTCTCCTTCAATTACTTTTCTAGTTCATATCCAACATTCATTATATTTTTTTGTAAATCCTTAATGGAAAACATATACTTCGTGATTCAAATAACAAAATTCCTGATTTCCTATACATTTACACATCAATCATAAAACATTATTCTTAATCTATTAATTAGTATTCATCATCATATTTCTTGATATCACATTCAGACAATATGAAATATAAATAATTTTTTAAGGTTTATTGATCTTTATTTAGTCATTATTCTTTTGTTTTATATAAATAAATATTTTTAGAATATCACATACCATTAATATATCATTTATGTTCCCTTTATCGTCAGTTTTATATCCAATAATCACGAAACATTCAAGGTCGTATTCATGAGATTTACATATATGAAATCAATTTTTATAATTCCCATAATTTTAATATATGAATCATTCAATGTTAACTCATTTTCTTATAGTTATTACTGTTGACTATGACCATAGATCATCGTGTGAGGAAAAAATATCAAAACATACTCCAAATAATATTGGAAAATTAATTAATAGGTTGTATACATCATGACACATTTATACTATGTTAGGATTGGGATAAATGTATGAGGACCATAATTGTTCAGTGTATTTGGAAACATATAGTAAAATATTCTAAATTTGTGGAGGATCTTCCACGTTTTTAACAAAAAATATTCCCCTTTAGTAAGAATACATAAAAACATACTTCATAACCAATAGAAAGGAAGCATAATAATTTGTGAGACAATATGATATGTAAGGGAAAATAAAAGAGACACATAAGCATACCATTTGAATAAGGGTATGAGGACATGAGAATAACATTTGATTATCATACCATGCATATCAATGAACCTGTACATGAGTCATGTAATGAATATTGGTTGTTGAAAGGTTATGAATCGTAATGGAATCTATAGCATAATCTAGTTGAGATTACCATTGGAATAAGACACATATTTTTTGGTATGTACATAAACATAGAAATTATCTGGTGAACTATACCTACCATGATTTTTCAAATATGATAGGATTGTGATAATGGCTCATTTAATTAATTCGGAATTGGGATGAAAACTGTGTACCCTATTTCTTCAATCGTTATCTAAAACCTAAATACCCTCTTATTTTTCTAGATTGGGCTACAAACCATATACACTGTTTTTCTTGTACTGTGAAAAAAACATTTGTATCCTCTAGTTTTTGGGCTTCTTCTATGACCTGTGTAACGTATTACAATCATTAAAGGGATATATCCCATGTACCATCTAATTGTGAGGATTCTGATATAACCAATGTACCGTTTTGTTTTTGGATAGGGATACAACCTAATTACTACCTTATTTTTCTGATTGGGACATAACCACTGTACCCTTTTGTTTTTATGATTACTCTAAATCTTGTGTATTGTCCAATTTTTTTCTTGGGCTATAGACCATGAACCATCTTGTTTTAACTATTTTGCTACAACCCATGTACTACATTGTTTTTGTTCATGGGATTGCAGGGTCCTGAAAAATCCGCAATGGAAGAATGGGAATACCCTTTAATTCATGGGAGATTTTACCCAATTTGACCAAAATAATTCGGGAAAAGTGTTGAGAATACTCAAAGGATGGCGCAAGAAGAACTGTTCTGCGAACATGTCCAATGATAATGCCACGTGGACGGTTCTGCGAAGCACCCCCTCCGTAGAGTGTTTTCATTCGCGGAATGGAGGTGGAGATTCACCGAAGTATGAAGCAGGACCAGCGCTAACCCGGTTCACCATCATGAACTACCCCATCCATAGACAGCATCGATCGGCCTGGGCCGCATCCGCTGTCATTCACAGAATAGAGGTGGAACCCTGTGAGGGCATGAAGCACTCGCCGAACTAGTTTGGTCTATGGGGGGAGGTGCGTTTAACGCACCCGTGAATCGTAGATTGACCAAGTCTTCTGTGAATCGGGTCCCTATTCATGGGCCTCCACAAAAGGTGCAGCATGACCACAGGTGTATCTCTTTCCCAAATCTATAAATGGAGATCGAGGGGGAAGATCCAAGGGGAGGCAATTTTGGAGATCAATCGGATTCTGGTGGAAGAATTTCAAAGGACGAAAATGGTGAAGTTCCAGTTCATGAACCATAACAGGTATGAAGCTAGAATAAAATTAATAAGGAACCGAAAACCCAAATCAACGTGGAGAACCGTGAAATTAAATAAACAAAGAAATGAAGACCATGAACCATGGTCTCTCCACAGATTCACTTCCTGCGGACCAGGGAGTTTATGCCCATTTTCCGATCCGTCACACCGCTAAACACCCTCCTACACAGGCGAAGCTGTGACTGACGAACCCCTGACCATCGTCGCCCTCGGCCGCCGCTAATCGTGTGGACCTCCCTGCCTACCTACCTGGTGCGCGAGTTGAAACCGAAGCCACGAACCATCCTGGTTCGCAGAATATTCACCAAACTGCGAACCACCCCGGTTTGTGGAATTCCCATCAGTCCGCGGACCACCCTAGTTCGTGGAAGACTTCTCCAGCCATGTAGCACATCCCTACGTGAAGGGAACCACCACTCATACATCTGTGTGGCCCGCCAGATCATTCGGAGTTCACATTCCCTGAGCTAGATAAAATCCTTCCAATTTGACCAGATCCTCCGTAACCTTTCCATTGGCCCAATCATCGGTCCCGAGCCGAGGCCCCCACCAGAGCCACCAGACCCATGTGATGTGACCTTTAGGCGCAACAGCGTGCTGTTTTGAGTTTACATACCCATTATAAGCGAGGGTAAAGGGGTTGCTCCGGCCCTTGATCAGATTTCTGAATCATTACTAGGTTCACATTCCCACGGTAATGTGGAATCTGAGCCCGGGAGTCCCCTATCCGCCCCTCCAATTTTTAGGACTGGGGCACTTCTCCCTTCCACAGTGCGTGGCAGACTACCCATAAGAGGGAAGCCCCCATGCACCTCCGTACATCCCCACGACCATGGCCATGGAAGTTCATGGTGGGGAAGGATGGTGATTTTTCCTTATTTGGGGGGGAAAAGTCCCTCTCTGGCTGCGCTTTGTCGACTTGGGAATCCATTTTGGATTAAGCCCCGACTTTTTGGGCCTCTCCATGCATAATCCCCACATCACTTCCCACGGACGCACCTTTCGCGACTTGATCGTCTGGTACTGGCTGCCTCTTGTTTCTCACACCTAGCATGACTCATGTGGTCTTAGAGTAGGAATTGGCCATGACATCCTTTTATGGGCCCCCTCAGAGTGTAAGCCCCAATCCACACCATGGGACTCCTCAGAGTGTAAGCCCCACTCCCATTCGAACTACGTGGACTTTGATTCCCCACCACAGGGATACATACGAAGCCTCCAAAAGGATCAAGCCCAATCACCATCGGACCCCCTAGTCCACATTCACCTCAGTTCCCCGACACTCAATTCGAACCACGGGGACGTTGATCCCTATATCTTAGGCAAGGTATGTAGGAATCCTCCCCGAGGATCAAGCCCAACAACCGGTTGATCCGACTATTTTCACGTCGGTTCACCGCACCATCCCTGGGCATCCTGGAGCGTAATCCCCATACCAAACTGAACTACGTGGATTCTAATTCTTCTCATGAGTATATGTAAGAATCTTGTATTATGGGTTTGATCCAATCACTCACGTCATTATCTTTCCCCCTGGATGACAACAAACTCCAGAGCGCCCAATTATGAGGCTTTAATCCAACACCGTCTCAATGAGTCCAAACTAATCTGAGTCATTAATCCAATAAGTGATGGTAAACCTTAGGCATAAATGATTCTGAACCCCTTCGTCCAGTTGACCATTTCCAACTAGTAGAAATATTTTGATACTATGCTTGGGTATAAATCAAAGATTCGCGAACATATGAATACGTCTTAAACCTGTAAGAGAGTCATGGAACATCCAATAATTCCATCCAAAAGGGTGCAATGAGCCCGACATCCAATTCTATCAACCAATGTGAGTTCTTAAGTGTCACTGGCCAAACAGCCCAATGGATGCCTGCCTTTGGAAAGAAGGCCCATGCATCGTCGGATATAGAACTGTTGGGCGTCTCAAAACTGATCCGTAACAAAAATGGTGAACCCAATGTGAATCTTTAACGAATCATGATTGATTTAACCTAATGCCACTCTATCCCCCCTTTATACCCACAAGGAGGGCCATGAATGGTCATAAATTATGCATGAGATCATGAGATGCTGATTTGACGGGTTTGCTATTTGTATTTGTTAAAAATATTATAGGTACCACACAGAACTCCCTTCGATCCAATGGCGTCACGAATGAAGTCACAGGCGCATGCTTCCAACAACACAATGATCGGACTTCCTCATCAATGGAGGACCCCATAACCTACCAAGTATCTTCAACGCGAGGTCTTGGATGCGATGATCCGAGATTACCACGCGAACGGTACTCTCCCGATGGTGGAGGTGGCCATGCATGCCCTCCAATCCGCCAAGACCCACCAGTCGCCCGCCTAGCAGCGGCCATAGAGGTAGAACCAGAGGGCCCATGTTGTTGTCTCCATCCATTTTGGCAGTCCATCCCTAGAAAGAGACAACACATACCTCCCTTATCTTTGGGAGGCGAATGAGTTCGACGTCGAGGACTCCATCCCCACTGAATGGGGGTTCCGCTACAAGGCCCCCGCTGACAGATGTCATCACGGTTATGTCGTGACTCAACATCCCCACGATAAGGAGGATGTTGACCTGAGGATTTAGGCCCACGCTTCCCGAGCTCCGGGCCCTCGGATAGCCTGATGAGGGCGACAAACGTACAACCAGGGACCGGTCATCACCCTTGTCCCTAAGGAGGAGATCCACTGGCCATTCAAAGAGATGTATCATGAACATGCACATACACATGTTCGTCCCTCCAAATCCTGCCATCCAGACATGCCAGTAGCATACAACCAGGCTCGCATCCCCACCGGACTTCATCAGGACCGTCTCTCATGAAGGATGGAACCTACCCGGTAGGCACCTATCCCTGACTAGAGTTGTGGGGCCCACCAACCTGACGTTGTGGAGACCAAGTGCCTACAGGACCAGCTCCTAGAAGACACTCTTGACGCCTACCATCCCAGCATGGTGTTGATCAACAAATCCCGCCATCCAGATGTGGTTGCAATTAATAGGTGGGAACATCTCCCTAACAACAAAGGACACCGACTCGATATGGTGGGAAACAAACACATGAAGGGCCAGTTCCCAGCGGATGCAAATAAAGTCTTCCATCCTGATGTGGTGTCAAAAGGAGAGATAAACCGGCATATCCCAACCCATGGGAAAATTCGTTCACCTGCACCGACACAGGATAATGTTCAGTACCCACAGTCCACTGGAGGACCGGAGAAGGATATTCTTGCACTGTTACAGGAATGGGCCTTCATACCCATTCCTGCCAAATATGTCTCTCTGCATATCCAGGAAATGATGGAGGAGTAGTTATCGATCCCTGATCATATCTTGCAGAGTTTCCAGAATGTAATTGCATCAGCGGAAACCGCAAGGCCTCAGGCCTGTCAATCTATCTCCCCAATTGAGGGGACTCATCTAAGAGATGAGATAGCCACCTCAGAGCAAACTTTCATCCCTGCATTAGCCCAGGAGGGTTGCCAGCCATATTCCGTGATGCAACGGCAACCGGATCGAGCAGATTCACAAGTTCCAACTGGGGGACACCCATCCATCATGGTGGATGCTCCAGAGCTGGCATATATCCCTGCTAAAAGTCAGGACATTCGTCGGCATATCCCGACAACATCACGGGACCCAATTAGATAGGGAACCAAAGGTGAAGGTCGTTTTCAATTGCAGACGGTCCCCGCTATCCGCAAGAAAGCTCCTTGAATGCGCCAAAGGTAGCCGGAAAATAAAGAGTGGGTTTATGACTCCTCTATGCTGGAAGGTGGGGTTCCCAATGCCGCTAAGTGCATATCAAAGGCACAAAACTATTTCCACCAATTACCATATTATGGGAGAGGTAATAGCAATTGAGAAGTTCCTCACCACAATGTCTCTACCAGCAGCTTTGAAGGTCCTCCCCAGAGCACCCGCAGGGGCCTCCCCCATGGGCATATAACGATCCATCATGGGAGCACCTCTTTCGATTCGAGTCACAAAAACCCTCCATGTGACCAGAATATCAAGCAGCAAGAATTCCCTCCACTTGTTGTGGTCCACCCTAAAGGTCCTCCCCGGGGTATACACTGCAAGCACTCTCCATGTAGTGGGACCAAAGATTATGATAGTAGTTCTCGCAATCATAGTCGCAACTGTGGAGGCCCTCCCCGCAGTGATGTCTCAGAAGGTCAAGAAGGTCCTCCCCTTGTTTTGTCCTGCCCTGAAGGTCCTCCCCCGGGAATACGCTATAACAACACCTCACACAGCAAGGAATCAAATCATGGTTGTAGTCCTCACCACCCATATAATGGAGGAACTCCCCATCGAGATATCAAGAAACGAGTAGGCCCTCCCATCATTGTGGTACATTCTGAAGGCCCACCCCAGGGCGTACCCCCGCAAATATTCTCCTTGCGGAAACTGTAATGGTATTCCTCACCATTGTGATAGCTACGACGGTAGTTCTTACCACCACAGTCGCTATTGCGATGGTCCTCCCCGTAGTGGCCCCAAGTAACAAGAAGGTCCTCCGCTTATCTCAGTGTGTCTTGAAGGTCCTCCCAAGGACGCACATCAAACATAAAACAATGATGGTCTTCCACACCATGATGGTATTTGTTGCGAATGCCATCCCTACATCAATGCCACGAAGCCAGAAGGTCCTCTCCTTGCTGTGACATGCCTTGAAGGTCCTCCCTAGTGTATGCACTACAAATGTCCTATATGTAGTGATGCATCAATAAGTAATGGTAGTCCTCTCCATTACGGCCGCCATTGGGAAGGTCCTCCAGGAAATGACATATCATATCAATAGGATGGTCCTCCCCTGAAAATCAATCACAGAAAAGCCCACATATGCTGAGTCACTCAAAAGGATGGGATCAAGCATGTCAGATTCCCCGCTAGTCGCCAACGACACCCTTCTTCAATCAGGAGACGGTCTGGGGCCACGTTCATCTTCTAAACCACCTCAAAATCGCCCACATGATAATTTGATACCTATTGGTCCCACTTCCTCCAACCACACTATTAGTGAGCATCTCAGTTGGGCTGACCAGGTAGATGAATCACTAGCGTAGGATTATGCCGACATATTACACCTTAGGAAACTACTAGCTAGGGATGAGATACCAGTCATGTTTTGGCCCACGACCACCTCTCAATTTGACATACCCAGATATTTTTATGAAGAATGCGTGAACGACATCCACCACAATATATGGACAACCCTCCGCCGGCTGAAATCAAGCCTTCTTCCCTACGATGGGTATGTTAACCATGTCAAGATAACCAGAGACCTCCTGTGTCACATTTACATGGAAGCTCTTCCTTCGGCTTCACAACATCGACATGAGAGGCGTAAAGGAAACGTGGAGATATCCTGCCTATGTGCGCTACACTATCTACGCTTCCTCGTTGGTAATGCCCCGAAGGGAGTCCATATCAGAGGGTGCGGATAACATGAGCTCTGCATTTCACTCCCCTCCCATCCCAGAAGAACCCGTTCGGCGTGGTATCTTACAACACCATCACATCAAGGCAGCAATCGAGTGGGGTCCCTGCTCAGGAGAGACAACACATCCAACATAGACATGCCTTGAGTATGTCCTAGAAGCGTCAGGCCTGATGGGAACAATCCATCCAAGAACTCCTGAATCATGCCACTGATAGCATACAAGAGGCCTCTCGCCTAAGAATGGACAATCAACGGTCATTACCTGCCTCCCCACAATGGGTCGATTCAAAGAAGAACTCGGCACTAAACCCAGTTCACCCCTGAATGGGGGCACACAGAATCAGGTAGGTACAGATAGCAGCATTTAATGCCGCAATCTAGGTTCAACCCCATTCTGTAGGGCTGGGGGAATTTTTAACAAAAAATGCCACTGTAAGACCAATAGAAATGGGAAAAGACAAAACGTCCAAGGAACATAGCCAACCCTAGCCCTCAGGGCTGGGGGCATTTTTAGCACCTTGAAAACAACCTCCCCCGCAAGAATAAATATTCCCTCATCTAGGGAGTAAAATCAGAAGAAGAGTTTCCTACCATATCCCATCGTTTGATTGATCATCCCCTTTAAAATGGAGGTGTAACATAAGGTCGCATCAAAGAAATCTCTGTGTCACCCATTGTCATAGAGCCTGAAAACAATCCCAAGAGAGAAGAGGAAAGACTAGTAAAAGATGCCGGAGATCCAATTACTATTTGGAAGATGACATCTTCTCTACCCCGTGATATGCATATATCAACACTATAGAGATTAACCCTACGGGTAACACCGAAGATGATGAAAACCCGGATGGATCAAGAGACGATGGTTCTGGTCAAGTTGTAACACACAATGAACCACCAAGTGTGCACACCCGGAACCATAGGGACATTCTAAATATGGCCTCCCCTTCAGCGAAACTTCCTCCACTAACCCTGGGAGCTTCCAATAATGATAAGAACAAAGGACCGGTTTCCCTTAACATGCCCCCTCTCTCAATAAGAACGATCCACTTATGCTCGAAGAGAGATTCGCTATAAAGGAAGAGGAAATGAATCAATTGAGGTGGCTTAACGCCCAGATACTCCCGAGGAACTGTCATATTGAAAGTGATTCCCAAGAAGATCTACATCATCCACTCATAGTAAGTGCACCTCAAAGAGAATGGTTTGCCCCAGCAAATGAAGCACGGTCAGGGCTCCCGCCCAACGAGGCGCCCATCCCATCCAACTACCTAAATGTGGATCTGGATGAATATCAGGACTTTCCTCCACTCATGAAGCAACCAGACCGAGTACATCTGAACCCTTTGAAGGTGTCAGAAACAACATATGCACCCCTGATGCCAACCGAGATGGATCCTCAAGGAATGCCTCAGGCAACACCTACCCAGGACTGGGCCCAAAAAAATGTAAACCAGGGTCTCACCAACACCATCGAGGCACTAACAACTCAATTGGAAGCAATGGATGGTCGATGTGCTCTAATAAAGCCAGAGCGAGAGCCCTGCCCAGATTGGGTGAGCAACACACCCCCTCCACCCAATTTTGGGTGCCCTGTATTCCCTATATTTAATAGATCAGGTGATCCGGAACAAAACTTGATTCCCTACGCATCTTATTGTGACCCTATGATGGGACCTCCGGAACAGAAAAAAGTATTGAAACATAGATGCTTTGTACGGACCATGCAAGGATCTTCCTTTGTATAGTATACGAGCCTACCATCCCAGTCAATAAAAAGCTGGGAAGATCTTCAGCAGCAGTTCATGTTCCACTTCAACATAACGTTTCCTAAAACAATTGCAAGTGACCTCATTAACTGCAAGTAGAGAGAGAATAAGAGTGTCTCAGATTTCATCGCTAAATGGAAAGGTCTAACCTACTCTCTGAATAGGCCAATGCCTCAAGATGAGTTACTCGCCATATGCATCTATAATATTTGAGATGAGCTGCGAACACCTCTCATACCATTGGAGTGCACCACTGGCTTCTGCCATCTCTTAGCCATTTCCTAGAGAATTGAGGACTCCCTATAGAGGACCAATTTGAAGTCCTGAATTTCCTCGTAGGCTCCCAAAAAGAGAGAATTTAGAGCTGAAGCATCCTTTGTCATGCTCAAGCCAACCCCTGTGCTTGATCCACTACTCAGGCCTCCGCCAATTCATTAAGGGACCCCTGTATTTCAGTGGCCGCCTCTACCTATGCAGGACGATCAGAGAGGATTGAATCGGAACCAGTTCGAGGAGTGAAGACGCAAGGTATACTCGTTCCGAGAGGACCAAGTATGTGGCTACTTCATCAACTCCATTAATTGCAAATTTCTATGCCTCCTAGAGCCAAGGAAACTCGAAGTAGTCAGCCGCGATGATAGGCTAGATTACTGTCCCTACCATCAAATATTTGGGCACAATATTCCAGAATGCTTCATCTTCAAGGAACTCCTGCAAAGGATGGTAGACTCTAAGCAGGTCGAGATAGGACCACCAACAACACATGTGACATATACTTCTACCACCGACTCTGACAAGGGGGAGGGGTGGAAAGAAGTCACCAATAATAAAGGGCAGAAATTTGATAGCTGGATGACTCGGAAGACTATCAATCGAACCGAGGGCATACTCCGAGCTCAATTATAGCAGCCAGTGTTGCCACCGACAGCCCCTAATTCCACACATCCAACAATATCAGCCTCACAACCCCAAACGATCCCGTCATCCAGGCACAATAAAAAAGTGAGGAGACAAGCGCAAGAGCAGTAGTCTATGATGAGGTCAAATTTATCCTTGACGCTATCATATTTCATGCCCTCAAACATGGCGCTACGGACACCGACCCACCAAATGGCACCATCAAGGACAACTGACCAGGTTGACATTTTCAGTGGTTGAGGATCCAATTTTTGGTTCCATCAACATTATCCATCTTATAGAATCATTCCCTGATGAAGGGTATGGTTATGAACCTGAGCTCTTGATGCAAAGGGACAGGAGGGGGAATCTTAGAGGTGGGGGATATTAAGGGATGCGCAGTCGAGGCTAAAATCAACCCTATGGTGGACCTCGGCCCAAACATCCAATATCGCAGATATTAGTGGTAGAGCCCTTCAATGGACTCATCAGGATAATGATTATTTATCCAAATCCACAAGCGTCCACTCTGGCACCGTCATTTTGCGGTACCCATCATAGGAGGAACAATTGTCTAGCCACCTAGTGCGTGCAAACAGACCAGCCGAGCTGAAACCCAAAAACATGGGGACACCATTGACATCTGACCCCACTCCCATTCCCTCCTCATCTAAAATTCCAACCCACAATATTCCCACTAAGACATCCCCACCAATGGAGAAGCATCGGACGATGGAATAGAAATATGACATCCTTAAGCAGTTGGCGTCGGTGCCAGCCAAACTGTCAATCCTGGATGCCCTGACATTGTCAACTGACATTAGGGAGGCGCTTATTGAAGCTTTCCTTAGCCCCCAGGAGTATCAAGTCTAGGTAGCTGCCTCCGAGATTTACCAGATAGAGACTGGCTCGGCTAAATTTTATGTAGTGATTTACATGACCGATCAAGATGAAGATGTCATCATGCATGGACATATCAAACCACTATCTGTCTGACACACTAAATGATGTTGATATTCGCAAAGTCTTTAGTGAAAACGACTCTGGAGTTGACCTACTCCCCCTAAAGACACTCCGTAAATTGGGCTATAGTGAGGGTGATCTAATACCTTCATCCTCAACTCTTTTGGGTTATCATAAGAGTGATCAGAAGCTGATTGGACAAATTAAGCTAAATACCCATTTTAGCGATCTTGTGGAATATTCGGAATTTCTAGTGGTTTGGAAGAACACATCATTCAATGCCCTGATGAGAAGGTCGTGGATCCATAATAACATGTTTGTTCTTTCATCCTACCACTAGTGTATAAAATATTGCATCAATGGGGAAGGTGGGACACTACATGCCAACAAGTCCCCTTTAGAGCTCTCCGAGTCACATTAATTTGACGCTGGATTCTATGAGCAAAAGAAAAATAAGCCTTCCCTGACAATATTGACTGGATCCACTCTCCAAATGGTCTGGAAATGGTTCCTGACGACCCCCTCTGGAAACTTGGAAAAGACTATGTACTGCTCATCAACCATATTGGGAGAAGAGGTTCAATACTAGACACACACTGAGCTATACTCATGAATTCATCCATAACAACTGAACACGACAATACATGAACTTCCACCAAACCTCAATCTGGGGACGAATACTTGAGTTAGGACGCCCACAATTCGATGCTTTCAGACTCCCAGGATCCCGAGTCAAGGGCTTTCCCCTCACCGGATCAAGAAGATGAGGATTTGGGAAAATAAGAGGAGGAAGATCTTAGAGATTCACCACCCGCATTTGAGCATGGTATCTCCACCACTATGGATGAACTAAATGAAATAAACCTGGGTAACGAGGAGGACCTGAGGCCCACTCTCATTAGTGCAGCAATGTCTGCCGAGGAGAATGAGTTATATACCTCATTCTTGAGACAACACCGAGATTTCATTGCTTGGAAATAGACAGAAATTCCGGGACTCGATCTCGAAGTGGCGACACACAACCTAGGTCTTCCAGTAGACCACCAGGGCTATAAAGATGCCGCCAGGAGGACACACCCATCCCATGCTACCTAAATAGAGGCTAAAGTTGATAAGGTCATTAAATCAGGCTTCATTCGATAGGACAAGTACCCCATATGGTTGGCCAACATCATCCCCATCAAGAAAGAAAAAAGGACAAATCTGTGTATGGATTGATTTTAGAGATCTTAATCGGCATTGTCCAAAAGATGATTTCCTGGTCCTGATCGATGAGTTATTAATCCATGCAATGGCTAGGTATGAGGCTTTATCCATCATGGACGGTTATTCTAGGTACAATCAGATCTAGATGGCCCGAGAAGACGAAGAAGCTAGTGTCTTCAGGGCCCCTCAAAGAATTTTTTGTTACAGGGTTGTTCCCTTTGGTCTCAAGAACATTGGATCCACATATTAACGTCCCATGCATCGTATCTTTAAACCATTCCTAGGGAGATTCATCGAATGTTACATAGATGACATGGTGGTTAAGTCCAGATAGCACTCAAGTCACTTCTCGGACCTTGAATCTGTAACAAACATCAGCAACATAGCCTGAAGATGAACCCCTTGAAATGAAACTTCGGAGTTACCTCAGGGAAATTCCTTGGCTTCATCGTACGCCCTCGTGGAATCGACATCGACCCTGAAAAGATGAAGGCTATCCTTGAGCTACCACCTCCCTGCAATCTCACTGATTTGAGGGGACTCGAAGGACAACTGGCCTACATCTGGAGATTCATAGCCAACCTGGCAGGAAAATGTTTTCCTTTTACCTGGTTAATAATGAAGGGGGTAACCTAACAATTGACAGAGGATTTCCAGGAGTCATTTGATAGCCTAAAGTGGTACCTCATAAGACCACCAATGCTCATGCCCCCATTTGAAGGAATACATGTCATCCTATATGTGACCGCCCTAGAGCGGCCGTTGGGAGCCTTTATTGTGCAGAAAAATGACTCCGACAGTGAAAACATTATATATTACCTCAGCCGAACCATGATGGATGCTTAGACTCGATACTCAAACATCGAGAAGAGTTGTTGGGCCTTTTTCTTTGCAGATCAGAAGTTGCGACATTATCTGAGTCATCATGAAGTCCATTTGGTCTCGCGTAGAAACCCACTGAAGTACATTCTTAGCCGACCGATGTTGACCGGGAGCCTATCCCGATGGACAGTCATCCTGCTACTATTTGACATCTGGTTTCTTCCTTAAAAGGCCATCAAAGGCCAGGCATTAGTAGATTTTCTGGAAGAACACCCTTCAATAGGGACCGCCGAATCGGACACAGAGCTACTTGATGAAGACATCTTCTCGGTTCAAGAGGAGTTCCCAGTGTGGGAAATGTACTTCGACGACGCCTCTTGAAGTCCAACTAGGAAGAGGATGGAATATCACACGTTTAACAAGATGGGTTTGGGGATAATACTCATGTCCCCGAGAAAGGTAGTATTTCCATATTCCTTTCTCATGTAAGAAGGATGTACAAAAAATGAAGCAGAATATCAAGCACTCGTTGCAGGCATGGAGCTCGCACTCCAAGCACAAGTACATCACCTTAAGGTCAAAGGTGATTCGGAACTGGTCATCAAGCAAGTCAATGGTGACTATGATATTAAAAAGGAGGAACAGATTCCCCTGTTTGACCATGTTCGAGGATTAATGGAATAATTATCCACAGAACTAACATTGACCTATATTCCCCGATCTCAGAATGCCCAGGCTGATGCACTAGCCAACGCGGCCACAACCCAGACCGACCCACATCGGGATGAAACAGTTATCAGCATCGCTCATCGTCGAATGGTCATGCCATTTGTTCAGGCTAAGACGAAAGAAATCCACGAAGTCAGTCCTGTACCAGAACCATATGGTCTCTCCACTGGCTAGATGACCCCCATTTCAAACTACCTTCAACAGGGAGAACTCCCACCCAACAGGGCTGGACGAGAGAAAATACGGAGAAAGGCAATCAAATTTGTCCTATATGTCGGACTGGGTCAGTAAGAGGTCCTCTACAAACAAGGCCTCAATTGAATACTCCTCAGATGCATTGATGGAGAAGAAACTGCTTCCGTCATGACCGATTTACATGCTGGAGTTTGTGGGGAACATCAGCCAGGGTCCACGCCTTCCTATTAGGTCTGAAGGCATGGGTACTATTGGCCCACATTGGCGCAATATTGCGAGCACATTACCGAAAAATTCCACTCATTCCAAATTCATGCCAACTATATACACCAACCCCCATAGTTATTTCATCACGCTAAGTACTCCTGGCTATTTTCCATCTGGGGAATGGACATCATGGGACCATATCCTCTCGCCAAAACCAAATAGCTGAAGTATATACTCACGGTAACTGACTTATTTTCCAAATGGGATTAATATGTACCCCTTAATGTAGTCGGGGCAAGAATAATTTTCATCTTTGTGAAAACCAATATCATCACCATATTCGGTGTCCTTCATACCACACTGAAGGATAACGACGCCAACTTCTGCTCTACTGAATAGGAGAAACTATACCAAGAATATGGTATCCAGGGTAACCAGTCATCCCACTACCATGCAGCGGCCAACAGATAGATAGAGGCTTTCAACAAGACCCTGTCCAACATTCTCCAGAAAATGGTTGACAAAGACAAGAAGTCATGGTCGGATAGACACCTCCATGCATTATGGGCTTACTGAACCACAATCTGCACCAATACTCAGGATACTCCATACTTATTAGTATACGGAATAGAAGAGGTCCTTCCCATTGAGCTCCAATTTCTCTCAATCCATGTTTCCATTTTCAATTAGTTATCCAATGATGAGCAATTGGAAAAGTGGCTAGGTGAATTGGAGAATCTAGATGAGAAGCTGTTGCACACTTTCCACCATCTGGAAGTATACAAGAACAGGATTTCACGAGCCTTCAATAAAAAGGTTCATCTTCGGTATTTCTTGGAAGGAGAATTGGTGTTGGTCTTCCGGAACCCAATGATACCCAGAAAGAAACCTCCAATGCTAGAGCCCACATTGGAGGGACCATATGTTATACACAAGGTCTACTGCAACAGAGTATATTCCCTAATCTCCATGGACAGGAAGTCACCACCGCTCCTACAAATGTAAGATTCATGAAGAAGTATTTCGCATAGACAACTAAAATTCCCCTCGTCCAAGCTACAAGATGATAAACTATCAAGCACCCAATGGTCCAAACTCTATGTCCCTAAGCTAAGAGTATTTCGTCCTCAGCCAGCATAACTAATATGACCCTCATCCGCTCTGCAAGAAGTCAAACTGACAAGCACCCAATGGTCCACACTCTATGACCTTAATTTAAGAGTATTATGTCCTCACCTCATGACATTAAACTGGTCGGATTTCAGAGAACTACACATGGCTTGATTCCTACCCTCGTAGTATACGTAGCAATGCCATGGTCCGCTATCCAGACCATGACAACTCCCGATGAGAAAAAGCTGAAAATGCCCTTTCCCCCGTGTACTGGCCAGCCCAGTACGGGGTGTATCCCTCTTCCTTACTACACAATGTTAATCTATACGGATGATAAGATATAAAAATGCCCCTTTCGCCTATGTATAGGCCAGACCTGCACGGGGTTTACTCCTTAGAGAACTACGTACAGCTTGATTCCTACATTTGCAAGATATGTAGCGATGCGAGGGTTCCCTATCATGTCCCAGCCACTCCAAAAAAAATTCACCTTCCCCCGTGTATGGACAAACCCTTCACGAGGTTTATTCCTAGTCCTTAACCCACGACGTTAAACTGTGTGGTTAAGGATATAGTAAAAAACAGAAGGAGGAATTCCATTTCCCCCCGTACGGACCAGACCTGCACAGGGTGTATTCCTCAAAAGGACTACGTGAGGCTTGATTCTTGCCCTATCAGGATATGTAGTGATGCCATGGTTCCCCATCTTGGCCCAACCATTCAAAAAAATATTGATCTCTACCCCCGTGTACAGATCAGATCTACATGAGGTGTATTTTTTGTCCTCACATCACGACGTTAAAACTGCACAGACTTCGTCCTCACTGCACGACCTTTAAACTACATGGATTTCATCATGACCAACCCAAGATATATTTAAAAATGAGATGACAATACTCCTTGCGCATTTGGATGCATCCCCTCCATACATCAGAATCCACAGCCTGTATAATTATCGATCTCCATAACCATTCATGGCCACCAGATGTGGAAATTTATTGACCTGTGGACACCATTGCATGACTATGCATACCATGCCCTCAACGGCACTGCATATTGATAGCCCCTGGCCTGTCTACCAAAAGAATGATTTCCTCTGGTGATACTCTTCCTAGCTCCGTACACTTACTGGACTCATAGAACCTATATCATTTCTCCCGATCTAGATATTTATGGCACAGTGGTTTACAAGTTCGTCCCCCTTTTCACATCCAAATGTTGCCAGGGTATCTCTACCCGGTTAGCCTATGTATTCGCTCGTGGTTCACAAGAATACTTTCATTTACATACGTCATGCCAAGGCTAGGCTACTTTTAATCAATGGACAATGGCAGTTAAGATGTTTCTTATATGCTCGGACACTATTATCCACACATTCCGAACTCTGTACTATGAGAATTATCGGATTTTCATAACCATTCACGGCCATCAGATGTGGAATGTTATCGACCCGTGAACACCTTTGCAGGACTATGCATACCATTCCCTCAAAATCTCTCCATATCGATAGACCATGGCTTATCTACCAAAGGCAAGATTTCATCGGGTAGTACTCTTCCGAGCTCCGTACGCTTACCAGACTCAGAGCCCCCATACCATATCTCCTGATCCGGGAAACCTTAGAGTCATTGTTTACAACCATCAATCCCTACCCTATTTAGAGTATATCAGATCATGGTAACACAGTTATCCTTCGAGTGACTATAGCAATAGTCACCCAATGGTCTGAACTCTATGATCACTAAACTAGGAGTACTTCTTCATTACCGCATGACGTTAAACTGAATGTAGTGAATGTATACCCCCGTGTGCAAGATAAATCAGTGTAGAGACCCCTATAAGATTTAATAGAAACCAGGGCTCAATGTTCCCAACATGTCAAGATATTTTCTTACCAAAATACAGACTTCGTGGCCCGGACAATCACGGATCCTCAAAACCATTCATGGCCATCGGAAGTGGAAAGTAATTGACCCATGAACAACTTTTCATTACTATGAATACCATGCCCTCAGTGGCTCTACATATCGATAGCCCCTAGCCCGTATACCAAAGGAAAGATTTCTTCAGGGGATTCTCTTACTAGATCCGTATGCTTATCAGACATTGAGCCCCCATAACATTTCCCTTGATCCCAGAAGCCCCGGAACCTCGATTTACACAAATCAACCCCTTTTCCACGTACGAGGCATTCCAGGATATTCATGCCCAGTTACTTTCTAATCAAGAGAATACTTTGCCACTACGTCCTCACTGCATGACGTTAAACTGCACAACATCTTCAAAAATGCTTCCCGTCCTTACCGCATGACATTAAACTACACGGAATTTAAAATACTCCTCGTCCTGGCTACATGACGTTAAACTACAAAGCATCCTTTAATAATGTTCCTCGTCATTACCGCATGACATTAAACTGCATTGAAGCCATCTGTTCTGCATGATGTTATACTACATGGTCAAACCTGTCATGGGTTCAGAAAGGAACGAAGGCTTTTCTCTGTCCCTCAGTGCTCGGGTCAGACCTACACAAACCACCGTTTCACACCAGTGTGAGAAGGAATTACATAACCCATTATCGGGAAATTTAGTCTAGGTGTTTCCTCTATATCTAGGCACCCTCTCCCCATAAACCATACTCTTTACTCAGAAAGAGACGATCTCTCATAAACCACCCATTATGGTCCCAAATCACAAACTTCCATGAAGTTTCCCAGCTATCGGAATAATGCAATCGTCGACCTATGGACAACTTTGCATGACTATGCATACCATTCCCTTAGAGGCTATGTATATTGATCTCCCCTGGCTCATCTACCAAAGGAATGATTTCATTAGGCAGGGTTTCTCTCTGAATGCAACTTGGCCTTTAAGCCCCCATGTCCATCCCGGGAATCGGAAACCCTCTACGCTACAATTTACCATCCTCTTTCACAACCCTGCATGAATATGGTGGAGCCTCTCTGATGAGATTACCAAGAACCCAGAAAAGTTGTTCCATTTTAGATAATGTCCCATCTGTATGACATTAAATTGTGTTGAGATCCAATCATCCTCTGTGCTAACTAAATGCGTAAGACAAGAACCTTTTTCCACACTACAGATTAATACAGATGTCCTCAAACCCTTTTCAGACGTCCCATACCATTTCTGAGCCACCCTCAGTGGCTCTCATAAATCATGACGCCACCCTCGGTGGTTTCCATAAGCTAGACTTCCATGAAGTCCTTAGGCCATCAGAAAGGGAGATTCATTGACTTAAGGAGACCTTTGCATGACTATGCATACCATTCCCTCAGCGGCTCTGCATATTGTTCGCTCATGGCCCATCTACCAAAGGCAAGATTTCCTTAGGCGATGCCCTTCCTATCTTTGTACACCTATACGACTCCCATGCCTTGAGACATGCCCTATATGTCGTTCAAATCTACACATGCTCCACCCACCTGCATCTGGAGGATATTGAGACATCATTTAATCAACCAAACCCCATTGGGGCCCCGCCCCACCATACCTGGTCAACGTTTTTCGACCTAAAACATTAGTAATGATAGTCTTGTCGGTGGGACTTTAAACCGAACAAAAAAAGAGGCGAAATTTCTATTAGGCCAAAAACCCGAAAAGGGTGACCTAAG
This sequence comes from Viscum album, assembly GCA_963277665.1. Taxonomy (NCBI): domain Eukaryota; kingdom Viridiplantae; phylum Streptophyta; class Magnoliopsida; order Santalales; family Viscaceae; genus Viscum; species Viscum album. Next base: position 832,612,687 of record OY728142.1, on the reverse strand, counting down.
AAAAAGTCGGGCCATACCCACTGGGTCCACACTGAATGGTCCCATGAAAAATTAGGTCATTAAAAATAAAAAGACAAAAATATTGTGGGGTTTTTCTATAAAACCCTTTCAATATTCAATGTATGTTCATTGGATCCCATGGTCCAGGAAAAAGTTATAGCTCATTTTTATCAATGGTCCAAAACTCTGAGTATTCTATGTTTATTGAACTGATATAAACAGCAATCACGTCAAATTATTTCTATTGTAGGAGAAGGCAAGAAGAGAATTGAAGAGAAACATTCCTTTATAAAAATTTCGGTAATAAGGACATCCACAATCCAGAGACGCCCCTAGTATAAAAGTTTATTACAGGAGGTTTTTAGAGGATTCAAAAATTTGTATCAGGCAATGATGAGAATCCTTAATTGTTTGATGAAGATAATGCAGTAAAGTTGTCTCTGCTTCTGCACCAGCCCGCAACGCTTCCACTTCCTGGGCCACATTTGAGCTCGCCCTCATCTCCTCCTCCACCTGCCGCTCCCCTTCTTTAATTACGGCGGCATCGTTGGCCTCTTCCTACTGTAGCCCCTATATCTCATTCCTCAGCACCACCAGGAGAGAGCGCTGCTCAACAACTTCTCCCTGGAGCCTTGAAACTACCCCGTCATGATCAAGAGCCTCTGTAAGGCAAAGCTGCCGGGTTGTGGAAAGCTAGGATTCAGATTGAGCAGTAGAAAGACAAGATTCGAAACCACCCAGTGTTTCCCGACCAGGGATCACCTGCTTGATTATGTCATTTATACCATGGTAGTCAATGTCATCAAATCCCAGTAGTATGAAAAGATTTCACAGCCTCAGTAATTTGATCAGCATCTCAGCCATGGGCATCTGAGAAATCAGCTTCCAAATTTTCTCCCAAGCCCTTTTGCGAGTAGGTCAATGACTAGAGAGGACTTTTTGATCAGGTTCAGAGTCGCTCCCGGATGAAGATACGTAATCAGGGATGAGTGTCACCATGGAGGGACCTGATGCGACTTCACCCGCAAACTTTGGAACCGCAACAGCTTCTCCCCCGACGGTTGTGGTGACAGGCATGATCAGGTCTGAAGGAACAATCGCCAATGCCGAAGGTCATGGTCCTAAAGCCCAAGAGTTGATTAGACAGATATGTATCCCTTATCTAAAAAGAGAATAGGAAAGAGTCAGTGGTAAGAGATTGAGTGATTTACCCTCTGTCATCAAAGCGTCGGTATCTTCAAGCTATGTGCTACCATTACCACTTGGGGATGACACTTCATCTTCGAGAGGTAAGAATGTCTTGGGAACACCCAGAGGTGTATAGGACCTGAGGCCATACACAAGGCCAGAAACTCCTTGAGCTTTCCCCAAGAGATCAGCTACGGAGATCAAGCCAAGGGAAATCACTCCCCCAAAAAACAAAATAATGGCCCGCTCAGGGTTTCCGACAACTGGCCTGAAGACTGTCTCTTCCTCCATCACCACATGATCCATTGGGTCTGAGGCAGCTGATCACATTGGATTTGGGTCCTCTTAAGTAGTCACGAGAGCCCCATCCTCCCTTGTAACTATAAAGGTCATATGACTAGCAGGAGCCTCAACATCCGGTTGTTCCTCCTCTGACGTATCTCTAACTAATGAAGGCAGGAGTAAAGCATCCATATCACTAGCCTCTTCACCAGGGCCTGCCATTCCGCCACGCTCAGGTGTGGATGCAGGTGATTCCTCGGGTGATTAGGGGGCAGAAGGTACGACAACTTGGGAATTCACAACCACGTCTCTAATCGGCCCCACACCATGCACCAAAACAAGTTAATAACTGGAAGAATTAGAATATACGATTTGAGGAAACGAGAAGTCGTTTTTACCAGACGTACCATGTCTGAGCCATTCTGATGAACGAGACCCTTGATGACGTATTTGGATCTATCTAGGGTACAGTTCTTCGATAAGAACGTGGAGAGGAGCTGGAGGAGGAAACACCCTAGCTGGGTCTGTAATGGTCGCTTCCATGAGCTCAGCTCTTCTAGGAGACCCCTCCACAATGATCCCCATAACCAGAAGCATGTTTTCGCCTACCACGATAGCATGGGGAGTGTACTCTAGGGAAGGAATTTCCCCCTGGGACTCCTCGACACCCTTCCTAAATGAAAAAAACTATAGAACCTTCATGTTAAAGGAGGAGGGAAATCCAGAATGGACGATCATGATGACCAATTCTTCGGGATCAGAAGATTCAGGATGTATTAGCATCATGGACACCCGGGTAGACCCATAAAGCTGGTTCCGGAGTGAATGAACATAGTTGTCCATCTCTGTCAGTGAGGTGACTATTTCGTACAGGTCCTTTTCTAGAAGTAAGTGGGGTGGAGCAAAGATCATCTCAATACCTGGAAGCTCAATAGGTTATGTTTGAATTAAATCCTAGACCTCTTCATCAGAGCCACTAACCCTATGGTCATCCCAAATCCTCCAAGAATTCTGGAATGCATCCGTAACAGGAACGACTAACCGGGGAGGATCACCATGAGAAGGTCGGTAGTGACAGGGGCTGGTGGTGGTGCCAATGACCGTGTCTATTTTCCGGATCTTGGCACTACCCTGGAACTCTATGCATCTACCTGTGGACATGACCTTATGGTTAGGGGGAGAATTCCGATGTTTCATCCATGGCAGGGGGACCACCGTAATCATCACCCACTAAAGAGTGATCATGATCCTCCTCCTCCTCATCTGTCACCGATCGCAGCATGGCCTGGACTCGATGAGTCAACACATCATAACCTCAGAATGCATGAATGTAAGCCTCAAGGTCCTGGAGATACCGCTTGGCCCTCTCTGGGTCCGCATCATAAAGAATGTCAACAGGAGCAGATATGTAGCCCAGCCCGTCAAATGCCACCTCTGATTCCTGGTGATACTGCCATAGAGAATGGGGGTACTGGATGAGAAAGGATGAATAACCATTGAATTCAATCCATTGACCCTAGTCCATCAGAAAGGCAGCATCCTCAGGAATAACCGACTCCTTCCGGGCAGCTTCGAGGGCATGATAAGATACACCTATGTCTGTTAAAATCTTCCCCAGAATCATGGGACAGGCACGGTGGCAAAGAACCTGGCCTGGCCTGGTTGAACCATCATCACCCTTTCACTTCCTATTACCATTCGATGGCTTAGGACATGATATGGTAGGTACCCACAGCCCTAGCTGGCCATTCGAGTATGATTGCACCGGGGAGCTGACGTAATTGTCGGATAAGAAGGGCATGGAGTCTGCAAGTGATGGAATCATAGCCTCGCAGTCAGTATCCTCCCGGGTAAACATTAACCACAGTTTATTGTCCACTATTAAATGGAGGATCTCAAGGGTGCCATTGAGTGCGGGAGGACACAGTGCCTGGATGCAACCAAATTGACATCTGAATCGGCAAGGCGCGTACCACTCACAAATTAGTTCCCCACTGATAGGGGCCACAAGAATTCCCTCTCGGAGGGAAACGAAATAGCCCCACTTGATAAATTCCTCCGATATGGTGCTCTTAATTAAACCGGTTTCAGAGGGATATGGTCGAAAATTGAAATGATCATGACTCGAGATCTGACTTGACAGCAGACACATATTATGAACTGTCTGTTGTCCATCCTTCTCTTGTGTCTCCCACGCTTCGGGCAAGACCTTACTGATCGTTTGCAAGTACGACTGGAATGTGGTGCCTAGAATCTGAATAGGGTTGATAAAGGTGTAGCATTTCTAAATATGGGCTCCCAACCATCCCCATAGAATTTGGAAAGGGCCATCTACCCAGTTTGGCCGAACCCCATCAGTAATATTTCCATGAAACTGATAAATCCTACACAATACTTGGACGACCAAGTTTATGATATTGCTGGTAGCCAGCTATGCAGCCACGACAAAAGTAGAGACCTGGAAACCACCAGTCTCACATATGGGCAATAGCCAGCCACTCAAGAAAATGGCCAAAAATGCCGCTAGATGTTGTAACTGATAAACGTCTGGAACAATCTCCCATCCCCAGTTGTTGAATTTTCCTTCTTCCAAGATCAGCCAGTAGCTGCCCCTCTGCCTTCAAGACTCCATTGTAGGGTAGGTCGTGGGCCTGCATGGGAGAGCCATGGACTTTCTCTCTCTATAAAAATCCTTGTCTCATTCATGATATGGGACGCGCAGTTTCGAATACGTATCATTTGAATGCTTATGGGCTTCATCAATAAGCTACTTCACCAAAGGGGGAGTCCTCTATTCGTCATCCCACACAGTAGAGGGTAGCATGAATTATTCATACATACCCTAAACGATGGGGACCCCTGAAATTTGGAAGACGTCCCAAAGACTAATACCCACCTCTCCATGGACAAGGTGGAACATGTTGGTGACTAGAATCCAACGGCTCAAAAGTTGTCTGGAGAGGGCTTGAGGCCGATTTCTATAGGATTGGGACACCCAGGCATCTTCATACTAGCCTACGGCTCGCAAATCTTCATCAAACTCTACGCAGCTCTAGTGAACCCAGAAGGGTCACCCCTAATCCAATGACATAAATGCCACTCCGAACCTAAGGTCTCGGTCTATTGACTAGACATGCTGGTTGTTTACCATAGCTTTGCGGGCGATTCTCTGGAAACAATGAATTGTCTCGTCGAGATGACGTTGTTCCCTTGTTGGGAACAAAGGAAGGTGATTCAACTCAGACCTGGCAGTTGTATCTCTTACGGAAGGCCACCCTCTGGTGGATATCACAGATCAGTGGATAGTGTTGGTAAATATCCATGCTGGATTATTATTATCATGAGATGGTAACGAAATCGACGTATCATCCAGTAAACCGAACCCGTAGGTAGAAAGGCTATTGGAAAAGGTGTACCCCCACTATGACTCGGAGAGTAGATCGCAATGGAAGGAGCATAGTGGGGAGTGGCAGATTCTATCCTTAACAGAGCTGGCCACATCCTTCATGCGTTGATCACCAATTGGGAGGGTCTCAGTAGTAGGCCTGGGTGCATGACGATGGGAAACATATTTTCTCCCTGTGTTATAAAAACCAGGCAAATGGTTAGTCGAGAATAATAATTCATGGACAAAAAGTGCCAAGTATATGGTGAAGGAGTCAGGAAGCCCTCATAATGAGGTCTGCAGGCAGGTCTCAAAATGTGGTTAGTGATGACTAATCCTGTGAACCAATCCTACAAGGAAGAGTTCTGCGGTACTCTGGCCCGCAAAGCGTTGGCCAGAAAACCACGAACCAGGTTGCTCCACAGAATCCTAATGCCACATTTAAATAATTTGGTTCAGAGGACTTGAGGATTTTTTTTGAAAAAATTATGAATGGTTTCAGACTGCGGACCATCAAAACAGTTGAGCGAGTTCTTACGTGGCCCTACATGACTTAATTTTTAATTAATTAAAAGTATCTGTTCGCAGTTGGGAGATTGGTCCATGAATGAGGGAAACCGCGAATGAGGAATGGTTCGTGGAAATTACAGTTGGTTCGCAAACATGGCATTTCGCAGAGAAAAGCGAGAGAGATCTGGTTTTGCGAAGAATCTTGTAAAGGACAAAGGAGGGACCCTTGTATTTATAGGAGTAGTCCCCTACTGGGTCCACTACCCTACCGCAAAGTATTCAAGTTTCAGGACCACTCTACATCAGAATGGCCTCCTCTTTGTTTCGATTGGACCCCATTCCGATGGGGGAATTTTTAGGGTTATAAAAATACGAAAAGGAATAATGGGAATCCACTTTAATTCAAGGGATATTCATCCCAATTTCCCCCAAAGAATTGGGGAATAGTTTTGAGAATACTCAAAGGATGGAGCAAGCCGAACTGGTCCGTGAACCCGTCCAATGATAACGCTACATGGCTGGTTTCGTGATGCACCCCCTCTGTGGATAGCTGTCGTTCATGGAATGGAGGCGGAGATCCTCCACGGGCGCGAAGCAGGATGGGCACCAACCTGGTTCACCGTCACAAACTGCCCGAACCATAGACCGCATCGACCTACCCGGTCCACAACCTCTATCATTCATGGAATGGAGGCGGAACATTGCACGACCGCAAATCACTCCCAAATCCAGTTTGGTTCATGGGGGAGGTGCGTTTAACGCACTAGTAAATCGCGGATTGACCATGTCATCCGTGAAACGGGTCCCCAATCATGGGCCTCCTAAAAAGGTGTAGAATGACCAGAAGTGTATCTCTTCCCCTAATATATAAATAGAGATTGAGGGGGAAGAGACAAGGGGAGGCAATTTTGGAGAACGATCATATTTGGGTGGAAGAATTTCGATGGAAGGAGCTTAGGATTTCGTAAACGGCGAAGTGCCAGTTCATTAACAAGAACATGTATGAAGATAGAAGAGAATTAATAAGGAATCGAAAACGCATAAAAACTTGGTGAACCACGAACTTAAATAAATAAATAAAGGAAGACTGCGAACCATGGCCCCTCTGCTGATGCAGTTCCCACGGACCAGGAAGTTTATGCCCCTTTTCCGATCCGTCGCACAGCGTATCACCCTTCTACGCGGGCGAAGCCCCAATAGATGAACCCCGGACTAGCATCGCCCTCAGCCTCCACTACACCTGTGGACCTCCCAGTGTACCTACCTGGTACACGGACTGAGCCCGAATCCGCGAACCATCTTGGTTCGCCGAATAATCACCAAACCGCGAACCACCCTGGTTCACGGAATACCAATCAGTCCGCAGACCACCCTTGTTCACAGATGACATTTCCAGCTACGTAGCACCTCCCTACGTGAAGGGTGCCACTACTCATACATCTGTGTGGCCCACCGGATCCTTTATAGTTCCCATTCCCCGATCCAGATAATATACTTCAGATCTAACCATATCCTCCATAACCTCCTCATTGGACCATTCGTCGGCCCTGAGTCGAGGCCCCCACCAGATCCACCGGACCCGTGTGATGTAACCGTCATCCGCATCAGCGTGCCATTTTGAGTTCCCATACCCACAGTAAGCGATGGAGTAGGGGATTCTCCATCCCTTGATCGGATTTACAAAGCATTCCTATGTTGATATTCCTACAGTAATGTGGAATCCGTGCCCGGGATTTCCCTTTCTACCCCTCCACTTGTTAGGACTGGGGCACTTCTCCCATCCACGGGGCGTGGCGGAGTACCCATCAGAAGGAATCCACCATGCACCTCCATACTCCCCAAGGCCATGGAGAAGGAAGGGAGTGGGGGGATAGATGTTGCTACGTCCTTATTTGGGACCAAGTCCCTCTCCCGCTACGCATTGATTCCATGGGCATCTATTTCAGAGTAAGCCCTCACATTTTGGGCTGCTCCGTTTGTAATCCCTACTCTACTTCCCATAGAAGCACCTTTCACGATGTGATCGTCTGGTCCCTGTTGCCTCTTTTTTCTCACACCGAGAATGACTCACGTGGGCTTAGAGTAGGCATCGACCCTAAAATCCTCTTATGGGCCTCCTCAAAGTGTAATCTCCAATCCACACTATGGTCCTCCTTAGAGTGTAATCCCCACTCCCATTCAAACTACGTGAACTTTGATCCCCCCCATAGGGATACGTAGGAATCCTCCATGAGGTTCAAGCCCAAACACCATCGAACCCCCGGGTCCACATTCACTTCAGTTCCCCGACACTACAATTCAAACTACGTGGACTTTGATCCTTGTCTCATAGGATGGGTACATAGGAAGGCTCTCCGAGGTTCATTCCCAACAACCGGTTAATCCGACTATCTTCATGTCGGTTCCCCGCACCAACCCTGAGCAGCCTAGAGCGTAAGCCCCATACCAAACTGAACTACATAGATTCTGATTTTTATAATTAGGATACGTAGGAATCTCATATTATGGGTTCAATCCAAATGCTCACGTCGTTATTGGTCACCCCTAGATGATAATAAAATCCAGAGCACCCAATTATGAGGCTTTAAACCAGCACCATCTCAATGATTCCAAACTTCTCGGAGTCATTAATTTAATAAGGGATGTTAAACCATAAGCATAAATGATTTTGAACCCCTACATCCAACTGACCATTTCCAACCATGAGTAATCCACGGATACTATGCTCGGGTATAAACCAAAGATTCGCGAACATATGAATACATCTTAAATCTATAAGAGAGTCCCGGAACATGCACTAATTCCCCCAAAAAGGGTGAGATGAGCCTGAATTCCCATCCTCTTGACCAATGTGAGTTCTTAAGTGTCGTTGGCCAAACCGCCCAGTGAACTCTTGCCTTTGGAAAGCAGGTCCACTCATTGTCGGATATAGAACCGTTGGGCGTTTCGAAACTGATCCGAAACAGGGATACAACAGGAGTACCCTACAATGTTCTGTCTTGAACTAAAACATATGTACCCTCTATGATGAGGTACCATTTTTCATTACCCAATTAATTTTATGGAGATACAGGCCCCACATTTCCATAATGAAATCATATATATATATTCTATAAGATAATAAAAAATTTCATCATATCATGAAACATAAAAAATATAGGTTTCATAAACATAGTATCATCCCCAATTAAATGAGATGCATACCATAAAATTTTCATTATATCATAACCAATGAAAATTATATTTTATTCATAATCATTACATTAATGATTAACCCGTGAAAGGAGGTGTGTTTCATAAGGATTATATCATGGTATAACTTATATAAGAGAAATGGTGTCCCAAAAAAACAATTCATTTTAAACATAAACAAATAAAAGGAATAATAAGAATGATTTCTTTCGATATTGTCCCATGTAAATAATAAACTATATAAAATTATGTAATCCTAGATGGAGATGGATTTTGAATAATCTCATATATAATTTTTGAACAAAATTAACAATTAAATGAATAGAATTTAAAATAAAGCCTAAAAATTTTTAAAATAATTTTCTTTGAAAAACATATTGAAAAGTTAGGAATTAATATTTTAAAAACATTTTAGGAATTTATTTGTTAAAATAGCATTTCCTCATTGAAAAACACATTTTATATCACAAAACATTTTGAAATCATTTATCATTGATAATAACATCAATAAAATAAGAATACTTGATAAATATTAGAAACAGATATTCAAAACAATATATAAAACCTTTTAATTTGAAATAATCTTAAATTATCATTTACAAATATTTCAGTCATTTTTTTTAACAATGGTTTTGCAATAACATAAATTTCTGACAAAAGAGGAAAATAATGTCAGGTTTTATTATAAATATTTTTCATAATTATCATATGTACTATAGAATGGAAAAATAATAACATTACTTGTTTATATAATGAATAACCATAAGATATTCTAATTCATTATATATTTTTTAGTTCTGGATCATAAAATTACACCTATGAAAAACAATGAAAAACACTCCTGATAAATTATTAGATTGTTGCAATAAAATCGTACCACTATGGAATCATTGAATTATAATCCACATAAAATAATAACATTAAATTAAGGTTAGGATATCATCAAAATAGTTATTTTAATTTTAAAACTAATAAATGTTACTAGATAAACCTCAGCTAATAATATATGTGCATAACAAAACATGTGTCTTGAAGACGGAAAATTTAGAAAAAAATATGTCACCGATTTGGTATCATTTAAACCATAAAATCCTGTGAAATATAGATCCACAAATAGAAAGATAAATTACTATAAAATTATTGGTAACCATCGTATATTAAATTAATGTGTTTTATACAAATTGTATAAAAGAAACAATTGGTGAATACATATTGAGACTCATAAAACTAAACGTGAGACTAGAAATCAAATTATTAATTGAGTTACTTTTGAATCATGGTGTCCATGAAATAATAAATTAAATTTAAAATTTTTATATCATGAAATAAATAAAACAAATTATATATAATTTCATAGTTCTGTATATAGTGAACACAACAATAATAAATGGTTAATATATCATGTACCTCTCCGAAATAAAAGTGCGATGAGAAAAACCTTACCTTAGGTATTCAAATTCATTATACAAACTCAAAACTCAAGTATAATAAGTAAAATGATTTAATAAATCTAAAAATATACATATTAATATATATAATAGAATATATATTTTTTTATGTCTTTATATTAATTTTTTATTAAATTTTTTTTGTTAAAGATACATTTCTAGTAATCACTGCTTTGTTTTTCATATATGCTTTCACGTATAATTCTTGATACACTTACATAGGTCAGGTTTTATTTATTTAAATAATATAAAAAATGATATAAATATAAAATATATTTATTATATATGTATTTATTATAATATATAAAATAAATAAACATGAATTCAAATAAACCATTCACGAATATGTTTGGTCATACGTATGCATCAACAGAGTTTATGTTTACTTCCCGCATCAAAAAAATTAATTAAATTAATATATATATATATATTAATTATATTAGAATTATTATTTCATAGATATCATATTTATTTTATAAACTCGTCTTTAATACATTCAGTGTAATTTTTGAACAAATCACAATGCTTTCTAAAGGCGATAGTCCACATATCCTCAAACGATGTTATCAGATTCCCACAAAAAGGAAATCATTAATTTATATGTTATATAATAATTATAAAATCACATATTAATAAAAAAATATCATATATATCTAATAAAAATAAAATGTCCATCAATATTGAAAACCTTGTAAGGTGGAAATGGACGATCAAATGACACATGTTCACGAGGCGGTAGTCAGCTGTACATAGAAATGAAGATTGTGTATCAAATTTTGAGGGAATTGTGTGTGTGTGTGTGTGTACATTTGATTATTAACCAAAATATAATAACATAATAATATTTTTATGGAATCTATTTCATTATATATTCATGTAAGAATAATAATTTAGTGTTGGAGAAAGAAATAAAACCAAAGTGCTAGATGAATGATGTTTCCTCTAATATGAGTAACTTCTTCTGTTTTGTTCCAAAGGAATTCCTTGGATTTATTTATTCAAAAAGGGAGTCTTATAGTATGAAATTAAGATTTTTTTAAGATTTTTTTTTGTTTTAGATGATCCAAAGGGTTTGAGAGGTTTGAAAAGATGTTGGGGCGAGTTCTCTTTTATAGTTGAGTATGAGTGGCATTATTGTAAATATAAAAAGGTAAACACTAATGAGAGGTCTCGCTTAGATAATTTGTTTCCAATAATAGTACATTTCCAATAAAATGGTGGATATGGTCGAATTACATCAAATAAATTTATTTTTTAAATGATTCTATATTAAGTTTCCCCTTATGATAATGTTTAAACACAAGGAAAAATCGATTTTACCTTAATAATTGTAATTTAATTATATTAAATTAACCAATATTATTTCTAATAAATCAAATAGAAACTCATTATACATGATAAACAATCATTATTTATTATATTTAATACATATTTAGAATTTATAAAAATAGTTGTTGAAGAAATTAATTTAAAATTAATCTCGCAGATGAGAAGAGAAAACAAGTTTTTAAAATGAAAAGCATAAATGATTGAAATGTTTTTATATCCAATTGAAATTTCAAATTGGTTCAAATGAACTAAATTAGAATAATTAAATTATTATTTATATTAATAAACATTAACACAAAAATAAAATATAATTGAACTTCATAAAAAATTTGATTAAATTTCCATTTTGAATAAAAATTAATTATTTTTCACTATTCATCCAAAAAATTCTTCCAAAAAAACAATGAACATTCAGAATAATTTAATTTTTATGTTTCAAATAAAAAAATGAATTTTATTATGTGATAAAATATTTATTAAATTGTAAAAAATTTAGATTTAAAATATGAAATCTATTAATATGTCATTAAATTACCTTTTAGAATAATATATATCATTAAGGGTAAAATTTGTTTTATTCTTATATTTTTACATGAAACACACATAATGAGTTTAAATTAGTTAAATTAATAAAGTATAAATATATATATATGTATATTATTAAAATAATTTATTAAATATTTTTCATTAATCTATTTTTCTAAAATGTGTTCTATTTCAAAAATATTGTTTTCCAGCTAAATATTTCTTATATTATCAAAAGGGTTTTATTTTAATTTGTACTTAATTTGTAATAAAATAATTCTTCTAGTATACATTGGTAAACAATATTTGACAATTTATTTAATCTTATTATTAGTTAAATTCCAATGGCTGAGTGATAAATAGAATAATAATAATAATAATAATAATATATTCTAATTTGGTAAGAATATGTCTTGCATGTCACACAAGTTATCAAGGGGGCATGGAATTGTGTGTAACATAATAGAAAAATTGTTTTCCATGTACTAAAATATTATAAATGTATTTTTTAATCCAATCCTGACTTGGTTTTTTCATAAAAATAATGAATTACATGGTGCTTTCATATCACATAGGATATATTCAGTGGGTCGTTAAAATAAAAATATAAAAATAAAATAAAATAAATTTGATATAAATGTATGTAAAAATATTTAATTATTCCACTCTCACAAAATTTAATTTTCTATCCCATGAATATCATAATATCTATCAGTATTTATTATGGTTTCCTCAATTTTTTCTTACACATTCATCATTAAATAATTCCAAATCCTTCTTTTTTCCCTTCTCCATGTATAATTGATAGAACATGTACTGATTATCATAAAAAAACCATTTAATAAATAACCTTAACAATATAATAAATTAAAATAAAACATTCACCCATATATAAAAAATATCATTGATGTTGAAAATTTATGTTTTAGTGATGGAATACTAAGACATATATAATGATTCAATGTATCAAAAATCATCCTAATATCTGAAATTATAGGATTTTTCCTGATTTTAAATATTATATGTATAGAATATGTTGTGATCATGAGATTTAGTGACAAAATTAATTCATGTGAAATATAATCTATGTGTTTGAGAGGTCATATCTCCGAGAAATAACTGAAATTTCTGATAAAATAATATCATTTTAAATTTCTTTATTAGAGTGGTCTTACACCGAAAAAATTTAATTCCTGTTTTTTATTATTCCATTTCCCTGAAATGGTCATGTCTCCCTTGATACTGATTATTATGGATATTTTATTCTATTTTATAGTATTATATAATATTACCGCTTCTTCATTAATTCATTATTCATCTAATATTGTTTTCAGTTTTTAAATATTTTTGTTTAATTTTATTTAATGAACCTCATGTAGTTCTCTAAATTAATCATAAATCATATTTTTGAATTTAATTTTTTTAAAAAAAATTTGGTGATACCTTATGATATTTATACACATTTTAATAAGGTAATTAATTTTGGTTGATGATGATTATTGTAGTAGTTAAAGATTATTTTTTATGGATGTTCCATGAATTTATGTACAAACCGATGACATTATTTCAGAATAATAATAATAATTATTATTATCATAAAATGATAAAAAATTTCATCGGTGGATAAAAATACTATATAGGGAAATTTCATAAAAAAATTATATGAGTGTTTTTAGTTCACCTTTAAAGAAAAATTCTATTATAAGTTTTAGTGGAGAAATATCTTGTGAGATTTTGACATCCAAATGAACTAAAAAATTAATTTCCCTCACTAATTAATGGAGAGTAAACATACCGAAATAAGGATTAATGAGGTCAATCATTTTATCATTTAACTTGTCCATTTGAATTATATTATATTTATTTTAATTTTTTTTTATAAATACAATAAATGGAATTCTTTTTTCCCGAAGACCTTAGATGAACATAAGATGGATGCATTTAACCATCATTATTTTCATTAATCCACACTGTAATATTAATAAAAATAATTATAATATTGAAATACATAAAAAATTTGATAGATATAAGAATATATGTGTGTCATATCCATTAATCATTTATTGATAATATCTTTCTTCTCTAAAAATTTTCTCGAAATAAAAGTTTGTCTCTCTTTGTGATTGTGTGTATTTATATATTTGAAATAAAATGTGACTACCACCCCCCTTAAAATATGTTAATAATAGACATTCTAATTGATCCATCGAGGACATGGAATATGGGTGGAGGTAGAATCCCCTCCTAGGGAATTTGAAGATTGTGGTGAACAATACTTGGTTTATATTGAGCTTCATATTCTTGGGCGCCAACCCGTGCTATAGATACTCTATTAGTTAGTGGGAAGATCCAGATATACACCTCATAGAGTTATCATCGATTAATATTTTTGGATTCTATATCATATAAACACAGCCCTATATTAGCGTTCATGTGGAGTGGTGGATATCGTATATTATTTTGTAGGCTATTACTCCTATCACCAAATTTTTTTTAAGGAACCCCAAAAGGGTGATTTTTGGCAAGGAAGGTCGGGGGTATAGAGAAAAGGTTTATACAAAATAGTATCATAAACATGGTGTATCCCTGGTGAGAATTAGGTGTCCCCAAACAAGTTTGGAAATGAAAATGGTGCCTTGGTTGGAGAATGTGGGTCTGTAGTGGTGCTTGGTTTCTAAAATATTCTTAATAAACCTTTCCAAGAGGAATTCCCTAATGATTCTAAAAAATATAGTGAAATTATAATATTTATATGGATGTTATGGATTATTTTTTAGGGGAATCCTGAAATGTGTGCTATTTTAATTGTGGTTAAAAAATTTTGGTTGTTGATTTCATACAACATTAGTTTCCATGCAAGGAATTTGTTCTCTTATAGCTTGGCTGAACTACTCCACTAGTAATAATTTTTTTTATTGACAGAATCACATAATGTATTATGTGTTCTTCCTGGAAGGACAGGCCTAGAGAGTAATCTCCCCAAAAAACTCCATAAATTGAGTTTATGTGAAAGTGATATATGTGATGATACTAAGGAGGATGAGATTTTTTACAGTGCTGATGACTTGTGTATTCATCAATGATTAGAGGTGTTCAGTGTGAATTTTTATAATAAACATAATTCTGATGAAATATAAGTGAAATAGTGGAACTAATATTTGGGAAGATTCAATGAGAGATATTATAAATAAATTACATCTTAATGGGATCCTCATCTCCCCTTAATGGTATGATATATTTGAATATATAAATATATATATATATATATTGAAACATTTTATAATTTCTATTCGTCGAAATTTGAAATTGGTACAATAAGATTTTTCTAAAAATGATTTGATTATATTTTTATTCATTTATATTTTTCCAGTCAAATGAGATTTTATAAATAATTACCAAGTAATTTTAATTTTGAATATACCCTATAGAACCATAAATGAATTAAAAGATCTAAAAAATACACCCACTAAAACATTATTTCAGAACATCAAATTGAAATTCATTTAGAATGTTTAACTAAATGTATTGAATAAAACATATAATAAAAACATTAATATCACCCATATAATGACTTATTATAAAAGAATCCACATGGATGCATTAACATCTAATGAATATCAATAAATGTTCAATTTTTCATATATAGGTGTAACATAAAAATATTATGATGTTTTTAATATAACCCATTAACAAATTTATTATTATTAATATCATGATAAAATTTAAGGATTCAATTATTATTTGTTACTCTTTGAGGTTTACCACATTTTATTTACATAAATGATTTATTGATTAGAAAACATGGCTTAAAATTTGACAAGATTATCCCACCTTCCCTAACATCAAGAACCTAATTGGGTGCTACATGGTAAATATTAGTAATTCAACCGCCATATTTTTTGTTTAACCAGTGAATCGTTTTTTGGGAAATTAGATAAATATATGCTATGGGAGGTTCTCCTTCCACTTTTATGACCCATGTAATATCCAATTATTGAATCTTCATGTATCTGAATGATTATCGTTCTATAATATATTTTGTTCAATGATGGAAACGCGAGTGATTTGTTTATTGGGTGGTTCTACATCATTATGATTATATATATTAGACCTATATTTTGGGGTTTTATGTACATTATCATATTTATAATGATTTTTTTGAATTAATTGATGGTATTCAATATACATACTTATATCAACATTATTAAATAAAAAAAAATACATTGTAAGTAACCCAAACCAATTTTATCATTACATTTTATGTTTTATTTTTCTTGGGAGAGAGGGAAGTGAAAAAAGGGACACAAAATGGGTGTCTTGGGTGCCAAAATATTTATAATTTAATATATATGATGTATTACGAAAAATGAAGTTAGACAGTAAGGATTAATTATTTTAATGAGGCCATTCAAAATAATCATACAAGGAATATTATGAATAATAACTCACAGAACTATGATTTCCTTCGTGATATATTCTAAAAGAATCATAGAAAAATATAATTGTATATTCTATTTAATATGGCCTCAATCAAACATACTTTTTATAAAATCATGGCTCACTCTAGATGAGTAGTCACCAATAATTCCACTTTTATTTTTTGGTAAGATAAATGGAATGTCATGCCTTTCTGTAACATGGTTGATCCCATCCCATTGTCCACAAATTTATAAATCACCATAAATGATTGTTTGCGTTCACCTGATGTTGATTTTCTGGATTAAGTCTCTTCTTTTATAAATAATAATACCTTTTTCAACACCAATGAAATATTAGTTTGGGAACTAGCTCATAATGGTTTGCTAAATTCCAAGCTTTCTTATAGGCATAATGTTACTGACAACACCAATGTTTTTTTCTGGTTAAGGAATTATAACAAAAAATGGGTTAGACCCTCCCAGCATACTCTAGTTTGGAGGATTTATCTTAATAGAATTTACAGTTATTGCAATATAAAAATGTTTGGTATTCAACATTGTCCCAAAAGTTCTATGTGTAACCACCACAAAGATTACACTGATCCCCTATTTCAATCTTTTTCTACTGCTTTAACATTGTGGGAATACATTATGGAAATTTTTTATTTTAGATGGACATGAGTGTATTCAATTGGATTGTAGCTTCAACAGTGAAAGGCCATGGATAGATCTCCTAAAATTTACCAACATTTCATTAAAATAGTGGTGGAACTGATGTATCTTATTTGATATGTGACAGATTCAATTTAGAAAAATAATAATACTTTAAATTTTCTTGCATCTCAGTTAATAAAATATGCACTACGATCATTGAAGAATGAACCATGAAAGAATGTAATTACTACAATAAATTAAGGATTTATGTATCCTAAGACGGCATGGGATCAAAATAAGATATATCCCACTGAATGGTTTTCTGGATGTTTTCTGGAAACAACCTATTTCTGGATGGATAAAGCTTACTGTGGATGGTGCCTCAAAACTAAACCCTATACTTCCTGGCTATGGAATCATACCCATAAACCACAATTTAGATAGTATTGGATGCTGCTATGGTTAGTGTGGTAATGTATCCTCCCTTGAAGTAGATATGTTCAAAGTCATCAGTTTTGATGATTTTGATAAGACAAAAAGTCTAAAACAATGTTGGATTGAAAGTGATTCAATGACCCTTGTTTAAGAACTAAGACATGGAATAATTCACCTGGCATGGGACCTCACTGTTAAATGGATAATCTTCCTGCACTGTCTTTCAGGGCTCAATCATATTATCACTGACATGTATATAGAGGCGAATAATGTGGTGGATGGTCTTTCCAATAACGGTGTTGATAGAAATCATGCTTGCATGGAGATCCTTCTGGATGAATTCACCACTCTTCACAAGAATGATTGTTATAAATTCCCCCCCTTTCAAATTCAGTAAAAAAAATTAAATTATATTTTCCTAGGAATAATAATTTTCTATTTCGTGAATATTATTTCACACATTAGAGTCAAATGTGTTTTCAATAAAACTCCAATGAGTTTTTTAAGTGTTTGTGTTTTTATTATATAAAATCACATCATTTAATAGAATAATATAAATTGTTCTATATTATGTGAATAAATAATTAGGTAAATATATTTCCAAGTATCCCATTAGGTCAAGAAGTTATATATTTTGTATGAGAATAGTTTTTTTAAATACTAAATAATTTATAAGTGTGATATTAAATTCACTTACACCAAATATTATATATATGTCGAATCATTTGTTTATAACATCTTGAATAGAAATTATGATGATCACTTGTCATGATTCTTAATTTTTTTCCATGTATATATACTCCACATGTTCTAATAATTATGTTTAAATATTCGACCTTGTTGATAGGGTATGTGTATTTCAAGTAGTGGTATTTGTTATGTAAAAATAATATATAGTAGTGAATTATTAGACAATAAACATGTTGATTATAATTATATTATTCTTTTATTACTATGAAATTCATGTCTAAATGGTTTATAATAGAAATGTTTTCTAAATAATATATATATCTCTACCAAAAGGGATGGATAGAAAAATTTATTAGACGTTACATCCAAGGGTTAAGTTATATAATTTATTTATAATTTACTAAAAATTGGTGATATTAACTATGTGATGTGTAATTTTCCATTTAAGGAAACATTTATCTTATTTTTCAACCACAATGAACCAGTTCACCCTAAGTGTATTCTAGAGAATTATGGAACATAAATTTATTTTTCCAATAGATTTTGTTCATGTGTTCATAAGGAACATAAATTCTGTCAAAATCCATCAAGCCCATAACAATATAAAACTAAATTAATTAAATTAAAAATATATAATTATTATATAAGGCTCATCTAATGTGATCTACATCCAACGATCATATAAAATTTTTTGTAAAATATATGTGGACATTACTTACAAATTCTTGATTGAAAATTAGTTTTATGATTTGTTCATTATCTATTCCATAAACCACTACCTTTGGATATCTTTTTGGAATTTTAAGTATCGTTGAATGATCATAGAACAACAAAATAATTTTAAAACAGGAAGATTCTATTCATTATTGAAGAAATGTGAAACAGAAATTTAAAAAACTAAATGAAAAAATAATACCTATTTATTTTGTGTTGAATATTTTTTATTCCAAGAACACATGACAAAAATTAATAAAAGATATGAAAAATAACTTCTAACACCAAATGAATTACTTTGGTCTATGCATCTCTAAATAAATAATGGCTATTAAGAAGTTTACATAGAGATTATCTATATGTTATGATGAATTGTGTGATGAGATACATTCATACAATTCTTTGTATCCAAAAATAAGATCTTACCCTTCTATATATACATCATAAAAACATTTTATTTAAGAAATATTTTCCACAATATTAAATATATAGAATGTGTAAATTAATTATAATGAGACGATTCCATTTAACTCACCCAATAGAAAATAATTTGTAATTAATTAGTTCATAACAGATTAGTAACTGAATAAGACTATATGGTAAGGAGGTGAATGATGCATGAAATCAACCTATGATATATAAAATGAATACACACGTAAAATATTATATTGGGTAAAAAACATATGAATATGCTATATATTGTTAAGTGTACATCTAATAGTCTTCCATAAGCACTAAATATATAAGGAATTTTTTCCAAACTTATAAACCCTTTTTGATTCATTGAAAATATTTTTTTAGATATGGTCTTATTAGAATATATTTGTTTACAAATGGAGATTTTATAAGAAACATTATTATTATCCAAATTATTATCCTTTTTACCACATAAGACATTATATTATTGTAAAAAAATGAATTCACTATTACATAGACATAACAAAATGTAGTTTAAAGAAAAGCATCAATGATACTCAATACACTATGTTTTATTGTTTCATTATCATAAAACATAATTATATCTATTTTACAATCATTTACATACTAAAAGGTTTAATAAAAATCACATATAAACCTATATAAAAACTTTTTCCTCGACATCATAGTCATAGAAAATACTAATTTAGTATAATATATTACATATTCTCCATGAGTCTCCAAAATAGATAGTCAATGATCATGAGAATAATCATATATCATTCATCTAACAAATGGACACATCACAATCCCATCATTTTAGTAATTGAAGACATCATATATACTTAACTAAAAATGGACATACATTTCTCCACTAAAATCAATCAAGGTTCATATGTCTTCTCTTATTATACCAGTGGTCAAATACAATATTTGTTTCACTCCAACTGATGACGTGACAAAAAAATACCGAAACACCATATTATTATTGAATTTTCATTAGAATTCCATAAATATGGTTTCAATGTACGTTGGTTGACATTGTATGTATCATTCCAACACTATGTAAGAGGAATTGATAATATCTATACAACTCTAAGTGTATTAATAACCATATGATATTCAATCATATTCAATGATATTTATGTTATTTGGCCATACAATTTTATATGACTATATATGTTAAATTATTAATAAATTCTATATCTCTCATATAAAATCCTTTATAATGAGTATAATTACATTTTCAAGCTTTCCTTAATATATCACCACATCCCATTATACGTCATGATGACAATCTATGAGGGAAAAGACATGGATGTAGTTTGAGGTGATATTCTTATTCTATGACTAAAAAATGTAAATTTTATCATACTTTGATTAATGATTCATGGTGATTTAGTTTTTTACCATAACCAGATACATGTAAAATAATTAAAACCAATCTATAATGTGTTAAAAAAGAAGATAATTTATATTCCCCTTGATTTGTAGTTACGATAATGGTTTAATTGACACAATACATATGTATGAAATTTTAGTCACATCTCTATTTGACCATCTGAAAAATGTCGCCAATTATTTTATAGAGTCTTATCCATGATGTAAGCTAGTTTGAATATTGGAGAGTCATATGATTCATATTTCTAATATTACATTATTAGAAAATATAAAACACATTATATTCATATCATAAAATTTTAACTTATATTGACTACTTAAAACCAACTCTATGAAAATAATCTTCATCATATCATAAATAATTTCCTAGAAAACAATATAAATTTTCATATTATAAATAAGTAGAATATCATAATGTATTTTTAGAAAAAGTGAAATTTTATTTATTAAAATAAAAAAATGAAACTCTTTACATTTCTCATAAAATTATATCATAGTATATGTTGTCGTATAATTTCATTATCCTTTAGGAAATAGTGATATTCACATTCTAAAATTAGCTATGTGTAACTATTTATATTTATTATTTCGGTCACATCCCTGGAACATTTTTTAGGTATTAAGTGATAAATAACTTTAATCCTACACACTAATAATCATATACATATATTAACATTAAACATATTATGTTAAAACATACTCTCATAAACCTCATTGAGAATATATAATTTTAACAATATCATCCTATAATATAAACTATTTTGTGTGTAAGTAAAAAATTACTTTCAATATAAATATTTACACAAATGAACTATGTTTTATATATAATATGTTTTATTATTTGTATTTCAATTATTTTCATTTGAAAAAGAAGAATTTATTAAATAATTTCATTGATGAATTGACGTTACTAGATCCCTTATATTATTAAAAATACATGAGTTATAATATATTCTAGATAAATAAATTTATCTACAACTTTGTATAAAAATGTGTTATTGCATCAGAAGAACCATAAACTAAATGTATACAGTTAATAATCACATTTTTTTATAATAAATGTTTTTTAATAGAAAAACCTATTTTCATATAAGATAAATTATATAAAGATACACATTAAATATATAGATTCATATAGTCCTAAAAAATTATTTTACATCAAAATACATGATCACGTAAATGAGAATAACTAGAAATAATAACTATTCTTATGATTTTTAAAATCTATAAATTAACAACACTTGAACGGTTTTTAATATATATCACATATCCTTCAAATTTAAAGAATCAAATTAGGTTACACATATACATGAAATCGATTTTTTGTTGACTATCATGAAAACCATATGGTATTCTACCTAATATCATCATATTGAATTATTATTCATTCCATGTAATAACCTCATGTTTCTAATAAACTTATCTAGATTATTGAAGATATTTTATTTTATATTATAACTTTTATTATTCATGTTTAATCTTCTTTACCTACAAATATTTTATCTATAATAAAAAAATTAAAACATTGTGCTTCAAGTCCATCTCTTCTCAGTACATTGAAAATATATGGTCAAATTTTATTTAATTCATTTAAATTTTGGATGCATTTCCATCGAAGACAACAATGTAAATTCCTTAACAATAAAAAACCTTGAGAAATCCTATAGTAATTCCATGTAATTGGTAAAATTAATATTATTGACTATATCAGTTGTAAAAATAAAACTTTGGTAAATTTAAATCAAATTCCACTAAAAACCCAAATGAATATTTTAATTCTTCATAATAATTTGTGTTCACTTGATAAGTAACATCATTAGACTATAACCTGGTAATATATTGATTAAACACATTTAATTTTTATCAAAAACATTTATTATGTTTTGAGTCTTAATAATTTAATATATCAATGTTTCTATGTTCAATTATTAATCTCAATGTTTATCTAACTCATGATGATGATAGTTTTATACAATAATAGTTTTTATCATATGGGTATCATATTTTATATCATTTCATTAATAACCATTAATGAAATTTATCCCTACTAAAAATAATGACCTCATAGATCATAACCAATTATTAATCTAATATGCCTATTTCACCAAGAAAAAAAATAGGTTTGAGTATATAAATTTTTTTTGTGGATAACCCTTTCTCCCAATCCTTTGTCACGATCCACTAAACTATATTCCCATGGTATCCCAATAGTTAGGCTTTCCCATAATTTGTAACAAAATGAAAAGGACAAGAATTAGATAATAAAGAAAATACAAGTAGTAACCAGTTGATATCACCCTACCAAACATGATAATCCAAATTCATTTAACGATTTCTTTCATTACAAAAGATAATCCATGGGGACTCGACTAAGAATGAGCTTCTTGGATTCTTGATTTATGTCTTGATCGGTTCCTCTTTTGAAGTAATATCATATTTAGTGTTTATGTTGTGTCACATTGAAAGTATAAAAAAAATTATTAGGTCTTATATGCATATTTAATCTAAACATATTACATCTTATGAAATAATTATCTTCTAATTTTTGTATTCCTTTTTTAATGAATGATTCACAAATTTAGTTTTGGAATCTTGAATTCATTATCCGAATTAATGTCATTGATAAATAAAAATATAAACCCCATTACAAAAACCCTATTTTATTGATAGTCACCAAAAAAATATGTTCGTTTAATTACGAATAAACCTTATGAATAATGTAAAAATTTTCATATATGTACAAATTTTCATGTGGAGTCATATTGATATGTGTGATTGATAAACAATACATGGGTAATCCTAGAGTGACAGAAAGGAAACCCCTTCACCATACTAAAATGGAAAAAATCCTCTAACTCGGTGGGTTGACAAAAATGAATCCCCTCTCCCCAATGGATCTTTACTCACTCCATTATTTAATTAATGGAATATCTAATAACTAATATTCGAAAACTATATTAAAACATTAATCTGATTCTCATATCAATAATAATAAAACCTAATCTATAAAAAATAATTTTCTTATTGTTTTAAATAGTTTTTGATAAATGGTTCTTCCTGAAAAAAGAAAATTTTTCATCGAATTTTGCATACATATTATTAATATTCAATAAAAACTACTCATGAAGAAATAAAGGAAATTTTTGTTAGATTTATACATGGAGAACCCAATTTAAAAAAATTTTATAAATGATACCTATAAACTATTTTATAATTTATCTTATATTATGTAAATCCCAAGATTATAAAAATAAAAAATTTACTCAACTTCATGAAGAAATCATTCATATTATACATTGTGTGATAACCCATTTTTAAAATTTTATATTTTATATATTATAATAATTTTTGAAATGTAATTTTTTTATGTAAAAACCTTTACTATTTAAATATCAAATAATCTAATATTTAATAAAAAAATAAATATTTAAAATGTACTTTTTAGTTACAAATAATATTTTAAATGAGGATCCGTTTAATTTATAAAGTAAAAATTTAGTTAATTATAAAAAATTAATAATTTCACGTATAAATTTCTTTTTATTTTATCCATATAGTTTAATATATAAACATATTATAAATTAAAGTTATGATTTATATATAAAAACACCATTTAGAAAATACAAGACTTTACACAAAAAAGGTAAAATGTAATTTTTCAAATAGTAAATGTTAATATCTCAGAATATTATAATTAAAAATGATTCATAAAAATTTATTTAATGAATTAAAAACACATATATATTTTTTAAAATTATAAAAACCACCAAAATTAATATACACCACAAAATAACTTTTACAATAACTTAGAAACATTTTATGAACCATATAAATTTGAAAATGTAATTATTAATATTAAAAAATTAATATCAACTAAATATTAAAAATAAATGTTTCAATTAACATTTAAAAATAGAATATTTTAATTATTTATTAATTTCCATTTCATAAATAAATTTGGTAAATAATATGATAAATTTTATTAGTGTTGAACAATACGATCTCATTAATTAAAAATAAAATTGATAAATCATGAAATTATATTCATAAATAAAATTTAATAATTAATAAATTAATGAATTATTTATATATTTTATTTGAGAAAATATGAAAAAATCATATTTAATATAAAAAATATAATTATTAATGAAATATTATATGATCAATTATTGATCATATGTGAACCAATATTTTGTGCATATATCATGTTGATCATAAACTTTAAAATATGCATGTTGATCTGATGAGAAACCCTACTGTGATACCAAGTTTGTGATTTTGTGGGTCATTTTATGAACATAGGACAAGGAAACAAATCCCAAATAGGAATTATACATCCTCAATATTTGAAACATAAAGGGAAATGGATGAAACCCATTGAACAGTGCCGACATCACTACCTTACCTATGAGGGGATTATTACATAAATTTGATTTACTAACACTTATTTAGGTTAAAAAAACACATAAGGGATTTTAACGCCTTTACCCAGAGATGAATTGTATGTATTAAGTAATATAGTGTAAGGAGGCTTGTAAACAATCATCTTTTTCAAAATTACGATCTCATCCAATTATTGAGATGCTCAAAATGTATTTCAATTAATGAAATGAATTAACCATATTCAATTTTTAGGGGATATATGATAATTATTATTTTATTAATCCATTGAACCCATTAAATGGATATTAAATATGTTTTTAATCCAGTCACTATATATTTTCAACTAGATGAAATAGAATGGTATCGATGTGAGAGATGCATTCACTCTACCTACGAAGTGGAAGATGTATGACATCATCATGCATTACAATTATTAAAATGTATATGTTTCATATACCTATTATTTATAGAACATCATTTATTTTTATGTGATAGTTGGATATTTAAGAGAAATGTTTCTCTTTAACTAATTGTAATTCTTCAATATATTTCACTACATGCAAACATTAGTTTAAATGAACTACGAGAAAGTATTAGAATAACCAAGCCTTTAAATTTCCATAAAAATACAAATAAATAAATATTGAAAAAAAATATAAATCTACAACAAAATATGAATTTACACATATGTGAATAGAAAATAATCACATAATTGTCGTAAAATCACTTTATTCTTTAAAATATATGTTTTCCCCAAAAATGAATTTTCATCATTTTTAAGGATAAATTTTATTTTTAGGAGTTATAGAATATGTATTACATAATATTAATTCCCTTTTTTAATTTACCATGTAAAAATTATCTTAAAATAGTTTTTTATTTTTTTTAAAGATATTATTTTTACGGAATAATGAATATACTGATTTTTATTGAAAAAATTATTTTCTTTTAATGTATTTTCAAAATAAAATTATGTATTATATTAGTTTTAAATCTTTATTAGATTTTTTTTAAATAATACTATTATTTCTTTTGAAAAGTATTTTATACATTAATGTATTATAAAAACATATTATGTTTTAGAAATGAATATTTCCAAATAATTTCTTCTAGAGTGTTTTACTAGAATTATATTAAATTAAATTCTGAAACTTTTATTTTTTTGAATTTTTAATAGTTTATACCATATTTAGTTTCCAATTTTCCAAATTTAGTGAATATTTTCAACTTATTTTTTCAGTACAAACTGTAACATTGAAAAACTTGGTTTCCATGGTAAATTATCAATTGGGTAATTTATGATAAAAATAAAGCGATGAAGACAATAATATGACACTAACTCATGAAAAAATATTATAAGAAGAATCTAATTTGAACCTTGAAATAATAGAATATAAATTAATTTGATTATGGGAAACTTACCTAAAAAATAACATATGTAATATTTAATTCAAAGACAGGAAAAAATTTACTTTCTTTGCCCTAAATATTAATTAAGAGTCCAAATGTGGAAAAAGATATGTTATGAATGAATATTAATGTAATTTTTTATCTTAATAAAAATATATTTATATTTTTGTACATTTTAGACAGTTTGATGAGATTATGATATTTATAGTATGTTATTATAAAACATAAAATATGTCACATTCTATTATAGATATTATAACATTTTTAATATAAAGTTTACCAAAAGATATATTACACTATAAATATTATTAATAATTTTATAATATTTATATTCATAATTGTATTTTATTTTAAAATTTTATTGAATAAAAAATTATATTAAATAATTAATCAATGTTGAAGTGGAAATCATTTCACAATCAGAAATATAAAAGAAATTTTATTTAATATTCAAAAGAAAAAACATTTAATATAATTAGTGTTAAAATTGAATTTTTTTTATTAACTTCACTTCATAGGGATATAATTATTTTTTATTATAACTTTTTATTTAGATATTTTTAAATGTTTATTTAATGAATGATGTCAAAATTGATAGTAATGATATTTTCTCAGAAAAATAATTTATTAATTTTTAAAAAATCTATAAAAAATATTTAAATATAAAAAATAATTATAATATAGTCTAAAATGTTGTATTTTTTATCTTACAATTTATATCAAAAAATTAAAAAATACAAAATTTCAATGTTTAAAAATTTGTTATCAATGTTAAAATTTAAATATGTTAACGAAGGTTTAATTAAAATAATATGTACTTAAATAATATAAAAACATTAATAAACTTATTTTTTATATGATATTAATGAATTAAATAAACTTTTATTTGAATTCATTTTATTAAGGTGGTATTTTACTTTTGATTGAATTTATTATAAACTAATATTTTGAGAAATTCCAAATTCCCCTTTTGGTAAATTATAAAAGGAACCTCCTCCCGCACATCTTCAAATCACAATGATCTATCAAGATCAACCATACATTTCCAATTAATCACTTAAACATACCTATAAACATTCTATAGGTTTTTAGATCTTCAAAAGACCTAACATAGTGTCACTAAGAATATATCTAAAGGAAGTTCATTGAGGAAGAGGTAATCTTATTTAACGACTCATTCAAGTTTATTTCTTCTTTTACACCTTCATAATATGTATTTTCCATTATAATGTAATAACTCAAGTATCAACTATATTCCGATATGTTTTTATGATTATGGAACAACCATATTCTTCCATTTATCTATCCTATGAAAAAATGACCAACTATATATACAAATGACTTACCATCTCCACATCGTGGTGTAATATGTTCTCCATCACTAAATTAATAGAATGGGTATATTGATAAGAATATTAAATATATACATTAAATATACCCTAAAATGTTTTCTGAAAAAAAATTATAATCCTCTTCTTTACCCTTTTAAAATTAAGGGAATGATGTCATCGGTTGTTTGTACTTACGACATACCATCTCCAATACATGATGCGACACATTCTCCATGTTCATCATTCAAAAAAATTACTATATAAATCTCTATAATGAATAAATATGACATAAGTTTCCTTAATATAATTTTTTAGATTATGGAACTATATCCAATACCGAAGAATAGTAACTTATATGAACAAAAATGCATAGAAAAATGAAGCATTAACACTCAAAATATGGGTAACAATGAAATACTGTTAACATATGGGTGACCAGATAATATAAGAGGATAATAAATTAAATAATAATTATGAATGTGGTTCTATAATGAATTGAGAAAAAATTTAACCGTTATACATGATTTTTAGATACAAAAAAATGAAATATTTCATACGGTAAGCGTTAATTTCAAAATCTTATTAGGATTATTTATATATAACTATCTATTGGGGAATATTTTTCTTCTATGTATAAGATTTTTAAAAATGATTTCATAAATATTATTATTATTATAATATAATTTTTTAATTTTATTTGTGTCCATGTGTGAATTTTTACAAAATATTGTGAAAGGAATCTTTTTGTTATTTTCCAAACAAGGTTATTTGTGACTTTTTTCAAAAAAAACATAAAACGAAAGTTTTTTAACTTATAAGGCATTAATGGATTTTTGTATATTCATTCATTGATACTTCCTTTAATATTTCATTATAAGTGTTCATTCTCTTATTAAAATCATTTTTTATATAATTTCATGCCATTTTACAAAAAGAATGATGTTTACAAAAAAAAAAGATATTTCCAACAAGAAATATTTCAAATGATTATCCTTCTAAGATAACATTATATGATTTTACGTATGCTTTAGAATGAATAATTTTTCAGATTAATATCATTATTAATTTTTCTATTGGATTATGTATGTGATGGAATGATATTTATGAAAACCATCTCCCTTCCACTGGTAATTTTATAGTGAAGGTTTTATGAAATCCATTTACCTACATGGGTTCTATTATTATTGATTATTTAAATAATTGTGAAAAAAATCAATATTTTTCATTATGTGATTTGTTAGACCTATATCTCCCTTTAATATTTTTGGTAATGATTAATATATCATGACATAATTGGAATAGAATAAGTAGTGAACTGGATTTAGTAACATAAGGCTGGAACAAATAGTGAACTCATTTCAGTTATGGTATTTGACTGATATGACGACATTGGAAATGAGATTAGACAAAAATATAAGTGGTTTTATATGTTTATTTGTATGACAAGATTCCATTTGATATGTTCTGTTTTCTTGGAATTTTATATTTTATTCTTAATGAAGATATATTATTTAATTTATTACACAAGATCATTTTCTTTGATATGGAAGATATTATTTAAAAAATATTTTTTTGTGTTCTTATGCACATATTATTATGTTAACTAACATTATTATCATAAAAAACATTTGATCTCCTCATTTTCTTATGTTTTGTTTTCCAAGTATATTGAAACTTGTATTATGTAAGATGCCTCAAAAGCGTTATAGTTATGTTTAAATATTCATGAGATGGTGTTGATGTTTTTTGAATTATTTTTTTATATTTCCATTTCCCAAAGACACCACAACTATAGGTTTTTGGTGTTATTTTTTTATGTTCTGTGAATAATATTATTCTACTTAGAGGTAATATATATTTATTAAATGTATGGGTCATTATACATGATATCATAGAAAAAACTGATCCTTATGTGTGGTAGCACTACACGGATTTATATGTAGGATCCACAACAAAGACATTGTGATCTAAAGGGGGTAAATGTAACATCAAAATATGACAAAGGGGTAAATGGATAAATGATATGACTCATTTCAATAAGGTGTACCATTATTTTTGGACCCTAACTGATTATATCTCCACCATTAAGAGAGATTTTCCTGGATTAGTGATTGGAATGATCACCTTCTGGAATGTTTCCTAGGGTGTGTATGTGTGAAGAAAAACACTCTCGAAGGAAAAAGTGTTGTCTTCTGGGGAAATTTATTAGTCTAATAACCCATTTGAGAACATGGGTGGGCCCTATAGGGGGGAACTTCTATCTATAGATTAACTAGTGGCCCCTAGAAATCCAGGACCCAATGACCATGTTAAAAATGGATGTATGCGTTTTTAGGAGGGCCCAGTTTCTATAGTTCTTATCAAATCAAGGATTAATTATCCTTTGGGAATGTGGAAGAGAAAAACATAGTGATAAATCTAAGGATATTTTTATGTATAAAATACAACAATATAGTGTTTCTAATGATCATGGTTAAACTATGAAAAAACTTCATATATTATAGATTGAATGTACTTTTCCTTGATTATTTAGTTTTCCATCTACGATTTGTGTTTCCCACACAATTATTTTCAAATTCATTAAAATATTAAACCAATAAGATTCAATTTAGTTTTTAATGTGATGGGAAATGAATCTATATTTATTATTATAAAATGAATATTATGGCATATAGAATTAAAAAACCTGTTTCTATACTCTCAAAACAATCTCAAGCTAGGAATACTGAAAAATATCCAAACTAGAAGAGGGGAAAACATTATTTTGACACCTTCATAAGGTATAATCCACCTTCTTTATTTGGTTATTTTGACCCACTAGTGGTTTGATAGTGGATCTATACTACTAAAATTGTGATTTTAGTTATTTAATGTTCAGATAATGAGAAATTCATTTTGGAAGTATATCATTTTGAAGGTGAAGTAGATCAATGGTGTAATCTAATCTAGAATATGAGACAATAAGATGAAATTGACTCCATGGAATGAGATGTGTTCAATAATATATTTTCAATGATTATATTCCATGTGTTCTTCACACAATAATATAGAAGGAGTTCATTGAAGTGAAGAAAAATCATGATTAATATTTTGGTACTTATGAGAAAAAGATTACAAGACATGTGAGGCACGCTTCTGGAATTATCCTTCAACAAAAGATTAATGTTGCTTGATTATTCTATAGATTGAAATAATGAAACAAGATATATTTATCTATAAGGGACTTTAATATCTATGAGTAAATTGTTTAGTGGGATCTCAGTGTTTATAAAGAGATTAGAATCACCCATCAATCTTATAGGTTTGATAATAAGAAAAATGTGGGACATATATATTGATAAAAATGTTTAATAATAATTTACACCTAGAAGGAGATGAACATGTTCGACATAAGATGGGTTGAGTTCATTAGTTATTATAAATGCTCAATATATTACCAAACTAAGAATAAAGACAAGGTGGAAGATTCGTTGAGCCAAAAATAAAATTTTATCCTATTAATGATAAGGATCATAAAACGTCCAATATTTATGGACATTCAAAGTATATATTAACAAATTATTAAGTAAGGGGATAAATTTTATATGGATCAAAGGAATTTTGAAATATCTATGAAAGTAAAGATTATGGGGGAAGTTTTAGAGCTACAAAAGAAGGTGATAGATGTTATAGAGTTTGAATTAGATTGTTATGGAATAGTTTGGTTTAGGAACCATTTGTTGTGTCCATCAGATATTAGACTTAGTGAATGAGATGTGGGGTAAGGATCATTTTTCATCATTCTCTACCCATCCTATATGCATTGGTATATGTAGAGATTTAAAATAATATTTCTGGTGGGATGGCGTGAAGAGAGACATTTAATTGTAGGTTCCACAATTTTTTGTTTGTCAGCAATTTAAGGCTAAGATATAGATGTTTAAGAATATGTTTCAACCATAAACCATACCAAAATAGAAAAGAGAAAACATCACCTTGGATTTTTGGATTATAAATCCAAAAAATATCTTAAAACCCTAATATTTTATAGGTTATAGATGATTTCCTTATGAATTCGGTACACTTCAATAATATTAGATAAGATATACCACATGATCATCTTTCCATGATAATTATTGATCCTGTTATGAGATTTCATGGAGTATCACATTTCATTCTATCTAATTGGGACTCAAGGTTGAACTCCATCTTCTAAAGAAGTCTTCAGCAGGATCTGGATATACAGCTAATATTCCACAATGCTTATCATCCTCAGATAGATGGTCAGTCTGAGATGATTACTCAAACTATAGAATACAGTTTGATATAATTATTTATAAATTTCAAAATATGGTTGGGATCAACACCTACCATTGGTGGAATTTTATTACCACAATATCATTCACTCCTATATTCAAGTGGATCCTTATAATTCCAAATATTATAAAAACTAATGAACTCCCATAAGATGAAATGATTTAGGAAAAATAAAGTTATTTTGGCCAAATAATGTTGATTAAATGATAGAAATGTTTATATATTTTAAACATCTCATAAGAGAATCTCAGAGTCGAAAAAAAGTTAGGCTTCAAATCGATGAATATACGTGGATTTTGTAGTGGGTGATAGGGTATTTCTATGAATATCTCCATGGAAGACAGTAATGAAATTTTTAATGAAGGGAAATATAACCATAGAATTATGGGATATTTATAAAATTATTATCATATTTTAAGGTAACTTATAGATCTATGCTTACAATGTATCTCTCTTAGGTTCAAAATGTGTTACATTTATCACTAATCGTGAATTACATACCTAATAATTAAAATATACTAAAATAAATTGTTGTACTCCTAGAGAAAGATCATTCTTATGAATAAAAAAAGATAGAGATTTTTAATTAGGGAGAAATGTTTTATGAAACCCGAGCTGTGGTTTGGTTAATGTTTTTTGGTAGAACCACTAATTTAATGAATCTACATGGGAAACTATGGATATGATGATCTATAAGAATTCTCAACTATTTGTATCCAAGTGATGAAATTCAAGGGACTAATTTTTTTAAGTGGGGTTGGAATGTATCACCCTAAAATTTAATATGAAATATTTCACATAAAATAATATTAATATTTTAATATCTTGCGTATAACAAAACCATGTGTTTAAATAAACCATAATATACCATTAGTATACCCTATCCCTTTAAATAGAGGTAATAAATATTAATAATTTAATTATGAAATAAATATTTACCGAAGTCAATATGAATGAATTTTCATGTCCTTATAAAATAATCACAAAATGTTTGTAAAATAACATTATTCTGAAAAAAATAGGTTTTCTCCAAAAATATGTATTTATTCTTTTTATGAATAAATAATAATTTATACAAGTTCTAGAAAATGGATTTGAGAAAATTATTTTTGTTTTCCCATTAATCCTATAAAAACTATTTTAAAATTTTTTATTTATAAAGTTCTTGAAAACATCTAGTTTTTTAAGGAACTGTACAAATACTTATTTATATAAAAAAATTATTTTTTATTTTAAAGTCATTACAAGTTCAAATTATGTTTTAATAGTAATATATTTAATTTAGATCTTTTTTATTTTAAATAAACTAGAAATTGTATTATAAAATTATTTTATACTCAAATTAATCATGAAAATATTTTATGTAACAAAATAGACTTTTTTTCGAAAAGTATATTTCTTTGAATTTTTAAATATTTATTTTAAATTAAATTCTTCAACACTGTTATTTTTAAAAAATTGATAAAAAATTTATTTTAATAATTTGAAAATGAATTAAATAGATTACTTTTATTTGTGGATAATATGAATAGTAAAGGCGTTAAATTTTGATACAACAATAAAGTGTATATTGGGTAATTTAGGTTAACTATAAAATAATAACGACAAAAATTAATCAAATACAAGACTATAATTTATTTGAGGAATATAATTCAACCTTGAACACAAAATAATTGATATTAAGTTTTTTAACGTAAAATGTTATTTGAAAATGACATATAAATTATTTAAATCAATGAAAGTCACAAAATGACACTCTCATTGTCTTTAATATCACTTATGTGTTCACATGGGGAAAAAGGTTTTTAACGAATGAATATACATGTAAATTGTTTACTAATTAAACATATTTTCATGGTAAACATTTATTTTTCAATTTTTTTCCACTTATATGAAATTATAATATTTATAATATTTTATTTTATTAACATTTAAAGAAGCCACATTCATGTTTTAAATATTATATGATTATAACTTTATGCTTTAAAATTAAATATTCTAATATAAATAATATTATAAATAATGGTGTATTGATCCTTATCATTGGATTTTTTTAAATTAATAGTGAATTATTATATATAGAAAATAATTACAGAACTCTGATGTAGTAAATATTTTATTAATGGAAATATCAAATATATGATATTAAATATAATATAATAAATTTAATTTAAATAATTAATGTAATTAAGTAATTTTATTGATGGAATTCCCACATAGGTATATAATGAAATATTGTTTTTAATTAACTTGATAGCTCAATATTTGTAAATGTCCAAGAAATGAATAGTTTCAATATTAACCCTAATGATATTTTATCTACATAATATATTATCAATTTTTCACTAAATATCATCAAACATATATGAAAATATGAAATATTTATAATATTGTCTACAATGTAATAAATTATTCATCTATGGTTCAATTGACATCACATTAGTAAAAATTAAAATCCTTCAATGTTTGAAAATTTATTATCATAATTAAAATTAAAATTGGTTAACTAAGGATTACATAAAATAATAATGTTAAAAATAATACCAAAACAAGTAAAAATTATATTGGATGATGAAATTGTATCCTTATATAGTCAAATATTATAATTCATGTAATTTTTGATGTATTTGGTCTTGAGATTGAATTTATCATAAAATAATAATTTGATAAATACGAAAAGTTCCCCTCACCCGAGAAATAAAATTACACTTCCTCCCACACTTATTCAAATTAGTTTGAGAATGTGATCTCATTCATTCCATATAAATTTATCTTCTAAAATTTAGTATATGTATTCTGGATGTTATTTTCCTTTCAAAAATACCCCAGTTTCCTTATGAGGATATCAAAAGAATGATTTACGGGGAATGAGTAATATTTTTTACCGACTCATTCATGGTTATTTCTCTTTTTCTATCATCTTCATCTGTTGCTTCAATTATAAAGAAATAAATCTTTTATATCCTATATTATTAGATGTTATTATGATTTTCTAACAACCATATTTCACATTTTTTTATCTTGTAAAAAAAACAATAGTGCGTGTGTACTTATAGTTTATTATCTCCATGCTGGGGAGTAATTAATTTTTCAACATTAATTTCATGTGATGGGTGTGAATATGGAAATAATAAATATATATATCAATTAATGAATGATATTTATTTAAAAAAAATTGTACCTTCCAATTCTTTACCATTTTACCATTAATGAAATAATATTATCTGTTAAGCATTTGTACGACCTACCCTCTCTATGGGATGATGAGACTCAATTTCCAATTTCACCATTCAAATAATTATTAAATCAATATATATAATGAATATATATGAAATATATTTTATCACCAGTATGTTTTTATGAAATATATTTTTTAAATAATTTTCGTTCTTTATTATGTTACATTGCACAAAATCATGAGTTTAAAACACCACACGATTCCTTTATTAAATAATTACCTTTATAACATAGTCATTAGGTTAGTGAGAATAGATATAACTTACTTTTGAAAATATATTATTAATTAATTGTCTATAAATTATTTATAAAAAAATAAATAGATAACATATTTCTATTTTGAGTGAATTACTTTAGGTATTGAAATTAATGATATATATCTGTGTTATATACTAAATAAAACATTTAAAATATTCAACCACTATATATTTTAGTCATAGGTTATGAATAAAATCCAATTTGATGTATAAAAACCTATTTTTTAAAGGATAATATTACACCGTTGAATAGTGAAAACATTTAAAATTGCGATTTTGATACATTGATAATTATTTTATGAAAACATAAACATGTAATTTGTATGTGATATATATAAAATTTAGTTTATATAAATTTGTGATATTTTTCGAATAACTTTCGGTATTTGATGAAAAGTAAAAATCTTGAAAAATTTTAAGGAAAAAACGATTTTCATATAGATAATTTATATGGATAAATTATAATATTGGATGGTTTTAAAGTATATATTGAATATTGATTTACCATTTAATATAATTATGTTCATTGGAATAAATTTTACAATGAATTCATATGTAAAAATATTTTAATATTTATATATTATTTATCTTTTTTTAATCTTTTTCTCTCATTCCCACAATGAGAGTGATTTTAAATTAATTACTATGACTTATGATATTTTAAAATTTAAAAAATGATTCTATATATGGAATATATATGTCCAAATAATGTTAATAGGGTAATTTATTTTCACCATTATGAATAGTAATATTGGTAAATATTTTTATTACTACGGTTAAAGATAAATATGGTAATTAAGGGTAAAAATAATATTATAGAATTACCAAAACACCTATAAAAATAAAATTTAGTAACTAAATTCTACAGTTATCATCTATTTTTCTAAGTGGAATCACATTATGGCCACTTACCTAAGAATATTTAATGAATGTAATAAAAACTAATGAATGTGACAAAATATCACAATATCATTTTATATAAGAATATTTATTTAAATATATGAATAACTATGATATAATATAAAATATAGATAGTCTCTAGAAATCTAAATGAATTACCTATATTAGAGAAATTTATTTATAATTTTATTGATTAAATAATTACCATTAATGATGACAGAATAATGACGTAGAAAATACTTTTTCAATAGAAATATAAAATAAATGGTTTTAAACAAATATTAAAATAAATATCATATGAAATAATTAAAGTGATTGAAGAATTTTCTAGTCGACTATGACATGTTATGAGTGTATTAAATATTTTTGGTCGAATTTACCTTCTGTTTGAATTTTTTTAAAAGTCAAATAAATGAACACATTCAAAATTGACACTATTGACATTTCATAAAAATAACATTTTATTAAATTATATAAAAAACATAAAAAAATTAAAAATATTATTAATTGATAATTATAAGGTCTAAAATTTCATAAAATATCCATTTTTGTTTAATTAAAACTATATAAGTTAATATTTATAACCATAAAATATTTAGAATATTTTTAAAATAATTAAAATTAATTAAAATGACCAATTTTTAATTAAAATTATAATTCTTAAATTGAAAAAAAACATCCCTAAAAATTATTGGTTAATTATTTTACAACCCTATATCATTTAATATTCTAAATTGGGACATTTATGTGTATTTTTTGTGGGGTTTGATTTTTTTATAAATTCATATTTCTGAGGTCTTCAAAAGTGCCTCTCACCTAAAATATAAAAGGGCACATCCTCTGTCACCTCTTCACTTAATTTGGAGCCTTCAAGATGGGATAAAACCTTTCATATTTTCCTTCTAAACATCCCTATTTTCATTCTAGAGGTTGAATTATTTTTCTAAGACCAACTCTAGTGCCATATGAGGAATGTTAAAGGAGGCACGTCGAGGAAGAGGTAATCTCTTCTAATGATTCTTTCAAAAAAATTTATTTTTCTAATTCCACATCATTAGTTTTTTCATTATAAAGTTATAACATAATTATCACTTATATAATAATATTTTATTATAAATATGAAACAACCCTATTTGGCCTTCTATTTATCCTACAGATAATGAAATCATCGCGCGTGCATACTTACCGTTTACCGTCTCCATGACGTACTATAGGCTATTATTCACCACCACCACACACGAATGGGTATAATGTTGGAAATAATAACTATGTATTATTATTATTATAACAAGATACTAATTCTGAGATATTATACACCATCCACTTCATTACAATTCAACAATTATGGGAACAATATCATCTCTCGTTCGTATGTACGACTTACAGTCTCCATAGTGCATTATGATTCATTATAAAT
This sequence comes from Viscum album, assembly GCA_963277665.1. NCBI lineage: Eukaryota > Viridiplantae > Streptophyta > Magnoliopsida > Santalales > Viscaceae > Viscum > Viscum album. The sequence continues at coordinate 832,574,868 of OY728142.1, read as the reverse complement.
AATATTCATTAAAGAATTATTATATAAATGAATTAAATATATAAATATGATATATATTATAATATTATAGTATATATATTGATATAAATATATCCTAAAAATAGGAATAATAACTTATCTGACAAAACATGCATTAGAACATAAAGTCGTTAATACCTGAATGACGAGTAACAATGAATTTTTTTCTAAAACATTGATAAAATGTGATCATAATTTTTATAATAAATATTATTATGATTAAATAATAACTCATAAAATTATTTAAATCATTATATAGTAGTTTTGGATACATAAAAAGAATTTCAGGCCTAAATTAAGGGATAAATTTTTGAATACCATTTTTATCCGAGACTGTTTATTCGTACGTATTTACCATGGGTTATGTATCATCCACATCAATGATTCCAAAATATGTATTTAAAAAGATATTTTTTCCTTTAATAAAATTTTAATGTCAATTTTACCCATTGGTAAAATTTTAATAAATGTTATGAATGAAATATTTTGTCGTTTTTGGTATGAGGTACTTTTTGACTTTTTCAGCAAATGTATGAGAATAATTTTTTTAACTTGTACGTCATGAGGAAATTTTTAATATTTCATAATTAATTATTTACTTGAATATTCCCAAACAATATTACAATGTTATTTTAACATAAAATCTTTTATTCTAAAATTTTGTGTCATATTGAGAATGGAAAGAATCTTTAAAAAAGAAAAAAAAATTTCCATAGGATTTAATTTAAATTGTTTTCTCAAAACTATTTTCCATTTTAGATGACACTCATTAAATAGGGTATTATTTTTAACACTATTATTAATATAATTTAATTATGTTTAAGATGGAATCATATATAGGGAATCCATTTTTATATCAATTATAACTAAAGGATGTTTAAGAAATGCATTTGATTTCAGGGCTTATGCTACGGGGAATTTTTTTGTGTTTGTGAAACACGTATGAATTAATTCATTATGATAAGGGTGGTACCTATATCCTCCTACAATGAATTTGGTAATGATTCATATATCATGATACATACGCAACCATAATGAAAAATAAATCATGTTCAGTAATACCGGGCTGGAAGGAAGAGTGAAATTGGTTCAATAATAAACTTTATCTACTATGATGGTCTTGGAAATGAGCCTAAAATAATATTAAATGATTTTCTATTCTTATGTGTGTATTCTAAAAAATTTCATGTCTTATGTAATGACTACTATGATTATATTTCAATTTTATGATTCAACCAATTAAATGATATTTTGATCTTTTATATGCAGGATACGATTTTCAAAAGTTATGTTCTTATAAATATTATGTGATTGATATTTTATTTTATTACCCATATTAATCTTTTGAGCTCTCCCTTTCAAATTTTATTTTCCCAAGGTCATGATGAAGGATATTAATTATGATATTCAAAAATGGAGTCTCGGTAAGATGAAATAAACAAGTGATAATATAGATGTTTTATGAATGTGTTGTTTATGTTTCCCAGCATCTAATGACACTATACTTATACAGTCATGTCATGGTTTTGTTATATTTTCTAATGAATATACTTCAATTATTAAATAATATTTATTTTTTTAAAGTATGGGTCGTTGTAGTTGGTACAAGGAAAAAGGTATAGATAACCATTTAAAACTATGATGAGAAAGTTGTAATAAGATCACTAAGGATATGTCTAAGAATAGGATTCAATCCAAGTGTTTTAGATATTACCATGAATATCCTAGGTAAAATCATAAAGAGTCAAAAATTGAAATTTCAGTCTTTATTATGTGGTTCTTCGATTATTATAAGTGTTTTTACACATTGCTTATTAGTTTTATTAAATGGATAGAACTCTAATGAACAATGTTAATACTGAATATGATAAGAATTGAAATGTTTGTCCCCCTAAGAAACAAATTGTTAAGGGAGATTTAATGAAAAATATTGTAGCCTTTCTCACATAGTATTCTCAAGCAATGAATCATACAGGACATCCAAATGAGCGAAAGAGGGAGAAACATTCTATTGTGTCCTTCACGAGACAGTGTCCACCTTCATTTAGTGGGTCTTATGATCTATTAGAGGATGAACAATGGATCAGTACCATTGAAAAGATATTTTCAGTTATATAATGTTCTAAGCTAGATAAAGTCATATTATAAGTATATTTTTTGGAAGGTGAAGCTGAACAATAGAGGAATCTTGTCAATAATTATAAATAAATATAAAAAATTGAGACCATTGAATTGGTCGAGTTCAAGAACTTATTTTTCAATAATTACTTTCCTCATATTATTCAAAAAAATATGATGACAGAGTACCTTCAAATTATGAAAAAGGATGATGAGTCTATTCGTACCTATGAAAGAAATTTTACAAGACTTTCATGGTACACTTCTGGAATAACTATCTAATTTGATATAAAGATTAATCGATTCATTAGTGGCTTAAAACCAAGTCACTTAAGGGCATTAGCCAAAAGAGTCTTCAATAGCTATGACGAAATTGTTTCATGTTCTACCATGGTAGAGATGGATATTGGAGTAACCCACCAGTCATATGGGTTTGATAAGAAGAAAAAAATGTAATTTAAAGGAAAATATAAATATCTTAAGGATAAGAAGATGATTTTTCCTTTATGCTAAAATTTTGGAAAGAATAATTGATTGAATTTTCTTAAATAGTATGATAAATGTTTTATGTGTGGAAAAATAAGGTCAACATGAAATTGAATTCTGATGTGATTGTAAAAATATTTCTAATAATGAGAACATAGAAAAGACTACACAAAATGCACCTCTTACACTTTAATTTTTCAAGTGAAATGAAATGGGGAATTTTGGAAATAAATTCCATAATAAAAGGGTTATTGATGATTATTGATTTCAAAAAAATCATAAGGTCAACGAAAAAGGAATTTCACATGAAATCAGTATCAGATACATTGAGTATGATCATGGACTGGTGAAAGGTAAACATACCAGCCACTCTAATGTATCAAATGATTCATTTGATTATGGATCCACCCACTCTTTTATTTCTGAATATTTTTCTAATGTTATCTTCATATTACTTTCACAATTATATGTTGATTAATATTTGACAACTCTTAATGGAACAGTGATCGCATCCAATGATAATAATTCTTCTCCGGATGATGTTTGTGGTAATGTGATCCTTGAAAAACTTGTGAACCTTCTTATAGTGTAGTTTTATGGGATTATTGGCATGGATTGTGTTTCACTATTTGAATCTCATATAACTTTCTATATAAGGGAAGTAACATTTCATATTCTATGTAAATCTATGATCATCTATCGATGCAAGGAATAATATAATATTCTGGTAGAAATTTGTTCCATATGATGTGTCTTGATTACAATAAATGCAGGTCATTTATCTCAAATGGTTGTGGAGAAACTCATGATTTAGAATAAATCCATTGTACGAAAGTTTTATTATGTCTTTACAGAGTAATTTCCCGGTCTTCCACCAAATCAGGAAGTCATGTTTTCAATAGAACTCATATAGAGTGATATGCCTATTTCAAATACACCTTATAGAATGTCCCAATTGAGTTATATGAATTGAAGAAGCAACTCCAAGAGCATATTGATAAAGGATTCATATTCCCTAGTTGGTCAGCTTTAGGTGCACATGTTTTCTTTTTTATGAATAAAGATGGATCAATGAGACTTTGCATTGATTATTGATAAAATAACAATATCTATATCAAGAAAAAATATCATCTTCCACACATTGATGACTTATTCGACCAACTGAGTAAAAATCAATGCTTTTCCAATATTGATTTCGTTCAAGATATCATCAATAAGGGTCAAAAGTAGGATATACCAAAGATGACATTCTGTACATAGAATGGCACTTTGAATTTATAATGATTCCTTTTTTCCATACTAATACCCCTCTATACTTATGGATATAATTCATATAGTATTTAGAGACTATCATGATCAGTTTGAGGTAGTCTTTATAGATGATATTCTGGTTTATTCAAGGAGAAAAAATGACCCTTAACATCACTTTATAATTGTCCTGAAGATCCTGAGAAAGGAGAGGATTTATGCCAAATATAACGAGTTTTAATTTTGGCATCAGATAATTTCCTTTTTTGTCACATAATATCAATAGAGTGGATATCAATGTATAAAAAAATAGAGGTTATTAAAAGATGTTCGATACCGACAATAGTAACTGGGATCCGATTTATTCTTGGTTTTGTAGAATATTACCTACATTTTCTGAAAGATTTTTCAGTATTATCTAATCTACTCACCACGTTGACTAGGAATAGAGTTAAGTTACAATGTATGAAGGAATTTGAAGGTAATATCAACTAGCTAAAGAGAAGCTTTGGTGGTGCACTTATGCTCACATTGCCTTGTAGTGGAGAATGGATTGCGATCTACCTTTAAGAATCAAAGAAGGGACACTGTTGCATTATCACGAAAAATGATATGGTGATAGCTTATGCCTCAGGTAACTGAAAATCCCTGAGAAAAATTACTGAACTCATGATTTGGAGTTAGCTGCAATTATATTTTCATCAAATATATGGAGGCATTATCTTTACGGTGAATGTTGTGATATTTATAATGATCATACATAATTAAATTATCTTTTCACCATATTTTATTGGATTATTTACCAAAGAAGATGGTTGGGGTTGATTAATGATTATGACTACTCAATAAATTACCACTAGGGGAGAGTGAACAATGTGGTAGATTTGTTGAGTCAACCAGACCATGCAAGCATATCCCTGATGAGGATAATGAAAAATAAAATATTGATGGATTTAAAAATGATGGATCTTGAAATTTTAATGAAAGGGGATAAATATTATCTTTTTTAATTGAATGTTCAGCCATCAATACAATTGAATATTAAAGGCGCATAGAAGGAAGATGTAGAGTTACAATAGAAGGTGAGAAATGCCCTTTAATTCAACCTTGATTGTGATGAAATAATAGGATACAAGAACCAGGTTTGTATTCCTCCCATACCATAATTAATGAAATATATATTGGATGAGGCTTATATTTCTTCATTATATATTCTCCCTGGAAGTATATAGATTTACTGGGATCTCAAAAGAGTAATATTTGTGTGATGTAATGAAAAAAGTTGTTGTTGAAAATGTCTCTTAATTCTTGGGTTTTTATCTTTTTAAGGCTGATAGACATATGTCTAAAGGGGCTGTTTCAACCATTACCCAAACTAGAATGGAAATGAGAAAAACCAGAAGGGACATTTTCATTAGACATCCCAAAACATCCAGTGGAAATAGTGTTATCTAATATATAGTGTATCGCCTTACAAAGTCATCACACATCATTTACATTAGAGAGGATTTATCTCTTGATCGGCATTCTAGGATATATGTAATGGATGTTGTAAGATTACATGTAGTACCACATTCCATTATATCTAATCGGGATATGAGGTTTATTTTTAGGTTTTGTAGAAGTCTTCGGCATGCTCTGAATATAGAGTTATGTTTCAGCACAACATAACATCCTTGGAAAAATGGTCAGTCTGAGAGGATAAATGAAACACTAGAAGACATGTTGATAACTTTCTTTGTGGAGTTAGAAGGTGGTTGGGATCAACACCTACATTTTTGGAATTTTCATAATATAATATCATTCATTATAGTATTTAGTTGGCTCTTTATAAATCCCACTGTGGAAATAATTTCATAACTACAAATTATTAGGTTAGAGTTGGGGGATGAAATATATTAGGACCTAATCTATTTGAAAAAAATTGTACAAAAGGTCAGATCTAATAAAAAAATATCAGAGCAGCACAATGTAGACAAAACATTTATGTTGAAAACTGAATAAAGGACCTAGAGTTTGAGGTGGGTGAAAAGGTGTTTCTACGGATATCTCGTTGGAAGAGAGTAATGAGATTTTGAATGAAGGTAATGTTGAGCGGTAGGTATATCGGTCCTTTTGAAATTCTGGATCATCATGAAAAGGTAGCATACCAATTGCTGCTTCCACATAATTTATCCAAAGTTCATGATGTGTTCGATGTATGTCTCCTGAGAATGTACATACCTGAAACATCACATGTAATATGCTCAGAAGTCATACTATGGTGCATGATCATTATTATGAAGAAAAATCGATTGAGATTCTATATCGTATCGCAATTTTTTTACAAACAAGACCACTCACGTGGTTAAAGTTTTATTGATGAATAACCAATATGAAGAGGCTAAATGGGAACTTGAGGATATAATGAAGGAGAGGTATCCTCATCTTTTTTTCTATGTGATGATTTTAGAGGGTGAAATTCAATTTAACGAGGTAGAATTTAACACCCAGATGTTTTTATGACATTTTTTTTATAAATAAATTTTATTCTTTAGTATCTTGCTTTGCATGCAATCGTGAGTTTAAAAGATTCCTGAGATTCCTTTATTATAAAAGTACCATTATATCCTAGCCATTAGTTTTGTTGGATTTCTAATAAATAACTTTTCAATATACCTTAGGAATTAATTGGGTATAAATTACTTATTAAAAATATAAATCAATTATATATATTTTATTTTGAAGGAATTAATTTTGGTATTGAAATTAATGAGATATATAAGTGTTATATAATTAATAAATTATATTTGATATTAATACAATGGATACTTTAGTCATAGGTTATGAATAAAACCCTATTTGATGTATAAAACCCCATTTTAAGGTTAATTTTACTCCTTTGAAGTGGGAACCCACTTAAAATTATGTCTTGGAAAGATTAATAATTTTTATATGACAATATAAGAATGTTATATTTATACGAGATATAAAAAATTACTTTGGATAAATTTATGATAATTTTTTGAAAACAATCGTGTTTTGGTGAATAGTCAAAATACGAGAATTTTTTTTGAAAAAACGTATTTTTCATCAAGATAATTTATATGTTTAAATAATAATATTTAATGTTTTAGAGTATAAATAGAATATATTATTACAATTTAATATATTTAATGTAATTAGAATTAATTTTACATTTAATTAATATGTAAAATTGTTTCAATCTTTCGCAATGTTTTAACTTTTAAAATAGTGTTCTATACTTCTGAGAATGGAAGTGATTTTAAATTAATCACTACAACATAAGGGTGTAATTTTGGCCAGGCGGCCCGAAAGCCCGACAGGCCCGTCCCGACAATGCCTGCGTTGGGCCAGGCCAGGCTCAAGATGTAGGTTCATCGGGTCGGGCCTAGGCCTATCCAAGAAGGCCTGTGGGCAAGGCTGGGCCTGCCTGAAAAAATCCCAGCCCGCTGGCCCTTGCGAAGCCCACCTACTGTAAAAAATATATAACGGGAAACTGTTGGTAGGGAGATTTGATCCCCCTACCTCACGCTTCCAAGGTTGGGCCTGGACCAACTGGTCCAAGCACTGCACCTGATATATTATGATGAGAATTTATATATATGTATATATAAATCATTATATATTAAAAAAATAATATATATTAGATATTATATATAATATATTTAATAATGTGTATATACATACATATATTTATTATTATATATAATTATAATCTGTGTGTTTATATATATACAATGAAATATAATTATATATATATAAATAATGTATATATATAAACAATTCCATTAATAATATATATCAATTAAGTGTAGCTTTTAAATTTTCACTATATATATATGTGTGTGATTTAATATAATATATATATATATATAAACAATGATATCAATATATATATATATATCAATGATTTAATATTATATATATATATATATAATAACTTGTTGTATATTAAAAAAAAATAACACACTCACATAATGATGTTCGTGAATGTCCCAAAACGTCAGTAAATTTTTTAATTATGTTGCAAGTTTCATATATTTAATATAATATACATTTATAAATCTATTTAGAAAAAAAATTAACCCACCCACTGTAGTGCATCCCCCAACCCCTAATTATTATTTTTACATTTTTCCCGTATTACATATATATATATATATATATATATCTTAACCATTTAACATTATATATATATAATAAATAATTATATATTAAAAAAAATAACACACTCACCCAATGTTGTTCGCACACACCCCCCAACCTGATTACGTTTTTTAAAATATAATGAAACTTGCATATTATATACATATAAACAAATTCATTAATAATATATATATCAATGATATGAATATATATATATATATAAACAAATACATTAATAATAACATATATAATGCTATTAATAATATATATCAATTAAGTGTGGCGTTTAATAATCCATTAATAATAAATATATATGTGTGTGTGTGTGTTTGTGTGTCAATGATTTAAAATTATATATATAATAACTTATTTTATATTAACAAAAAGACACACTCACCTAATGATGTTTGTGCACATTTCCCAACTTCATTAATTTTTTTAAATATGTTGCAACTTGCATATATTATATATAAATATATTTCGAAAAAAATTTATCCTTCCCACTACAGCACACCCCCAACCCCTAATTATTTTTTTATAATTTTCTCTTATTATATATATATATATATAAAATAACATATTATATATTAAAAAAAATAAAAACACACCCAATGATGTCCGTACACCCCCCAACCTCATTATTTTTTTATATATGATGAAACGTGCATATATTATATATAATATATATATATATCTTTTTAGAAGAAATTTAACTCACCCACTTTTACACACCCCATAAGGCTGTAATTTTGGCCTAACCTGAAGAGGATTGGGTGGGGTCGTGCCTAACCTACAAAAACAATTAAAAATCGTTTAATAAATGTTTTAATTTAAAAAAAATGCTTATAAATAATTTTCATAAATAAGATTAAAAAAATAAAGGTAAAAAACGTCTGAAATAAATGAACAAAAAATTTTAAATTACAACGCTTTAAACCCACTACCCACTGTTGTGCACCCCACAATCCCTAATTAATGTTTTTTTTTCAAATTGCACAAAATATAGATAAATTCATAGATGTATATAAATCAATTTAGAAAAAAAATAAAAAATCCACCCACTATAAAATGTTAATAAATTATTTGTATATAAAACATACTAAACGTTTTAGAAAATACTTGTGAAAAACATGCATTCAAAAAAATATAAATTAATCATTTAAAAATAAATGTAAATTTTTTTTACAAGTGATAAAAAATAGTTTAAAAATGGTTCAAATAATAATGTTTTAAACAAATGTTTATAAAATGTCTCTAAAACAAACACTTAAATTAATTTTTTTAAACAAACACTTAAAAAAAATATATTTACATTAAAATATGAAAAATGTAAAATGTTTAAAATAAATACTAATAAACAAATTGCGTTTAAAAATATTTAAAAAATGTGTTAAATTAATAATTAAAAAAATGTAAAAAAACCTTGAAAACTGATCATAAAACAATGGTTTAAATAAAAAATTTTAAATACAAAAAATTAACAAATTCTTAAAAAATTATAAATATGTTTACAAAATTAAATGTAAAAATTTGTTTTAAATAAATGATAAAAAACAATAAAATAACAAGGCTTTAAACTAAACCACTGCTGTAAACCACCAAAAACCCCTCATTAATTTGATTACAATTTAAAAATAATTTATATAGATTCACAATATGTAAATATATTTATAAAAAAACATATCCACTGGCAGTAAAATGTTAATAAAAACAAAATAAACTTTTTTAGAAAAAACCTCCATTTGAAAATAAATGAAATTTTTTAAAATAAATGTTAAAAAAATCTTTAACATAATATTTTTAAAACATGTTTTAAAACAAACAATTATTTTTATAATAATAAACTCCCACCATGGCCCGAATCAAAAAATCTCGGCCCGTACTAAAAAATCCTAGCCTGAACCGATGGTTGGGGCTGACTCATTGCCCGGCTCAGGCTGCCTCATGTGGATTTTTGGGTGGGGCCGGCCCGACCCGAATAGTGGCGAGCAGCTCGATTTTTTTCATGCAAGGCTCAGGGGAAAGATTAAACCCTTACTACAAATTCTATGTTTTGAAAATTTTAAAATGGATCTAGATTTGGAATCAGTATGTCTAAAATATTTTAATAGGATCCTTTTATTTTTTGGAATTATAAATACTAACTTTGGAAATTATTTCTATTACCATAGTTAAAGGTGAATCAGGTAATTAAGGAAAAAATTAATATTATAAAATTACCTTAAAACCTATAAAAATCTTTTTAGGAAACTAACTGTTTCCCTAATAATATAATTTTCTAATCATATTCACTTTATGGCCAATTACATGTGAATATGACATGAATGTAATACAAACTAATGAATGTTAAAAATGTCACAATCTCATTTTATATATGGATATTAATACTAATATATAGAAAACACGGAGATAATATCAAAAATATATATCATAAATAAATATACAATAATTTGATACATAATATACATATATTTATAATTTTTATCGATTAAATAACTCCCATTAATAATGACTCAATAGTGATGTAGACGCTACATTATTTATGGAAATAAAAAAATGGTAATAAAATATATTAAATGAAATATAATATGAACTAAATAATGTGATCCAAGAAATTTATTGGTTATTATTACAGGTTAAGATTTTATTAAATGTTTTGTCCTGAATTTGTCTTCTGGTCAAAGATTATTTAAAGTCAAATAAATGAATAGTGTCAAAATTGACACTATTGACATTTTAAAAAAATAACATTTTATTAAATTATTTAAAAATCATTAATATATTTGAAAATAAAACAGTTATAATTATAAGGTATAAAATGTCATTAAATTTCTATTTATGGTTAATTAACAGCATATAAGTAAATATTTAAAACCGTTAAATATTTATAATGTCATTACGACAATTAAAATTTAATTGAATAACTAAGAGTTAATTAAAATGTTAATGCATAAATTTACATAAACACATGTCTAACTATTATTAGATGATGAGATAACAACCCTATAAAATATCATCTTCTAAATTGGTACATTTTGGATGATTTTATGTGGGGTTTTATTTTATTGTAAATTAATATTTTTGTGGTTTTTGAATGATCCATTCACCTCAATTATAAAATGGAACCTCCTCCCACACTTATTGACTTCATTTTGAGACTTCATTCTTAGCCACCGCCTAAAATTTTCTCCTTATCAGCTTCACTATTTTCATTATAGAGGTTCTCATCATCTTAAAAGCCCAAATCTAGTGCCCTAAGAGAAAATTTAACGGTAGCACATCGAGGAAGAGGTAATATCTTCTACCGATTCTTTTAAATTTTATTATTCTTATAAATACTCTTATTAGATGTTTAATTATGTTGTAATAACATAATTATAACTAATATACTAATAAGTTATTATATATATGAAACCACCCTATTACACCTTATATCCATCTTACCAAAACAGAAATCACCAGGCGTGTGTACGAATGGCTTACCATCTCACATTGTGGTGTAATTTGTTTTTCACAACCACCTTACATGGATGGGTATAATGGTAGAAATAATAACTATATATAACTTTTATAACAAGATACTAATTATGAGATATTATACACCATATACTTCAATACCATTCAACAATTATAGGAAAGGTATCGTTGCTCAAGTGTACGTACGACTTACTGTCTCTATGGTGGGATGTGATTCGTTCTACGTAATATTCATTAATGAATTATTATATAAATTAATTTAATGAATAAATATGATATATATAATACTAATACCATTCTGTAAATGATATAACTATAACCTAAATATTGAAATAATAAATTATCCGACGAAACATGCATATGAACCTAAAGAATTTAATACACGAATAATGAGTAACAATGAAATGTTACTAAAAAATAGATAAAAATATTATCATAAATGTTATTATAAAAATGATTATGATTATGGAATAAATAAATTACATTATTTGAATCATTATATAGTTTGTTTATATTCATAATAATCATATCGTGCCTATGGTATGTGATAAATTTCCAAATCTCGTTTTTATCCAAGATTGTTTATTCGTATGTATTTACTGTGGTTATTTTTCATCCACGTCCATGTTTCCTAAAATTTTATTTCAAAATATTCATTTTATCCTTTAATAATTGTTTAATGTCAATTTTACCAATTGACAATTCTTTACTAAATCATATTAATGTAATATTTTTTCGCTTTCGGTACAACATACTTTTTTACTTTTTTGGAAAAAGTACAAGACGAGTGTTTTTTTAACTTGTATGGAATGAATGGATTTTTATGCTTTCATAATGCCTAAATTTCATAAAGCATCCCCTACAAACATTAAAGGTTATTTTTACATCAAATGTTCTCTTCTATATTTTTTTCCATTTTGAGGAAGGAAAACGTTTTTGAAGAAGAAACGATATTTTCATGAGGACTTCATATCAGGTGTCTTCTCAAAAATATTTTAAATCTTAGATGAATATATTTAAAAAGGGTTATATTTTGAACCATGTTATTATTATTCATTGGAATGATTTTATTATATAATGTTATTTAGAAAATCTATTTGTTTTATATCAATTAGGATTGAATGATGTTTAAGAAACCCATTGGATTTAATGGGTTATGTTATGGTGAATGTTTTAATTTTTTTGTGGCACACATAGAAATAGGTTCATTATGAGATTTTTGGGACATATATCTCCCTTTAATGAATCTGTTAATGATTCATATCTCATGAGATAGACATAAATAGAATGTAATGTAAATCAGGTTCAGTAATATAAGGATGGAATGTGGAGTGAACTTAGATCAATAATGGAATTTATCCACTATAATGGTATTGGAAATGAGCCATGAATAATATGAATTTATTTATTAATCATATGTATGTATGATACAAAATTTATTGTCTTATGTTAAATCCATTTTTATTAAATTTCCCTTTTATGATTTATCCCATGACTTGATATTATGATCTTTTATATGCAAGATATGATTTTTAAATGTTATGTTCTTATGAATATGATTTGATTGATATTTCCATTGTTTACCCTTATTGAGCATTTGAGCTCAACTTTTCATATTTTTCTCTTCCACATCTCAATATTAATGGTATTAACTGTAATATTCCAAAAATGAGTCTAGTTATTATGAAAATAATGGGAGACAATGTGTATGTTTTATGAACAAGTTGTTTATGTTTCCTAGTTTCAAAATTCACTTTACTTGTACGATTCATTCATCGTTTTGATATGTCAGTTAATGAATATACTTCAATTATAATGTAATAACAATTTATGAAAGGTATGGTTTGATATATATATATATATATAATGATAATATCATTTGGGACAGGAGAAAAATATATCCAATACACAATTATATGAACTAATACAACAAAACATGTATAGGAAAATGATTTAGTTTACATCTGAATAAATTATAACTATGAAATTTTATTTAAAACTGGTTGATAAGAGCATATAAGTGGAATATATATTATATCATACCGATCAATATGGTTATGTTATAAATTAATAACATTCTTAAAACCATTAGAATGTATTTTCGAAATATAGAAATTTAATCAGACCTCATGTAATGGTTAATTTCAAATTTTCAAAATTATTCAGGATTGTTTATATGTAATTATCTACCAAGAAATATTTATATTTCTTGTACATGTTTCATAAATAAATTCCAAAATATTTTTACTATTATTCTAATACATTGTAATTTCATCTTTACAATGGTGTGAATTTTTACTAAATGGTGTTAATGGAATCTAATTTTCATTTTCCAAATGAGGTTCTTTGTGAAATTTCCAAAATAAGTATGAATGAAATGTTTTCAAAACATATATAGAATCAATGGATTTTTCTTCTTTCATGATTCCAAAAATCCTTGACACCTCCATTATAATTGTTTAATATTATTTTCTATCATTATTTTATCTTTTATAATTTCATAGTATTTTAAGAGAAAAAGTTTTCAAAATAGAAAGGATATTTTCTTCAAGAATTATTTCATGAGATTTTCCATATAATATAACATTATTTGTTGTTACTTATTATATACTATGTAAATATTTCAGTAATATTATCCTTTTTATTTGTTTGTTTAATTATGTATCTGATAGAATGATATTTATGATACCCATTTCGTTTCTCTGGGTTATGCTATGATGAAATTTTAATGAAACCCATTTAATTTCATGGGTTCTATTATGATAAATGATTAACATATTATGGAACAAAAATGTACGGATTTCTTTATGTGATAGGAAGAAACTATATCTCCCTCGAATGTATTCTGTAATGAATTGTATATCATGAGATTAAAATGATTGGAATAAGGATTGGACTTGGTTCAGTTACACAATGATAGAAAGGGGAGTGAAACTAGTTCAGTATATGACTTTGTCCACTATTATGGCCATGGAAATCATCCTTCACTAATATAGAAATTATTTTATATTACTATATCTATTACATAATTCCGTGAATTTTTTTTCCTCTCGTGGAATAATATCATTGATTATATATGGACATCAATGATTTATTTCATGAAAAAATATAATGACATTTGATATGTAGGATATATTATTCAAAAGTTAGTTTCATGTTCTTATTCCTTTATTCATATATTTTCTCCCTTGATTACCCTTACTGATCTTCTAAGACAACCCCTTTCTTATGTTTTCTTTTTAGTAAGATATAATTAATGGTATTATGTTGGATATGTTAAAAATTTTCTTCTTATGATGGTATAATTGTTATATAATGTATATGTTCTATAAATCATTTGTTTATATTTCCATGTTTCCAATGAAAAAAAACATTATGATTAATGAATGGCTTTTTATAGTTTGTTATGAATATTATTCTATTAAGATGTAATATAATTATTAAAAAATATTATCCTTTATATTTTCTACTAGATACATTAGAATTTGGATAATAATAAAACTAAATATTGGGTCATTACAATGGATATAATAAAGATAATTTCGATACATATCTATTGAATTTATACCAATTTGTCTATATATAATTAATTAAATACAAATATTCAATGATGTGATATTATTGATATGTGAAACAATAGTTATCATATAAATTCTATTGTGATATATTTCCTCTATTTCTTTTTATACACTCTCAATTTTGTGTCAATGACACACACTTTCAAGTCAGTAATTAATTTTAATTTATAGTCAATTTTTATTCTATATTGAATAATTAGTCGAAAATTTTTTTATTTCAAAATAATATAATGATTCAATGAAGGGTATAATGAACAAATTTGAAATTGTAAGACCATTACTTAGTTAGTGGACTCTGATAGTGGAACATGATCTACTAGTTCTTGAAAAAGGTAACTAATTGATTTCTATCAAAAATATATTGGCCACACTATTGATGGTGACTGACTAATGGGAACACATAGTTCACAGTCTTGTGTTTTAAGTGGGAAATGATGGACTCTTAAGTTAAATCTAAATAATTATTAAATTAATATCCATTGATATTTTCTTCACCCCATTGAGTCAAAGTGCATTTCCAAAACTAGCCCTCCTCCTCCTCATAGTTAAAAGTAAAAATGTCATCTCTTTTACTATAATAATTCAAAAAGTGTTGTGTGTTTTTTTAATCATTGAGGCCCATACAATTCCATGTTCTTTTAGTGATATGAATTTTAGTTGAATAATTTAAAATAATATAATAATATTTAAATAATATTGTGCATGGTTTGTTCATTTTTTATTCATTGTACACAATAAAAATATTTTCAATTTTAAATATATTATTTGTATCCCAGGTGCAAAAATGAAATAAATTATATTTCACTCTTAAATTTATACCCAGATGGAAAATGTTTCATCACATATTGACATGGGGTAAAGGGATTATATTAAATTGATATGCTTCTTATTTTAATGTTTCAATCATTAGAACTTGGAATTTTTGTGATTCAATGGAATACTGATGGTAATACAGACCACATTATTATAAAGTAAAAAATATTCCCATAATATTATTATTGTCCATGTAATCCACAATTATGTAAAGGATATTAGGGAAAAAGTGGTTATTCATTGGAAAGCCATTAGATATAATAGGAAGGCATAGTCTCACAGTGACATCAATCATCATTTTAGTTAGGATGTTATTATTGTTTTTTGGTTTCTCACAAAAAATATAATATAAATATAGTTATTTAATTAACATATTTGTTATGATGAGCATCAGAATAAAATGATCTTATTTTGATATTATTTATATTTAATTATTTATATTGGCACAATAAAAATTATGAATTGTTGGATGAAGAAAATTTTGGCCACCCCTTCATAACCCTCCCCAATAAACATCATGTTTTACTTCATATTAAGGTATCTAGTAATGGTATATACCAGTTAATATGAAGGTTGATAGAATTATTAATATACCACATACCCGTATCCTACCTATACTATATCTTATTAATATTCCGCATAATGTTGTGAATAAACTACGGTTCATTCAATAACTAGTGGATCAATTGGAGGAAACGACATGATAGGATTGGAGTACAATTGTGGAAATGATATGATATTCTATCGGAAGAGACATTGTGAATTCTGATTAATGTAGGGAAAAAATAGTTGTCTGGAAAAAAAATATAGGGTGAAGATTAATTTTGAGGTCTGGATGGTTAGGAATAATGGAATGATTCAATGCGATGGCAGAGATAGTCGGGTTAATATTAAAGTATTATTACTGTGGGAAAAGATGGTAAAATAATGTTTTGTGGGTTTTTGTATGAATAGTGATAACATAAAACATGTAGCCTTAGATTAACCATATTATCTCACTGTAGATATGTACCGGGTTGTCAATATGATGTAAAATACCACAATTCATATAGTCTATATATAAGACCCCAACCTTAAACATTACTTAATATTGAATTAAATGAATAATTCACATCGAGGATCTTTTCAGGTTTAGAGTTTTAGAGAATTAGGACATAACTATTACATCTCAAAGGATTACAAAGTAGACACTTCTACTAAGTTTCCATAGAATAAAAACTCTTAAAAAGAAACATGTCTAGTTCCATGTTTTAGATAGCATGACTTTTCCTTGATCCTATCCTTGACCTTATTCCCCTTTAAGTCATGTGAAAAACATTTCAAAAACTTGGGGTGAGCATAAAAAGTTCCGTAAAGGATACACAAATAAGGATAACTGTTAGTTTTTCAAAGCAACATGTAAACCATGTACACTTTATCAAATTAATACCTTTCACCTTTAGCAAGTAGTAAAAAACTCTTCACTAAATAAAATATCATTACTTACCCTTTTGTAACCAAAAGATTACCATAAAACCCATATAAATAACACATAGAAAATAAAGGTAACTTGGGACATAAACATACTTAAATGTAATAACCATACGGTCTACTTCCACACATACTTAATGGAATATCCATATGGCTGACTTCCATACCCAATGAACTGGATGCTATAACGTAACCACCCATCCTGGTATTCACGGCACCACCCGTCATATGGTTTATCACGTAACCACCCATAAAATTTATAAGTACCATCATTACACATAAAATATTGGAAATATAAACATTTCAATAACAACATTTCATTTTCAATCAAAATAAGTAATTCCATGATATTGAATTAATCAATCCATTTTCAAAAATCATTTATAAGAGATTTTTGAATCAAAGTGTCCCATAGCACTTTGATGCTTTTATTGGAATTATAATTTTAAAAAATTAATTTCCATATAAATAAATACTGAAAAACATTTTGAAAACATGGACAATAAAGATAATGATTTATAATAATAAATCTTTAAAACATTTAAAACGATATTTTTGTTAAAGAGTTTTTAAGAAAATGAGAGACTCTTGAATACAAATAATCATGGAATAAAATTTAATTCGAACTTTATAATATAATGAGAATAAATGGATTCATGATATAATATGTCAAAGGATATTATACAAACCATATAAGAGTGAATTGGTGCATAACTACAATGAAGTCTCGAAAGAAATGTAAAATGAGCTGAAATCCATTATAAAGAAGATATCCTTAGATTAAGGATAAATCAATCTCATAATTATGTGTGACAATTATAAATACACCAAATATAAGTGGATATAAAGTGCAAAACAATCAATGAAAATTCACACATATTCAAAGGATGACATATTCAACAACTACAATTTGAACCCAAAGAAATCGAAATTGGGTTACGAAGTTCCATTGGTAAAATTCGACAGCCTAACGGCGTCACATAAAATTTTACAAAAAGGGATGATGAGAGAGATAAAGGGGATCTCATCACTTGGAAATAAAATTTACATAAATAATGATATAGAAGAACATATCACATCATAATAGAATGTGAATTAAAAGACATAACAAAAGAAGTCTTTTAAATAAAGGAGGGTGAAAGGTCCCCTTACCGAGTTGGGTAACTTTCGAAATGTACACCCCATAGAAGAAGGGTCATACAATGAAGAAGTAAATACCCATAAATGAAATTATACTACAAAAAGTGTATAATAATTGGCAGTACATACACCAATAAACGTAAATAGTGGGAAACGTATCATAAATGTCACGGTAATAAAAGTGAGATGAAAAATCCCTTACGAAAACTCGGCAGCCTTACGACGCCACTTAAAACATCTAAAAATGGATTTATGAGATCAAATAGGGTCTCCCATAATATTAACATAAAAATTAATGTATGAGGAATATAAAAGAACATTCCCAAACAAAAAAAATATTGCTTTAAAAGAAATGACATAAAAGAGAGTACTTAAAAATAAAGATAGAGGTTGGATCCCTTACCTCGGGTCCAACATGACTCGATCGTTCTTTAACGTCCTGAATAATAAAATTGGGTTAATTTAAAATTTCTTAATAACATTTTTCAAGTTCATTATTACATTTATATCACTTATTTCCATGTTATAAGCATTATGTAATAATTTAAGTTAATAATATTTGTTTTGATGATATTTGGTTCTTAAGTCGAAAGTGGACTTCTTACAATTACATGTTGTTCATGTGGTCAAAGTTTCATTATATCCAGAATGATATTCATGATTTGGATATCATATATATCATATATATTCATAATATACAAGTATTTATAATATTATATAATCATTTGGAGGTAAGAAATGATATGCACCGTTCATGGAGACGGTAAGCCGTACGTACGCATGAACACTACTTTCATTTCAATATCATATTAATGGAACTAAAACCAAATGAGAGGTATGCATATTTTAATTCCAGAAATATAATCTTCATTTATATGTAACATAAATCATATATAATAACTTTAAATCCATCCTTTATACATCCCACATATGGCATTAACGAATCAAATCACTTTGAGGGGGCTGTAGACCGCACTTCCTAAAATGAAATTATCGTGTTTACCCACAAATGGAATCCATAAAGGTATGACACAAAAGAAAAATAATAAATCTTAAGTAAATCATAAACATATTATATATCATATATAAATATAGTTACATCTTAATGTGTACCTTTGACGGTGTTATATGAGTGTTGGACAATCATCGTTTCGTGAGGCAGAAATTCTCCATCCACAGAAACAGTATGTTCTTTAACCATTGGATGTAGGTGTGTGAAAGTGTAGCTAGAATTATTCATAAAACAACATCCTATAATATTGAAGATAATTTAATTGTTACAAAATAATAGAATAAAAAGAGTTTAGGGGGTTGGAGAAGCAAAATAAATCAAAAGAACACAAGAGAAGACACTACCTTTATATCGGGTAACTCTTTTTTATTTGAGCTCAAAGGATTCCTTGGGAAGACTTCTGCCCAAAGTGAGGCTTATAGGAGTAAGAGAGGGATTTGGAGAGACAAAATTGGCAGGGGTTGGCTGAGACAAAGGCTTGAGAGGTGTGGGTAAGGAGGTATAGGTGGGGGCCTTTTATAAGAGGAGAGGAGGGGCACTCTTGGAACGTAAGGAAATGTTACTTTATTTTAGAATGAGTTTCGGATTTTAAAGGTCTCACATTGATGTGTTTCGAGGATAAGGTGATAAGGGTTCTAAATCCACTAATCCAATAGGTTTTTGAAAAGTGAAGGTCTTAGATTTTACATTATATTTTCATTTTATTAAAATCGTTAAATATTGAGGTAATCGCTGCATCATCATGATGTCAAAAATAATTTAATTGGGTTAATGTCTAAAAATTATAAAAAAATACTATGATGTATGAAATATTTTTATATTTCCAATTAATATTTATAGTCAAATAATATGACTTGTATAACCCCATATAAAAATTGTTTTGTTAATATAACACATGTTTGTGAAATTTTAATTTTAACATTAAATAAAAAGGTATTAATGTAATTTTCCTACCAAAGTGGCTCCATGGGGTCCCCAAGTTGACCCATTGATTGTCTTGGTTCTCCATGACACATACAATGAGGGTAGGACATGTGTCAAGCTTATCTCTTATTATTAAAACATTATTTTTACCTTAAACTACACTAATTACCTCTAATCGCGATTAAAAACTTAAAAGTTACTATTCACCAAAAAATTAGTTTAATCCCATTGAACCAAATTTTACTTCTTAATGAAATCCATGTATGTTGGATTTTTGAAATTCAAAACACATAGGTGGAAAACTTTCATTTAAACAAAAAATCAGTTTCTTTAACTACCACTTAGTGGTTTCACTATTCATCAAAAATTAATGTTTTTCAGAAAAATACCAAAAAATCACCCTAAGCTATATTTGATACTCCGAACACAAAAATGATGTCTATTTTGAAAAATTAAAAACATATAAGTTGCATTAATTAATTTAATTATTAATTCCCGCTGTCAAAACAAATAGCGTGTTTTTAAGAAACAATATCTATTAAAATATTGACAATAGTTTAAGTCCAATTTCAAAGTGAAATTAATTCCAATGACCACTATTGGATTAAATCGTAAAAATAGATTCTAATTTTTCTTTAAAAACAATTCAAAAGATAATCTAATCATATAAATAAATTAGATTAAAAAGAGGTTTTGAATTAAAAGACAACATTTTTCATTATTAATTAAAAAATGAACATTATCGAAAAAATACCAAAATTTTACACAAAGTAAATTTTGATGTCCTGATTCTAAAGAAGAATTTTATTTTGTCAAATATAACACATAAATTTGTCAAAAAGTGGATTTAAAAGTGGTTCATCATCAAAAGGTGGTTAATCGACCTTTTAAAGAATATTAGAATGTTTACGCTTAAAATTGAATTCATTCACATTTTTAATACTCTAACATTTATTGTAAAAAGTAAAAATATTTGAAAAACAGATATATTCATTTGGTAGTTAGTTCTGTTCATTCCCTCCATTACAATGGCTAGGCGTTAACTACCATTTAAAAAAGTATTATTTTATTATTATAGTGCAACGTAAGATTTCAAAGGAAGTCATTGTTGCATATTGGGTAAGCCATCAAGCATAGCGTTCCCTTTAAATTAATATTAACATTTTATTCACAAGTAGGGATAAATATAAAAATGTCATATTCTTTATTTACCTGGGGTGTTATATCCTTCCCCCCTTTTGGGAATTGCGTCCTCACAATTTTAAAATTGGGCTCTGAAACTTCATTGAAATTCCCACATCGGAACAAGAGTCTGTAAAACAATCACTTTAAAAGAAAGAAAGAGGAGTACAAAGGTCACCCGAGTTAACCCATACTAGGATTCAATGTAAGAAAACATGGACATGGAGGAAAAAAAAATTTCATGTTCTGAGGGAGAGTGATAGTAAACATTTCTAGGAGAAAGTTAACCATAAGAAAATCAAAAACATGTGATGGGTTAAATGGTATTTGACTCCCTAGTAGGAAAAGTTTACAAAAAAAATTATTGTTTTAAGTTATTCTTCATTGAGGAATTTATTTTTGAGCTTAACAAAATCATAATGAAACATACTTACATGTCACGTAGACTTTCAACTTTTACTAGATTCCTTAATCAATCTCATATTTTCTCCAAAAATGAGTATTTTGGAGGACTTGTTCGCATTAAGAGTACTATAATCTACATCTTGAGAATCACCAAATCCACAAAATAGAACTATATACTTCCCATGTCTCGAGACTTTAACCAAAACCAAAACCAAAAAGGTTAGTACACGATCAGATAATCCAAAAAAGGATAACACTTTATAAAAGGAAAATCTATTCTTAATCTCCAAAATTTTCCAACAAAAACCAAATTTCAATGATGACCATAAGTAGACCAAACTAAGATTGAAACCCAAATATTTGAAGGATTTAATCACATAGTCTTCCAAGTTAAATTGTATCATTTATCTCCAAACAACATCAGTTTCTCTTAATGTCTCTTATTGAAAAGTAATTAACCTAATCACATATCCTCCATGATAGGTTAATAAATTTCCATGGATAACCCAAAATCAGCTTACTCTTATTTCATAAAATCATCTATCTAAAAATAATCAGTCAAACTAACCAGGAACTTCACGTAGTCTAGTGGTAGGAGATAAATACCACTTGCACTTTGGTTGTGGGTTCGATTCCAACAGCTTTGTCCGACGTGATGGGTTGTCACACGGTCTATGTGTTTTCCTTTTTCCAAAACTACATAATTCGTAAAAAATTCCCCAAAACGAGATAAAATCTTCAAAAATGATCATAACATATTTTAAACTCAAGTTTATCTTGTGCCTTTCACTTTCCATCAAATCATATAGTAACCCATAATTACCTCAAAAGTAAGGATCATATACACCCAAATGGTTCTTTATAACTATGTCCACAAAGGAACATATAACTATTCGTTGAATAAAATTTCCATTTATCAAACATCTGGGTTACACATACTATAAAAAGTCTTCTAATGTAACCCCATCGTCAAAAGCGACTTACTACTCTTAAGAATTTCACTATAACTCTTGAAGCCATTATATGTTGACTTCATACTCATTCAATATTCTTCATGATCTATTAACCATTCATTTCCAACTTATTCTGAAATACTACATTCCTACAATCAAAATCATGAATCATATCCTAATATTCCAAAATAGGAAAACAAATGTTATGAAATAATCCATACCTTTGACTGTTCATTGTAAGTTTCTTCATCCTCAATCGGAATGGCATTAGGTATTGGTAAACGAATATATATATGATCTTGGTTATCCCATTCCTGAAACTTCTTCATAGGACATGTGTTTGCATAATGACCATGCACACCACATTTAATACATTCAATTGATCCCTTAGAAAGAACTTCTTTCCTTTTCCTCGAGTCAACTAGATGCTTCCTTTTTCCATGGCAGGTTCTTGCTTTATGACCTTCATTTCCACATATATAGCATATTTCTGTCCCTTTGAAACATTTTCCTAGGTGTTTCTTTCCACATCTTTGACACATCGGTTTTTGAACACACTTACCTTTATTATTATTAGCTGTAGTTCCGTAAGGGAATTGTTTCTCGCATATATCATGCCTTATAGAAATCACCAATGTTTAGGTGGTCAATCATGACTCTAGATAGTTGGTTGAGGATAAACACAAGAGTTCTCATTGAAGCTCCCATATCATTCAGTTGCTCACTCAAAAAACTGTCACAGTTTCCATTACATCCACTGTTACTTTGGTGCCTGCTAGATCCATCCATTTACTAAAACCAAAAAGGGAAGTGTGAGTATATCAACAAAACCATCATGTACTAATGAGGAAGATAAACACTAAGATATACATACTCATTCACATTATCTAAAACTAGGGCTCTTTCTGAAATCCTAACCATTATGGTCATGTCACTTATGTTTAGAGAATACCCTATCCTCTAAAGTTATCTAAACCGACCTTTGATACCAACTATAAGGCCCTGACCTTAAACCTTACTTAATATTGAATTAAATGAATAATTCACATCGAGGATCTTTTCAGGTTTATATTTTTAGAGAATTTGTAAATAACTATTACATCTCAAAAGATTAGAAAGTAGACACTTCTACTAAGTTTCCATAAAATAAAAACACTTAAAAAGAAACATGTCTTGTTCCATGTTTTAGATATCATGACTTTTCCTTGATCCCATCCTTGACCCTATTCCACTTTAAGTCCTGTAAAAAACATTTCAAAAACATGGGGTGAGCATAAAAAGCTCAGTAAAGGATACACAAATAAGGAAAACTGTTAGTTTTCCAAAGCAACAAGTAAACCATGTACACTTTATCAAAGTTATACCTTTCACCTTTAGGAAGTAGTAAAAAACTCGTCACTAAATACAATATCATTACATACCATTTTGTAACCAAAATATTACCATAAAACTGATATAAAGAACACATAACATATAAAGGTAACTTGGGACATAAACATACTTAAATGTAATAACCATACGGTCGACTTCCACACATACTTCATGGAATATCCATATGGATGACTTCCATACCCAATGCATTGGAGGTTATAACGTAACCACCAGTCCTGCTATTCACGGCACCACCCGTCATATGGTTTATCACGTAACCACCCGTATAATATCCAAGTAGCATCATTAGACATAAAATATTGAACATATAAACATTTCAATAACTACATTTCATTTTCAATCAAAATAAGTAATTCCACGATATTGAATTAATCAATCCATTTTCAAAAATCATTTAAAAGAGATTTTTGAATCAAAGTGTCCCATACCACTTTGATGATTTTATTGGAATTATAATTTTAAAACATTAATGTCCATATAAATAAATCCTAAAAACCATTTTGAAAACATGGACATTAAAGTTAATGATTTAGAATAATAAATCTTTAAAACATTTAAAACGATATTTTTGTTAAAGAGTTTTTAACAAAATAAGAGACTCTTGAATACAAATACTCACGGAATAACATTTAATATGAACTTTATAATATCATGGGAATAAAGGGATTCATGATATAATATGTAAAAGGACATTATACACACCATATAAGAGTTAATTGGTGCATAACAACAATTAAGTCTCAAAAGAAATGTAAAATGAGATGAAATCCATTATAAAGAAGGTATCCTTAGATTAAGGATAAATCAATCTCATAATTATGTGTGACAATTATAAATACACCCAATATAAGTGGATATCAAGTGTAAAACAATAAAAGTACATTCACACATATTCAAAGGATGCCATATTCAATAAATACATGTTGTACCCAAAGAAATCGAAATTTGGTTAAGAAGTTCCCCTGGTAAAATTCGACAGCCTAATGGCGTCACATAAAATTTTACAAAAAATGTTTATGAGAGAGATAAAGGGGATCACATCACATAGACATAAAATTTACATAAATAATGATATATAAGAACATATCACAACATAATAGTATGTGAATTAAAAGACATAACAAAATAAGTCTTTTAATAAAAAAGGAGGGTCAAAGGTCCCCTTACTGAGTTGGGTAACTTTCAAAAAGTACACCCCATGGAAGAAGGGTCATACAATGAAGATGTAAATACCCATAAATGATATTATACTACAAAAAGTGTAAAATAATGGGAAGTACATACACTACTCAATGAAAATAGTGGCAAACGTAGCATAAATGTCATGGTAATAAAAGTGAGATGAAACATCCCTTACGAAAACTCGACAGCCTAACGGCGCCACTTAAAACATACAAAAATGGATTTATGTGATCAAATAGGGTCTCCCATAATATTAACATAAAAATTAAAGTATGGGGAATATAAAATAACATCCCCAAACATAATAAATATGGGCTTAAAATAAATGACATAAAAGAGAGTACTTAAAAACAAAGAGAGAGGTTAGATCCCTTACCTCGGGTCCGACTTGACTCGATCGTTCTTTAACGTCCTGAATAATAAACATTAGTTAATTTACACTTTCATAAGAACCTTTTTCAAGTTCATTATTCCTTTTATATCACTTATTGCCTTCTTATAATCATTATGTAATAATTTAAGTTAATAATGTTTGTTTTGTTGATATTTGGTTCTTATGTCGAAAGTGGACTTCTTACAATTACATGTTGTTCTTGTGGTCAAAGATTAATTATATACATAATGGTATTCATGATTTGGATATAATATATATCATATATATCCATAATATACAAGTATTTATAATATTACATATTCATTTAGAGGTATGAAATGAATTGCACCATTCATGGAGACGGTAAGCCGTACGTACGCATGAACGCTACTTTCATTTCTATGTCATATTAAAGAAATTAAATCCAAATGAGAGGTATGCATATTTTAATTCCAGAATTATTTTCATAATTTATATGTAACATAAATCATATATAATAACTTCAAATCCATCCTTTATACATCCCACATAAGGCATTAATGAATCAAATCACTTTGAGGGGGCGGTAGTCCGCACTTCCTAAAATGAAATTATCGTGTTTACCCACAATGGAAACCATAAATGTATGCCAGAAAATAAAAATACAAAAGATTAAGTAAATAATAAACATATGATATATCTTATATAAATATAGTTACATCTTTATGGCCACCTTTGAAGGTGTTATATGAGTGTTGAACAATCATCATTTTGTGAGGAACAAATTCTCCATCCACATAAACAGTATGTTCTTTAACCCTTAGATGAAGGTGTGTGTAAGTTTAGAATGAATGCTACATATAAAAAAATCCTAGTATATTGAATATACTGGAATTGTTACAAAAGAAAAGAATAAACAGAGTTTAGGGGGTTTGAGAAGAAAAATAAAACAAAAGAACACAAGAGAAGACACTACCTTTAAATTGGGTAACTCTTTTTGATTTGAGATCAAAGGCTTGCTTCGGAAGACGTCTGACAAAAGTGAGGCTTCTAGGAGTAATATAGGGATGTAAAGAGACAAAATGGGCAGGGGTTGGCCGAGCCAAAGGCTTGAGAGGTGTTGGTAAGGAGGTAGATGTGGGGGCCTTTTATAAGAGGAGAGGAGGGGCACTCTTGGAAAGTAAGGAAATGTTACTTTATTTTAGAATGAGTTTCAGATTTTAAAGGTCCCACATTGATGTTTTTCGATGATAAGGTGATAAGGGTTCGAAATCCACTAATCCAATAGTTTTTTGACAAGTTTAGGTCTTAGATTTAACATTATCTTTTCATTTTATTTAAATTGTTAAATAATGAGGTAATCGCTGCATCATCATGATGTCATAAATATTTTAATTTAGTTAATGTCTAAAAATTATAAAAAAAATACTATGATGTATGAAATATTTTTAGCTTTCCAAATAAAATTTATAGTCAAAAATTATGACTTTTATAACCCCGTATAAAAATTCTTTCAGTAAAACAACACATGTTTGTGAAATTTTAATTCTAACATTAAATAAAAAGTTATTAATGTCATTTTCCTACCAATGTGTCTCCATGGGGACCCCAACTTTACCCATGGATTTTATTGGTTGGACATGACACATCCAATGAGGGTAGGACATGTGTCAAACTTATCTCATATTATTAAAACATTATTTTTAACTTAAACTACACTAATTACCTCTAATCGCGATTAAAAACTTAAAAGTTACTATTCACCAAAAAATTATTTTAATCCCATTGAACAAAATTTTACTTCTTAATGAAAAACATGTATGTCAGATTTTAGAAATTCAGAACACAGAGGTGGCAAGGTTTCATTTGAACGAAAAATCAGTTTCTTTAACTACCACTTAGTGGTTTCACTATTCATCAAAAATTGAAGTTTTTTAGAAAAATACCAAAAATTCACCCTATGCTATATTTGATATTATGAAATGAAAAATGATGTCTATTTTAAATAATTTACAACATATAAGTTTCATTAATTAATTTAATAACTAATTCCCGCTGTCAAAACAAATAGCGTGTTTTTGAGAAACAATATCTATTAAAGGATTGACACTAGTTTAAGTCCAATTTCATAGTGAAATTAATTCCAATGGCCACTATTGGATTAAATGGTAAAAATATTTTCTAATTTAACTTTAAAAACAATTCAAAAGATAATCTAATTATATAAATAAATTCGATTAAAAAGAGGTTTTGAATTAAAATACAACATTTTTCACTATTCATTAAAAAAATGATCTTTATCGGAAAAATACCAAAAATTTACACAAAGTAAATTTCCATGTCCCGATTCTATAGAAGAATTTTATTTTGTCAAATCTAACACATAAAATTGTCAAAAAGTGGATTTAATAGAGGTTCTTCATCAAAAGGCGGTTAATCGACCTTTTAAAGAATATTATAATGTTTACGCTTAAAATTGGATTCACTCACATTTTTAATCCTCTAAAATTTATTGTAAAAAGTAAAAATATTTGAAAAACATATATAATCATTTGGTAGTTAGTTCTTTTCATCCCCTCCATTACAACGGTTAGGCGTTGACTACCATTTAAAATAATATTATTTTATTATTATAGTGCAACGTAAGATTTCAAAGGAACTCGTTTTTTCATATTGAGTAAGACATCAAGCATAGCGTTCCTTTTAAATTAATAATAACATTTTATTCACAAGTAGGGATAAATAAAAAAAGTCATATTCTTTATTTACCTGGGTTGTTACACTATAAACCCACTCCATGTTCATTTAATAAATACATTACTCGTATAGTTACCAAATGTTCAATAACATACATATTCCAATATACATTTCATATAGTACATAAACACATGTATTATAATATAAAATAAATGTAATGAGATTCACTAGTATATACCTTGTCCATCCCTTATGTAATACAATTTTTACAACATAATAAACACACTAGATAAGAATTGATGGTGCTACGTAGGTCATGGAACTACAATTAATCTAACCCTTGAGAATCAAATGAAATTTACAATAATCATGCCACGTCTATATGTTTTAAACAATGTCATTGGCTGATAGAGATACATTCCATGATTCCTCACATAACGGAAACAAAATGTATAATTAAGCACATTTCGTGCAATTTACCTTTTATCATATCTCTCAAATCTTCTAACTGGGGTTTTAGGAACAGAAAAGTTATTATACCATTATGAGTCTTTTTCCTGATAAATTTTATAAAAGGATCCTCCATTTGATTGGATTAAATTTTTATGTGTTCTGATTTGCTTTACCATCATCTATCTATATAGAAGAAATCAAGAATTCATAGACGTTTTCATAGGATTCATGGATTTGGTAATACCTTATATTTCATGGTGAGGTCATGTATCCATATACTAGGTCTTCCATTTTATATCATTGTTTGAATTTAGAAAGAGAGATAGTGGTTAGTAAAACCTTGTTAAAATACTAATGAAAAGTCTTTTGGGTTGACATTGTGTATAAATATTGTCTTTATTGTGAATGGATGTCAATGGATGTCAATGATGATCAGCATATAGAAAGGAACTCTCCTAAGGGAAATGGGGATTGGAAATTTAGATGATTGATGCACTTATCCTATGTGCTAAATTTTCATATGAGGAGTGTTATATTATCTACAACAATTAAGGATATATGGAGTGTTATTTGGAAGGAGTAAAGAAAAGGAGAATAAGAGGGAGTGGATGAGTCTTGGAATTCTATGTTGGCCAATTCATGAGTTTTGAGATAGAAAGTGTCCATGAATTTCAATGGATACATAGTTATATACTAAATATTTATATACGCCTCTTACCTAAAAATAAGGCCAGCTAGCCTCAACCAGAGGCTCATGTGAGAGCACATGGGTCAACCGTGCCCAAGGGGATTCCATCTAGGCCAGCCCACAAGAGGCACTTGGGGGCCATGTATAAGCCCATAGGGAATGAATAATGGGTTCTAGGTGCGAGTCTGAGGAGGTAGAGTTGGCATTAATAGCGTTCGAGAGGAGAACCGGTGCAGGGTGACACTAGAGGGGGGAGAAGAGAAATCTGGTGCTAATTCCGCGTGCATTGATTGATAAATTGTTGCTTTTACTCATCTCTTTTTCGATGTGGGATGATTATTTTCATGAACAAACTATTCCCAGCCGGTCATCTGATCTCGCGCAAGAGCTTGGCCGTACACCTCATCCCACATCCTTCAATATAATCATTTCTTTCCCTATTAAATATGAGTTGATCCAATGACCGAGGAGAGTCAACACCATCATCATTAACCTCCTAACCCCCGAAGGGATTCCGATGCCAAAGTCCATGAGAGACGTAACCACACTTCCCTAATCCACCATCCAGACACTGTTTTTGATTGAAATAAATGTATTATTATTGTAGGGAAGCTAAGATATCATGCATGAAATTACATTTTTATTCTAGGAATGAAATGATCATGTTAGAATGTGGATGAAGCAACTAAAGGTGCGAGGACAGAACATAGATGCTCATGTGATAGTGATTAAGAATTTCATGCTACTCTCAGTGCATGCACGGTATATTTTCACAAGAAAGGATAAGGTTGTGCACATGAAAATGAATCAATGGATAATCTCGGTGTGTCTTATATCCATGGTTTGAGGACATTAAAACTGTGATCTTCATGGCATGTATTGAGATATTTTAATGTATAATGGATTAAATCTATGCTTCTAATATGAGAACCACCTATCCGAGGAAAGGGTGTTGCTTCAAAGAATTTTTGAGATATCATGTTATGAGGAACACATTTTCTCCAATTATCAAATTCTATATGGGGCATGCAAGATATGTGAACCATTTTGGGTTCAAGATGTGTATCTTGTGTACCATTATGGTTCATGAAGAAGAAGAACTGCATACCATTCTGGTTCGTGAAGAATAATAATTGCGAACCACTTCTAGTTTGTGAAGATATGTTCTCACGTACAGTTTTGTGTTTGCGTAGAAAAGTTACAACGTACCACTCTAGATCACGACAAAGGGTGACCCATGAGGGGAATTCCCTCGTACCACTCAGTTCATGGAGGAGAACCAGGAACCACTTGGTACGGAAAGGATGTTAACACTTCCTGTGTGAAGGAAACCTGCACATCCCTTGCACAAGGAGGAGCTTCAAACCATCCTAGTTCTAAGTGGAAAAAAGTACACAAGTGCATAATAGAACTCTATAACCTTTTTGTGTAAAAGGAGAACAATAAATCCATCCCATACTCAAATACATACATTAATATTTGAATAAAATCACATGATTATAAATATAAACAAATGAATGTGAACAATTAGTTTGGAGGAAGAGAGAAGGAATATTGTTGTATGGTGATGGGAAGTGAATGTATATATTTTTATGCATGATTTGAAGAAGAACATACATAAGGTGTAAGAACTTCTAAACCAAGTTGTAAGAAAAGAAAATAATTTTAATGGAACATGAGGTCGCATGTCTTCTTAACAGAACCATAACCATTTGGTGTTTCACAAAAGAAAGTATGACATGAAGTGCATTAATTCAGGAATGCACTTGCATATGCAATGTCTTTCAAGAGAAGTATCCTAAATCGAGGGTGCATGTGTGTAATGAAATGAAGAGGAATAACACATATAAATGTCTACATTCATGGTCACTTGCACACATGGAAAAACAAGAGCTGATTCTTGATGATTCCAATTGATATTTTTTTCAATGTTGGAGCAATCACAAATTGATCTATGATTCTAGGAAAGAATAATAAGAATTCATAGTACATCAGGTTGTTGTACTAGAGATGAATATTGAACATTGAAGATAATCAACTCTAGACCATGATACAAGTAATGTATCATACTGAATAAGAGACAAGGACTTCTAAGCCTATCCAATGAAGAGACTATCACATCTATAAATTGATTGAGACTTTACCCAAGGAAGTGAGCTAGGGGAGTCAATAGAAGTTATCCTAGGGGGGAAGTGAGCTATCCCTGAACTCTTGTAAAGGAAATGTGCAGGGGACATAATGACTGTACCCAAACCTTCTAATCTACAGTTAGTTATGATTAGTTGAATTAGGTACGACCAAAAACCTTTCATCATTTTTCCTTGGATGTAGCCATTAGTGGTGAACCATGTAAAATCATTGTGATGTCCTTTTTCATGGGAATGATTATATTTCTGCACATATCCATCATACATGTTTAATTAAGTTCCTACCAACATGGCAATAAGATCCAATATATTGATGAAAAAGCTGAAACCCTGATTCAATCCACCCCACTCAGTGTGACCTAGGGTCCTTAATTTTTTATCAGAGCACTATGTTTAATGTATGTTGGATAATATTTAGTAATTTTATCTAGAAGAGGAATTTAATTTTCATTCCTATGTCAACATCTAATTACAGTGTTCGTGACAATTCAGTTACATCTAGGCATTAGTGTATATCCAAGAAGACCATAAAAAATAGTAAATATAATGGTAAGATTCAATTGAAGAATTCCTTCGTGCTTAAAGAAGATACAATATCTTCCCCTCCATGCCTTATTAATAAAGAAGATATATTATTCTTGGAATGTAAAGAGTCGGTGGATCTGGTTTCCACCAAAATGAAGGATTCCTACATAAGTGGTGATGGTGATCAAACATTTACTAAAGAGGAGATGACAATGGAGAAATTAAGAACCAGTCAGCAAGATATTCCTAGGGAAAAATTTCTTCTATTTGATGAATATTCCAATTTTAGCAGGTTGAGATCACCCGACCAGAAAGAGAAGTTGATAATCTGGAAAAGTTATTTAAATAAAAAATTCTTTAATATTTAAATAACTCCATATGTATGTAGTCTTTGAAGAGATAGAGGGAGTCAATAAGACCTTGGAAGAAAAGATCCAAGCATTTAATGATGAGCTGAAAAAGTGCATAGAAGTCACAGTTATAAATTTGGAAGAAACATATTTGAAAAACAAAGAGATTGAATATTTATTTCAATGAAAAATTAAGATGCATTAAGATGGGGTTGAAATATTCAAAAAGTCTTTTTATGAAATGATGATCATGATTAAATATCACATGATCATCCTCAATATGGAATGTATAAAATTAGAATCCCATTTTTCCAATAATGAGAAACACCTATAGAGACTTCACAAAATAATGAAACAGTTAATGTTGGTACTAAGTGCTCACCGGTGGAATATAAAGTGGAAATACCTCCAACATGTGATAATAAGATAATGGATTAAATCATTGAAATATTACAAACTTCTGAGAATGTGTAGGTACCATCCATACCAACTTTTACTATTGATCCTAAATATATTTCTACAAAAAGTGCAGGTTGGAATAAAAATTCTATTTATTATGGATGAGTAAAGGTGAGGATATGAAACTTAGCACCATGTATACGTTGGATATGAAGAAAAAGATGAATGATGGTTCCCCAGATAGAGTGATACACATTAAGAAGAAGTCCCAACAGCCTTATACAGAATAGATCATGAAGACAAGAATTTTGGGTCAATGTTGGTGTTGCAATAGATTTGGGAAATGTGCACTGGATTGTTGGTACAATCCCTAAAATGGAAAAGCATAGGGAATGCCTCTGTCAAAAGGTAGAAATACAGAGATGATGATGCAACATCAATATATCTAAAAGCATCTATATAATACAAACATATTTGGAATACTAGCCAACATATATGATGCATGCAATGGGATTGGTCACATGAATGGAGCAAGTTTATCTCAACATATATCCAGAGTTGATAATAATAGAAGACCATAGAAGCCAACTATTACATAAGATGCTACCTTGGAAAAAATCAGATGACTGTTTCAAAATAAAATTCTCCCATGAATACTATAAGAAGGAATGTTTAGAAGAATTTGGATTCAAAATCCTTGGTGTTGATGTGTAGAACATCCAAAAAAGTTCCTAAAAATGATGACACTCAGAAGAGTCCATGTGGAAAATCCAAACGTTCTGCCATAGTTCCCAAAGAAATATTGGTTATCTAGCATAATGATTTGGAAAGAATCAGAATGAATGGAGATGCACATGCTAAGGCTAGTGCAATAATAACTAAGAAGATTCAACATGAAGATAAATAAAATCTATGCATGAGGTGCTATAAATACAGTCACACTGTTAATAATTGTAGTGAATTTATTCCTGCTCAAGAAGAATTCCTCAAGTAGATGAATTTTCTATGAGGAGATTATAGTGCTTCGAATGCTATAGAAGAAAGAAGACTCGCACAGAAAGATATGGAAGAAATATTTAGATCCACACAACCACAGTCAGATCTAATGATCATATGTGTAGGTGTGATGAATGGAGAAAACCGAGCATCTTGGTTCAGAAAATCATATCAGTATTCATTCTCGTAGTGAAGAAGCAAAGAGGACCCACCTTATTCCCTTAAATATTAGTGCATTATATCTGTTCTTATCATATAGGTAATTGAATATGACGTAATATATCATGTGGAGAACGTGATAATCATTGGTGATAAGAGTTCCCTTGATGGGGATACACTCATAAAGAAGCTTCCGGATTTATTATTTAAATTAGTATCAACTTCAGTTGGTATCAATATCAATTACACTATATATTGTCTTAAGATCATGTCATTAAAAAAGGTATGTCATTTTTCAATCTATCATCCTTGGTTACTCAATATAAAATTTATTTTACAAAGGGGAGTAACTAAATCAGTCAGTGACATTATAAAATTGGGTGTGCCTCAATTTCACTAATCCTTTTTATAGAACTTGAATAATTTTATCCATTTGTTGAAGTGAGTGAAATAGTTTAAGGTATCTTAATATTAAAAATATTCCACCTCTTTAACGTGGTGTGAAAATAGAAGGGCCCTTGATGACAAGATCATCAGTTAAAATAACATGAAGTGTCATGGTCACGGGATAATGGATAGTTTTATTGTCTAGATCGAATCCTCGTGTTTTCTACACCGACCATTTCTACATTATAATAATAGTGAAATAATTGTTTTAAAATATCATAATTATGTAATGATACTCTTTCTACCATAAACATTGTATTTATTTTAAATAAGGTGGAGAGAAAGCGAAATTAAATTTGAAATGTGAAAGGGTGAGAGAAGACATAAGACTCTCTTTTTGACATTAACATGCCCATTTTAGATAACATTGAAGTATTGACAACAATCAAAAAGTGGGAAATTTTTGGGAACAATTGGTGAATGAATATTGTATTTGGTTTCAATGGGTTTAAATGAATCTCAGTGATGATCAACATAATGAAAGAAACATGGCTATGTGAAATGGATATTGGAAATTCATATGATTGATACGCTGATCCTAAGATCTAAATATGATTATGATGAGTGATACATTGTCTTCAACAATTAAGGATGGTTGGAGTGTTCTTTAGAAGGAGTAAAAGAAAAGGGGAAGAAGAGGGTGTGGATGTGGCTGGGAATTCTAATGTGGCCACTCCATGAGTTTTGAGATTGAAAGTGGTCATTCATTTCAATTCAGACATAGTTTCTACTGAGTATTTCTATAAGCCTGGTATCGAAACATAAGGCCAGACGGCCATAACCCGGGGCTCTTGAGGGACCATAGTGGTCAACTGCTTCCATGGGGAAGCTCGCCGGTCTAGCCCGCAAGAGGCTCATGGAGGTTGTATAAGCCCCCAAGGAATTCATAGTGGGCTCTAGATGCATGTATGAGGAGGTAGAGTGGGTGCTAAGAGTGTACCTGGGGAGAACCTATGTGGGGTGGCACTGGAGGGGGGAGATGATTAATTTGGCTCTACGGCCACACACATTGATTAATAAATTTTTGCTTTTCCATGTCTATGTTTATATGTGGGATGATGATTTTAATGAACTAACTATTCTTAGCCATCGTCTAATCCTATGAAAGATCATGGACACATGCCTCATCCCATGTCCTGCAATTTAATCACTGCCGCCCTATTCATCCTATGCTTATTGAGTAAACAAGGAGAGCCCTCTCCATAATCATCATCCTTCAAACCCTCGAATTGATCATGATGCCACAGTCCACCAGATATGCAGCTACATATCCCCAACCGACCATCTGAGAACCGTTTAGTATTAACACCATTGTATTATCATTTTATATAAGATAAGATATCATGCATGAAATTTAATTTTCATGAATACAATGAAATGATCGAATTTCAATGTGTCCAAAGAAGAAGAAGTTGCGAGACCACAACGTGGATGTTCTGGTGTTAGTGATTATGATTTTCTTGGGATTCTCAAAGCATGCATGAGATTTTTGCACAAGAAAGGAGATGGTTGTGTGCATGAGAAGGAAAAAAACTAATAATATCAATGTATCATATATCCATTGTTTGAAGATTTTAAATCATTAGTATTCATGGAATATCTCGAGGAATTTGTAGAAATAAAATATTTGATCTATACTTATTTGAAGACAACCACTGATCTGAGGAAAGGGTGCTGCATCCAAGATATCTAAGAGCTCATGTGCTAAGAAATAGAGTCTCGATGTTCTTGAAATACGAGAAGGGGAATGAAAGATCTATGAACTGTTCTTTATTTGTGAACTGTAACCCATGTGTTGTTCCGGTTTTCAATGAATAAGAACTGTGAACCACTTCTAGATCATGAATTGAAGGTCTTGTATACCATTTGGGTTCGTGTAACATTGTTTCCACATACCTCTCTTTTTTACATGTAAGAGTGACCCGCAAGGGGAACTCCTGTATACCACTCAATTCACAGAGGATATCCAAAATCCACATGGTACGCGAAGGAATTCCACACTTCCTGTGAGAAGGAATCCCACACAACCCTTGTGTAGAGTCCCGAAGCCTGATGTACATGGACATTACATTACTTTTTCCAAATACTTAGTACATAACAAAAACACACACACAAGGACCGTAATAGTTTAGTGTCTTTGGAAACTCAGAATATAATCTTCTAATCGTGGTGAAAGATCTTCAACATCTCCCATAAAGATCTTATTTATTTTAAACCTAAATCCTTTATTTTTGTCATGGGGAAAAGAAAACATAAAAGGGTGAGCTCAAATGCTCAGTAAGGGTAAACAAAAGAAATATCAATCACGTCATATTCATAAGAACATATCTTTCAGAAATCTTAACCTGCAAAAGAGATCATAATTTCATAACATGGGATAAATCATAGTAGTGAAATGTAATCCAAATAATAATAACTTAAAACATGAAACATTGTTCCATACACACATAATCATATAGAATCATTTCTTATTAGTCAAGACTCATTTCCAAGACTATCTTAGTGGACAAAGTCCCTTTCTGAACCGAGTTCACTCCTTGTTTGAGTCCTGTTTCACTGAACCGGTATAACCTACCATTCCAGCGTTGTCTATCTCATGAGATATAAAATCTTTACCCAATTAATTGGAGGGAGATATAGGTCCCACCCATATCATAATGATACCATTCTTATGTGTTCCACAAAATAATAAACCATACATCATAGCATAACCCATGAAATAAAAATGGGAATCTTAAACATCATGACATCATAAAACTATTCATATAAGATAAAGGAATTCATAAAAATAATTCTATCACAACATAATCAAATAAATTTAATAATAGGTATGAAAACAGAACCCTTTATTATCTTAGATGGAAAATAATTTTGATAAAACACTTGAACTCCATTCTTGAGGAAAATATCCCTTCTAATTCAAAAACATTTTTCCTTTCTTAACATGTCATACAATTTTAATCTAAAAGAAGTAGAATATAATAATCTTGAAAACATGTTAAGGAATATTCTTGGAAATAATGTTTGAAAAATCCATTCATGCCGTATAAGTTAAAAAACATTCTTCTCGTACTTTTGTCGGAAAAGTCAAAGAGTACCTCGTACGAAAAACGACAAAAGATTCCTTTCATATTTTTTAACTAAAAACTAACCGAAGGGTAAAATTGGATTTAAAAAATTGTAGGTGGATGGAAATAATATTACATATTGAGGAAACATGGATGTGGATGATAAAATACACCACATTAAATTTCAAAGTATAAACAATCTTGGATAAAAATTAGATTGCGATATTTCCCTTACCTTAGGTATGATATGCTTTGTACATGTCCGAACCTCCTTTATAATTATTTAAATAATGTTAATTACTTATTACAGATTCGTAATTATTTTTATGATATCATATATGGTCATATTATTAGCTTCTTAGTAGTAATATTTCATTGCTACTTGTTATTCGGGTGTTTATAACTTTTTCTTCTTATGCGCATTTTGTTGAATAAATTCTTATTATTCTTTTTTAGGTTATAAATACCTAATTTCCAAAATGGTATTAGTCTAATATATATCATATTCATTCATTCAATTCATTTATATAATCATTATGAAATGAAGATCGTGTAGAACGAGTCGCATCACCTCGTGGAGACGGTATTCCGTACGTACGCACGAGTGATGATATCATTCCTATGATCGTGGAATTGTATTGGAGTGTATGTATACTATTTTAGAATCAGTATCACTTTATAATAGTCATATAGATTCATTATTTACACCATTATACCCATCCAAGTAAGGTGGTGGTGGAAAATAGATTACACTATGAAGTGGAGACGGTATTCCGTACGTACGCACGCGCTGTGATTTCTTTTTCTATAGGATGGATAGATGGTGAAATAGGGTTGTTTCTTACTTATAATAACATATCATTATATGAGTGATACTTATTTTATTACTTAATAATGAAATAACTAAAGAAGAATAAGTGGAAGAAGAAATAAAGATGAAAGAATCGGTAACGCACATTACCTCTTCTTTGAAGTGCTTCTTTGAGACCTCCTTTTAGGGCACTAAAATAGGTCTTTGAGGAAGACCTGAACCTCTAGGATGTTGATAGGGAAGTGGATAAGAGAATTTTTCAGGGGTTTGCCGAGCTTGAAGGCTCAAAGTGGTGTGAGGAAGAGAGGGGGGAGGTTCCCTTTTATAAGGGAGGAGAGGGGCACCTTTGGAATAACTAAAAATATTATTTTATTATAAAGCCAAATTTGGTTTTAAATATCTCCAAATTGATTTATTTAGAATATAATGTGGGGATGGGTCTAAAGCCTCTCATCCAATAGAATTTAGACAAGTTTAGGTTCCTATTTTAACCTTATCATTTAGATTTAACATTAAGTTAAATAATTTTACTTTTACAGTGTCTTCATGTGTTCTTACACTATACGGTTAACAAAAATACTATAACAAGACAAACGAACCC
Organism: Viscum album; assembly: GCA_963277665.1. Lineage (NCBI taxonomy): Eukaryota > Viridiplantae > Streptophyta > Magnoliopsida > Santalales > Viscaceae > Viscum > Viscum album. Next base: position 832,535,628 of record OY728142.1, on the reverse strand, counting down.
CAAGTTGTTTATTATTAATATATATAACCATATATATGTAATTTTTCAGAACCTTATATTTTTAGGAATAGAATAACAATTAATAATATAATATTATTTCTGAAAACTATTTTATGTCAATTTTGACACTATTTAGTAATTGATTTTTGTGAAAATCATAACAGAATGATAAGTTCGAAGAAAAGTTAATTAAATCAATACTAACATGTCATATTGACCTATAAAATTAGTGTAACTAATAAAAAGTCTCAAATTACATTTATTTGGGTATTTATAACATCAATTATTTCAATATTTCATTAATAAGATAATTACTGCATCATCTTTGTGTCATAGATAAATTAAATTATTTAATGTATAGAAATTAAAAATATTATAAAATTATGTAGGAAATCTTTTTAGCTTTCAAATGACTATTTATAGTAGAATTTATCTTATTTATAACCTATATTAAAAATTATTTACTTATTAAACTTTGATTTTAACTATTTTAACTCTTCTTTAAATAAATTAATAATAAATGTCCTAATCTAATCCAAGTGGGCTTAAATGGTCATATTTTATTCCTAAGGCTGTTTTTTGTAGAATTACACTTATCCAATAGAATTAGGACACATTCTAGGGTAATAATAATATCATTTTTACCCTTAATTACCCTATTTACTTTTAAACGTGGGAAAAAAAGTAAAAAGTTACTATTCGCCAAAAATTATTTTCATCTCATTGAACCACATTTTACTTACTCACATCAACCGTGTCTCTCAGAGTTTTGGAATTCCACTCACAGAAGCGGTAAAATTATGTTTTATGAAAAATTCATTTTTCTTAACTACCACTTAGTGGTTTCACTATTTATCAAAAAATGAATGTTTCCAGAAAAATACCAAAAATTAGGCCTAAGCTATATTTGATATTATGAACTCAAAGATGATGTATATTTTACCAAATTCAAAACATATCAGTTGCATTAATTAATTTAAAAATTAATTCCCGTCATCAAAACAAATAGCGTGTTTTAAGAGATAATAACTATCAAAAGATTGACACTTGTTTATGTCTGGTTTAAATGTGAAATTACGTCCAATGAACAAAATTGTATTAAATTGTAAAAATATATTCTAAGTATACATTAAGACCACTAAAATTAATAATTTATCACTATTAATAATTTCGATTAAAAAGGTTGTTTTTAATTAAAATTTAGTAATTTTCACTATTCATCAGAAAATGAAAGTTATCCGAAAAGTACAAAAATTTCACCCTAATATAATTTCGATATTAATAATCCAAAAATGAATTCAATTTTGAAAAATAGAATTTACAAAATTTCAAAAAGTGGTTATTACTATTCATAATGGCTAGTTTTAATAATATTTTAATAGCATATTGTTGTTTAGTGAAAATCGTTATTGCGTACTACACATGCTATCGAGGAAGGTCAAAATTGCGTGTAATGCAAGTCAAGTCAAGGATGCGTATTGTGCAAGCTCCTTTTGGTGTAGCGTACAACACAAGACATTAGTGAAATTAAAAAAAAAATCATAAAATCTCGGGATGTTACATTCTACCCCCCTTAAAATGAATTTCGCCCTCGAAATTCATTGGGGCTCTAATGGTTTACTATTCGAAAGTTTCTTTAATAGAAACCCACATCGTAAAAAGGAATACCAAAACCAATCTTTAAAAACAAAAGTATGAAACGTAATGGTTACCCAAATAAACTAATCACTGGGTTTCCACATATGTGAAAATATGGATAAAGAAGAGAAATTTAACCATCATGTTCTGATGGAGAGTGGTAGAGAACATGGCTATGGAAAATCCAGAAATCACAAAGCCATAAATTTGTGATGATCTAATGTACCATTTTATTCGTCAGATATAAGAGAACTAGGAAAACATTTTAGGTTTTCAAGATCATTTCCCTAAAGTTGAAGAAATTGGAATTAAAAGAAATACTTTTGTGATTTTGGTATAGTCTCACTCTTTGTCATTCTTTGGACAATTTCCACTTCATCTCTTAATGAAATGAAGTTGAATTTGTCATTCGTGATGTGTTAGCAGATCATGTGATAGAATGATGGGTCATTCCATCTATCTCAAACAAAAGGTTAGAAATGTTATCAAAAAATACAGAAGTCCATCTATATTGAGATTAATCATATATGGTTCCTAAAATGGACTTATACTTCATATATAATACTGCTTATTATAATAAAACTGGTTTCTACTAAACAGGGACTTCCTGTAGGCCAGTGGTAGGCGAAAAATGCCAGTCGTACTTAGGTTGTGGGTTTGATTCCCACAGCCTTGTCCGACACGATGGGTTGTCGCCCGTCCTACAGGTTTTCCTTTTTCTAAAACTATATTACTATAACATCCAATCAATAATATCGAAAAAACATCTATCCTTAAACAATACTAACTTATCTCCAACATAATCCATTCCAGTCTTTAGGCTTATCCATAATACTGCAGTCTACTCTCATAATATAGTGAAAACGATTACCAGAGATTTAATACAATTGTTGATCCCCATATATCATAAGATATGACTTGTCGGTCACATTCCCAACATTCAAAGGCCTTAATCATGTATTCTCTTGAATACCCATTGAACCTTAGTGAAAACATGAATTCAGTTAAAAGTTAACACTTTCGACATACCAAAATCCTCAAAATTCTATATACTCAAACCGTGATATCACTTAGTCCTTATATCAATCATGAGCTCATGAATACTGTCAAACATTTAATTTTCTCTTTATCCCTTCATTATGTGCATATCATCTTCTTTCCAAAATATTTGAATCACTTTTCATGGTTATAGGTACCTTTATATTATTGAAAACCATAATAAACTAATAAAAAAATATTCCAATACACAATAAAAGTACCTCAAAAACATTATTACTGAATACCAATACATAAACACTTCAATCCATCCTCTTCAATTATTGTCCTGGAATAAGTCCTTCCTTGATTTAGAACTAACTTTTTTGGTCAGGGCATTGAGTTGGGTAGTGCCCATGTTCTCCACAAATAATACATTGAACTCCATAACAGTCTGTCACTCTATGACCCTTTTCTCCACACAAGTAACATCGGTCCCTCCATTTGAGGTATTCCTCAAGGTTCTTCTTACCTTCTTTAGAAATCTCCATCTTCTTGTCTTTATGCTCCTCAACATGCGAACATGCATAATAGTCTATCTTCCTCTTATTTGATGAATTAGGCATACCACTAAATTTCACCTTGTTAATCATATATCGCGATGACTGATTCGGCATAATAATAATATCTTTCTCTCTAGTCATTACACAATTTTGTTGCTCACAGTCACCAATTTGTCCATTGGATTTAATGTTAACTGAATTTCTTCTGGTTCCCTCCATTAACTAAAACAAAAAGGAATTCTGTGAGAGGAAAAGTCATGCTAGAGAAAACAATATAGTTAAGGGGAAGTACCCTCAATATTTAACATCTTAGGTTAAATTATAATATCCTTACCGTAGTTCTAGGACTATATCCTATACATATACTTATCCTTAGGGACATCCCTAGATATACCGTAGAAATATCTCTAGGTATCCTACTAACGTTTTTGCATCCTAGTTTCCAAAGGTTGACTAAACCTTTCCTTTGATACCAACTTTAGAGACCCAAAGCCTGACGTACATGGACATTACATTACTTTTGCGGAATACTTAGTAAATAACAAAAACACCCACACAACGACCGTAATAGTTTAGTGTCTTTGGAAACTCGGAATATAATCTTCTAATCATGGTGAAAGATCTTCAACATCTCCCATAGAGATCTTTTTTTTAAACCTAAATCCTTTCTTTATGTCCTGGGGATAAGAAAACATAAAAGGGTGATCTCAATTGCTTAGTAAGGTTAATCAAAAGAAATATCAATCACGTCATATTCATAAGAACATATCTTTTTGAAATCTTAACCTGCAAAAGAGATCATAATTTCATAACATGGGATAAATCATAGTAGTGAAATGTAATCCAAATAATCATAACTTAAAACATGAAACTTTGTGGAATAAACACATAATCATAGAGAATCATTTCATATTAGTCAAGAATCATTTCCAAGACTATCTTAGTGGACAAAGTCCCTTTCTTAAACGAGTTCACTCTTCGTTTCAGTCCTATTTCACTGAACCAGTATAACCTACCATTCCAGCCTTGTCTATCTCATGAGATATAAAATATTTACCCAATGCATTGGAGGGAGATATAGGTCCCACCCATCGCATAATGATACCATTCTTATGTGTGCCACAAAATCATAAACCATACATCATAGCATAACCCATGAAATAAAAATGGGAATCTTAAACATCATGAAATCATAAAACAATTCATATAAGATAAAGGAATTCATAAAAATAATTCCATCACAACATAATCAAATAAATGTAATAATAGGGATGAAAACAGAACCCTTTATTATCTTAGATTGAAAATAATTTTGACAAAACACGTGAACTCCATTATTGAGGAAAATATCCTTTCTACTTCAAAAACATTTTTCCTTTCTTAACATGTCATACAATTTTAATCTAAAAGAAGTTGATTAAAAATAAACATGAAAACTTGTAATGAATATTCATGGAAATAATTTTTAAAAAATCCATTCATGCCGTATAAGTTAAAAAAACATTCTTCTCGTACTTTTGTCAGAAAAGTCAAAGAGTACCTCTTACGAAAAATGACAAAAGATTCCTTTCATATTTTTTACTTTAAAATCACCTAAGGGTAAAATTGGATTTAAAAAATCGACGGTGGATTGAAATAATATTACATATTGAGGAAACATGGATGTGGATGATAAAATACACCACAGTAAATTTCAAAGTATAAACAATCTCGGATAAAAATGAGATTGTGATATTTTCCTTACCTTAGGTCCGATATGCTTTGTACGTGTCTGAAACTCCTGTATAATGATTTAAATAATGTTATTGACTTATTAAAGAATCATAATTATTTTTATGATATCATATATGGTCATATTCTTAACTTCTTAGTAGTAATATTTCATTGCTACTTGTTATTCAGGTGTTTATAACTTTTTGTTCTTATGCGTTTTTTGTCGAATAAATTCTTATTATTCTCTTTAGGTTATAGATACTTAATTTCAAAAATGGTATTAGTCTAATATATATCATATTAATTCATTCAATTCATTTATATAATCATTATGAAATGAAGAACATGTAGAACGAATCACATCACATCATGGAGACGGTATTCCGTACATACGCACGAGTGATGATATCGTTACTATGATCGTAGAATTGTATTGGAGTGTATGTATACTATTTTAGAATCAGTATAAATTTATAATAGTCATATATAGTCATTATTTACACCATTATACCCATCCAAGTAAGGTGGTGGTGGAAAATAGATTACACCACGGCGTGGAGACGGTATTCCGTACGTACGCACGCGCGGTGATTTCTTTTTCCGTAGGATGGATAGATGGTGAAATAGGGTTGTTTGATACTTATAATAACATATCAGTATATGATTTATACTTATTTTATTACTTCATAATGAAAAAACTAAAGAAGAAGAAGTGGAAGAAGAAATAAAGATGAAAGAATCGGTAACGGACATTACGTCTTCTTTGAAGTGCTTTTTTGAGACCTCCTTTTAGGGCACTAAAATAGGTCTTTGAGGAAGAACAGAACCTCTAGGATGTTGATAGAGAAGTGGAGAAGTGAATTTGTCAGGGTTTGGCCGAGCTTGAAGGCTCAAAGTGGTGTGAGGAAGAGAGGGAGGAGTTTCCCTTTTATAAGGGAGGAGAGGGGCACCTTTGGAATAACTAAAACTATTATTTTATTATAAAGCCAAATTCGGTTTTAAATAGCTAAAAATTGATTTATTTCGAATCTAAGGTGGGGATGGGTCGAAATCCTCTCATCCGATAGAATTTAGACATGTTTATGTTCCTATTTTAACCATATAATTTAGATTTAACATTAAGTTAAATAATTTTACTTTTACCGTGTCTTCATGTGTTCTTACACTATAAGGTTAATAAACATGCTATAACAAGCCAAACGAACCGCAAGTTGTTTATTATTAATATATAAAACCTTATCTATTTCATTTGGCTGAACCGTAGATTTTTAGGAATATAATAACAATTAATATTATAATATTTGTTTTAAAAACTATTTTATGTAAATTTTGACAATATTTAGTAATTGATTTTTGTGAAAATCATAACAGAATGATTAGTTCGAAAAAATACTTAATTAAATCAATAATAACATGTCATATTGACCTATAAAATTATCTGAATTAATAAAAAGTCTAAAATTACATTTATTTGGGTATTTATAACATCAATTATGTCAATATTTCATTAATAAGATAATTACTGCATCATCTTTATGTCATAAATAAATTAAATTATTTAATGACTAAAAATTAAAACTAAAATACCATTATGTAGGAAATATTTTTATCTTTCTAATGAATATTTATAGTCGAATTCATCTTATGTATAACCCTATATTAAAAATTATTTACTTATTAAACTTTGATTTTAACTATTTTAACCCTTCTTTAAATAAATTAATAATAAATGTTCTAATGTAATCCTAGTGGGCCTAAATGGTCATATTTTATTGATAAGGTTTTTTTTGGTCGAATTAGACTTATCCAATAGAATTAGGACATATTTTAGGGTAATAATAATATCATTTTTACCCTTAATTACACTATTTACATTTAAACCTGGGAAAAAAAGTAAAAAGTTACTATTCACCAAAAATTATTTTCATCTCATTGAACCACATTTTACTTACTCAAATCAACCGTGTCTCATGGATTTTTGAAATTCCACTCACAGAAGCGGTAAAATTAAGTTTTATGAAAAATTCATTTTTCTTAACTACCACTTAGTGGTTTCACTATTTATCAAAAAATGAAAGTTTCCATAAAAATACCAAAAATTAGGCCTAAGCTATATTTGATATTATGAACTCAAAAATGATGTATATTTTACCAAAATTCAAAACATATCAGTTGCATTAATTAATTTATATATTAATTCCCGTCGTCCAAACAAATAGCGTGTTCTTAAGAGATAATAACTATCAAAAGATTGACACTTGTTTATGTCTGGTTTAAATGTGAAATTACATCCAATGAACAACATTGTATTAAATTGTAAAAATATATTCTAAATATACTTTAAAACCACTCAAATTAATAATTTATCACTATTAATTATTTCGATTAAAAGGTTGTTTTTAATTAAAATTTAGTAATTTTCACTATTCATCAGAAAATGAATGTTATCCGAAAAGTACCAAAATTTCACCCTAAGCTAATTTCGATATTACGAATCCAAAAATGAATTCCATTTTAAAAAATAAAATTTACAAAATTTCAAAAAGTGGTGATTACTATTCATAACAGCTAGTTTTAATAATATTTTAATAGCATATTGTTGTTTAGTGAAACTCATTATTGCGTACTACACATGCTATTGAAGAAGGTCGCGATTGCGTGTAATGCAAGGAAAGTCAAGGATGCATGTTGTGCAAGCTCCTTTTGGTGTAGTGTACAACACAAGACATTAGTGAAATTAAAAAAAATATTTTTCATAAAATCTCGGGATGTTACACCTTGCACAAGGAGGATCCATGAACCATCCTGGTTCTCAGTGGAGATAAGCACACATGTTCATAAGATAACACTATACCCTTTGTGTGTAATAGGAGAACAATAAATCATACCATACCCAAATACACACATTGATATTTGAATAAAATCACATTCTCAAAAATATAAAAAAATTCAAAGTGAACAATGTGTGTTGAGGAAGGGGGAAGAATGATTTTTCATGGTGAAGGGAAGTTAATGTATATATTTATATGCATTATTTGATATAGAAAAAACATAAGGTGTAAGAAAATATTAACCAAGTTGTAATAAAGGAAAAGAAAATGAAGGGGACAAGAAGCCACATGAGTGCTTAATGGAACTATAACCATTTGGTCTTTCACCCAAGAAAGAAGGGGGAGAAGTGAATGCATTCATGCATGCTCGTGCTTACATGAATTATTTAAAGAGGAGAATACTATTCAAAGGGTGCATGTGTGTAATTAATTCAATAGGATTATCACACCAACATTGTCACATTCATGGTCACATGAAAACATGGATAAATGAGATCTGATTTTGATAATTCCTATTGATCTATTTTTTTTTTGAAGAATCACAGATGGTTTTTTGATTCTAGACATGAATAATAAGAGGTCTTAGTACATCTGGTTGATGAACTTGAGAACAATATTGAATGTTGAAAATCATCAATTATAGATATCAATGCAAGAAAGTCTCATCCTGAACATGAGTCAAATACATCAATGTCTATCCATTTAAGAGACCTTCATGTCTATAAACTGAGTCAGACATCACCCAGAGAAGTGGGATAGGGGGAGTCCACCGAAGTGATCTGAGGGGAGCAGTGATCTATCCGTGAACTCTTGTAAAGGTAGTTTTCCTAGGACATAGTAACAATACCTAAACCTTATTATACACATCATGTGAAGTTTACTTGAATTAGGTATGACCAGAAACCTGTCGACATATACTCCTTGGACGTAGCCCTTAGTGGTGAACCAAGTTAAAGTGTTGTGTTTTAATTCTATACTTGAATGTTTTAATTACTTCACTCATCTATCATACAAGTTTAATTAGCTTTACACCAATTTTGGAACTACATACAATAAAAAGTAGAAAAAGATGACACCATGAATCACCCCCTCTCAAGGTGGCCCATGGTCCTTGATGGTTGTGGTACCCCATATAAAAATGGATTTCATATACTCACTTTTGAATGAAAGAATTTTTCTATATAAATGGAATCAACTATGCCACCTATATTATGGAGATATCTTTCATAGGGTCCTATTCCCCCTTGTCAGGAATCCGTATCTCTGTGTGGTATGGGACCAAAATGTAGATTCCGTTTGTTTTTGAATATGTTATAGAAGTGGAGTAGTTATTACATGTATTGAAATTTCATACGTATACCAGTTTTCCTAAAAGAAGTGACCATAGTGGAGATAATATATTAATGACATGAGTTTATAATTTATATGGGATTTCTATACTTAAATCATATATGGATTAAATTTTGTTTTGGATTTCCAATATATTTCTTCATCCATCATGGGATTTGATATGACGTGTTCTTCTATCTTGCATTCTACAAGACATTCTATTCTATATTTTTGAACTCACTATTTCTTAGGAATAATTTACAATTTTTTTAAATTTTGCATAAAAAATAAAAAATTTGGATGTTACATAAATGGATGTATATCTAGTTATGTTTGTTATTTATTCTTGGTTGATTTTGAGGATGATAGTTTTTTATGGGTATCAGACTCAGAGTCATTATTTCGATGTGGTATTATACCATTTTCATCAAATTGTTTTATTTTGGGATGTTTTCCATATTAATTTTATTAACTTAACGTCTCTATGTGTAGTCTAAATCAAAAGGTTAGTCCCAAAAGTATTCATATTATTATATTTTTTATTGATCATTTATTATCGATACTGTTGGTTTATTATGTATTGTAGGTATAAATATGTTAAATTGCTTAATTATAATAAGGTGTCCAATATTTGATAAGCATTATTGGTCATAATCACAAGTACCCTATCCTATAAAGTATTTTTGGTTTCCATAGTTTATGTTTTACCTTGTGGAAACCAAAATCTTAATTAGATTAGTTATTTAATTTTAGTACCAAACTAAAAATATGATTGTGACATTATATCACATTCATGGATACATTAAAATAATATTCTAGAAACTTAGTTTCATGACAGTAGATTATACACACTAAATACATTATTATATAAATTTTTAAAATATTAAAATTATTTTATAATTATTATATTTTAATTTCATGAATATACATATGGTGAGTTAAAAAAATAAATGAAAAATACTAATAATTCGAAATAATATATTTAATAGGAACTAAAATTTACTTTTATGATCTAATGGATAAAATAATTAGAATTTTAAATCTCAAAGAAAACTGTGGAAATTTTTTTAAATTCCATTTATTTTTTAATGATATATGGTTCTTGGATATATTATTGAAATATAGAAGGAGACAATAATTATAGATTTAATATTTGAGGAAATGAACAAATTATTTTGGAACGTTATGTTTATTAGATAAACTATTATCCATCTACGAGAGATTTAAATTATTGATATAGTGTAATAGAATTGAAATCATTTAGATATTAGTTTATTATTATTATAAGTTATCTTATAGTGTTTTAAAATTATTATTTCTCGTAAAATTCATCACTAAATTCTTCTCATATTTGCAGAAATATAAATATCATTAAAAAAATTAAATTATGGATTAATAGTGTTGATAATGTAAATAATGTAATTATAAATGAATATGAAATAATGTGATACAAGGAATGTGATGTTATTATGTAAATTTATTTCATTGTATAATAAGGTAACGATTTTGGTGTCTATGAATAAAATGTTGATGATTAAGAATGATATTTTATCAGAAAATATAACAATGACATGTATATATAAATGTTTTCGAAGAAAATTCAATATTTCAGTTTCTGATTTCACTAATGACAACTTTTAAATGGTAATATTATATATATTATTCTGATTTCTTGAGTTGAGTATGATTATCTTATCAATATCATTTCAAAGGATGAGCTACCTGATGATGGACCACAAGTTACATCATCTATTTTGTATTATGGGGACTTTATCTCTACACCATGAAGCAGATGAGTTGAGGACCTGAGAAATTGACAATTTATAACCTTTTTATGTTTCCATAATATCTATATTTTGTACCACATTTCATTAAGTATGTCATAAAATATATTTTATTTAATTATAATTTATTTATTTCATTGAATTTTTTATTTTTTTATTTTTTAATAGTTTCTTTCATCTAGTATTATAGTATAAATTTATTATTCTAATGAACGTTATTTTGAATCCATATTTTTATTATTATTAGGGTCTTATGGATATATTTAATAAAATTACCAATCAATGGTTGATATATAAATTAATATTATTTCAAGTTAAAATTCATTTAATTTTCTATTTTCTATTTTTATCAATTGTCGTGTTTGCAACCTCTAATCAAGGAAAGTGTGACATCCTATATTTGAATGGAATGAATAGATTTCATAAATTAGTATTTCAATATGTTTCTAAAAAATAGTGGATGATGATTCATTGAGAATCCCTGAATAAATTTTTTAGCCTTGTGTGCATCATCGTCTAGACTATATTTTTGTGTAGGCTTCTGATGGAATGTGATCCAATAGTATAGATGATACTTCTAAGAATATATCACCTATAACTCAATATATTAATGGAAGGTTTTATGTAATATAAAGAGTTATGAGTATAATTTTGGTATATTTCATTAGGAGATGGTAATTATCATACATTATTTGTTTATATTGTTTTATAACTAACATTATTGAATCTAGGATTCTTAGATAATTTAATATTATGAAAGAAATTATTATTTTTATCGAATCATATTTATAGTGGATGAAGTGCACTATGTTGCATTTGTTGTCAATGAGGTATGTTGTTGTCAAGGAATGAATGGATGGATGTCAAGGAGGTTCAATATGTGAATGAAAAAGGATGTGATGGTGATGAAGGAGAATGGCCATGGTACTTAGAGACATGTCACTTAGGAGATTCACTAAGTGGCATAGGAGATGATGGTTGAAACATTCTCTAAGAACATCTGACGATTGTTGAGCTGTTCTTAAAGTTCCAAGAACTTGTATCCTGATGATACAATGTCACAACATTGATTGAAGACCATGTATTGTATTGACAATTCATGAGGAGAAGCAAGAGATCCATCCACAACTTCTAAGTGGATGAAGTGGATTAAAGAAGTCCATGTACTAACTCTTAGTGCATGTGAATTAGAAGATGATCCAACTTGATCTCTGATTAGATCAATGAAGAATGTTGAAGAACATGTGTGATTCATGAGATTCAGTTGAAGAAGTCCCTCCTAAGTATTGAACACATATGGAAGAGGAGATGAAGAAGATTAAGAAGAAACCGTTTGAAATTCCATTCCTAAGTGATGAATACATGTTGAAGATAATGGAGGAATTTCAAATGAAGAAGGAGAAATGAGGAAGAAGGCTTTGAGTGGCTCTTGGAATTTCACATAATGTAGGTGGTTACTTTGTTTTTATACAAAGTACCCTATATTTACATTGCCAAAAAATTAGGCCACCAAGGAGGCCAGCCGAGGGTCATCACCCAAGGCACATGTGGGACTCAAGGTCACCACGCCCATGGGGAACCCTCAAGGCCAGGGCAGCATCCTTGAGGCAGGGGGCGCACCCGTAGGACACCGCATGGGTGCCTGGGGCACGCCCGGAGGAGCGCGGCAAGGGGGCCGTGTATAAGCCCCCGAGGGCACGCGGTGGTGAAGCGCCCGCACCCGAGTGTGCAGAGTGGGCGCTAAGAGCGCGCCCGAAGGAGGCATGAGTGGGCGCAGAGCGCGCCCGTAGGGAGAACTCGGTGCGGGGCGGCACCGAGAGGGGAGAAAGTTCAATTGCCGAGTAGCGGGCAGCGCCAAGGTGATAAACCGCGGAAAATCCGCGGAAGGTTACGATGTGGGACGCGGAAAAATCCCCAGGAGCAAATCTTGGCCGCTCATCTAATCTCGCGGACGATCGGCGCCGCTCATCTAATCCGCCACCCCCCCGATCTGATCCAAGCCGTCGAAGCCTTTTTGATCACCGCATCCAACGGCCCAGCATCCGTCTCCTTCCTCGAGCTCGCCCGAAGGCCACCCGCGAGCAGCCGCTGAACCAGAGCCCTCCGAGCACCAGTTTTCGAGCTCCCGGCCATCATTGTTCGATCCGAAGACTCCATTGAGATCGTCTAAGCATAACGAACACATCCATGCAAGAAAGAAGCACGCATGCAGAGCAGTGAGGAATTTCTGTCGAGGCCGAGGCAAGAAAAGCTGCCGAAGGCCATTTGGGTTGTTGATTTGCATGGATAGGCCTAGACAGAGGCATGCACACGTTCGGCCGAACATGAACATGAGGGAAGAGAAAATAAAAGATCCCGCGTGAAACAGAGGACAAAAATCAAGATTTGGAAATATCTTTGAAGATCCGAAGATTTCGGGGATTCGAGATTTATCCCACGCGGAAGGCAAAGGCTCTCCTCGCCTATAAAAGGAGAGGCCGAGGCATTGGAGAAGCTTGCTGATCCTTGGTTGAAAATCCGAAGTCCCGTGAGAAGCCTCTGCCTCGCGAAGAAGAAGCCCCGTGCAAGTTTACTTGCACGGCTGGAGTCCCTTGCGCGCAACACCTTTGCGCGACAAGAAGAGGAGTCCCCTGTGCGCCTCACTTGCGCATCAAGAAGAGCTCTCTCTGCCCGCACACTTGCGCGGCAGGAGTAGCTTGCGCGCCCTCGGTTGAAGCCCGCGGGTGATACCCTTGTGCGACCCAAGGCAGTAGCACCCTTGCACTGCAGTGGCTACCAAGACCTTGCGCGGCCGCTTGGCTTGCGCGACTGTGACACTTGCGCGCCCCTGGTTGCACCCTGCGCACCTTGCACCCTACACGGCAGTGTTGGAGAAGAAGACCTGAGGCAGTATACCACACCCTTGGTTGTGTGCAAAACAAGAAGGCCACTACACCCTACGGGCAGTGTGTGCACAAGAAGTGGAAGGCCGAGGCAGTGCCTCGTGTGTGAACTTTGTGAAGGCCGTAGCCTTTGGTGGTTGTGCAATTCAAGTGAAGGCCGAGACTTGCAAGCCTTGTGTGGGTGAAGTGAAGACCACACCTCATTTGAGTGTGTGTGTGTGAAAATTGAAGAGGAACACCCTACGGCCATTTAAGGGTGTGCAACAAGAAGTGTGAAGGCCAAGCTCAAGTGTGTGCCAAAGTGAAGAAGTTTTGTGTGCAAAGAGACAAGAAGGCCGAACCTAGGTGTGTGCACTAAGAAGTGTGTATACACTTAGAAGAAGAAAAGGGAGGACATCCACACAAAGAAGAACACACATTTATGTATGTAGACAAATTGCATAAAGTGTGTGAAGTCTGAGAAGAAGGTGTGTGCATAAAGTGACTACACCCTTTGAGGGTTTACTGCACCTAGACGAAGAACAGGGAAGTGCATGCATGCATGCATGCACATGCACACGTGAATAAAGCCAAACCAGCTTGTGTGCATTTGAGGAGTCCAAGACCAGGAGGTTCTTGAAGATTTGAGAAGGCCATGCAGTCAGTGCATGAGGAAGAGGAGATTCCATGCACTTAGTGAATGAAGTTGTTTTGAACTGAGACTGGACCAGACTGAAGTTAAAGACATCAGCTGCCTGAGTTTTCAGTAATTTGAGAAGACCCTGATCAACAGAAGTGATCAGAAGATTTGAGCAAGACCAATAGACCTTTTCAGAGGCTATTGAAGATTCTTGAAGAGTGAAGACAGGTCATCCTGAAGAAGGAGATAAAGCCTGAGCTAGACGAGAAGCCCTGATCAACCACAAGTGATCAGAAGAGAAGAGCAAGGCCAGCAGCCTTTATCCCAGGCTGCTGAAGTTACTTGAAGAACTTGAAGTGAAGAAGAGCTACTCGTGCGACTCGAGGAGCCAAGAGAAGACCCTGTGGGACTCAGGGAGAAGAAGTCTTCAGTGGGATTCTGGAGCAGGCTAGTGGGACTCTGGTAACACTGTGTGAAGCAGTATAAAGACCCTCCTGTGGGACTCAGGAGAGATACAGTGGGACTCTGTATCGACCATTGTAATTCTAACAAGTTATAATGGGAGAATCCATACTGGGAGAGCATGGCAAGGATGTAGGCCTTTGGTGTCGAACCTTGTAAAATCCTTGTGTCCTGTGCCTTTTCATTACTGCATCATTCGGGAAAGGTTGAGAGATACAAGAAGAGTGGATCGAGGCTTTAACCAGCCATAGAGGTTTAATTGATTAAGAATCAATTAGTAAAAAGTTTTAAAGGATCACTGATTCACCCCCTCCCCCTCTCAGTGATTCACACTGATCTGGGCACTTCAATTGGTATCAGAGGGAAGGTTACCTCTAAAAGATCCAAGGGAGTCTTTATGGAGTGCAGATTTGAGGAAATGAGTGACCAACCTCAAATGGAGATATCTGCCAAGACTCAGAAAAATAGAAAGAAGAAACAGGCCAAGAAGATGAAGGAAGCATGCTCTAGCTGTGATGAAGATGGAAGAAACAATGATCTTCTAAATGCAATCAAATATCTTCAGAAGAGAGTCCCTAAGGAAGTTGCAATGTGTATAGCTACAGGCCTCCTTGATCTTCAAGAAGAAAAATTACAGCTAGAAGATGAATCCAATTCTCTGGAAGTCCAATTGGAAAAAAGGGTTGGCATAACCAACACTCTCAGAAAGCTGGTGAAGGCCAAAGATGAAATTGTTTCCCTTTGCAATGAAAGATATGAAGATACCTATGAAGAATTTCAAAGGAGCTCTTCTGAGAAAGAAATATTTTTGATAATGATCAAAGATGTTTTCCGTGCACTGGAAAAGAGACACAGAGTTTCAATGGTTGTCAAAGATGCTCAACTTGAAGACAAAGAAAAAAGGGTGAAGGAGCTTGACAATTCATTGCTTGAATTGAAGACAGTGCATGATGACCAGATGAATCAGCTGAAAGAAAGTTGGGAAGGAAAGCTAAGAGCTGTTGAGGATGAGAAGAACTCCCTTAACATGAAGTGCTTAGAACTAGAGGTGATATTGACAAATCTGCAATCACCCAAAGCTGAAACCTCCCAGTCAGCTGGTAGAAGACATGTTGCTACTCAAGTATGCTTTGAGAAGGATGATTCTAAGAGAAAGAAATCCTCTAATAAAAGTGCAACATCTTCTAGAAAGAAGGTACCATCCATACCATCTTGTACTGATGCTTCTAATTGTGTCTCCACAAAAAGTTCAGGATGGAAGAATAATTCCAAAGAAGTATGGATGAAGACAATGAAGAAAGAGAGCTCTCCTGAAACAACACAACTTGTCAAGAAAAGTACCCAGCAATCAGAAGTACACAAGAGGTCAAGATTTGTGGGTCAATGTTGGTGTTGTAACAAGTATGGGCATTGTGCAAAGGATTGTTGGTACAATCCACTGAATGCCAAAGCACAGAGGAAGCCCATGCCTAGGGGGAGCAAGCCAGAAGAAAAGAAGCAGCATCCACAGGTCCAGAGACATCTGTTTACTGCTAACAGATTTGGATTGCTTGACAACATCTGTGATGTTTGCAAAAGTGGTCAAAATGATACATGTCAATCTCCAACTGTATCCAAAGATGAAAAGAAGAGAAGATCACTGAACCTGGCTAAAAAAAATCCTTGGGAAGCAAGAAGAAGAAAGCTAAAAATGCTCCCAAGAAGATGTTGAAAAAGGAAGAGAAGTCCTTGGAGTCTAAATCCAAGAAGGGTGAGTCATCTAGAAGGACCACCAAGAAAATATTCTTCTACTGAGGAAAGAAAGGTCATACCATGGATCTTTGCAAACAAGTCATGGAAATAAATAGAAGCCAACTGAACTCAAACAGACAATCAATCCAAAAGAAGCAGAAGGGATTGATTGAAAACAAGTTGCCTAAGAGAGGTAGCTTGACAGCATCAAAGGAACCATGTGGAATATCCAGAACTGGGGCCACACTTCCAAATGATTTAATAGTCATATGGCCACATCAGTTGCAACTTTCCAGAGAACTACAAAGAGTTGAAGATGAAGCTCTGGCAATTGCTAAAGCAAAAGGGAAGAAGAAGGTTTCACATGAAGATGTTTTGAGAACCACACCAGCACAATCATCAATGAAGATCAAATGTGTAAGTGTGAAGACTGGTGAAAATGGGACATCTCGGTTGAGAGAATCTTCTCAACCTTGTTGTTCACATTGATGAACCAAGGAGGTTCCATATTATTCCCTTATACTCTTGGTATATACATGTGCTAACATTGCAGGGAATTGAAGATGATGATCATTCTCAACTGGAGGATGGTTTGGAAAGAATGGAGTGCACCCCTTGAGGGGGAGCAAATCTGAAGAAGATGATGTTCTGAGATTAATATCATCTTATGAAAATGAATGAATGGGGGAGCTTTATCTTTGCACTTGAACTTTCTAATGAGTTTTGTGGAGTATGTGCAGGATTTAGCAATTCATTGAATATCTGAACCCCTTAGCATGATCTCACATGTTTACAGTAATTGTGGACAGCATTGAGTATCTTGGTTACATCACTCTTGTTTTCTACACCGGGTTAGCCCAAGTAGACTTAGAGTTGATCAACTAAAGGTTCTTTGCTAAAGAAGAACATGTGACATCATCCCTCTCTTGTTACTTTCAAGACAATGCTTTTCAAAGGGAGGAAGTGATTATTTTTGAAGAGAACCACACCACACCTTTGCATTTGGTTGCCAATAAGGGGGAGAAATATTGGCACACATATTGACCCATTCATATGTGCTGAAGTGGTGTATTGACAACAAATACAAAGGGGGAGATTGAAGTGCACTATGTTGCATTTGTTGTCAATGAGTTATGTTGTTGTCAAGGAATGAATGGATGGATGTCAAGGAGGTTCAATATGTGAATGACAAAGGATGTGATGGTGATGAAGGAGAATGGCCATGGTACTTAGAGACATGTCACTTAGGAGACTCACTAAGTGGCATAGGAGATGATGGTTGAAACATTCTCTAAGAACATCTGACAATTGTTGAGCTGTTCTTAAAGTTCCAAGAACTTGTATCCAGATGATACAATGTTACAACATTGATTGAAGACCATGCATTGTATTGACAATGCATGAGGAGAAGAAAGAGATCCATCCACAACTTCTAAGTGGATGAAGTGGATTAAAGAAGTCCATGTACTAACTCTTAGTGCATGTGAATTTCCAACTTGATCTCTGATTAGATCAATGAAGGAATGTTGAAGAACATGTGTGATTCATGAGATTCAGTTGAAGAAGCCCCTCCTAAGTATTGAACACATATGGAAGAGGAGATGAAGAAGATTAAGAAGAAACCGTTTGAAATTCCATTCCTAAGTGATGAATACATGTTGAAGATAATGGAGGAATTTCAAATGAAGAAGGAGAAATGAGGAAGAAGGCTTGGAGTGGCTCTTGGCATTTCACATAATGTATGTGGTTACTTTGTTTTTATACAAAGTACCCTATATTTACTTTTCCAAAAAATTAGGCCACCAAGGAGGCCAGCCGAGGGTCATCACCCAAGGCACATGTGGGACTCAAGGTCACCACGCCCATGGGGAACCCTCAAGGCCAGGGCAGCATCCTTGAGGCAGGGGGCGCACCCGTAGGACACCGCATGGGCGCCTGGGGCACGCCCGGAGGAGCGCGGCAGGGGGGCCGTGTATAAGCCCCCGAGGGCACGCGGTGGTGAAGCCCGCGCCCCCGAGTGTGCAGAGTGGGCGCTAGGAGCGCGCCCGCAGGAGGCATGAGTGGGCGCAGAGCGCGCCCGCAGGGAGGACTCGGTGCGGGGCGGCACCGAGAGGGGAGAAAGTTAAATTGCCGAGTAGCAGGCAGCGCCAGGGTGATAAACCGCGGAAAATCCGCGGAAGGTTTCGATGTGGGACGCGGAAAAATCCCCAGGAGCAAATCCTGGCCGCTCATCTGATCTCGTGGACGATCGGTGCCGCTCATCTAATCCGCCGCGCCCCCGATCTGATCCAAGCCGTCGAAGCCTTTTTGATCACCGCATCCAACGGCCCAGCGTCCGTCTCCTTCCTCGAGCTCGCCCGAAGGCCACCTGCGAGCAGCCGCTGAACCAGAGCCCTCCAAGCACCAGTTTTCGAGCTCCCGGCCATCATTGTTCGATCCGAAGACTCCATTGAGATTGTCTAAGCATAACGAACACATCCATGCAAGAAAGAATCACGCATGCAGAGCAGTGAGGAATTTCGGTCGAGGCCGAGGCAAGCAAAGCTGCCGAAGGCCATTTGGGTTGTTGATTTGTATGGATATGCCTAGACAAAGGCATGCACACGTTCGGCCGAACATGAACATGAGGGAAGAGAAAATAAAAGATCCTGCGTGAAACAGAGGACAAAAATCAAGATTTGGAAATATCTTTGAAGATCCGAAGATTTCGGGGATTTAAGATTTATCCCACGTGGAAGGCAGAGGCTCTCCTCGCCTATAAAAGGAGAGGACGAGGCATTGGAGAAGCTTGATGATCCTTGGTTGAAAATCCGAAGTCCCGTGAGAAGCCTCTGCCTCGCGAAGAAGAAGCCCCGTGCAAGTTTACTTGCACGGCTGGAGTCCCTTGCGCGCAACACCTTTGCGCGACAAGAAGAGGAGTCCCCTGTGCGCCTCACTTGCGCATCAGGAAGAGCTCTCTCTGCCCGCACACTTGCGCGGCAGGAGTAGCTTGCGCGCCCTCGGTTGAAGCCCGCGGGTGATACCCTTGTGCGACCCAAGGCAGTAGCACCCTTGCACTGCAGTGGCTACCAAGACCTTGCGCGGACGCTTGGCTTGCGCGACTGTGACACTTGCGCGCCCCTGGTTGCACCCTGCGCACCTTGCACCCTACACGGCAGTGTTGGAGAAGAAGACCCGAGGCAGTATACCACACCCTTGGTTGTGTGCAAAACAAGAAGGCCACTACACCCTACGGGCAGTGTGTGCGCAAGAAGTGGAAGGCCGAGGCAGTGCCTCGTGTGTGAACTTTGTGAAGGCCGTAGCCTTTGGTGGTTGTGCAATTCAAGTGAAGGCCGAGACTTTCAAGCCTTTTGTGGGTGAAGTGAAGACCACACCTCATTTGAGTGTGTGTGTGTGAAAATTGAAGAGGAACACCCTACGGCCATTTAAGGGTGTGCAACAAGAAGTGTGAAGGCCAAGCTCAAGTGTGTGCCAAAGTGAAGAAGTTTTGTGTGCAAAGAGACAAGAAGGCCGAACCTAGGTGTGTGCACTAAGAAGTGTGTATACACTTAGAAGAAGAAAAGGGAGGACATCCACACAAAGAAGAACACACATTTATGTGTGTAGACAAATTGCATAAAGTGTGTGAAGTCTGAGAAGAAGGTGTGTGCTTAAAGTGACTACACCCTTTGAGGGTTTACTGCACCTAGAAGAAGAACAGGGAAGTGCATGCATGCATGCATGCACATGCACACGTGAATAAAGCCAAACCAGCTTGTGTGCATTTGAGGAGTCCAAGACCCGGAGGTTCTTGAAGATTTGAGAAGGCCATGCAGTCAGTGCATGAGGAAGAGGAGATGCCATGCACTTAGTGCATGAAGTTGTTTTGAACTGAGACTGGACCAGACTGAAGTTAAAGACATCAGCTGCCTGAGTTTTCAGTAATTGAGAAGACCCTGATCAACAGAAGTGATCAGAAGATTTGAGCAAGACCAATAGACCTTTTCAGAGGCTATTGAAGATTCTTGAAGAGTGAAGACAGGTCATCCTGAAGAAGGAGATAAAGCCTGAGCTAGACGAGAAGCCCTGATCAACCACAAGTGATCAGAAGAGAAGAGCAAGGCCAGCAGCCTTTATCCCAGGCTGCTGAAGTTACTTGAAGAACTTGAAGTGAAGAAGAGCTACTCGTGCGACTCAAGGAGCCAAGAGAAGACCCTGTGGGACTCAGGGAGAAGAAGTATTCAGTGGGATTCTGGAGCAGGCCAGTGGGACTCTGGTAACACTGTGTGAAGCAGTATAAAGACCCTCCTGTGGGACTCAGGAGAGATACAGTGGGAATCTGTATCGACCATTGTAATTCTAACAAGTTATAATGGGAGAATCCATGCTGGGAGAGCATGGCAAGGATGTAGGCCTTTGGGGCCGAACCATGTAAAATCCTTGTGTCCTGTGCCTTTTCATTACTGCATCATTCAGGAAAGGTTGAGAGATACAAGAAGAGTGGATCGAGGCTTTAACCAGCCATAGAGGTTTATTTGATTAAGAATCAATTAGTAAAAAGTATTAAAGGATCACTGATTCACCCCCTCCCCCTCTCAGTGATTCACACTGATCTGGGCACTTCAGTGGAAAAACATGGTCTTAATATCAGGGAAGCACACTAACATTCACTTCATTTGTTACAAATAAATATAATAAATGAAAATGAAATAGTGGGGTTTTCTATATGAAATATCGTCGGAAATACTATATTAATATATAAATATATACATGAACATGAAAACATAGGATAAATTAATTGAGAATCTAGTTATCCACTGATGATATCATATCATTGTTCTATTTAAAAAAATAATTTTTCCTATTAATAACATTCATGGAAATAATAAAAAAACTCTTGTTATTCATATCACATGTTATGTAGTGTTAATATTCCATATAAAACTCGAAAATTTATTGAAACATCCTCCAGAATTTACTTTATAATCCTCATTACCAAACATCTCCAACACAATCCATATCATTATTATGACTGGAAATATTGATAATTAAATGGGGTTAACTATGAATAAGAATTGAATAGATTCAAATGACTGATAAAATGAAAATAGACATTCATATAATAACTATTATGTTCATATAATTCATTGAATTAAATTTATGGGAAATATGACAAAATATAATTAGAACTCAATGATATTTCATTATATACATCCTCATTTGAGAAATATGATATATTTTAGGTTACTATAGATAAATCAAATTACAACACAACAAAATAGACGAAGAAAAAACAACCAACAAATTGATGGAGATATTACATAAAACCATATACAATTGATTTAAAATTTTATATGACATGTGATATGTTATGTTGAATTATAGTGCATTGTACAAGATATCATTTAATTTCCTATCACTCACATTTAATGACATAGACTATTCATTGTGCACGAGAACATAACATACGACATAGAATGCAACCTATGATTACGAAAGGAATTCAAAATATAAGAGTCAATGCTCATGAATATTCCTCTAATGGTTATAATTTTAATTAATGTTCATGAATCATCCACTATTTGGATTCTCCTTAAATATCATTTCTTCATTTTTTAATTCTATCAAATGTTACTAACATACTAATGGAGTTTTAGAAGAATTTATAGAATAATTGATAGGTTATTAATATTATTTTTGATACATAATAGAGTATGGAATATTTTAGACACCCCTTAGTGATATTCATTATGAATAAGACAAAAGATACTTATCATATATCTTTTGTACAAGGCACATTCATTTTATTGATTAAAATTATACATAGTTTCTATTTTATGGCATGATTGTTTTATTTTTAGAGTATCTAATATGATTTACTACATTGAATATGTTTTACTATATCCCTAAAAACATAATAGTGTCAATAAAATGCTTTAAGAGTTAATAAATCCATGGGAAATCTCAAACTTGAATGGTGATGAAGTGAAAATCTCCCACCAGTATATTTATGTTATACGTCTCTCTCTCAAGGTATTTTCATAATCCCAAACACCCATCCATGTTTCTCACATGATCAATTTATGTGATTTTTGGTTTTTAATTAAATATCATGTGATGGAATAAAGTGAATAATAAATATATTTTAAACTCTTGATAATGTATGGGAAAAATATCACTTCATCCTTTAAGGATGGTGTAGGGTAATTAGGAATGATATAGTCTATAAATCTATTGCTAGTGGAGGTCTATCACCTAGCCAGTGGTGGTGCACTAGCTAATCAGTAGAATTTCCTCAACTAAGGGTTCATAAAAATTGTCCTCTAGGTACCTGCCGGTGCATAAAACCTATCATATTGAATTGGCATTGCTTCAAAAATCGTGAATTAAATGTGTTCTCAAAGTGAAATTATGGATGTAAGGTTCTTCTTTAATGTACATATTCCAAAACAATCTTTCTCTTCCAGTAACCTATAAATTTATTCTCTGGGATCATTGGAAAAATTCAATTTCTCCCTATATCTCTCCCCCACCTCCATTTTCCAATGGTCCACAATCCACAAATTTTTGAACATGTTACTTGGATACAAAAAAAACTCAAGATAGTCCTCCAAAAAAATGGGGTGGTTTTCTATATAATCATTAAGGTTAAAGGATTTCAATTATATACGTCTCTATTATATGGGTAGAGACATAGCATCACAAACCATTCATGATCCAAATTCATTATCAACTATCTATGTCCTCAATTTACTTTTCCACATTGAATCATTTAGATAATACACATATAATTTCATAAATACTTTTCAATAATTTCACTAAATAAATTAATTTGATATTATCATATTAAATGTGAAATTAGTTTATCAGCTCTCATGTGTTCAATCTATCCCTTGATTATTACAAAATCATTTTATTTTCTATTTATCATTTTAGTTTTTCATTCTATTATTAAATAGTAAATTTACCACCTTTTCCATTATCTTTACTGAACTATTCATTATTATTTTATAGGATTATAGACTACGATTGTTTGGATAATGGTGTGATTTGATAGGTTCATATTGATTTCATATTGAATGATTTTATATGTGGAAAATATTTCTCATCCTTATTGTCGTATCAAATTAATTATTGTGTTTTGATTCATGAAATAATGTTTGATTATAATGAAAATTGGATATCATATTGAGGAAATATTTGATATCATTAAAAATGATAGGAAAATTGAATTTGGTAGTCTATATGAACAATAACATCTTTATAAATGAAATAATATATGTATTTTTTATGGAATAACATAACAAAAATCACCTTATATTCTTTATATCTAAATCATTTTGCAGTGTATGATTTTTGGAAAATGTAGATAAAGTATATATTCAGGATTTCAAATAGAGTATTTTACCATCCATATTATATAATAGATTTGGTAATATATGATATCAATGGATGGAAGAATGAGAGCATAGATGATTATTATCAATTATAAAATATGATGGATAATTAGTTACAAAAGTGGCCATGATATAGTGCATATGCACAAATTGGATATTATAGATTTCTTTCTATATTCAAATTATTATTTGTATTATATAATTTATAATATTTCTAATAATTATAGATATAGTTATTTTAGGGTAATTTTTTAATTTCAATTTAATAAATCAATTAATTATAAACGGATCATAATTAAATATTAAATTTTTATGAAATATTAAATAATAAATATCCATGTTATTAAATGTTACAATTATTTACATTTTCAATTATATGGAATGACTCTTAATTGGGATGTAAATTATTTATATGTAAATTTTGAATGTAATTAACAAATTTTTAAAAATTTATTCAATAACATGAATTAAAATAGGGTTTATATAATTTTTTTTTATTATTCATAGATATTGAATTGTGATTGTTCAGATTTAATTATATGATTTGATAAATTATTTTAACCACATAAAATAGAGATTTGATATCTTTCCAGTCAAATTTTAAAAAATATTAAATATTTGAAAATTAGATAATGGAAAATATTTACATAATATATTTTTATTATATAATGTATATATTACACATATAGTCATATATTTAAGTATAAATCATTATAATGGAAGATGTAAAGGATTTCATATTTGGAAGTAATATAATGTTTTAATATTTATTTAGTAATGTAATTTACACAATGTGTGACTAAATTATAAAGTATTTATAATGATATTATTTATTAATCATTTATAATATCATGTTTAAATATATGAATTGTTAATTTTTTTAATTTTATTTATTTAATTTAATATTCATTGATTTAGTTTTTATAGTATGAATGGATTTATAATTTAGTATAATGTGTTAATCAACTTATATAGAACATTGATGCACGAATATAAATGAGTTATATGCAATGTATGATAATAGATTTAGTTTTCTTATACTTTAAACATGGATTGTACTATGTTATGAGCTTGAATGATGAATTATTATTGATTATACACATTTTGTGGCAGAATTGTGAAGAAAATGGTATCACCCATGAAAACATTTAGCCTAAATAGTGGGAATTTGGTTATGAATAATAACTATTCTAGAAGAAAATTCCATGTCTAATAATGAAGGAGTTTTCCATTAATCGCTACAAGTATACTCGTCTGGGGATTTTGAATTTAACATGAATCTATTATTTTACATGAAACTATTTCATATAATTTATTTATAATATATAATGAGATATGTATGAATATATTTTGCTGTTAATTTTACTGATTAACACATTTTATGTGTTAGAAAAAGAGTTATACATCAATATGGATTGAATATATTGATTTTGTGGAAGGAATATCGTTCAAAAAAATCATTATAAGATGAAAAAATGATAATAGATTAATATTATATAATATGGAATGATTAAATAAATTTTATAATACTATGATCTAGATTCTATCATTAGTAAACAACTATCATGAAATCCATCATCCAACCATGTAGTTCAATGATAATGTTATGTTACAAAAGATTATATTATGTAAATAAGAAAATTAATGTGGATATCTTATGATTTAGGTCACTCGTTTCTTGAAATTTTCATTGGACTACACCTATATTAGAAACACTATGTCTTAGGATACATTTGGAATGTTTATCATAGTACATATTTAACATATTAGATGGATAGTTTCTGAGAAACCCATTTAAGAGTAATATATGATAGTACTATAATGGCAGGACCAAAAAATATACATTGTAATATAATACTATATTGGGCCAATTGATTTTGGAATATAGATCTTTTCTCGCTAATGGATATTATGAAATTTAGAAGGGATCATCATCTTTGTTCGATCCAATTTAATTAAATTCATAAAAAATTAAATGTGAAACATGATTAAAAACTGATATAATCATTGATTATAGATAAATTTCATCATAATTATCGAACAATTAATTGATTTTATTTCTAGATATTGAAGAAGATAAATTTTTCAAACATTTATACCAATATAAAACATAAAAATTATACTAAAGATGGAAAATTATATCTATAAAATTGAAACCCTTCCTAATGAACTAATTATGATGTTATTCATTAAAATAATTATGGTTTTATTAGATGTATATACTTATTAATTATAGGATTCAATGTAATTTAACACAATATGATCAAAGTTATTTGTTTCCACACTCCTACTAAATCGTTTTGAGCATCATAATGACTTAGGGAGATGGGAGGTTTTTTTATGACTTTATATTTCTATAGAATTTATTCCAAAATCATCAATAGATGTGTTATTATATAGTTAATGATTTAAATAAATGTTCACACAATATTCTCAAGATATTGAGGCTAGAAGAACACAGTGATGTTATTTCTAGGATCAATTATTGTATTTATAGTAATAATATTATTTTTAAATATTGAAAGTGAATATTTTATTTTTATAAAAGTTATACATAGTCATTGAATGTTAATGGTAGTGTCAGGATGGAAGGTAAATGCTTCCGAATGATGGAAATAGATTTTGATAACAGAATGGGATTATGAAACTCCACATAATTTCCCTCATAGGTAGTAGTGTTATAGAAATAGATTCATCAATTTTTTAGGTAATATAATAACAACCATATATTCTAAAAAAAAAATAGATAAAACAAAGTCCCAAATAAGGAAATTTATTCATCCATGTTGTTGTCTTCATTCAATTAATGAATAATGTTGTTGCTAAATCTCGATAAGGTAATGGGTTTCTAAATCAGGATGAAGCACGGTTATATTTAATATTAGTTTCATTATCAAGGGAAAATATAATTATTGGATGGATATATATAAAATATATGTTTATTAATCTTATTACTATTATATGATTTGAAATTTATTTTTTAACCACACAGTTTTTAAAAAATATATTAGATGATAGATTTAATAAACAAGGATTATGATTCACGATATTATATAATAAGTTTGAAAATAATGTATGTGTAAATGAGGAATATCCATGAAAAATAGGTTTTCCTACTTATTTGTTAAAATATGGGGAATTTAGATTACAGCACCCATTAGTGGAATATCTTAATGAATATATCCATTTTTTTAAAATAATACAATTGATTAATAAAACACATAATACATTTTTATTCAACTATTTATTTTTAATTATTCTCACTAAAAGAAGTAATTTTTATTTCCTCAGAGAGTGTAATTTCTATACCTTGGCACGATTTTCTATGATGAATATATTTTTAATGTGGATAGAGTGAGTATTTACAGTATTATAGAAGTTAAAAATTAATGATTATAGGAGTCAAATAATGAAATTTAAATTCACTTAGTATCCTAAAATAATTTTTGATATACCAATAAAGGGAGATTAAAATAGTTCTATCTAGTTATTATAATTTTTTAAAATAACTTTATTTCATAAAGGGGAATTACATTTTTTGATAATGAAATAATATAATGTGTTCCATATTATTACAAAAATATTACAATGAAACCTTTTCTTGGTAACAACTCCTAGAGTGACGATGATGATGAATATATAAATACTTCCATGTAGACTATAAAAGATATTAATATTTTCACACATGATATTGTGAAGTATAATATGTTAAATTATATGATCAATGAGTTTTGAAATTTGTGTAAGAATATTATGTTTCCCAATTAGTCAGAAAAATTATTTACATATATTTTACTCACTAAATGAGTTTAGTGGGTGGTTTTTATCAGATATGGTCACATAGAGAAGTGATGGGCATTACTTGGAGAGGTAATGAGATTAAAAAATTCACAAAACTTTAGGAAACCATAATTTATATCTAGTATTCTATTATATAGATTATGATGAGATGGTATATTACATATAATTTTAGTATTATTTTATAAATTTGTAATAAATTAAAAAATATAATTTAATTCAAATGGTAGAATCCCAATTCATATTTGTTAATGTTTGTTGTGTATTCTCATGAAGTGGAATGATAATTTATCTCTCAAGGTACAAAATCGTTTTATAAAAAAATATTGATTTTCCTGTAGTAATATAGGTTTTGATGAAATATTAATGATAGATTTAGTTAGAATGTGTATAGATACATGATATATATTAATGGGGTCCAAAAATGGATTTTACCTATTGGATGAACTGTTGGTCATAACACAAATTTCTCTATAAAAACATTACATTGTTCCTCTTGTTGAATGGTTCATATACTTATTTCTCCAATAACCGAGTTTGGTGATATGAATAGAATTACAACATTCATTTTT
The DNA here is from genome assembly GCA_963277665.1 of Viscum album. NCBI lineage: Eukaryota > Viridiplantae > Streptophyta > Magnoliopsida > Santalales > Viscaceae > Viscum > Viscum album. The sequence goes on along the minus strand of OY728142.1, from coordinate 832,507,355 downwards.
TAGAACCATTTATTTTATTCCATATTAATTTGCTAATATATGGTTGTTTTGTATGTTTTCATTCATTTCCTAGGTTGAATCAGAAAATTTATGGTATATGTCATTTCATATAATGATTACGTAATTTGAACCCTCAACTGAGATAGGCCATGCGAGTGTAAAATAGTATATAAATAAGACATGTGATTTTATTTTCTATTGGATTTGGGGCATGTGAGGTGCTCATTCCTAAGGGTGAATTATATATGATGTATTAACTGACTCGATCAGACTATTCATGTACAATCCTGAAAATATGAGTCTGTTATATAGTATTTAATTTTTATATATCCCATGTATACTCAATGTATTAAAACAATGGATCATATGATAATTAATTCTCATAAATTATATAGTTGGTCGACCAGAGAATAGATATACAAACATTTTATAGAATTATATCAAATCCATTTTTAGATTGATCAGATCATATGATTTTCTAGAGTCCCCTATTTTATTAAATATATTTATTATATAATTAAAACATTCTATATATTATAAAATGACATGTGGGGCAACACATTATTGATGATTTAATGAGTATTCTATTTTATAAAACATATAAATATCCAATAAGAAATTTTATATTTAATGTAAACTAATATTTTTAGACATAATCAAGGTTGTTCGTATGATGTGATTCACATAGAAATTATGAATACCATTATAAATTTTTTTTGGAAGTTATGAAAAAAAAATAATTCATGGATATAGTTTCAGAATTTATTATATATGATACAATATAAGGTGAAATGAAACAAACCCTTTGAGGGATTACAATTTCTGGTAGATTGATGGCGATATTCCCTAAATCATTATAAAATTAATGTCAATAAAGCTCTATTATATAGTTATACATGGTTTCCATAAAGAACCATATCTAAATAAAATGAAAATTCATATCAGTAATATATTATGTCAAAGACTTATAAATGAGAAAATAAATGTTTCATACGTCACATAAATAACTCTATAACTGAGAATAACATTTGGAAATTATGAGTTAACATTCATGAATTTTCATGTAATATATATAGTTATCACAATTTATTTATATGTTGAGCCTTTTATAGAATCCACATTTTGATGGTTTCACATGTTGTTACCCTGCCATATTACTGAACATTTTGTATCATTTTGATAAATTTCAAGGATGGATTTTGTACTATCAATATGGCCTATATAAACATTCCAAATTCTATGTAAATAGGTTTTTACATTAAGTGAAATCCCTATCAAATCACACATTCGTGTTCTACATTTTAAATTTTGTGGCACTAGCTTGTCTTGGAAATTATGGAGGATTTCTATTAAGTGTAATTGTAATAGAATAGTTCCTTTGGATACACCCTGTATTAAGAAGTATATTTCCTACCACTCATTTTCTTCATCAAGAATATGACTAGGGGCATTTTAGGGGCTCTTTATTACAATTTATATATATGTTCCTCATTTATATTATTACTGTTTTTATTAATAGATAATGGGATTTGGTTTATAATTTCATGTGTCCTTATATAAATTCAAAAAGTTTTATTTGATCACTTGAATCATAACACACATCACATTCACATAATAGACAAAAATTATATTGATATATAAAAAAATGAATGACCTAACAATAATACCAATAGAAATGGGATTGTTTTCTACAATGAACCATATACTAAATATATATATGATAAATAATTTTATAAATTATCTATCATAACTCCAAATTTTATTAGATCAAGTGGTTATGATATTGTTGAAATTTAATATACATTGAATCAACCATTATCTCTCAATAACTAATAGTATTGTACATGGGTTTCAACTCTACAGGTATCTTGACACACAATTAGACATGGCTATATATTCAGGAATATACTTCAGCTAAGGTCCCCATAAAATAGGTTTAGGTAATAAATTTAATCTCAAATTAGTTAAATTTAAAAATAATTTAGACATCATAACTATAAAACTATGCCAATGAGCCTATACCCAAGTGGTAAAGGCTCCTTCTTGGCATCCAAATGACCCGAGATCAAACCGTCCAGGGATTAATTTTTGAGTACTGTAGCAGTAGTGGCATTATAGGGGTGGTGGAACTGTAGTAGGAACTATAGTAGTACTATTCACTGAAGGTCCCTTTGAGTGTAATAACTAGCTTTCAAGCCTGGTGTCAGGCCACTTGGTCTTGGGACCTATATTTATGTAATGGGTCACCTTATACCCAGAAAAAAATGGCTTTTCTTTAATAATAAAAATGAGGCTTCTACCCCAAGCATAAAAAAAAATCTGATCTCTAAAATTATAAATTATTTATAATTATTCATTCCAATCATATAATAACTGTTGATGCAGGAAATATAGGAGTTCAAAATAATATTTATATAATATAGATGATCAATACTGATTTACGTTGGTTCCAATCTGGATCATTATATTTTTATTTTTGTTTATTATCGTTTTATTTTAATAAATATATTCAGTGATCAAGCCCAATTGTTTATCCAATATATATCCTTTATATTCCTTGACATAGTCTTGATATCTATTGTGACTGATAAGATTCCTTCACATAGTGTTAAAAATTTTACTACACATATTCATATTCAAATAACCAAGTCATTTTAACATTTATTTTTATTTTAATTTTCTTTTACAGTTAATTATGTTTACAAAAATGGAACTATATAGGGCCAATTTATTTTCTACTCTTATAATATTTTATTCATAATTTTAAAACATGGTTTATGAAAATTTTCATAATCGTATAAAAAAATATTATTTTATATTTTATTTAAAATCCTAAAACTAATATAAAAATATTTTTTATATATGGGTTCATATTATAAAATTAATGTTCTTTTTTCATATTTAAATTAATATTTACCAATACATAATTCACTATAAATAAAAATAATTATTAGTAAAACTATTTTTATAGTATTTTAAAATTAAGATAATATATATATATGTAATAACTATATGTATCTTTACATATATATATTTATATAAAAAACTATTAAACATGTATCAATATTATTTTTGGGTTTACATTAATTATATTTAATAAAAGGAGAGTTCCATTTTAATTAGTGTCATTTCTATATTAATGTTTTATATTACTTTAGGTTTTTAATTGGTGGTTTTTTTCAATTATCTAATTATATATATAAATTATTTATTATTTATTTTATTTTAATTTTAAAAATAATATATTATGATTATGGGTAACATCATCCTATAGGTTGGCCTATTTGTACTAGATGTGTCACAATTACATTATGTGAATCTTTATTTGAAATTGAAAAAAAAACATTATATATTCTAATAAAAATATAAATAAGATATGTAAATACAATTTTAAAATAATTTATTTTAATATTTGATTTTTCAATCAAAAAACAAGCATGTTATATTGTTATTTATTTTCATTTTTATTATCACTCATCTATTCTTCTTTATAGTGAAATTTAAATTAGTATATTATTCAATATTAAATAAATAGATTTCAAATATTTATTTCACAAGAATAAATACTATTTCAAAAAAATTTAAATTGATTTTAATAAATAATTTTTTTTTAAAAACCGGCAACAAACAAAAAAAATTATTAAATTTATGACATTAAATAATAGATAAATAGGGGTAAAGGAGTGACTGAAAAAAAGTCCTCCACTTGTAAAATTATTCATTAACATATTTTTATCACTTTTTTATAACAAATTTAACAATTTATTTGTGACATTATTGTATTATTCAAAATATTTGAGGAATAATTCCCCCAATAAGTGGTAAACTCTTCACATTAATTGATATTTCATAGTATCAATAGAAATAAAATCATAAAAAATAGTGTATCGATAAATATTTTATAGAAAGAAGGCCCCATAGACATTTGAATGCCGGGATAGTCTCATTGTTCTCAAATAGAGTGGAATTTGGAACCTTCCAATAGGATTTATGAGGAAATATATCATATCTTGGAGGGTACCTTCTGTCAGAAACTTATTCACACAGTACAATCAATCCCTAATAGTATCCCCAGATACTCACAATATTTTTGTACTCCAATTTATCATCACACCTTTCCCTTACAAAATAACCCCACTCTCATCTGACCAAAGAAGATATAACACTATTGTACAACACACATTGATCTACTATGAGTGTGGTGATAATCGCATTGTACTGATTTTCTATGGCATAGATACCTAAGTGTACATTTATATATTTCATACTTTTGAAACAACAATATGTGATGATACTAATTACTCCCCGTACTATTGAGTTGAAATAGTGGATCAAAGATGACATTTAATTACACCAATATATATATATATATTCATGTGATTAAATATATTGAAATAGTGGATCAAAGAAAAAATTTAATTACATCAATATATATATTTATATTGGTGTCGTACCAATGGAATGGTTATTTTTGGGGACCCAATTTGAATTTAAACCAAACTCTATACTATAAGTATAATATAAATATGAAGTCAATACTCAAGGATATTCATAAGTGTTTTTCAATGTGAGTTATTCATTAAATATTTTATACTCTTTCAAGGTTTTTATAAATCATCTATGATTTAATCTACCCTAATGTGAATCTTCAAAAGGTTTATATCTATGATTGTTGTTTTCAAAATATGATTTTAACATAATAAATAGACGTGTTGGTGGTGTGTCATTTAATGCATTTTTTGGGGATAAAATTATGTTTCGTTTTTTTAGTTCATAATAAATCCCTACTATTAGGATTCTATTATATCAAAAAATTATTGATCTGGTGGGGTTCAGTAAATAATCACAGAATAAATCGTCATGGTTTGAGAGTTAATTCCTAGAGTATTTCTCTAAGATCCATAACATAGTTAGGGTAATTATACCTAATGATCATACTAATAATCATTATAACTTATTCATAGATCTATAAACATGTTATTACTAGTCTAATATAACATATCCAATGCTTTTATGAATGAAAAAACAATGAAGATTCATAAAAAATAAGATGAATTATGCAATTACTATTATAAGATTCAATAAACCCACATGATACCCCATAATAGTCCACACCCAAAAACAATATGGAAGTATACTAATCATAAAATTATATAAGGGAAAGAAGATCTTGTTACCTATATATTTAATTATATCATGTTGATGAAATAATTACAAGCAGTACTAATAAAAATCTCAAAAAATTCAATACAATGAGTTTCATGATATCCTCTTATAAAGAACTCTTACCGACTAGATGGATCACCATCTAAAATAGTTAGAGAATAATTATATGTACTGCCCCTAGTGTTCTGTATTGGTTATGGGTCTTGATACCATGTAAATTATTCGTTATTAAAGTAGATGAAATGTCGCTGACATCTATTGAATTGTGGATGGTAACAATTCACAATTAGTTTAACCAGGCGTAGACCATGATGTTCATTATTTTATTATATATATTTGGATCATTTTATATTTGAATTTTCTAATAGTTTAGTTAGGTATTCATACACTATTATCCATTTTTTTCCCTGGTGTTCCACATCGCATGGTGTGAGGGTTTTTTTACACGGTTAGAAAAACTATGCAGAATGTATGGGACCATCCCTACCTATTCATGTGGAATTACCAAATGGATTCCAAGTGATTATTCATAGTTTTTTAATCATGATAAGAATTTTCTTTTGTGTTTTTCATGAAGCTCCATGTTTTTTTGTTTTCTAGATTGGGTACATATCATTTTACTTTGTTGTAACTATGAACCATATAAAAATTGACCAAATGATAAATATTTTACATTACATAATATAATTGACTTGTATATTTGATAAATGTATAAGGTTTATCATTCTATATGAATTTCTTTTTCATATAGTGATTTTTTTCGTGGAGTGAGACATATGAATTGAAATATTTCTACCCGATATCTTCCATGAATCTCCTTTATTAAATTTTAAAATATTCAAAGAGATCATGAAATTAAAATTTTATAACAACAAATTTTGTGGTATCAATAATAATAAGGTTTTCCTTACAATATGAATAGATTGTGGTCAATTTTCAGTGGTTTCTTGTTTTAAAATACCACAACAATATTTTCCCCTTTAGTCACATTGTTTTAATAATAAAGATATAATGGCATTTCATAAAGTGATCAAATTCTTAATCACATCCACAACAGAGTGAACAATAAAATTAAAGACAATTTTAAAAAATTATTCTTTAAAATATGTTTTTATTTAGTAAATATCAATTTATATCATCTATACCAACCCTTTAATGGATTCAAGAAAAAACTTTTCATCCTTGGAAATGTTAATGCAATGTCCATATGGGGTGCGAAATTATAGTTTCCCTCCACCACACATAATATCGATCAAGTCCCACATGGATTTGATATAGTGTGGTGGTTTTTTGAGGGATGTACATTAATTTTACGTAAAGGAAGGAAATATAAAATTAATTATAAAATTGGACGGACCTAAAAATCTCCTTTAGTATAAAAATAAAATGTTGTGTTAGTTGGGGTATGAGAGACCATTTTTTAGAAGAGTGTTCCAGGATAGAATGAAATAGAACACCTACTATCATAGAATATGATACCAAGAAATTTGAAGTGATAATAAACAGTATTATAGAATGGGAAAAAGATATATAAAATACAATCATATCATGGATGGAAACACAAACATTTGTAAGACAAAAATATTTAAGTACCAACATAGGTTAAAAAAATATATCAGATAGAGGTAAATATAATAATAATGGGAATAAAATAAATAAAAACATATTACTCTCAGCTTGTGTGACGATTTATATTAGAATAGGAAATGAATTATATATGTGTAACTATATCCCACATTTGATCCCCCACCACTGGATCAATGTGCATTCCATCTGAAGTCATTGTTTCACCCCACTATAGACTACAAAATTCCATTCATGATATCTAAGTAGAAGACGGGAATTCCATATATCATATAGAGGATAGGATTCATGGAATAATATATAGTAGGAAGGTGGTGGGTAAGGGATGGTTTGGTATAGGAGTTGAAGAGTGAGGCCTCACATGTTAATTCCCTCCACCCGAGGGAGGCCATAATTGAATGGCTAGTGAACAGAAAATAGAAGTTATAATCCCTCTTTCATTTTAAATGTGGATTAATATAATATAAAGACCCAGAATTTATATATATGTAAACTACATTACTTTTTAGGAATACTTAATAAATAACAAAAACAGACACCCAAGGGCCGTAATAGTTTAATGTCTTCAGAAACTTGGAACAAAGTCTTCTAATCATGGTGAAAGATCTTAAATATCTCCGATAAATATCTTCCCTTTTTTAATACATCAAAAAGATTCTTTACATCCTATAGAAATGAAAACATAAAAACGGTGAGCTCAAAAGCTAAATAAAGGTAAGCATGGTGAAAATAAAACAAACCATATACATTTAAACATAGAAACATGAACATAATGTTTCAACATCAAAATATTGTGTTTTAAAATAAATATGGGAAGTATGTAAGGAGTATATCATAATGAAACATTAATCATGATAAAATAACATGGGAATAAAACATGTAATTGTGGAAAACCATTAAGAAAATGATATGATTTCCATAGTAGCCAAGACATTTCTACCAAGACCATCATAGTGGACCATGTCCATTACTGAACCGAGATTACATGATATTCCAGTCCAATATTACAAAACAAGATTTACATACCGTTCTAGCCATGTCTATCTCATGAGAATTAAATATTTACCCTATGAATTGGATGGAGATATAGGTCCCACCATTCTCATAATGAAATCATTCTAATGTGTTCCACAAAATAAACCTAAATCATTTATCATAACCCAACAAATAAAATAGGCTTCATAAACATCATCCCATCATAACATAATACATTTAAAACAAATGTATATCATTTCGTCATAAGAAAAATAAAACCATTAAAATAATAGAGGCATTATTCTAAAAACATAACCATATTAAATAATTTCATCATAGATGGAAAATAGTGTTGAAAAAAACATGAAATGTATTTTTTGGGAAAATATCTTTTCTACTTCAAAATCATTTTATTTTCTCAAAATGACATGCAATTTAAAAGAAAATAATTATGTTGAAAATAATAATGATCCCTTGAAGAGGAAGCTTTACGTAAATAAGGATTTATTAAATTTTCAAAATTCATTCACACCGTATAAGTTCAAAAAATATTCTCCTCATACTTTTAACGAAAAAGTCCAAAAGTTCCATGTATGGAAAACAAAAGAAATACTCCTTACATAAAACAAATTAAAAGTCAAAGAGGTGTAAACATGACTTTAAACATACATGGAATAATATTAAACACTTCATGAAATACATTTTTATGTACATGGATGGAAAATATAACCCAGGTAAATACTTACGTATAAGAAATCTCAGATAAAAATGAGATTGCAAAATTATCCCTTACCTAATGTCCAATTGCTTCAGTTTGTGTCAAAAACCCCTGTATAGTGCTTTTCTCCATATTAACAACTATTAACAGAAGAATATTAATATTTATTATATCATACATGATTCACTTAAGACTTTATATTACCCGTTCTTTTGTCAATAACATATTAAAGCAATGTTTGGGTAATATCGTTACATTTATCGTACATGTTTGGACTTATTGTTCTTGATATTATTGCTTATATCATGATTTACTTACATACATAATTTAAAACTAGATTTTTATATCATATATATTTAGTATATATATTTATATAAGATAGATAAAGGATCTGAAATACACCATTCATGGAGATGGTAGGCCATACGTACTCATAAACGTTGTTTTCCATTCCTTATTTACGTGAATGGATGTAAGTAGATAACAGAAATATATATAGACATAAATATAGTAGTTTTATTTTTTCATATATATCATTATTATTCATTATATGTACATTATAATCATTCATTAATAGTTAACATGTGGAATGAATCTCATCACGCCGTGGAGACTGTAATCGGTACGTATGCACGAGTGTTGGTATCATTTCCATAATTATTGAATGGAATTAGAGTGGATGATATAATATCTATGAATTAGTATCATGTTATATTAATCATATATATTCATTATTTCCACCATTATACGCATCCATGTAAAGTGGTTTGGGAAAAAAAGATTACACCACAGTGTGGAGATGGTAAGTCGTACGTACCCACACGCGGTGATTTCATTTTTCATAGGATGAATAGAAGGTGAAATAGGGTTGTTTCATATTTATATTAACATATCAATATATGAGTGATACAGATGTTATTACTTTATAATGTAACAAATAATGTATAGGAACTAAAAGAAGAAATATATTTGAAAGAATCAGTGAAGGATATTACATTTTCTTCGACGCGCCTCTTCTAAACATCCACTTAGGATACTAAATATGCTCTTCTAAGAAAACCATTACCTATAGTATGTTTCTAGTGAAGTTTAGAAGAGAAATGGAAGGGTTTTTCTGAGCTTGAAGGGTCAAAATGTTGTGACGAGGAGAGGGAGGAGGTTCCCTTTTATAAGAGAAGAGAGGGGCACTTTTGGAAACCTAAAAAATTTTATTTAATAATAAAATCAAAACCCACATAAAAACTTCCAAAGTGACTAAATTTCGAATATGAGGTAATATAGGGTTGTAATTTCATCAACCAGTCAAATTAAAACATGGTGGGAAATTATTTTAAACCTTATCAATTTGATTTATCATTATTTAATCTATTTAATCTTATTTGTGGTAATAACATTATAAATTTTAAATTGTTATAAATACTTACATATGTGTTGTTAATTTTCCATAATTGTATACTTTATGAAATTTTACACCATATAAATTTCAATTTATAATTTTTAAATATTTTTTTGATATTTAATCAATTTAATTATATGTTATTTTTATAAAATATCAACATTGTCAATTTTTATACTATTCATTTTTTTGATGTTAAATAAAATCCAAAAATAAGATATATTGGAACAAAAATATTTAATCGATTACTAAATTGTTATACTAGTAAAAATTATTCATTTATAACATTACTTTGTACATATAACATTTATTTTAATATTTTTAAAACCATTTATTTTATATTTCCCTTAATAAAATAATTTCTTCAAAATTTTGTATAATTAATTAATATACTTATTTGTTGCATTAAAATTAAAAATAAAAAACTATGAAGCAGATAAGTCTAATATATTCCATATTAATAGTTTTACTAGAATTTATCATCTTAAAATCAAAACATTTAAATTGTTATATTTATTAAATTGCGATGGTGACAACTTGGACACCATTTAATATAAAATAATATAAGTTTCATATTCACTTTTATAAGGCTCCAAATGGTCAAATATTCGACCATTTGATGTTTATGGATTACATGTAAATGACCAATAAGTTTTGGTCAGGTTTTTGTGATTTTATGATCAATATTAGCATAATAAAAACTATATTATTGATTTTTACCTAAATAAAAAAATTTGTCATCACTATTGTATCACGATTAATGATAATTATTTAATCCCTAAAAATTATAAATAAATTCACATGATGTATATAATTTTATTATATTTCATGCGACTATTTATGTATGAATTTTTATGAATATTATCACTAAATTTAAATTATTACACTTATAAGTTATTAGAGCCAGACATGTTGCCACTTTCTTTGGTTTTAATAATAATTATAACATTTTCATAGTCTAAAGTCCATTAAATTAATCTATTCCAACCCTTAGGTGATATGTGTCGACTTTTATTAATTTAATCGAATTTTGGCTGGTGTTGGGGTAATTTAATAATATTATTGTTACCCATAATTAATTAATTTACCTTTAAATATTGAAAATAAAATTTATCGTAGTTACTAATTATAATGTCTAAAAATAAAAAGTAGCCTATTAACATAATTTGGAATTATTTATTCCAAATATGGAATCCATTTTTTCCAAATTTAAAACAAATAAGTTGTAGTATTTAATTTAAAATTAATCCCGTTATTGAGAAAATGGGTTCTAAACGTTAAAATATTGCTAAAGATTGAAATGTTTTTATCTTTGAATTCAATGTAAAATTAATTATAATGGCATAAATAATATTAAATGGTAAAATATATTATATTTATACTTTAATTCCATTAAATAATATAATTTAACTATATAAATTATCTTGATGAAAAAATTTGTTTTTAATTAAAATTTAGCGTATTTTTACTAGTCATCAAAATATAAAAGTTAACAAAAAAATATTAAAAATTTATCAGAAGTTAATTTTTATATCCTTACTGAAATGAATAAGGTTTTTTCAAATTAAAATTATAAACATGTAAAAAACACGATTTAATGTAGGTGCTCCATCAAACGGCATCATTACTACATTTCGTAAAAATAATTATTTTACTCGAAGAAATTATTATGTTCTCATTCCATGATCTAGAATATGTGTAAGATAAATGATAATGTTATTAAATTCAATATGTGTTTCATACTATTCTTTACTGAAAGTTCATAATAATATTATAATAATATATTGTTGTTAAATGAAACTCAGTATTGTGTACAACACACTCTCTTGAGGATGGTCACTCCTGCGTGCAACACGAACAAAGAATAGTGTTGTGTGTACTACAAGCTTAAACGGTGTTGTGTATAGTGAAATCGAATCTTGGTGTAGCATACAACACAAGACATAAAAGAAATTAAAATTATTATTTCTCATAAAATCTTGGGGTGTTACATTCTACCCCCCTTAAAATGAATTTCGCCCTCGAAATTCGTCGAGGTTATAAATCATTTACTACTTGAATGATTCTTTCATAGAATCCCACATTGAAAAAAGGAATAATAAAAATTTATTTTAAAAAGAAAAGTAAAAACGTAATGGTTACCCAAATTACCTCATCACTGGGTTTCCACATAGGAGAACATAGGTTAAAACATGGATATGGAAGAGAAATCTAACCATCAAGTTCTAATAGAGAGTTGTAGAGAACATTGCTATAAAAATTTTACAATCACAAAGCCATAAGTTTGTGATGATCTATGGTACCATCTAATTCATCGGATATGAGGGTTCTAGGACAAAATTTTTGGTTTTCAAGATCATTTCCCTGAAGATGAAGAATTTAAATTGGATGAAATACTTACATAATTTTGGTACAATCTCACCGTTGATCGTTCCTTGAACAATTTCCACTTCATATCTTAAAAAAATAAAGTTTAATTTTTCATTGATGAAGTTATTGCAGATCATGTGATAGAATGAAGGGTCATTCCATCTGTCTCAAACATAAGGTTAGAAAATGTTATTAAATATACATAAGTCCATATATGATGTTATTAATCGTATATGGCACCAAAAATGGACATATACTTCATATGTCATACCACTTATTAAAATAAAACTAATTTATACTAACTAGGGACGTCTTATAGGATATTGGTAGGTGATAAAGGCCTGTCTCACATTGGTTGTGGGTTCAATTCTTGCATCCTTGTCTGACACGATGGGTTGTCACCTGTCCTACCGGTTGTCCTTTTTCTAAAACTATATTATTATAACATTTCAGAAATAATATCAAAAAGTTATAGCCTTAAAAAAAATACTATATGGTGTCTAACATAATCCATTCAAATCTTTAGGCTTTTCCAAAATACTATTGTCCAATCTCATAGTATAAAGAAATACATTTCTAGAGAGGTCATCTTCCAAGCATGTGAATACCATCATTTATCACCCATATATCATAAGATATATCTTGTTGGTCATATTCCAAACATGTGAATACCTTAATCATGTATTCTATTGAAACATGATTCACCATAGAACCTTAGTGAAAACATGAATACTATCAAAAGTTAATTATTTCTACATACGAAAATCCCAGAATTTCAATATACTCAAACCATGATATCACATTTTCCTTTTATCAATAATGATCTCATTAATACTATCAAAAATATCATTATCCCTTTATCCATACATTATGCGCATATCATCTACCTTCCAAAAATTTTCAATCACATTTCATGGTTACCTATACCATTCAACATATACTTTCCAATACTCAAGGAACAACAATACTGTAACAATCCTTATATTTTTCATTATTCCATAAACATTCAATAATTCCAATACTTTCATAAACTATTAACTGAGATTCATCATATTATTCCTCAACACTTCTCTCATCTCATATATCATTTGTAGTCTCTTAATCATCATCCACATAAATACTACCAATACGACCTTGCGGATTCTCTTCATGAGATTTTCCCTTAGGGCATTGGTCTGCATAATGCCTATACATTGCACATTTAAAACATTTAATCATTGTTGATGTATTAGCAATACCATTATCCTGGTCTATTATGTTACCTGGATCTTTTCCATTGGAATTACTAGATTTGGTCCTTCTTTTTCACACCCAAATCATCTTCTAGTTCCTTTGAAATATTCTCCTTGATTTCTCTCCCCACATGGTTACATGAGGGAAATTGATCTTTCATTCTTCTATGATCGTCATGAAACTCCATATTTCTCTTATTAGATAAGTCAATAAACTTACCAAAGTTCATATTATTGATCATGTTATGAGATTTATAATTAGTCATAATATGTATGCTTCGCCTTCCAAATCCTGTTTCATTTGGTTTCTCATGAAGAATATAATTCCATTTTCTATCATATTCTCCATTCACATGAATCTTCCTATTTCCAGCCATTTTCTAAAACCCAAAAAAGAATAGTGTTAGAGGAAAAAATCATGCTAGGAAAACAACATAGTAAAAGTAGAATATCTAAGAACTTAGTTTTAATTATAAGATCATTACTGTAATTATAGGACTATAACCAATACTTATACATAACCTTAAGGACATGCTAAGACACACCATATAAATATATCTAGGGATCTCATTAATTTTTTCGCATTATAGTTTACAAAGGTTAACAAAACCATCCCTTTGATACCAACTGTAGAGACCCAAGCTTGACATACATGGAAATTAAATTACTTTTTCAGAATACATAATACATAACAAAAACAGACACCAATGGACTGTAATAGATTAGTGTATTTGGAAACTTTGACAAAAACTTCTAATCATGGTGAATGATCTTCAACATCTCCCATAAATATCTTCCCTTTTGTGTTTTATTACCAAAAACATTTCTTTATATCCTAGGGAAATGAAAACCTAAATAGGGTGATCTCAAATGGAAGGTAAAGTTAATCCTGGAGAAAATAAAACAAACCATATACATTTGAACTTAGAAACAAGAACATAATGTTTGAACATCAAAATCAAGAGTTGTGAAACAAATAGTGGAAGTACATGGAAGTACTTAAGGAATACATCATAATGAAACATTAGTCATGATAAAATAGCATGTAAATAAAACATGTAATTGTGGGAGACCATTAAGCACTAGATATGATTTCAATAGAATCCAAGACATTTCTAACCAAGACCATCATAGTGGACAATGTCCATTACTGAACCGGGTTTACTTCCGTTCTATCCCTGTATTACTAAACTAGATTTACTAGTCGTTCCATCCATGTCTATATCATGAGATTTAAATCATTACCCAATGTATTAGAGAAACATATTGGTCCCACCCATCTCATAATTAAATCATTCTTACGTTTGCCACAAAATAAGCATAAATCATTCATCATAACCGAAAGAATAAAATGTGCTTCATAAACATCATCCCATAATAAAATAATTCATATAAAAAAATGGATATCATTTCATCATAATATAAATCAACCCATGTAAATAATAGAGACATAATTCTTGATTCATAACCATAAGAAATAATGTCATCAAAAAGTGAATATAGTTTTGATAAAACACATGAAATGAATTCATGAAGAAAATATCCTTTCTTCTTCCAAATCATTTTATTTTCTTAAAATGACATTCAATTTTCATAGAAATTAATTTTGATGAAAATAATCATGAACTCTTTAATAGTATGTTTTATTTAAATAAGGTGTTATGAAAGCGTAAAAATCTGTTCACACCGTATACGTTAAAAAAACATTCTCCTCGTACTTTAACCGGAAAAGTCAAAAAGTACCACGTATGGTAAATAAAAAAATATTCCTTCCATAACACAAAGTAATAGTAAATGAGAGGTTTACATGACTGTAAACATATATGGAATAATATTAAACACTTTTTGGAAAACATTTTTACGGTCATGGATGAAAAATATAACCACAGGATACTTATGTATATGAAATTTTGGATAAAAATGAGATTGCAAAATTATCACTTACATTACGTCCAATTTCTACATTATGTGTCCAAAACTCTTGTATAGTGGGTTAAACCATATTATTATCTTGTAACAGAACCATAATAATATTTATTATATCAAATATGTTTCACTTACGACTTTATATTACCCCTTCTTTGGTCAATTCCATGTTAAAGTATCGTTTTGGGTAAAGTCGTTTCATTTATCGTGCATGTTTGGACTTTATGTTTTTGATATTATTACATATATCATATTTTTCGTACTTACATAATGTAAGAAATGATTTATATATTATATATATTTATTATATATATATATATATATTAGATAGATAAATGAAATTAAATACACCGTTAATGGAGACGGTAGGTCGTACGTACGCTTGAACGTTGTTTTCCATTCCTTATTGACGTGAATGGAAGTGTGTAGATGGAATACATATATATACATAAATAAAGTCTCCTTATTTTTTCATTTATTAAATTATTATTCATTATATATACTTTATAATCATTCGTTAAGGGTTAACATGGAGAATGAATCTATTCGCGTCGTAGAGACGGTAATCCGTACATTCGGACGAGTGATGATATCGTTACCATAATTATTGAATGGAAATGGAGTGGATGATATAATATCATAGAATTAGTTTCATGTTATAATAATCATATATATTTATTATTTCCACCATTATACCCATCCATGTAATGTTTTTTTTGTAAAACAGATTACACCACGACGCGGAGACGGTAAGTCATGCGTACTCACGTGCAGTGATTTAATTTTTTATAGGATGGACAAAAGGTGGAATTCGGTTGTTTAATATTTTTAATAACATATCATTGTATGAGTGATACTGATTTTATTACTTTATATTGATAAAAATAAAGAATAGGAAGTATATGAATAAATAAATTTGAAAGAATCGGTAAAGGATATTACCTTTTCTTCGACGCGCCTCTTCTAAAACTCCTCTTAGGGTAGTAAAGATGGTATTTGAAGAAGACCATGAACTCTATTATGTTTCTAGGGAAGTGGATAAGAAATATTTGATAGGTTGTTTCCAATAATGAAGGCTCACAATGTTATGAAGTGGAGAGGGAGGAGGTGTCATTTTATAAGAGAGGAGAGAGGCACTTTAGGAAACCTCAAAAATATTAATTAATAATAAATTCAAACCCCACTTAAAAACTAATAAAGTGACTCAAATTTGTATATGAGGTAATATAAGGTTGTAATATCATTAAATAAATAAATTTAGACATAATGGGAAATTATTTTAAACCTTATCAATTTTACTTATCCTTATTTATTCTTTTTAATCTTATTTGTGGTAATAATATTATAAATTTTAAAATGTTATTAATACTTACATATGGGTTGTGAATTGTCTATAGTTGGATACTTTATAAGATTTTAGACCATATAAATTTTAATTTATAAATTTTAATCCTTTTTGTGATTTTTAAACAATTTAATAAAATTTTATTTGTTTAAAATATCAATAGTGTCAATTTTGACACGATTCATTTATTTGGAGTTAAATAAAATCTAAACAGAATATATATTCAAAAAAAATATTTAATAGATTCCTAACTTGTCATATTAATCTAAAATATTCATGGATCACATTAATTTTTCATATAACATTTATTTTAATATTTGTAAATCTATTTATATGATATTCACCTTAATAAAATAATTACAACATCATTATTGTATAATTATTAAATATACTTATTTGTAGAATAAAAATTAAATATAAAATACTATGAATCATATATTTCTAATAAAATAAATAATTAATGTTTTACTAGAATTTATCATCTTAAAATCACAACATTGAAATAATTATATTTATTAAATTATGATTGTGATAACTTTGGAACCATTTAAAATAAAATAATATATGTGTCTTAATCGCTTTTATAAGGCCTAAAATGGTCAAATATTCTACCATTGGATGATTATGGTAAACATGTACATCAAAAATAAGATTTTTTCAGGTGTTTTTTCCTTTTATGGTCAATATTAGTTTAATAAAAATTCTATTATAGATTTTTCATTAAATAAACAATTCCTCCATCCCTATTGTGTCACCATTAATTAATATTATTCAATCCCTAAAAATTCTAAATAAATTCACTTGATGTAGATAATTTTTTTATCTTTCTGGTGACTATTTATATTTTAATATTTTTGATGTTTATCACTGAATTAAAATTATTACACTTATAAGATATAAGAGTGTGACATGTTGTCACTTTCTTTGGTTTTAATAATAAGTTTATCATTTTTAAGGTCAAAAGCCCATTAAATTAATCTATTCCGAACCTTAGGTGATATGGATCTAAATTTAATCATCCAATATAATTTTGGAAGGTGTTAGGGTAATTTTATAATATTATTGTTACCATTAATTACAATATTTACCTTTAACTGTAGTAAATAAAATTTATTGTAGTTACTATTAATAATGTATAACAATCAAAATTATACTATTATCATAATTGAGACCTATTTATTACAAATATGGAATCCATTTATCCAAATTCAAAACACAGAATTTGCAGTATTTAATTTCAAATTAATCCAGCTGTTGAGAAAACGAGTTCTAAAAGTTAAAACATTGCAAAAGATTGAAAAGTTTTTACATATGAATTCAATGTAAAAATAAGGATAATGACAAAAAAATATTAAATGGTAAAAATATATTCTATTTATACTTTAAACTATTCAATATTATAATTTATCCATATAAGTTATCTTGATGATAAAAGTTGTTTTTATTTAATATTTAGCGTATTTTTACTATTCATCTAAATATGAAAGTTAACGAAAAAATATTAAAAAAATTATCCAAAGTTAATTTTTATATACTCATTGAAATGAATAAGTGTTTTTTCAAATTAAACTTATAAAAATTTCAAAAACAAGATTTAAAGTAGGTGCACTATCAAAAGGTAGTAAAACTACATTTTTTGAAAAATACTTATTTTACCTGAAAAAATTATTTTGTTCTCATACCATGTTCTAGAATATTGTAAGATGAATGATAATGTTTTAAATTTTTTTTTTTTTAATACAATTCATAATGTCTAGTACATAAAAATATTATAAGTACATATTGTTGTTTAATGAATCTCGGTATCGCATACAACACACGCTATTGAGGATGGTGACTCTTGCATGCAACGTAAGAGAAGAATAGTGTTATGTATACAACAAGATAATATGGTGTTTCTTATTTTACAAGTTATTCTTGGTGTAGAAGACAACACAAGACATCAAAGAAATTAAAAAGATTAATTCTCAATAAATATTGGGGTGTTACATATAATAAATTCCTGCAATACTAGGATGGGTGGATTAAAGGAATAAGGGGTTTCAGGTCAGGATTTTGTTAGGATAATTGGGTGGGATTCTTCTAGATGATTGGTGGAATAGTAGGAAATATGACGAATATTTGGGTATGTCAATGATCATCATTGAAAACATCTTGGGTACCCATAAACTCATGATACTATCCCTGAAATTATTGCTATCACATGGATAATACCACGATCATATCAATGGATATAGGGTGTTCGAGCTCATTAATTTCCTCGTCATAAAACTATATCCCAAAATGTTCAGCTAATAGTAACATTTATGGCCTTCTAAATATACCTCCCTAAGGATTGGTGAACATATGGAAGAGGTAATAGGTGAAGACCAAGGATATATTTATAGATATATGGAAATCATGTAATCTAATAGATATACGTCATGAAGGCTCAAAATACATTCCCTAATATATTGGGTAATGAAGTAGGTTGTAATGATCTTATGAAAGAGATTATGTGTCGGATTTAGTATCTTGGGGGGTTTAATAGTTTGTGGAAAATATGTCAACCCATGATATTAAATAGTGTATTAAAATTCATTTGTAGTATTAGGATCCAATGAATAAGTGGCTTTAGTATAGAACATACTAACTCACCACCATATATTCATCCCATTTTAGAAAAATACCTTATATATTAAATATATTGTTTTTTAGAAGGTATAAGGTGATATAACAAGTAGTCTTATTTTAATTACAATCATCATCATTGGTATATCATTCATGAAAATGGAATGCATCCATAATTACAAGCATTATCTCAATATAGGTTGGGATATGCACATTGAGTACCTCAATAAGGTGCCCTCGAGAAATAATCCATTATATCTCAACACCTATACAAAAATAACTCAAGTGGGGAGCAAAAAATTTGTGGGGGTTGAACTCCAGAGTATCTACAACTCAATACATGTTTACCAGATACAAATTTCGTAATTTTAGGTTATTACCTAGTATTTTATCAAAACTACATCCATGTGAATTCTTGGAAAAGGAAATATAGTGGTTTTCAATAATACCTAAAGATAGTAAAATAGTACACATAGATGAAAAAAAATTAAAAATGTGATGGAAGTAGATGTTTAGATAAATTAGGCATTTCCTAGATAAATTATTTTGAGGAATAAATATTCCTGAAATGGGAATATGAATATTGGGGTTTTCAAAAAAAAAATATTATGAAATGGGTTTGTTGGTATTCACTTGAATGATTTGTTTAACAAAATAAATGAAGTTAAATAAAAAATGGAATTTTTCTGGGAGAAAATATGGGGATGACTAGATTCCGTGGAAGGGAAAGAGAAATAACAATATAAAAAGGGAAATAAGAATATAAGATAAGGGAAGGGAAGAAAAAGAAAGTATAAATAAGAAAAATAACATGGATCTTAGATCAAGATGAAGAATAAATGAAATGGGGGATAATGGTGGATGAATTGGAAAATGGGAGTGGTGGACACAGGTTGATAAGGTCTTTTAGCATGAATTGGGGATAAAAATGCGGGATGTTTCCATTTTGTTTTTATAATTCAGGACCATGAAAAATATCAATGGTTACTTTGCATAATTTATTTTAACATGATGTACCCATGTTGTTTCCACTATAATGGTTTCCATATTACATTGTTTAAATGAATGGTCTTGTAAAATATTTGATACCATTACATGTACTTCAAGAAAGAATGCACATCCACGCTATTTAAATGAACAATATGTTTAACAGTGCACAAAATGTGTGTATGGTATTATTTTTTTTTACTTTTTTATTTACCCCATTTTAATATTAATAATGGAAATTAATATTAAAATGATGGTTCCAACAAAATTAAATAATGATTTTAAGATACCAAAGGATGTCTAAATATCTTCATAATAGAAAATCAATCATAAATCATTCACTTTTTAGTAATCCTAAAACTAAAACATAAAAATATACTAACCATAGTTTCATTGGGCACACACAATCAACAAAACATTACTATGAATTGTTGATATGTCAGGTTACCTCTTGGTTTTTATTTCATTTAATATATCGATCTCTACATACGCTATCATTTGTCTCCCATAATATTCATACTTGGGGAAATTTACACCATTTAATCTATCTAAAAATATTGTTTTTTGGAATTTCCCATTGAACTTTAATGGTGTCCTATCTTATAAAGAAACATCCACCACACCATGGTGTCCTAATTTTACATATTTAAATTTCCCAGAGCATTGGGACTTCTGCATCCCTATATATAATCTTAATCATGAGTTGAAAATTAATTATTGATCACTAGGTTGGAAATAATTAGTAGACATTAGGATATATTGAACCTCCATCATATTATACTTATATAATTTAGAAATATCACACACCGCCTTTGGGATATCATAAAGATCATATAATTAAAGTTTATAAGTCTTCTCATTATATTTGAGATCAAAATTTAATTCCATTATAGCCTTGTAATCTTTGTTTTTCACTTCCAATATAAAATGACATTTATTTCCATAGACAAATTGGAATTAAGAAGTACATAGTGGAATCTTAAAAGCTATCTGATAAGCCAAAAAATGGTATAATGACTATTCTACCAATCCTTTCTTTATTATACTATATTTTATCCAAAATCTTCATCACCTCATGATTAGAAACATCCATATTTCCACTTTATTATGTATTGTAAGGTGTTCCCTTATTATTTTTAATCCCACACAATAATAAATTCCTCATTATAGAATTATCTAAATGGGTGAACCATTCACTATTAATAAACCTAGGTAGACAGAACCAACTAAGAAAAATATTTCAATGAAATTAAATGATAACCATAGTTGTTTTTTTTCTTTTTATAGGATTTCCATCATTAATAAAAATATTATATAAAAATGAGAATTTATGTTTGGTGGAAACAATCCCATGAAATTGATGACCCATATTATATATACTTGCACTTAAAGTATTGGGTGATATTTTATTGATTTTATGCTCCCAATATTTCACTTATGTTACCATCTATTGCAACATTCCCTAAATTGAGTGATATAATAACATATATTTTTCCAATCAAAACATATTTGATGGATTTTATTACTTTTAAGATTTGTCCTATAGGGTTCTCTAGCATGAGAGGAGTGAGAAAACAAAAAAATTACATTAACTTCATCTTCAAGTATATAGTAATCGATTAGGAAATTACCACATGATTTGAAATAGAATGAATCCTCCAAAAAATAGTTCTTAAACACTAATTGAAATCACTTATTATTCATATAAGAGAAACTGGGTTTGAAAACTCCTATATATATATATATAATAAATTTTCAATATCAATGAAACATGGTCTCATTGAAGCCATTTTTGTGAAAATGAGATTAATAGAGATGTCTTCTTTGATCTCCCTTTATTTATCATTATTGAGGTGAGGAATCTTTTGGATGGAATGATTTTCATAAATAGGGTTTTAACCACACTTATTTTCAGGAATATCTATGAAGCATTATTGGGGTAGAAGTACCTTGATAATAAATCTAAGATTAGAGCCATTCTTTTTAAAAAGGAACATGAGTGTTTCATGGTATTCATATATAATGACTTTTCACTACACTATGAATAGAAGAAACTAATCAAAATAAATAAACAATCCCAAAATCCGATTTTCTGTGGTATTGTAATTATGTTATGATTAATTCAATATGGGGATGGTATTGTAAATAGGTACAAAAATAAGATCAATTAATTGGGGAAATAGAGATCCCACTACACAATCACCCACACTAGAAATGATCTCAAATGGTTCCTTTCAGTTCAGAACACTCATAATAGGGTCTCACACTAGATTCTTTTTTAGAAACTAATATTCCTTTCAGAATTGTTTTTCAAAATAAAAAAAATCAACATGTCTTAAAATATTGGTGAGAGTATAAGTGATTTTATAAAAAAATCTGAAGAACTGGAAAATTTTATATCATGTTTCCAAAACTATATGGATTTATAAGGCTGATGTTGGGATTAGACGATTGAAAATGAATTAAAATTTTGTTGGATAAACCACTATACCATTTCCAAGGGCATGAGGGATTGAATTAATAACATATTTCACAATTAAATGATATTTTTCGTAGTTAAAAATATTTTTGGTCCACTCAAACATCTCGAGCATGAGCTGTATATTAATTAAACAGATATCAATATTTTAAAATTCTTGTAAAATTCCCCTTAAAAATTTACATTATATAAATGAAAATGTCAATTAAGATAACCAATATATATTATTAACAGTAGTGGGATCATTATAAATCCAAAAAGAAAAGTGATGGTCGGAAAAAATGGCACACATGTACATAAAAAGATCTATATTCATGGTTATCTAGAGTGATCGAGATCTGATTATATCACAAATATCCATCCAAATATAAAAATATCCCTATAATTCTCCCTATCATTTGAAAATAAAATGTTACTAGTAAATGGTAAGTTTGGTTTCCTCATTTAGTTTGTGGTATTCCATGTATACTATCCGACATCATACCATTTTCATTGTAATTAGAACATTCTTTTCATTCTATATAATTGTATAATCACCTTTCATCATTAAAACGTTAAAATAATTGATCCATGGACTATTTGGAAATGGATATATTATTATAACATTTAACAATCTGATTACCTACATCCTCATAACCTCATTGATTAGAGGGTTGTTCATTTATTTTGGTTGTTTGGAGGGTTATTAACATACATATAGAAGAAAATTATGAGGAATAATATTAGGTATAATCCATTTAAGATAATCCACCATCTAGAAAATGGCCTACTTTATCCTCTATAGATTATTCAGATGATTATTACATGATTTTTCATAAGGGGGAATTAATGGTAACTGGAAATGTATCTTGTAAAAAAAAGTAGTCATGCTTCAAATATGTCATAATATGATTCATTTAATGTCGGGGGACCAATATATTTTAAGACACAATGAGATAAACCTCTTCCCTATCCATGAACTATTTGAGTATAGTTCAATAGATATAATAATTGTTTTGACATGAAAAAAGTAAACTTTTTCTGATTCTAAGAGTCATATATCTTCTTGAATAGTTTGGTATCCACTTGCTTGTTTTCTATCTATATTAATTTTCTCAATATAAATAATTGTGGAATGTGGTAGTAAAATTTCATATATCATACTCTGTAAGTGTTTCATGAATGAAATCATTCAGCATGTTGGAAGAGATCTTTTCATCATCTACACATAAAATTAGATCATATTTATGAACATAAATTAACTCTTTACTAATCCAAAAGAAAGGTATAAAAAAGGTAATATATAGTTCAATGTCACTTTCTATATCTACTATGATTAAATTTGATTGAAGTGAATGATTTTCATCCATAACCAAAATATCCACCATGAGACCCATGAGATATGTGAATGATCTATCATCTAGTTAAAGTACAAAAATAGTTTTTAGATCATAAAATCCCATATTTATAAAAAAATAATATTACATGAACTTATTACTGGCTCACAATTCACAAAGAGGCATACGTAATAAAATTTCTCTAATAATATAATGGATAAAAAAGCTCATAGGATATTGAATTTTTTGAGGAAGAGCACATGGAACAACTCATAAAAATTTGTTGGTGAGGGATATAGTAATGAAGCCATAAATAATTATTTTTTTACAGATAATTTCTTTAATAAATTCTTCAAAATTATATATTTGGTTCAATTACATAGTTAATGTAATATTAATTTGAATTTTTTAGAATACATCCATGAAAATACAGAAAAAGTCTAATTTCCACTGCATCATTAAATGAAAAGTGTGGTTCAGAAGATTTTACCCATACCTTTATTTTTCATACATGATTCCATTCCCATTACATGACTCATTTTCATTGGTAGAACCGTTATTTTAGCTAATTTTTTCACATACAGGACATTTTTTTTGAATTTTTTTATCAACAACACCTTGCATTTCTACCACTTGTTTCCAGATATCTCTTACAGTCTTAACGGTTACTGTTATTTCTTACTCTTGTAGATTATTTTATGTTTTCCCATATATTTTCCTAGATTTACTCATTGAGGGCTGATTACTAAGATAATTTTTTAATGCCTCAAAATTTACACCTCATGATTCTGAGTCCCAATTTCATCAGTGATAATTAACTTAGGAATCGTTTATTCCAACATTCATGGTTGTTCTTGCTGAATTTGCTGGTGAGTAACATATAGTGGTTTTTATTGATTTGTGTTTGTGATAGATGAGGGTTATGATACCCTTGTTTCTAATATGAACCCTTCAATTATTGACTACCATTCTATTTTTAGGTATAAAGACATTTATATTATAGATGGGAATACCAAGATAGATTCTGAGGTTTATTTTGAGGTATTTTCTATATCTTGACCTATAAATAGTTAGTATTATCTTTCCACATAGTATTCTAATATTTTGGAGACATGTTTTAGAAGTAAATTTTGAGGGATATATCTCAATTATCCTTTTTAGGGACTACCACTTGTCCCTAGACATTCTATGATGAGGTGATTGTTTCCACACTCGCTTGAAAAATGATATTGAATTGCAAGAACGTGATAATTTATATAAAGAATAATCAAAATAATTTTAATTATAATTCCATAATATTTGGGGAAAACCACTTTAGTGACATCAATATTGTGAATTCGTCTATTTCAAGTGCCTCTTACTAATTTTCATCAGAATATATTAGATGACACGTCTTCCAACAGATTAAAAAATTCATCATGTTCCCCTCTCCATACAATTTAAACAACTGCATCAAATTCAACTTATTTGGTTTCTAGAGTGAGTCCTCTATAAAACATTTGGACATTAATCCAATTTTGAATCCCATTATAGTAATACATTATTATAATTTCCTTGAAATACGCCATATACATATAAAAGAACTCACTTTCATGCTGCTAGAAATTATGGATGTTAATCCATAGTATAACTATTTTGGTTGGGGGAAAATCGGTAACAAGGAATGAGTGATAAAGAGCATCCCATGTGAGAATATAGCATTATAAAATCCATTTTATCCTATATTTATTAATATCCATCAATAAACTTGGGAAGAAAAAATTAAATGACAACTTCTAATACACAATTGGAGAAAAATACATAATAAATATCTATAAAATTTAAATTATGATTGTTGAGGTCCTCATGTGGTATACCACAAAACTAAACCATTTTCTATATCATTTTTTTGGTTTTCAGTTTGATGACCAGATTTTGGGAATGAATGGTTGGATAAAGATTACTCAAATATTCCCCATATATCATTGGAAAACTATACTCTATAAGGGTACGTTGATGAGGAAGATGAATTTTAGGATTTTGTTGCTATTGTGGGATTTACATCAACATATATGATTTAGGTGGATTTTGGTATTTGGGAAGTTATTATTACAATTTTTTAGATGGTATTGTTGTTTTCAAGAAACATGCATTTTTATATGTATTTTTTGGAATATTATAGCATGAATTATCTTGGTTACTGCTTTTCATTCTATGGCCTATATCCCATGTATGGGGGTATCTATTTTATTGTTCCCTAGCAGGTGAAAACTGATTCAATGATTATTATTGTACAATTCTCTACCCAAATCCATAGGAAGCATTAGGGTCTTACACTACCTCATTTGATATGAAATCAGTTTGGTTATTCTCTATAACGATTTCTCTATTTTTTTATTTAATATTCATAATCATATCTATGGGTGGAAAAAGTGTCTATCTAATTTTTTCTCACTCTTATAACTAGTAAGGAACGACATATTGATATGGTTCTACAAATACAAATATAAAACAGGATGAATAAAATAGAAAAGTAAGATCCACTAAAAATAAATTGGTGGTTATGAAAAAAGTATTCATACTTTTTTTCTCAATTTAATCAATGTAAACACTATAAACTATACCGAATACGTATAAAAGTTCATAAAAATGACACTATAATTTGGCATTGTTCCAGAATAATGGTGATTTATGAGGACCCAAATGGAATTTTATCTTAGATATGTCATATAATTATATTGGTAATATGGGGTCCATCAACAGGTAAATTATCTGGTATTTGTTGATGTCACTTATTCAGTCATTTATTTTGAGTTTTATTGAAATTTTTTATAAAACATCAAATATTAAATAGACCCTAAACATAAAATTATTATACAAATACATCTTTGACTATATAATTTTTAAAAAATACGATTTTAAATTTAATAAAAAGTTTACATTGGGTGTGTAATTCAATGAATGTTATGGGTATTTTATCATGCTAATGTTGTGTAGTTCATAATAAATAGTCATGACCATGTTTAAATTATATCAAAATATCCTTTGAGTGGTTGAGTTTAAATTTTTTTTTCATAATTTTTCTTTATTATTTTGGATTTATTTTGAATAATATTTACTTAAGAGACAACCCATGATGATGGTGAATATACAAATTTATCATCGGTATAATCTTCATAAATAATTCATAGATCCTAGTAAATTTTTATCATATAATGATAAAATATATCCATAAATTTAGTGAAATGAATTAGGATGAATATGAAAGTTAAATATAATTAATTATCAAACACTACCACAAGATTTAATTTCCCAAAATGATCCAGAAGTGTCATCTACAACCCAAATACTAAAATAAATGATTTTAAAAAAACATCATAATACCTTTAGAGTTCATTACAACATGAGGAATAGTAAATAACATTCCACATAAATATAAAAGTTTAAAAATTCCTTAGAATTGGTATCAAAATCTCCCCTCCCCATGATCTCTTTCTTCTCAGATGAAACCCCCTCTAAAATTTTCATATAATAATTCAATGGCTGACCCATAATGTATTGGAGTGGGTATAGGTTATAATATGTGGTCAAAGAGTTATTTTGGTGGCATTTGAGAGGTTATTCATATATATTGATTGGTGTACGGTTACTAGGAATGGTTAGATTGATAGTGCATAGACCATGATATTTGATTTTTTTCATCCATAATTTAGTCACAAGGTCTATTGGAATGATTTCATGGTTTAGTTAACCATACATAGAATAATCACACAGTACAATGTTCTTGGTGTTCCACCTCACATTATTATTGGTGTATTCCATAAGGTTCTATTTACCATGTTGAATGCATGGAATCTCCACAACCTCTTTAAATAGAAATCCCGCATATTTTCATAGTGAAGTCACATGGTTTCTTTTATCATGTGGAGGGAGTGCATCTTGGTCTATCATGAACCACTATGTCTTTCATGGCCTCTTGGAATGGGTTTCATAGTTTATGTGACTTATTAGTAACTCTACACCCTATAAAATTTGATAAATGCATCCAATTTTCCACCAAAAGTTTAGGTTCAATAAAAATCATATTGATACTGTATAAGATTACCAAACCCCTCATTTCAACGAATTTTAGAGAAATAAGTATATGAAATGTTAGAATAATAATATTTTTAACACAATAATATGTAATAAAAATTTTCATGAAAACATGTGAATCATAAATATATATATAATGTGTTAAACTAGAAAAAAAAATCAGTCATTATTTATATCTATTAAAAAGAATGATTTTTAAACATCCTAACCACTTTGATTGAGATATTTATTTTACACTACAATTCAATGATAAAATAAGAATTTCAATATAATCTATTACATGAACAACTGTGGAAATATCATGATTTCACACTATAATAATCCACTATTTCTCCTTCATAGAATGTATTTTATAGTCTATAGTGATTATTCTCAATATTGTTGTGTTTGGAGGGAAGTTTTAGTGATTAATATGGTCTATGTGAAATCCCATATATAATATACTTTATCAAATTTTCTTATATTAATATGGAAATTCCTTGTTTATTATTTTAAAAGGCTAGTTATCATAAAAAATTCACTAAACTCAACAAAATTCATGTCCATGAAAAGTTTATAACATGATATCCTCTTTTAGTTATATGATTTTAATTGAAAATTTAAATATAAATATGCATTATAAAATGAAACTGGATTTCATGAAAAAATATACATATATATATAGTGTTCTAAACTAGAACAAAATGTTTTCTCGCCTCCATGTTCTGAAACATAATGAAAAAACCACAGAACATATTGAATCTAAAATTTATGTTGGTCCAGTATCCTAGATTCTATTCTAGGTTCATCTTCATGGACTATCTATACCTCAAATGGAGAAACTATGGCTATATTTCTAATGAATACATGTACAATAATTTTAGTGATAACACCTCAAATTATTGTTTTGTTGGTAACTCCTCATTTTTATTTGTAGAGTAATTCCCAACATCAAATGTGGAGATATAAGTCCATGCATGTGGGTTCCTAATAGGATCCCCTAAAGAAGGTGAAATGGTATAAATTCATTATATATGTAAATGTATGGGAGATTTATTCCATACGACTAGAAAAAATGATATCATAAATACTTTCCACCCTTACAGAGCTCTAGGGATTCCAAACATATTATGTATTGGAGACAACATTGGAATATTAATTGTATAAGTAATAAAATGTGTTGGAACATACTCCCTATTTTAGAAATGATCTTATGCAATTTATGAATGATCTTCTCTATACCATGAAATAGTATATAGAAACACCTCTATCAGGTTTGTTTGTCCCAATCCTAACCTATTTATATTCCACTATCATTCTCTGTGCCCTCCAACTAGTTGTGGTGGAAGCAACGTTGGTTCATTATCCTCAAATGGATCATCATACAAATTTGAGTCCCAAATCAACTCAATTGAATCATATTGTTCAATATATAATTTTGGATCACCATCATATAAAGTTTAATATAAGTAACTGAGAGAATATTTTATAGACACCAGATCAAATTGAACTACATTCCACGTCATAATTTATTCCTACCATTGACAAATCAAAAGTATAAGAAACATTATCCCATTGGAATACAAAGAAAATAAAATTCATCTTAAGGAAAAAATTTAAAATATCAAATAAAATTTAATAAATATGCCATATAGTGAATGAATATCCCAAAGAATATAGGTTATATGATTGTGTGACATTGGTACTAGTATGCATACAATCCCAGATATTCTAGAGAGAGGAATGTTATGGGATATACATACTGAAATATTGTATATTTAGATTTTTGTCACAATACACATTTTAAATACAATGATAGATTAAAAATTTATTCTACTACATACCTATTCCTTCTGTATGGAATGTATACCATGATTCATGATTTCATTCATTATGGAACTATCATTCAACTTCTTTTTCACATTAAATCTAAATTTTGTGCTACATTACTGATTATGGGATTTTGATTGTCTCCATGGAAGACCCCTATACTTAAATTCCTCCTTGATTTCATGATGTTGGATAAAAATTTGAGAAATTCTTTCCACATACATCACAACTCTGGATTTAAATATAAAAACTAACACTATGATTATATATTCAAATTATCTATAATATAATATGTAAAACATACTGATGAAATATTTTCATCATATATGGAATATATGAATAATTTCATGATATATATTACATAAATAAATGTTACATTAATATGGATAATATCAATTAAAATAAATAAAAACAACCACAAAGTTTAACCGTATACAAAATAATCTATCAAACACTACATTAAATTGATCAAATATTATTGTTGGTTAACATACATAACTCTATTTAAATAATATAATAAAAAAAATTGATGATAATTTTCTACTTTATTCCTTACAACATGATATCATTTATCTCATCCTCCATGTTCATTCACAATATAAATTTTCATGCAGCATTATCTTTTCTCTAATTAATCATATACCAGAATATATGTTTGATTCTATCTGGCACTAGATATAAGAGAATATTTTTACCATATATAATAATTATATATGTATTAGTTGAAATTTATTCATTATAAATGGATTATTAATATTGTGATAGTATTTTTTTTATACGTTTATACAAAGTAAATCAAAAAATCACTAATTGAATGAAATTTTTATCAAAAATACCAAACATATACATCTAAATTTATGAATAAAATTTCTCTAATCAAATCTTATAACGACATCTCTTAGCTCTTGAAATAAAAATAATATTCTCACTCAATGAGATACTATTTTATCTCAGTATTCATAAACTAATTTCTATAAAACACTCTTCCAAAATAGAGGACACATTGTTCTAGAATTTAATATTTTCCACTAATATTTCATTGAAATTCTATATAGTGAGTAATAATTGACCACTCAAATTGGTAATCATTACATACCTTCTACAAAACGTGATTCTAGTCATTGGATATGATTCAATGATTGGTGTGATTTCATATGGATGGGAAATGAATGTTCTTATACAATTTTCTTACTATTCGATATCTTCACTATCTTTTTCAAGATCTATATTTTCATAATCCATTAAATTTTCCACCATCAGTTCATAATTATTTGGAGAATTTTCCCAAAAACACCACATTCATGATAAGAAGTCTATTCTTGAAGATATAAAATTTTATATAGAGACAATGACAAACCAAGATCCATCATTGATGGATCTTCATGATATTTCAATGTATTAGTACATAACAAATTATCGTAAAGATATGATGGAAAAACATCCAATGCCAATAAAACTTCTTACATAATGGAAATAGTAATATACCACTATATAATATGATCTTCATATTGGTTCTTAACTGGTGAATTTTTGTGTTCCAGTTCATCAAATAAGATTATTTTATATAATATATGCCACCATGTATCCATTTAATATAAATGTCTATATATGATGATATATAACAATTTTTTAACTATGATTATTAAATATTAATGAATTTTTCTCTGAACGACATTAAAACATGCATAGTCCCTTGGAATTACAGCACTTTATATCTATATATTATAACCACGTCCTTATACACTCTTTATTTTTTAATATTTCAAAAAATATATATGAATGCATATTTTTCTCTATAATTGGACATAGTTATTAATTATATCTGAACAAATAAAAATAATATCATTAAAAAATAAAAAAAATATTTAATTTTAATTGCAGGTTTTCTAACTAACAGAATGTGAAGATATTTCTTAGTGTGAATCTAGTAGAGTAATCACAATTCATTCAAACTGATACACCAATGGGAAAGTATTATGGTATATAAAAAGAATGTTAATCATCTAAAACATATGCCCTAGGAGTTTCAAAGTATGTATAGATTTAATCCCATTATTTTTTTTCACTAAGTGAGGTATTTGTAAATAAACAACAAAAATATTTAAGAGATTATTATAAAATAAAATAATAAAGAAATAATTACGAAATTAATCTAAAAATTTAATATAATTTATGAAACAAATATTTTAATACTAATACATTATAATTACATTTAAAAATTATTTATTTATAATAATAAAATTAAATTTGTTATCAACTATTAAATATGAAATAAATTCAAATATACTTTTTTTGTAATATCTAACTAAAAACATTATTTTAATGATTTCAACATTATACATGGAATTTAACTAAACATTAAATCCAATATTCCAAAATAACATTAAACATGATATATATTAATATTACAAACAATTATACATTCATATTAATGATATTACCAATAAAAAACATAATACTTTTTATTAATTTCTTTAAAAAAATCATAACATATTATAATATTTCATAGTAAATAACACATATAAAATTTATTAACAATTTTAATAATTAAATATGAAATTTATTAATATTAAATAATTAAACATTCTACATGATAATATTTATATTCAGTAAACAATATACTATTAGTTATAAAATTATACAATTTAGTAAACATCCTACAAAAAATTAAATATGTGATTCCAAATAAAAAATTGACTCATTTCAATTATATAAAACATTCTAATATAAATCTAGATAAATACTAAAAAAATGAATAAGGAATACTGTAAAATTTTAATGTCTGAAAGACATGAATCTCTTAGGGGATACATTAATATAATATGACAAGTTGAGAGACAAATGGATGGAAGTGATGATGATGTGAAACAAAATCATGAGCACACCATACCACGAATATGATTGGTTTGAGAAGACTTCAAAATGAATGAATTATATTTATGGGACCATTGAGATGATAATTTAAAATTTATTCACTCTCTTAAAGATGATTCTGAGAGCTCTGATTCAATTGGCGCTCTATGTACCAATTATGGAAATTAAATAAAACCAAGGCCCATAAAAAATAATAATAATAACTATAGAGATTTAAAAAACACCATTTTTGAAATTCGATTAACAAACATTTAAACTTCATTTGATTAACCATCATAAAAAAATTATTTTTTTACTCCAACCCAAATAGTGAACAAGTTAGATAAATCATCCTCCCCTTGCTTCATATGTTCAACAATTATCTATATCTAACTATATTAGTTAATCAAGAACCTTCATTTTCACCCCCGATCATCTTTGATCTCATAAAATAGTTTCAAAATTGATATACAATAAAATAATAAATATCATATAAAAATTATAATACACTATGGAAAACAATAAATTCATATTAAATTTGGATTCCCTACATCAGAAACAAGTGAAATATTATCCATCCCCAATTCAGGTTCAAGTCACCTTTACATGAAAAATATATTTATTGTGAAAACAATTGATCTGTATTAACCTATCAATTTTACTTTAAGACTAATAGATCATAAATAATCTTCATAAACCATTTTCATTTAATTTAATTATAATACTTCTATAGGAAAAATATTTATTTGTACATTATGTCATCTTATCCTATTTTTTGAAATCAACTATCAGTTAAATTTCATTCCCTATAAATATTCGGTCCACATTAACTCATACTCCATAAAAAACATCGGTGAAATTTATATTAACATTTAATTAGAAATTAAATTTAATTTATTGTTTCTGATTTAGTAGAATATACCAAAAAAATTCTTCTTATAAAAATATATTATTCGATATCCCTGAGTTGTTGAGATGTTTCATTCCTATTTAATTTCACTATATGTGTGTCCCATGTGATGTGAGAACCTTTCCATATTACGTAATAAATTCTCAATAACTCTTCAAATATGGTGTAGTTCTTATGATATAGAAAAGTTTTAGAATAATTTATGGGGTTTTTGTGTTTATCAATGTATTATTACGTGAAGGGTTCTCTAATTAACACATATCTCTCCCAAGGGTAATGAAGGAAAGGATTTTAGTGATCTGATACAATTTCACCAATTATGATATTGGAGGGCCTTTAAATGGTCTAATCAGTTCATGATCTTGGTGGTAACTAGATAAACAAATTGAGGACCATTTGTGAGGAAGATTATGGTTCTGGTTCATGAAAACATGCATGATAATTTTCGATGATTATAATCATGTATTGAGATAGTGAAATTATGTAGTGGGGACAGACCTGGATAGTAGGGAAAATATTGAAGATGAACATAAAAGCTTCAATGAAGGATCATTTCAAAAAATAAAATTCTGACAATTTTATTTTGAGTCTCTATTAAGGGGGTCTCATGAGAGTTTAGACGTTCTTTGGTCATATTTTAGTATCTTTATACATTATTTTATCTATCATTTTATGTTCATAATATATTTTTTTCATGTACACCATTGTTCTTGCATAATAAAAAGATGATGATGATGTATCCCCATGTTTATAGAATTATTTTTTGAATAAATTATATTTATATATCCTTCACTTATTTATAATTTTTAATAACATGAATAGAATCAATAAATCTTTGAATATTATTGAGTTAATTTAATATATTTTGACCATTTATTACTTTATTTTAATCATTGCATCCAAAAGCCTTTATTTTTTATTGTCTTTAAAAAATTTATTATGTATTAAAACATGTATGATGGTTCTATAAATGAAATTTTCGAATTCTTGTTCTCATTTATATATGATATAATTTTAATACATGTGTTTTTTTTAAATAACAACCCTTCAATTTATTAAACATTAATACCTGATTTATTTTATAAATTTAGAAATAATACAACCAAAAAGATTAATATGTATAATGTATTTAGGAATTAGGTATATTTCATAACAACTAATAACATGGTATACAAAAATAATTACTGAAAACATTACGCACATGATCATAATATTCTATCGAACGTAAAACTACTTGTGGGAACCTCGGTATATTCATAAGAAAGGAGAGACCTATAATGAATTGTATGGGAATAAAAAAGGCATAACATGAAGAAGATAATACAATATATATTCAATTTTCATATCAATGGTGCATAAAAAGAGCATGATTAATAAATATTGATATAGCATTATAATAATAACATGGTAATTGTGTAAAAAACTTCACCATAAACATAGGTCAATGAAAATTGCACCAAGGATTAATGGTGGAAAAAGTACCATAAATCAATTAGGTTTACTCCATATACCACCATGACGTATCATGATACTAAATATTACAAAATTAATTGGATTTCTATACAATCATTTTTTCACCCATCACATTCAATTTATTATCACGATTAAGTGTACCACATAGATCATACAACATGGATTAATTAATCATCCTAATTTATTCTAGGATCAAGGAGTGTTGAATACGTACATGAATGTCCCAAATAAAAAACTTATATGTTCATAATTCAGAACACCATTGATATTAAAAGGGTAAAATATTCACTACACAATACATTTGGAATGGAAATTCATGGCGACATTTCGGTAGCATAACCATTTCAAATAAATACTCATAAAAAATGGAATGATGGGATATAAAGGATTATATATTAATATAGGCATCAAATGGTTAGTTATAGGGACATTTATATACAAATCCCAACATTATAGATTATAAATTTAAGGCATAAGGTAATGAAAAAAAATAATAAAAATATTTCCAACTATATTTTGGAATGGTAATTAATCTATATAAAGGATTATGGGAGGATTAATGAAAATAAAATGGGATCTCAAAATTTATATAGTAAATTTAATGATATGGGATTATGGAATAACATGTTCCTACACATGAAAATGGAATTCAAGACACGTAACATAAAAAAAAGTTACTGAATGTAAATGATGAGATTAAAATTCCTTACTAAATTTTGTCCCGATGATGGTTTCACATAACATATCATGGAAGGGTTAATAAAAGTTAAATGAATTTATCATTATTTATAAATAAAATTTAAGTAACATTGTATATTAAAAAACAAATCCAAACATATGAAAATTGAAATTAAATGATAAAACATTAAATGATTGATTGATAATTGAGGGTAGTATAAGATACCATACTTAAATGTGTGACCCCAAAGGCTTAGGAAGTTTATATTGAGAGAATGAGGGACTTTCTGGGACAATATATATTGGTGGGAATGTTTTGTATGTGCCCTAGAAATATTTATTTAAGAGAAATGGGATCTTGGTGGGATTATATAGAAAATGAGAGGGATTTCATTATTTTGTAGATTTTGGAATCTACAAAATAAAATATTAAAAAACTATACAATTAATATTTACAATAGATTCTATAAAATGGTGGTGTTTTACAATATTTTATTAGGAAAGGAACTAATTTATTAAAATATTACCCATGGTGTTGTTAAGGTGAGTCACAAACATTAAAATATATCATGAGTTTTGGAGGATTTGAAAAGGCTTTATAAATCGAATAAACATAATATAAAATTATATTAAAGATAAAATATATATTTGGTCTTAGATCCCATTTATATTACTTATTAAATTACTTTTGGGTCATTATTATTTCATAAAACATAATTTAATTTTTATGGAAGTTAAGTTTTACCAGAAATTTTGACAGTCTTAGAAAATTATGAAACATTAACCATTGGAAAATATTGATATCATTATTCAAAAAATAATTTTGATTTTATATAAATAATTTACTAATTAATTGAAATTTTACTTTAAAAAATATTATTTAATTGAGAAATTCATAGTTTTTGAAAATAACAGTTTTTCAATATATTATTAAAATTACATTTGAATTCATAAAATGTATATGGCCCATTATTTTTGATAAATATTACTTAATAATAATATAATAATTTTTAATAAAGACCCATTAATTAATTCATTCATTAATTTAATTTTAATATTAATCAATAATTCAACTTGTGCATTATTATGTGCAAATAAATATCATGTAAAAAGTAACAATAATAGGATAAAGATAAGTTCACTATTATATTAATTATAACGTAAATATTATTATTTCTAGGTTCTTGATACATATAATTTTTATACACTATAATTTTCCATGATATTAAGGTGCATAGTGGTCGGACATTCCTGGGGTTGTTCAGTGAACATGTTTTGGGCTGCGATATTTATGAACTTGAATATCTCCCAAAAATAGTTTTCCTCATGCTTATGTTTTTGGATATAAGCATGGTATTGGTGAAGAAAAAATCCCAAAAATGATATCTCCCTCGTAATCTCTATTAAATAGGCTTTGTAGGGTATGATCCTTCTGGTTAGGGCCATCACAACCTTTTTCTGGGTTAATGGGATTTTTTAAAACACGTTATTTATATCGATCATGTTATAACTATTCCACAAATATATAATATATTATAATGATACATAAAAATATTCTAAATCTAATTGGATATATTACAAAAAAGTTTTTTTTTTGTGTTTTATATAACCATATTTAATAAGTCAATTGATTAAATAAAATTGTGAATTTTATTTATATCATTCTAGGTCGTCACATTCTTCAACCTTAAGAAATTTCTCTCATGAAATTTTCATTTACCACAGTAAAATATATAAGGGTAACTCTTATTCATCTCCTCCTCCAGTTCCAATGATTCTTATTCAAACATGTGATTCCTCCGAAACACTTTGATAAGGATCATTGTCTTATGTCGTAGACCATGTTATCTACAATCAATGATCCTCATTGGCTTCTCCAAATAAGAAAGGCCATTCTCCAATGGTATAACCTCTGGATTGAGTACCTGTGATGGGTCTTGTATTTAGTATCACAAGTGGGATACATGAAATATATCATGTACAAGAGTTAGTTGTAGGGTAAGTTTCAATTGGTAGGCCACCTCTCCAATGTGTTGAAGGATTTAAAAGGGGCTGATGAATCTTAGACTAAGATTTCACTTCGTCCAAAATTCGATTAAATTATTCCATGAAGATATGAGAAGGAATAATCTTTCTCCAATGGGAAACTATACTTCTATTCAGTGATTTTCAGGATATATCTTTTAGTTCCTCTAAGATTCCTTGATGTTATGTTGAGTGGCCTTAAAACATTCCACCATTTTCTTGATCATTTAAAGAAATATGGGTTTTTTTCCTGAACAACATCCCAACAATAATGTGTTATGAACCTATTAGAATATTGTTTTACAAGGGGGTATTTGGATTCACTAGTGGAAAATATTTTTGTAAGAGAAATCAAGAAAAGATAGATGTTATTCCCATCATTCATTGGTGACCATAGAAGAATCCCATAAGAATTATTCAAGTGTTTGAATTTTCTACTCATATTTACAATCAC
Source organism: Viscum album (assembly GCA_963277665.1). Classification (NCBI taxonomy): domain Eukaryota; kingdom Viridiplantae; phylum Streptophyta; class Magnoliopsida; order Santalales; family Viscaceae; genus Viscum; species Viscum album. The sequence continues at coordinate 832,468,975 of OY728142.1, read as the reverse complement.
TTTGAGGATAATAGTTTGTACTTTAGTTTAGCTAAGTGTTTTTATCATGTTAGAGTCTTTTCATGAACATGGAGGTGAATCTTAGATCTTGATCAGATACAATGGATAGTAGTACTCCATGAAACATTACCACTACACTGATGTATATTCATACAAGTTGATCCAGTGATAAGGCCTTTCATGTTTTGATAAAGTGAGTTGTGTTTGTATGAAGATCTACAACTAAAAATATATCATTGTTTCAGCTCGATGTATTAAGATGTATCATGATAAATTCAATGGTGTCATTCTCCCATTTCAATGATGCTATATGTAATGTTTTCATCATCCACATAGACTTCTTCTTTTCAGCTTTCACTTGCTGACATACTAGTCACATTGATGTATATTCAATGATATCTTTCTTAATATTTCTCCACCAATAGTTTTCTTATAGATCATGATACATATTTGTGATTCTGGGATTGATAGATGTGATAGACCTATGTGCATCATCCAATAGTTCCATCATTAATGTAAGATTGGATAGAACACATATCCTTGACCCAATTATCACAATTCATTCTTCATCAATTTCAAACATTGGGGATTTCCCCTTTCACAGGGCTTCCACCTTCTAAATTTCCACATCATTTGATTAAGAATCCATTATTTTCTCTAAGTGGGACTGTTCTTGATTTATATGGAAAAGGGTTGATAATGTTAATTTCTTAATTATTCACATGTACATCCCCTTTTCATCTTTCAATATTGGATCATTCTTATTTATCTTCATTGATAAAGATAATGAATCATTTCTACATAGAGAATCTACCACCTTATTCTAATTACAAGGATGTTAGTGGAATTATAATTCATAATACTTGATGAGTTCAAACCGTCTTCACTGGAACATATTAAAATGTTACCATCTCAAAAAATATTTTCAATTGTTGGGATTACAATAAAACTCACAATTTTCCACATAGAAATAATTCCACCATATTTTCAATGCAATGATCACAACTACTAATTCTAGATCTTCATTGGAATTTTTTTATCATAAATTTTAAACTTCCTTAAGGTGAAGGATATCACATTAGAATTTTTCATTACAACACATCCTTGTCCATTCATTAATTCTTCTTGATATACAATAATGTGTTTGACACTTTTCCATATTTTGTGCATTGGTGTTGTGAGAAGACCTTTTTTATAACCTTAATGAATTATTCACGTTTCATAAACTATAAAAACATCGCATCCTTTATGTTATCATGGTTACTGGGTTTGGGATTCTTGAGAAATTATTTACAAATCGAAGATAATACCATGTTATCCTAAGGAAACTATGGATGTATATCAATGATTTTGGCCTCATCCAGACATATATTTCTTCTTTCATATAAGGGTACACTTTTAACCTATTTGTTGTGATGATATTATACATGACATATATTTTATTCAACCAAAACTGACATTTAATATACATTTCGTAAATCTTCACTTTTCATAGGTTCTTTACCATAGTTCTGAGATGCTAATCATACTCATCCATAAATTTGGAGTATATTAGACTATCATCAATTAGGTCTACAAGAATTTTTTCTATATAATATCTAATGAATCTATTTATCTTGTCCTTGAAGATTAATAGAGAATCAGTAATTCAAAATGGAATAACTATGAAGTCATATAGAATTTACCTTGTACGAAATGTGATCTTGAGGATATATTCATTCTTTACCCATACTTTATAATATCCTGACCAATGATCCTCATTAAAGAATTATTGTGATCCCTATAACCAACCAGGCATGTCATAAATATGAGATAGAACATACTTGTTCAATATAATGTTCTTTTTTTATCTCCTTATAATTAATGAAAATGTTTGTTGACCCATACTTCTTCATGAAGAATAGGACAAGTGGAACCCAAGGTGAAGCACTTGGGCATATGAACCCCTTAGCTGTATTCTCATGTAGTTATTTCTTTTCCTCCTCAACATCCACTACAACTATTTTTTATGGAGTCTTGGATAAATGAAACTTCCTAGGTATAATCTCGATTTAAAATTCAAACTCTCTAGTAGGAGAAAGTTCAGTAAATTCGTTGAGAAACCCATCAGTGCATTACCTCAAAATAGGCATGTCTTCGAGGGTGTTTCACTCTATATAATAAATAATTTGAGATAGGTATACTTTATTACATAGAAATTGTATCCATTATTGATATGATGGTCCTAGAAATTAATCATCCTCATTCTTGAGATTTTATAGAATTTTAAAGAGATTCTCAATAGAGATAGTGATTTCTATCATGCAACTATTTATGTTGACTCACTATAGGGAATATCAATCAATTCCTAGAATTTCATAAAATTTCAAAAAAAATGTAGTATTTAAAGGTGTTATAAGAAGTTTCATATAACATAAATTGATAGGAGATGAGTTATATACATTCAATTCAATAATTTCCCCATATTATGTTTTCAAGGACTTCTCTAATTCCCTGAATTATGGTTGTGTTTTGATATTAGAACTAAACATTAATGATATAAAAGAATCCAAAGAACCAGAATGAAAAAAATTTCTGTATTCACGAATGAATTTGTTGTATAACTACTTCCACTTAATTTCCTAGATCCAACATGGAAGTTGTGATAGAAAAATAATCTCTGTCATTTTCATGAAGGTTGTTGGTTACCTTGAAAATCCCATAGCGTAGTTCACTAGTTTGCAATTTCATACAGTTCCTTACAGTTCAAGCAATGAAAAATGTAGTAAAGGTTGACCAGAGCCTAACTTTCCTCCATTGAATTACTGGATTTCTACCATTAGAAATCACCAGTTATGTGTCCTTTATTTCTATATTGATAAAATTTCTTCATTCCTCTTAATTGATTTATGGTGTTCGTCCTTTCGCTCCGTTGACAAGTAAGATGTTGATATTAATTATAACTGTTGGAATTATCTATCGATATTATAGAATTAAACCCAAATTATAATATATTATACACATGATACCCCTAATATTCAACAATCCACATTTTTAACTATGATGGAAAATCAGATAATTTTCACATAGTTATCAAAGTGTTGGATAACCATTTATTTTCATAGACTATAATATATCCCGTAATAGAAGCGATCAGCCATTTAATAGGGGTTAATATTAATAGTGGAGGCATATAATGAATGTCCTTTGTTGTTTTCCCTGCACATCCTAATAGATTTTTCTTCTTTTTTTCTTATGGTAAATGAAGACCCATTCTATTTTAAGCTAGAGAGAGTGAGGAAAATATATATCAAAAAATATTTTCTAAAATTCCACCCACACCATAGATTCCATCTCTTCCTCAATCTTCTTATTCTTGATTAAGGCCCACTTCTGATCATGTTATCTTTCTATATGATAAATAACCCATATAACCTTCCCTTATTCATGTCATTGAATGATGGAGGATATTTTCTAAATGGAGTTGATCCCTTATTCCACGATTAAGGAGTCGTATTATCCATTGAATATAAGAAGATGTTGTTTCTTAAAAACTCAATTTCAGCTTATTCTCTCATAGGGGGATTTTGATGCTCTTCATGTTCTATGATTTCTTTCATAAAAAAATTCATCTGATAGAGTATTGTCACAATTTTCTTGATTCCCCCTCCCATCAGGTTTGAAATCTCAATTTCAAAATCATCACATTTCCCATCACATTGACTTTTTATCCCATTCCACTAATTTTAATCCATTGTCAAGAAAAAAAGGAAAATTATTGACGATTATTTTTAAACTATTTAACATATAATGGGGGATAGTAATGACATTAAGGGGCTAACATATAAATTACATTTATGTATTAACTTATAAATTTCTAGGAATTAATCCATATTATCCATGATCAATTACTTAACATATACTATTATGGGAATTATTTTATTCCCTTAATAATGGTTCATAACAAGGTTAATAATTTACCAAGGAATATCTATTGGTAGTGTCAAATTAGGCACCTAGTAATGTCTATTTTCGTATACCAAGTTACCTAGAGTTTTCCCCAAGACACATTTTCAGAGTCTGTAATGTCCCGGAATTTTCCATGTATTTTTTTAATATTATATGGGAATTAATTTGAGGCCAGGATCTGAGACGACGTGCAGTTCCGAGTCCCGGTGATCCTGGAACAAATGTTTGAATTTAATTTAATAATAAAATTACACGCGCGTGCGGTTTTCCTGAAAATGTGGATAACTCACGAATGGGTGCTCGGATCAGAAATCTGAAGGCACTGTTGCATTCAGAACAGTGATTTTACCTTAGGTGAGGCCTGCCTTCATCCGACATGGGTCTGTGGTGAAATCTATTTTTTGGATGCAACGGTAATAAAACATTTAATAAAAATATTTTATTTCTGTAGTGAGATCTTTTAAATCTTTTTTTTTTTCATTTATCCTCTTTAAATAAAGGCTTGCTCTAGGGTCCATGGTTACAAACCCCACAACCCTGAAAACCCTTGGCGGCTCTGGAGGAAACCCCCAACATGGCAGCGGTGATGTTCTTGACTTATTTTGACAATGACGATGATGTGATAAGCAGATCTTCGCCAGAAATCGCAGCGAATCCAGGTAGGATATTGATTTGATTTTCCATTCCCCATTTTTGATTTCCACGATGAACATAGGCTAATCCACAAACATATTAGCCTGCGGATCGATCGTTCTTGCGGGATGGGATATTGTGGGGTTTTTGGGGATTTGATTCTTGTTTTTTTGGTTTTGTTCCAAGATCAACACAAACATCAATCAAGGTTCATCCCTCTCGCATTGTTATGTTATTCTTCCCCAATTCTCACGTTCTTTGTGAGGTTTCTTCGAATTCTTCGTGGGGTGATGAACAACGGATCGTTGTGCATCCATTCTGCGATGCAATGATCCCAAATTGAAGGATCAACACCGTAGTGATCTTACGGAGGAGAGATGATGGTTTCGGCGGACGGATCGAAGCGGATTGGAAGAAATCATTATCCTGATGATTTCTGGTCGGATGGACGGAATCAGATTTAGGAGCCAATTGAAGGCCCGGAACCCATGAATTCAACTTCATGAGGACGAGGTGACCCTACATCTGGAGTTTCACGGAAAACAGACGTGAGAATCGAGATCTGGAGTTTCGGCCGAGGCCCACAGAGGAAGACACAGTTTCTGGAATTTTCCTGACTACTCGCCATGTACTTTTCTACATGACGTGTGTTCTTCGATAGGGTTACTCAACATGTACTCTGGGAATACATGGACACGGGCAGGATACATGGCCACGTACATGCCGTGTATACCCCTCCCCAGCCAAACCCGACCAGATACACGGGATACCTTGTGTACTGGTACATGGCTAGGCGACACAGACACGGGCATAGACCTTGTACAGGCACATGGCCAGCATACACAGAGCGAGCCCAAGTGCTCGAACACGACATGTGTTTTCTTCTACATGCCATGTAGTTGGTTTCTATCCGACAAGATGTGGGACATGAGCCTTTTACATGGGCAGTACCCGATGTCAAGGTACACGACATGTACATTATTACAAGCCGTGTAGTTTGGTTTTGCATGGCTTGAACGAAGGACACGGGACATTTACACGAGTAGAACCCGGGGTCAAAGAACATAGCGTGTAACCATAATACACACCGTGTAACTTTTTCTTCATGGCTTGAGCCACATGCCTTCTGTGACTTGGACTAGTTCTTAGGGTTCGTACCCTTGGTAATCCCCTGAAGGTTCTAGTATCAATTCTTTTATATAGGAGTATGATCCCTTTAGTAGAACTCACTGAATAGAGTTGTTGGAATCACCTCTGTGAGACTTAGAGCCGGATCCTCTATTCATTACTGGAACCCTAGGTAGATTTCTTGGTATCTACGTGACCAACCTTACCCAGGCGCCGATCCTCTGCTTAGCGGATTAGCTCATACTGAATTGTCGAAATCACCCCATGACTTGGCTGTGATCCTCATCTGAGCATTATGTCCTCAAGGTACTTGTGGAGTGTGTTCTCCCAGAATGAGTACTTCGTATCTCTCTTCAGACTTAAGAGTGTGTTTCCCAGCAATATTCTTAGTGTAATCTTCGAGATGGATCCTTGTGGCGGTATCACGATGGTCGTTAGTGTATGGGTATATCTGAATATTATTTTTATATGTTCTGTAGACATATACTGTGTAGAGATGATTGTACCTTTCTTTGTGGTAATTTCCTTTTTGGTATTTCCTTTGTGGATTTCGGGGTGTCCTACTGGGTATTGTTATACTCACCCATGCACGGGCTTTGCCTACCCGTGTCGTGTCTTGTTTAGATGAGCGATCCTTTGATAGGATTCTAGGTGGAACAGGACCAGACCTTGTTCAGTGAGATCAGACAGGCTGATGTGTCCCTTCGGCGATGGGTTGCAGTACCAGCACCATTCTCTACAGGTTGGTCTTTATTGCAGACTTTCTTTTGGTGGGCTTGTACTTTTGGCCCAGGGTTTTACTTTACTGTACTTTACTTTCCTGTCGTAAACTATGGTTGGGTTTCAGTGTATGCATGCATATTTTCCTTTTAGTAGTTTTTACTTTTCCGCTTTGTGGGATTTGAGACATGTGTGTGTGTGTACATGTTTATAGGCAATGCATCCAATGTTAGTAGCTTGCCAACATGGTTCTAGTCACCAGCCCCTAGCCTATTGGAGGCAGGCTTGGGGAGTTGCGGCGCGGGCCCCACTGGGACGGGTGGTGACAGAGTCATTACCCCAACATACATATGTGCCAGAACTATGTCTACGAATAATATCTAGATAAGGATTTATTTATATAATAATCTACTTAGTCTATAGTTACCTATATTTATGGATTTTATCTTATACATGGCCATATCCCAAAGGTTTTTCCTAGTGTTTTCTGATCATAATAAAATAACTAAAATTTTTCTCTGATACCAACTATAACATCCCTACACATTATTTGACATCAATACACAATTTCATAGATGACAACACACATAATATTACCCAACATATCGATAAGTTTAGTATCATTAATACCTAGGTCCATTACATAACAACTTATAACATGGTATATAATAAAATTATTTAAAACATCACAAGAATTATCATAATATTCTATCAGACTAAAAATAACAATAGATAACATGTTCTGAACATAATAAATGGGTGAGTTATAAAGCCAATAAGGGGATGAATAATGAATAATAAGAATACACTATTAATTGTTAGACAAGAAAAATATGTGTGGGGAATAAATGGAACATGAATAATACATCTTGATATAAAATCATAATAATAAAATGAGAAATGTGTCTATAACATAATCATAAACATTGGTTAAGGATAAATTGTCCATGAATTCATGGTAAAAAATATTCTATAATGGAATAATATTTACTATTTATCCCAAAACTATTTATATTGATACTAAACATTACCAAATTCATTGGAGTGCTATATAATTATGGGTTCACCCATCACTTACATTTCAGTCTCATGCTTATGTGTGTAATAAATATCATACGACATTGTTTCATTCATTATTATAATTACTCAACAATCAAGGAGTGTAGAATACATACATTTGTGTCTTGATTAAAATGTATATGTGAATAAAGGTGAGAAACCTTGATAGGAAATTGTTCTGGTATACATTACACATTTGGTATGGTATGGAAACCCACCTTGATATTTTGGTACCATAACGGTGTCATATAAAGATTTATAAAAATGGGTTAGTGTGAGAGAATGGTATTTCTCATAAAATAGATATCAAATGGGATGCAATAGGGACCTATAAATAAATAACCCATCATTATAAATTTGAAATAGAAAGAATAAGGTAATTATTAAACATGAATAACTAAAAAATCCAAAATATATTTAGGCATCGTAATATGTGTACATAAAGGATAATAAAAGGATAAATGATACTAAAATGGGGATATCATAAATTATACATTAAATTTAATGTAAGGGTAATATGAAATAACATATCATAATAGAATAAAATGTAATATAATACACATAACAAAAACTAAGTGTAGGACCCGGAAACACCCTACGAGGGAGGGGTTAATCGGAATGTTAAAATTTTCTTCATATGTGATGGATCATATTTCCTTGTTTATAGAAACCTAGTAAACCTTTCAGATTATAATTCACTAAAAAATGATCACATGAATATATAAAACACACTAATTTTACTGTGTTCACCACTAAGGGCTATTCGAAAGTGCATACTCCGAAAATGTTTCATTCACACCAAAGTCCAGTAATCATAACTAGTTTTGGTATAAAGGAATCCATGTATAGTCACTATATGCCAGGAACACACCAATTACATGATTTTCACTATCTGTGGAAATCCATTTTTACGTCGCATTTGGAACTTAAGACTATTTCACACAACAAAATCATTCACTCTAAACATTAATATCTCACAAAAGTTTTCATTTTCCAAATGTTTATGTGATGATACTGAAACATTTCTTGTGTTCATCATTCCAAACCACCTTCCAAATTTCATTAAACATCCATTTCCAAAAACATGTTTATCCATTCCCAAAAACGTTTACGAAAATACATATCACACACTAGGAAAAGACACCATCATCAATACTATTTTCATCTTGAACATTAAGATCCCTTTCCTTAAAAACTCCATAATATTCCATGTCAATATTTTAAAAAAACCCAAACCATACTTGATTTCAAACAAATAATATCCTTGGTTACAACAAAAAGAGATTGAATTGATATGAGAAAAGATAGAATCCTTAATAAATATTAGCATGGAAAATGGTGTAAATAATGAATCATGGAATGATAAATGAGAGAGAATGGAAGTTATATTTATTTATAAATAAAATTTATAGTAAGGGGATATGTTAGAACATATCCCAACATATAAAAATTGATATTAAATGTTTTATCATAAAATTAGTGTTTGATAAAAGAGGATAATAGAAGATTTATTACAAGAATATGTAATACCAAAGGATTAAGAGGGGATTTATAATAGAATGGTCTTCCTTTAGAATAATATATATAGTGCAGGGGTGAGTATGGAGATACTTTGACGATTTATGGAGGGGTTATATAGGAAATGAGGGGTCCCATTTTATTATTTATCATCTAAACTCTACATATTAAAATTTATAAAACCATAGACTAGCCCAATATTTTTTTCTCATTGTTCCTAACTGGTGGGAGGGGTTTAAATAATTTTATGTGGAAATTGTGAAAAATTATTAAAATATTACCCCTTGTGATGGGTAGGTGATTATCAAAACATTACATATGTCATGAGTTTTTGATGATTTATAAATTCATTATAATCAAATTCAAATAAAATAAATTTCTCATTATTTTAAAATATATCCCATATATTTTTTCATGGATCTCATTTATATTATTTATTACATCACTTTTGGGTCATTATGTTGTCATAATTAATAATGTATATTTATATGGTACTGCAATTTTACCCAACGAATAGATTATATAAGAAACTTATGAAAAATTAACAGTTGTATAATTTCTACATCCTAAATACAAAATAATATTTATTCTATTTACATAAATTTACCAATATATCATTTTTGTCATTTAATATAAAAAAAACAATATTTATTGAGGAATAATGGGTTTTTTAAAATAAAAGTATTTCAATCCCTTCAATAAATTACATTTGAATTAATAATAATAATATAATGAAATATAATTTAAAAAATTATTTCATAATATTAAAATTATATTTATTTTAAAAATCTAGTAGTTCCAAAATCCATTAAATTAATTTTAATATTAATCAAAAATATAATTAGGGCTTTATTTTATCAAAATAGGAAGCATTTATAATGTAACAATGATAGGACAATGATATGTTCAGTATTGAGTAAAAAATAATGTACATATTCTTATTTCTTGCATCATTATACATATCCCTTTAATACACTAGAAAAATCCCTAAGAGTTAGGTACATGTCGTTGGCACATTCATCGGGTAGTTCAACGAACATGGTTTTGGGCGTGATCTCGATGAGCTTGAACTTCTCTGGTAATTTTTTTCTCAATCATAAGTTGTTGGATCTCATCTTGGGATTAGTCAAGGGAAATTGCAATAAATGTTATTTCCCTTATAATCTCTAATAAATTGTATTCATAGTGTATGATCATACTAGTTGAGGCTATAAAATCCTTTGTCTCTATCAATTGGATTTGTCAATACATTATATCTATAATAATCATATGATCATTGATTAGTGGCTATATTTCAATGACAATGAAAATTATATTTTAAATCCAATTGGATAAAAAAAATCTTCATGTTTCTTAAATTTTTATATTTAATTAGTCATTTAATTAAAACAAATCCATGAATTTAATTTATAATAGTTCGATTCATTACATGAAACATGTTTTAGAATTTTTTATGCCTACATTGAAAATAATTTTCACAATATTTCTCATGTATATCCACTGGCATGTTACATTGTTAATAACTTTGGATAACTATTTTTTAATCCTCTTATTGTATGAAAATTTACGATATGATTACCATAAAGTTATTCAATTCTATTTCATTTGGGAGAAATAATAAAAAAACAACTTCAAATGTCATTTTTTGTGTTATAAAAATGAAAATTAATCACAATTTCTTCTTTTGTTTTGTTTTTGAAATTGGATATCCGATCAACACACCACCAAACAAGTTGTACATGATCCAAATTGGGAATATTAGTGTGTTACCAAAATTCAAAATTAGGATTATTCATTACAATAATTTATTTATTAAAGGATTTTACATTACAATATTATTTATTGTTTATCTATATTATATCATTTAATCTGATGTGATGTTATTTGAATCATTTGTGATTATTATTTCCTTACTGGATTTACCATATTGGATTACTTATTTGAGCCTTCTAGACACGTTTTGGAAGGTTATTAGTAGGTGTATCATCTATTTTAGTATATGATTGATTTGTGCAATGTTCGAATGGGTGAGGGCATTTTTTATAATTTTCCTGTGTGGTATGGTATGGTTGGATGGATTAGTCATCTGTATTCAACATTTTTCTTTAGGAGGGATAGTTGTTTTCTTGATCTGGTTTTCCCTTACTATTTGTATCAATTTTGGGCTATGTCTATAGGTTTCTAAATAGTTTTTTTCTTGGTTTTTTGGTTTGGCAACTACTTATAGTGGTTGTGTCATTTGAATAGGTATTCTAACAATCAGGATTTATAATGGTTCATAAATATCACTATAGTAGTGTTGGTTGGTTCCTAGATTACATTAGGATCCTAGATTAAAATTAAAATTGAATACTAGTAGATGGGTAAACATGGTATAATGATGGTACTCTTGGGTTATAGATTTCCCTTAGGAACATTTTATGGTTTGAGGATTTTATCATAGAGTAATTTATTGATTATCTCTCATATTTTCTTGGTTTAGGATGTATAATCTATGAATTGTGTTATTGGAGGTATTGTTTTGGGTTCTACCTTGGGTGTTGTTTCCTTTTTTTTACCGTCGAGGGAAGGATTTATCAATATATGACACGGTGTGTGAATATTTATCTAATATTATATGGTTTGAAAATTAGACTCAAGGGTAGATTTTTTCTTTCTATTCAGTTTCATGATGGTTATTCTAATATCTCATTAATTAAATTGGATTGATGACATTGAATTATGTTATTGGTGTTGTCAATTAATTTATTTTTATTGGTTTTTCTTAGCTAATTAATAAGCTTCTCTTTATTATTTTTTTATTCTCCAATGTTTATGAATATAAATATTTAATGGGGATATATAGGATTTATAGTAGTATATGTTGGTATTTGTGACCCCCTATATCATGGTTTTAGGCAATGTGATCCCCTTTGGTTGAGATTCTATAACCCTTCTAATGATGGTTTGGTCTTTGCTAAAAAGTTGATTTGGATAATCATAATGAATATTTAATTCTCAACCTTTTTATGAGAGCATTCCTAATTTTTATTCCCATTTTTAAAAATACTAGTCAATCCAATATTAACTATAGGAATGTAATTACATTCTATTAGTTTTCCTTCTAATGGAATGATGTGGCTCACTACTGATCAATTATTTAATTTGGACCAGGTGATGGTATTCATGTTGAGAGTCAACGAATCCTAAGTAAATTTTTTTAAATGATGATGTACATGTGGGTTAGTTTCGAAAAGTTTACTCCCAATGTGAGTATGCTGGATGTAGAGTTGATGCCTCAATTCCATGAAATTCACACAATGTGGAATCTTATTCAACAGAATATGAAGCTTCTTTTAGTGTGATATCTATATTTTATTATCCCTTATCCATATTTTATGAACATGTCCACATGTTCGCGAGTGAGAAAGATAGATTTGGGATGTCAATAGTGGAAATAAATTTAGTTTCATTTTAATTTTTCACCTACTTGGGAGGAGTATGAACAAAATATGCTCGAAATGATGGTCCTCCGGTATATAAAAAATCAACATCTTTTGATAGATCAAATAGTCAAACAAGATTGAATGTATCAGTGGTAGATTCCATCCTATAAATGTATAGAGATACTATCTTAGCGTCTGGCTAGGGGAAGGTTCATCATAAATGTAATAAATGGTTAAATGAAACCTCTATATAAAATTTTGATTCGGTGAAAGAATTTATGATTTTCATAGATTTAGGTGATCATTTGTCCCTACTAGGAAAGAGGGACTTAACTTCCACCATGTGGATGTGTACAGTAATGATTCCACTCCTCTAGGGTCTCAATTCTTGGTGGAATATAAAAAATACATGAATGATTTACAATATTTATGGAATGTGGTAGGATATGGAGGATGATGGACCATATCTATAGAGATTCTTTAGAGAAATTACCATTAAAAGTAATTTTAGGGAGGATGAAGTCTTTTCATTATATTCAATGAAGAAATAATATCAAAAAAGGATTAATCATATCTTATTCCCACCATGAGAACTAGGTTGACATATTTTTCAAATGTATGGATGCCTCATGCTAAATATGTCAGTTTATTGGAATATTATTCCAAATAGGAAGATGAATATTGAAATGGTAATAATTTTTAATAGGATATTTTATTTTATTTTTATTTATTTTTGTTATCTAAATGAGGGAACATTTTTCATGTCTAACCCACCCAAAACTAGTATGTGGTGCTATTTTTTATTAATATTGAGCCATGATATTGACCTTCGTTGTAATTTCTTTGTCCAATATTAAAATATTTTAGTGTTTGGATACAATCTTTTTATTTTTGTAGTATAGGTATTATTGAGTGTGTTTTAGAATTTTTCATTGGAATCATTTATGAGGCTGACTCAGGAAACTGAAATTATATTATTTATTTCTGTTGATAATTTTTTAAATTTTATCGCAATGTTTTGTAGTATAATAATATCTTTAAAACAAATAATCTTGTATCACAGTGATTCATTTTAGGGGAAAAGCAATTGTTATACCTTGTTTTGCTTTACTTATAGGGATATGATTCCAAAATTATGATGATATGTGGTGTTGAATCTTCATGAAGTTTGGGAAATTTAATTTATATGAGTTTACTATATGAAATTATGACAAATTAATTCTTTTTATACATTTTAATTACCACTGTGTATAATTTAAAAACATAGATTTAATTTTTTTCAGTAAATTGAATTGATTTTTTATATTTAGTTTGTATTTTAAATTGTGCACCCTATAATATTTTTAGACTATTAAATTTCTCGGTTATTGAGTTGTTTTATCTTTTTCGAACCACTATATTTGTGTGTCATGATATGGGTGACACCTATATACCTCCTATATTAAATTTGTATGCATAATATATTTTATTTGGCACTCTAATATTGGAAAATCTAATGACTAGTCTTTGGGATTTATTGAATTGTTAAGAACACGAATACATGGGGTCTTTAGTTCTCTTATGCCATCACCACGAGCGATGATATAAAAAATCACCATGATTTAATTTAATTTTTTAGGGATAATGTTTGAGTACATTCTTGAATATTCCAATTTCTATGTTCCCACTGTTTCCTTGATGCAACACATGAGGTTTATTCATGATTATGTTTTTTGTTCTAATTATTAAACATGGGAATGGAAAAAATTAGTTGATAAAGATATTTTACAGAGAAAATAACATCAATTTGTGTTGAAAGACATGGATGAAAATGAAAATATTTAGGAAAATGTTATATGATTCAATGATGGATTATTTTCATATGGAATATTTTTTCTTGTTAAATAATATCCCCTTTCTTGATGTGTGTCAAGATGATTTAAAAGTTCATATATTCAGTTTTTTGTTTCCTTATACAAGTTTATGTCTATTTCATCATGATTTTAATATCTTTAATATATTATTATCCATTATTCTTCCACAGTGGAAATCTATTGACGATTCTACCCTATGAACATTGACTAATTAATAAAATCCCATGTGTTACATTATCCTTTAATACTTTTCAATTTTTTTAAACAACCTATAATCACTAAATATATGGTTCTTATTGAGTTAATTAAATGACATAGAAACTATTTTATCTATTTTAATCATTTCATGGGGTTTCCATTGATTTTTATAATTTTTAGTGATTATTTATTTATTATCACATTGTTTTTTATATATAAATGACTAATTTGAATCTTGTTTTTGATTTATATGTTCTTTAATTATAGTTATCATGTTTTTTTCTATAATGATAATCCATGTTCAATAGTTTTTTCTTCATGTATTAATGAGAATTTTACAAATCTTTTTTATATATAGACACTAACATGATACATTGTGTCATGGATGTTGATACTCATTTTCAAATCAAATTTTATAGAAATCTATTTTCATTAATATTCCCTTATGTTTATTGGTATATATTTCATATGTGTGTAATAATAAACACTTCCTTTAGATTTAACTTTTTGGGTCATGTGAAAAAAAATTAATGCTATTTGCATCCTATTTCGGACATTGAATGAGGAATACCCCATATTGAATACTTCTAAAGAATTAAATATTAATTTATATTTATCTCATGTAAATACCAATAAATTCATTAGAAAGCCCCTTTATTCAATCCACTAATATAATGTTTTAAGAAAAGATAACATAGAATTTTTCATTTAATCCTAAATCTTAATTCCAATGTAATACAAAAAAATCAGTAAATAATTATTTTCAAATATAAGATTTATAATTTTCTCAAATTATCCAACCTAGATAACCAGTATAAAATGTACCCAAATTGGTTATGACATAGCAGAAAGTCTATTTCCATTCACTGTGTGCTAATGACCTATGCTAGAGGATCAATACAGTCAAAAGGGAATGTTTTTTCCATAATGAGAACTTATCATGATAAATGGGTGAAAATAATAAAATATTTAATAGTAACGTGAAACCCTAAAATATGGATTAAACCACGGTTCAATAGATACATGTCTCGAAAATAGTTGCATAAACTCATGTACTCATAAGACACCATCCATATGTTAACCCACCAAACCCAAATAACATGTGGAAAACATGTTCTACTGGTCAACGCCAACTCTCATGGACCTCTACTCAAGATAATGAATCACCAATGAGTGGGTTTTCCCTATTTTAGACATGTAATAAAAATGATTAAATTTTCTTACAGGAAAATATAGGGTGTGAGTAAAAACCCTCATTCGGATCTAAGTAGACATTTCAAAAGTAATCTATAATAAATAAATCAACATTGATTAAAATTTAAATAAAATATGGAATGGAAAACTATTTATTATTAAAATAAAATTTATCTTTTAAAAATATTCATTGGATTCTATGAAAATATTTTGTATGTGAATTTATATCAAATTAGTTAAATTTTAGAATACTTTATCAAAATATAAATAAATAAGAGGTTCTATCAAAGAATACAAGAGTAAATATTTTTCATTTAAAAATCACTTTGTATAATAAATTTCATTCATAGCTCTGTTGTTATGAAACCCAGTGTTATAT
This sequence comes from Viscum album, assembly GCA_963277665.1. Taxonomy (NCBI): domain Eukaryota; kingdom Viridiplantae; phylum Streptophyta; class Magnoliopsida; order Santalales; family Viscaceae; genus Viscum; species Viscum album. The sequence goes on along the minus strand of OY728142.1, from coordinate 832,452,920 downwards.
TAATATAGGGATTCCCATGCATCATGGTGAGGTTTAGGCTCTAGGTGTGTGCAAACACCCTAGATCAAGAAGCCCATGGGTAATAATAATGAATTCCATAAAATAATCTCTTTATTGTTAATATATTTAGTTAGTGATTCCATCATAAAAATACTCCCAATTAGAGTTAATACATGACTAGTGTGTGTGTTTTCACAAAACCTATAATATCACGTGCATCAGGGTAATTCAAATAAACATGTACATATCATTCAATTTAATAAATCACAATCATTAAAAATAATCATTCAAATATGAGCAAAATTCAATTTTTGAAAACATTACATTCATTTTAAAAATTAAGATGCATTTGTTTTCACCAAAACCTCATTTTTTTGATATCATCCCATTTGAAATCATAAATCATATCTAAAAATATTTATCAAATATTTAATTTATTATAATTATTTTTCTTCCATAAATCTATTCTTATTCCAAAACCCATTTTGCAATGAATTTATCACATAGAAATACCATTCCATTTAATCTATAAATCAACATTCTTAATTAAATACTTTGAGTGCAATTATAAATTCAAATTGAAATAAAAATGAATCAAGGGTTTCAATGTAATGATAATGTATTTGAAACCACATACTAGAATTTAAGATCATCCACACCAATAATGGGATCTAGATTGTTTTCCAAATCCTAGAACAATCAAGGGAGAATCCATGGTAAACATACATGTAATAACAGATATAGATCCATCAATTAAGTGATGATATATCCCTCTCATGTAATGTGAGAGGGTAAGGAATAATGAATCACAACCAATGGGATTACAACTTCAAAAATTGATAATATGCATCCACCCAAACAAAGATATGATAATTTACGAGGTTATAGGAATAAAGATCACCTCTAGAGATCTTAATATAACTAAATGATCTTATTAGGTTAAAATTGAAAATGTTTCAAGATAAACTAGGCGATTTCAATATATAATTATTCAAATTAATAAATTAATTTTTTTGTGCATGATCTCTAGTGGTAGGTCGAATGGATAGTATTAATAGTGACCCTAACCATCTTCCCTTACTAGGCTTCTAGATAATGATTCATTTTTTTAAAAAAGGTTTGAAAAATATTGTACGAACTAAACATCCACACCAATCTTAATCTAGGAGGTTTCATGGTTTTGTCACATTCTCTGAAAAATTATTCTCCAATCTTGCTCACCCAACAAAACCATGTCATGATGTTTGAGGTGGAGGCCACACGATTGTTACTAACTATTAACCCCTCTCTAGAAATATTTAATATAGAAAATCTTTTATTTTAATAACCCACAATGTTTTCCCAAAATATAAAGCAATCATTCCCAATAAAAAAACTAAAAATTAAAATATTCTAAAAAACAAAAAAAATTGTATCCAATCAATGGATGATCAAACGTCATGATATAAGTACATCAAATCTTTTAACAAGATGTCACAATATCCCCACCATAAACATTTTAAAACCATATAAATATTTTCATGAATATTCCATTAAAAAGTGATGATTCCACTACTCTCTCTATAGTGTCTGATGATAACATGACTTATATAAATCAAAACCATTATTCTAAAGAATCCAACAAAAGTGGATATATGTAACAGTAAAAACCAATATATATGAATCAATGATATGAACCATGTACTTGGTCAAGGATAAAAAAAATTAAAAATCAAGATAATCGTATATTAATGCACGAGATTGGGCATACAGACATTTTTTGAGCATTAATGCATGGAATATGTTATGCTTCGATATCATTTTAGGTGTTATATCTGAACATAAATTGATCTAAATTATATGATCTATAACTTTAACTACTAAAAAATATCTTGGAGATAAATTTCACTATTTTTCAAGCGATAAATTACATAATCAATGGAAAAAATTTGAAAAAATAAGTCACCAACCCTGAACAACAATAGTCTATGTTGATTATTACAATAGCATTTACACAAAAATTAATCCATTTCCATTCCTTAATGAATAAAATGAATCCTTTTCATCATCACAAACATTAAACTAAGTCCAACAAGGGAAAATTATCAATCCTCTAAACCACATAGAGGAGAAATAAAATGGTTATATATATTCCCTCAAAGGGAACATTTTTTATTGATGATTGTTAACTACTGTTATTAGAAAGCATGACCATTCCATATTTTCTCTCAAAAACTCCTAAAACATAATGTAACAACCAAAGATGAAAAACCTCAATATTTTATATAGAATATTATAAATGAAAATATATACAAGGATGGTACATTGTTCTCAAAATTACTTGGGATCCCATAACATGCTATATGAAATCCCAAAACAAGAAGAGAAATAGGGAACCCTATTAGAAAGAAAAAGATATGGAACTCCATGAAATATGATGATCTATAGTAAATAATGATTTATCCTGTTTTTTGCATTGGTGGAATCCAAAATGGATGAAAATGGATTTGATTTAGTCAATCAGCCTACTATCAATCTTATCAAATTTTTCCATTATGTTTAAAATTAATTCCAAAACAAATCCAAGGATATCTCTCCCTCTATCCATGTTGGTATATGAAAGGGATAAATAAACCAAAAGGCATCTGATTCACAAAATAAATATTCATAATACTATAAAAATTTTAAAAAAATCTGTAATGTCCCTTCTAAAACATAGAAACCATATAAGATTCCTCACATCAAAAAACATCTTCATGTTTCCTACATGTACCACCCATATGAAATCACAAAAATCGCCAATCACATCCTTCCTTGATGGAAAAGGAGAGGCATTGTAGATATGGAAGCATGTGATCACATCTGAAGATAGAGACCACTGGATAATGGTCTACTACAAATTTAAATATAACAAAATTCCTCTAATAATCATCATCAAGTTGTTGTTACGAAATAACCGTCTCGATAAGTGTAGAATTCAATTAATGATTTATAAAAAAAATTCAATCTCATCATATAAAACAGACATGTAGATATGTGATATGTGTGAAATCAGTTTCCACACTTCAAGAGATTCATTAATTTTGTGGTATGGATGTTTCCTACACTAAGCATTGATATTTAAATTACCCGTGAAAAATATTTTTTTCAATTTCCGAATTAAAGGATTATTGGTACTCGACACACTCTCACAATGAAATATTAAAATATTCTTTATTAAAACATACCTCAAGGTTTTATGATCGTAGAAGATTATATAACATTCAAATAAAATATAAATCCACTATATTTTCAAAGTGTTCGTCACTATTTTATACTCATGACCATGTGTGGGATATTTTTTCATGTGGAATTCATAAATGTGAACCATATTCCATGATTTGATCACTTTGTATAAGGAAAAAACAATATCCCAAACATGACGAATCTGTGAAGACAACATGGCCCTAAAAGGATTTTTTCAGATTCAATATTGATATTGAAGTAAATAGACATTTAAACTCATCCAATTAAGCTAAAAATTTATAATCCCATATAAACATTATATTCTTCCTTGTGAGGTGGGTCAATGGAGAATCCAACTTCTCAAAATCTCTTAAAATACTATTACAATATCCAAATAATATCCATAATTTAATAATCATGATGAAATTATGTGGTTTATCCCTATGGGAAATAAATTTCACCCTATCATAGTAAACATAGATACCATTATTAGAAACCTCATGTTAAAATAACATTACCACTTGAATCACAAAATTTCATTTAGAGTGATTCACATTATGTTTGTGATTTCTTAAGATATCCAAAACATATATCAAGTGATTTGAATTATCCTATTCTATCTTTTATTGAACCATGACTATGTCCATAAATAAAAATATTAAATAATAAAGGTATTAGAGGAATATCCTATTCATTAATACCATAAAAAAATATTCGAAATGAAAAAAAAAAGCATAACATGAAACATATAATTGACATAATTGACCGTGACGGATATTTTATGGATATTACACCACTTAATATTAATATCACGACAACTAGAATAATAATTAATTTCTAAAACCTCTCCATACCCACTAGTAGGTTAAAATATTTATCATTTTGGGGGAAAGTAAATTTATTCTTAAATGTGACCCGATCTAACTTTTCGAAATCAACAAAAATGTAAGGGTTCCTTTCATACATATTTCAAAAAAGTAGTGGAACTTCTAATGGATACACAATCATAATGATGAATAATTTATACATAAAATCATTAAATGAAGTCTTTAACTTATTTATATCAACTAGTTCAGTTTAGTTTGATGGAAAAAATTGAGCATGGGTTTCTTGTACCAAGCCTCTAGAAAACTCTACCACCCTATCTATTAGATACCCTGAAAAGATAAAAGGAAAATAGTTGGAAAAAAACTCACTATGGGAGAAAGATCACCACCCTAAGAATCATTCACTAGTTCAATATAATACATTGATTCAAATATACCCAAATAAAAAAGGGGAGATATATCCCAAATCTACCATAGGTCAAATTCTCCCAAAATCACATGACTCACCTCATATAGGGAAGTAAAGAATACAAACTAATGAAAATTGTAAATATGATCACTATGAGTGATAAAAAATCCTTCCAATGAATGATATCTAGGGGATTTATATCCAAAACTATAAATCCACAAGAAGGATTGATTTTTTTAAAATATAAAGTAAAATATGTAGATCTATGACATTAAATTCTCTTCATCTATAGAGGTGTATTAATATTCATAAAAAAAATAATCAGCTATATATGATTATTTAATAGTTACAAAATATCAGTATAAATGAAGAATTGGGAGGCACTGAAATCATATAATGTAGATTATAATGTAAATGTAAAATTAATGATACCTTTTAATATCATTAGACTCATATCAGTATCCATTAGGGAATCATCCCCTACATGAAGAAGCGTTAATTTTGATTCATGTGGCTGGAATCCCTTTTTCTTGAATAATATAATTCCACGATAGATTCACTAAATATTTACATTCATATGCTACAATGTTGAGTGATAAATGTATGAAATATCTCCACATGTGAACTAATTGTACAATAAATCTAAAGATCATCAATGTCTCTGTTTATTAATGATTTGTGTGCCTAAATTTACATTAATTTAAATATTGAAGTGATCCTCTACCATTTACTCTATAAGATTTAGGATGGAAATTATACTACGATGTTTCACTGTAGATTCTACAATGAGACTAATAAAACATTATTTTCACATTTAAGGGTCCACTTGAATGGCCACATGGATTAATATGAACTCTCTCTAATAATTACTTACAAGCCATTAAGGTTTCACCATCAATGGTCTATCTAATACATCATCATATGAGGTCAGATTCATTATGAAATCCTGAGATTATATAATGGTCAATGACATATCTCCAACAATTAGGATTTCATTTTCATATTTAATAAAACCTTAGTTAACAAATGAAAAAAATTACTGATCTGGTAGGCATATTGAATCACAATTTTATTAAATTCTAAAATCATAAGTAACACTATTGACATAGAAATACCAATATATATTGTGTATAATTGTTCCCTTAAAAGAGATTTAAATCCATTCCATGTTTTTCAACAATTATTAAAAGTATGTACAATTTAATAAAAAAATCCTCATATATCCCCTTAAGGATTAATGTTGTCATATTTAACCATAATGGAGTTAGGTGTCTCTATGTAATCAATGATTTGATTGAATTTTTTAAACCAATCAGTTTCATTATGAGCCACATTGGCCCCGAGTATTGTTCATGAATTGAAATAAGGAATGTGATTGGTATGGTCTCTATTTTCATTACTTCATGGTATAACCAATTCATCATTAATGGTAATAAGTTAATATATCTTTCCCAATGATTTGAAAACATACAAAAAATCTTCTATCTGGTTTTCATCAATTCAACGGTTCACTTCCCATGGTTTGTTAACAACCCACAGCTAATGTTTATTCCAAGAGATTCTTGGGTCCAATGTAATAAACACAGTTGTTTTATAACATAAGAAAATAATAGTAAATAGATAAAATATCACCAATCATATCGATCAATATTTAATAGGGAATTAGAACACTAAAAAAGAATCCAAGGAAAGGTATAGAGCCAAATCAAATAGTTACTAAAGGAAAACATTCATGAAAACACATAGAATCGTAGGGATTATCATGATAATAGATGGAATGTAACACACTTTTATCAAACTTATTAAGTCCAAAAAATAATGTCTCATGTCTACCACACTATTATATATAGTATTTACTATGTCGCAATTTACTACACTTCTTATAAATTACTGACGTGTAAACCCATAAAAATTGATTTATCGCGTAACTTATATTATATCCAATTTAATAAGTGAAATATCTTTATTGATCAGGTCAGTTATATAATAAACAATTTGATAAATTGAGTATATTTCTATATCACATTGGTCATAAAATAACCACATGATAAATGTAATAAAAAAATCATTATCATGTCTTTTAATAAATAAAATATTTGATAAATCATTAATTTTTTTTATAAAGTCCCATTTTGAGTTATTTTCCAATTTTTTGTTTGGGTGACAATGACTTAGTCTCTCTTGCGTGGAAAACACATCATCAATTCTTCAATCTTGTGGGCTCCAAACTCTTTTTATAGCTTTGTTAACCTTTTTTATTGACTCATATATATTCTCTATTTTCAACTCTCAAGAAATATTCGTACCCTTCAATTTAAATCATTTTTAGATGACCATAAATCTCGTTTGCCGATTTCATTCATCGTATATTTCACTACTTATTATTTCCATTCATATAAATCGATATATGATGGAATGTAATTATTTATATGATGTATTTACTGATTCTAGGGATGAAAATTGGCTTTTCTCACTTGAGAGCCTATGTTAAACCCATGGATAAGTATTATATATATATATATTATCATTTTATGCCATTTTATTATGATCATATCAGAGTCTATGTGTAGTTGTGATTAATGGTATTATATACGAGATTTATTACCCAATTGTGTTTTACTCATATCCAACTTAAATAACATAATATCTAATAGGTCAAAAATATTATAAGAACATCTATGCGAAATAGAACATCATTGGAATATTTTCATAAAGAGATTGACTTAACTTATAAGATAGTACTGATAATTTCTCAAAATAAGTTTGGTAGATGATCTTATTTTTTGTTAATTAAATAAATATATGTCATTCTTCCATGTGGTATTTATCTTTTACATATGACTATATCATATTTATGTTAATTATATTATTGTATTATATGTTTCATTACATAAATACTAATGGAATTTATGATGGAATTGATAGATATCTATTAAAATGATGGTATTTTCTTAAAACATTATAAAATTTAACTCATTATGGGTTATCATCCACTATTATAAATAAAGATACATTCATGTAGTTTAGAGATCCCAATTGACACGTGGTGGAAGTAAACATGTCTATCATAACTCAAAATCATTTTACAGTAGGGTAAAAAATTAAATATTTCTGAACTTTCATGTAAATTTTTATAATATAATTTATTAATATATCTTCTATATTAAATATAGATACATTGCATTACATATCCCTGTAGATAAAGTGGTAAAAAATAATTTATTATTTTTGTAATTTTATATTCAAGGATTCTATATGACACAAATTATATATATTTTTTATGTAACATGCAAAACATATGGTAAATATTAATTTACTTTAGTGTTTTTCTATTTTATTTACCAAAAAAATATCATTATAATCTTCAAAAGCTCATATTTTTTTTATATTTCAACAATTTATTCCTTTAAAATAATGTTATATTGCATAAAAATATAATATCTAAATATGTTTTCTTTTAAAAATTATTTTCGTGCATATATTTTTATGATTTATCATTTATATTTAATCTTATCTTCTATTATTGTGTAGAATTTTTAATTATAATATTCAAATAAGTGTATTTTTTTTATATTTAAATATTGTGATACTTTCAAATTATAATTTTTTTTTAAATTTTAAAACTCGCTTTATCATAAGTTGATGTATAATTTTGACATTTTTTATAGGTAATAATGTGTCAAAGTTGGATTACATCACATCGAATGGTTGATGAATCCGAGGAAGGTGTCAATTCATTTTTGTAGTTTTCTTATAGAAATATTCAAAACAACAAAAGGTTTCTCTATCAATCCCTAGAATATTTAAATATGAATATGTTGATAATTATAGAGGTCAAAGATCATTTAAATTGTCATTGTTTTAATCCATGTTACAGACCTTGGATTTAGAATGGTGAAATTGGGTAGAATTTCATATCTAATGATGATGATTCATTCCAAGATGATAACTTTGATGATATTGATGAAATTATTCTTGATAATAAAGCAGAAAAAATTGAGGTAGAACCAACAATTGATATTCTATATGGTGATTCTAAATGCCCATTGTATCGGGGAGGTATGGATTTTATAGTTTTATCATCATTTTAATGATTGATTAACCTGAAATCAAAGAATTGATGGGGTGACCAAAGATTTACAGAGATACTATAATTGTTGAATGAAATTCTTCCTAAAGACTACGATATTCTAGATTTACATTATAAGTCCACAGAAATATTATTCCCTTTGAGATTGAGATACAAGAAAATAAATTTCTATCTAAATGATTGTGTGATATTTAGGAAGGAATATAGATTTTGTCAAAATGTCCTAAATGTGGGACATCATGGTATAAGTGGAAATAAAAATTACAGGTTGATGTAGATATTACATAGATCCATGTCAATGTATTTTGGTATCTTCGAATAATTCCTTGTTTGAAACTTTTATTATCTAATTCACATGATGGAAAAACTTTAATATGGAATGCTAATGACCAGATATGTGATAGTAAAATATGTCATCAAGTAGATTGTCCCCATTGGAATAAAATTGAGGAGATGTATAATACATTCATAAATGAAGTAATAAATCTCATAATAGAGTTGTGTATTGATAAAATGAATCCATATCCAAGCCTTAGTAGTACACATAGTTCATCGCATATTTTATTGGTAATTTACAATCTATCTCTTGAATTTTTTTTGATGCCTGAATATGTCATGTTGAGTTTAATGATATGTGGACCAAATCAACCCAAAACTAATATTTATGTTCTCTTGTAACCATTGATTTATGATATGAAAAACTTATGAGAGGATGCAATTAGTGTTAATGATTCTTATAAAATGGTATTTATTTCAACTAAATTATGTTATTATGTTCATTATAAATGACATAAAAATGAATGTAAAATTATATGGACAAAGTTTTATGGGGCATAAATCATTTTCAATTTGAAAACAACAGACTTCATATTGTTAATTGCATCATGGTAGGAAAATAGAATAAATAAGACATTGAATGTTTTTTCCTATGGATTACTATTATAGAAGATTAAAAACAATTTAAATGGCTCACAAGAATTTGATATTTCTCAAAACCCCTTTTCCATTAATGAGTATTTTGATAGGGCTCCAAACCCTAATGTGATATTATGAAAGGAAAATAAATCTGGGAAATATTGATATATTTGGATGAAACAGTCAATATTTTTTTAATCTACCATAATTGAGATATAATAAAGTGAAACACAACAATAATGACATTCTTGTGAATAAGAGTATCTATGAAATATTGATTGAAAATTTGTTATGTATTGAAGGAAGTATTATTGATGGGTTTATTGAATGATTATAATTAATATCAATGGGAATATGATTGCAGTTAGCTCCCACACATGATGGAATATGAACATTTCTTCCCCCGGCTTTTCATACATTAACCAAGAGGGATAAAATTGTCTTTTATCAGTGACTTCATGATATCAAAGTGCTACAAGGTTATTCATCAAATGTAACAAAAGTTTTCTATATGAAAGATTTGAAGTTGAAAGATTTGAAATCTCATTATTATCACATCAATATGCAACAAATTCTACAAGTTTTATTGGATGAAATATTTCATATCCGTTTCAGAATGTTTATCATAAAGGTGTGTTATTTTTCCAGTTCACTTTATAATAAGGAGACTAATCATGATGCTTTCAACATTTTAGAAAACGATCCAATTTCTGTACATTGTCAATTAGAAATGTATTTTCTTCCATATTTTTGTTGATATAGCGGTGCATTTAATGGTTCATCTTGTTTGAGAAATAATGCTTTGTGGACCAATCTATCTATGTTGTATGTATCCTTGTGAAAGTAATATGATGATATTGAAGGGGTATGTTCATAATTCATAACAACCTGATGCCTCCATTGTTGAAAAGCTTATTTTTGACGAGGTTTTGTAGTTTTTTACTAGCTACTTGGCCGCGTAGAATAACATTGGTTTGCCTCCATCTCGAAATGAATGATTTTTTGATGATTGAAAGGGGATTTGTGGATTAAAAGTTAAATCATTGTCATTTGAACATATCAAGAATGTACATTAATACACTATAAATAAAATAGATGAACCTAAACCATATATATCATTGCATATTAATGAGTTGAAACAATTTCATCCAACAAATAATGAAATATGGATTTTGAATGAGCATAATAACACTTTTTTACCATGGTTTAAAAAGACCATGCTAGGTAGATCAGATGTGTCAGAGAAATTATGATGGTTAATGGGTGGTCCAAGTTTAAATGTGATGACATGGTCTGTGTATGACATTAATGGATATACATTCTATATGAATGAACTAGAAACACAAGTGTAGTTCAGAATAGTGATGTATTGGTGTTCATTGAAGCAATGCATTTTTCATTTTCTAAAGAAAGAAAACAAATCTCTACATTAATTGAATATAATGGAGTCATTGAAGAAATATTGGAGGGCTATTAAATTAATATTATGGTTCTTATGGTTATCTACAAATGTTTTATCAATAACAATAGTGTGAAACACAATGAATTAGTAATGACACTTGTTAATATGAATAGATTGAAAGACACAACTAATTGTTTTATAATGGAAACACATGAAAAACAATTTTTCTTTTTTCTTTTTCACTCCAATATGCAGTGGTTTATTGTTTTAAAAGGAAAGAACTATGTTTTTGATGTTCAACTTAATGGAGATTCTGATTTATGTTAGATCCCATATTCCATGTAATTATTAGTAGATAATAATTATGGGCATGTTATAGACATGATTTGTTCCATAAAGAATGATCATGGAGAAAAAATTTGTGAATAAAATCCATTAGTACATTCATAATTTTACAGGTAAAATATGATTAATTATCATTTACTTTTAGTAATTTCATAAAATATTATATTGTATATTTTTCTTTATTAAAACACGTATTAAAATAAATGAGTAGAAATATTTGTTCATTTTAGTTTAGTTTTTCTTAGTTTACTATGTTTACCATAACATAACATGTGTATTTATTGATTTTGTTGAATGTAAATTATTTTAAATCTATATGGTAAAATATATTATTTGTTGTTTAAAATTTTAATTTATTCAGTTAGATCATATTTAATATTCTTATACATATTTTTAGTTTTTTCCATTCATTTAAATGACATTTCATATATCATTACAATTTTTAGCATTTTAAATAATGATAAAATAATATGACTAATAATGTTTTAAGTTTCAATTTAATTTTATATTTCATAATTTTTCATTTTTTACATCATTATTATAATATATTCATTTGAATATAATTTGTACTTATTTTTTTCACATTGATATGAAATAAAATGAAGTATCAATCATATAATCAACCACAAAATTCTGGAGATGAGATTTTTTATCATGCCATTGGTTAAGAACATCCACATGATTCTTTTGATGTTCCTCGATTTTATTCATCTCCTCCAACAATAGAAAAGAATAATTTTAATGTTGGTAAATGTGGCATCACACATTTACCCAAATTATCAGTTGATCATATCCAGGACAAGTTGAATGTTGTAGGTATTGATGATAATGATGTTCCAAGAGGACTTAATGTAAAATAGTTCAAGAGTTTTGAATCAATAAAGGGTAAAATAAAAGTAAGAATTTTGATTAATAGTTAGAGAAGTGTTGACCAAACAACACTAGATCAGTTATGGGGAACTATTTTCATAATCTATTTTTATATTGTCTCACTAATCATGAATTTTTTATCATATAATATGTTTTCCCTCATCATTTTTAGAAGCTATTTGATAGAACTAACACTTTAGTAGTTATAAAGAAAAATTTATCGATTCCAGCTGGAGTTGGAGGGATTTCAAATCAACTCTCACATCTGATTTCATTTATGCGGATATGGAACATTACTGTCCATGTCATACCTATCGTTTTATATATGAAGGCACATGGAAAAAAATTGTCCAATGTTGAAGACAAGAATCATTTTTTGTTAGTGAAATGCATACTTTTTTATGTTTTCATATATTAATGATAGTATTAATTACATCACAATTATTTCTTATTCATAATTTATAGGAATGAAGGATAGCTCATCTGGAGATCCAATCCCAAAATGTAAACCCTCATTGTTTATCTTGGAGATTGTATAGTTTATTTTAAGAAAAAATGATAGTTATAAAATTACAAAAACATAGATATGAGTGTTCCACCTATAATGATGTTTCCCCTCCATTCTTCTCCATCTAGACTGGAAAAATGGAAGAGGGATCAGATGACAAAAAAGGAGAAATATATTACAGATGAATCCAGGGTTGTGGACATGAGGATTATAAGATTATTTTATTTGTTTATGTTTATTCAATTATTTATATACAATTAATCATTAATAAATTTTTTAAATAATTAATATAGGATTCAAATGAATAGTAGGGGACAAAATGAGTATTTAATGCTGATCCGAGGCATGATATTTTTTCTTATTTATTATAAAATTCCGAACCCCCTAATCATGTATGAGCATAACTAGTGGGTGTATCGATAATAAAAGTGTTACCATGTTATTCTTATTCATCCATATAGGTTAAATATAAAAAACCCCTTGGAGGTTTAAGTTCACAATATTAATGTGATGATGGAGGAAAAGATTACCACATCTGTAATGTTTATATTTGCATACATGCAATGACAATTTCAGACTGCATCTCCCGCTCCACCTCCGCCAGTAGCTCTTACTCCCCCTACAAAACCTGAATACCCCATTATTTATCTTCCCCCTCCTCATAAAAACACCATTATTTATCCCACACCTCTTCCTAAAACCCCATTTTTTTTCAATCAACCACACCCATCCTCCATAACTTCATAGTTATTGTGAGTTGTATGATGATGATCCCCAATGTAATATAGTTTTATATGGGTTTATATATTATATAGAAGAAACAATTCGTCATAAAAAATTAGAGGTAGAAAAGAATCAGTTCACTGTATAGGATATAATAGAAATATTAGGTGGAGTACTGTTACTTATAGATGAGGTGACGACACATGGAAAATGTATTTTCCACTACTTTGTTTCACCATATAGGCCTCTATGTCCCATTACCATATAGGTATGTGTATGTTATATATTATATTTTATTTTTATATTAAATTTTTTTAACATTTTATAGTTAATATATTTCTCTCTTTATTTACAAGAAAACATTAATGTTAACGTAATAATATGTTGCCAAAAACAAAGAGAAAGGGCTATAACATCAGATTCAGATTCTATTAGTCTTGAAATATTTTCTAGATATAAAAAGTTGTTGTTGTTTTAGTGTACATTTCTAATAGAAGAACATGTTTCTGGACATGAAATAGTAGTGGGGATTCTAAAAAATGATGGACCCATAGTTTATTTCACTTGAATGGAAGTGGAAGTATGAGAAACAAAAAGCAATATATATTGTTGAATAATTTCAAAAGAATATAATTACACAGTGTTGGATGTTTCCTTTTATTGAGAGGTATGAAACATATGTCTCATGAATTAGTATTTATCATTTAAAATAATAACCACTAACTTTAATTTTCCTTTTATATCATGGACCTTTAGATGTTAGGTGTCTTTTGTCCAAAAGAAAAAACAATTTTATGGATATTCTCTTCCCATGGAGATGTGCGATGAAATTTTAACAACTTTTTGAAAAAGTTTAAATTAATATATATTTATATTTATATTATAGTGATTTTTATTTTTATTTCATTCATATTATTTCCTAACAGGGGAAGGGATTTATTTCAAAGATCCACAATGAAAATGAGTCCATGATCTAATATTTAAATGTAAAGGTGAATATAGATTTAGAATTAGTAAATTTTTAATTATATAAAAATGATATATTTAATTAAAAAAATTGATTAAAACATAATTATAATAAACTATAAGGTATCATCGAATATGGGTATTATATGTTATGATTTATGTATAAAATAATTATAATAGAAATAGTTACAATGTTTGACCATGTTTTATTCCCTTATAAATTATACATTAATATTTTATTACTTTTATTAATTATATATGTTAACTACTTTCTTTTAAAAATTTATCTATTTTATGGCCCTCAACCATATAGTTCACAGGAGGTCAAAGACTTACATATGGAGTGGTAAAATTATTTTACTGGTTTTATTGGATTTTAGTATTTTTTAGTGAATATTATAATTTTGATTATTGTAAATAAAAATATTTATTTGCTATTTGTTTTGGTTGGATTTTGGTTTTTTTGTTAATATTATAATTTTGGAATGTTATAAATATGAATGCGAAATTTTTCAATTGGTATTTCTTGTTTTAGTTTTGTTTGTGCTTGGTTGTGGTCTTTTTCGTAGTCTGGCTTTGGTTATTTTGGGTATAGTTCTGTAGTGGGGAGGAAAGGATTAAAACTCTTTTAAAAAATTTAGTTTACGTCTGTTATTTATCAACCGACATTAAAACACAAAAAAAAATCCGGTTTCATTGATTGTTGTTTTATAACAGATGAGGTATTTTGTATGTCTTTTGATAAATAACCGACGTGAATATGTATTTTTGAAGTTGTTTATTTAGTAACCAATGTGAAATATGTGTCAGAATCAGGTTTTTCCACCTATTTTTTATATAACCGATGTGGTAAGATTTTTTTACATCACTTATTTTAATAACTGACCTAAAAAACCTTTACTGAAGTGTCTTTTACGTATGTTATAAAATAACTAACATGAAAAACCACCAATATAATATTTCTTAACATATTAATTTATATATCTGACGTAAAAAATATGATTTTTTATGTCTCCTTCAATAACATCGCCTGAAAAATGACGTGAAAAACCTAAAGAACATGACGTAAAAAAAGTTTTTTCACTACTTCCAAGTCTTCCAAAACTATAAAATTCCATAAAAATGTGGTATAACAAATATAAAAAATTATTAAAGGTAGAGGAAGGTATTTCTCAAAAAATACACTATGATCCCAACAAACATTTCGTAAGTATTCTATAATAAATAAAATAAAATTTCATAACTATTAAAAAAACGTTTTAGGGATAAAATTACACATGTATTGTCAATACATGTTTTTCAAAAAATTTAATTTATATTATGAAATAAATTTCAAAGTGGATTTCTATCAATTCAATTATATTTTCCAATTTATTATCTGAACAGTCATGAATAAGAATTTCAATCAAAATAGGAATGAGTAAATCATTTCCAATAAAACATAAACATGTATGATCAATATTTTTCCAATAACCACGGTAAAAAGTTATAGGATATGATTAATATAGTTATTATCAGACACCAAAATAAATTATGGCTCATGGAGTGACACACTACTATGTTAAAAAAACCTTCGGGGATAAGAGAGAAGCTCTTATAATAATCCTTATGCCCTCACAATTTTTTCCCTTATATTTTATCATCAATCCAATGGTAAGTATATATAATAAATTCATTGAATATTTTATTCCAATGTAACTACTTTGTTTCCCACTTTCATTTATTTAAGTCAATTAGTTATATTTATATCATTCAATTAATTAAATCTCGACCATTTCAAATAATCATTTCAGTCATCACCATGCTCATGATTTTCAAATATTAAATTTTTTTACAAGACAGTGAAATAAAGGATCTTATTAAAAATAATTTCCCTCATTTAAATTAATTTCATTCCAAGTGCTAAATCATTCCATTCCTTCCATGTCATCATCACCATGCTCAAAGTTGTCATTCAAATTGAAATAATTTTTTATATAAATTTAATAATTGATTCCAAGGTCATTTTTAAAAAGAATTTGTCCCACATACCCACCATACCATTTTAATAATTCAATTATAGACTCAGTTAATTCATTATAAATTACATTGAAATCCAATTTGAAATAAATATTAATTAAGTGTTTCAACTAAAATTGACTTCACTATTATACAAAATAACCCCATTTATGATCATCATCATAAAAAAAGGGATCATCAATGAGATTTAAAGGATTGAAAGGTAAAGGGATAATAATAGATCCCAAAAATAAATAAGTAATGATCCATATCAACCAATATTATTCAGGTCTCTTTCAATCAAATAAGGAGAGAGAATAATTGATATGAAATTGAAAACACAGACTTTAAACATACTGGAATGATTCAATTGAATCAACTAGCATGTCAATAAGAGAATAGATGAGGTTGAAGATAAATAAATAACCTCCAGAGAGGCTCAAATATCCAATGGATAATATTATATTATAGTGGGATGGATTTTTATTTAATCAATTTGGTTAATGGTTGATGATTTTAGTTGGTAAAATCACATAATTAAATTCATGTTATATGGGTTTTTAGGATAGGTTGCACATTATTAATAATTTTTCACATAATTATGTTCCCATAATGGAATTATCGAGATTTCATCATGGTATTACTACAAGATTTGAAGAAACATACCATAAATGGTTTCCCATATAATTAGAAAGATAATATATTTCATTGTTTGGAAATATTGTTTGATAAAGCATGACTCAAATATGCTCCCCCACTATCCCATGATTTAAGGTTGGAGGGGGATACTTCACGGTTTTTACTATTCATAACCCCATATAGAACGTTATAATATAGATCATTGATTCATGGGATAACATTAATTGATTACCATAATCATTCATCAATTGTGAAATTGGAAATAATAATACAAAATTATAAAAATGACTGTAATAAAATAAAAATTATGAACCAAACAAGGGATTATTAGTCAATATGATAGAAGTACCTAAGTGATTATAATGGGATATTAAATTATCTTGATGCAATATTGGTTTGAAATGGAGTTCATAAATTTAAAATGGTCTCATCTTGTTTAAAATATCATTTCTAAGTTATTTTATTCCTAAAATCATCATATATAAGACTGTTAAATACCATATGTTCCATGGTTTTCATAACATTATTTATACAACCCTATCTTTTTCTGTTACACTGATGGTAATCATTCAAAAAATATATTACACATTCTTTTCATGTCTATAATTTTTGTTATATCTTGAAATAATATGAATCATGTTTTACGATATTAAACTATTATCCATATTATTATTTTTAAAGAATATATAATTAAAATTTATAAGTATTTTTTGTTAATTCATTAATGTGGGTAGTTATTGTGTAATTTATTCATAGGTGAAAAATATTTCAAGTCTTAATCCACTAAAAATAATTCTGTTCAGATAAATTTAATCATATATAGATTGACTAAAGCTTCATTTACACTTCAATTTCTAGTAGTTATCATGATAAAAAGTTATTTTTATGTTTTATAAAATTCAATGATTATTGTAATAATTACAAATATATTTCTATAAAAAATAATTTCATAATATTCAATAACTATGAAGACCTAATATATTTCAACTACAATATGAAAACCAACTAAAATTATACATATAGATTAAACATCCCATCCGAAATAATTTTTCTAAAACAATAGAATAAATTATTTTTTGTTAAATTTTAATTATTATCTAATTTTATTTTATATTTGTTTTTAATAAGATATATATATATATATATAGTCCTCATGTTTTCATGGGATTAAAAACATTAATAACTCCCACACCTAAAAATAATCCAACTCATACTTCCCCACAAAGAAATTCCAAATTCCCACTGAACACTTTTTACTGCATATCAACAGAACAATGACCCAAGTTCATGATGTCCCGAAGGAAAAGAAGAATGTACCCATAATTTCCCTGATGTATATGGCCTGGGGAATATATGAATTTCCATAATTCACTCTAATTCACTATAATTCATTCAATATTTCTCTAAATCTTCAATCACCATCACATCATGTTTCCCTATTATACCAAGAAATGGAAGTATTTTATCCCTCCCAAAAAATATAGCAGAGTAATGGTACATTTTAAGGGTTCAAATTTATACAATAATCATTAAATCTCTCCAACCATTAACACTTTCATTCCTCCACATTTGGTTAGACTCCAGTCAGGTCACATCATCCACTATGCCACTTGCACATCTATGTCACATGATAGTATATTATATCTCTACCCTTCCATTAATGGCTGAACCAAAATACTAAAAACACACACCATTTTCAAAACCTGTATATTCTGCAATGATGATCATGGTAGTCACATGGATATATGATAATTGTCAACATACTCATCACTCTTTTAACCCACCCACAATGTGATTCAATTTTGTTTTCATGTCACGTCATGTTCCAAATTGAGTCACACTATAACTCTTTATCCCATTTTAATTTCTAAATACATATCATTGGTAGCATAATGTCCTAGTGGCCTAAAGGCCCAAAACATATCATGAAATCCTAAATTAGTTGAATTGTACAATTTTTACAGTATAATCAATAGAACTGCTTCTATGCCTATAGAATTCCATCCCTTAACTATATTTTAATTATATTTTTTAGGAATATAATAATATTATTACAATTAATAAAATATAAAACTAACATAACTATAATGGGTGAATATTCAATGAAATATAAATGAAATAATCAACAAAACAACACTCCATAAATCCATATCCTATATTCTGACCTCTCATACAAATTATATATATTAAATCCATATAAAAATAGTATAAATAAAGAGTGGTGGTGAAAAAATCATTCCAAAAATAACTTCATCAAGACTTTTTCAGGTTCATCCCTTTTTTAAACTTCAATTATTCAAATTCATTCCTATATTCATGTTACACCCATGAGTACTCACAACTACCTTCTCATATTTTTCACTCATGATCATGGATCTATTGATTCTCTAAATTAAAAATATGTGGACATTATATTTTCATTATATATTTCCCAATCCACCACTTAATGGACATAACATAATTGAATTTAAAAGCACATTTTAAATTGTTATCAACAGAATTTTAATAGTTAGTTTTTTGATATTAAAAATATAAATGTAAATAGTTGGATTCTAAAATAACTTCAATTAAAGTAAATTTTAATTTTTTATCAATATTTATGAATCTTAAATAACCTTATTATATCATAAACTTCTTAGGCCTTGTTTTAATTTAACATGTTCTCAGAGACTAGGATTTTGAGAACACAATAATTTACACTCCCTTATATCTTATTATTATTTTATTTTAACATTTTTAATAGTGTTTATTTTAGTCATTGAGAGAAAAATAATTTGAATTAATCAATTGAACTATATTTCACATTATTTATCTAATTACCAATTAAATTATACTTTTAACACCCTACATCTAATAGACTATTAAAATTGATATCCACCTCTTCACTAAGATCTCATTTTTTATATGTCATTTGACTCAAGATAAATAAGGTAATAAATTTAAACATGTAATATGGATCATATAAAAAATGAATAGTCCCCATGGATTCAAAAATGTTACATTTAATTTTGGATTATTTGATTATAATAATTGTTGAACTTTATCAATATAGTATCTTTAATCTGCTAGAGTCATTGACATGAATATATAGTATGTTCTAAAACATTTTCCAACCAATATGATACGTCAATAAATAAGTATAAATGTAAATAATATTAAAAAATTAAAATCATATTATCTATTTATTTCATTTCAGGTAATTATCATACCATCAGTTTAAATTTAGATTACAAATAAATTACAATTGAAAATTTATAATCATTGAATGGAAGAAATTAGTAATCCCATGAATTTCTAATATAATAAAAATAAAAATATCTATAATTGATCTATAATAATAACATATAAATTATTATATTAATATTTTGGTATATAATTTTAAAAAAATAGGCAAAAAATAATCCTAACAAATATATATCTCTAATTAACACATATTTCATGTATTAACCTCAATGTATTTCAGAAATGTTATTAGATTTATTTTACAAAAATAGATAATTAATACAGATATGGTGAATGAAGATAGACGCTTTTTTTATCATGGATAGAATATAATAATTGTCGCTTCATTGATGTGAAATAGTTATCAGCCTCATCCTATCAACAAAATTATAAAAAATATAAAACTAAAAATAAAAAAAAACTACTTGCCAAATATTCATTTTGTTTGACAATGTGTTTTGATATATTTTGTAATGAATGTATTTTAGAATAATTTTTAATATAATAATAAGAATAATAGTTATTATTCAAAAATAAATCAAATAAAACCAAAAAATGTTACAAATTATCAAGGATAATCCCCCCAATGGGTTTTGTTTTTTTGGGTTTAACATAACTGCAATGTCCCTATAGATCATCCGAAACATAAAAAGGGATGAGACTTATTTAATATAATCCACCATACATTATTAATTTAAATATGTTTGTATAAAAATTGTAATATAATATTAAATTCAATAAATTCTATCTAGAGGTACTTTTTTATAATGAAACCACCATCTTCCACATCCTCCAATTGTTCTGGTATATAGTTTGGTTGTATGTAATATTGGAAATATAACAACACCAAGTGATAAGAACATATTCTATACATAGTGGATTTGATACTAACCAAAGTGAACATTATTTAACCATCCATAATTAAAATATCAAAAACTAACATTACATCACTTAAATACACATGTACATTTCTATTTAGTGTTTAATTGAATTATTAAAAAAATTAAACAATTATTATTCTCATTAATTGGATATTTTATCTAATATATCAATGGATCAATATTTATTATTACATCTTCAATATCTATCAAAAAATTCACCATAGATGATCCCTATCTAAGTATGTCATATATAATACTCTTTTTTTTAACATGACTAAATGGAAACATAATAAAGGGTTTCATATAAGGGGTTACATATAGTTGAATTCACCATTGGTAAATAAATAATAATCAATATGATGAAGTAAATAATAATTTAATAATTCTATATAATCAACAACTTGATCATTAATTATATATGTGGATATTATATTCATAGTTACTATAAAGGAAATAAAAGTTGATTTCTCAATGATAGAATGCCTTCATGTTGAACATCATAATATAACAAACAAGAAATTATTAAGAAAATCATAGTTAAATTAATAAATTTTTCCAAATGATTTTTCTCAAGAGACCTACCTGATGCATCATAAGGATATATAATTATTAAACACCTTTCGGTCACTAAATATGTCTAACACATTCTTCATATATTGAATATAAAAAAATTACTAAATCTACAACATTATTTTATAATTATCCATATCTAAATATTTATATTGAATATCAACAATTTCCAAGTAAAATAAATGAAATATATTTCCTTACTAAACACACTAAAATAAGGCTTGTGTAATATAGTGTATTCAAAAAATTTATCCATGAGAAAAATAACTTGCACATGAAAGAGACAAGTATGGTCAAAATTGGGATGTGGAGTAGCAGAGAACACAAAACAATAAAAAATAATCATAAAATTATTTTTCAACTCTTTTAAACTTTATCATGTTTTGATAATTAAATAAATATATATATATATATATATATATTGATTTTAAAATTAAAATTATTTTTTATTATTCCATCTAATATGAATAATTTAAACTTCTTATTATATTTATTATGATTATTTTTGGATGAATTTAATTATTAAATATTTAATATGGGAATTTTGAAAAAACTAGACATTAGGACATGTTCTAAAATGCTTGGGAGATCAATCTATGTCTTAAAGACTTCTTTTTTCATAATGAAGTTATAAAATTTTTAATTAATGTATTATACATTCATGTGAATTCATGGTAACTAAATTCTAAATAACTATAATGTAATGAAATTTTAGATAATTTATTATAATATATACTAAATAAATAAGAAATTCATATTGAAGAAATATGAAATTTTTCAATGTTATACTCAATATAATGTTATAGATAAATTGATGATTTTTTCACACAAGTCATATTTTATCACTAAATTAAAAAAAAGTACTTTTAATGTAATTTATAATTTAATGACTATGAAAATACACCTAATATATTCTATATGCTAAATTTTTACATAGTTTTCATAAGTCCAAAACATACTTTGTTATTCAAGTATTTCATGTTTCAACTAACTAAAAATTTATATTAATGGATATTATTAATTTATTTTCTCTAAAATTAATTTTGAATTTATATTAATGTTATTTAAATTAGTATAAATTTGTATAATTTATAATTTTATAATGATTAAATAGGTTTGAAATTTTGGTTTATATTAATTCAATATATTTATTATGAGAGGATTCAATATTTAAATAATTTGAAATATATTTAGTTTAATGTCTCATGCTTTTATAAACGTGATAAAATGAATTTAATTTCGATTATTATTAGTATATTAACAATTTTTTTATAAAAACGTACCCTTTTTAGAAATATTTTTAATTTTACAGAATCAAACAACTCTAGAGAGGTTAATATCTTAGAGCTATAGTGTGTTTGGCTCTGTGGGAAAACATGATTTGAAATTTTTATGCACAAAAATATTACATTGATATTTTATATACATATATAGAAGCATTATGTAATACATTGGAAAAAACAATTAACACCAATATATTTTTATGGAAATATTTTTATGAAAAAAACTAATTTCATAGATATATTATGTTACACACCATAGGGGATTTAGAAGAACCAGGTAACATTATCAAAATGTTCTGTATATATTTGTAACTTTTAAATTAAATAGAGGCTATGAATAATAATTACTATAATATTAAAAATATAAATTCTACACATTTATAATATTAATTCATTAGTTATCAAATATGATTTTCTGTTAATAAAATATTTTATCATTATTGTTATATTAGCTTAATTTAAATTTTAAAATGATTAATCGATCATTAAATTTAATCATTTTTCAAATATTTCTCAAGGTATATTTAAAACAACAAATCACATTTTATGCTTAAAATGTATTTTAATCTAAAAGGGGGATGTGACCCATTTTATGTACTTATAATAAAATTAATATCATTCATTTATATTTATTCAATTAAATAATTTATGTTTAATATTTAAAATTAAGAGGTCAAATTATGTTAAATAGACCCTTTTTTTGTCAACATGAATAGTAACCATCTTTAAATTTATTACCTTGGTAATGGGTAAATCTAGTTGAGATAAATTAAAATTTTGTGAGTAGACCATAATTTATCGACATAATTCTTATTGAATGAATGTGTTTTTACCCCTACACGATTATACTCAGAATTTACTTGTTTAATGGACACATTTCCTTGAAAATTATATATATTAAAAAAACAAATAATGTTTCAAAATGTAACTCTTCTTGTTTCAAATATTCATTCTAAACAAATAGTAGTAGAACTATATAAGAATGAATATAGATATTAATTTGTTTAAAATTTGTTTATATACATGTTATTTATTTGTTACTACTCCATTGATATTATATAATTACATTAAATGCTTACCCAACAACAAAAAACTATTTATTTAAATAATAGAAGAATAAAATAAATTCTTTTTAAAATATTAAAATTGATTTAATAAATATATGTTATACTATTACAAGAATTTTATTGGTTAATATCAGATAATGTTTTTGAAAAATCAATATTATATTCTAATAAAAACATTTTATTTGTTTCTTTTATGTCAAATTAAATGAATAGTGTCAAAATTTCAAATACTAAAATTTTATATAAAGATATTTTATTAAATTAATTTTTAATAATAAAATTTAAAAAAATAATCAAATATGGATATCAGATGGTGTAAATTTTATTTAAATGCCAATTTATTCCCAATTGTAGCCATATAATAATAAAAATTTCAACCCATTAATATTGAATTTTGTAACAATAATTAAATTGAAAAATGATTAACAAAGTTATATTCATAATGATTTGGAATAAAAAGAAACCAAAACATGCCTAATATCTATTGGTTATGGTATTTAATATCTATAAATCATTGTTTTCTAACCCCAGACCATTTAGAGGAATTTTTCATGCGTATTAATTTATTATATTTGAATCTTTGGTGGAATTTCAAAACTATGCATCACCTCAATTATAAAAGGGAACCTATACCCTAACTTATTATAACAAAATTGAACACTATATCTAGTCCAATGTTTGATAATTTATTTTAAAAAATTACTTATAAATATTGTGTAGTTTATAATATTTCAAAAAGACTAACCCTATAACCCTTTCGAGGGTGTCTAAAAGTGTCATTTCAAAGAAGAGGTAATCTCTTTAATCGTTCACTATACTTTATACTCTTATTTACCTCCTATAAATCTATATTATTAACCATATAATAAAAAAATTAATATCCCCAAAATTATTAAATATTATTATGATAATTAAAACACCATATTACAACCTATTTCCCATCAAACGACTCTTTAATGTATCTATTTTTTGTACGTATTGTTTATTGTCTCCCTAAATAGATTCAATAAATTTTCCATTAAACTCATTTATAAATTGATATTGTGAAATTATTATTATTTATATATTATATTTATAACATAATTATACTTCTATAATGGTAATATCATCATTAAATTCTTACGATCAAATCCTCTGATAAGTAACAACGTCGCTTGTATTTACGGGTGGAATTCAACCACAATGAAATATCATTTTTCATTCAATAATATTTTTTATGGAATTAAATGAGGGTGGATTTTATGGAATTTATATGATATATATAATAAAATTATTATATTGAATGGGAAATTAATAATTTCTTCTTTTCATTCCATCTATTAAAAATTGAAAACAATGTTCATGATTATATATGACTTACATATCCATGAATGGTGTAATTAATTTTTCTACCTCTAAAATTTATATATGAATATTATTATTATATATATATATTTTTTATTTTTTATTTTTATATTGATTAATATGGTATTGATATTGGGACCAATATAAATGTATAAGCACCCTAACTACAGAACATAAATACTCAAGATAAACGAAAAAGTTAACACCTATAAAATGAAATTAAAAAATAAATATTGAAAAAAATAGAGTGTTGAAATGATATAAACAAACCATATAGTATATTATACGTATTAACATGAATATGGTATATAATTATAATAAAAATAACTTTTTTATAAATGAGGTCATAGTAAATTTGATGCAAAAAGATCTCAAGGTAAGGTGATTTATGATACAAAAAAATTGTCTATGGTTATTTTTTTATTATGTTTAAAATGTATAAATAATATGATTTCCCACTCAAGATAATAATTAATTTTCTTTTACATTTAATGTTACCAATATACAAGTTTCCTTTTCACATTCCTCACCATATATACCCAGGAGAACGAAAATATGTATTTACGAAAAATTAATTCATTTATATCCTCGATAGAATTTCATTTTTCATCCATATCCATATTTCCTGAAAAATTAAAAGTCCATTAGTTTTATGAAATGGTTTTTTAAATTCTTTTTTACTAATTTTTAATTTTTACTAAAATGTTTTAAATAATTATATTATTCATTGTTAACACGATATAATTTGTTACTTTTCCAACAATATTATTGAATAAATGATTTTTTATCATCTACGGAATGAAAATAATATCCTAAAATCACCACTGGTCAATTGTTTGAAGCATCCCTTACATGTTCCGATGATTATTTTCAAATAAAATTTCTCCCCTTATATTTTAAATTTTATCTAGATTTTAATGAAGTTATTTTGAAATATAAATATTATTTCCTTGGGAATATTTTAAAAAATAATTTTATCCATAGACAATATAAATTTTCAATTTTATATATGATTTTTCATATAATATAATACAAGGATACTATCTTTCTTCTTCTTCATGATAGTTCATGTTTATGATGATATGTTTGTTTAAATTACCTTTTTCTATATGTTATTCTATTTTAAATTTTTTTTAACCAATATAATTTCATAGGTTATGATATGTTGAATGGTTTATGATAATATGACACACATATGTATTATTTTATTACATGGATAGTAGAACCTATATATCATTCCATTTCATTTTATAAATATTGATATACCATGAGATAAATATTACTAGAATTAGGAGTTAACACAATTTATAATGGGACATTCTCTAATATAATAGTCTTGGGAGGGTACCATGACTAATATGATTGCATTATGAGTGAACACATTCCACTATGATAGTCTTGTAATAGAACCATGACTATTAAGGGAATTATTTTCCACACTTAGGTGTATTTCATTGATCCATGTCTTACACTAATGTTATACTCTCACTAATCCTGTTCTTTGAATCCAATATGATTCATGTCTTATGAACTGTGAATATATTTTCTATCTCTAAATATTATAATCCATATTAGATTGGGTATTGATTCCAAAGTTTCATCTCATGTTCACATACATTTTTTATCATTTTATTTATATATAATCATTGAAATAACCTTTTTTACCCATATTGTGAATCAGATCTCACCATTTCATAAGTGTAATTTAACATGTTATGAAAAAAGATTTTATTTATGATATGTCTAAGAAGGGTTAATGATATAAAAATCTATGTTCGAGATAATGGAGAACTATTAAAAAAAGTTTTTAATGATTATATGTTTTCAAATATTCATTACCTATATTATTTTGCCAGGTAATTTTATTTTATATAAATAATTTTAATCTATATAGATGTAATATCAATGTATGAAATGTATGAGACACTATAACCAGGGAGAAATATTTCATAAATTTGGTGATAAAAAATATACTATGTGATTCATATCTATTTATGTAACACACAATATTTAAATCCATCATTTTACTATAAAGTTAATAAGTTATCCTTACTTCTATGACATTCATATCACTTGTTTTTTTTATTTTTTAAATAGAATTATTTCTATAATTTACTTTATTTTACATTATATTTTTATATTATAATATTAAATTAATGTTCATACTATCGAGTCATACTACACCAAAATATTTAAAAATAGGTTTTTCACCCAATTGAAAAATGGTAAATTTACATTTGATGCATAAATTTTAAAAGTTGTAGGTTTAAATTCTTCCTTGTTCTAGATAAATGAAATGTTATTTACTTCTCTACATCAAGAGTAATTTCCTTGTTTATACATTCTTAGGTTAAAAATACATGTCTTCGGATGTTCATCTGATGAATAATATGGTAGTTTTAAATGGTTATACACCTATAAAAATTTTGGTTACATTAAAAATCTAGTGTCATACTCTTAGGATGAGGGTGTAAATAATATATATAGGATCACGTTGATTCAAACTATAATAATAATATAGTTTCTATGTTTTATTTTTAAAGAATAATTTTATTACCTATATTATAATTTTATGAAAAAAAATTATGAGGTAAATTAACAACCCCCCATCTTGAACATTCTCCAGTATTCCATTTAGGACCAAAAAATTCATATATAATCTTGGATATGATTGATATTTTTCTTTTGTAACTAGGTTTGTTTGAGATAATGTGTTTTACCAAAACGTTTTGGTCGTCTGTTATAATCATTTTATTATTTAATGATTTATTTAAAATTAGATATGGGTTCTGTAAAGACCATTATCATTTTATGATAGTGATTACCATTAATGAAAATATTATATTAAAAAGTATCATAAAAATAATTATTAACAATAAAACAGATAATCTAAAACCCTGGAAAAACCATGAGTAATAATTCTTATTCTATTACAGGAGATGATGCTACAAAATACGTTCTCAATTATAAAATCATTATTATTTTATACTGTTCTATCATCTAAATTCTTTTAGTCATAGTACAGCTTATTAAATATCTCATGATATGTGGATAATTTTGAAAATTACTAATTATGATATTGATAAATTTATTGGGACTAAACTAGGTATATCGAGTGATGAATATTGATATTTTAAAATGAGTGATGGTCAAACAATAAATTAAATGTATCAAATATTTATAAGTATATTTATGGAAATAATACTTTTTGAAAAAAAATTATATGTTGTCATTTATGTTGAAAGAGTTCATAGATATTCACTAATATATAATAAATGTTTTGAATTAAAAATGATAAAAAAATATTCTTTTAATTAGATTCCTAGTTTTTTTCAATAATATGATATTAAACAAAATAAATATAGCTAAAGAAAAATCAACTCAATTAAAATTTATTGATTTAGAATAAAATATTACTAGTTTTTTATTCTATATTGTGAAGAATTCAATGTGATTAATTCTAATATGTTTCAAATGGTATTTCAATGAGATAGTAGGGATACTCATTATATAAAATGAATCTATTATCCCTGAGATTATCAAAAGAGTAATATTCAATGAAATATTATCTCAAATGACTTTCCTAAAGTTTTTTTATTAGAATAGAAATAAATGATACATTGAGTGTCAATGAGTTAGATTAATGAAACATAGAAAAAAAGGAATAAATAAAATAAATATGATAATGTTATGGTATATGTTTGAAGTTGTACTTTAAACTCATGAATTAGTAAATAATATTTTTCTAAAAAAGAAATATAAAATTAGTTTCTTATAGATTTATTAAATGTTTTCACTAATTATAGTTATTTTTATTATTAATATGATAATTAAAGGACTGCATTTAGTTAAATGGTTAATTAAATTTATAGATTACATAATGACCATAATATGATTTCATGTATATAAAATGACTTTAATTGTAAACACATTAATCATCTCAGAAAAAATAAGGTTATTCAATTAAATATAGAAATTTTTTAGGAATCTTATTTTAAAAAAATGTGAAAAATTTTATAGAATTAGCATACTTCTTGAAAGTTTCTTGAATATATTTCAAATATTCATACATCTTGTAACATCCTATGATTTTATAGTGTGCTTCTTTTATAATTAAACATCTTAGATATCTCATGAGAATAAAACAAGAGTAAATAATATTATTTAATTATCTTTTTGATGTTCAAACTAGTGGGAATCAATTAGATTAATTAAATTATGAAAATAAAAATAAACAATTTTTATCAAAATAATCCATTTATTATTAATTAATTAGATATGACAAACAATTGAAAATAATGGTTGTATTTTATAAAAAATTATTTTTATAACCACAATGAGATTTTATATTAATAAAATAAATTAGTAAATATTCATGAAAGATTAAAATTATATTTATCTATAATAAATATTCAATATAATTTTTTAAAATTAATTTAATAAGTTTTAAAGTCTTAATATAAGAATAAATCAATTTAAAGCATAAACGTTCTATTTTTCAAAAAGGATATCATACCACCATTTAATGGAATACTCATTTTACAAATAAACTTCCACACTTTTATATAATATATTTCAAAAAATAAACATTATTTTTTAAAGAATAATGTCAATATTTACATTAGTTAATTGTTTTGTACTTTTTTGAAAGGATCAACTTTCAATGAATTGTAATGGACCTATTGGAATAGTCATATAACCATTATTAATAGTAATCCCGCCAACAGAATTGTGACTTCACCGTTGAAATAATATGTAAAATTTATGCATATCATAAAGGAAAATAATATATATTTATATATTTGAATAAGTAAATAAATATTTTAGAAACAATAAATATGTGTTTTTATTTTTGTGAAACATAAAATGTTGATTTAAATTTTTATAATTCATATATGGATTTAAAAGATTATTTAGCTTCATAAAATATACCAATAAATTAAAATTTTGTTGCATTGTGATTTGAATATAATTTTATGGGTCCTTAATCAATTTTTGAATGCATCATAAAATCCGTTTCAATTTTAAATCCGTATTTTTGAGTAAATAATGATTTTATTTAAATAAAATGTATAACTTTTTGAAAATTATTTAAAAATGGTTTAATTTTAAATTCTACAAATCACAAAAATATTATGATGAATTTTAGGGATTTTTCTAAAATAGTTTTTTTTGAGTAGTGAAATACGGTAATTTATGGTTTATTTATATATTTTAGAATATATACACTATTCCATTCTTTATGAATGATGGAAAATAAATTTGTTCATATAATAATTCACTATTTTTTTGTTTAGTCAAAATAGTCATCACTATTGATAGTCTTCGATCAAAATAATAAAACTGAATTAAATAGCCAAAAAACATCCTTCTCCTCTACTATAAATGCCTCATCTCACCACCTCTTCACGTGACTCCTTTAAATCCATGAAATTTTCTTTCATTTAGCCCATTTATTCTCCCAATATTCTCCACCATTTTTTAGTCTAGCTGTTCTCATCCAAAATACCATTTGAATATTCGTTAAAGAGGATCTGATGGAGAAAATTTCAAGTGGTAAATCATTTTTCATTTTATTTCAATTTCATTAAATTTATTTTCTTCATATCCTATCCTTGCCAATTATATCCAAACAAGAATGATAAATCTAGTAACATAAGTATAATCTATCATTGTTATGTTAATGTAATATCCTTCATCAAACCCCTTCTCCTCCCCAATTTATTTTAAAAACTAAAATATCGTTCGTGATGTATCGATTTACCGTCATCGTTGACAATGGGACTTTATTTTCCATTAATACACAAAATTCTAGTTATAAAACCATAATTATAGTTAGAATATATTTTTTATACATATTGTGAATTTTTTTTATTTATAAATTGTATATATACATGATATTATTTAGTATGTATAAACTAGTTCACGATGTTCCAAACCCACCAAAATAATCTTAACAATTATCATTAACATTCATTGTAATGAATCATCCTCAAATATGGTAGGAAAATAAAATATATGGACTTTCATTAATATTTATGTTCCCAAATATCATATAACTTCAATTATGGATATCCATTTCAATTTTACATGATCTATCAAACATATATACAAGTGAACCAACCCTAGAAACCAAGGAAAAAAACACTCCCAGACATTAAAATTGAATAATCTCACTCATCAAAAATGACATAAATGAACATTATAAAATTATAATAAATCAGTTAAATTATTAATCATTTCTAATTTAAAATTTTAATGCAACAAATTCATTATCCCAGTCATTATGTACATATGAATGAATCTTTTAGACATAGGTTAAGATTTTCTCATCTCACCTTTATTTCTGTGAGATATACCTTATCCACCATAATTTCTTATGTAGAGTGTATGTTTACTATCAATTTATGTATCATAACATTAGTATATTTATCTTTTTGTCTTTTAATTTCATTTTTTATGATCATTAATTGTATAGGCCTTATGGTTAGATTGTTTGAATATTTTTAAGGGATTCTCCCTGAACATCTAATTTTTATTTATCTTATAATTTCTCTATCTCTTTACCCAAATGTAATTATTCATTATTTTTATACACAACATAAAAATTCTATGTATATGTTAAAAAATCATGTGTCCATATAATATAATCCTACTTATATATGAATTACAAGATTTTATAATAATACTTTCACAATTATTCTCAATAACCATGCCTAATTTAAGGGAACTTCATGGTTTTTTACCCATTTCCAAGTGAAATCCATAATCAATTTCCAGACCACATTATTTTTATAAAATAAAAAATTTTATAATGAATTAATATATTTGTTCATTTATATTCTAATAAAAATATTTATGATTTTGTTTTTTTAAGACACATTATATATTCCAAAACCACACTAAAGTAACTTAATTATATAGTTTCTTAAAAAATCTTTTTACAGGAGTTAAATTTAGTATGAAATGATTTATGCCAAAAAATAATAATTTAATTTTACATCCCTTTTTTCAACGATATAAATGTTTAATATAATATTTGTTTTTAAATAAAAAAATTCTAAATGAACTCTCTTTTCCATAGTAAATATGGTTTTTCTTATATCACTTTTACATCTATGATATATAAGAATAATTCAACACATATTCTTTTTGTGTGTTCTATGTAATTCTATTGGTTATATCAAATCCTGAATGTTCTTATTATCATGATATCATATTATTAATTTAATAGAATTATTTCATATGGATTATGATTTAAATGTTTCAATGTTGTATGAGACACTTTGGAATGTTTAATGATGATTTTCCAAAAAAATAAATGAAATATATTAAATGTATATTCATCTATGTGAACAT
Source organism: Viscum album (assembly GCA_963277665.1). NCBI lineage: Eukaryota > Viridiplantae > Streptophyta > Magnoliopsida > Santalales > Viscaceae > Viscum > Viscum album. The sequence continues at coordinate 832,420,298 of OY728142.1, read as the reverse complement.
CATTTCTTTAATCAACTGCTTCATTTTGGGTTATCAATTATGATACCATCTACCATATGTTGTTGAGGGTTTCATGATAAATTTTGTTGTGGATGTACTGTGATAATACAATTCATGGTATATCATTGAATTATTCACTTATTATATGCTAGATTCTTAATACAAATGATTAGGTTATTTATATATGACTATTTTCATATATGTAATTTATTGGAATTATTTATTTATGGTAAGGGCCCACTATAGATCCTCGATGCATTAATAGGTCTCATGAGAAAAACTAGACATGGTTTTTAGCCACTTATGTTTGGTGTCTTGGCTAAATCATTTGTAGTTTTATTATGATGTCTAGATTTATGCATTTCGTCAAAATGTTAATAGTAATTTATATTCCATTTTATTATTAAAATATTAGAATATCTATTATTATGTTAAATTATTTTAGAATTATTTTTATATAATTATTTAATATGTTTTTATTCCATCCATATTATGATGAAGTTTATGTTTTAATTTCATGTGTTATTCACCATGCCTTGTTGTTTATTTTTATAAAAAAATTTATAGTATTTATTACCCTTATAGATCACCTAATATCACCCATTTCATATGTTTAATTTTTCCCCTAGATGTGATAATAAATATATTATGAATGATTATCATGTATAATCTTTGAGTGTGTGGGTGTTTTCATTAGAGTTTTTTATTGAATTTCATTTTATGTTGTAATTTAAAACATATGTATTTATTTGGTTTTCCAAATCAAGTAATCTATTTGGAAATTTTCGATGAAATAGTTGATCGTACAACCAATGTAATATATTAAGACACTTTCTCAATGATATTGGGGTTTGGTTCTTTTCAGTTGTTATCATAGCGTGTTTTTTAAAAAACATACTAACGAAATTAAGTGAATAGATATTATAAAACAAAAACCTAAAAAAGTATTTGAGTTTAAGAATTAAATATAATTATATATTTTTTTAAGGTAGAGTTAATGTGGGTATTACTTGAAATACAACCTAACCTTGATACTATAAGTCGACTTGGATCTGGAACATATATACCAAGGGGTAAAAACTGCAAGAACATGTGTTTATAATTTCTTGGTGTAACCTCGTATGAGAAAATGAGCCTTACTGGACACCATGTTTGACCATCCTGAGGGATATTCTTATGATAATTCACACCATAATTACAAACCATTATAAAAAGATTGAATATGTGACCTAAGAAAAACCTAATGTGATTTTTATGGATAATAAATCATCATGGTATTCTATCAATTATTATATGTTTTCCACAATATGCCTATTATTACACACACTATGATTTCCAGATTTATTCAATGGAATAAATGTGAGGGAGCCATGTTAACATTGAAAATTAACGTTGATGTGGTGGACATGAGAAACTAAATTGGATATTGATGGGATTTAATGATATCATGTTCACACCTAATCATTTTTCTAAAAAATTGACTAACTAAATATTCCTCAACCAACTCCTAATCTCACAAAGGAATAGAATAGTGGATTTGTTTAAGATCTCAATTGGTGATTACCATGTACGAAAGAAGAATTAATTTTCATAATGCATGAGATGTTGAAGGAGACACTAATAAAATTGTATCAAAAATAGATAAATTCAATACGTGCTGGAAATAAGGACATAAATAAAATAATTACCAAGGTAATGAATAATACAATAGAAGGAAAGAATAGTCCTCTTAAAATTCCATTTTTAGTTCATTTCTATAAAATATGGGGAACATTTGAATTACTTGATTCAATACCATATTCATTAGGATAAACTCTCGAACATAGAAGAAACTATGTGGAAATAAATATTTACGTATTGTGGTTTTATTGAAAATCATAGTTAAAAGTATAGTTCATTGTTTACTTTATTCAAATATTTCCATAATATTTATTTTTGATGTTATATTAATATGGTTATAGAAAAATTACTACTTGTAGGCTATTTAAACTTACAAAAGGGTAAATGTTATTTGGATTTTAGGGGCCTCTATTTTATCAAATAGACACCCATGGGAATGGAAAATGATTTGGTTATTATTTAAACAATTTTATTTTAGAATAATTGTTCTATTTTTGTAATCATATAAGATAAAGGTAAACATAATATTAATGAGGAATAAAGGTTTAATTTTCTATTGGACACAAATAAGTTTATATTCTAGACATATGGTGATTCAAGTTTTAGGTTAATGATTAGAATATCATAAATATTAGGTGATTTAGGAAATTAGATTTTTGGTCTAAGACATAATGAATGATTAATATTATTTGGAAGACTCTAAGATCACATCTTTCTTATTTTTGGGTTTCAATAATAATCTAGAATATTTTTAGCATATATATTTTTTTGCTGAATGAACTGAGTTGATATTTGGGTATTATTATTGTATTTTGGAGACTAATATTACATTCATAGTATAGCATAATATTAATTTTTTTGGGACTATATAATTGTATCCTATAAATATTGTTTTTTTTAATTTATAAAGAAACGTGTAATTGATCATTATAATATAGTGGATTTTCTGATCCATATAAGATGATTCTAATTCTTCCGACATGAAAACTTCTTCTTGAAAATTATTTACAAGTATAACTAATGATGTGAACATGAATCAAATCCAAAAAAGGATGATATTATTATTATGAAATTGAATTTAAACAAGTATTTTTAATTTCTCATGTTGATGTAAATCTAATAAATTAATCCCATAAAATTAATAATTTTATTTGAAAAAAAATCTATAGCAATAAAATTTTCTTACTCAGAGATCACTGGTCAATTAACAGATCACAAGATTTATTTTTTAAAGAATGATAACATTTTAATGACCATGTCCTTTATCATTATCCATCAGAGCATGATGGTTAGATTTATTTCCCATACCCATGTTTTTACATCCCTCTAATCTTACCCTATTTGAAAACCCATTTGGTATTGGCCTTCACATTTCACTTTCCCTATTGTTAAGAGGATATTTTATCAACATTGTTTCTAATGAGGGTTTCACACAATGTAATTTTCAAGTATCAATCTCATATTTATTTTTAAAATTATAAATATTGAGGACACAGTTTATTAAAGGAGGATAGAATGTAACACCCTGATGATTTACTGTATGGCACTTTTAAAATTTGACTTCTTTGATAGCTTACAGTGTTAAACAAAGATTTAATATTATTATTTGTCTCTCTCCTTGATTTTGGGAATAGTTAAAATTAATGATATTACGTTTTTTATTAAAATATAAATCACACATTTTTTATGAAATTAATCATCGGAATAAAAATTAATTTGAAATGACAACCAATTGAACATAAAGGTGGTAGTTTATAAAAACCTATTTTTATGACAGCAACGATAATTTATTTTCATAATGTAAATTAACATATTTTATTAATTTATCACAATTAAACTTATATGCCATATATATATTCATTCTAATGTTTTCAAATTCATTTAATATGTTTTGTATGCTTATGATAATAATAAAACCAATTTTGAGCATAAAAAATATATTTTTCTAAAAAGACATTTTACAGTAATTTAAATGCATGCTTTTTTAAGAATAAATTTTGAAACTTTTATAAATTATATTTTACAAAACAAACTATATTATTGAAATAATAATATCAAATGTTGCATTTTTAATTTTTTTTTGTAATTTTATTAAAATGTTTATTTGGGATTTATAGTCATGTGACTGTTTGAATAGTAATATGACAATTAGGAATAATGATCGAATCAATATAATAGTAACTTCTTCTTAGAAAGTGGAAATAAAATTTAGGTATCTCAAAAAAGAAACTATGGTATTTGTATATCATAGTACAATTAAATAAATGTTCTATAAACAATAATTTAAGTGTTTGTTTTCTTTGCAAAACATTAAATGTTTATTTGAAATTTTATAATTAAAACAATGATATAAAAGAATATTTATTCTCAAAAAATATTTTTATAATTATTATTTTGTTTTATAATGATTAAAATATAATTTTAGGTGTCCTTAATCAGTTTTTTGATGTTTAATAAAATCATTTATAATTTTAAAATCATTATTTGTCATTTAAATTGTGATTTTATACGAAATTATAAATTATCATATTTAGGAAATTATTATCAAAAAAATGAATTCAATTTTAAATTGTAATCATTAAAAAAATTTATGGTAATGTTTTGATATTTTTCTGAAATAGTTGAATTTTTTGAATAGTGTAATAAACTATTTTGGGTAAATATACATTATTAGATAAATACACTATTGCATGAGTCATTAATGATGTCTGCAATATTGGATCAAACTAACTTGAAATAGATTCTATATTTAGTCACAATATTAATAAATATTGACAGTCTTAAACAAAAAAATATATACAAATGAATTAAATACTCAATGAACACACCTCTCCTCCACTGTTTAAACCACCCCTCACCACATCTTCTCCTAACACCTATATAGCCTTGAATCTTGCTCAAATTCTAAAAATTTCTTCTCCCGAAGATCTCATTCATGTTTTTGTCCTTTTTTTCTCACCCAAAATTTCATTTCAACGTTTCTTAAGGATATTCTCATGGAGAAAAATTCAAGAGGTAAATTCTTTATTCTTCTCTTTTTATTTCATTTAATTTAATTCCTTCTTATTCTATCCTAAACTATTTAATCCAAAAATTCATGATAACTCCATTATATTAATTATGTACCATAATTATATTATTTTATGAAAATATAAATCATCTCACCTATAACATCCCATGGTTTTCTAAAAATAAATTGAAAATGCTTGAAATTTTGTTTAAGGTATATATTTATAAGTATCCTTTAAACATAATTTTATTTCTTCTATGTTTTTAATTTCAAGAAACATTCATCTACAAGTGTGTTCAGTATGTTATTTAGAGTCTGATGGAACAAACTTGTTTTTTTGGTGAATAGTAACATGCCCTTATGAATAGTAATATTAATAGTAATATGACCTCATGAATAGTAAATAATAATATTATTTTATTTTCCCATGGCAATAGGATTATGGGATCTTAATTAATTTTCCAATGTCACATAAAACTAGTTGCACTTAAATATTGTTATTTTTTGAATTAACTGTGACCTTATTTAAAAATTAAATTAATAATATTTAGAAAATTATTTTTGAAAAATGGAGTTCATTTTGGAATTCTACACGTCGAAAAATGGTAGGGTTAAATTTTTGGTATTTTTCTGAAACTCTTGAATTTTCAGTGAATAGTGAAATACGATAAAATACCGTATAATCAATTTATCAGTAAAAATACACTATTTATGACATCATAAGTGATGCAAGGCCACTTTCTTCGAACTCACTTGATATTTTCACTAATTAAGGCCACTTGATTTGATATTATTCATAGTCTTGATAAAAATATTATAATAATGATTAAAATAATCTAAAAAACTTCCCCTCCCCTATAAATACCACCCTCACTCCACTTTTCCTCCCACACCTCTCAAGCCTTGAGCATTGTCTAAATTCTGCCAAATTCCCTCCCCAATCTTCTTCCCCACGTCCTAGAGCTGCTGGTCTCACCAAAAGTCCAAGACCAAAGCCCTTAAGGAGGATCTCAAGGAGAAAAGATCAAGAGGTAAACATCCTCTTTCATTTTCATTCTTTTCTTCCATTTTATGGTATTCTCTTCCTTTTCCTTTGTCTTTTGTTGGGATATTTCATTAAATGTTTCCCATTACTGTCCAAAGTTTTTATGATGATGAGATATTCCATTCCTCCCATCAATCTTGTTTTTATGAAATTTTAAGAGACGCCGTTAGGCTGCCAAATTTTTGTAAGAAATTTCTCATGGTTTATTCATTTCATGATTCCTTTCTCTTCTTTATTCACCCACTCTTATCCAAGAGGCATGAAATCTCCAGAATCATGTATATTCTGGATGTTTTCATGTTTATGGAAATTTAAAAATCATTATTCCTCTCCTCTCTCACTTATGTAAAGAATCAAAAAAAAACATTGTCCATTTGTGTTGAATTACCGATATCATGGACGATGTATTTTCAATTTCCATTAATTCTTTCAAGTATGGTTGGGAAACAATTTATATGGTTGAACCAGGTTATAAGATATGTTTTATTACTCATATAAGGTTCTGGAATTCTTTTTTACTCATGATTCAAATTTATAAGACTAAATGAAGTTGTAATTATCAAAGTACCACTTAAATGATCTAAACAAACATAATTAATGTTTTTACTTATTAATCATCATCATATAAAGCATCAAAGTGATAAATGGTATAAATTATGGTACTGTAAATATGTAGATACTACTCCATTACAATTCTAGAGTTTCACTTCCAATCAACAAGAACGATTCATCCTGAACCGATCGTGAAAATCACAAAAGAACTCACCCAAAATAATGCAAGGAACAAAATACTAACAAATAAGGGGGGGGGGGGTAATGAGGTTATGAAATGACCATATAAGATGCTATAAACATGAAGATGTTTCTGTAAAATACTAATAACACTCTTTTAACCATTATACAAGTGGTTTAAACAATTTTGAAGTAAGATAAGCCCAAGGTAAGGGAATTCTTAACCCGATTTCCATTCTTTGGGTTAACATTCTACTTTATAATTTATGTGCTATTTAAATTGTTTGTGTGATGGGTTTTGTTTATATTATGTTTCATTATGTGTATTTACAGAGTATATACATATTAAATCCACTATATTAAGCCTCACTTCATGTGTATGATGTTTATAAGGGACTTTTCTTCTAAAATCCTCTTTTAAAATTCTGTTTTATAAGATTCAAAGGCAATGTTTTTATGATATTGTTTATGTTGTATGATTATGTTTTGTTTATTGGGAATTGTTTATGATGAAGGGTGGGACCTATATTTCCCTCCAATGCATTGGGTATGAGTAAGTTGGTGGTCGGCCGTATGGTTACACAAAGTAAGTTATCCGTGAGGGTTACAAATTTTTAGGTAGCCAAGATGGTTACAAGATTATTTAAGTAATGCCCCAATATACCTCTATGATTATAATTATGTTTGTGTTTATCTTGTGTAAATATCATGTTACGCTAAGTAATATTTTATGGGTGGAAATCATGTATTTTGAAAATGTTTTCATACGTCATGCATATTTATGGACTAATGTGATTTTTCCTTCTTTTTCATACCTTACTGAGATTTTGTGCTCATCCCAAGATTTTAAATGATTTTTCACAGGTTAATGATGACTAATATAAGGAAGGAAGACATGTTAAATGTTGAAGAATTGTCAAGGAGTCTTGTTTTTTGTTTTAATGTTTATATTCTAAGGAAAATTGAAACTGATTTTACGGTATCCACTATGTAACAATGTGTAATGTTATGAATGTTTTGTCTTAATTCTCTAAAGCTCTAAACTTGAAAATATCGTCAATGTAAAATGAAGTGTTTTCTTGATTAAATTCTAGATTATGTATGAATTAAGTGTGGGCCCTTATAGTTGATATCAGAGGATGGTTTAGATAACTTTAGGGGTTAAGGTGATGCTAATAGATTAACATAAATAATTTTAACTCTATGTTTAATTTGTTATAGCATTTAAAGATTACCATGTCGCTTCATCTAAGAATTTTTTGTTTAGAATGGTTGTCCGCAGAAGGAACATGGATGCTGAAGAGGATAGGCACCGACAGAATGACATCCTTCCTGATCAAAAGCCCGGAATGGTAGGGATTAGAACCGAGTAGTTTGTGACAGTAATGGCTCAGCTAACGCAGGAAATAAATGGTGGTGGCATCCATGCAATAGGACAAATAGATGTACCCCAACGGAACATGACAGTGGTGGAACATTTTATGAGACAAAATCCTCCTGCATTCAATGGATCTTCTGACCCAGTGGCAGCAGAAGGATGGATTAAAGCCCTTGAAAAGATATTTGATGTTATGGGATGTTCGTACAATCAAAAGGTAAGTCTTGCCATTTATCGTTTTGAAGGGGAAGCTGATCAGTGGTGGTCAATGGTAAGGAATATCAGGGGTAGAGAGGATTTTGATGCCTTAGTGCGGGATGAATTTAAAAGTCTTTTTCTCAAAAACTATTTTCCTAAGGTGGTGCGACTTAGAATGGAGAAACAATTCCTTGAATTGAAACAAAAGGAGGAAGATTCAGTGGCTATGTATGAGTCGAACTTCACCCGACTGGCTAGGTATTCTCCAAATCTTATTCTGGATCGCGATAGCAAAATCAACCGCTTTTACTCAGGATTGAAGCCAAGGTATCGAAGGGCGTCAGCCTCCCGTGAATTCAATAGTTACGAGAAACTTGTCTGATGTTCTGAGAGGGTAGAGACGGAGTTTGCTGACGATCACATACAATTTGGAAACAAAGAGAATAAGAGGTCCAATTGGAAAGCAATGGGTAAGAATCAACCAATGAAATCTGATGGTAGAAAAATACAGTTTCCAGTTTGTGAAAAGTGTGGCAAGAAGCACCGTGGGGAATGTCTTATCAAAACTGGGAAGTGTTTTAAACGTGGTAATATTAGACATATGGCCCGATATTGCAATGAAAATGATCCAAAGACTAATCCTGGTAAGCAAACTGTAAAGTGTTTTAAATGTGGTGAGATGGGTCACTATGCAAATGCCTGTCCAAAGAGGGATCCAAATGATGCAAAGAAGCCAGACTACAAGCAGAAAGGTGTAGTGAGATCCTTTGCGTCTACATTAGCAGATGTTGGGCCATCCAATGAAGTTATATCAGGTACTTTGTTTTTTCACTCAGATTTTGCTAAAGTTTTGTTTGATACGGGGTCTACACATTCCTTCATCTCTGAGAAATTTTCCAGTAAATTGGAAATATCACCTCAACAAATGATACTCGAACTTGTTGTTAAAACACCAGAGGGAAATGTTATAGAAAAAAGGAATTATAAGAATATTTCTATTATGTTATGTGGAAAGACTTTACCTGCAATCCTTGTTGTTTTACCCTTAGTTGAGTTTGATGTTATTCTGGGGATGGACTGGCTTTCTGATTATCATGCAAAGATTGACTGTAGAGCTAAAGAAGTTGTTTTTCAGAAAGAGTTTCAGTTTGTATACAAGAATGAACCCATAAAATTGATAACATATCAAGAAGCTAAGAAACTACTGAAAGATGGAAATGAAAGTTATCTGGCTCATATTGTTGAAAACAAGGGAACTATTCAAATTAATGATGTGCTAGTGGTAAATGAATACCTTGATGTTTTCCCTGAGGAGTTACCCAGTGTCATACCTAAACGAGAAGTCGAATTCACAATTGACTTAGTTCCTGATGCTAAGCCAATTTCAAAACCCCCATATCGTATGGCTCCAATAGAACTTCTTGAATTGAAAAATCTGTTGCATGATTTGCTTGTCAAAGGCTTCATTCTTCCCAGTACTTCACCTTGGGGAGCCCCTGTTTTGTTTGTTAAAAAGAAAGATGGTTCCATGAGACTTTGCATTGATTATAGAGCTTTGAATAACATCACTATTAAAAACAAGTATCCTTTTCCTCATATTGATGACTTGTTTGATCAGCTCCAGGGAGCTCAGTACTTTTCCAAGATTGACTTGAGATCCGGATACCATCAGCTGAAGGTGAAGGAGGATGACATCCCGAAAACAGCCTTTCGTACAAGATATGGGCATTATGAATTTGTTGTTATGCCATTTGGGTAAAATAATGCACCTGCTGTATTAATGAATCTTATGAATATAGTATTTCATGAGTTCTTGGATAAGTTTGTGGTTGTTTTTATTGATGACATTCTGGTTTTTTCTAAAAATAAAGAGGAGCATAAAAAACATCTAAGGGTTGTTTTACATGCTTTAAAAGAAAAGAAACTATATGGAAACTTCAGCAAGTGTGATTTTTGGTTGCAACTGATTTCCTTTCTTGGGCACATTGTAAATAAGGATGGAATAACAGTTGATCCTTCCAAAACAAATGTAGTTGATGAATGGCCAAGACCCACAAATGTTACAGAGATTCATAGTTTTCTGGGCTTAGCAAGTTATTACCGACTCTTTGTTAAGAACTTTGCACGGTTATCTATCCCAATAACTAAGTTAACACAGAAAGGGGTTAAATTTGTTTGGACAGAGGAATGCGATGTTTGTTTTCAGGAACTAAAGAAGAGATTGGTGAATGCTATAGTTTTGGCCTTACCTTCCAGGAATGGTTAGTTTGTCATCTATAGTGATGCTTATTTTAAGGGACTTGGTTGTGTTTTGATGCAGAATGATCAGGTAATTTCCTATGCTTCGAGACAACTTAAACCTCATGAGATGAATTATCCCACACATGATTTGGAATTGGCAGCTGTGGGTTTTGCTTTGAAAATATGGAGGCATCATCTATAGGGAACCAAATGCCAAATATATACTGACCATAAAAGTCATAAGTATATATTCACTCAGAAGTAATTAAACATGAGGCAGAGAAGATGGCTAGAACTGATAAAGGATTATGACTGCACGATTAATTTCCATCCTAGAAAAACAAACAATGTAGTGGATGCCTTAAGTCGGAAAAATCATGCATCATTAACCATGATAAATTTGGAACGTGATCCCTTTATTAATGATTTGATAAATTTTGGCTTAGAAGTTGTTGGTGCAGGGAATATATCTGTTTAGTTTCAGGTTTCAGTGCAGTCTTCGTTGTCAGACAGAATTATGAAAGCGCAGAGGGAAGACTGTGAGCTACAGAAAAAGGTAGAATTGGTTAAAATGGGTAAGTTTCCAGAATTTAATCTTGATAAAGATTGTGTTTTATGGTTTGGGAAAAGGTTGTGTGTGCCTTGTGATTCCCAACTGAAGAAATAATTGTTGTGTGAAGCTCATAGTTCTCCATTTTCTGTTCATCCTTGAAGTACTAAGATGTACAGAGACCTCCGGGAGTATTACTGCTGGAATGGGATGAAAAGAGATATTGCTGATTTTACAATGAAATGTTTGTCATGTTAGCAGGTTAAAGCAGAGCGGAAGTTACCGAAGGGGATGCTTCAGCCTTTGCCAGTGCCAGAATGGAAATGGGAGAATATATCCATGGATTTTGTGGTGGGACTACCAAAGACTTCTCGAGGTAACAATGCGATATGGGTTATTATTGATCGGCTAACAAAGTCTGCTCATTTTCTTTCTATTCGAGATACAATGACATTAGATCATCTTTCTCGATTGTACCTAAAAGAGATTGTCTGGTTACATGGAGTTCCTCTTTCCATTGTGTCTGACCGAGATCCCAGGTTCACTTCTAAATTTTGGAAGGGACTTCAGAAGTCTTTGGGCACAGAGTTGAATTTCAGTACAGCTTTTCATCCTCAATCATATGGGCAGTCAGAACGAACGATTCAAACTTTGGAGGATATGCTTAGAGCTTGTTCAATGGATTATCAGGGAAGTTGGGATCACCATCTTTCTTTAGTTGAGTTTTCTTATAATAACAGTTTCCATTCCAGTATTCAGATGGAACCTTTTGAGGCCTTGTATGGAAAGCGGTGTCGGACTCCTGCGTTTTGGGATGAAATCAGTGAAAGAAAGTTGATGGGGCCAGAATTAGTAGAAGAAGTGGCTGAGAAAGTGAGGATGATCAAGCAACACATGAGGACAGCTCAGAGCAGGCAGAAACGTTATGCAGATAACATAAGGAAATACTTCCCTTTCAAGGTAGGTGACCATGTTTTCCTTAAAATATCTCCTTGGAAAAGTGTGATGCATTTCGGTAAGAAAGGGAAACTAAGTCCACGGTTCCTCGGTCCTTTTGAAATCTTGGATAAAGTTGGAACAGTTTCATACCGCATAGCTTTGCCTCCGAGCTTATTTCAGGTACACAATGTTTTTCATGTTTCGATGTTGAGAATGTATGTTCAATATTCATCACATATCTTGAGGCTGGAAGCAGTTCAGCTGGCAGAGAACCATTCTTATGAAGAAAAACCGGTTCAGATTTTTGATCGAAGAGAACAGGTATTGCGGAATAAGGTAATCCACCAGGTAAAGGTTTTGTGGAGAAACCACATGGTTGAAGAAGCAACACGGGAGTCTGAAAATTCTATGAGGGAAAAATACCCTCAGTTGTTTAATAAGTAAATAAAATTGCGAGGACGCAATTTCAAGAAGGTGGGGATAATGTAACATCCCAAGGTTTTCTAAAAATAAATTGAAAATGCTTGAAATTTTGTTTAAGGTATATATTTATAAGTATCCTTTAAACATAATTTTATTTCATCTATGTTTTGAATTTCAAGAAACTGTCATCTACAATTGTGTTCAGTATGTTATTTAGAGTCTGAGGGAACAAACTTGTTTTTTTGGTGAATAGTAACATGCCCTTATGAATAGTAATATGAATAGTAATATGACCTCATGAATAGTAAATAATAATATTATTTTATTTTCCCATGGCAATAGGATAATGGGATCTTAATTAATTTTCCAATGTCACTTAAAACTAGTTGCACTTAAATATTGTTATTTTTTGAATTAACTGTGACCTTATTTAAAAATTAAATTAATAATATTTAGAAAATTATTTTTGAAAAATGGAGTTCATTTTTGAATTCTACACGTCGAAAAATGGTAGGGGTAAATTTTTGGTATTTTTCTGAAACTCTTGAATTTTCAGTGAATAGTGAAATATGATAAAATACCATATAATCAATTTATCAATAAAAATGCACTATTTATGACATCATAAGTGATTCAAGGCCACTTGCTTCGAACTCACTTGATATTTTCACTAATTAAGGCCACTTGATTTGAGATTATTCATAGTCTTGATAAAAATATTATAATAATGATTAAAATAATCTAAAAAACCTCCCCTCCTCCACTATAAATACCACCCTCACTCCCCTCTTCCTCCCACACCTCTCAAGCCTTGAGCATTGTCTAAATTCTGCCAAATTCCCTCCCCAATCTTCTTCCCCACGTCCTAGAGCTTCTGGTCTCACCAATAGACCAAGACCAAATCCCTTAAGGAGGATCTCAAGGAGAAGAGATCAAGAGGTAAACATCCTCTTTCATTTTCATTCATTTCTTCCATTTTATGTTATTCTCTTCCTTTCCCTTTGTCTTTTGTTGGGATATTTCATTAAATGTTTTCCCTTAATGTCCAAAGTTTGTATGATGATGAGATATTCCTTTCCTCTCATCAATCTTGTTTTTATGAAATTTTAAGAGACGCTGTTAGGCTGCCAAATATTTGTAAGAAATTTCTCATGTTTTCTTCATTTCATGATTCCTTTCTCTTCTTTCTTCACCCCCTCTTCTCCAAGAGGCATGAAATCTACAGAACCATTTATATTCTAGATGTTTTCATGTTTATGGAAAATTAAAAATCATTATTCCTCTCCTCTCTCACTTATTTAAAGAATCAAAAAAAAAACATTGTCCATTTGTGTCGAATTACCGATATCGTGGACGATGTATTTTCAATTTCCATTAATTCTTTAAAGTCTGGTTGTGAAAGAAATTATATCATTGAAACAGGTTATATGATATGTTTTATGACTCATATAAGGTTCTGGAATTATTTTGTACTCATGATTCAAATTTATATGACTAAATGAAGATGTAATTATCAAAGAACCACTTAAATGATCTAAACAAACATAATTAATGTTTTAACTTATTAATCATCATCATATAAAGCATCAAAGTGATAAATGGTATAAATTATGGTACTGTAAATATGTAGATACTACTCCATTCCAGTTCTGTAGTTTCACTTCCAATCAACAAGAACGATTCAACCTGAACCGATTGTGAAAATCACAAAAGAACTCACCCAAAATAATGCAAGGAACAAAATACTAACAAATAAGTGGTGAAATGAGGTTATGAAATGACCATATAAGATGTTATAAACATGAAAATGATTCTTTAAAATACTAATAACACTATTTTAACCATTATACAGGAGTTTTAAACAATTTTGAAGTAAGATAAGCCCAAGGTAAGGGAATTCTTAACCCGATTTCCATTCTTTGGGTTAACATTCTACCTTGTACTTTATGTGCTATTTAAATAGTTTGTGTGATGGGTTTTGTTTATATTATGTTTCATTATGTGTATTTACAGAGTATATACATATTAAATCCACTCTATTAATCCTCACTTCAAGTGTATGATGTTTATAAGGGACTTTTCTTCTAAAATCCTCTTTTAAAATTCTGTTTTATAAGATTCAAAGGCAATGTTTTTATGCTACTGTTTATGTTGTATGATTATGTTTTGTTTATTGGGAATTTTTTATGATGAAGGGTGGGACCTATATTTCCCTCCAATGCATTGGGTATGAGTACGTTGGAGGTCGGCCGTATGGTTACTCCAAGTGTAACTGTGATGGTTACACAAAGTAAGGTAGCCGTGAGGGTTACAAATTTTAAGGTTGCCAAGATGGTTACAAGATTATGTAAGTAATGCCCCAATATACCTCTATTATTATAATTATGTTTTTTTGTATCTTGTGTAAATCTCATGTTACTCTTAGTAAGATTTTATGGGTGGAAAGCATGTCTTTTGAAAATGTTTTCATACGTCATGCATATTTATGGACTAATGTGATTTTTCCTTCTTTTTCATACCTTACTGAGCTTTTGTGCTCATCCCAAGATTTTAAATTATTTTTCATAGGTTAATGATGAGTAATAAAAGTAAGGAAGACATGTTAAATGTTGAAGAATTGTCAAGGAGTCTTGTTTTTTGTTTTAATGTTTATATTCTAAGGAAAATGGAAACTGATTTAATGGTATTCACTATGTAACAATGTGTAATGTTATGAAAGTTTTGTCTTAATTATCTAAAGCTCTAAACTTGAAAAGATCATCAATGTAAAAGGAAGTGTTTTCTTGATTAAATTCAAGATTATGTATGAATTAAGTGCGGGTCCTTATATCACCCCTTCAAAGTAGAATTTTATTCTAAAAATTAAAACATTGTCTGTGATGTGCAGATTTGCCGCCATCATGGATGATAAAACTTTATTTACTATTACGACCTTCATGGTTGGTTATAAAACCATAATTTTGGTTAGAAATTATTTTATTGTACATATTAAAAGTTATTTAGTGTTATAGAACTATTATATATATATGATATTAATTATGAAGTCAAAACATGCTTGTGTGATCAAAAAATCAGTAAAATAATCTAAATGATCATCATTAATGTTCAATCTGATGAATGATCCCCACATCTAGAATCCAAATAATATATAAGACCATTAAATATTATATCTGATATTCATTAACTTATAAATTCAATTTTGGATATCAATTTCCATTTTATTTGATCTTTTATACATATATACAAGTGAACTAATCATTGAAACCAAA
Source organism: Viscum album (assembly GCA_963277665.1). Lineage (NCBI taxonomy): Eukaryota > Viridiplantae > Streptophyta > Magnoliopsida > Santalales > Viscaceae > Viscum > Viscum album. Next base: position 832,404,893 of record OY728142.1, on the reverse strand, counting down.
GAAAAAATCACTACCCAACCTTAAAAATGAATCTTATAACTCCTAAAAAATTCTATAAAAAAACATCCCAAATTTTTAATAATTGAAGTAAATTTTTAATATGTTGTAAATTAATTTATTAATGAATATAATTAAAGTATGTAGTCCATTATTTTTGGAATCATTACACAGTCCTACATAAGGTATGGATTTTCACATCTCACATTTCTTTCTGTGAGAGATGCAATATTTCACAAATATTTGTATGTGTTTATTATATAGAAATAGCATTGATGTATCATATAAATAATCTATTAATATTCATGTTATCAGATTTACAATTTTATGATCAGTGTTTTTATGGGTAATATGGTTTGACTATTAGTAAAGTGTTAAGGGACTCTCCTCAAACATCAATTTTTCGTTCTGGTAATGCTTTCTCAATCATTTCCTCAATGTAATTATTAATTATTTTTATATAATAATTAATAATTATATTTATATGTCCAAAAATCAATTATACAGATCATTTTATCTTCCTTTAATGGGAAATATGTGATTATATAAGGTTTCATTCACAATTCTTCCGGATAAGAATGTATGATCTAAGCGAACTTCCCAGTTTCTTAGCCATTTTCAAGTGTAATCCATAATCTCTCATACTATAAAATATGTTTTATGAAATAAATAATATTATCATTAAAATTACCAATTTTCATTTCTAATTTTATATATTCAATTATGAGTTTTTTTTTGTTTTAATGAAACTTATATTATCTTAAACCACACTGAGGTGGCACATTTCTGATGATTCTTAAGAAATAATTTTACATGTTTTCAATTCAATTAGACATGAACTGTGCCTCAAACATTATTTAATTATACTTAAATTTTTTTCGTAAATACATATTTACAATATGATTTTATGAAAAACACAAATTATTTTCCAATATAACTATTCTTTCCAATGTAAAAAATGTTTATCTCATCTAACATTTTCTTATTCTGAGATATATTCCTTCTCAAAACGTATTCCTTATTTTTGGGGCATATATTACCCATTAATATATATTTTTAATAATTATATTATTATCATGATATGTCTGTATTTATTTAGAAAAATTAATTCATATGGATTACGATTTTAATGTTTTTATGTACTATGTGACTCTTTAGAATGCCTAATGTTATTTTACTCATGTATTTTTCATTGGTATCATTTAAAAAAATATTCATATATGTGAAAATACATTGATTAATAATTTAATTCATTATGTTTTATCACTTATGATACCACCTATCATGTTTTTTAATGTTTCATGGTCATTTTGAAAGTGGATGTGTCATTCTATTCCCATTAATCATTTATGGTTAAATTATTCACAATTTGTATGCTAGTTTTTCAATATTAATGTTTATATTTTTATGACTCACTGTATTTATATGAGGAATTTATTAGACATAGTAAGTTAAATATGGGGCCCGATATATCCCATCGATGTATTGGTAGGTCTCATGAGATAAAAAAGACCTGGTTTTTATACATTAATGTACGATGTCATGCCCAATTCCATTACAGTATGTTTATGATTGTCAGAATTATTCATTCCATAATTATCAAACTAGTAATTTATGTTCAATGTGATTATTCAACTAGTAGAATGCACATAACTATGTATCATTTTTTATTATATGGAACTATTTAATCTGAATTTATTCATTCCATATTATGCTTATGTTAACGTCTCTTTGAAATGTTTTATTCTCCATTCTTTATTGTCTGTGTTTTTGTTAGCTTTAATTGTATTTACTACCCTTATTGAAAACCTGATTTTACCCCTTTATTATCTTTTATTTCCCCCAATAAGAAGATATTTATATTATGAATGACTTGGAAGTATAATCTAAGAGTGTATGGGTGTTAATAATTGTGTTTCTATGTTTTATTTAATTTTTGGTATTAATGTACTGATTATGTATTGAATAGGTTTTACAATGATACTAAATAATTCAATATAGTGGGAGGAAAATAGTAGTTCATATTACAAATTTAAAACATTAATGGACTAAATCCAGGCTTCTATGGTCCGGCCATTACACATATAAAAAACAACTATAAAAAATAAAATGATAAACATAAGGAATAAAATTTAACAAACATTTATTTAACGTATAACAATAAATAGGATTAAAAAATAAGGATTAACACTACTGTGGAATAATAAAATATGACTAAAAATGAATTTTATTAATCAATAATAGATTTAATTAATTTTTTTCTGTCATTTAATGATATTACAAAATTATAATCATAAAATAATAATTTAGTCTATGTAAGTATTTCAAAAATTGCATTTTTTTCAAGTTGGTTAATGGATAATTATATAAGTTTATGTTATTTTTGATTCTCACAATATAAAAGACACAAAATAGCTTATATTTATGAATAATAATCATCTAAATTAGATTTAAATAGGTATTTTAATTTATTATTGGTTCCAGAAATTTTTTATTCAAAAAAATAGACAAAAAATTTCAGGATTACCAAAATTTAAATAAATATTTTATTGTATAAATCTATCTTTTATTTTTCCAAAAAACAAATACTATATGAATATTCAATATTCTATACATATACATTGATATTTTTCAAATTTATTATGATTTAATAAATGTGAGGGCAGTAATTTTACATTTTTTTGAAAAATAAATTTTTAATGTGAAATTATTTGGTGAAGCTACAATTTGAAATTTTTTCCTAATTTCTAAAGTATAAATTTTTGTATGTTTTGAATCAATAAAACTTCTTAAAATTTTTTTTTTATTATAATAGTATACAATATATAAACAAACTAGAACTTGATTTTTTATTCTATGTTGTTTATATATTTATAATTAATTTCATAAAATCAAAATTTCAGAGAAACAATATATACTTATTAGAGAAAATTAATAAAAATTGATTAAAAATATAGAAAACTATAATTTAAGGATAAATCATTATATCATAGCTAGATGAACTTAATTAGATGAAACATGGATAAATTTTATCTAACAAAATAACATGAACAATTATGGATCCACTAGAATATGATGTGTTCCCATTTGAGGATGTCTAAACCACCTCCAAATATTACAGAGTCAAACCATTGAATGATAGTTGCAATGGTGTTTATATAAAGAGTTCTGGTTTTCGGTTTGATAGAGAAAGATTATCATATATTGAATTTATAGACAATTTCAATCATTTTTATTCTTAACAAATTATCCTTGTAAAGAATGATATTCTTATTTCAAATTAATTATGTGTTTTTCATTGATCATTCATTGTGTGGAAATACACTTTACATAGTATTATATTTATCAATTATAATATTTTTGTTTCTAATTCTTATGAATTCTTAATTCTTTATCTTGGGATCTAGAGTTTTTTTCATCTTTTTGTTAAGGGGTTCTAGAAGGATGAAGTAGGTGTTGTTGATTATGTGGATGGGAAAATTCAATATTTTTAGTATAGAGATTCTTACCAACATGTCTACAGTCAAGGTATTCTAATGATAAGAATATATAAGATTCTATAATCCTATTTATCGAAGGACTCTGATGATAGGAAGAAAATGGATTTATAATCATTTTATTACTTGATTCTAGGGATAGGATGATAGATTATTTATGATCCTATTAATTTAGAGCTTCAATGGATCTAAAAATATACAATCTAATATATTAAATACGATGATATTCTAGTTCTTAGAGATAGGATATAGAAATCATGTTTATATAATTCCTTTCAATGTTGTGTTAATGCAAGGACCTCCAATAATAGAGAGTGATCATTTATAATATCTCTTATGGGCTATTTGAATTGTAATTCAACACTCCTTGTTCTATAAAATTTCATTATTATATCTATTTGATTTAATATTTTGGACACATTTCAAATATATATATATATATATACTAGTAGTAACATAAATTTTGATTTTTTATTTCTTAACAACATGTTATTATTTTTCTATTTTTCCATTACTCTATTAATATAACTTTGTTAAGACTATAATCCTTTAGTAAACAAATACATCAAGAAGAAAAGAAAACTATTATATTATTTTATGTTGAAATTTATTATGAAGTTTCCCAATTAGGATTCGAGTAAAACTGAGTGCGGGAGGCTTGAATAAGTGATATTTTTTCTTTTACATTTCCTTAAAATGATTTAATTTTCACCACACTAGTACAAATAATGCTTTGATCAGTGCTTGAATCCACTATTAAAAATGCTAGGAAAGGGTTTTTAATCGCATAAAAGAAAAGGGGGCCCCTTTAATAGTGATAAAAAATCACCGATAATGGGTACCTTTATAAGAACTATATTGAGCATTGTTATTGACCCAATTTATTAGTGCTTAATTAGAATTGATAAAATTAGCCTTTATCACCACTCATAATAGATATAATAAAGGTTGAAAAACTTGTGAAGTGATGTTTATTTTACAGTACACCATGCACCTGCACCTGCACACAAACATCACCTGAACACAAACAACATATGCAAAAAACAACACATACACAGAAAACAGCACCTGCACACAAAGAACAGACGAATAAAATAACACAAAAAAGAGTTTCATAAATAATTCTATATATTTTTACATTAAATCATGAATAAAAAAAATAACACTGCTATAAACATTTCAAAAAATGTTTTATATAGTTATAATTACAATTATCCAACACAATGTTGAAAACCTTATTGTTTCATCCATTTTGCATCTGTGATCCCCTCTAAAAAAGTGTCGTCCAAGGTATTAGTTGCTGAAGAAGGCATCCAAATAATATAAAAAATTCCACCTATATAAGAAAAAAATTATTATGTTAGTAATAAAACAATGAAATAAATTAAGCATTAATATGAAAGAATACATTAATAAAATGTCAAATTCTAATTAAAAAGATACATTTGGAGTTATAGTGGTCACACCATGAGTCATATTGAGGTGGGGTTGATTAATACTTGTAAAAATGAGTCATAGATCGTTGTTTTGAAATATTAAAAAAATCATAATGGATTTTCATGGTTTTGAGTATGTCAGTTGTTCATTTGAGTATGTCAGTACTAGGTAAAGATCTTATGTATTCTACCTTCATACACATGCATAGGGGATATACAATGTTTCCAACAACATTAAATTAATGTTTTAATTTTCTCATCTACTCATCCAACCCAAACATGTGGTTCCAATATGATGTATATGTGCCATTATATGCATCTGATATATGGTCATAACCCTGATAAGGGTAGACATAGATGATGATTGGGGGTGAGTTGTTTAAAGTGCCAACAAAGAAAACTAAACAGTGTATTGATGTATAACCTCTTCTGTGGAATTATACTCATCTAACCAAAATTGATACATGATATTTTATTTTTGGCCTTATCATGGGGAGGCAAGGGTCCATGAAGCTGGAATATATGTGATTCCTAACTCTAATGCGGGTGGGTGGGGGCCATAATACGAGATGATACTTGATACCTAACCTAGATATGTGTTTGTAAATGGCCTTGAGACCAAATGTTGTAGGACATTGTATGGAAAAGATGTGTATGGGTGGTGAAATGTGTTACATGTTACAAACTTTTCTATTGGTGATATTTGTATATATAAAATGATATGGTTGTTTGACCATCAAGATTGGTATTCAGTGGGATGCCACTTGGATGAGATTTAGTAGAGTGTTAGGAGGGTAACGATACAGTGTGGTTTATGTGTTCAAGGTAAAAGGCCCCTAAGAGTTGGGATGAAGTCCATGAAGGGTGGAAATGATCATTATCTCAAGGTACAGGATTCAGTACATGATATAAATCTGCAGATGGAACACATTGGGCCATGTATTGAGGAGAATCATAGGGAGAGCCTAGTTCGTTTCATATAGGGAATTGATAAGGGATCCCATGGAGATCATCCACCTATGGAATACGTGACTCGAGATTTCCAGTCTCAGCACCCATCACTATTTCCGAGTAAAGGTGGACCAGAAACTACAATGAACATGATAGAGGTGGTACAAACTATCTTTGACCAGCTCGAGACTCCCCATGTTGGAGGGTGAGGCCACTGACATACATGCTCAGGGGAAAAACATAATGCTTTTGGGATGTATAGGTATAGGAGGGAAGAAACAAGGGACTGTCTCAGAAGGATTTTGAGGCAAGATTCATCGAGCAATTAGGCCATATACATCGAGGGTGGATAGATCTTATGAGTTCATGAATCTCTAGTAGGGGGTACTTCTGTCTTTCACTATGCAACAAATTTCATTAACATGTTGTCATATTCACATGATATGGTGGGAGATGACATCACCAGGGTGCATCATTTTTAAGATATCTTTTAAAGAAAATCATTCTTCATGTCAACATCTTTATACTAGCATTTTTCTCAGAGGAAGTGAGGAGTCTTAGTAGGGCAGTTAGTCCAGAGACTAAGGAAGACTTCCAAGGAGTAGGTTTACATTACTCTTACTTTAGGGTAGGAATCCAGGGCATGATTTGACCCAATGTTATATGGGTTTGAAGTAGTGTCATAATTCTAAACTGATGATCCATTTGGGGATGTTCTGTAGGAAGCCTTATTGGAAAAGTGGGAGCTGGAGAATAGTAAAGACTCGTGGATCTAATATTGGACTAAGACCATTACAAATAGTGGGTAGTTGGAATTTCTCTACACATGGAGGTCATGTAAATGATAGTGGGAGCCACCAGTGGGATCAGTGGGCAGTGGCTGGTGAAGATTCATAGGGATGCCAGAACTCAGGTAGTTGGCCATCAAGCCAGAAGAACACTATCAATATGTTAGGGTCAAAGTAGAAAAATGACTTAATGATAGTTAGTGGTACGTTGTGGGTGTGACCGCACTGTTATTTCATTTTAGATTTGGCTGTTTTTGGTGCGTGAGGTGTACGGGTATTGTTTTTGGACATGCTAGGAAATGTTTACTTGGTTTCCATCAATTTTGATGTGGGATGTTTATATATATATATATGAGGTGATTTGGCATCAAGATTAATGTGGGAATCAAAGCGATGAATATTTTTATGTGATATGTGTATGCATCTGGGTATTGATGTGATGCAGGTTATATATGAGGTGGGTAGGAAACCCTATTTTTATTAGTGTGCATATGTATATATGATGCCAGTTTATTTGAGAAATTGTTCAGATGCAAGATCTATGGGCATTTTGCGAGGTGTATCATTTTATGAGTGTTGTGTATGGAATAAGTATATCTAGGCATTTAATGAGATACAATAATTGCTATGAGTTAAATATGACATAGGCATTATTAGAAAACCCGATGAGGTGTATGAATAACGATGCATCATAGGAGGATATTTGTTTTTAGGGATGGTTAGTAAACCATCAAGACATTTTATTTTTTGATCAAGAACTGACCGGGTAGGTAACTCCTAGGCGAGGAGTGACTTTAGGCGAGATGACCTAAGACATAATGATGGAGGCAGACCGAGCTCATTTTGATGATATGAGTAAATGTGGTACCATATCTGGGTAAACCCTGATATCTTGGGGATGAGCTATGTTAATGTGGCGAGATTGTAATGTTTGGGTTTTTTTACCTGGTTGAAAAATCTTCAAACTGTTTTAATTTTTCATGTTTGGTGAGAGGGCCATCTTTTTTTATATATTTGGAACTTAATTCCGAGAGTTTGACTGATCCAAATCCTTATTTTAATATGGTTTGTAAGGATTAGAATGTTCTTTGGGGTTTTGGGTGCAGTAGGGTATGAGAACTCCATTTCAGGAAAGCACAGACAGAGGTGCACAGTTTGGAAAAACCATGCAGTCTCCCAAAAGAATCAATGTGGTCTACCTTAGACACTTGAGATTGTTTGGAAAAATATGTAGGTCGGGGTGAATGGTCGTGTTATACCCCATCAGTTTTTAATAGAGTTTATTCATATAGATTTCTAATAATTTGGAAAATCGTGCAAATAAGTGTGCGTAGTGTGGTGCTTAGATAGTGGGAACCATACGGTTGGATCACAATTATCTAAACTTAGCGGCCAAAAAATGTGTCCCATTAAAAAGTGGGAAATTAATTTTCATCCCTCATTAACTATTTCTTTCCTTCTCCTACCATTCCTCCCATTTACAATGCACAGTAGAGGGATCTCCTCCATCTTCTTTATCCCTTGTCTTTGAAGGATGTCCACCATCATAAATTTGATCATTGATCCGTTAGTAAACACAGATTCATCTCAATAATACCTTAAATTTTATAGCTTATCTTTTCTATTTATATCTCCATATGGAGTGGAAAATCCATGTGGTCCCTTTCTTCCTACCTTCATGGAATTCATCTTAAATGCCATTTTCATCCAATTCAGATTGATATTTAGGGCGATATCGAATGAGTGATTGCATACTAGTACCTGGTAGGTGGTTCCTAGCTTTCTCCTTGATTTTGTTGGTGTTTTGGGGGTGCGTTCATATGCACAGTGTGGGTTATTTGAGCGAGAACCTAATTAATTAAATACATGATTGTTAAAATTTTCTAATGATTATATGAGATATCTAGAGGCGTGATCTTTATACACTATGATTGGTTAATTTGGTTTGGACGTTTGGAGTAACATGGAAGGTTTAGGCTGAGAGTAGATTTGAATTAAATTAAATTGTTATATTAGTTACCTGATTCCATAGGAATGTAATGGGATTTTCCTTAGGGATGAGGTGGTTTAGGATTATCTATATCGAGGTGATGTGATTTTTCAAGCGGTGCTAAGCTCAGATACTTTGGGTGACGATGATCACCAGGTTCTGTTGACTTTGACATCAAGATTTGAGGTGATTTAGTCATCGGGACATAGTCATGGCTCTTCAGATATGAGATGGATTTGACCATCATGATTTTAGGGACATGTTCATAGGGGAACGTGGAATCCGATTATGGGGATTAGGTTTTGGGGTGATATTCACTCATCATTTGTTGTTCGATGCACTATTAGAGTCGTGTTCACATAGACAGGACTTAGTCGAGGTGGTTCTAACCACTCATTATGGGTGGAGGCCCCCTTACACTGTGCTGTAGTTGATGGTGTTGACCATCAGTTTGTCACTTCTGTTTTTTTTTCTAGAATTAATTTCAATTTTAAATGAAAATAGAGACTTTCAGTCACACCTATCAAAATATGAATTTATTTGAAGTGTGGTCGATTCCTACTGGTCACAAATGAATTATGGATCATTTTCCAAAAGAATAATATAAATTTGAATGTGTATTCTCTATTTTTAGAATTTCACATGTACTTTTTACTAAAAAGAATGTAAATTTTAAATAAAAATACCCTTTTAGTCATATAGGTCACATTGTGTTCTGTATAAAGGTTGGGTTGATTTCTAAACATTTCAAATGACTTATGGATCATATCCCTAAATTATCAAAACAATTGAATGTGTTTTCTTGATTTTGAATAGTCTAGATACTCTAATACCATCAATAATGAAACAACATTTCATACATTGATATCATATATGATTAGATTAATATTACATACATAAAAGAAATAAATTAAACAGAAATATGAAATAATGAACTAATTTTATAGACAATGATTTTACTGTGAAAATATAAAGATTACCTCAGTGATTGAGCAGACCAAGTGTCGTTTTCTCTTCCTTCAAAGGCATGTCACATGGACAGAAATATTCTGAAATAAACGAACCCTCCAAAGAATAATTAAAATCAAGTCAAAGATTTATTATGTAATTTTTAATTAAAATAGAGATATTATATCCTAACATTACCTTTATATCTTGATATATGGTTTCTTTGGTCTATGTTTAAGCTAATACCAAAAATAATGATTCTTTTTGAACTTTACTACTATTGGTTAACTACCTCCTAGCATTGCATCTGATCTGAACATCTGATCCAGTGTCCCCATAATGCTCTCATCTCACCCCATATATATACTATCCTCATTCATCATTCACATTTCATTTTTGTGAACCAATTTATTAGGTAAATTGGTGCAGGAAGAGAAGGAAAGTTGAATGCTGAATGATGATATCATATAGATGGTGTTAGATTAGAGCATCATAGGGATGCCAGATCAGAAGTTCAGATCAGATGGTATGATAAGTGTTAGATAGCCAACAGTAGTAAAGAATATTTACTTTATTTAATAAATTTTTAGTGATTCATAGCCAATTTTTTTCCAACGTACTACTTCTATAGAAACAACAACATAAATGACTAAAATATAGAATATAAATGATCCATGCCATAATAGTTTAGGTCTAGTGCTTTTGGAAACTTGGAAACATACAGTACTATTTCATAAGAGTCTATCATTAAGTTATACTTTAATAGAAATGAAAATAATTTCTAAACCCATTATTCAAAACCTAATGATATGAAACATACGAAAGGTTGATCATAAATGCTCAATAAGTGTAAGAAATTGAGATATCAATGATCATATAAGGATAGGAGAAGTAGTAGGAATTCACATTCATCCAATTTGTGTACAATATTTAATTAGGTATGCTTCCCATTAATTTCTAAACACCTCAATATCATCTTTTGAATATGATTTTTTCAATAATCAATGTAGTACTGAAATAATATAAATACACAAAGGATTAATAAATAGTTAAATTGAACTAGTAATTATTTTCGAAAATTACTCTTCAGGGAAGCTAGTTTGTTGATGAAATATGATCCGTTTTATAAATTTACAAACATAATAACCAAATTCCTTTCTGTTTGATTGTTTTGGGAAATTACAAAAAATCAAGAAAAATAAGTAATTTGTTTTGATATGTGTGTGGATAGTAAAATATTATTATATATACTAAGTTACTTACCCAATTGTTAACCTTGTGGGTGTTCTTTTCCATAGGTCCTGGATTCATTCCATAAAGAATACGATATTGATGCACCTCCATATCATAAAATAATCCTCATTAAAAGATAATATAAATTAGATAAGTAGATTTTTAGTTCTAAAATGTGGGATATAGTGTATCACAAATTGAAAAATACCATTATGCATGGTATGTTTGATGGATTTCCATGTATTGATTCCAGAAAATAAATCTTTGGGGAATCCAAATTGAACGCAACGAGAATCCAATGCTACCAACAAACACAATAAGGAATAAGTAATGAAATAAATAAAAATATAGTTCATATGATTATATTTTATAGTTTTACCCATCCATGATTGGTATTAAAAAGAGTTTGTCATCCGTATATTTTTTTCCATTTGATTTGAGCAGTGATTACATTATTTCAACATATTTATCATCATTTATTTCTTCTTTTGAAATGGTGATTTGGGGAATAATGAGTCCAAATTTTTGTTCAGGGGGAAATACCTTCATTTTTTTTTCATATATATGCTTGTGAAAAATATGAAATGTATTTAGTCATAATTATCATTTCATATAGTCTTCTGGAAAATCAAATCATGAGAACATACCTCATGTATATATTTACAACTAAGGCGCCTAGACATTCATACTTGAGAATTTCATCTACATTGTCAGCACTAATGTAATATGATTCTACCCCTCCATAAATAATGTTTTCAAAATCAATTGTGTGCATATTTCCTTTTAGCAACTTTGTATCTACATGATTCTACAATGATACTAAATGTGGATATAGAATGGTCAGGGTGCAGGTGATCTCACTAGATCTTTAAGATCGGTTGGTTGATCCATGAGATTGTTTTGAGCGGATCTTCCATTTCACCACCATCCCATTGCCATTATATAATAATATTCATGGATTCAAACAATTTTTCATTATATGTGAAAGGTTTATGTTGAAAAATAAATTGGAAAAAATACCTCCATGTCGACATGTTTTTACAAGAATTGACGAACATGTGATGAATGTTCAGACAACTTGTTCGACTGTATTAATGAATTTATTGTCATTTGGAAGAGGTAGCTCAGCACTATGATCGTGATATACGTTAATTGACACTCTGACAATATCTGTTGGATGTGCTCTATTATGTATCACGTTGTTCTGCATATTGAACAGCATAGTACTCGCTACAAGCAGATAGGTGGGAGTTGATAGATAAAAATCACAGTCATTTTCCTCTGGTAGGATATCAGTATTGGAAAGGTATCAGTGTATATATAGTTAAAATATGACAAAAACAATTATTATAAAATTTATTAGCTTAGCTATGCCATGTTTTATAGGATCATGGCTCTTCTCAAAGCTAGTGGGGGGGATCTTCATGCACGGGTTGTTGTTGAGTTGATTATTCTCTTTTCTACCACCCATCAAAATTGTTATCATCTCTCTCTAGTATTTTAATTCTTCTTGAGACATAGATATTGTTTCTCTCATATATTTTTTCCCACATTTTGATCCTCAGCATGTTTTTCATTCTTAAAATATGTTTGGGGTGTCACCCCAAAACCTGCACCTCTGACACAGTGATACTTTTCTGGCTGATTTAAGGCTGCTGAAAGTATGTATGCATCAGGATCGGGTGGTATTTATTCCTCTGACAATGTCATATAGAAAATATAGGAAAATAATTAGTCATTTATATTTAATATATATTTAAAGCACGTAAAATTTATATATTGTGGTACTTACACATTTTCCCCACACTTCTTGTGTGTTTTCATCTATTAGTATACCCGCTTTATTTACAGGAGCCTCCTTCCATTTCACATTGTAGAGACCCAAAGCTTGACGTACATTGACATTACATTACTTTTTCAGAATACTTAATACATAACAAAAACAGACACCAAAGGACCGTAATATTTTAGTGTCTTTGGAAACTCAGAAAATAATCTTCTAATTGTGGTGAAAAATCTTCAATATCTCCCCTAGAGATATTCCCCTTTTGTTTTCATACCTAAAACCATTCTTTAAATCTTGGGGAAAAGAAAACATATAAAGGTTGAGCTCAAATGCTCAATAATGGTATGCATAGAAAACCTAAAACAATTGTAACAACCCAATGTTTATTTAATGGAAAATCCCTCTTGTTCCAGTTAAATGTCTCTTTATGAAAAATATTTTTATAAGATGTCAACTTCATTGGTTTTATGTTATGAATTTTGACCACTGCTAATATAGCTGTTGAACAGTAATCACATAATTAGTATAAATATAGGACTTTAACAGATCCAATTTACTCAGACAAAGGAAGCGATGGCCTCATCCAATAGAATTTCCCCTTACGAAGCCTGTTTGTCAGAGCTCGGAAAAGAGGTGGCATCAGTGGTCTTCGCTCTTGACCAAGCCCAACCTATGCTTCACCATGTCAAACTCGAATGTGACCATCTATGGGAAAAGTGGAAGTTGATAAAGATTACCACTCGAGTGATGTTATCTGAGCCACCCCAAGAGTCTGTCACCATCACACACCTTACCCTTAGGTCTTATGAAGCTGTTTTAAGTGGTTATGTAATAAATAAGTAGTACTATGTTCATGTACATTATTTTTTGTATGTAATAATGAATATAATTTCTAGTCATTTTTGATACATTGTAAATGGGTTTTAAATTACAAATGGTGTTTTTAGTTATTATTTAATTAATAAATCTATTTTATTAAATTAAGGGTTTTTTTAATTAAATAATATTTTAATAATATTATTATTATTAAATTAATTTTTATTAAATATAAATGATCTTATAATTTTATGAATGCTATTAAAATTTTTATTAAGGTTTGAAAACAATTTCTGTCAAAACCCGTGAATTTTTTATAAATGTCAGTTTTTATTTTAAAAGTAAAAATGAACATATTTAGAAAATTATTTAGATAAAATAAATCTTATTTCTAGAATCAGGACGTCGAAATTATCCAATGGGGAATTTTTCATTATTTTCTGAGACAGTCAAATTTTTGGGTAAAAATTAAATACCTTTTAAATATATAATGTGTTTTATGACATAATAACGACCCAATAGTGGTTTAATAAAATACTATATTATTTATGTTCGGACAATATATGTTTTAAATTTAAAATAATGTGATTTTGGGTTTCTTTGACTTACTTTTCAAAGCATTAATGGACCCCTCAAGACATATTCAACACCTTGCATTTTTAATTAATTTCCATGGGAGTGTGACTCACCTCCACATAAGCAACCATAATATTTTAAGAAGTTCGGACTTTGGACTTATAAAATATTTTTTTCCTCTTCCCTTTTCCAAAAACCATGGGCAAAAACCATGGTATGGTTTGTTGTTTAGAATAATTTAATGTAAGGGGACCCAAACCTAAATAATAAAGAATTCCCTCACCTTTCCTATATAAACCCACCCAAGCTCCCACTTCCTCAACACTCAAAGCCCTTGGAGTTCATCCAACCCCTACCCTACTCTTTCTAGAATCCTTCCAAACTGCCTCATGCTCCCATGAAACCTCTCATAATCCTCTCTCTAGCCATTGGAAGCACACTTCCAAGTAAGGGTTTTTTCTTCCTTTATCATTTTTGTCATTTTTCTTTAAGTTGTATTGCCCTTTTAATTTCAATTATGAATGTTGGGGTATGGTTCCGAACCTCCCCCATACTGCCCTATTATTTTTTGAATGATGGGAGACCCCTTTCTCTCTAATTAAATTCCTCCCATGTACACCTGTTACTATGCCGAAATTCCGAAAGGAACTTCTCTCACTTCTTTTACATTCAAGCAATAATTTTGTATCATGAATCTAAATTCCATTAAAATTGTTGGGACATGTATATATATGATCTCATTACTGTCCATTACATGTATATATGATGAGGATCCCCTTTCTCTCTCATCAACCATTTTTATGAATTCTTATGTCACGCCGTTACGCTGCCAAAAATCGCACTGATTTTCTTAGCCAATGCCATTGTGTAGTGGATACCATGCCCATTTCTCCATCAAGGGTATCCACCTTTTTGCACCTTTACTTATTTATTACAAAGTTTCATGTATTAATTCCACAATACTTTAATGTGGATTAAATTATTATGTTTTATGAATCCATGTTTTATGATCCATGTGGCACACTTATGCATGAAATGAAATGTTTAAGAAGGGTGTGCCCTTTTAGCGCTCCAATGCATTAGGTAAAGTATAGTATCATGATAAATCATTTGCAATGAGTGTTGACTCATACTAATTAATGTGCAATGAGGGTTTACTCGTGCTTCATGTGCAATGAGGATTTACTCATGCTCTATGTGCAATGAGCCTTGGCTCATCATAATTCCATGTTAAGTGTTGTTGCCACATTTCCATGTTATGATTATCATGCTTTATCTTGCCTTTATGTTCATGTTTCTTTTATTCTATATTGATATGCATATTTTCTAATATGTATTTTACTCCTCATGTTATTCAATGTGTACTCCCTTACTGGGATTTATTGCTCACCCTTTTCTTATGCATGTCCTCAGGTTATCCCCTGCAATGCTAAGTACGAGGGAATGTAGTGGTCATGTAAAGGATGTTTTCAATAAAGATGTTGTATTTCATGTTTTATGTTTTTATTTAATGATCCTAAGCCCAAAAGACACTAAACCTCTCGATCTTTGTGTTGTATCAAGTGATGTTTTATGTAATAAATCATGTGTAAGTTTGTAATAAAAGCAGGGTTGTCAAAGTTGGTATCAAAGGATAGGATTAGTTATTTTAGGGATTAGAAAACCCTAGTAAAGACATAGATACAAGACAAAGTATAATAAAAACATCCCTATGATTTGGTAAGTACGGAGTTAGTGGTTTATCAGATAAATATATCACTGTCTGGATACGAGCAGGTAGAGGCGGCACTGGAACAGATATCTCCTAGGGGTAATACCCGAAAACACCACATTGAGCTTGACTCGAATGGGAACTGGTGCACGAAAATGGGCCTTGCTGCACTCTCATTTACAACACTCCTGGGGGATATGTTTTGATAAATTCACAAGCTTAGTATAAACCCTTATTAAGGGAATTAAAAAAATACCCTCAGAATATATGTTAGAAAGTAGATCATGTAACACCTAGAATGAAGCCTATAGACTCATGAGTTAAGGAAATAAAAGTCTATTTATAAGTCATCATATTTTGTCTTTGTATTACCCTTTATGTGTTACCCCTAACATTCTATTTATTCCAGCCAATGGCCGGTAATATGAGGACTCGGGCTAACAACCATTGTGAAGATCGGTGTGATGACTGTACTAATGAGATGCCAAATCCAATGGGAGCAGGAATTGCATACTTTTTCACGATTCTTTCTCATCTAACTCATGTTTAGAATAGAAACAAGGGTCAAGAGGAACGTTCAACCCCCCCCCCCCCCCAATGAATGAACAAGTCGGTGTCAAGAGCTTCATCATACAAAGGCCTCCTACTTTTAGTGGATCATCCGTTCCCACGATCGCTGAACAATGGATCAACTCTATTGAAATGATCATCTCCATCCTTCAATGTTATGAAAAAGAGAAGGTTCTCCTGGATTCTTATCATATGGAGGGTGAATCTAATCAAAGGTGGACATTTATCAAAAGTACGAAGCCTGAGGAGGAGATCAGGGCGTTGGAATGGAAGGATTTCCAGAAGATGTTTTTCAATAAATATTTTCCATGCACCCTCCATCTTAAGATGGAGAGGGACTTCCTTTCCCTCAAGAAAAAAGTTGAAGAATATGTTAGAGCATAGGAGGAAAACTTTTCAAGGCTTGCACGATACGCTTCTATCTTTGTCGTTACCCCCGAATGCAATGTTGACCACTTCTTTGGTGGGCTGAAGCCTAGCCTACGGAAAGCATTAGTGATCCGTGACTTCGATAGCTATGAGGAGATTGTCTGATGTGCCCTCATGGTCGAAATGGAGAATGGGGAATCACAAGGGTATCATGGGGATAAGAAGGATAAGGTGGACTTCAATGCGGGTTGTCTGATGGATAAATCCAACGGTGCTAAGAAGATCAATCACCCCACTTTACAAAAGTGCGGAAAGAAGAACCCTGGAAATTTCTTTAAGGGGACGAGAAAATGCATCAAATGTGGAAGAGAAGGGCACCTAGCTGTTAACTGTCCACAAGAACGACCCACGGGTGAGACAGAGGAGAGGAATGCTCTGTTCGAACCTCAACGCGTTGTTCAATGCTAAAAATGCAATGAACCGGGTCATTTTGCAAATCAGTTCCCTAATCCAAGGGTTTTCGGAGACAACCAACAACCTCCAAGGCAGCAAGGAAGATCTTTTTCCATCACTTCTATTGATGTGAACCCCCACAACGAAGTGGTGATAGGTACGCTAG
The DNA here is from genome assembly GCA_963277665.1 of Viscum album. Lineage (NCBI taxonomy): Eukaryota > Viridiplantae > Streptophyta > Magnoliopsida > Santalales > Viscaceae > Viscum > Viscum album. The sequence continues at coordinate 832,387,606 of OY728142.1, read as the reverse complement.
TTATTCATTCAATAATAGAGAACATACTTTTTCATTCAGGTTCTATGCATTTTTTTATATCTCGAATGTTTAGTAGAACAACCCCAGACCACCAAAAATCATGGAAGTAAAGATGTTGGTGAGTACAGAAAATGGGGAAATCATTACATCCCATGAATATAAGTCCTCCCCTCTTATAGTCTGTGGATTGAATTTCCTGGTGAACCTCATCATACTCCCTCTCGTGGAATTTGATGAAATTCATGGCATGGATTGGCTTTCTTTATATATAGCCAACATAAATTGTCGGGAGAGGGAAATCACACTCCATATGGAGAATCGACCCCCGATTCATTATAGGTGTCAGGAAGAAGATGAATCTCCTTTAGCTCTATCATCTAATGCATGGATATTACTGCCTTATGAGAATGCATATCTGGCTCAGATGATTGAGTCCGAGGAAGAAACCATCCTTGATGAAATGCCTATTGTGATGGAATTCGCTGAAGTGTTTCCTAAGGAACTGTCTGGTCTTCCTCCAAGAAGAGATGTTGAGTTCTCAATTGAACTTATACCAGGGGAGCTACCAATATCCAAGACTCCACATAGAATGGTTGTTTTTGAGCTTGAAGAGCTGAGGAAACAACTACATGAGAATCTGGATAAAGGGTTTATATGCCCAAGTGCTTCACCGTGGGGTGCACCAGTCCTCTTCGTCAAGAAGAAGGATGGGTCAATGCGGCTTTGGATCGATTATCGTGATCTTATCAAAATCACAATAAAGAACAAGTATCCTCTCCCAAGAATCGATGAATTTTTTGATCATCAGTGGGGTGCACAATACTTCTCCAAGGTGGATTTGCGGTCGGGATATTATCAAGTAAGGGTGAAGAAGGAAGATGTCCCCAAGACTGCTTTTCGTACAAGATACAGGCACTATGAATTCATAGTAATGCCTTTCGTACTGACCAATGCTCTAGAAATATTCATGGACTTGATGAATAGAGACTTTAGAGATTACCTAGACAGATTTGAGGTAGTCTTTATAGATGATATTCTAATATACTTCAAAACCAATGAGGATCATGAGGAGCATTTAAGAACTGTACTAAAGACATTGCGCAAGGAGAAGCTCTGTGAAAAGTAAAAAAAGTGTGTGTTCTGGTTGAAGGAAGTCTCATTCATGGGTCATATCATCACAAGCAATGGGGTATCTATGGACCCCTCCAAAACAGATGCAATTGAGGGATGGGTGAGGCCAACATCAGAACAAAGATCCATAGCTTCTTGGGGTTAGTTGGATATTATCGACGATTTGTGAGGAATTTCTCATGATTGTCCAACCCTCTTACCAAGCTAACTTGAAATGGAGTATAGTTTTCTAGGTGTGATGAATGCAAAGAATGCTTCAAGGAGTTGAAAAGGAGGCTTATCACTGTGCCCGTGCTAACTTTACCAACAAGTGGGGAACATTTTGTGTTCTTCAGTGATGCTTCAAAGAAGGGCTTAGGATGTGTGCTGATGCAGAATGATAAAGTGATATCTTATGCCTTAAGGCAGTTGAAAATCCAGGAGAGAAACTATCAACGCATGATCTGGAATTAGCGGCGGTGATCTTTACCTCGAAAATCTGGCGGCATTATCTCTATGGAGAAAAATTTGAGATATATACTGGCCCCAAGAGTCTTAAATATATATTCACACAGAAAGAGCTTAATATGCGCCAGAGAAGATGGATAGAGTTCATCAAGGATTATGACTGTTCAATACATTACCACCCTGGGAAAGTGAACAAGATGGTAGATGCCCTAAGTAGAAAGGACCCATCAATTCTATCAATGATGAGAATTGAGAAGGATCCAATCTTCTTAGACTTGATGAAGAAGGATGTGGGAATCATAAAGAAGGGAACATCATCAATCTTTTCACAAATGATTTCTCAGCCATCTCTTTTGGAAAGGTTAAAGGATGCTCAAAAGGATGATGTGGGAATTCAAAAATGAGTGGAAGCTATCAAAAAGGAAAAATCCTCAGAGTTTAATGTTAACGAAGAAGGTATTTTACAGTTTGGGAAAAGACTATGTGTTCCATGAAGTCCGGAGCAGAAGAAGGAACTTTTGGATGATGCACATAGTTCAAATTTCTCTATTCACCCAGGGAGCACAAAGATGTATCGACATCTTTGAGAAAACCTTTGGTGGGATAATATGAAGAAGGATATCGCTGAATATACACCAAAGTGCCTAGTGTCTCAGCAAGTGAAGGCAGAGAGGCAGAAGAGGATGATGCAACCATTTCCCATACCAGAATGGAAATGGGAGAACATCACCATGGACATTGGCACTGGAATTCAAAGGACATCCATATGAAACAATGCAATCTGGGTCGTTGTGGATCGTCTTAAAAAGACTACACAATTCATTTCTATTCAGGAGGATTTCTATTTGGATCACCTAGCACAGATATATATCAGGGAAGTGGTAAGGTTGCACGGAGTACCACTATTTATTATTTCTGACTAAGATCCAAGATTCACCTCTATGTTTTGGAAGAGTCTTCAACATGCTATGAATACTGAACTGAACTTTAGTACGGCCTATCATCCTCAAACTGATTGCCTATCCGAGTGGACAATCCAAAAACTTGAGGATATGTTGATATCATGCTCAATGGACATTAAAGAAGGATGGGATCAACATCTTCCTCAGGTTGAGTTCTCTTAAAACAATAGTTTCCACTCGAGCATCCAAATTGCACCATATGAATCTATGTATGGGAAAATGTGCAGGACACCGGCATGTTGGGATGAGGTCAGTGAACATAAGCTTCTTGGACCAGAAATGGTCAAAGAAATGGTGTAGAAGGTGAAAACCATTCAACAACATGTCAAGGTAGCCCATAGTCGACAGAAGTGTTATGCAGATAATCGTCGACGACACCTTGAGTTTAAAGTTGGAGAAATGGTGTTTCTACACATATCTCCATGAAAGAAGGTTGTGAGGATTGGAAGGAAAGGGAAGTTATGTCCAAGGTACATCGGCCCCTTAGAGATTCTTGATCGTGTCAGGGATGTGGCTTATCGACTAGCACTTCCACCTACCATGGCCAATGTACATGATGTCGTTCATGTATCCCACTTAAGTAAGTACATACCGGACCCTTCATAGGTACTCTCTTCCATGGAGGTACAATTGTAAGATGATCTCTCTTATGAGGAGCAACCAGTGAAGATCTTAGATCGTTGAGAAAAAGTTCTACGAAATAAGACAATGCCCCTCGTCAAGTTATTGTGGAGAAACCACAAGTTTGAAGAAGTGACATGGGAATAGGAAGAAAAGATGTATCTAAGTTACCCACTTCTGTTTTAGTTTGGGAAAAGGAAAATTTCGAGGGTGGAATCTCTTAAGGGGGAATATTGTAATGACCCAAAGATTCATTAATGGAACATCCCTCTTGATCTAGTTAAATGACTCTTTATGAAAAATATTTTTATAAGATGTCAACTTCATTGGTTTTATGTTAAGAATTTTGACCGTTGCTAATATAGTCGTTGAATAGTAATCACATGATTAGTATAAATATAGGACTTTAACAAATCCAATTTACTTTGTAAAGACCCGTAAAATTCACGGAAAGTTTTTTCAAAAATTTCATTGGGATTTTAAAAGAACACAGTTTATAACGGCGCCTGATTCCAAGACCCGGTGTTCCCAGACTTAAATTCTGATGTTTAGCTCAGGTACGTTCAGTGAACGAGCGAGCGAGCTTTTCTAACTTTTGAACCGGTTCTCGGAATTGAAATCTGAGGGCACCGATGAATTCGTAGTGCCAGTAATTTCTTATGAAGATCTTTTTCGGAGTTTCGTTTTCACGGGAGGAGTTATTAAATTTTTTTTGTAAGATAGAATAAAAATTGCGTTACAATTTTTATTTCTTTAATGTTGTTATATCCTTTGAGTGGAAGTTAGAGAACTACCCTTGAGAGGATTAAGGTGGGGTGGGGCCCACATGAGCCCAACCCCTCACCATCCCCTAACTTCATAACTTTTCCACTCTTAAATTTTGTAACTCTCAAAAAGAAACTCTTTTTTTAAATAAAGTCAACACCTTAATTGTGTAGGTTTTTCGTGTAATTAATTCTTGGATTCGTTTGAATTGTAAATGAATTCGTTGGCTTGTGTGTTAATTAAATAAGACTAAGTCTTATTTCGTGGGAGAATAATTGATGGTGCGAAATGATTTGAAGAGAATGATATAACCTTTGAAGAACTTATTCCTTCGCGAAGAACACAATTCTCCGAAGATGAATGCTTAATCTCCTTGTTGAAGAACCTGTAGAACACTGAAGCTTCGACGAAGAACGTCGTCTCATTTTTCACCTTCTCTCCACATCGAAGGAAGCGAGACGCCACATTTTTCATCGGGCGATCACTGACGGCATGCCTTCTCCTCTTCTTCCTCCACGTCAAAGGGAGGAGACACCACCGCGGGGACCGTCGCCATTGACGACGACTCACCCGCCGATGTCAACGGAATCGGCACCGATCTTCCGAGATGTCCGATCTTCACGACACTTGTCTCTTCCGTGGCTTGACGATGTGTAACGTCTTTGCAAGGTAGGGGTTTATTGCTTCATGTTTGTGAAACATCCTTTGTCGTTCCTCGTATAATTTCTTTGAGCCGCTTGTTATCATCTTAACAAGAGGAGGTCAGACCGCACGAACACGACCGCCCATCCTCCCCCTTTGTTGTTATGTTGTTGGGGTTTGGAAGATGGTGGCATGGTGTGATGGCACTGCACGGGAACCTGGAAGAATGAGACAAGGATGTGCGGCGCCGTCGCGCCGCGCCGTAGAGGCCTAACAAAAGTGTGGTCATAATTGGGGCCACGAAGGCGAACGGAAGACTCTACAGTTTGTTCTTTTGACTTGCGGAACGATGGGAATTGACGGAACGGTCCGCAGAGACGATTTGATGTTTCCGTAGTGAAGAACGGGACCCGGGATGAGTATCGGCGCAGACAGAATTGAAAACAGACCACCGGAGCAACTCTGGTGGCCCGCAGAAATAGCTAGCAGCGCGGGTCGCCGACGCGGCAGCGCCGACGGCGGGCACTGGCCGACCGCCTCGAGAAACGGACGTGGCTTCTGCCGCGGCGGTGTGCGTGTGGATCTCGCGGCCGAAAAGGACCCAGGGGGACGTGGCGCGCGCCGCGTCCGCGGAGTGCCGACTCACTGGCCGAGCCAGCGAGCCTCCCGGCTGAGCCAGGCCGGGTCGCACCCTGCTAGGTCGGACCCGGACCCGAATCGGGTCGACCCAGTTTAGGCCGACTCAGGGGGGTTGGGCTGGGTCATACCGGGCCCAGACCCCCAATTTTCGGATCACTTTCGGTCTTTTGACCATATCATGGGCTATGGACCACCGATCAACGCACCATCAGTTGCGTAGAGATCCTTGTATCGAGACGGTCATTTCGGTATATTACACACAATGTTTCAGAGAACATTGGGTTTGGCCGGTTTGGTTTGGATACGAAACCAACCGGACCCTCAGAGTGGAAATGCTTATATCTTGAGCTCCGGACGTCCGATTGACGTCCCGTCGTCTTCGTTGGATTCCTCTTGATGAGACAGAACTTTTGGATTACTCCGCTCGAGGTTTGGATGTCGTCGGTGTGTGGTTCGGTTGGTTCACTCACGAAACCAACCGGGGCCTTGGAACGAAAAAAGCAAATAACTCACAGACCGGGTGTCCAATCGACGCTCCATCTGTCACGTTGATTTCCTCTTGAAGGGATGGAACTTTTGGAATAATTCTATTGAGTTTTGGATGCAGTTGGATAGTGTCCAGGTTGTATTGCACCCGAAATTCAACTGGGCCCCTGGAACGGAATAGCTGATAACTTTTAGACTGGACGTCCGTTTGACGAACCTTCAGTGGTGTTGGTGATCACGTGGAGAAACGGTCCCTGTGAGATTCCCTATTAGAGTTTTGGGGACAGTTGGGATATGACCAGATTGGTTCGCACACGAAACCAACCGGGCTCCGAGGACGAAATGGGTAGTAACTCACAGACAGGGTGTCTGATTGACGCGCAGTCTGTTGCGTTGAGACCCCTGTGATGAGGCGGTACTTTGAGATACATCTTCGAGGAACCTTGTGATACTTGTAGTATCGACCATTAGCACGTGGAGAGGACCCTCATGGAGATGAGCGTGCGGAGTACAGAGACCGTGTAGCTGGCTGAGACCTGATGACTTCTTGACCGATCGACTCGGTGTGTTTTGGATAGCTCAGTGGGGAGCGCTTGGTTGTTGCGGCAGACCCACAGCAGAGAAGATCTTGGTTGTAGCGGCAGACCCACGATACTCAATAGAAGGAGTACCTCTGGAGGCTATGAGGGGGAGCACTTGGTTGTAGCGGCAGACCCATGGCGGAGGAGCTCTTGATTGTAGAGGAAGACCCACGGTACTCAACAGTAGGGTACCTCTGGAGGCTATGAGGGGGAGTGCTTGTTTATTGAGGCAGACCAATGGTGGGTAGCGCTTGGTTGTAGCAGCAGGCCCATAGTACTCAATAGGAGTAGAACCTCAACAGTCTTAGGTTAGTGAGCAGTACCTCGGAGTCATGACATGAGCACTGTACACTCTAGAGACAGGGCGCTTCAGCAATTACGGTTTCGATAATGAAAAATCCTGGATTGATCTGAGTCTAAGACCTTTGTGCTTACCTCATTATTGAGATGGGTTACTTGATAACTTAGGTATATGTATGGGCATATACCTGGGCAGTGGTTATCCATTGATTTTCAGAATCTTGTGTTTCCTCATGATTGAGATGGGTTACTTGATAACTTAGCTATATGTATGGGCATATACCTAAGTAGAGGTTATCTGTTGAGATCTTCTTTGTGGTTACCCTTGTTGTATTTAGTGATACCTCGAGGGTCTCGGGGTCCCTACTGAGTATCTTTATACTCAACCATGCATGGGATATGCCCGAACCTTGTTGTGTTGGTTGCAGATGGCAGGCAGTGCTGACGGTGGCCATGTGTTCGAGGACTGGACGTTACCTGGAGGTGGACCACCCGATGAGAAGTATCTGGAGGTGGACTTCACGGCGAGACGACACTCGGTGGGGGTTGATGGGAGATATCATTGAGGATCTTCGCTATCTATACCTATCCTTCAGGTAGGATCCATGGTGGACGATCCAGGAGCTGCGCTATCTGTACCTACCCTTCAGGTAGGATCCGAGGAGGACGAACCAGGAGCTGCTTTCTTTCTTCCAGTTGTTTGTCTTTTTTTGTTGTACTTTTGTTCCATTGTAGCTATATTTTCCATTTGGGTTTGTATTCTGGCCCATTTACTTTTCAACACTTTCTTTGTACTTAGTGTTTTACATCCGCTTGTACTCTGTGGTGTTTTGCTACTTTTATAATGGCAATGCCTTCCCAGTTATCAGTATTTACGCCTTTAGTGCTAGTCGCTAGACCCTGGTCTATGGAAGGCGGGCTTGGGGTAGTCACGGAACGGGCCCCGAGGACGGGTCGTGACAAATTGGTTTCTGACTTTGTGCACGAAAACACTGATTGCGTGTGTGTTTCCATAAGTTTTTTTTTAAAAAATTCAGCTCAAACCAGGTCAGCTCACTAGGTATAATCATTTAACTGTGTCACGATGTTTCTTTCGGGATACCTTTTCACGGATGACCAGCTAGAGTCTAGAGGGATATGTGTACTGATATCCTGCCGAGCGACGAGGCTTCGGTACAGGGCCCTCTTGCAGTTGATCCACCAGCGGAGGCACCAGCGGTACTACCATACGTTGGGCCACCGATGCCACCAGCCCCAGAAGTAGGCGATGCACGCCACTTGAGCGTGTTGTACGTGTTCCAACGCCAGAGGCCACCTAGGTTCCGGGGAGAGACAGACCCACAGGCGGCTGAGGATTGGCTGGAGGCAGTGGTGAGAGTCTTTAGGCTAGTGGAGACACCAGCAGACTTCATGGTGATCGTTGCTACCAGTATTATTCAAGAAGCATCAAGTTGGTGGTGGAGCCACTTGTTCCAATTTTGCGACGGGATAACCTTCACATGGGAAGACTTCGATACCTTTTTCAGGGTGGACTATGTGCCAGTAGATCTACACCCCGAGCATGTATAAGAGCTGCTGCCTTTTCCGCAGGATTTTCAATCAGTAGACGAATCATCTGTGGGTAGTAGATAGATGATGTAGAGGTCCAGGAGGACCAGATCCAGCCGTACGAGGAGCAGGAAGTGTTATGAATGCGACAGGAGCGGTCACCTAGAACGTGACTTTCCGACCCACCGCACAGTCGATCTGCATGCTTTAAAGGAGCAACTATGGCGGAAGCAGCGGTAGGTGCTTGAGCAACAGCTGGGCAGTGGAAAAGGAAGTAGAGCTCTGGGAGTAGGTGGATAAGAGCGGAAATAGTGGATATGTCCCTTGTACTTCTAGTTCCATGTTTCTGTTGTTTTCATGTCTTTTTACAATGAGCTACAATAATAAAAAGTCACTTATCTTTGTTTTTTTTCCTGTCCATTTTTTTGGTTGATACTGAGTGGTCCTAGTTAAGACTGTTGACTTGACCCTCACATTCGATATTTCTACTGGAGGAGACACAGTGACCTCACACTGATGCCGACAGTGTGACTCGACCCTTGGAGGTGAGAGTGACTGTTGGATCTCTTGGTAGTTACATCGAGGCCTTACGACGTCATCCATGGCATGAATGCATCATTCATGTCAGGATTGACTCTATTAGGCAATGGGAGTGGTTCATCCAGGGGATGCGACCGATTTTCTCTTTTCGGCAAAGGAGAATTTTTTAGCAACTCTTTCAGATCATAGGCAAAGAAGGTGCAGGTCATCCAGGAGCGGATGAAGACTGTACAGTGCAGTAAGAAACAAGAAACTTGTACCAGTCTTAGAGACTCAGGAATGTTAAATGTTTCAAGAAGTGGAAGCTTTATGGAGAGATGAGTCTGTGAAGTTGTAGACGTGGAGGCAGAGCTAGGAGAGCAGCATGAGGTGGTGTACATGTTAACATGCTTCAACCACCCGCCTTAGTTGTCTCCACCAGGCTCAGGGAGCTGGAGGGTAGGGGAAGAGAGTAGCTGCATGCGGTCAGGGAGAGTGACCCAATGGCTCTATGAATGATTCGAGGGACAGTCTGTGTTCACTACAAGATTCCATAGTAACAGACATTGATACGAATCATTCCTTCCTTCCACGAATCTTGTCCCAGACCTAGAGTTTCCAGTAAGCTGTAGACTTGACCCTCACGTCTGGATATACCTTGGGAGAAGACTCGATAATCACACTTACACTGACAGTGTGGTCAGACCCTCGAGGTGAGAGTCTTGGTCGGATTATCTTGGTAGCAACATCATGGCCTTGCGATGTTGGTTTGAGTATGGACTGGGCAATCATAGTTCATACACAGATTGACGGTATTAGGTAAAAAGGTTGTGGTTTAACTATAACGTCGGGATGGGTTTTCCTTGGTCAGTGAAAAGGAAACCCCAGGCAGCATAGGATAAACTCATGCACAGGAGGGTGTGACCGTTCACTCTTTAGTCGGTCAACCTTACCCTCGTGGCAGTAGTTGTATTGAGTTTCAGTTCTAACAGGAATTGGAAACCTCTAGAGTTTGAGGATGACGATCAAGTCCTTATATGGGTCACACCTTGATGAGGTTTACAGAGATGTGGTCAAGGTGACAAGTTATCTCCAAAGTTCAACGGACCTTTCTAGGTCCTCAGCTAGGTAGGTGAAGTAGTTTACCACTTGACCCATCCACCTCAGTTGCACCAGGTGCACGCTGACTTCCACGTATCTCAACAGAGGAGATACGTGCTCGACCCTTCGCATATCATCGACCATGTGGAGCTAGACGATGGAGATGGGGTGTATTTCGCGGAGGTTCCAGTGGTGATTGAGGATCGATAGGAGCGGATCATACGAGGACGGTCGATTCCTCGGGTGCACTTTCTTGGGCAGCACAGGAACCTCCAGGTGAGCATAAGGGAGCGGAAGACTCAGGTGCGTGCTAAATACCGCTTTTGTAACCCTAGTCTGTGTTAAATCATTATGATGACGTAAAGCCCTGAGGTGGGAGTAATGTACAAACATGTAAAAATCAAGGGAAATTTTCTTCTAAATTTTCTTTGGGATTTTACAAGAACGCAGTTTCTGACGGAGCCTGATTCTGAGGCCCAGTGTGCCGGGAATTAATTTCCGATGTTTAGCTCGGGTACGTTCAGTGAACGAGCGAGTGAGTTTTTCTAACTTTTGAACCGGTGCATGGAATTGGAATCTGAGGGCACTGATGAATTTGCAGTTCCTGTAATTGATTAAGAACATCTCTTTCGGAGTTGCGTTTTCACGGGAGGAGTTGTTAAAAATTTGTGGAAGATATAATAAAAATTGAGTTACAATTATTATTTCATTAAAGCTGTTATATCCTTTGAGTGGAAGTTATGTAACTACCCTTGAGAGGATTACGGTGGGGTGGGGCCCACACGATCCCAACCCCTCACCTTCCCCTAACTTCATAACTTTTCCACTCTTAAATTTTGTAACTCTAAAAAAGAAACTCTTTTTTTAAATAAAGTCAACTCCTTAATTCTGTAGGTTTTTCGTGTAATTAATTCTTGGATTCATTTGAATTTTAAATGAATTCCTTGGCTTGTGGGTTAAGTAAATAAGATTAAGTCTTATTTCATGGGAGAATAGTTGATGGTGCAAAAGGATTTGAAGAGAAAGATTTAACCCTTCAAGAACTTCTTCCTTCGCACAGAACGCAATTCTCAGAAGAAGAACACTTCATCTCCTTGTTGAAGAACGTGAAGTACACCGAAGCATTGAAGAAGAATGTCATCTCATCTTTCACCTTCTCTCTACGTCGAAGGAAGCGAGACGCCGCATTTTTCATCGGACGATCACTGACGGCGTGCCTTCTCCTCTTATTACTCTGTGTCAAAGGGAGGAGACACCACCGCGGGGACCGTCGCTATTGACGATGACCCACCCGCTGACGTTAACAGAATCGCCACCGATCTTCCGCGAGGTTCGATCATCGCGATGCTTGTCTCTTCTGTGGCTCGACGACGTGTGACGTCTTTGCAAGGTATGGGTTTATTGCATCTTGTTTGTGAAACATCCTTTGTTGTTCCTCGTCTTATATTTTTGGACCGCTTGTTATCATCTTAACGGGATGAGGTCAGACCGCACGAACACGACCGACCCTCCTCAACCTTTTCTGTTGTGTTGTTGCGGTTCAGAAGATGGCGGCATGGGGCGACGACACCGCGCGAGAACCAGGAGGAATGCGGCAAGGATGCGCAGTGTCGTCGCGCCACGCCGTCGAGGCCGAACGAAAGTGTGGTCGTAATTGGGACTGTGAAGGTGAATGGGAGACTCCACAGTTTGTTCTTTTGACGTGCGGAATGACGGGCTTTGACAGAATGGGACGCAGAGACGATTTGATGGTTCCGCAGTGAAGATTGGGACCCGGGATGAGTATCGGCGCAGACAGAATTGAAAACGGACCACCGGAGCAACTCCGGTGGCCAACAGACACAACTGGCGGCGCCGGATACTAGAGGCGGCGGTGCCCCGGTGCGCCGCCTGGAGAAACCGCCGCGGCTTCAGCCGCGGCGCGGAGCGTGTGGATCCCGCGGCAGCGCGAGATCCAGGGGGACGCGGCACGCGCCGCGTCCACCGAGCGCCAGTTCCCTGGCCGAGCCAGCGAGCCACCCAGCTAAGCCGGGCCGGCTTGGACGGACCGGGCCGGGTTGAACCCGGACCCGGGTCGGGTTGACCCGGTTCGGACCGACCAAGGGGGTTGGGCCGCGTCAACCGGGCCCAGACCCCCCCATTTTCGGATCACATTCAGTCTTTTGGCCATATCATGGGCTACATACCTCCGATCTATGCACCGTCAGTTGCACAGTGATCCTTGTATCGATACGGACGTTTCTGTATATTACACTCAAGTATTAGGAGAACTTTGGGTTCGGACGGGTTGGTTCGGATATGAAACCAACCGGGACCTCAGAGAAGAAACGCTTATATCTTGAGCTCCAGACGTCTGATTTACGTGCCATTGACTTTGTTGGATTCATCTTTATGAGACAAAACTTTTGGATTACTCTGGTCGAGGATTGGATGCCATCAGAGTGCGGTCGGGTTGGTTCACTCACGAATCCAACCGGGCCCCTAGAACGAAAAAAATCCAATCACTCACAGACCGGGTGTCCGATTGACGCGTCGTCTATCTTGTTGATTTCCTCTTGATGAGACGGAACTTTTGGCATACTTTTCTTGACTTTTGGATGTAGTTGGATAGTGGCCGAGTTGGATTGCACCTGAATTCCAACCGGGCCCCTGGAACGGAAAAGCTGATAACTTTCAGACTGGACGACCGTTTGACGAACCATCCGCGGCGTTGGTGATCACGTGGAGAAACGGTCCCTATGAGTTTACCCAATGAGAGTTCAGGGTACAGTTGAGATACAGCCACATTGGTTCGGACATGAAACCAACCGGGCCCCGGGGATGAAAAGGCTAGTAACTCACAAACCGGGCGTCCGATTGACGCGTCGTCTATTGCGTTGAGACCGATGTGATGAGGTGGTCCTTTGAGATAATTCTTAGAGGAACCCTATGATACTTTTAGTATCGACCATTAGCTCGTGGAGCGGACCCTCATGGAGACGAGTGTGTGGAGTACGACGACTGTGTAGCCGGCTGAGACCTGACGACTACTTGACCGATCGACTCGGTGTGTTTTGGATAGCCCAGTGGGGAGTGCTTGGTTGTAGCGGCAGACCCAAGGTGGAGGAGCGATTGGTTGTAGCAGCAGACCCGCGGTACTCAGCAGAAGGAGTACCTCTGGTGGATATGAGGGGGAGCGCCTGGTTGTAGCGGTAGACCCACGACGGAGGAGCGCTTGGTTGTAGCGGCAGACCCGCGGTACTCAACAGAAGGGTACCTCTAAAGGCTATGAGGGGGAGCCATTGGTTATAGCGGCAGACCCATGGTGGGTAGCACTTGGTTGTAGCAGAAGGCATATAGTACTCGGCAGGTGGAGTAACTCAGCAATCTTAGGTTAGTGAGGAGTACCTCGGAGTCGTGACATGATCACTGTACACTCCAGAGACAGGGCTCTTCAGGAGTTACAGTTTCGATAATGAAAAATCCTGGTTTGAGCTGAGTCTAAGACATTTGTTCTTACCTCATAATTGAGATGGGTTACTTGATAACCTAGGTATATGTATGGGCATATACCTGGGTAGTGGTTATCCGTTGATTTTCATAATCTTGTGTATCCTCATGATTGAGATGGGTTACATGATAACTTAGGTATATGTATGGACATATACCAATGTAGAGTTTATCTGTTGAGATCATTTTTGTGGTTATCCTTGTTGCTTTTATTGAGACATTGAGGGTCTCGGGGTCCATACTGAGTATCGTTATACTCACCCCTGCACGGGATATGCCCGCACCTTGTTGTGTTGGTTGCAAATGACGGGAAGTGCTGACAGAGGCCGAGTGTTCGAGGACTGGACGATACCTGGAGGTGGACCACCCGACGAGTCAGTATCCAGAGGTGGACATCATTGCGAGACGACACTCGGAGGGGGTTGATGAGCGAGAGCATTGAGGAGCTACGCTATCTGTACCTACCCTTTAGGTAGGATCCATGGTGGACGATCCAGAAGCTGCACTATCTGTACCTACGCTTCAGGTAGGATCCGAGGAGGACGACCCAAGAGCTGCTTCCTTTCTTCCAGCCGTTTTTCTTTTTCTGTTGTACTTTTGTTCAGTTGTAGCTATATTTTCCAGTTGGGTTTGTATTCTGGCCCATTTACTTTTCAGCACTTTCTTTCTACTTAGTGTTTTACTTCCGCTTGTACTCTGTGGTGTTTTGTTACTTTTATAAAGGCAATGACATCCCAGTTATCGGGATTTACGCCTTTGGTGCTAGTCGCCAGCCCCTGGTCTACGGAAGGTGGGTTTGGGGTAGTCACGACACGGGCCCTGAGAATGGGTCATGACATACTCAGACAAAGGAATCGATGGCCTCATCCAGTTGAATTGCACCATACGAATCCCATTTTTCGGATCTCAGAAAAGTGGTGGCATCCTTGGGCTTCGCTCTTGACCAAGCCCAAGCTGAGCTTCACCATGTCAAACTCGAACGAGACCGTCTACAGGAAAAGTGTAAGTTGATATAGATTACCACTCAAGCGATGTTATCTGAGCCACCCCAAGAGTCTGTCACCATCGCACACCTTACCCTTAGGTCTTATGAGGCTATTTTAAGGGCTTATGTAATAAATAAGTAGTACATTGTTCATGTAAATTATTTTTTGTATATAATAATGAATATAATTTCTAGTCATTTTTGATACATTGTAAATGGGTTTTAAAGTACAAATGGTGTTTTTAGTATTTATTTAATTAAGAAATCTGTTTTATTAAATTAATAGATTTTTGAATTAAATAATATTTTATTAATATTATTATTATAAAATTAATTTTTATTAAATATAAAGGATCTTATAATTTTATGAATGTAATTAAAATTTTTATTAAGGACTGAAAGCCATTTCTGTCAAAACCTGTGAATTTTTTATAAATGTCGGTTTTTATTTTAAAAGTTAAAATTAACATATTTAGAAAATTATATAGATAAAATAAATTTTATTTCTAGAATCAGGACATCAAAATTATCCAATGGTGAATTTTTCATAATTTTCTGAGACATTCAATTTTTTGGGTAAAAATTAAATACCGTTTAAATATATAATGTGTTTAATGACATCATAATGACCCAATAGTGATGTAATAAAATACTATAATCTTTATGTTCGGCCAATATATGTTTTACCTTTAAAATAATGTGATTTTGGGATTTTTTGACTTACATTTCAAAGCATTAATGGACCCCTCAGGACATATTCAACACCTTGCCTTTTTTATTAATTTACATGGGAGTGTGACTCATCTCCAAATAAGCAACCCTACTATTTTAAGAAGTTAGGACTTTGGCATTATAAAATATTTTTTTCCTCTTCCCTTTTCCAAAAACCTTGGCAAAAACCATGGGATGGTTTGTGGTTTGGATTAATTTAATGTAAGGGGACCCAAACCTAAATAATAAAGAATTCCCTCACCTTGCCTATATAAACCCACCCAAGCTCCTACCTCATCCTCACTAAAATCCCTTGGAGTTCTTCCAACCTCTGGAATACTCTCTCTATAATCCTTCCAAGGTGCCCCAAGCTCCCAAGAAGCCTCTCACAAGCCTCTCTCTAGCCTTTGGAAGCACACTTCCAAGTAAGGGTTTTTTCTTCCTTTCTCATTTTTGTCAATTTTCTTTAAGTTGTATTTCCATTTTAATTTCAATTATGAATGTTGGGGTATGGTTTCACACCTCCTCAATATTTCCCACTTATTGTTTGAATGATGGGAGACCCCTTTCTCTCTCATTAAATGCCTCCCTTGTACACCCGTTACTATGCCGAAATTCCGAAAGGAACACCTCTCTCGTCTTTTAAATTCACACAATAATTTGGTATCATGAATCTAAATTCCATTAAAATTGTTGGTACATGTATATATATGGCCTCCTTACTGTCCATTACATGTAAATATGATGATGAACCCCTTTCTCTCTCATCAAACTTTTTTATGAATTCTTATGTCATGTCGTTACACTGCCGAAATACACCGATTTTCTAAGCCAATGCCATAGTGTAGTGGATACCATGCCCATTTCTCCATCAAGGGTATCCACATATTTGAACCTTTACTTACTTATTACAAAGTTTCATGTATTATTTCCACATTCCATTATCGTGGAATAAATTATTATTATTTATGAATCCATGTTTTATGATCCATGTGGCACACTTATGCATGAAATGAAATGTTTAATAAGGGAGTTCCCTTATTGCGCTCCAATGTATTGGGTAAAGTATAGTATCATGATACGTCATGTGCAATTAGTGTTTACTCATGCTAATTCAAGTGAAACGAGGTTTTACTCGTGCTTCATATGCAATGAAGAGTTACTCATGCTCTATGTGCAATGAGCCTTGGCTCATGGTAATTCCATGTTAAGTGTTGTTGCCACATTTCCATGTTATGATTATCATGCTTTATCATACCGTTATGTTCATGTTTCATTTATTCTCTATTTATATTCCTATTGTCTAACATTTATTGTACTCCTCATGTTATTCCATGTGTACTCCCTTACTGGGCTTTATAGCTCACCCTTTTCTTATGCATGTCCTTAGGTTATCCCATGTAATGCTAAGTACGAGGGAATGTAGTGGTCATGTAAAGGATGTTTTCAATAAAGATGTTGTATTTCATGTTTTAAGTTTTTATGTAATGATCCAAATCCACAAATACACAAAACCTATCAATATTCTTGTTGTATCAAGTGATGTTTTATGTAATAAATCATTTCTATGTTTGTAATAAATGCAGGGTTGTCATAACAATCCATAAACATTTGGAAGCAAAAAATTGAACATGAAATTTAATCTTCAAAATCATGAGCAAAGACATAAATCGTGGAAGTACGTAAGGCATATATCATAATGTAACATCAAACATGATAAAATATAATGGAAATAAAACATGTAATTTTGGAAACCCTTTCAGCACATGTTATGATTTCCATAGTAGCCAAGGCATTGTTTCCAAGACCATCTTAGTGGACAAAGTCCCTTTCTGAATCGAGTTCTCTCCTCGTTTCAGTCCTGTAAAACTGAACCGGATTAACTTACCATTCCATCCATGTCAATATTATGAGATATAATTCTTTTCCCAAGGAATTGGAGGTAGATATAGGTCCCACCCATCTCATAATGATATCATTCTTACTTGTGCCGCAAAATAAACATAAATCATTCATTATAACCAAAAGAATAAAATGGGTTTCATAATCATCATCACATAATCATATAATCCATATAAAACAAATGGATATCATTTCATCATAAGAAAAGAGAAACCATGTAAATCATAGAGACATTATAATTGAAACACACACATATGAAATAATGTCTTCTACTATGGAAAATAGTTTTGATAAAACACTTGAAATGAATTCTTGAGAAAAATATCATTTCTTATTCAAAATCATTTTCTTTTCACAAAATTTCATTAAATTTTAAAAGAAAAGGATTTTTTTGAAAATAGTGATGAAATATTTTGGAGTAATCTTCCTGAAAATAAGGCTTTATAAAACCGTAAAAATCCTTTCATTCCATATAAGTTAAAAAATACATTCTTCTTGTACTTTGGTCGGAAAAGTCAAAAAAGTACCTCATAACGTAAACAAAACAATATATTCCTTACATACCATGGAGTAAATGTCAAAAAATGGGTAAAATGGACATTAAACATACATGAAACCATTTTTTGGAAACATGGTCTTGGATGATAACAATAACCCTAGTAAATACTTACGAATAAACATTCTTGGATAAGAACGAGATTGGAATAATTATCCCTTACCTTAGGTATGATATGATTCGTATGGATCTGAATCTCCTGTATAATGATTTCAATAATGTCATTTACATATTACATAATAATATTTATTGTTATGATATAATATATGTTTCACTTATGACTTTATATTACCCGATCTTTGGTAAATTCCATGATAATGCAGCGTTTTGGGTAAAATCATTTCATTTATCGTATGGGTTTCGACTTGTCTTTCAAGATATTATTACTTATATCCCGATTTACATAATTACAGAATGTAAAACATGATTTATATATAATATAAATTCATCATATATATATATATATATTATAGATCGATAAAAGGAATGAAATACACCGTTCATGGAGACAGTAGGCCGTACGTACGCATGAACGTTGTTTTCGTTTCCTTATTGAATTGAATGAAACTAAATAGATGACATACATATATATATATATATATATATATATATATACAGTAGCATTATTATTTCATATATTTCATTATTATTCATTATATAAACATTAGGATCATTCATGTATGGTTAGCATGGAGAATGAATCTCATCACGTCATGGAGACGGTAGTCCGTACGTACGTACGAGCGATTATATCGTTCACATAATTAATGAATAGAATTGGAGTGGATGGTATAATATATCATAATTAGTATGATTTTATAATAACCATATATAGTTATTCTTTACACAATTATACCCATCCATGTAAGGTGTTGGTGGAAAAACAGATTACACCACAGCGTGGAGACGGTATTCTGTACGTACGCACGCATGATGATTTTGTTTTTCGTAGGATGGATAGAAGGTGAAATAGGGTCGTTTCATATTTATAATAACATATCTGTATATGAGGGATACTTATGTTATTACTTCATAATGAAACAACTAAAGAAGAGGGAGTATAAGAAGAATGGAAAATGAAGAAAACGGTAGAAGGTATAACGTCTTTCTCGAAGTGCCTCCTTTAATATTTCTCTTAGGGCACTAGAGTTGGTCTTTTGAGGAGACCAATACCTCTAGTAGGTTTCTAAGGAAGTGGGGAAGTTAAATGGGCAGGGGATGCCCGATCTTGAAGGCTCAAATTGGTGTCAGAAGGAGAGGGAGGAGGTGCCCTTTTATATGGGAGGAGAGGGGCACCTTTGGAAATATAAGAAATATTTGTTTATATTAAATCCCAACACCACATAAAAACATAAAAAATGACTCATATCCAAATATTAGATGATATTGGGTTGTAATATCATAAAATAAAATTATACATGTTAGCAATTTATTATAAATATTATCAACTTAATTTATCCTTATTTATCAATTTAATTTTATTTGTGGCAATACTATTCTGAATTTTAACTTATTATAAATAATTACATATGTGTTGTGAATTTTCCATAATTTGACACTTTATGACATTTTAGACCATATAAATTTAAATTTATGATTTTTAAATATTTTTGTGATTTTTAAACAATTTTATAATATGTTATTTTTAAAAAATAACAATAGTGTCCATTTTGACACTATTCATTTATTTGAATTTAAATAAACAATATATAGAAGATATGTTCGAACTAAAAGATTTCATAGATTCATAACATGTAATTTTTATCTATAATATTATTGGAGCACATTAAATAGTTCATATAATATTTATTTTAATATTTTTAAAACCATTTATTTGATATTTTAATTAATAAGACAATTTCAACATCATTATTGTGTCACAATTAATGATAAATATTTAATCCCTAAAAATTAAAAATAATTTCATATGATGTAGATAATTGTATTATCTTTCCGGATACTATTCATGTATGATGTTTCATTAAGTTTATCACTAAATTAAAATTATTATACTTATAAGATTTAAGAAAATGGAATGTTGTCACTTTCTTTGGTTTTAATAATAATTAAGGTATTTTTAGGGAAAAAAGTCCATTAATTGAATCTAATCCATCCCTTAGGTGAAATATTTTGCCTTTTAGTCATCCAATAGAATTTATTCAAGTGTTAGGGTAATTTAATAATCTTATATTTATCCTTAATTACCTGATTAACATTTAACTATGGTAAATAAAATTTACCGTAGTTACTATTCATAATGCCCAAAAATAAAACGTATCATATTAATATAATTTGGAACCACTGATTACAAATATGAAATCCATTTTTCCAAATTTAATACACAAAAGATTCAGAAATTAAATTAAAATTAATCTCATTGTCGAAAGAAAACGGGTTTTTGTTTGAAACATTGCAAAAGACTGAATTGATTTAACCTACGAATTCAAGGTAAAATCAATGGTAATGATATAAATTATATTAAATGGTAAAAATATATTCTATTTATACTTTAAAACCATTAAATATTATAATTTATCAATATTAATTATTACGAGGAAAAATGTTGTTTTTAATTAAAATGTAGCTTGTTTTTACTATTCATTAAAATATGAAAGTTATCAGAAAAATATCAAAAGATAATCCAATGTAAATTTTTATATCCTGATTCAAAAGGATATTTTTATTTTGTAAAATTGAAATTATAAACATGTCAAAAACTATATTTAATGTGGGTGCGCCATTAAAAGGCGGCAAAACCGCATTTTTTGAAAAATACTTATTTTACCGGAAAAATTTATTTTTTTCACATTACTTGTTCTAGAAAATGTGTAAGATGAAATAATAATGTTATAACATTCAAAATTTAGTTAAAACTATTCATAACGGCTAGTTCATAATAATATTATATCTATCTATCATTGTTTAGTGAAACCTGATATTGCGTACAACACACCCTATCTAGAAATGTCGCGATTGCGTGTAATGCAAGCCAAGTCAGAGTTGCATGTTTTGAAAGAATCCTTCGTTTTTTCGAATGACAGAATCCTACCATCTTTCATTTATACACTGAATATATATATATATACACTCAATGTTGCGTAGAATGACTATTATAAAACGAACTTGAAATTGTGTGGAACACAATCTAAGAATAATGTTGCTTATACTTCAAGTTAATAGACTGTGGCGTATAACACAAGATAATATTGTTATATCATAAAACACATGACATTAAATAAATTAAAAATAATATTTATCATAAAATATCGGGTTGTTACATTCTACCCATTTAAAATGAATTTTTCCCTCAAAATTCATCAGGGTTATACATGGTTTTCAACTTGAAAGTTTCTTTAATTGCAACACACATTGTAAAATGAAATACCAAAACATAACTTTAAAAACTAAAGTATGAAATGTAATGGTTACCCAAATTAACTAATCACTGGGTTTCCATATATTTGAACATAGGTGAAAATATGGATATGGAAGAGAAATCTAACCAACAAGTTCTGATGGAGAGTCGTAGAGAACCTGGCTATGAAAAATCCAACAATCACAAAGCCATAAATTTTTGATGATCTAGAGTACTATCTGATTCATCAGATATGAGGGCACTAGGACAAGATTTTTGGTTTTCAATATCATTTCCCTAAAGTGGAAAATTTTGAATTAGAAGAAATACTTGCTTGATTTTGGTACAATCTCACCGTTGTTCGTGCTTTGAACAATCTCCACTTCATCTCTGAAAGAAATGAAGCTGAATTTTATATTCGTGAAGTGTTAACATATCATGTGATAAAATGATGGGTCATTCCATATGTTTCAAACAAAAGGTTATCAAATTTTTTAAAATATACATAAGTCCATCTATGGTGAGGTTGTTGAGTCAAAAGTTCTCTTTTGACTTCTATATTTTGTTTTGGAAATTACAGATGTCTTTTTAATCGTATCGTACTGAATCTGTGAATCGTATCGTACTTACTCTTTCAATCGTATCGTACTGACTCTTTCAATCATATCATACTGACTCTGTCAAACGTATCGTACTGACTCTATAAATCGTATCGTACTGACTTTGTCAATCGTATCATACTGACTCGGTCAATCATATCGGACTAACTCTTTCAAACATATCGTACTGACTCTGTCAATTGTATCGTACTGACTATGTCAATTGTATCATACTGACTCTATCAATTGTATCGTACTGACTCTGCTATTCATAATTTCATTACTTGTTTTGGTACATAGTTAAAAACACCTATTTCATATGAATCGTACCATTGCTTATCATCGACATATATCTTGTACTAACTAATACGATGTCGTTGAGTTAGTTACAAACTAATCAAAACACTATCATGCTTTCTGTTTCAATATGACTGTTATGATTCCAAGTGTCCGAGTCCCTCCGAGTTTTTCAGAGAAATATTACCATTGGAGGAGTTATGACCGTTGGAACCCGAGGCCTATAAATAGGAGGTCATTTGAAGCTGAGAGAACAACGAATGAGACTTTGTGAAACAACTGTGTTACCTTGCTTCAATCAACTTCTAGAGAGAGATGTTGTGACTTCTCTCATGATGTGTGCCTTGTGCATCCGATCATCGTATCGAGGGCATTCATGTGATTTAAAGACAGAGGTGTCGATTACCTACAAAATCGAGGGCTACCGGGGATAGGGAGATAGACGATACGATAATCGTATCGAGGGATACCGGGGATAGGCAGACAGACAACCCGATCATCGTATTGAGGGTTGTCGGGGATAGGCTGACAGACGGTCTGATCATCGTATCGAGGGCTGCCGGGGATAGGCAGACAGACTTTCAGATCATCGTATCGAGGGCTCACCAAGGTGTTGGTGAGACAGACCTTGTATCCTAGGTTAAAGGATAACCCTTCTCTTTGGGATAATAGAATTGTAATTCTTTTACATTTCTGTTTCTAATTGTTTTAGAAAGGAAATTGTTTTTGATTCCTTTTCTATCTCTTGTACATTTGTAATTGTTTCAATTACATCCATTCTATTACATATTGTATTGATTGATTCTAAATGCTTTAAGGTAGAATCATTCATCTTTATATTACTCTGGTTATTGTGTTCATCTTGAATATAATTGTTTTACATTTCATTAGTATTACATTACATCATACCTTTTATATTCAATACAATTGTGGGTGTTTGTATTTGTATTAGATTAAGATCATTTAAACTAATCTCTTTAGTGTTTAAACTCAAAGGTTTTTAAACATACAATTCACACCCCTCTTGTATTGTTCCATCTAATAGACACACATATCAACATATTCGATCCTACAATTGGTATCAGAGTAGGTTTTCCACTGATTTTTATTACTATCTTTATTTCGTTCAAAAAAAATTAACTACTTACTACACTAACGTGTGGAGTGGAAAAGTTTTTGTTGTATTAGATGGAAGGAATGAACATTGGGTCAATAGAAAATATAAATCCTTTTAGACCACCCAACTTTGATGGAAATGATTATGAGTATTGGAGATATCGTATTAAGACTTTTGTTATCAATACTAGTGTAGACAATTTATTATGCTTATTGGAGGTTACAAAATTCCTGACAATGAAGTCAGTACTTTCACTAACAAAGAGAAGAAAGAATATCAAAGGAATTACAAGGTACACAATAATTTATTATGCTCTATGACCAGGAATATATATAGTCAGATATCTTCATGTGAAGCTGCCAACTGTATTTGGATGAAGTTAGAAGTCACTCATTTTGGTACATCCAAGGTTATAGAAACAAGAAGAGCAATGCTTCGAGCAGAGTATCATAGATTTGTTTCTCCTTATGGAGAGACAGTATGTAATTTGAAAGAAAGGTTTATGACAATTGTCAATAGCTTACAATCTATGGGTGAAAAAGGTCTTGATGATGAAGCTATAGTTGATAAGATTATAGATATAATGCCAAATGAATGGGAGTCAAAAACGACAGCTATTGATGAAAACAGAAAAGTTTCCCAGATTTCTCTGGATGAACTCTTTGGAAATATTTTACAGCATGAGACAAGAATGAAAAGAGATACAGATTTCAACAAGAAGAAGAATGGGAATGGAAGTGTAGCCTTTTCATCTTAAGCTAAAACACCTGAAAGGCTTACAATATCCAAATAAAAGAAAGTTATATCTGATTCAAGTGACTGTTATATTTCAGATAATGAGTTAGCCAATATTTCTCTAAGGATGGACACGATTGTGGGAAATAAAGACTTCAAATATAGATTCAAAAAGAAATATAGGAAGGATAAGAAAGATTTAGAGGTAACTTGTTATGAATATAAGAAAGCAGGACATATAAGGCTTGATTGTCCTTTACTAAAAAGTAATGAAAGAAAGGAGAAACACTCTCAAAGAAATAAGAAAAGGTTTTATAAGAAAAATATAGTATTAAAGGCAAATGATACTTGGAGTGCAAGTGATATTGATTCTTTAGATGATTCTTCAGAATATGAGTCCTCAGGACAGAGAGATATTGGACTTTTAGCCAAATTTCCAATTAATTATCATTATCTCATGGCAAAGGTACATAACGATGAATCCATTACCAATGTCTCTTTGAATTAAAAGTATACTGATAATAGTTATTATGAATCTTCAAATGATGAATCTTCATCATCAGAAGATGATACATTACTTACTTTTGAAGAAGTATCTAGATTTCCTAAATTACTTGAAAATGAAAATTCTAAACTCAAGAAGAGGCTTGAGAAAAAAAATTCTATAATTTCAATATTGAAAAAAGAATTATCAAATCATTATAAAGATATTGATGTGAAAACTTATGATTTTGAATGTATTTTAAAAACCATTGAGAAAGTTAAATCTGATAAGGATAAACTTTCTAAGGATCTTGAAAATGAAATTTCAAAGAAAAACATTTTAGAGCCTAACTCTAGTTCAAATTCAAATGTTTTGGAAAATATGAATTTGGTTTTAAAACTAAAGTCAGAAATCTTTTCCTTGAAAAAATGTTTGTCAAACTTTACTCATGGAATGAAAAACTTTGACACGATGTATTCTCAATTAGAACTTTGATAAATCGTTCTGGTCTTGGTTGTACTTATTCTAAACCTGTTTTTAGTAATAAATATTTTGTTCCACAAAAAACCTCTTTTTGTACTAAGTGCCATTGTGTTGGACATTGGAGAAGAGATTGTTCTCTTAAAAAAACTCAATCCTTAGGGTTTCATAAAGCTCATTTTTCAAAACAAATGTGGATTCCTATAATTCTTTTATCTAACCCTTCTGGATCCAAACAAGTTTGGATTTTGAAGATCTAATTGTTTCTTTTTCAGGAAAATGAGAAGTGTACCAATAAGAATATTTGGTATATGGATAGTGGTTGTTCTCAACACATGACTGGAAACAAAGATCTCTTTGAAAAGGTTATCAAAACAACAAGTGGAAAAGTTACCTTCGGAGATAACGCTCAAGGAAATATTGTTGGTTTAGGTATTATCATGTTTCTTGGAAAAGTTCTTATCTCAAACGTTTTTCTTGTTAAAGGTCTTAGGCACAATCTCATTAGCATAAGTCAATTATGTGATGAAGGTTACCTTGTGAATTTTAGAAATGATAAGTGTCTAGTCCACAATTCCAAGGATGAGTTCATTCTATCTGCCCATAGGCAAGAGAATGTTTACACTAGTAACATAGAAGACCTTAGGAGCAAAAACATACCTTGCTTAAGTGAAATAGAAGACCAATCATTGCTATGGAATAGAATACCAGGACACTGTAATCTGAGAAAACTTAGTAAACTCTCAAAGAAAAGACTTGTGAAGGGGCTATCGGACCATAGATATGATTCTTCAAAAGTCTGTGATCCTTGTCAATTTTTAATGAAATATAAAACTATCTTTAAATCAATTAATGAAGTTTCAACTTCTAATGCATTACAGCTAGTGCATATGGATCTTTTTGGTCCTACACAAACTGGAAGCATTGGAGGAAAATACTATGTATTTTTTTTAGTTGATGACTTTACTAGATTTACATGGGTCTACTTTCTCACAAAGAAATCTGAATCATTTTCCTATTTCAAAACTTTTAGAGCCCAAGTTAAAAATGAGAAAAACCTACCATTGATAACTATTCATAGTGATCATGGTGGTGAATTTAAAAATTCCGATTTTGAAACTTTTTGTAGTAAGAAAGGTATTACTCACAATTTCTCAGCTCCAAGAACTCCTCAGCAAAATAGTTTTGTTGAAAGAAGAAATCGTATTCTTTAGGAAATGACTTGAACCATGTTGAGTGAATACTCAATTGCTAAGCACTTTTGGGCTGAAGCTGTTAGTACTGCCTGTTATACTATAAATCGTGTTTTAACTAGACCATTTCTTAATAAAACCCCTTATGAGTTATGGACTGGCCAAAAACCTAATGTTTTATACTTCAATGTTTTTGGATGCAAAGTATTCATTCTGAATACAAAAGATAATATACACAAATTTTCACCAAAATCTGATTAGGGAATCTTTCTAGGCTATTCTACAACCTCTAAGGCTTATAGATTTCTCAATAAAAACACTTGTACTATTGAGGAAACAGTACATGTAAAATTCTATGAAACCGATCCTTTTGTTTTCAACCAACCCAATCCTACATCCTCAGATGTGTTTTCTAAAAATGTTTATCAACCATTATTAGAAGATCACTCTGGTGAGGTAAATGTTTAAGAAAGTATTCTTGAAATATTTACCACAGAATATTTTCAACCATTCGTTGATGAACAGGCATTACAAAACCCAAATCAATTGTTTCTTAGGAATCATCCCAGTGATAACATCATTGGTGATGTAAATCAACCTGTAAGGACCAGAAATTCCTTAAGAAATGAAATAAAACATCATGCTTTTCTTTCCCAATTTGAACCTAAAATCCAAACTGAGGCCTTAGGTGATGATGATTGGTTAAAAGTAATGCAAAATGAACTAAATTGATTTGAAAGGAATCAAGTCTGGACTTTAGTTGATAGACATAAAGAAACAACTGTAATTGGTGTAAAATGGGTTTTCAGAAACATGTCTGATGAAAATGGATTCATTGTAAGAAATAAAGGAAGACTTCTTGGTAAAGGCTATAATCAACAAGAGGGAATAGACTATGAAGAAAAATATGCTCATGTAGCTAGACTTGAATTAATTCGTATTCTATTATCCTTTACAGCATATTTCAATTTCACACTATTTCAAATGGATGTTAAATGTGCTTTTCTAAATGCTTTTGTTCAAGATGAATTTTTTTTCAAACAACCTCCTGGTTTTTAAGACTTAAAACATCCTGATCAAGTTTTCAAACATACCAAGGCTCTATATGGTCTTAAACAAGCCCCTAGAGCATGGTATGATATAAATACATGATTTATTTTAAAAAAAATTATTCAAAAGGTACAACAGATCCAACACTTTTTATAAAAATGGAAAACTAAGATGTTTTGATTTTTCAAATATATGTTGATGACATCATATTTGGATCAAATCAGAAATCATTAACTGATTCTTTTGAAAATTTAATGAAATCTGAGATTGAAATGATTATGATCGGTGAGTTAACATTCTTTTTAGGTTTTCATATTTCTCAAAAACCAGAAGGAACATATATATCTCAACATAAGTATATAAAATATTTAATCAAAAAGTATTGATATGAGAAAACTAAAAGTATTAACACTCCAATTGGTACCTCAAATACACTTGATCTTGATGAAACTGGGAAACCAGTAGGTCAAACAATCTTTAGAGGTATGATAGGAAGTTTTCTATACTTGGCAGCTAGTCGACCCGACTTAATGTTTTCTGTATGCTTATGTGCAAGATACCAATCTAATCCAAAAGATTCTCATTTAAAAGTCATTAATAGAATCTTTAGATATTTAAAAGGCACTATGGATATGGTATCTTTTACTCTTCTAGGATTGATTTTTTTTAAAAGATTTCAGATGGTGACTTTGGTGGTTGTAGAATGGATAGAAAAAGTACATCTAAAACATGTCATTTCTTAAGAGATTCTCTGGTTTCTTGGTCTTGTAAGAAACAACATTCAGTAGCGCTATCCACTGCTGAAGCTGAATATGTAGCTGTTGGAAGTTCTTGTGCTCAAGTATAGTAGATGCAACACACACTCACGGACTATGGATTGAGCTTCTCCAAAACTCAAATTCTTTGTGATAATACAAGTGCCATATCTCTTAGTAAGAACCCAGCACACCACTCTCATGCAAAACACATAGATGTTAGGCATCACCTTCTTAGGGATCACACACAAAAAGGAGATATTATTCAACAATTTATCGGAACTCAAGAACAACTTGCTGACATTTTTACAAAACCTTTATCTTCCGATAGGTTTGAGTTTATAAAACAGAAGCTAGGAATGATTACATTAAAATAATCATTCATATCTACTTCATGTTTTACTATTATACTAACATTAAATAACTCCCTTTGAAAGGGGGAGGACATTTTTTCCTATGTTTTCTTTTTTATCGTATGATCTTTAATTGTTTACTCTCCTGGTATGTGTTTTTACTTTTAAGTTTATCATATTGACAGTTTTATCATATCATTTACTTTTATGTTTATCACATTGACAGTTTTATCGTATCATTTACTTTTATGTTTATCGTATTGATAGTTTTATCGTATCATTTACTTTTATGTTTATCGTATTGACAGTATTATTATTTACTTCATCGTACTGACCGATGATGGTAATTAATTTCTTTTCCATCGTATCTACCGATGATGGTAATGAATTTCTTTTCCATTGTATCGACCGATGATGGTAATGATTTTCTTTTCCATCGTATCGACCGATGATGGTAATGAATTTCTTTTCCATCGTATCGACCGATGATGGTAATGATTTTCTATTCCATCGTACTGACCGATGATAGTAATGATTTTCTTTTCCATCATTCTGACCAATGATGGTAACGGTATTGTTTTCCATAGGCTTGTCAGCTCATGGTAACGAGATTGTTTCCCATTGGCTTGTCAGTTCATGGTAACGAGATTGTTTTCCATCAGCTTGTCGGTTCATGGTAACGAGATTGTTTTCCTTCGGTTTGTCAGTTCATGGTAACGTGATTGTTTTCCATTGGCTTTTCAGTTCATGGTAACAAGATTGTTTTCCATCGGCTTGTCAGTTCATGGTAATGACTTTTCTTTCCATCAGCATGTCGACTGATAGTTTTATTTTATTTAATTTTTTACATTTGTGTTTCCTTTTGAATTATACTAAAACCAACAATTACCTTACGATCTCCGGCAGGTACTTTCAAT
Organism: Viscum album; assembly: GCA_963277665.1. NCBI lineage: Eukaryota > Viridiplantae > Streptophyta > Magnoliopsida > Santalales > Viscaceae > Viscum > Viscum album. Next base: position 832,358,886 of record OY728142.1, on the reverse strand, counting down.
ATTTTAGTTTTTTTCGTTTTTAAATCCTAACCATTGATCTATTTTCCTCTAATCTTGACCGTAGAAGATCAACAGTCACCCCTTTTTCGCATATAAATAGCACCCCCTCCCCAAACCCACATTGGTTTTTCAGGATTTGAGGCGAAGCTCTGCTCCACTGTTTTTAAATCATCGAATGATCTTTCATCGGCAGCACCTATATGTCTGAGTCCTCTTCTAACACTCCCACCGAAATGACTTCAAAGACTTTTACAGAGAAAGACTTTTTCAAAGAAAGGTTATTTTCTCGGGACTTTTTTGATTTGTATGATTCCACAATCAGAATAATCATTTTATTTCAAGGGTGGGGACATTTATGTGTTGAAAGACCTATTTCTCAAGATCCAGTTCTCTTTGATGAAGTCAGTCAGTTCTATAAAACCGTATCTTTTGACAAAGACATGACTATCAATTTTGTTGTGTACGATAGAATGTTATCTATGCCTGTGAAACAAGCGGCTCATTTCTTGAATATCCCAATAGAAGGGGGTTCTTTCTGTCCATCTCATAAACTACTAGAGGAAGTTGGTATGTTTAATAAAGAATGTGATGAGAAGTATCTGTTTGTTGTGAATGAAGAGAAAAGGAAAGTGACTCATCTTTCTCCAGACAATCGCTTTATCACTTTGTGGATGCAAGATTTTCTTATCCCAAGGAAAGGGGATAGAGAAACTCTGAAAGATTCTGATATTTTTATATTTGACTATCATGTAAATATGAGAAAAGTAAATCTCATGGGGTATGTTTTTGAAACCATTAAGAATGTCAAGACAGGAGGGATTAAGTCCCAAATGATTAAGTATCCATCCATCCTTACAAAGTTCATTCTCAAAAGTATGAAGTTTTGTAACATTCCTTTGAAAAGAAAACCCGATAGACTTGAAGCCCTCCTGGATTAGAAAAAGTACTATAAAGAAGTTGAATGTTTGTTTTGATCAGAATTCAAAAAAATTTGTCAGAGATGTAGAAGCTGAATTAGCTTAGAATCAATCGGCACCTATACCAGCCAAAGACATTCAATCTACTGGTATTACTCAAAATTCTGATCTGAAAACCAGTTCAAAGCCTAAGAAGAAGCCAAATTACAGTAAGGAGGTTGTAGACAAATGGAGAAATGATAAGGAACAGAGAAAGGAAGGTGATCCAAAGTTCGGTCTTGACCCGGCTGAGGCTTTTGCAGAAAGAATAATGGTAGAGGAAACACTTAAGACTGAAAAGAAAAAGAAAACTGTTTTGAAAAGAAAGGCTCAAGACTTTGATATCTCTAAAGTCTTGAAAATTATTGAGGATGCTAGTGCTCAACTAGTGGAAGATGTGCATCAAGAACCCATCGTACAGAGTCTTTCTAAGAAGGAAAAAGGAAAACAAATGATGGAAGAGATAGAAGAAGTGGGAGAATAGGAAGGAGATTTTCTTTTATAATTTCTGCAAAGTATGAAGAAGAGTAGGGAGGAATCAGTTCATAATCTGAGTGAAGGTGTTCAACAAACCCCTCTTGCAGATCATGCACGAACACCAGATAGATTTTTATCTCATGAAAATAATGGTGCTCAATCCTCTCACACTGATAAAGTTTTTGTCATTAGTGATAAAGTGGAAGAATAAAGAAAGTAGAAAGAAAAAGAAAAAGGAAAACAACCAGTTGTAGACTCAAGCCAATCATTTGAACTGGCTTCGTACGATGAAGATACTAATTCATAACATACAATTTCTCTCAAGAAAAGTCATTACATTGTCCATGTTTTGAGAAGGGTTGAGAAGACTATTCCATATTTCCCCAGGCTGGAAGGGAAGATTGATTATATTAGTGATAATAAAAAGAAGAAGTTTTTCTCTGTAAAAGAATTAAGAAAGAATGTTTTGTCAGTTGAAGCTGATTTGAAAGTTCTTTCAGAAAGTTCAGTTGCTCATAAGAATGCCTTCAACAAGATGACCAAGTGGTCGTACAAAACAGAGAGCTCAATCAATGATCATGATATAGCAATTGAATATATAAGAAGATTGTCAAATGTGATTTCAATTGCTTTCAATAAGCTTGATAGAGAAACGGATGAAAGGTTGAATCTTTCGTCTTCTCAATGAGCCGATATTCCTTCAGGGAAAGAATTGCAAGACAAAATGAATGCTTTTCAAACTGAATTCTCGAAGGTTTTATCTTTCAAGGATGAAATGGTTTTGTTGAAGAAACAAAATTCTGTGTTCTCCAAATATAACAAGAATCTTCAAGACAGAATTGATACCATTGAAGAAGTAATTAGAGTTCAGGAAGAGACAATCAGAAATCAGGATCAACACTTTACTGATCAACAAGACATTCTTAGGTCTCAAGGTGATGCTATTTCTGAAGACAAGAAGGAGATAAAAAAGATGAAGGCAGTTCTTCATGAGTTGATCAAAAAGGAGAAGGAAAGAGAAAACAAATTACTGTTGTATTTGTTTTCCTTTGGAACTTATATTTGTTTTGTAAAAACTTTTATGTTTCTTTTCTTTTCCCTTGCAGTATTTCTCTCTAACTCTTCCAGGATACTCAATGTAACCCAATTCTTTTTGTAAACCACAAAGGGGGAGAATGTTTCATAAAAGGGGAGAATGTTTCATAAAAGGGGAGAATGTTTTACAAAGGGAGATTGGTTTAGTCAAATACTTCAAAACCAAGGAATTTCTATGAATACAATCCTTAGGAAAGTGTAAACCTAAGGTGGAGTTAATTGTATTCAAATTCATATTCATAAGAGTTTTCAATAACTCAGGGGGAGATAAGTATTTCTTGTTACATTTACATTGTGTGTTGTACTTTCCAAAAAGGGGGAGATTGTTGAGTCAAAAGTTCCCTTTTGACTTCTATATTTTGTTTTGGAAATCACAAATGTCTTTTTAATCGTATCGTACTCACTCTGTCAATCGTATCATACTGACTCTGTCAATCGTATCGTACTAACTCTATCAATCATATCGTACTGACTCTGACAAACGTATCGTACTGACTCTGTCAAATGTATTGTACAGACTCTGTCAATCGTATCGTACTGACTCTGTCAATCATATCGTACTGACTCTGTCAAACGTATCATACTGACTCTGTCAAACGTATCGTATTGACTCTGTCAATCATATCATACTGACTTTGTCAATCGTATCATACTGACTCTGTCAATTGTATTGTACTGACTCTTCTATTCATAATTTCATTACTTTTTTTGGTACTTATTTAAAAACACCTATTTTCATATGAATTGTAACATTGATGATCATTGACATATATCTTGTACTAATTAATACAATGTCGTTGAGTTAGTTACAAACTAATCAAAACAATGTTGTGATTTCTGTTTCAATATGACCGTTATGAAGCTAGGTGTCCAAGTCCCTCCGAGTTTTTAAGAGAAATATGACTGTTGGAGGAGTTATGACCGTTGGAACCCGATGCCTATAAATAGGAGGTTATTTTATGCTGAGAGAACAATGAATGAGACTTTGTGAAACAACTGTGTTACCTTGCTTCAAACAAGATTCTAGAGCGAGATGCTATGACTTCTCTCATGCTGTGTGTCGTGTGCGTCCGATCATCGTATCGAAGGCTTTAAAGTGATTGAAAGATAGAGGTGCCGATTAGCTACAAAATCGAGGGCTGACGGGGATAGGAAAAAAGACGATCCGATCATCGTATTGAGGGCTGCCGGGGATAGGCAGACAAGCGATCTTATCATCGTATCGAGGGCTGCTGGGGATAGACAGACAGACGGTCCGATCATCGTATCGAGGCCTGCTGGGGATAGGCAGACAGACGTTCAAATCATCGTATCGAGGGCTCACCAAGGTGTTGGTGAGGCAGACCTTGTATCATAGGTGAAAGGATAACCCTTCTCTTTTGGGTTAAAATAATTGTAATTCTTTTACATTTCCGCTGCTAATTGTATTAGAAAAGAAATTGTTTTTGTTTCCTTTTCTATCTCTTATACATTTGTAATTGTTTCAATTACATCCATTCTATTACATATTGTATTGATTGATTCTATACGGTTTAAGGTAGAATCATTCATCTTTATATTAATTGGATTATTGTGTTCATCTTGAATACAATTGTTTTACATTTCATTAGTATTACATTACATCATACCATTTATATTCAATACAATTGTGGATGTATGTATTTGTATTAGTTTAAGATCATTTAAACTAATCTCTTTAGTGTTTATACTCAAAGGTTTTTTAATATACAATTCACCCCCCTCTTGTATTGTTCCATATAATAGACACACATATCTACATATTCGATGCTACAGAGGTTAATCATATATGATTAAAAAAGTGAACATATACTTCATATATCATACCGCATAATAAAATAAAACTAGTATCTACTAACCATGGACTTCCTGGAGGCCAGTGGTAGGCGATAAAGGCCTCTCGCACTTCGGTTGTGGGTTCAATTCCCACAGCCTTTTCCGATGCAATGGGTTGTTGCCCGTCCGGTAGGATGTCCTTTATCTAAAACTACACTATTATATCCTTCTATAAATAATATCAGAAATTTCTAGCCTTAAACAATACAAACTTATGTTCAATATAATCCATTCGAATCTTTAGGCTTATCCAAAATACTTCTTTCCAAACTCATAGTATAAAGTGAACGATTACTAAAAAGGTCATATAACAAGTATGTGAATACCATCATTTATCCCTCATATATCTTGTTGGTCACATTCCAATCATGTGAATACCTTAATCATGTATTCTCTTGAATAAAATGAATACCCATTGAACCTTTTTGAAAACATGAATGCTATCAAGAGTTAACTGTTTCCACATACCAAAATCCAAAAATTATATATACTCAAACCAGGATATCACTTTGTTCTTATATGATTCATGAGCTCATTAATTATGTCAATCATTTCATTATCTCCTTAACACTTCTTTATGAACATATAAGGCTCTTTCCAAAAATATCTGAATAACTATTCATGGTCACCGGTACCATTCATCATACACATTCAAAATTTATGAAAAGACATCATTGTAACAATCCATAAATGTATCTTTACTCTATAGTACCATGATATTACTTATACAACATTACTCTTGATAAACATGAAATCATTCCACTACCTTATTAAACCATTGACCCAGCTTCAACAATTCTTTCATTTCACATATCATTTGTAGTCTCTTCGTCATCAACAACATAAATAATAACCATACAACCATAATGATTCTCTTCATGAGACTTTCCCTTAGGGAATTGGTTTTCATAATGCTCGTACATTCCAAATTTAAAAAATTTAACCATTGTTGATGTCGTAGCAATACCATTATCCTCATCCATGGTGTTAACTGATCCTTTTCCTTTGTGCTCACTGGCTTTGTGTCATTCTATTCCACACCCAAAGAATCTTCCAGTTCCTTTGAAACATTCTCCTTGATGCCTCTTCCCACATGATTTACATAGGGGAATTTGAACATTCCTTCCTCTATGATCATCATGGAATTCCATCTTTCACTTATTAGTCGAGTCAAGAAACTTACCAAAATTGAGATTATTGATCATATTATGAGATTTCTTATTCGGCATAATAATGATGTTTGGACTTCGAAATACCATTTAATTTGGTTGCTCATGAAGAATATCATTACAATGTCCATCATATCCTCCATTATCGTGAATCATCTTGTTTCCAGCCATTTTCTAATACCCAAAAAGAATAGTGTGAGAGGAAAAAATCATAATCAAGGGGGAGTAACTTCAATATCTATCATATTATGTTTAATATAATATTGTTACCATAATTCTTAGACTATAACCTATACTTATACGTATCCTTAGAGACATCCCTAGCCATACCTTAGAAATATCTCTAGGGATCTCACTAACGTTTTCGCATCCTAGTTTCCAAATGTTGACTAAACCTTTCCTCTGATACCAACTATAGAGACCCAAAGCATGACATACATGTACATTACATTAATTTTTCAGAATAATTAATACATAACTAAAACAGACACCAAAGGACCATAATAGTTTAGTGTCTTTGGAAATATGTAAAATAATCTTCTAAACGTGGTGAAATATCTTCAACATATCCCATTAAGATCTTCTCCATTTGTTTTCATACCTAAATCCTTTCTTTAAATCCTGGGGAAAAGAAAAAATATAAAGGGTGAGCTCAAATGCTCTGTAAGGGTAATTATAGAGAACATAAAACAATCCATAAACATTTGGAAGCAAAAACATGAACATGAAATTTAAACATCAAAATCTTGAGCAAAGACAGAAATCGTGGAATTACATAAGGAATATAACATATCGGAACATCAAGCATGATAAAATATAATGGGAATAAAACATGTAATTGCGGAAACCATTCAGCACATGTTATGATTTCCATAGTTGCCAAGGAATTACTCCCAAGACCATCTTAGTGGACAAAGTCCCATTCTGAATCGAGTTCACTCTTCGTTTTAGTCGAGTAACACTGAATCGAATTAACATATCATTCCAGCCATGTCTATCTCATGAGATATAAATATTTCCCAAATTCATTAGAGGAAGATATAGGTTCCACCCATCTCATAATGAAATCATTCTTACTTTTGCCACAAAATATACATAAATCATTCATCATAACCCAAAGAATAAAATGGGTTTCATAAACATCATCCCATCATCACACAAACCATATAAAACATATGGATATAATTTCATCATAAGAAAAGTGAAACAATGTAAATAATAGATACATTATACTTGAAACATACACATATGAAATAATGTCATCTTAGATGGAAAATAGTTTTGATAAAACACTTGAAATGAATTCTTGAGGAAAATATCCTTTCTTATTCAAAATCATTTTCTTTTCACAAAATGTCATGAAATTTTAAAAGAAAATTATTTTGTTGAAAATATTCATGAAATATTTTGGATGAATCTTCATGAATATAATTATTTATAAAACCGTAAAAATCCTTTCATTCCGTATATGTTAAAAAACATTCTTCTCGTACTTTGGTCGGAAAAGTCAAAAAAGTACCTCGTAACGTAAAAAAAAGAAAGATTCCTTACATACCATGGAGTAAAAGTCAAAAATGGGTAAAAGGACTTTAAACATACATGAAACCATTTTTAGGAAACATGGACTTTGGTGATAACAATAACCCCTGTAAATACTTACGAATAAACAATCTCGGATAAGAACGAGATTGGAATAGTTATCCCTTACCTTAGCTCTGATATGCTTTATATGGATCCAAAACTCCTGTATAATGATTTAAATAATGTCATTGACTTATTAAATAATCCTATTCATTGTTATTATATCATATATGTTTCACTTATGACTTTATATTACCCGTTATTTTGTAAATTCCATGTTAAAGTAGCTTTTTGGGTAAAATCATTTCATTTATCGTATGTGTTTTGACTTGTCGTTCTTGATATTATTACTTATATCATGATTTACATTATTCTAGTATGTAAAATATTATTTATATATAATATATATTAATCATATATATATATATTATAGAATGATTAATGGAATGAAATACACCGTTGATGGAGATGGTAGGTCGTACGTACACACGAACGCTGTTTTCATTTCCTTATTGAATTGAATGAAACAAAATAGATGAAATACATACATATATATATATATATATATCCAGTAGAATTATTATTTCATATATTTCATTATTTTATTTATATAAACTTTATGATCATTAATGTATGGTTAACATGGAGAATGAATCTCATCGCGTCGTAGAGACGGTAGTCCATACGTACGCACGAGCGATGATATCGTTCCCATAATTATTGAATAGAAATGGAGTGGATGGTATAATATATCAGAATCAGTATGATGTTATAATAATGATATATAGTTTTTATTTACACCATTATACGCATCCGTTTAAGGTGTTGGTGGAAAAACAGATTACACCATGGTGTGGAGACGGTATTCTGTATGTATACATGCGAGGTGATTTTTTTCTGTAGGATGGATAAAAGGTGAAATAGGGTTGTATAATATTTATAATAAAATTTCCGTATCTGAGGGATACTGATGTTATTACTTCATAATGAAACAACTAAATAAGAGGTATTAGAAGAAGAATGGAACTTGAAGAAAATGGTAGAAGGTATTACCTCTTTCTCAAAGTGCCTCCTTTAAACTTTATCTTAGGGCACTATAGTTGGTCTTTTGAGAAGAGCAGTACCTCTAGTATGATTTTTAGGAAGTGGGAAAGTGAAATGGTTAGGGGATGGAAAATCTTGAAGGCTCAAATTGGTGTGAGGAGGAGAGGGAGGAGGTGCCATTTTTACGGGAGGAGAGGGGCACCTCTGGAAATATAAGAAATATTAGTTTATAATAAATCCCAAACCCACATAAAAACATTAAAAATGACTCATATACTAAAATTGGATGTGATAGGGTTGTAATATCATCATACAATAAAATTTATACATGTTAGGAATTTATTTGAAACATTATCATCTTAATTTATCTTTATTTATCAATTAAATTTTATTTGTGGTAATAATATTCTAAATTTTAAATTATTATAAATAAATACATAGGTGTTGTTAATTTTCCATAATTTGACACTTTATGAAATTTTCGACCATATAAATTTAAATTTATAATTTTTAAATATTTTTGTGATTTTTAAACAATTTTATAATATGATATTTTTATAAAATAACAATAGAGTCAATTTTGACACTATTCATTTATTTGAATTTAAATAAACAATATACAGAAGATATTTTAGAAATAAAAGATTTAATAGATTCATAACACGACATATGTATCTTGAAAATTAGTGGAGCACATTAAATATTTCATGTAATATTTATTTTACTATTTTTAAAACCATTTATTTGATATTTTAATTAATAAAATAATTTCAACATCACTATTGTGTCATAATTTATGATAATTATATAATCCCTAAAAATTCTAAATAAATTCATATGATGAAAATAATTATATTATATTTATGTAGACTATTCATGTTCTAAGTTTCATTAATTTTATCACTAAATTAAAATTATTATACTTATAAGATTTAAGAAAGTGATGTGTTGTCACTATCTTTGGTTTTAATAATAATTAAGTTATTTTTACGGAACAAAGTCCATTAAATAAATCTAATCCAACCCTTAGGTGATAAGGATTGACTTTTAGTCATCCAATAGAATTTTTTCAGGTGTTAGAGTAATTTTATAATATTATATTTACCCTTAATTACCCGATTTACCTTTAACTATGTTAAATAAAATTTACCGTAGTTACTATTCATAATGACCAAAAATAAAAATTATCTTATTAACATAATTTGAACCCAGTGAACACAGATATTGAATCCATATTTACAAATAAAATACACAAATGTTGCATAAATTAAATTAAAATTAATCCCGTTGTCAAAAGAAAACGGGTTTTTGTTTAAAACATTGCAAAAGACTGAATTGATTTAACCTACGAATTCAAGGTTAAACTAATGGTGATGATATACATTATATTAAATTGTAAAAATATATTCTATTTATACTTCAAAACCATTCAATATTATAATTTAACCATATAAATTATTACGATGAAAAAAAATTTTTAATTAAAATATAGCGTGTTTTTACTATTCATTAAAATATGAATGTTATTAGAAATATATCAAAAAAATTTCCAATTTAAATTTTTATATCCTGATTCAAATTAAGAAGTTTATTTTGAAAAATTGAACTTATAAACATGTCAAAAAATATATTTAATGTGGGTGCACCATTAAAAGGTGGAAAACTGCATTTTTTTTTAAATACTTATTTTACCAGAGAAAATTATTTTGTTCACATACCATGTTCTAGAAAATGTGTAAGATGAAATAATAATGTTATAACATTCAAAATTTAGTTAATAATATTCATAACGGGTAGTTCATAAAAATATTATAACCATATATCATTGTTTAGTAAAACCTGATATTGCGTACAACACATGCTATCGAGGAAAGTCGTGATTGCGTGTATTGCAATCCAAGTCAGGGTTGCTTGTTTTGAAAGAATCCTTCATTGTTTCGTATGACAGAATCCAACCATATTTCATTTATACATTGAATATATATATATACACTCAATTTTGCGTAGAATGACTATTATAAAATGAACTTGAAATTATGTGTAACACAATCTAAGAATAGTGTTGCGTATACTTTAAGCTAGTAAAGTGTGTCGTATAGCCAAGATTATATTGTTGTAGCATAAAACAAATGACATCAAATAAATTAAAAATAATACTTATCATAAAATATCGTTTTGTATCATTCTACCTCCCTTAATATAAATTTCACCCTCAAAATTCATCGGGGTTATACATGGTTTTCTACATGAAAGTTTCTTTAATTGCAACACACATCATAAAATAAAATACCAAAACATAAAATTAAAAACAAAAGTATGAAATGTAACGGTTACCCAAATTAACAAATCACTGGGTTTCCACATAGGATAACATAGGCGAAAATATGGATATGGAAGAGAAATCGAACCATCATGTTCTGATGGATAGTGGTAGAGAACATGGCTATGAAAAAGCCAACAATCACAAATCCATAAATTTGTGATGATCTAAGGTACTATCTGATTAATCATATATGAGGGCACTTGGACAACATTTTTGGTTTTCAATATCATTTCCCTAGTGTTAAAAATATTGAATTTGAAGACATACTTGATTTATTTTGGTACAATCTCACCATTGTTCATTCTTTGAACAATTTCCACTTCATCTCTTAAAGAAATGAAGTTGAATTTTTTATTCGTGAAGTGTTAATAGATCATGTGATAAAATGATGGGTCATTCCTTCTGTTTCAAACTAAAGGTTAGAAAAAGATATCAAATATACATAAGTCCATCTACGGTGAGGTTAATCACATATGATTCCAAAAATAAACTTATACTTCATATATCATACCTCTTAATAAAATAAAACTAGTTTCTACTAACTAGGGACTTCATGAAGGCCAGTGGTAGGCGATAAAGGCCTCTTGCACTTTAGTTGTGGGTTCGATTCCCATAACCTTGTCCGACGCAATGGGTTGTCACCCGTCCTGCAGGTTGTCCTTTTTCTAAAACAACACTATTATAAAATTCTAGAAATAATATCACAAATTTCTAGCCTTAAACAATACAAACTTCTGTTCAAAATAATCCATTCGGATCATTAGGCATATCCAAAATACTTCTTTCCAAACTCATAGTATAAAGAGAATGATTACTAAAAAGGTCATATAACAAGTATTGTAATACCATCATTTATCCCTCATATATCTTGTTGGTCACATTCCAATCATGTGAATACCTTAATCATGTATTCTCTTGAAAAAAACGAAGACCCATTGAACCATATTGAAAACATGAATGATGTCATGAGTTAACTCTTTCCACATAGCAAAATCCAAAAATTCTATATACTGAAACCAGGATATCACATTGTCCTTATATAATTCATGAGCTCATTAATACTATCAATCATTTCATTATATCCTTAGAACTTATTTATGCGCATATTAGGTGCTTTACAAAAATATATGAATAACCTTTCATGGTTACCGGTACCATTCATCATACACTTTCAAAACATAATGAAAGACAACATTGTAACAATCCATAGATGTCTATTTATTCCATAGTACCATTAGATTACTTATACAACATTACTCTTGATAAACATGTAACCATTCCACTACCTTCTTAAACCATTGATCGAGATTCAAAAATTCTTTCATTTAATATATCATCTGTAGTCTCTTCATCATCATCAATATAAATACTACCCATACGACTATACAGATTCCCTTCAAGAGTCTTTCCCTTAGGGTATTGGTTTGCATAATGCCCGTACATTTTACATTTAAAACAGTTAACCATTGTTGATGTCGTAGCAATACCATTATCATCATCCATGGTGTTAACTGAACATTTTCCTTTGCGTATACTAGATTTTTGTCCTTCTTTTCCACACCCAATGCATCTTCCAGAACCTTTAAAACATTATCTTTGATGCCTCTTCCCACATGATTCACATAGGGGAAATTGAACATTATTTACTCTATGATCATCATGAAATTCCATCTTTATCTTATTAGCCGTGTTAGGAAACTTAACAAATTTGAGTTTATTGATCATATTATGAGATTGCTGATTCGGCATAATAATGATGTTTGGACTTCCAAATCCCATTTCATTTGGTTGCTCATGAGTAATATCATTCCATTATCCATCATATCCTCCATTATCGTGAATCATTGTAGAGACCCAATGCTTGACTTACATGGACGTTACATTATTTTAGCGGAATACTTAATACATAACAAAAATAGACACAAAAGGATCGTAATAGTTTAGTGTCTTTGGAAACTCGGAATATAATATTCTAATCAAGGTGAAAGATCTTCAACATATCCCATAAGAACTTCCCCTTTTTGTTTTCTTACCTAAAACCTTTCTTTAAATCCTGGGGAAAAGAAATTATATAAAGGGTGAGCTCAAATAATCAGTATGGGTAAGTATGGATAAAATAAAACAAATCATATACATCTGAACTTCAAAACATGAACATAATATTTAAACATCTGTATCTTGAGCAATGACATAAATCATGGAAGTACGTAAGGCATAGATCATAAAAAAACATTAATCATGATAAAATAGCCTGGTAGTTAAACATATAATTGTGAAAAAACATTAAGCAAATTATATGATTTCCATGGTAGCCAAGGCATTTCTACCAAGACCATCTTAGTGGACAATGTCCCTTTCTGAATCGAGTTCACTCCTCGTTTTAGTCCTGTAACACTGAACCAGATTAACATACCATTCCAGCCATGTCTATCTCATGAGATATAAATCTTTACCCAATGCATTGGAGGGAGATATAGGTCCCACCCATCTCATAATGAAATAATTCTTACTTGTGCCACAAAATAGACATACATCATTCATAATAACCCAACAAACAAAATGTGTTTCATAAACATCATACCATCATCATATAATCCATATAAAAGTAATTGATATCATTTCATAATAGTAAAAGTAAAACCATTTAAATCATAGAGACATTATACTTGAAACATACACATATGAAATAATTTAATCTTAGATGAAAATTGGTTTTGATAAAACACTTGAATGAATTCTTGAGGAAAATATCCTTTGTTCTTCAAAATCATTTTCTTTTCACAAAATGTCATGCAATTTTTAAAAGAAAATGATTTTTTTGAAAATATTCATGAAATATTTTGGAGGAAGCTTCATGAAAATAAGGCTTTATAAAACCATAAAAAGTCTATCATGTTGTATACGTTAAAAAAACATTCTTCTCGTATTTTTGTCGGAAAAGTCAAAAAAGTAACTTGTAGGGTAAATAAAAGAAGATTACTTACATACTAAGGGGTAAGAGTAAAAATGGGAAAAAATGACTTTAAACATACATGAATACATTTTTATAAAACATGGAAATGGATGATAGCAATAACCACAGTAAATACATACGAATAAGCAATCTCGGATAAAAATGAGATATGAAAAATTATCCCTTTCCTTAGGTCCGATATCCTTCGTACGTTTCTGATCCTCCTGTATAATAATTTAAATAATGTCATTGATGTATTAATGATTCTTATTCATTGTTATAATGTCATATATGTTTCACTTATGAATTTATATTACCCGTTCTTTTGTAAATTCCATGTTAAAGCAGCGTTTTGGGTAAAATCATTTCAGTTATCGTATGTATTCTGACTTGTCGTTCTTGATATTGTTACTTATATCCGGATTTACATAATTCCAGAATGTAAAAAATGATTTATATATAATATATATTCATCATATACATATATATATATATATATATATATATATATTATAGATCGATAAAAGGAATGAAATACACCGTTCATGGAGACGATAGGTCGTACGTACTTATGAACGCTGATTTCGATTCCTTATAGAATTGAATGAAACTAAATAGATGAAATAGATATATATATACATAAATCCAGTATCATTATTATTTCATATATTTCATTATTATTCATTATATAAACATTATTATCATTCACGTATAGTTAACATGGAGAATGAATCTCATCGCGTCGTGGAGATAGTAGTCTGTACGTACGCACGAGCGATGATATCATTCCCATAATTATTGAATATAATCGGATTGGATGGTATAATATATCAGAATCAGTTTGATTTTATAATAACCATATATAGTTATTCTTTACACCATTATACCCATCCATGTAAGGTGTTGGTGGAAAAAACAGATTTCACCCCGGCTTGGAGCCGGTATTCCGTACGTACGCACGCGTGGTGATTTCATTTTCCGTTAGATGGATAGATGGTGAAATAGGTTTTTTTTCATAATAATAATAACATGTCAGTATATGAGTTATACTGATGTTATTACTTAATAATGAAACAACTAAATAAGAATAAGTGGAAGAAGAAATAAAGTTGAAAGAATCGGTAACGGACATTACCTCTTATTTGAAGCGCCACTTTGAGGCCTCCACATAGGGCACTAAAATTGGACTTTGAAGAAGAAAGGAACCTCTAGGATGTTTCTATGGAAGTGGAGAAGTTAATTTGTCAGGGTTTGGCCGATCTTTAAGGCTCAATGTGGTGTGAGGAAGAGAGGGAGGATGTGCCCTTTTATAAGGGAGGAGGGGGGCACCTTTGGAAAAACTAAAACTATTATTTTATTACAAAGTCGTATTTGGTTTTTAATAGCTCCAAATTGATTTATTTCTATGATAAGGTGGGGATGGGTCTAAATACTCTCATCCAATATAATTTAGACAAGTTTAGGTCATTATATTAACCTTATCATTTAGTTTTAACTCTTAGTTAATTAGATTGACATTTACCATGTCACATTGTATTTTTATATTATATAGTTAATAAACTCACCCTATACATCAAAGAGTCCCCAAAGAGGTCGATTAATGTCACACCTATCATGATATAAGTTTCTTGGCCGATCCATAGATTTTTAAGAATATAATAACAATTAATAATATAATATTTCTTTTAAAAACTATTTTATGTCAATTTTGACACTATTTGGTAATTTATTTTTGTGAAAATCCTAACAGAATGATTAGTTCGAACAAAGTTAATCAAATAAATACTAACATGTCATTTTGACATAGAAAATAATTGGAATTCTTAAAAAGCCTCAAATTACATTTATTTGGGTATTTATTACATCAATTATGTCAATATTTCATTAATAAGATAATTACTGCATCATCATTGTGTCATATATAAATTACATTTTTAAATGTCTAAAAATTATAAATAAAATACCATTATGTAATAAATCATTGTATATTTCTAATGAACATTTATAGTTGAATTTATATTATGTATAACCCTTTATTTAAAATGATTTACTTATTAAACATTGATTTTAACTATTTTAACCCTTCTTTAAATAAATTAATAATAAATGTCCTAATCTAATCCAAGTGGGCCTAAATGGTCATATTTTATCCCTACGGTTGTTTTTGGTCGAATTACACTTATCCAATAGAATTTGGACATGTGTTAGGGTAATAATAATATCATTTTTACCCTTAATTATCCTATTTACTTTTAATCGTGGTAAATAAAAGTAAAAAGTTACTATTCACCAAAAATTATTTTCATCTCATTGAACCACATTTTAGTCCTTGATATTAACCGTGTCTCTCGGATTTTTGAAATTCATTTCATTGAAGTGTTAAAATTTAATTTAAATTTAAAAAAGTCAGTTTTTTAACTACCACTAAGTGGTTTCACTATTCATCGAAAATTGAAGTTTTTCAGAAAAACACCAAAAATTCAGCCTAAGCATTATTTGATATTCCAAATTAGAAATTGATGTATATTTTAAAAAATTAATAAAATATAATTTTCATCAATTAATTTTAAATTTAATTCCCGTTATCAAAACAAATAGCGTGTTTTTAAGAAACAAAAACAATCAAAAGATTGATACTTTTTTATATCCAATTTCAAAGTGAAATTAATTCCAATGAACAAAATTTGATTAAATGGTAAAAATATATTTTAATTAAACATTAAACCCAATTAAAAGATAATATAATCATATAAATTATTGCGATGAAAAAATTTGTTTTTAATTAAAATATAGCGTGTTTTTACTATTCATTAAAATATGACAGTTATCAGAATAATATGAAAATTTTATCCAAAGTAAATTTTTATATCTTGATTCCAAAGAAGAGTTTTATTTTGTCAAATTGAACATATAGACAAGTCAAAAACATGATTTAAATTGAGTTTTCCATCAAAAGGTGGAAAAACTACATTTTTTTAAAATTACTTATTTTACTAGAAAAATTGATTTTGTTCTAATAACATGTTCTAGAAAATGTGTAAGATAAATAATAATGTTATTAAATTAAAAATGTAGTTGATACTATTCATAACAGGTAGTTCATATAACATAATGTTGTTTAGTGAAACTCAGTATCATGTACAACACACGCTATCGTGGAAGGTCGTGATTGCGTGTAATGCAAGCAAAGTCAGGGATGTGTGTTTTGTAAGATCCTTTTGGTGTAGCATACAACACAAGAAATTAATGAAATTAAAAATAATATTTTTTATAAAATCTCACGGTGTTACATTCTACCCCCCTTAAAATTAATTTTTCTCTCGAAATTATTCGGGGTTATAAATGGTTTACTACTCGAAAGTTTCTTTAATAGAAACCCACATCGTAAAAAGGAATACCAAAACATGGCTTTAAAAACTAACGTATGAAATGTAACGGTTTTCCAAATTTACTCATCACTGGGTTTCTACGTCGGAGAACATAGGTGAAAATATGGATATGGAAGAAATATCTAACTATCATGTTCTGATGCAGAGTGGTAGAGTACATGGTTATGAAAAATCCAACAATCACAAAGCCATAAATTTGTGATGATCTAGGGTACCATCTGATTCATCAGATATAAGGGCACTAAGACAACATTTTTGGTTTTCAAGATCATTTCCCTAAAGCTGAAGAATTTGAATTAAAATAAATACTTACTTTATTTTGGTACAATCTCACTGTTGTTCGTGCCTTGAACAATTTCCACTTCATCTCTTAAAGAAATGAAGTTGAATTTGTTATTTGTGAAGTGTTAGCAGATCATGTGATAGAATGACGGGTCATTCCATCTGTCTCAAACAAAAGTTTAGAAAAAGTTTTTAAATATACATAAGTCGATCTATAGTGAGATTAATCCTATATGGTTCATAAAATTGACTTATACATCATATATCATACTGCTTAATATAATAAAACTAGTTTCTACAAAACAGGGACTTCTTGTAGGCCACTGGTAGGCGATAAAGGCCTGTCACACTTTAGTTGTGGGATCGATTCCCACAGCCTTGTCCGACGTGATGGGTTATCGCCTATCCTTTAGGTTGCCCTTTTTTTCTAAAAATACATTATTATAACTTTCCATCAATAATATCCAAAAAGTTCTAGCCTTAAACAATACTAACTTATGTCCAACATAATCCATTCCAATCTTTAGGCTTATCCAAAATACTGTTGTCCAATCTCATATTATAGTGAAAACGATTACCAGAGAGTTCATAAGCATGTTAATACCATCGTTGATCCCCATATATCATAAGATATGTCTTGTTGGTCACATTTCAAACATTCAAAGGCCTTATTCATGTATTCTCTTGAAAAATAAATACCCATTGAATCTTAGTGAAAACATGAGTGCTGTCAAAATGTAACTCTTTCCACATACTAAAACCCCAAAATTCTATATACTAAAACCATGATATAACTATTTCTTTATATCAGTCATGAGCTCATGAATACTATCAAAAATTTAATTTTCTCCTTATCCCTTCATTATGTGCATATCATCTACTTTCCAAAAATATCTAAATTACCTTTCATGGTTACTGGTACCGTTCATCATACACATTCAAAACATAAGGAATGAAAACAGTGTAACAATACTTAGATGTCTCTTTATTCCATATTACCATGAGATTACTTTTACAACATTACACTTTATAAACATGTAATCATTACACTACATTCTTAAACCATTGACTGAGCTTCAACAAGTCTTTCATTTCACATATCATTTGTAGTCTCTTCATCATCATCAACATAAATACTACCAATACGACCATACTAATTCTCTTCATGAGACTTTCCCTCAGGGAATTGGTTGGCATAATGCCCATACATTCCACATTTAAACCATTTAACCATTGTTGATGTCATAGCAATACCATTATCCTCATCCATGTTGTTAACTAAACCTTTTCCTTTGCACTTACTGGATTTGTGTCCTTCTTTTCCACACCCAAAGCATCATCTAGTTCCATTGAAACATTCTCCTTGATGCCTCTTCCCACATGATTTACATAGGGGAAATTGAACATTATTTCCTCTATGATCATCATGAAAATCCATCTTTCTCTTATTATCTGAGTCGGGAAACTTACCAAAGTTGATATTATTGATCATATTATGAGATTTCTGATTAGGCATAATAACGATTTTTAGACTTCCAAATCCCTTTTCATTTGGTTGCTCATGAAGAATATCATTCCATTTTCCATCATATCCTCCATTATCGTAAATCTTCCTGTTTCCAGCCATTTTATAAAACCCAAAAAGAATAGTGTGAGAGGAAAAAATCATAATAAAGGGGGAGTAACTTCAATATCTAACATCATAGGTTTAATCTAATATCGTTACCATAATTCTAGGACTATAACCTATACTTATACTTATCCTTTGGGACATCCCTAGACATACATTAGAAATATCTCTAGGGATCTCACTAATGTTTTCACATCCAAATTTCCAAAGGTTTACTAAACCTTTCCTCTAATACCAACTGTAGAGACCCAAATCCTGACGTACATGGACATTACATTACTTTAGGCAGAATACTTAATACAAAACAAAAACAGACACACAAGGATCGTAATAGTTTAGTTTCTTTGGAAACTCGGAATATAATCTTCTAATCGTGGTGAAAGATTTTCAACATCTCCAATAAGATCTTCCCCTTTTTTTCGTACCTAAAACCTTTATTTAAATCCTGGTGAAAGGAACACATATAAATGGTGAGCTCAAATGCTCAGTAAGGTTAAGCATGGTTAAAATAAAACAAATCATATATATTTAAACTTCAAAACATGAACATAATATTTAAACATCAGAATCATGAGAAATGACATAAATAATAGAAGTACGTAAGGGATATATAATAAGGAAACATTAATCATGATAAAATAGCATGGGAATTAAACATGTAATTGTCGCAGAACATTAAGCACATGATATGATTTCCATGGTAGCCAATTCATTTCTGCCAAGACCATCTTAGTGGACAAAGTCCCTTTCTGAATCGAGTTCACTCCTCGTTTCAGTCCTGTAACACTGAACCCGATTAACTTACCATTCCAGCTATGTCTATCTCATGAGATATAAATCTTTACCCAATGCATTCGAGGGAGATATAGGTCCCACCCATCTGATAATGAAATCATTCTTACTTGTGCCACAAAATAATCATACATCATTAATAATAACCCAACGAACAAAATGGGTTTCATAAACCTCATCACATCATCATATAATCCATATAAAAGTAATGGATATCATTTCATAATAATAAAAGTTAAACCATGTAAATCATAGATACATTATACTTGAAACATACACATATGAAAAAATTTCAACTTTGATGAAAAATGGTTTTGATAAAACACTTGAAATGAATTCTTGAGGAAAATATCATTTCTTCATCAAAATCATTTTTGTTTCACAAAATGTCATGCAATTTTTAAATGAAAATAATTTTGTTGAAAATTGTCATGAAATATTTTGGAGGAAGCTTCATGAAAATAAGGCTTTATAAAACCCTAAAAATCCTTAAATTCCATATACGTTAAAAAACATTCTTCTCGTACTTTTGTCCGAAAAGTCAAATAAGTACCTTGTAGGGTAAATAAAAGAAGTTTCCATCAATACCAAGGGGTATATGTAAAAATGTGTAAAAAGGACATTAAAAATTCATGAATACATTTTTATAAAACATGGACATGGATGATATCAATAAGCCCAGAAAATACTTACGAATAAGGAATCTTGGATAAAAACTAGATATGCAAAATTATCCCTTACCTTAAGTTCGAAATGCTTCATACGTATCTGATACTCCTGTATAATGATTTAAATAATTTCATTGACTTATTAAGGAGTCATATTAATTGTTATGATATCAAATATGTTTCACTTATGACTTTATATTACCTGTTCTTTTGTAAATTCCATGTTGAAGCAGCGTTTTGGGTAAAATCATTTCATTTATCGTATGTGTTTCGACTTGTAGTTCTTGATATTATTACTTATATCCTGATTTACATAATTACAGAATGTAAAATATGATTTATATATAATATATATTCATCATATACATATATATATTATAGATCAACAAAAGGAATGAAATACACCGTTCATGGAGACGGTAGACCGTACGTACGCATGAACGCTGTTTTCGTTTCCTTATTGAATTGAATGAAACTAAATAGATGACATACATATATATATACATAAATCTATTATCATTATTATTTCATATATTTCTTTATTATTAATTATATAAACTTTATGATCATTCATTTATGGTTAACATGGAGAATAAATCTCATCGCGTCGTGGAGACGGTAGTCCGTACGTACGCACGAGGGATGATATCATTCCCATAATTATTGAATAGAATTGGATTGTATGGTATAATATATCAGAATCATTATTATGTTATAATAACCATATATAGTTATTATTTACACCATTATTCCCATCCATGTATGGTGTTGGTGGAAAACTAGATTTCACCACGGCGTGGAGATAGTATTCCGTAAGTACACACGCGTAGTGATTTCATTTTCCGTAGGATGAATAGATGGTGAAATAGGGTTGTTTTATACTTATAATAACATATCAGTGTATGAGTTATACTTATTTTTTTACTTAATAATGAAAAAACTAAAGAAGAAGAAGTGGAAGAAGAAATAAAGTAGAAAGAATCGGTAACAGACATTACCTCTTATTTGAAGCGCCTCTATGTGACCTCCTCTTAGGGCACAAAAATTGGTCATTGAAGAAGACCAGAACCTCTAGGATGTTTCAACGGAAGTGGAGAAGATAATTTAGTAGGTTTTGGCCGATCATGAAGGCTCAAAGTGTTGTGAGGAAGAGAGGGAGGATGTTCCCTTTTATAAGGGAGGAGAGGGGCTCCTTTGGAAAAACTAAATATATTATGTTATTATAAAGTCATATTCAGTTTTTAATAGCTCCAAATAGATTTATTTCGAAACAAAGGTGGGGATGGGTCGAAATAATATCATCTAATAGAATTTAGAAAAGTTTATGTCATTATATTAACCTTATATTTTAGTTTTAACTCTTAGTTAATTAGATTGACATTTATCATGTCACTTTGTATTTTTATATTATATAGTTAATAAACATAACATATACATCCAAGAGACCCCCAAGTGGTCCATTAATGTTACACCTATCATGATATAAGTATCTTGGCCGATCCTTAGATTTTTAGGAATATAATAACAATTAATTATATAATATTTGTTTTACAATCTATTTTATGTCAATTTTGACAATATTTGGTAATTGATTTTTGTGATAATCATAATAGAATGATTAGTCCGAAAAAAGTTACTTAAATCAATACTAACATGTCATGTTAACAATTAAAATTATTGGAATTCATAAAAAGTCTCAAATTACATTTATTTGGGTATTTATAACATCGATTATATCAATATTTCATTAATAAGATAATTACTGCATCATCATTGTGTCATTAATAAATTAAATTTTTTAATATCTAAAAATTACAAATAAAATACCAATATGTAGGAAAGCGTTTTATCTTTCTAATGAATATTTATAGTCTAATTTATCTTATGTATAATCCTTTATTAAAAATTATTTACTTATTAAACATTGATTTTAACTATTTTAACCCTTCTTTAAATAAATTATCAATAAATGTCCTAATCTAATACAAGTGGCCCTAAATGGTCATATATTATCCCTAAGGTTGTTTCGGGTCGAATTAAACTTATCCAATAGAATTAAGACATGTGTTAGGGTAATAATAATATCATTTTTACCCTTAATTATCCTATTTACTTTTAACCGTGGTAAATAAAAGCAAGAAGTTACTATTCACCAAATTTTTTTTTCATCTCATTGAACAAAATTTTAGTCCTTGATATTAACTGTGTCACTCATATTTTAGAAATTCAATTCACAAAAGTGGTAGAATTTAATTTAAATTAAAAAATGTCAGTATTTTAACTACCACTAAGTGGTTTAACTATTCATCGAAAATTGAAGTTTTTCAGAAAAAACACCAAAAATTAATCCGAAGAATTATTTGATATTCCAAATTCAAAATTGATGCCTATTTTTCAAATTCATAACGTATAAGTTGCATTGATTAATTTTAAATTTAATTCCCATTATCAAAACAAATAGCGTGTTTTTAAGAAACAAAAACAATCAAAAGATTCATACTTGTTTATATCCAATTTCAAAGTGAAATTGATTCCAATGAACAACATTGGATTAAATGGTAAAAATATATTCCAATTACACTTTAAATCCAATTAAAAGATAATCTAACCATATAAATTATTGCGATGAAAAAATTTGTTTTTAATTAAAATATATCGTGTTTTTACTATTCATTAAAATATGAAAGTTATCAGAATAATATGAAAAATTTATCCAAAGTAAATTTATATATCCTGATTCCAAAGAAGAATTTTATTTTGTCAAATTGAACATATATACAAGTCAAAAACAATATTTAAAGTGGGTGCACCATCAAAAGGAGGCAAAACTACATTTTTTGAAAATTACTTATTTTACTAAAAAAATTGATTTTGTTCACATACCATCTTCTAGAAAATGTGTAAGACGAATAATAATGTTATAAAATTAGAAATGTAGTTGATAATATTCATAACGGGTAGTTCATAAAACATATCGTTGTTTAGTGAAACTCAGTATCCTGTACAACACACGCTATCGTGGAAGGTCGTGATTGCGTGTAATGCAAGCAAAGTCAGGGATGTGTGTTGCGTAAGCTCCTTTTGGTGTAGCGTACAACACAAGACATTAATGAAATTAAAAAGAATATTTTTTATAAAATCTCGGGGTGTTACAATCATCCTTTTTCCAACCATTTTCTAAAACCCAAAAAGAATAGTGTTAGAGGAAAAAATCATAATCAAGGGGGAGTAACATCAATATCTATCATCTTAGGTTTAATCTAATATCATTACCATAATTCTAAGACAATAACCTATACTTATACTTATCCTTAGGGACATCCCTATACATACCTTAAAAGTATCTCTAGGGATCTCACTAACGTTTTCTAATCCATGTTTCCAAAGGTTGACTAAACCATTCCACTGATACCAATTGTAGAGACCCAAAGCATGACATACATGGACATTACATTAATTTTGAGGAATACTTAATAAATAAATAATAGACATCAAAGGACCGTAATAGTTTAGTTTCTTTGGATACTTGGGAAATAATCGTCTAATCGTGGTGAAAGATCTTCAACATCTCCCATAAAGATCTTCTCCTTTTGTTTTCTTACCTAAAACCTTTCATTAAATCCTGGGGAAAAGAAAACATATAAAGGGTGATCTCAAATTCTTAGTATGGGATAGTGTATAGAACATAAAACAATCCATAAACATTTGGAAGAAAAAACATAAACATGAAATTTAAACATCAAAATCATGACCAAAGACATAAATCGTGGAAGTACGTAAGGAATATATCATAATGGAACATCAAACATGATAAAATATAATTGGAATAAAAGATGTAATTGTGGAAACCATTCATCACATGTTATTATTTCCATAGTAGCCATGGAATTTCTGCCAAGACCATCTTAGTGGACAAAGTCCCGTTCTGAATCGAGTTCACTCATTGTTTCAGTCCTGTAACACTGAACCGGATTAACTTACCATTCCATCCATGTATATCTCATGAGATATAAATCATTACCCAATGCATTGGAGGGAGATATAAGTCCCACCCTTCTCATAATGAAATCATTCTTACTTGTGCCACAAAATAAACATAAATCATTCATCATAACCCAAAGAATAAAATGGGTTTCATAAACATCATATCATCATCACATAATCCATATAAAACAAATGGATATCATTTCATCATAAGAAAAGTGATACCATGTAAATAATAGATAAATTATACATTAAACATACACATTTGAAATAATGTCATCTTAGATGGAAAATAGTTTCGATAAAACACTTGAAATGAATTCTTGAGCAAAATATCCATTCTTATTCCAAATCATTTTCTTTGCACAAAAAGTCATGCAATTTTAAAAGAAAAGTATTTTGTTGAAAATATTCCTGAAATCTTTGGGAGGAATCTTCATGAAAATAATGATTTATAAAACTGTAAAAATCGTTTCATTCTGTATATGTTAAAAAAACATCTTCTCGTACTTTGGTCAGAAAAGTAAAAAAAGTACCTCGTAACGTAAACAAAAGAATGATTCCTTACATAACATGGATTAAATGTAAAAAATGGGAAATAAGTAATTTAAAAATATAAGAAACCATTTTTAGTAAACATGGACATGGATGATAACAATAACCCCAGTAAATACTTACGAATAAACAATCTCGTATAAGAACGAGATTGGAATAGTTTTCCCTTACCTTAGATCTGATATGCTTCGTATGGATCTGAACCTCCTGTATAATGATTTAAATAATGTCATTTAATTATTACATAATCATATTCATTTTTTTGATATCATATATGTTTCACTTATGACTTTATATTACCCGTTCTTTTGTAAATTCCATGTTAAAGAAGTGTTTTGGGTAAAATCATTTCATTCATCGTATGTGTTTTGACTTGTAGTTCTTGATATTACTACTTATATCATGATTTACATAAATCCAGAATGTAAAAAAAGATTTATATATAATATGTAGTCATCATATACATATATATTATAGATCGATAAAAGGAATGAAATACACCATTCATGGAGACAGTAGGTTGTACGTACGCATGAACGATGTTTTTATTTTCTTATTGAATTGAATGAAGCTAAATAGATGAAATACATATATATATATATACACTAATCCAGTAGAATTATTATTTCATATATTTCATTATTATTCATTATTTAAACTTTATGGTCATACATGTATGGTTAACATGGAGAATGAATCTCATCGCGTCGTGGAGACGGTAGTCCGTACGTACGCATGATCGATGATATCGTTCCCATAATTACTGAATAGAATTGGAGTGGATGGTATAATATATAATAATCATAATGATGTTATAATAACCATATATAGTTATTATTTACACCATTATACCCATCCATGTAAGGTGTTGGTGGAAAAACAGATTATACCACGGCGTGGAGACGGTATTCCGTACGTACGCACGCGGGGTGATTTTGTTTTCTATGGGATGGATAGAAGGTGAAATAGGGTTGTTTCATATTTATAATTACATATCATTATATTAGGGATACTTATGTTATTACTTCATAAAAGAGGAACTAAATAAGAGGGCGTATATGAAGAATGGAACTTGAAGAAAACGGTAGAAGGTATTACCTCTTTCTCGAAGTGCCTCCATTAAACATTAACTTAGGGCACTAGAGATGGTCTTTTGAGAAGACCAGTACCTCTAGTAAAATTATAAGGAAGTGTGGAAGTGAAATGGGCAGGTTATGGCTGAGCTTGAAGGCTCATATTGGTTTGAGGAGGAGAGGGAGGAGGTGCCTTTTTATAAGGGAGGAGAAAGGCACCTTTGGAAATATAAGAAATATTTGTTTATATTAAATCCCATTCCCACATAAAAACATACAAAATTATTCATATCCTAAGATTAGATGATATAGGGTTGTAATATCATCAAACAATAAATATTAGATATGTTAGGAATTTATTTTAAACATTATAAACTTAATTTATCTTTATTTATCAATTTTATTTTATTTGTGGTAATAATATTCTAAATTTTAAATTATTATAAATAATTACACATGTGTTGTGAATTTTCCATAATTTTACGCTTTATGATATTTTAGACCATATAAATTTAAATTTATAATTTTTAAATATTTTTCTGATTTTTAAACAATTTTATAATATGATATTTTTATAAAATAACAATACTGTCAATTTTGACAATATTCATTTATTTGAATTTAAATAAATAATATACAGAAGATATGTTCAAAATTAAAGATTTAATAAATTCATAACATGTCATATTTATCTATAAAATTAGTGGATCACATTAAATAGTTCATTTAATATTTATTTTAATATTTTTAATACCATTTATTTGATATTGTAATTAATAAAATAATTTCAACATCACTATTGTGTCATAATTAATAATACATATTTAATCCCTAAAAATTTTAAATAAATTCATATGATGTAGATAATTGTATAAGATTTCTGGATACTATTCATGTTTGATGTTTCATTATGTTTATCACTAATTTAAAATTATTATACTTCTAAGATTTAAGAAAGTGACTTGTTGTCACTTTCATTGGATTTAATAATAATTAAGTTATTTTTAGGGACAAAAGTCTATTAAATTAATCTAATTGGACCCTTAGATGATATGGTTTGACTTCTAGTCATCCAATTGAATTTTGGAAGGTGTTAGGGTAATTTTATAATCTTATATTTACCCTAATTATTTGATTTAGCTTTAACAATGTTAAATAATATTTACCGTGGTTACTATTCATAATGCCCAAAAATAAAAAGTAGCTTATTAACATAATTTGGACTCACGAATAAAAAATATGGATTCCATTTTTCCAAATTCAATACAAAAAAGTTGTAGAAATTAAATTAATATTAATCCTGTTGTCGAAAGAGAATGGGTTTTTGTTTAAAACATTGCAAAAGACTGAATTGATTTACCCTACGAATTCAAGGTAAAATAAATGCTAATGATATAAATTATATTAAATGGTAAAAATATATTCTATTTATAACTCAAAAGAATTCAATATTATAATTTAACCATATAAATTATTACGATGAAAAAAATTTGTTTTTAATTAATATATAGCATGTTTTTACTATTCATTAAAATATGAAAGTTATCAGAAAAATATCAAAACATTATCCAATGTAAATTTTTATATCCTGATTCAAAATAAGAACTTTATTTTGTAAATTTGAACTTATAAAAATGTCAAAAACTAGATTTAATGTGGGTGCGCCATTAAAAGGCTGCAAAACTGCATTTTTTTAAAAATACTTATTTTCCAGAAAAATTTATTTTGTTCACGTACCATGTTATAGAAAATGTGTAAGATGAAATTATAATGTTATAAAATTCAAAATTTAGTTAATAATATTCATAACGGCTAGTTCATTAAAATATTATAACCATATATCATTGTTTAGTGAAACCTGATATTGCGTACAACACACGCTATCGAGGAAAGTCGCGATTGTGTGTAATGCAATCCAAGTCAGGGCTGTGTGTTGTGAAAGAATCCTTCGTTGTTTCTTGTGATATAATCCAACCATATTTCATTTATACATTGAATATATATATATATACACTCAATGTTGCGTAGAATGACTATTATAAAACGAACTTGAAATTGTGTGTAACACAATCTAAGAATAGTGTTGCGTATACTTCAAGATAATACAGTGTGGCATATAACATAAGATAATCTTGTTGTAGTATAAAATATATGACATCAAATAAATTTAAAAAATACTTATCCTAAAATATCGGGTTGTTACTTTCAACCCCCCTTAAAATGAATTTTTCCCTCGAAATTCGTCGGGGTTATACATTGTTTTCTACATGAAAGTTTCTTTAATTGCAACAGAAATCGTAAAATGAAATACAAAAACATAACATTAAAAACTAAAGTATGAAACATAATGGTTACCCAAATTAAGTAATCAATGGGTTTTCAAATAGTAGAACATAGGTTAAAATATGGATATGGAAGAGAAATCTAACCATCATGTTCTGATGGAGAGTGGTAGAGAACATGGCTATGAAAAAGCCAAAAATCACAAAGCCATAAAGTTGTGATGATCTAGGTTTCTGTCTGATTCATCAGATATGAGTGCAATAGTACATCATTTTTGATTTTCAATATCATTTCCCTAATGTTGAAAATTTTGAATTAGAAGAAATACTTTCTTTATTTTTGTACAATCTCACCGTTGTTCGTGCTTTGAACAATTAGCACTTCATATATTAAAGGAATGAAGTTGAATTTTTATTCGGGAAGTGTTAACAGATCATGTGATAAAATGATGGGTCATTCCATCTGTTTCAAACAAAAGGTTAGCAAAAGTTATCAAATATATATAAGTCCATATATGGTGAGGTTAATCATATATGATTCCAAAAATGAACTTATACTTCATATATCATACCACATAATAAAATAAAACTAGTTTCTACTAACCAGGGACTTCTTATAGGCCAGTGGTAGGCGGAAAAGGCATGTCACACTTCGGTTGTGGGGTCGATTCCCACAGCCTTGTCTGACGCAATGGGTTGTCGCATGTCCTGTAGGTTGTCTTTTTTCTAAAACTACACTATTATAACATTCTAGAAATAATATTGAAAATTTCTAGCCTTCAACAATTCAAACTTATGTTCAACATAATACATTCTAATCCTTAGTCTTATCCAAATACTTCTTTCCAAACTCATAGTATAAAGAGAACGATTACTAAAAAGGTCATATAACAAGTATGTTAATACCATCACTTATCCATCATATATCTTGTTGGTCACATTCCAATAATGTGAATACCTTAATCATGTATTCTCTAGAAAAAAAATGAATCCCATTGAACCTTATTGAATCCACGAATGCTGTCAAGAGTTAACTCTTTCCACATACCAAAATCCAAAAATTCTATATACTCAAACAAGGATATCACTTTGTCCTTATATAATTCATGTGCTCATTAATATTATGAATCATTTCATTTTCTCCTTATCACTTCTTTATGCGCATATTAGGTGATTTCCTAAAATATCTGAATAAACATTCATGGTTACCGGTACCATTCATCATACACTTTCAAAACTAAATTAAAGACAACATTGTAACAATACTTAGCTGTCTCTTTATTCCATAGTACCAAGAGATTACTTATAAAACAATACTATTGATAAGCATGTAATCATTCCACTGCCTTCTTAAACCATTGACCGAGCTTCAGCAATTCTTTCATTTCAAATATCATTTGTAGTCTCTTCATCATCATCAACATAAATACTACACATATGACCATACAGATTTCCTTCATGAGACTTTCCCTTAGGGAATTTTTTTTATAATGCCCATACATTCCACATTTAAAACATTTAACCATTGTTGATGTCGTAGAAATACCATTATCCCCATCTATGGTGTTAACTGAACCTTTTCCTTTGCACTTACTGGCTTTGTGTCCTTCTTTTCCACACCAAAAGCATCTTCCAGTTCCTTTGAAATATTCTCCTTGATGCCTCTTCCCACATGATTTACATAGGGGAAATTGAACTTTCTTTCCTTTATGATCATCATGAAATTCCATCATTTTCTTATTAGTCGAGTCTTGAAACATACCAAATTTGAGTTTATTGATCATATTTTGAGATTGCTGATTCAACATAATAATGATGTTTAGAATTCCCAATCCCATTTCATTTGGTTGCTCATGAAGAATATCATTCAATTGTCCACCATATCTTCCATTATCGTGAATCATCCTGTTTCCAGCCATTTTCTAAAACTCAAAAAGAATAGTGTGAGATGAAAAAATCATAATCAAGGGGGAGTAACATCAATATATAACATCTTTCGTTTAATCTAATATTATTACTGTAATTTTAAGACTATAACATATACTTATACTTAACCTTAAGGACAAACCTAGACTTACCTTAGAAATATCTCTAGGGATCTCACTAACATTTTCGCATCCTAGTTTCCAAAGTTTGACTAAACCTTTCTTCTGATACCAACTGTAGAGACCCAAAGCATGACGTAAATGGACATTAAATTAAGTTTGTGGAATACTTAATACATAAGAAAAACAGATACCAAAGGACCTTAATAGTTTAGTGTCTTTGGAAACTTGGAAAATAATCTTCTAATCGTGGTGAAAGATCCACAACATCTCCCATAAAGATCATATCCTTTTGTTTTCTTACCTAAAACATTTCTTTAAATCCTGGGGAAAATAAAACATATAATGGGTGATCTCAAATGCTCAGTGAGGGATAGCATAGAGAACATAAAACAATCCATAAACATTTGGAAGCAAAAAACATGAACATGAAATTTAGACATCAAAATATTGAGCAAAGACATAAATCGTGGAAGTACGTAAGGAATATATCATAATGGAACATCAACCATGATAAAATATAATGGGAATAAAACATTTAATTGTGGCAACCATTCAGCACATGTTATGATTTCCATAGTATCCAAGGCATTGCTTCCAAGACCATCTTAGTGGACAAAGTCCCGTTCTGAATCGAGTTCACTCCTTGTTTCAGTCCTGTAACACTGATCCTGATTAACTTATTATTCCGGCCATGTCTATCTCATGAGATATAAATCTTTACCTAACTAATTAGAGGGATATATAGGTCCCAACCATCTCATAATGAAACCATTCTTACTTATGCCACAAAATAAACATAAATCATTCATCATAACCCAAAGAATAAAATGGGTTTCATAAACATCATCCCATCATCACATAATCCATATAAAACAAATGGATATCATTTCATCATATGAAAAGTGAAAGCATGTAAATCATAGATACATTATACATTAAACATACACATATTAAATAATTTCGTCTTAGATGGAAAATAGTTTTGATAAAACACTTGAAATGAATTCTTGAGGAAAAAATCCTTTCATATTCAAAATCGTTTTCTTTTTACAAAATGTCATGAAATTTTAAAAGAAAAGCATTTTATTGAAAATAGACATGAAATATTTTGGAGGGAGCTTCATGAAAATAATTTTTTATAAAACCGTAAAATCCCCTCATTCCGTATAAGTTAAAAAAACATTCCTCTCATACTTTGGTCGGAAAAGTCAAAAAAGTACCTCGTAATGTAAACAAAAGAACGATTCCTTACATACCATGGAGTAAAATTCAAAATGGGTAAAAAGGGATTTAAACACACATGAAACAATTTTTAGGAAACATGTACTTGGATGATAACAATAACCCCAGTAAATACTTACGAATAAACAATCTCAGATAAGAACGAGATTGGAATAGTTATCCATTACCTTAGCTACGATATGCTTCGTATGGATCCGAACCTCTGGTATATTAATTTAAATAATTTCATTGACTTATTAAATAATCTTATTCATTTTTATGATAACATATATTTTTCACATATGACTTTATATTACCCGTTCTTTTGTAAATTCCATGTTAAAGTAGCGTTTTGGTAAAATCATTTCATTTATCGTATGTATTTCGACTATTCATTCTGGATATTATTACTTATACCCTGATTTACATAATTCCAGAATGTAAATCATTATTTATATATAATATATATTAATCATATACATATATATTATAGATCGATAAAAGGAATCAAATACACCGTTCATGGAGATGGTTGGTCGTACGTAAGCATGAACGTTGTTTTCATTTCCTTATTGAATTGAATAAAACTAAATCAATGAAATACATATATATACATAAATCCAGTAGCATTATTATTTCATATATTTCATTATTATTAATTATATAACCTTTATGATCATTCATGTATGGTTAACATGGAGAATTAATCTCATCGCGTCGTGGAGACGGTAGTCCGTACGTACGCACGAGCGATGATATCGTTCCCATAATTATTGAATAGAAATGGACTGGATGGAATAAAATATAATAATTGGAATGATTTTATAATAACCATATATAGTTATTATTTACACCATTATATCCATCCATGTATGGTTTTGGTGGGAAAACAGATTACACCACGGCGTGGAGACGTTATTCCGTACGTACGCACGCGCAGTGATTTTGTTTTCCGTAGGATGGATAGATTGTGTTATAGGGTTGTTTAATATCTATAATAACATATAAATATATTAGGGATACTGATGTTATTACTTTGTAATGAATAATATAAATAAGATGGAGTATAAGAAGAATGGAACTTGAAGAAAACGGTAGAAGGTATTACCTCTTTCTTAAAGTGCCTCCTTTAAACTTTCTCTTAGGGCACTAGAGTTGGTATTTTGAGAAGACCAGTACCTTTATTAGGTTTATAAGGAAGTGGGGAAGTGAAATGGGAAGGGGATGGCCGATCTTGAAGGCTCAAATTGGTGTGAGGAGGAGAGGGATGAGGTGCCCTATTATAATGGAGGAGAGGGGCACCTTTGGAAATATAAGAAATGTTATTTTATATTAAATCCAAACCCCACATAAAAACATACAAAATGACTCATATCCTAAGCTTATATGAGATAGGGTTGTAATATCATCCACCAATAAAATTTAGACATGTTAGGAATTTATTTTAAGCATTATAAACTTAATTTATCGTTGTTTATCAATTTAATTTTATTTGTGGTAATAATATTCTAAATTTTAAATTATTATAAATAATTACATATGTGTTTTGAATTCTCCATAATTTGACACGTTATGACATTTCAGACCATATAAATTTAAATTTATAATTTTTTAATATTTTTGTGATTTTTAATCAATTTTATAATATGTTATTTTCATAAAATAACAATAGTGTCAATTTTGACACTATTCATTTATTTGAATTTAAATAAACAATATACAGAATATATGTTCGAAATAAAATATTTAATAGATTCACAACATGTAAAATTTATCTAGAAAATTAGTGTATCACATTAAATAGTTCATATAATATTTATTTTAATATTTTTAAAACCATTTATTTGATATTTTAATTAATAAAATAATTTCAACATTACCATTGTGTCATAATTAATTATATTTATTTAATCCCTAAAAATTATAAATAAATTCATATGATGTATTTAATTGTATTAGATTTCTAGAGACTATTCATGTTTGGTGTTTCATTATGTTTATTACTAAATTAAAATTATTATACTAATAATATTTATGAAAATGACATTTTGTCACTTTCTTTAATTTTAATAAAAATTAAGTTAATTTCAGGGACCAAAGTCCATTAAATGAATCTAATCCGACCCTAAGGTTATATGGGTCGGCTTTTATTCATCAGATAGAATTTTTTTAGGTGTCAGGGTAATTTAATAATCTTATATTTACCCTTAATTACCTGATTTACCTTTAAATATGGTAAATAAAATTTACCGTAGTTACTATTCATAATACCCAAATATAAAAATTAACTTATTAACATAATTTGGACCCACTGATATAATATATGGAATCCATTTTTTCAAATTCAATAAACAAAATTTTCTGAAATTAAATTAAAATTAATCCCGTTCTCGAAAGAAAACGGGTTTTTGTTTAAAACATTGCAAAAGACTGAATTGATTTAACCAACGAATTCAAGGTAAAATCAATGCTAATGACATACATTATACTAAATGGAAAAAATATATTCTATTTATACTTTAAAACCATTCAATAATATAATTTAACAATTTAAATTATTATGATGAAAAAAAGTTGTTTGTAATTAATATATAGCGTGTTATTACTATTCATTAAAATATGAAAGTTATCAGAGAAATATCAAAACATTATACAATGTAAATTTTTATATCATGATTCAAAACAAGAAGTTTATTTTGTAAAATTGAACTTATAAACATGTCAAAAACTAGATTTAATGTCGGTGATCCATTAAAATGCAGAAAAACTTCATTTTTTGACAAATACATATTTTATCAGAAAAATTTAATTTGTTCACATACAATGTTTTAGAAAATGTGTAATATGAAATAATAATGTTATAACATTAAAAATTTATTTAATAAAATTCATAAATGGTAGTTAAAAATAATATTATAACCATATATCATTGTTTAGTGAAACCTGATATTGCGTACAACACACGTTATCGGGGAAAGTCGTGATTGCGTGTAATGAAAGCCAAGTCAGGGTTGCGTGTTGTGAAAAAATCCTTCGTTGTTTCGTATAACAAAATCCAACCATATTTCATTTATACATTGAATATATATATATATATACACTCAATGTTGTGTAGAATGACTATTATAAAACGAACTAGAAACTGTGTGTAACATAATCTAAGAATAGTGTTGGGTATACTTCAAGCTAATACCGTGTGGCGTATAGCACAAGATAATCTTGTTGTATCATAAAACACATGACATCAAATAAATTAAAAAGAATAATTATCATAAAATATTGGGTTGTTACACACATGATGTTGGATGTAAGTGGAAATTGATTTAAAGTTATCAATTTTCATATAAATTGAGGAACATGGTAATTGCTTTGTTTTATTACACACGAAAGTAGTAATGTAGATTAAAAATACTTACCAATTTTTTCTCAAGTGAAGCATACCCCATCCTTGCTTTAGGGTATGGGTACACAAGTTTTGATGCCTGTTCATTATTTTTAGAACTCATTTTCTGTTTCACAAATAAAGAACTATAAATCAAAGTGATGAATAAAAGAAACATCGTATTACATAAACACAATGTACATGAAAATTATGTTATGCACGACGACTGCCAAACTCATCCAACATTTTGTGGTGTATCAAGTATGCATAAAGAGGATGTGGGTGAGGATAGATTTTACATTCACCATCTTTAAGATGATATTTGGTTAAAATTGTTCTAAAGCCTCTATGAATCCTTCCTACAAAAAATAATACATATTCATTGTGCAAGGAATCTACTCTAAATGAACTCTACAAGGGATGATAAAGAGTATGTCAATGTATTAGTATTTTATTTTATTTAAACAAATTATAGAAATGATATCATAATGTTACTATAATCTCTTCCCAGATTAGTGTTTTAAGTCCAGGTACAACATGGTGCCATGATGGTACATCAATCAGCACGCATTGCCGAGTGATGATTCTAATGTAGCTACTAAGGATGGTTTTGTGGGGGTTAACATTATGGAATCACTTATTCAATCCCACCTCAAATTTGATGTCTTTTTCTATTGCCTTAATTATTTTGGATATCACTATCAAACTATAGCAGTCTTGATTTTCTGCACTATCATGGTTTCATTGACTACCATTTCTTCAATTTCAACATCATAATTATGTTCCTCTGGATTATTAGCATTGGAACTGGGACCAGGATCAATAGGTTGAAAAACCCTTTATACCTTCGCATTAGGATGATTAGAAACATGCTGATAAACATATTGTTTTTGTGCATTGGGAACATCAGCAGTGTTTTGAAAGACCTGTTGTGCCACGAGATTAGGAGAATCAAGAGTTGAAGAAGTAATTATCAGTAAAAGTGGATTAACATTTAGTTTAGGTTACATAAAATTAGCAGTGAACAAATAATAATATAATGTAACAAAACTTATATTACAATAAAATAATAACATGATTGTTGAAATCACATTTTTAAAGGATGAATATATTTGACCTCTCTAATAAAAATGTAATTTCCTTCATTATGGTCTCCTCTAGCATAAAAAATCTCATCTACAATGGTTCCACTGTGAAATGATTCTGAAGTCCCAATGAAAGGGTCATCCTTTATTGATAATTCATCTAACCCTTCAGTTGTTTTGGTCGATAACAGAATAATTGACCTGTTTTTGTTGGCGGGATCTAGATTATAAAATACTAGTACATCCTGTGATGCCATTATAAATAGATTGTATTTCTCCCCTTCCGTATAGAAATCAACTTTTAAAAATCCTAATTCATCTATTTTTACATCAATCCTATTATCAACCAAAATTCATTGAAAAATCAACACTTGGAATTTCGTATAATCCAACTCCCATATTTTTTTTATTATGAAAAAGTATGAAATATTCACATAAATTGGATTTCTATCCTTAGCACCAGAAACAAACATCGCTTCAGCCACAAGTCTAACCCTGCTATTGTTCATGGTATTGTATTTATCATGTTTTTTATTATTGAATGTATACACATTATCTACATAAGCATTGTATCATAATACATAGACACCTAGTCCTCCAACTAGCCATCGATTTCATTCTTAAATTGAGTCCATATTTTCATCTAACTTTAACACATATTGTCGCAAAACCATCATATAAATTGTCGATTATGTGTATATGATTTCCATTCCTCTGCCCTAGATGGATTCAAATGCCCAAGAATTTTTTTGTGGGTTTGAACATATGTTTTAATGTCAAAAATTCTATGAAAAACATAATATTGGGCCTTCTCTCAATCTTTAGTATTGATTGTGAAAACCTCCCTTCTAGAAATTCCTTCAACCTCAATCATCCCAGTGTGATGAAATTATGGTAGGACAATTTTTTCACACCAGAAAGTTATTCGATACAAAATTCAATGGCTTCTTCAACAATTTATTTCTCTACAATAAAACCATATGTATGACTTCGATTTTTGACATAACCTTTCAAAGTCTACAAATATCGTTCAATGGGGTACATCCATCTATAATGTACTACACCACATATTTGAATCTCTCTCACTAATTAAATCATAAAATGAACTGTTATAGCAATGAATGTCGGTGGGAAGAACATTTCCAATTCACATAATATGATGTATATTTCAAATTAAATAGTTAAAAAAAATTTGGGTCTATAAATTTTCAGTATATAGAATTGATGAAGAAGCAGAGCTTCATTAATGTATGGTAGACATTCTTGGCCAAAATAAAACATAATGATATATGAATTTGATCATGCATCAAAACAAGGGAGTAATGTGATTTTAGACTCTTTAACATTAGATATCTCATTGAAACGATGTTCTTGATAATTGATAAATAAACATATAGAACGTGTACATCATTCAAGAAGATGCAAAACTAAAATCTCTCCTACCTAGAAAGAGTGCAAGCAGTGAGAGGAAGAAATAATCATTTTTCACACTTCATTGTTTCCAACTCTTCTTATATACACATCTTAGCCATGTCCAACCTATCCTGAATTCCATCCATTGTTTTTATGAGTGAATTTAGCAACATGCCAATGACACTATCACATACTTTTTTCAACATGCATAACATGATGATTTTTTTTACATACATACAACTCCTTTATCGAAATTCATAAAAAATGATCTCTTTTTTCAACCGGTTTTCATAAGTTTTTTTGAAAATGGTTTACCAAAACTGGTGACTAAATATTTTAATTTCTCAAACAATTGATCACCAATTAATATAGACAGTGGTGTATGTTCTCTTAAACGTCCATCGAATGATGTCATCCATGATTAGTACATACACTATCATGGAAGAAATCTGTGATGCCCTAGAAACACAGTTTTCATAGAATTAATGAACCTAATTGATTATGTACTCTGTTCGCATATGGGACACCATGAGTTCCTTTAATTATATATCATGAAAAATTTCCATAATCTCTAAAGTCATTTATCAACCCTTAAAATATGAATCTCTATGTGAAATATTCACTTTTGTAAGC
Organism: Viscum album; assembly: GCA_963277665.1. Classification (NCBI taxonomy): domain Eukaryota; kingdom Viridiplantae; phylum Streptophyta; class Magnoliopsida; order Santalales; family Viscaceae; genus Viscum; species Viscum album. Next base: position 832,320,997 of record OY728142.1, on the reverse strand, counting down.
ATCGTACAACGTAGCACCTAAATTGGAAAATAATTTCATATCCTTAATCAACGGATCAAAATAAACATCAATATCATTACCAGGTTATTTTGGTATGGATATAAGCATTGATAAAATGATGTATTTTCATTTCATGCATAACCATGATGGTATGTTGTAATTTACCAACATAACTAGCCATGTACTAGGACTGTTTATTTGAAAACCAAAAGAATACACTCCATCTGTAGATAATGCAAGATTAAGGATTCCCGGCTTGTTTTGATATTCCGGACACTCACGATCAATTCTCTTCCAAAAAGTAAGGTCTATCAGATGACGTGGTTTCTATAGAGACCCTAGACATTTTAATATATCATCACATGATTTTAAGTGTAATTATACATTAAAGTACAAGCCATGGATCGTTAAGTCTAGTGTCTTGAAAAACTAGGTACATAATACCTAAACATGGCATAAAAACAGCATTACTTGGTCATTATAATGATCTCCTAACTTAATTTGATGCATAACTTCTCTATGGGATATACTAGGGATAACAAGGTGAAAGGGATGAGCTAAAAATACCAATAAGGGAACGAACATAAGAAATAAGCTTAGACACATGAGTTTAGAGGCATGACATAAAGATTACAAAAGTGTGGAACATATGAAATCAAGATATATAAACATGGGATCATATAAACATGTAATCATATAAATTTACAATAAACATAAAACATGTCTTTAGTATGAGTCAAGGCTAACCAAAAATCATGTTTCCCGTAGTAGTATGGTTCAAGGCTAGCTGCCAATCCTATTTCCCGTTGCAGCACTTTTCAATGATAACTACCAAGACCGTTGCACGTATCATAACATGAGACATAACATTACCCAATGCATTGGATAACTATCTAGGTGTACCCATATTACTTTTCAGGAACATTTTTTCCATATAAACAATCAGACATGATCAGTCTTACATAAACAAAGGGGTTACCCATGTAATGAATTGGGTACCACAATTATGACATAATGCATAACCAATGGGCAAAGCATGAATGTTTCCATGAAAGAAAGGAATTAAAAAAACATGGATTTTCATAATTTAAAATAATAATAAATCATCAAATGTGATGCCAAATATAATTGAAAACATGTATGAAATTTATTTGAGAAATTTTACCATTCAATAGTTTTTTAGCGGTTTAAAGGAAAATACCATAGAGCATTTAAAATAGAAATGGGAAAAATATTTAATATAAAAAAGAAGTTAAAAAGAATGTTTTCATTATAAAAATAATTATTTTATAATGAATATGGTGCCTTAAAACATAGGATACATTTCATTTGATGTTGGGTTAAATTTTGGGAAGTTCCTTTAAAAAGTTTTTTCTTATTAGGAAGTATGGAGGATGGATTCACAAAAAATAATGTATATCCCCAAAAGAGAATGAGATATGGATCTTGGAACATGAGTTTGGAGAATATAAATAGCATTTATAAGTTTTAAATAAAATTAAAAGACAACTTGACTTGGGTAAAAATATATATAGATTATTTCGAATTAATAAAGGTGGTTCTGATAGAATTCATTAGGGATAATTGGCATGGTATCGAGTGTACCAACAAGGGCTTGATGAGAGTAATATGTTTTTCTCATCACTTATACATCAATAGGTAATTATGGAGAGGGTAGAAATTATACCCATTAATTTTGGATTACACATAAAAAGGTATTTCATAGAAGATAATCGTGATTAAGAGTGCAATGGGGAAGATCCCTTACCTTAATTTTCGGATAATTTTGTCAGTTCTGCACCTCATGAAAAGTAAATTTATGTTTATTAGAAAAATGATTTAAAATTGAATTATATTCATTTTATAAAAATATTTATCTATTTTATTAATTGGAATTTATATCATAATTTTCATTGATGAAAATTAAGCCTTTTGATATCATATTTAACTTAAAATCCCTCGTCTTCCAATGAATTCACATTTTGTTAAATGTCATTTATAAATTAGTATAATTAGTTTAATAATAATAGAATGAATCTAATTAGATATTAATATATTTTATATAATTTATATTTTCCATTAATGAAGGTGTTTATAATAATTATCTTGGAAACGTCTCTGTAGATGGTCAATCGACTTTTAACTGAACGTTGTTGATAGTGTGGGAAAGGGAAGAATGAAATTTATATGTTTCATTAATATGATAATTACAGTAGGTTAAAATCATTAATATAATTTTAAAATACTGCATAATAAATTTTTTATCATATTTTTTAATGGAATATGGTTTTTGAAAAAAAGAATAAAAGGGAGGAAATTTAATAGTCTTACTCTCCTCGGTGTAGCTCCTCTTGAAGAAAACTATAAATCCATTGGTGATTTGAGTAGGAGAGCTTCTGAACGTCCTAGTTATTTAAAGAGGATTGAGAGGGAGAAGTTGGGCAGATATTAGGATTAGTAAAGGATGATATGAGTGGTTTTCAAGTGGGAGTGACTGGGGTTATTTATACTTGAGGAGGTCGTGTTTTTTGAATAAAATATTAAATAAAATAATATATCAAATGTTGGACTTTTAATAGTAGTTTTTTACAACATAAATAATATATTAATATAATATAATTATTTTTAGACTTTAATTCATCTTTATAATTTGAATTTAATAATTTATTAAAAGAAATGTGAAAATAAAGAGAAAATTAATTTTAAGGAATCACTTTTTGACTTTAGGTATTGGAAATTTTTTTAGGTTTAGAAATTTAGTTTTTTGTATTTTAAGAAAACATTAATGAAATAAAATATTAAATGTCCGAAAATAATGATCTATAATGTTTATATGATCATTACATCATGAATGATGCAATTTAGGATATACCGGTTATGTGAAAAACTGTATTTTTACTATTCACATGAAAATTAAAGTATTTCACAAAAATCTCAAAAATTCACCCTAACCATTTTTCAATATTTTAGAATCCAAAATTGAAGTCCATTTTTAAAAAACTAATTTTCTAAATACTATTAATTTATTTTTTAATTAACATCAAAATTTAGTTGAAAAATTATGTTTTTAAAATTAAATCTCACGTTAAAATGCTTTGAAAAATTACATAGTGTCTTATAAATTCGTCATTAAACTAGAAGACGTAGAATTGTTAATTTATGAACACATTTTAAGAAAATAAATTTTCTTATAAAATAAATATTTATAATTAATTATTTATGACGTACAAAATACCAATACATTTACTACGGTCAAATTACCAACAATAAGATTCCTAAATTTTATATAATCATTCACAGGTAAGGTTATTGTTGTTTTAGATGATTTAAAATTCATAAGGGTCATATTACTATTTTTATGGTCAGGTTACCATTCAAAATGGTGGGTTACTATTCATATGTGTATGTTACTATTCACCAAAAATTATGTTTTTCTATCAGGATCCAAATAACATACTAATCGCAACTCTTTGTGTCATATTTTTGAAATACAAAACATAGGAGTGAAAAAATTATTTTTAATGGTCACATAGTATTAATTATCATCATATGAAATTTTTCATCCTAATACTATATTCATAATTATAAGACAGAAATTCCATAGATAAAATGTTGGGTTGTTACATTTTCCCATATTTAATTCTTGTAACTGCATGCCAAGTCAATTGTCCTATAGTCTAATCACATCCATATAGGCACCTAAACCATGGAATGATTGGAAAGAACCATACAACATTCATATGACTAGATTCATTTTTCCTGTATCGAGAATCACTACTTTTTGGGCATTCTTTAAGTGATTTGTAGTCCTTGCGGAATAGTATGCAGTCTTTCGGGTGGGCATGTATTCTTTCAGACGTCATACCCATCAAGCATAGAATACATTTGGCATCGTATGTTTGGATCATGTGCTCATTATCTTCTGAGACCATTTCATTCGGGAGAGAAAGTATTTTCATAAAACAGGTGACACTCCACCCATTGCCTACTTTCAGATTATACAGCTTTAGTAAGGATGAAATTGCTCTATATTTCGTTCAAATAGTGAACAATGATGTCTTTGCACAACTTTTTAACATCTCAAACAATTATTGGTAATCATGATGTTCATCTTCAACTATTCTGGTCAATTTCCACAATACTATCTTCATCATCATTCACATTTGTACTCACATCCTCTATATGATCCTCTTATTTGTTCATGCTTGTAATCATATCAGATGATCCATAAAACACAGTGTTATCCTGGCTACTCCCTACATTCATTTTTTTCACATGTTTATTCCAACATGTTTAACTTCAATTTATTCTATGATAGATCATGTTTTCTTCCAACACTTCAAAAATAATTTGTCTGGAATAACAAAAACGTACACCCAGACAAAGGATTTGAAATGGGTCATATGCATTATCTTTTTAAAACTTGACAATATCATTCACGCCATATTCATACTCTTTTTTTCAACCGATTGGCATTCATCCATTATTTATTAATATTCATCCAATTTGATTTGGTAATATTAATATTTAACAAAAACAATACATAAAATATGTTCAACAAGGGTCATCATCCAACTAAAATCAAAGGAACTAGCTAAGGAAAACAATACCATTTCCTCTCCATGCATTAATTAGGAACAAGTTTGATCACATCCATATTCTCAAAAACCTAATCAATTGAACTATCTATGAGGAACCCTTGAACTATAATGTTTTAGCATTCAACTTGTTATCTATATGCATTGTTGTAAACCGGTTTTTAGTGTCTTTTTAATGACATATTGTCTCGGGTCAAGAACTATGGTACTAAAATAATTGATGGTATGATTTTAAATAGAGTGCTTGTGGGTGGAAGGATTCATTACATGTCTTGTTATGGTTATTCGATTAAGGTGTCAATTATGTGTCCCATAGATTCCTCTAATGAAGTGGTTTTCTAAGATTCATTGGAATTTTACTAGTAACATAGTTGTGGTCCAATTTAAATGGGTAATTTTTTGATTTATATTCAATGTTGGAGGAACTACAACATGGTAAAAATCCACACCAATCATTCCAACCACCACAACACCATAAAAACAAACAATCGTGATCACAATCGAAACACCATACAAACCAAATAAACAAAATTTCATATTTTACAAAGAATCCCATATTCAATTCCGTTTGATAATTAAGGTGTTATCACAGAAGAATTATCATCCTAGGGAATTCATTCATTATCCAAGTATACGTAAATTACCAATATTTATATTAAAAGGTTCAACCAGAACCTACCAACATGCAATTCATTTATTGAGAAAACAAGGGCCACTAATGGACATGATTATCAGCCGTCAATTTATCCCATACATTTCACAACATAAAAATCAAATTCAAATAGTAATATCATGTAAACTAGAGGAAACCAATGTGTAAGAGGAGAAAAATCACTACGAAGTTGTCGTTCAGTGAGCGGCAGAGGTGTGTTCGCGGTTGAGGTGTGTTCGTGGAAGAGGAGAGGCATGCAGTAGAGGAGATTTCCAACTGAAAAGAATAAAAAATGATAACTCATATTTTATACCTATCGAAAATAGGTCCAATGAGATTTAGGAATGGTACATGTCTCGTTAAACAATTTTATTAGTAAATAGTGGGATTTTATTTTCCATCTATAAAATCTGATTCCTATTTATTTATTTTTTGTGTATCTACTATTTTCCTAGATGTTCTACTTATGAATGGGACATGTATGGTTTTAATGAGAAATATCATCTTCAATTTACTATGTTTTAGTGGTAAAATATTCCACAGTAATTGTATCTTTTTTCCAATGGATTGTTTCTATCTTGTAGGGATCATGAACACCACTTAGGTTAGTTGAATGTCAGGTCAGTTTTTGGTTACGATACTATCCAGGGTCGTATCATTATGTTTTCAACTGTTATGGACCCATGTCCATTGGTCATAACTACATCATAACCTCTAATCCCTCACACACGAAATATCATCCTCTGATTAAGGCCAAAATGGGGGAAAATGAGAAACTAGAAAAATCTAAAAAATAGGTCATATTAGCTTAACCAAGTAGAAAACTCTATGGAAATGAAATAAAACTATAATATAAAGATTAAGAGAGGTAAAATTATCCTATGATCTCCAATAAATGGGATGAAATATGAAACATACACCCGGAGAGGGAGAACCACCCAAGAAGAGAGGAGGCGGATGGTGGCATAACACGGAGGGGTTCTGGATGAAAAAAGGGGAAATATCCAGAAAAAAGTAAAATGTTCAGAGGGTAATTCTTGTAAAACATCACTTTTTAAAAGGGTTTATGGTTTTTCCATATGTTTTTCCAAACCAGGTGTAATCTATAGTGTTTTCACCATCTAGGTCACACCATATAACATGGTTACTACACATGGCTTAAAAAAAGTGTGAAAACCATGAAAAATGCCTTTAAAATTAATTAGTTAATTTTTTAATATTTTCAAAGGCCCCTCGCATGATTTAATCAAACAATGTTATTATTAAATCCAATCTTTACTATTGTGGTGCACTTTTATGACTAATCATGTTCAAACCATGCTCTATAGACTCCTACCCCCAAAACAATAATTTCAACTCCTAATGATTATGTTACTTGTTTAAGAACCTAAGACACATCTCGAGCATCATTATATATAAAATAAAACTCATTTAATATGTCCCAACATCAATGTTCTATATAGAGCCATAATTTTTTAAAAAATGTCCACTAATTGAAAAAAATTACATATCCTCTTGAAAATTAAAATGCCAATATGGATGACACATTACAATCTCTGTACCATTGTGCTTTTCATAATAAATATTTATTAGTGGTAATTCTATTGAATAAGAACTAACAGTTATATTTTTGGAGTCAAAAAAATTAATTCTACTCCTGATCTCCCAACATGCTTTCAAATCATAGCACCCAATAGAAGACACAATGGAACCATATCTTAAGACAAATCACATAACCATCACTAAGATGATGAGATGGTACTTACTTATGCTTTACCATGTTGAGAATAGATCATGTCAATGTTTAGTCAATCACCCAGTCAAAGAAACTCCCCAACATGATACTTAACTCAAGAAATCTAATTTATATCAATGGTGCCTCCAACCTACAAAATATAATACCAAAATCAATTTTCATGTTTTTAATGACACACCTAGTGCCAGTTATAATTAAACATACCCAACCAAACATGATATTTACTGTAAAATGTAAGTCTTCTCCTTCATTCACAAGGTTTTTTAACTCCACAGATACACCATCTCCATCCAAGTACTACATTAACAAAAACAGTTCCCTTGAAAATCCTTATATATATCTAAAATATTCCTACAAAACAATATTAAATAACCAATGCATTTGTTAAATCATAACATATAACATCAAATGATAGCATAAGTCGAACATCCTCCACTAGAACTACCTCAAAAAGGATGTAAGCCTCTAACATGTTATCTCACATTATAATCTAAATTACTAACTCTGATGGAATCCAAAAACCTAACAAGAATACAAATCATATTTTAAATCAAACTGCTTATGTCATTTTACAATTAAAATCCAGATAACCAAACTAAATAATTCTCGACATCCACAAAAAATATTCCATTATGTACTAGAGCATGATTCCTTCCTCCTCAGGGGAATCCCATGCTTATATTAATAAATCATTGTCTAATATGACCCCATATGTGAATGCACAAAAAAAAAATAACCCAATTAAACTAGTCATTATGCTATCACCTTAAAATCAACGTGCTACCAATAAAATCTTTTCTAGACCACGTCAAATATCTCTATCTCAAAATATCCTCTTAGACTATAGTAATCACCAAAAAAACGTCTAGGATTCCAATAGGCATCCATATTTCATAAAAAACACATGTTCAATAGTATATAGTTCTTCTACAGGGACCTAGATACTAACATGGCACACTAATTGCCTTCCTGATGCAGAAGAGTAAAAAATCATTGCATAAAATACTCACCTGGGGGAATCCATGCACTGTAGAGGTGGCTACCGGGATGGTCATCAAATGAGGAGGGTGCACCGGTGAAGGTCATGTAGAAAAGGGGACACACAATGAAGGGGAGGAGAAGAAGGCAGAAGAGGATGGGGAGGAGGAGGAAGCAACGATGACGGAGGAGTAACTACATTCATGTTATTGTTTGGAACACTTGAATTTAAAAGGTTAAATACACAACAAGAGTATCTAAATCCTTGTTAGTGTGTGAAAAAAATCCATTACCACACAGTCTAGAAGAAAATAATCCATTGATGTTGAATACAATGAGTATGATATTCCCTTTAACACGTGAAACCTTGAGAAAACAATCCTATAATGTGTGCGCATTTTCTTGCAAAAAATGATGCAATTAAATATTTACATGTTTCATGATAATCTATCAAAAAATTGATCATTAAAAATAAATCCTTTCTTTCTTACCCAAAATCTGGTAGAAACTTCATTGGGTCCCCCCACGAACCATCCCGCCTCATCCGTGAACTACATGTTTCCTCCATGAAAATATTTTTACTATATAGCACGAATGTGGTGTGGATAGCCTTATCTTACATGATATGACTCATCTTTGGGTCTGAAAAATTCATAGTGTACAATTAATTATCAGTATACCACCCATAATCCATGAATTTCCTTTTCTATGTGATCCACAATCTATTCCACGAAATTTTTCTTAGTTCATAGACTACCTACACTTCCACATAACATATCATATTTCAGTAAATATTTCATCTTCTATAGGACATCTCCTCTTCTAAAGAACATGTCTACACCCACAGAAAATTTCAACCTTCATATATTCTTTCTCTAAGAACACTTATCCTTCACATAATTCCTCAAAGAAAACTATTCTAAACACAGAAATATAATTTTTTGGAGTGTATATTTTATCATATGAGAATCTCAGTTTCTTACTGATGGGATTAGGGTCCAATACCTAGGTATATATACCTATTATGATATTCCCAAATTATCAATTTGGTAAATCCTTTATCACGTATGGTGTTGATCCTGTGAACTGGATCACCACCTCTTAGAAGAAAATGACACGACTTCTGCGTACTGCATGCCTCTTGTGAATCTTGAGTCACCTTTGGCAAACTATGTACTACCTTTCTTCCATCACAGTTGTTGATTCCATCTAGGAATGGATTTCCCCCTCCATTCTATAAATTAAATCCTTCTCCATGAACTACATTCTTTCGGCGAACTGCATTCCTCCTACGAACCACTTCTCCTAAATAGTTCATGTACCATCCTTCGTTGGCTATACATTGAAACTAAACAGAATCCTTAAATTTTATTTTTTCATTTACTTCTTTCCATAAATACTATGTTTTCAACAATAATATTATTTCATAAAAAACCATATAGGTCTTGATAATTATTCTTGGATCAATCACCTTTAGCATCATCGGTTTTTTAGAGGAATGTATTGAAACTTTTTTATATTACAACAACTTATTTATTTCCAATCAAACCAAAAAATTATTGGCAACACATTTAATCCACCATTCATTCATAAATATTGCATCAAAATTTCAACAAAAACTAAGGTTATTTTTGAAATAAAAGTAATAAAATCATCGTCAAATTATAAATACCATTTACAATGTGATTTGATTTATTATTTTCTTAAAAATATACAACATTTTTAAAAAAAACCTTTTCTAACATCTAAAACATCACTATAAAACATGGTACTAAAAATCCCCCAACCCACTTTTATTTTACCAACATTTGTATCTCTATGAAGGGTTTTGGTATTAGAACCTAACAATACAATGTTCTATACATCATCAAATTCCTCTATGTAATCAGAAATTTATCTTAGTGTTCTTAATAAATATCAGGTTGTAAATTAATGTTCTAATTTTATTATATATGAACTACGTACAAATATATTTGTGATAATTATTCCCAAAAAACAACAATTATTTTATGAAGAATTTATTGAGTACAACAAAGATCCCATGTGGAATATATAAATTAAAACTATAGTAGATAATTATTATATGTTGAGTAATAACTAAAAAGTTAAGGTTAAGGAATTTATTTAAAATAAGAGATATGAGAAAAAGAATGATCGACTGAACTATAGAGTTTAGAATATATTTTTATACCCAATAAATAAAAATAGATATAGTCAAACTTATTTTTATGAAACATTAAATGGTATCTAGAAATAAATTTAGGACACTAATTCTAAAATAAAAAATGTTCTAGAAACATAATGTACTATGTTTCCGCAATATTATCATTCTTTTGACTTTATACCTATAGAATCAGTTTTGAAATTTGTCAATATTTTATGTAATTTTCGAATAGTTCACAATAACACTTTGGTAAGGAACAAATAGATAATCAAATTTTTTAGACGATAATTTATATACTTCTGAATGAGTTGGAATGAACATGAATAGAAATATATGATACAAAACATATAAAAAATATGAATATTTATGATTTTATTATAAATATCATGCAATATATAATTATAATAAAAGGATATGGAAAAATTGAAAATGAATATATTTAGCTTCTTTTTTTAACATTATGAGTATTACCTATGGATATGAAACTTTCATTAAAAAAAGAAAAACATTAACATAAACATTCATAAAATTATTGTACTTCTGATTATATTGGAAATAATATTTTTCAATTAGTAAAAATAATGAAAAAAATAAATCGGAAGAAGATGTTTTTTATAATGACTAGAATAATTGAATTGAAGAAAATGAAAATATTGATATTTATGAAATAATTTTTTATAAAAAAATTTAAAACATATAAAATCATATTTTATGAAATGAAATATATGATATAAGAATCCTAAAAGGCATTTTAAATAAAAGGGAAAGACTGTTCTAATGGTATTTGATATTTAAGGAGAAAGTAGAGGAGGTAGCACATTAAATAGCTCACTTGAAGGTAGTTACAACATGTCAAAATTTATTTTATTCTATGAATGAATAATTAAACAAAATAAAATCAATTATATGGTAAATATTAAATAATTTAACAATACGGCATCAAACTAATGTTTTCCTAAATATTCATATGACGAAATTAGATTAACCTCATTAGAATATGAATCTATTACCTCGCTAGATGAAAATAAAGTCCTTCCTACATTTAAGGAAATGATCATATTTATGGATCTCATGGATGATATTAATACAAATTTAATAAAAAATATGATTTTTATAAGGAAAACAATTTCAGATCAAATTAAATAATATAAATACTCATTTATTATATATCTAATATTTAACATTAATTTGTAATAAAAATCATGTTAATTATAAACTAAATGTTTTTATGTCAATTATTATAAAACTAATTTCAAATTTTATTTTTTTGAAAAATGTTTTATGTAATTTTACTTTTTAAAATCATAAAATTAAAAACTCTAAAAAAATGTTGAACCCATAAAAAACATATTCTGAAATAGTATTCAATACAATAATACAACATTTCTAGTCATGATTATTTTACCCAAAATTTGAATGTATTTATAATAAATATCTAATAGGTTTTTTTAAGAGTAAATTTTATATGAATAATGTTTGGTATGATTTTTTTCATAGAGATTATTTTTTTAATCAACTAGAAATTTATCAATATAAGAATGTTGGAAAAATATGGGTTCTTAATTTTTTGTTTTCTAACAATAACTGACCGCAAAAGTTTGTGTTCCAAAATGTTAGTCCTATAATTTTAAACAAGAAAAAAATCATAACAATAGAAAAAAATTATTGGAAAATAAATAGTTAAATATCATGTTTCATGATTAGATGAAAATAAAACCATTATGAATTATAATAATTTATGGTTGAAGATATACATTTTGAGACTATAATTTGGGTGAAGTCAAAAAAATCATTGATATATCCTTTCAGGGTATTATTATTGATTCTAATGTTTTATGTGTATTATGACATTGAAAATAAATTATTATCATTACCATCTATGTGATGAGGGAAACATTTTTATATTTTTGAAGGTTCAATGCATTGCACAATAATCCAGAGGTAAATTAATCTCATCCAATTAGTGTCATGAATTTTTTTTCAGATTTTATTTACAAGAGAATATAAATTATTGTCCACCATGTATAAGTGCAACAAAAAACTAATCATGGCTATAAAATTAAATTTTTGGACACTGTTACTTATATAACCAAGTTAATCATTTTAATGAATTATAATAGAAATACCAAAACATGAAATTATATATACCAGAGTCTATGATCCTTATCTGTTTAGAAATAAATAGATGATTTAATTAAAATATATTAGTTTAATTTCAACTAAAAGGAGTTAAAAATCAGTTCGCATTGATAGTTTTTTTTCCTACACAATGATTGAGTGGAAAATTTATGTGTATATAATGGTTTATCAATAAATTAGACTGATTTGTGTCTATTTTTTCACAATATATTCATATGTACTCTATCATTTAAAATGTGTTTATAAATATGTTTGTAAAGAGAAAAAACAATCTTTTCGTACTAACAGGAGTGATTATGGTGGAGAGTCTTTGAAATTTTATTATTAAACATATTTTAGTAATTAAATAATTAATCACATATTTTATATATATAGAACTCTTTGAAACAAAATATAGTATTTGAATGAAGAAATAAATTTCATAATGAAACTATTAAAACCTCATTTAGTGAATACTTATATTTTATAATTTTCTAGAATGAATCATTGTTTAATATATCTATACTTTAAATAAAATTTTAAACATAATTTTTGAATAAAACTAACAATTAGTTTTGTGCTAGATGAAACAATAAACTATTATACTTATAGTTATCTAGGAGTTAACTATTGATCTTGAAAATCGAACAATGAATGCAGTAAATTGATCTTACAAATTTAGAATCGACATTTAATTGATATTTTTTCACTAGAAAGGAATATTTTTTAATCATGAAAATTAATACTATTTAAGAAACAACACATGTAATTATGTAGATGCTGAACTTTCATTTCTTTTAAAAAAATATAAAATTACTCATTTGGATGTTGATTTTGAGATACCTTGTATTTTTATATTAGAACATGAACTATATACTATAACTGTAAATAAACTAGAATGTAGATAAATATAATTTTAAATTTTAGATGTAATTATGTTATAAAAAATATAAACTATATTATATGAATAACCTGTCCTTTTTTCTATGAAACTATTTAATAATAAAGAGTCTTCCCACTATTAATTTCAAGGAAGATGTAAGTCTACCATCCATAATTAGGCATTAATAGAAAAATGAAATTGAAAATAATAATTTAATGTAACAATTTGAACATAAAATATTATATTCTAACTTATCTAAATAATTATCTATAATTCAAATACAATATGAACTCAATCATCTTAAATATAATATATTCTGGGAATTAGTTGAATGATTAAAATTTCATCTTGTAATTGGTGTCATATGGGTCCTTTGAAAACTTATAATGGAAAAGGAATCATTATATTGAATAAATAAATCAAAATTACTTAGTGTTATATGAAAAAATAATTCAAAGACTATGGTGAGAGTATTTTACTAGTATGTACACATGAACCTATCTAGATTTTTTAATAATTTCAATCTTATCTATTATCTACACTATTTCAAATTTATTTGAAAATTTATTTCTTCAAAAAATATGTTTTATAAAAAAATCAACAACATATTGGACTTCTAGATGCTAAATTTCTTGAACGTGTAGATAAACACACTAAGTTAATCTACAACCCAAAATAATCCCCAAGAGCCAATTATAACATACAAGAGGTTTTTATCACTAAAATAAATTTTTAAAATGAATTTATAATACAACTTATTCATAGTGAAAACATCTAAGGACAGTATCATTTTTTGATAATATAGTGGTGAAATCCTTTTTGGATCAATTGAAATATTTATTTCTAAAAACACTTCATTATTTCATGAAATATGATTTTAAAATATTGTAGATTTCGTTGTTTAATTTTTCCCATTGTTTCCAAATTACTCAAAAATCATAATGTACTATATTTATCCAATAAAATTACATCATAGAGTCAGTCAAAATATAATGGTTTTAAAATGCATCTAGTATAAGTACCCTAATCAAAATCTCTATAGAGAAGACAATGATGAATTCAGGAAATAAGTTGGTCAAAAAATTAAATAGGAATGATTAAAATGTTTACATTTTGTTTTATCAAGTTCACCTGATATAATTTTATTTTTGATATTGTGTGTGAGAATCCAATAATATTAAATGTTATCCCATTATAAGTTTGTAATGCTGGTTTTATGTTATTATAATGGTACTCTAGAATGTTGAAAAATTTATTCTTATGAATATAATATTAATATTAATATTTAATCTATTTTTGACTTTTATATATGTATACTATACAGAAAAAGTGCATTCATAAGATACTATTTCATTATATAAGAATTTTTTTCCACGTCCTTTATGAAATTACACTTGTATTCAAGCTCCATTATAGTAGTGGTTTCTATAATAGCTAAAAGTTGTTTCACACAAGTGTTTTTGATGCATCACACAATCAAAAATTTTGAGAAGTGTTTCAAGTAGTATCCTATTCGATGGGATATGACTAGTGCCATATCTCTTTATGAAACAAATTTCATCACTCTTGATAAATTTATATTGTTAAAATAGACAATTTCTTTCGTGATCAAACAAAAAAATAATGATTTTATTTTTTTTACATTTCAACAATCAAGATCATATTTCTTATATTTTCAAGAACCATATTCAATATGATATATTTGAATATATTAAATATTATCTTCGAATGATTAATATTATGTGATCATCATTTCACTATCTATTTACCCACATACTAACATTTAAAATTCTAATTTGTTAGGGTAACATTTTATTTCAATATTTTATTGCACTAACAACATTTTCAATTTTATAAAAATATGGAAGATATTATTATAATTGATATAGAATTAACCTTCTTGGAATTGATTTCATTCATGTCATTAAATTAATGATGTGTAATATATATCTTTTATTCTAATTTTATTTCTTCATTTTACCAAGAATCATTATATTTATCATTTTTGAAAAAAAATGGTATAACGTTTTTATTGATAATAATGTTTTGATGATTATTATCACTTTTACCTGAATCAAGAATATGAAAATGATCTTTCATTTCATCAGTAATAAGGAATTTGAATAACCGATGATGAAGATATGAAGAATCAAATATGTAAATATAATATATTAAACATTCTATTTTACCTATTATTCTCACAAATATTATACCTTTGTTTCCCAATACACCATGTAAGATCCAGAATATCTTATTACCTCATGCATTTCTATCCATACATAGGAGGTTTCGAACTAGAAGTGTTGTTCTATGTCCATTAGTGGGGATAAAATACCCCTAGTATCATATATAGGAACAAAATATATAATAGAATATACAAAATACAATAATCATTCTAAAAATTAAAGTACAATGTAGATTGCAAACCAATCAAAGAATTAACAAAAGTTACCCAATAGTTGTGATCAAAACTAGTGTAATAATGAAAAATGTATAAATAATTAAAATTGCATAATCTTATAGATATCATCCTAGTTGACACATAGTTCCTAAACCCCTGACTCAACCATCTACCATCATCCCCTTGCCATTTCAAGGATCGCTAGACATGAAGTATGCATGCACATTAGAATTCCCATACATGGTGTGGGTAATAAAACCCAATATAACACCACTAGTGCATCTTTAATAAATTTTCACTTGTTTAATATATTTACTCTATGAAAATAACTAACGTGTACCAATTATAAAAAATCTACATTCATATTATATGAGGAAATTTTCTAACCATTCTTCCACAAATCTTTCAATATACCATATTTAGCTCCATAAAAATTGGATATCAAAAGGCGTTGGGGGTAACCAATACTATACATGGGTCTAGTGAAACTATCACTTGACATCCTCAAATAATCAAGTGTATATGTGACCCCACATTCCCTATGAATCAATTATTTTATGTTACATGGATTAACACTATGAAAATAGAGTTATACTTTTCAATTCATAAATAATTGTGTAATATATTACTTTGATTGACACTATACATAGAGTTAATCCTAAACATGATATTCCATGGAATCATTGTATCTCCTCCTAAAACCTGATGTCCGTTATCTCTATTGAAACATGTAATGTGGACTCCCCCACTAATGGAAAACATATGATGATGGTTGTAACATCCTGAACTAGGATGCCACCCGAAACGGTGCCCTTAGACTTGTGGGCTACAAGGCCTCAAGGAAATCTCCCCAAATACAAGAGGATACCGACTAGAAACACGGTCTTAGGTGAGTCAGTGGGGAGACTATACCCTCACAACCAGAGTGTCCCAACACAATTAAAACATAACATAAATAGGGGAATCGAAACAAAAAGTATTCAATAGAATGTATGGAAAGCATGAATACATATCAAAAACAACAATTGTCTCTGATACAAAATGATTTGATGGTTCATGAATCTAGAAAGAATCCGGAATAGTATATGGAAATACAATGTGGTCATCTATCCCAAAAAAGACAAAAAAAGGTATCCCAACATCATAGTCCATAGCTTGGTCCTATGATCCCATGTTACATATCAACAATCAAAATGAAGTATTGGGGTGCTTTCCCCTATCATCACCTATAACCATAGAATCTTCTTGGGTCCCCGAGGTGGTTGTAAAATAAGTTGTGAGACAAACATCCCAATATGAATCCAACTTGTTTTATATAGTTCTACCAATCACTCTACAAAATTGATAGCATGTGTAATCAACTAGTAAGTAAGTGTATATTCTCATGGCATAAGTCTACTGTAGTTAGTAAAAAACATCCATCGAGGATACCCTCAAAAGAGAGACATCTCCTAACAAGGAATCTATACCCATGTAAAGAAGAATGTCATTGTGCCACTCCATACAATCATATATATCTCCTAACCCACAGCCTTGCTGTAATGAAATTTGAAGTGTTCGATGTCTAAACAATATAGTGGTGTCCAATATTACATAGCCACACCATATAGTGAATAATAGAATCACATGACCACACCTTATAGTGAAAAGAAGACCTCAAGGGATAGATCCAAAGTGTCAGTAGACCAAGAAATCCATGTAATTATTCTAAACCTTGTAGGTCTAGAACCAAGGAGATTTTCCAAGGCATCCCATTGAGACCCATTGGAATCCCTAGTGGAAAATCAGTTAGGCACAAATAAAGGGTCCTAGGAACATGCAAGTAGCAAGTCCAACATGAGCTGAAGAAAGTTGGATCCCTGGAGAAACAAGCATGAGGCATCCCACATAATCAAGAATCAAGGGGTAGAGTCAACCCAAGTCATCTTCTATCGTATTCCCAATCCATTAATTCAAATATTCAAGCATTCAAATAACATTGTCATTCCTTGTGAGTATTCCAACTCACATTGACCTACATAATATATGAGTATATATACTCATGCAATAAATTTTTCGAGACAAGAAAATGAGCCAATACTTCTATATTATCCATTTAACATTCCATTAGTCATTTAATATATCGATACCCACCCATATTATCAATTTAACATTCCAAACTATCAGTATAGGCAATTCAATAAATTATATTCATTGAGAAAGGATGTGTTGCATCTCCTAAGAATGATATTCAAGCTATCAAGTCATTAGTAGGCTTCACCTCACTAGGAACGCATATGAACACACACCATTGGTGTTTTCTATAGGTATAAAAGGGTTAAACCCATATGGTGCACCCCTCGGGCAACATCAAAATAATAAACAGGTGCCAAAACACCAAAATATAGCCTATGGCCAACCTCCATAGGTCAAACTGTAGCTACTAAAACCAACTCACTCAAAAATGAAATGTCATGGGAAATTACAATAGATGGTGTATAGGATGAACTCCCAAAAAACACCAAAGAAAATTTGAAAGAATGTATTGACCAACTACCACGCCTTAGTAGTAGACAGCTCATCTAGTATCAAGTACTGATTCATCCGGGTTAGGATGAAATCTAAAGAACATAGAAAGAATGGGATGTTAGGTAATCTGGTTGTATACAAAAAGCGATCAAACGATTTCTAGAAGAATAATTAATATTGAAAATGGAACATAGGCCTTACCGTTGTGGATCTAATGAGACAATCATTGATTGAAATGTATCTCAGACGATGAATCTGGATAAATTCCTTACTCAGGAGCCAAAGGACAGTGATCCATTGGAGGCTGCTAAGTGATGGAGGAGAAACCCCACTTGGGATTAGAAAATAAAAATTGTTTCTAATTTAAAATTCAAATAAAATACAAATAAGAGGTTCACACTATATAACTGCATGGTTTCCCAAACCGCACGGAATCCGAGCACACCTGACTACCTAAAAGGGGCCCTTTTCATGGTTACCCATGCATTGTTTGACTAACCATTCACAAACCATTAAAAAAAACTCTTCTAAAAACTAACACATTTTATATATCTCGCACGGTTAGGCTAACCATACGAAAACCATTTTCAAACCATCCACCCCGTCATTTTCAAGAAAAGACATGGTTCTAGGCTGCGAACAATCCCCAAACACCTACCCAACACCTATGATCAAGTTAAACCTTTATATAATTCCATAACAAGGAATTTAAATAAAAAATTAATGGATGACTAACTTATAAAAAACCCGAGTTATTATAATCATCAACCCTTATAGAAATTCATCACAGAATTAATCTCTTAAATGTGGACAAGTTTCAATTGAATACAAATCCAACCACTGAGAATTTACTTCGGTCTCCCTCTTCCAAGTCTCATATGGTAAATGAACATGTTTCTATAGCACTAGTACTATAGTAACTAAACAACATCGGAGAACCTTCTCCTCCTGTCAACTACATGAATGTGATGCTCCTCAAATGATGCATCAACCAGCAACTCAGCCTTCCTATGATACAAAACATGAGATGGGTATGATTTATAGCAGCATAGCTGAGATACAAGGATGTCTTTTTTCATGGCACAGTACCACTGAGGTAAGTGTAATTGATAGGAAACCGAACCGAAAATCTCTAGAATCTCAAATGTCCTGACATATCTTGATGAATATTTACCCTATCTCCTTATCCTCCTATGTACCATCCTCTATGAAACATCTATAAATCACTTATCTCTAACCTCAAAATCTATAGGTCTTCTACAGTGATGGGTGTAAGATTTTTGGAAACACTATGTAGTAGCCTTCTACTTCTATGTCATCT
Organism: Viscum album; assembly: GCA_963277665.1. NCBI lineage: Eukaryota > Viridiplantae > Streptophyta > Magnoliopsida > Santalales > Viscaceae > Viscum > Viscum album. The sequence goes on along the minus strand of OY728142.1, from coordinate 832,301,618 downwards.
GGACCAACTCAAAATTCTCTTTCCCATGACACGGTCACAATAAAGCTACATATCCTACCTCTATCCATTACATGGGTGAACTGAATGGACTACCGTATAAAACCTTATAAGGTTCCATATGTATCATCACCTAATTACAATTATTATAGGTTAACTCAACTAGGGTAATGTGTCTCTCCCTAGAGCCCCCAATTTCTAGGACGAATGCTCGCTGCATGTCCCCAAGCACCTGTATCATATTCTCTGACTGAACATAAGTATGAGGGTCGTATGTAGTGCACAGAATCACATATTTACAAACCTCCCTCTGAAATACATTCTAAAAATGAGATTTAAAGTGTGAATCTCTCTTTGAAAGGATAGTGCACGAGGCCCCATGATGTCATGCCACCTCTCGGATGTACAACTTTTCATGATCACTCATATTGAAGGTTTCCTTGATCAACAAGAAATGTGAACCCCTCACAAGCCTATCAACAAAAACCCACTCAACATCATTACCTAAATGTGATCTCGGAAAACCAGTCACAAAATCTATCATGAAATCCTCCCATTTCTACTATGGGATTGGTGACTAGTGTAAAATCCCAGCTTGTCGTTGGTGTTCCTCCTCTTCCTGTGGACACGTGTAACACCTCATAAAAAATTCAGCTACCTCACGCTTCATTCCTAGCCACAAGAGCAAACATTACTAGTAACAGTACATCTTGGTGACTCAAGGATGCACTGACCATGGAGAATCATGGAACTCCCACATATTTTCCTCGTATATATCTACTAGAACCCAAACATGTCTATGGAAACATAGGATCTCATCACCACCAATCATCCAACTAGGAGGATTCTCTTCATTGGAGAAACCTTCCCATAAAAATAGGCCTTCATAATTTGATATATTCCTCATTCTAACTCTATCTAGTATGGTAGAGGTAACAACTAAGGATGAAAGTAACGAATTTTCATTTCTATCATGCACCTCCTAATGCATATCAGAGAATAAATATATAAGCTTCCACTCACTATTGGCTTGCTGCACTACCTGTATCTGTTTACTCTTGCTCAGTGCATCTTCCACTAAATTTACCATACTAGGAATTATGGCAAGATCGAAGTCAAAGGATTTTAGGTACTCCACCCACTGTAACTATCTTAAATTATGATCACACATCTTAAAGATATACTTAAGGATTATGTGGCCCGTGTACACCACAAAATGATCTCCCAATAAGTAGTTCCTGCAACAACTCAATTAATGAAAAATTGTAACTAACTCGAGATCATGAGTATGATAGTTCTTATCTTGAGGTATAAACTACCGAGACTCGTACACCACGACTTGATCACCCTACATCACCACTACCCCTATCCCAATACAAGAAGTGTCACAGTTCACCATGTAGACCTTTCCCTACTATGGGTGAATCAGAACAAGTGCTTTTTTCAACCTCCCTTTCATCTTCTATTAGGCTATCTCACAAGATTCTACCCACAAAAACTTCACACCCATCTTAGTCAAGCCCATCAATGGAATTGAAAATTGTATGAGGTCCTGAATAAAAAGAATGTAGTAGCTAGCTGACCCCAAGAAACTCAGTGTGTCAAAATATTTCATGGGATGTACCCATGAAACTAAATATCTCAACATCCTTAGGTCCACTAACACTACCTATCTCGGAGATAATGTGACCTATGAATTGAATCTAATGCATCCAAATGTGGCTCTTTGTGGGAAAAGAAAATAACTGATTCCCTCTCAGTGGATTCAAAATGATCTCATGATGGTTGGAATGGAAGTATTGATTGTGATAATACACCAGGATATATTCCAAAAAACCACCATAAATGAATCCAAGTAAGGAGGTAACACATAGTTCATCAAACCATTAAAAACTAACGGCATGTTCCTGAGACCGAACAGTATAACCCGATACTCATATAACATATACCTGTTAAGAAGGGATGTGTGAGGTATGTCTTCAAGTCGAACACACCCCTGGTGATATCCTGACAACTAGTAGATCATCAAGAACACATGACATCCTTGAATATGATCAAATAATTCATATATACATGGTAATGGATATCAAGTTTTAGCCACCATCTTGTTCAGTTTCTGATAATCCCGGAATATCCTAAGAGTTCCATCCACATTTATTTATAGAAAGGACTAACTAACCCCACAGAGAAGTACTAGGTTTGGTAAACCCCATTGCCTCTTAATCATCTGGATTCTTCTTGAGCTCCTACAACACCATTGTATCCATCTAGGATGGAGGAATAGATACTAGCACTTCCCTAAGAACTCGCTCAACGGAGATCTCTAAAACTCTCTCCAGAGGTAAACTAGAAAAGTCATCAGGAAAGACAACCCAAAATCATTCAACCAGTGGAGTAAATTACACTTGACTCAATCCCTAATCATGCAAAATCAAACTAGTTATCTGGGATGTCATCCTACCATGCCCACGATGATTAGGTCCAGCTTTGGCTGCTAAAACATCCTATTAACCCTTGGTAATAAACAATTCACCCTCTCATGATGTGAAATTCACACTCTGATGACAGTAGTAAATGTATGCTTGATAGGGATACTACCAATTCCACTCTAATAATTGATTCAACCCCTATTATTCCATGTCATACTAAACTTTAAATGAAGTGTCACCCTCCAACCTAAAGTAGAAAATCTTTAAACTAGCATACATCACCCATTCTTACTCCCAATGGTTTTACTAGAATCCAAATGCAGTCATAAAAAACCCACAAGCCCATGTATTTTTATAACTCGTTCATAGATAAAACTATGAGAGGAACCTATATAAAAAAAGTAGAAGAAATATTTGAAGCTACAAGGATAATACCTCTCACTATAGATGGAAATAAATCCTTCTCTTGTTGGGTCTATTTCACCACATTTTTCTGGCCTTCAACATGACCCTATGACCATCCCTGAAAACACATAGCTGATCCACACTACGGCCTCAGAGAACCTTTTGTTTAGCTACCAAGACCATGACCACGATTATGTTGTCCTGATTGTCCTGAACTGCTTCATCTCCCCTCTTGATGTGGAGTTCACGAACCTACTCTTGATCCCAATGATGGAGATGACCACTACCACTCACTTCTGGGGGGAAGGTCTTTCAAAATCACTGCATGTTCCCTATCATTCTGCAAGCTCGGCACTCGACTGGTTTTCAGACACACTGATTTTTCACATGGCCTCGCCGACCACACTGATGGAAATATACAATGATGTATGCACCCACAGCCTAAATCGCACTCATGTTGTGAGATGGTTCAATACAACACTTTATTCTGGAAGACATAGATCCACTGGGGTGAGAAACAACAATCCCCTATTCTATACCCCCATCTTCTCTAAGGTTACAGTCTGTAATAATTGCATGATTCACAATCTCAGTGATAGAAGTAAACTTGAATATGTTGGACTGAAAATTGAATGTATTTTTAGGACCTTCTTCGATGTGAATTTCCCTCCACAGCTCATTAGTAACATACTTTAGCACAAAATTTTGTATCTCTAAAAGGCATGCTGAGTATTCCATTACCATCATCTCACCCTGATCTCAATGCTTGAACGTAGTTTCTCTCTCATCTCGTTGATTTGCTGGATAAAATTGGTCATAGAAGTGGGGTTGGAACATGTCCCAACCCATACTTTTCATCCCATCATCATGGTTTAAAACATCACTCCAGCACATTGCTTCTTGTTGTATCATATATGTTCCGAGCTTGACCCTCCACTTCGAAGGAATCTATAGAAGATCAAAAATTTCTAATGTTGTCTCTATCCATAGTTTCGTAGCCTGTGGACAACTATCCCTCGAAAAATTGGTGGCTGTTATTGCGGTAATACCGGTGTTATCTAATCCATAATAAAGGATGGTTGTGTTGATCTCAAGAAGGTCCTCATTTAGGGATAGAAACCCTCAAGGAACTGTTCCTTAGCACCTATGTTCGTAATAGTCTCAGGTTCTACAACTGGCACTATGGGAGGATCAACCGGTATCATGTAGACCACCATCTCCGAATTATGGTCATCTCCTCCATTGCAGTATACCACCGGAGGTCTTCATGGTGGCATGTCTCTACAATTACAAACACATGCCTCAGAAAAGAACAAAATGAAATCACAAATATCAAAGCGTAGGACATTTCAAAACCCTCTTAGAACCATGTGAAACACACAATTTTCTTCTAAAACAATGATTTTATAAATAACATCTAACAACCCACTAGAAATTATGCCTATACCACACTCTAAAGTCAGGTCTAAGAAAAGTCTCTATTCACCATATATTCTCCATTTCCATTTCACATTCAGTTACCAAGGATATTTTACCATGTATTTACCAATTATTGAATCCATGAGGGCCCATAACACATCTTGAACCCAAAACCTAGTTCCCATTCAAACCATATATATAACAAGTTTATTTAACATTTCTATTTCACAGGTGCGTCATTTCCGAATTCATAAGGTCTCATACACCTTATGAATTGAAATATGGCGTCCCACCTTTGTCTAAAACACCCAAATAACAAAGCAGTATGCATACCCATCACATCAAGAATAAAAATATAATTCAATATAAAATACATCCTATAGGAAATCACATAATTCATGTCATGGGATTATAACAAGTGTCTATATGATGCATGATATGGCACACCCTCATCTCATTGGGTTGAAATACAAATAAAACCCAAAACTGCATCAATAGTAATAGAAAAAATCAATTGCATCACCCAATGGTGAAATCAAAAGAATTGTAATCATAGAAATCTAGAAAATAAATTCACAATTTGAGACAATTTTCCTTTTCCCAGAATATGGGGTAGGTACTCCCGGGCATAGTTTATTACCAAACTCTATTTCCTTCCTATCTTTATCTAATGTCTCAAAATAGTATGTCAAACAAAAAAACACCTCTGATACCACTTTGTAACATTCTGGACATAGCTTCCACCCAAAACAGGGCCCTGATCCTAGTTGGACACAAGGCATGTAGTTCATATCCCCCAATGTCAGAGGCTTTCCACAAGCAGTGAGGTACTAGGTGAGTCAATGGGGAGGCAATTCCCTCAATACCAAAATGCCACAATGGAAGTCAAGCAAAATATAAATAGTAGAATAAAAATAAATAGTCTTCAATAGAAAGTAAGGAAATAAAGAATACATATCAATAACTGGAAGTGGTTTATATACAAAATGATGCATACGGTACAAGTATGTAGAAACTATCCAGAACATTACATGTCATTACAATGAAGTACAAGTACCCCAAAATCAATAGAAGATAAAAAAGTTATCTCAGCATTGTAAGCCTCAGCTTGGTCCTATGATCCCCTCCTTCGAATCCATAGTTAACAACCAGTATTTGGGTGCTTTTACCAATCATCACACGCAACCATATAATCTATTTGGTTCCCTAAGGGGGCCCACATATGGTGTTAGATAATCGTCCCAAAAGCAAACCACCCAATTCAATATAGTTCTAACAGAAATTCTAAAAATGTTCTAGAAAGTGAAAAAAACTAGAATGTAAGTGCATAATCCAATGGCATAAGTCTATTATAGAAAGTAAACCCAAATATCCCTCATTGCTACCTACAAAATAGAGTCAGCTGCTAACAAGGTACCTCTATCCAAATTCACAAGAATGTCACATAGCCACACCGTAAACCCATATGTATCATGTAAACCACATCCATGCTATAAAATTGATATCATGTTTCCCACATCAATATCATATAGTGAAGTCCTATATTCAATGTCCACACCATATAGTGAACATTAGAATCCCACGACCACACTGTATAGTGAAAAAAAGTCCTCAAGGGCTAGATCGAATGTGTCATAAGACCAAGGCATCCATGCAATAATCCTAGACAATGCTGGTCCAGATCCAAGGATCTTGTCTAGGGAATAAAATCATGTCCCAACAGCATCTCTAATGGAAAATCAGTTAGTCACTGGTTGGCTTCCAAGAACAAAGGAAATAACACGTCCTACATGTTCCCAAGAAACCCAGATCCATGGGGTTTCAAGGCTCGAGGCATCCCATGAAATAAAATCCTAAGGGGAAGAGTCAACCTAATCCATCCATTTCCACATTCTAAATCCATTCATTCAATCAGTCATGTATCCGAATTATAGATTTATTACTTATGAGTATATACCCACTCACATCATCATACACAATCAATGACTATACCAACTCATGAAAACCATTTATCAGAACCATCATATGGGCTTAACCTCCCATATAAACCATTCAACACACCATTAGTCATTTCATATAGGTATACCTACCCATATTATCCATTTATAATTCAGAACTACCAAATTATACATGGCATAACATGATATTCATTGAAAAATGAGGAAATACATATCCTAATAAATCTATTCATGTTATCAACACATTAATGAGATTAAATTAAATATGAAACCACAAGAACACATCCCTTGGGTGGTTAAAACAACCATAAAGAGGTTAAAACCATTATCTCTTCCACATAGGGGACCTCGAAATGAGCAACGGGTTCGAACACCCAAAAACAGAACCCATGTTAAACCTCACTATGTCCAACTACAACTACTAAAAGAAGCTCTCTCAAAAACAAGACCTTGTGGGAATGTTCAATGGATGTCATAAAGGTCGAATGCCTAAAAAACACCAAAGAAAATATGAATGAATCTATAGAACACCGACATCGCCTTGGTAATAGTCATCTAATCCAATACAAACTCTTAATTTTTCTTATTTTGGTTCAAATATAAATAAGGGGCGGAGAAATGTATCATAGATCATATTAGCCTAAATCCAAATAGTGATAAAAAGTATAGAAGAATAAAAAATGGCTAAAAGTAATATATGCCTTACCGATGTGGATCTGTTGAGATAGTCATCGATCAAAATAGAGTTAAGATGTTAAATCTGGCTGAAATCCAAGGTTAGGTACCAAAGGGGAGAGCTCTATGGGAGGCTGCTATGCGATGGAGGAGAAAAAACACATGGGAATAGAAAAATTGAAAAAAAATTAATATAAAATTTTAAAAAAACTTACATAGCATGATTGCATGGTTTACCCACACGTTTTCCTGAACCGTGTGGAAACCGTGCGCACCTCACTACATAGAAGGTGAACTTAGCAAGATTACCCTAAACATTTTGAAAAAGATTACAGAAACCATGTGAAAACTTTTTCCTTAAAACCTTTACATTTCAGATGTCTCCCATGGTTCGACTAACCATGTGCAAACTATTCTCCATGTCATTTTCTACCCAAAATTGGGTTTTGGGCTTTGAAAAGGCCCTAGAGAACTCCAAAACACCCTTGATCAACTTAAGAATTCATATAAGGCCATAACAAGGCATTTAAACTGAAATGGAAAGGATCAATAACTAGTTTGATAACCCATGTTCTTATAATGGTCTACATAATCCGAGAACCAATGATATTTCCTATTTAGGAAAAGTAATATCCATTACATGTAAGAGAATATAAGGAAAGTATATCATTCATTCAAAGTTTCATCTTTTTATTGGAAAGGCAAAAACGTGGAGGAAATAGGTGAGGGAGCATGTCATACAAAAAAATCTATGGTGGTCAAAATTAGTGAATACACAAACGATGTCCCTTAATCATGTCCACCCCTTCCGGTTCCATTTGGAGAGAACTAGAAAGACAAATAACAATGGTACCTTAATCTTCCACTATCAAGGATGCTAAGTAAACTGTTACTTCTTACCTTCACACCATGTATCAGTAAACAGTGTCTTGTTGATTATAAGGCTTCATGTACTTTTCCTAATAATATAAACAATTGACCAAGGAGTATAAATCTTTCCACACATAGAGTCCTAGATGATCATTGAGTCAATTTCAATTTGAAAATGATATAAATTCCTCTAATCACAAAATGTGATCCTCGTATGCATCACCTCGGCTTTATCCTGGATGGAACTTCCCCTCCCATAAATGGATGTATATGTAAGCTGGATACTTCCACATTTTTCATGCAGAACACCACAACCTAAAATATGCATGAACCCTCAAAATTAATTTTAAGTCACATGCTTGGAGAAAATCTACAAACCCAATCCCCTCTTCTCATATGATCTATATGAAAAAAATCAAGCCCATATGCCTGAATGTTCCTCACGGAGGGTGTATCACTCGACATCTTCGAGATAATTACCAAGTCAGGCACAATAAATCTTGTCATTTTGATAAAATACCTCTTTATGCAATGAATAACTTTAAAGAGATCTTTCTTTCTTGCTTCACAAATGAACCAACACATTTGACTGAGAATCAGAACTCTGGTTGTTTTTTAGGACTTGCACCAATCAATCTGTGAAACCCCTTACCCTGAAAAGAATTTTTTAGTATGAAACGTTATAAAGATTTTTGTGAATTCTACAAAGAACCTCTAGAATTCCTTGGCCCATTTACTATAAAAAAAGGTGATTTAAATCCTCCCCATTATTAAGGTTGTAGCAGTTTCATTCAAAAACCTGGTTAATGCCCATTCTTTACACATTTATATCTATGGGGATAGCATAGTTTCTTATTCTCTCTAAAATGAAATTAAAATTTGTGTGAATGTTGTCACACCAAACCATATTATTCATTGTTTCATGTTGTGATTGATGAATAGAAATGTTCTGAAACTATTTAGAGGAAAACATACTACACTTCGAAGCCATAAACACACACTTTTCCGGATCCATATTCAGAGAAATAAGATAAAAAGAATTTGTTTGATACTTATCCAAAATAATGCTGATAAAACTAAAATACCTTCTGGCCTCCCTAAAAGAGATCATTGGAAGTAGACAACCTTGAAAACCAATAACTCGTACTAGAAAATTATAAATCCAAATAGAAATACGGCCCTTTCCTATAATCCATCATGAGTGTTGATGGATTGAAAGAAATTATACTTCATATTAATGAAAAAAAGGCAAAATAGTTCTATTATCATCTATAGAGTCCTCACATTAAAAGGTCATGATTTTACCTCAATTTGTATGTCCCTATACAACCTCCGAGGCATGTTTCACATGCATGAAGTGTATTATATCCCCTAGAAATATGTAAATAATACCACCCTCCTAAACTGGTATAGAAACTCTATCCCATTGATTATAATGATATTTCACCTCAAAAAGATAATCTCAAATACAAACATCTAGGATTTTTAAAAAAACCGTAATAATTCCCTTCATCACATTTTAATCTGAGAGCACATGGATCATAATAGCCATCAACACACTATTAACTGATGAAATAATTCCACCAAAATATAGAAAATGATATTTCTAGTCAAGAACACGATTCATGATTTTGTTAAAGATACTATCGAAATATATAACATGAATACGACAAGGATAGATAGAAGAACCATGATAGACCAGAGGGAATAAACCCTTCATTAGGTTCAGTAATATGGGAATGGATAATAACTGCCTATCACCACATTTATTAGAAATATTAAAACTTGTCTTCCACCTATTGTTAGTGTGGCTCTCAATAAACTATACTCATCCAGAACTATAATAAGACCACCCACCAAACTAACACTAGCATTAATGAAAATTAAATTTTCATCTGTAAACATCAAGTGATCGATCAGTGGTTGAATCATTACATGTTGATATAGTAAGATATCTAACTTGGATACTATATTTTTGTTAATAAGGATAAAATTATATTGCAAGATAATAAAATTTTTCATCGAAATAGGTTCCCCTTATTTGAGTCAATGTGTTTTTTTGAAAAAGCCAAGAGTTTTTACCTTGTATGATCTGTCATCCAGGAAGAGCTAAAACAATGATACATAATATCAATAACCCATGAAGAGAACCACATACCTCTACGAACCCTAATGACAAACCCCCATTCCATATGATTATAAGCTTTATTCATATCCATCATTAAATCCGTATTTGAACCATTGAATTTTATATTAATATCACGGATCTTTTCATGAGCCAAAGAAACCACTCCTTGGATAGAACAACCTCTAACAAAATTGTTTTTCCCAAGTGAAAGACATCAAGTAACATGGACAGAATGGCACAAGTTGACGATCCGTGATATGATTTTGTAGGGAAAATTACACATACTCACTAGACTATAGTCACAAATTAATGAGGTGTTTTTATCCAAGGGAAGAATAACATGGGTAGTAGCACCATCCACCCATGTAATAGGACCACCTTGAAAGAAATCCTGAATATAAAAAATCATATCATCTTTAACCACCTCTCCGAACACTCTATAAAAAGCCCCTAGGAAACCATCAGGGCCTGGAGCACTCTCTAGTTTCAGTCTCATCATATCATCATGAATCTATTGCTCATCGAGAATAGCTTTATTGAATTTATATCCTGGACATAAATCATATTCATAATCTACTCAAACAAATATATATTCCCACTAGGATAATCATTCAGTGTATACAGATTATGATAAGCAAGAATATTTTTAAAGAAATAAAATCCAAGGAACCAATCACATCCCTAATTCTCGAGAAGGAACCATCTTCTAGGAGAATTGTTTTTTAGACCTCCTCCTACACTCTTTAATACACTCATGAATATAATATGTATTTTTACCTTATTTATGAATCCATTGAACTCTATCTCTTTCACGATCAATTCGCTCAGGTTTATGAATAATCACTTCAAACACATATTTCTAACCCATGTGATCCTCATCGATCCAATCATTCTAGTTGTCTTCTATAGTAATTTCCATATTCTCAAAATCATGTTTGAGATACTCCAAGTCAGGATCAACAGGAGGAATTATTTTCATGCATGTATGAATCATGTTCTTAAGCCATATCAGTTTATTTTGAATGTCTACCATAGTATAAACTAGAACCATTTCCTATTAGAAATATTTAATACGCTAATGATATTAGACATATCATTCCAATGTTCAAAAATCTGAAAATGATCCTCCTTTATTTTTCTAGGAGATGAGGACCCAAGGATCGAAGAGTGATCTAAGATCCTTTGAACAAGATGATCTATTTCACATTAGGGAATTTGGAGATAGCATGAAAATTTTCCAAGATCCTATCAAGACAACTCCATGAACGATTACTACCTTTCTAGTTATCACACAACATGAAGCAATCCCCAGAATATCCAATATAAAGATTCCTTTTCCCTTCCCTAAACTGAAGAAAACTCATGTTGGGAACATGAGGAAACACACCCCAACCATTTTTCTCCCTAGGATCAACAATAATATTAAATTCTCCTCATATAATCCATGGATTTTCCTTAAAATCATATAAATGCAAGATCTACCACAAAAACACTCTCTATTGAGACTCAAAATAGCCATAGACGATGGACATAAAAATAATTTCATTGCTAGTTTGTTCTCTCAACATAATGTATTGGTCACCATATTTATCTAACTCTACATACACGTGTTTATGCTAGAAAACCGATATATTTTGGTTATCCATGTTTTCATGCCACCATGAATTCATTTTCAATTTAGAAGAAAACTCACTGATCCAACCCAGGTTCTGTTTATGTTCTAGAATAGTAGCAACAAACACCTTATTCATTATTGTTTTCATGGCTAAAAAATTGGTCTTTACTCATGCATGAATTCTATGAGCATTCCAGATATTCAATGGAATAATTAAAATATGTTTCTCCTATATTTTGCCATAGGAATCTTGTTTAGACATGAATAGGAGTCTAGATACTTTTTAATATACTGAAGTTTCACCCTAGTACTCACTATAATGTCTGATTATAGAGTACAGATGGCATAAGGATGTGAGACTGAACGTCCTTGATCAATATCCATATTTTAATTGACTTATGATAATTGATTATAAAGGTCGTTATTATCAAAAAAATAACCTTCTTATAGACTATCGATCTTCTTTGAGAGAAAGCAGCAGTTTGGAGAAAAGTACCATGCAGATTTCATTTAACCTCTAATGTAGGTTCTCTATGAATTCCCCAGAAAGCATCTAGAATCATATCATCATTACCCATCTCATCTAGTGTAGATGATTTAAAAGATAATGATTTAGGGGTCTGATAGATATACCTATATGACTATCAAGGGAATTTCATCGTTTAACCATGCCTTCACAAATCATCCTAAGGGTTTGTTAATTTAGATAAAAACACAATAAATTATCTCCCTTGGAAATATGACCAAGAATCACCATGGAATCATAAAAATCATGAAAATTCCCAATAGAAGAGTAAAAAACACCACCCACAAACATGATTCCTATTTACAAATATATATATATCAGACCTAGACACTAATATCATAAAAGGATTACTAGAAATTGAATCAAAATTTGATAATGTTTCCTATTTTGAATTGATAACAATATCATATATATCACCTCCTCTAACTAAATCATCATTATAAATCTCATCCTGATTAATAGAATTCTGAAAACATCTCCCACCTCATTTAGTTTTCCTAAACCCTACATCGAGTGTCCTTGTAGAAAACAATGGGAACAATTCCTAGGAAAATCTATATATACAATGTCTTGATTTCAAAAAAGAAAACCCTCCACCTTCAAGGCTACCTTCTCCAGAATCCTCAATGATAGGTCTATCTCAACACACATCCTTGCATTTGATACATCCATACCCTATCTGGAATTTTTATCTAAACAAAGAAAACCCCCGATAGAATCCCAAATATCTTCCAAGAAATAATTATTATGCAGGGGTAATGGGAAACCAAGTAGAAAAATCCACATCGCCCAATAAGGAATTTTCTTCCCCCTATGAACAAAAATAGACCAACATGACAGGCTGAATTTTTAGTTCCCCGTACTGTGAGAGGAGTTACACCATGCGATTATAAAGTCTTCTTTAGAAGAAAAACTCAAAAAAATTGAAGAACGATGAATCGAAAAAACCTATATTGGATTCACAAGACCCACAGATTCGATGATCTTTTTAATAATTGATATAATAGGTTTTTCTGATCAAAAAAGAGAAACAAGATAACATTTTATATTACCAAATTCTTAAATATAAGCCATTGATGAAAACTCAACTGACAAACTAGAGGAATTTCTACAAACTAACTAGATATAGATTGGATATTTGGAAGTCCAGATGATCCCAAATGTGGGATGATCCATAAATCACATCTTTGGAAGGTTTGACACCATCCCCTTGCAATAAACTAAGGCCGAACAGTGAGGTACTAGGGTCAGAAGTCAACAAAGCTGAAACCCTAGCAGAACAATGATTCACTTCCCCTGTAATGTAATAATCATTCCCCTCTCACTATCTAATCAGAATACTCCACATTCAACAGAACACTAACAAAATTTATAAGGAATGTATACCATCATGAAATTAATGGAGCAATGGATATGCATATGATCCACATGATTTATGATAAAAAAGATACAATGATACCTAATGGAATCACATATAACCATGTGTATCCTGGTCTATAAACATGTCCTCATGTGATTACAATCATGAATGGTAATCAAGGTATAACAATAAATGAATTACACCATGGAAAAAATTATATCCAATATACCAAAAGTTAAGGAACACCCTATATGAATGTTTTCAACCTAATTATTCATCAAGGGTATCATCAATTGAATCATTATTTCTCACTAACTAAAGAACTCACACATCAAGGATTCCCAAATTCAATCACCCTTAATTGGATTATTCATGTTAGGTTTGAATTAGTCAAACAGTATTATCAAAAAAATAAGAAAGGAACAATGTTCCTTGGAAACCTATAGGAAACCCCAACATAGTGGATCATAGGAAGAGACTACAATATGTAACAATGAACTACAACGAAATATACTTTTCCAAAATAGAATAAAAAAATTAATATTTCTTGTAGAGTACCAGAACATGACATCCATTACATAAAATGGATCAAAATAATTTATATCCATGATATGTCTCAATCCACAACAATATGAGGTGAAGATCAAAAGTGTACAATAATCTATAAATTATTTTGGAGTTTTTCAAATCATCTTAAAACCAAAGAAAGAGTTTGGTATTTTTTTAGGATTCTTAGAGGTCCATTATATGAAAACCATTTGTTATAGTCCACATAAAGAATGAAATAAAATACTAAAATCTATACCACTACACCCATTTAAGAGTAAATAAAACCAAAATCCCTACAACTAGTCTTAGGTTCCAATGTGAACAGCATAGGCCATGTTTCTACAACCTCGTCCACCAAATCCCAGATATCCTCTTGTACCCACCAACCTCACCAAAAATACATAGATTTAGTCTACTCATGATGGATTTTCTCTCTGTTTATACAATATAAATTAATGGATCTGGAAATTATGTGTCTTGATCTAGCTCGCCATCAACATAGTCGAATACATTTCCAATATTGGGCATGTACCTCAGGACCTGAGACATATAAAACACATCTTCCATACCTCATAAGGGAGAATGATTTCAACAAGAAACAACATTATCCCAAAAGGATTGGTGACCTCGATGTTTCTATCATATAATGGTGACATGTTTCCTTACTTGTATAAATGATGACACCCAAACCAAGGTGTTACTCATAAGAAAACATGGTCACCAGAAAAAAACAAAAAAAATCATCTCTAAGGCTCTCTCTATGATTGATAACTAATTTCAGTTTTCACCAACCATATCCAAATAAAATTCACCGTCTTTGAGGAGTCCAAGACTACAATAGGACAAAAAACTACTATAATACCAGACTAATTCGAACTGAGTGGTGAATGACATGGCCTCTATTAGAGACCTTTAAAAGGTGACATCATAATTGTAGCCCAATAACTATTTATGTATGAAAAACAAACCAATTCTAGATGTTCATCCCATTATCCAATATTATATAACACAATTCTGATGATATCCTTTGGTATGAAATTACATCACTCTAACAATCTATCCATAAAACGATGATACATTTTTCTAAATCATAGCAACGTCCTTAGGAATTTCTAAAATCCCTTCTATTACCACAACATAAAACATGTGTCTCTATCAAATATGATTTTTGAGGGACCTCTCTATCTTTTTTGGATTTTATATACATTATTAATTCATATCTCATATAATAGGAAAGTCTATCTCTTGGTAAAAAGTGATAAACGTTTTTCAATTGAAATGAAATTGTGTAAACAATGTCATGAATCTATAGGGTCTTGTGTAACTCCATCATAAATTACATCATGAAATCCTCCAATTAATAAAACTATCACTTGGGTAAGTACTACATATTCATTACTCTAGGATTCACCTCTCAGCTAGAGGTATGTAATTATATCATTATCTCTTACCTAATACAAGAAGTGACTAAAATGCCCTAATGTACAAGGATCACATCATTATTATCGACTGATAATAAGGGTATGAAGTCACGTGAATATGATTTTTCCAACACCACATCAAACTCTAGATGAATGATTTATCTATACATTACCTAGTATACTAGAGAATATATGACTTCTAATAAAAAATATTTCATCAATCCTCGATCCATAGAAGTAAAAAACATCATGTTTTCTAATAAGATAATCATTTGATAATACTCCTCAAAATTACACTACCTAACTTATTAATCTTCCAAAATAATGTGGTTAAAATATCTTGTAATTATGTCAACATTAAAAGGTTAATATGTCATATTAAAAAC
Source organism: Viscum album (assembly GCA_963277665.1). Taxonomy (NCBI): domain Eukaryota; kingdom Viridiplantae; phylum Streptophyta; class Magnoliopsida; order Santalales; family Viscaceae; genus Viscum; species Viscum album. The sequence goes on along the minus strand of OY728142.1, from coordinate 832,285,880 downwards.
AAATATCTTTAAATAATTTACCCAGTACCTCGACCTCATGTTCAGGTCCCACTATGTGAAGATGAAATTAAGAATAGTGTGGTATGTAATGACCATAAACCAATCATTGGTTAGATTATTTCGACTGTAATTTAGATAATGGACAAAATATTCAAGCTTTATATCCTTATTAGGATCATTAATATCTTGGAAAAATATCTGACATGACCCATAAGGTACAAACTTCTCCCTCTACAACTGACCATCTTCCAAAATAACGATTACTACAGAAAAATACATGGATTACATAACCCATGTCTCAGAAAGTATCTATACGAGAGTAGTTGTAAACATCCCATATTGAAAAATAAATTCATATTCTCACTGGTCAAATAATCAGGGCATCAATAACTTGTTTTTTATTGTAGTCATATGGACTATTAATCTAGAAATTTCCTTGAAAGAAAATGTTTTTATTATAGTAAACCCATGATACTCATGATATTCAACATGTCCATGGATGTTTCAAGGAATTTCTTTCCTCCACATTCCCTCATTCTACTGAGACACATATCTCAAAAACTACACACCCTAAGGATTCTACATTCTTAAAAAAATATACACCTTAAAAAATTACCATAAAATAGATGTTTCCTAAACATAATAAAAACTATCTTAAGATGTATGGAATGCTTCTCCTGGGTTGGTGACATGATGAGGACGTTGACAATGCATAATATGGTTAATGATTCTATATATGGTATTAATATCTTGTTCTTGAGATCTATGAACACTTATATCATATTCCTCAAATCAAATGACATCACCAAGTACTCGTACAACCCATAAGCACTCTGAAAACTATCTTTTAGATTTCCTATTCCATAACTAAATCTTGGTCAAAACATGATCAGAAATCAATCATGGAAAACCCCTATGATACCCATAACTAATAGAAAATATCCTCAATTTTAGGGAAGGAATATCTTGTCATTACCATCATATTTTTTGGAATCGGATATTCAAACAAATTAGAATACTACCATCTTTCTATGTGGAGAATAAGATAGGTGCACCCAAGGATGATGCACTCTTCTATACAATTCCCATCTTCTCTAAGTCCTTGAGATACAGCTTGACCAACATCAGCTCAACTAGTGTTATATAATATGTGTAATTGAAATGGTCAATGAACCAATCAAGAGTTTTGTCTCAAATTCAACTCCTCTATTACAGAGAATTCAAATGAATTCATCTAAAAAAGCCCCTTAATAGAGATTCACAACCATTTGAAATGATAATGGGTCCTCCACTAATTATACTTAAAGAAACAATATTGTGGTTTGTGATATGATCATCCATTTCTCACTCAAGTCTATTCTAACACTACCGATTGTAAACTCATATTATATAATCCTCATGTAACTCCCACCCTTTGGTGAAGTAAAATATGCCCATATCTTATAGAAAACTATGTATTCTCCAGAAATCGTCAACCAATCTATTCAATTAATGATATCAAAGTCATCATCGTCATTATCATGAAATCAAATTGATGTTCATTTTTAGAACCCATTGTAGGATGATCTAGGAATAAATTAATATGATGGAATTTTATTCCAAAAGGAATATAAGGAGAAAGTAACAATGATGAAAATATGACCAGAATGTCATGTCTTGTGACAACATGTTCAAAAATGAAGGTATATAAAGTAATGATATCAAACCTGGAAGTATAAAAAAATGTGATTAAAATCCTACATAGAACATAAGATGTCCCTCACCACCATCTATTTTAATCTAATCCTCTGTATAAACACATATTTCCTGTGTTTAATGAATCTATCTCTGAGACACATGACTATTATGAATCTATGTCTAAGCCAACTATTTATGACACCATAAAAATCCCGGGGATGTAGATTACATGTTTCCCCCTTCCATGTGGGACCTCATCTGAGAATCCCTACTGAATAACTTCTTGATATGTCATGAGTTTCTGTATTACCATAACTAGCTATTGGATTCAATAAAAAACCTATGATGGTGATCATACATTACACAAATGAATAACTATGGATCTCATCACATCTGGGGTATGGAATCTAGATTTACCCTACATTCATACCACTCTTTTATACATATCCATAGGATTCTTCTACCAAATATTATAATAGGTACTCTTTATAATAGAATGAGGTCCACCAGAGAGATCATTTAAGGGTAAAACAATAATAACTACCTAACCCTCCTCCACATTCTTCATGATGGAAAATCCCATACATAAAACCTTCAATTGCGAGGGTTGATTATCCAAACCTATTGTGTGATGTCATCACATTGTCCAATCATGATATTTCTAGACATAGGTTTCTAATTTCCATCTTGAAGTGGAAAAATAATAGAATATCATTAAATGGTTGAGTAAGGAGACACTTTCTGGATCCTTGTTATACCACTATAACTCTCATGATTGGTCATCATTCAGTGTTTTATAAATTAATCTCTAAAGAACATTTCCTTGAAGCTCTCCAAATAGAGTCCATCACATTGACTAACCAATCCAAAAACTCACCACCTGTTCCTGGAGGGTCACTATAACATGAATTATTCATGAATAACATTATTATCTATAACTATCACAATAAGGATGTAAATATTATTGATGTTTTTACCCAATTTTTACCATCATGTCTTCATTCTGTTCCCTAAATGGTAGGTCAATGTGTGAGCTATGAATATATCACATATTCGGCTAGGGTTCTCAATGGAATGACTCCCAGCTATAGTAATCCTAAAAAATTCATCATTAGAGAAGGTTTTGGGAGCATGAACTATATCATTCCCTATCACATGTAGTAGTCCCATCAGTCATCTACACGACTTCATATTATGAAAAATTATTTAACATTAAAACATATTCCATTATATCCTAACTATTCTAAGGGAATATAAAATGGATTTCCTATGTGTATAGACATAATCTAAGTTATAACCCACATAGGAATAATATAATTCTCAAACACGTATGATAGTCATAATCATAATATATATAAATATACAATTCATCATTTGTAGTTCAATAAATTAATTCCAAAAATGATATATCAGAATAGTAAAGAAAATCGTACATATCAAACAAAAGTTAAACCATCTTGAACACATATCACAAATCTTTGAAATATATTAAATAAGATATATATTTCCTATCATTATGTATATATATTTAATGTGATCCTACATGCCCTATCATGACACATGTATACACCCACCAATATCATAAAAACATTAAAAAAATAACATCAATGGTTACATGGATGTCAGTTACACAACTTCTACAGAGGCACATAGAAACTCTAGTAAATGATTCCAATAAAACAACTACCTATCAACCATGTAAAAGTGTATTAAATAAATAAAATAATAATTGTTTTCCTATGATACAGTTTTTTGAATCCCAAAATGAATCATTGAATCCAAAACACAGTTCCACATGACATAATGTAGAACACCCCATATAAAAGAGGTAGGAAAAAAGAAGTGAGTGTTTAAGTCTGTCATTAGGGATACTGTACGTGTATTTTTATATCTTTGAAATAATAATATAACATAGTATACTAAATTAAAAAAATTGGTGTAAACATGAATATTTTATGTAGAAGGAATACTTGTCTTTCAACAAACAAAAGGGATCCCAAAATTGAAAGGCAAACTTTTGAAAATTATGAAATTTAATAAATAAGTAAAGCACTAAAATTCCTCTAGAATAATTTTGAGTACCACTCCATAATTAACATTCCATGTCTAAACTATCTTTCCTGGGCCCATTGCCCTTTCTATGAACCCTACACATGAATTATCCATGCACATTCATATGCGTGTACAAGGTACGAGTAATAAATCCTAGTTAAACAACACAAATGAATTTTCCAAAAATGTTCACATATTTTGAAAGTTTTTTCCCTTGAAAATATAATTCTTTCACAAGAAATAAATATAGGAAATAACATACCATGTGTTCATACAAATTCCAATCCACTAAAAAACCACTACCAAACCTTTTTCCACTTCTTACTGGAAGGATAATTAAAATTGATGGGTGTAACGTATACTAGGAACATATCTTTGAAAACTACCAATTATATTACTTAGGGTGTTGTTCATACAAATAACCCAGTATACCATAAGAATGAAGTACATCATTATTTTAAGAATATCCACATATACCCTGTGATTTACATCGAGTTTCACTACGAATCGAGTTACATATTTCTTGGTATAAAACTATGTATCGAGTGTATCTTTATAACAAAACTGAAAGTCGTCATTGTATCTCCACCATATACTTTGGTCAATCATTAGAATCGTCCTAATATATGTCAAATCCCCCTCAAAGGTACAACAGTGTCACAATGGTGCACCAGTTTTGAGCACCAAGAAGACCACCTACTAAATAATGTTAACATCAATAAAATGGAAGAGAATAAAGGAAATGAATTTCATAATGAGGATAAATTAGGAACATATATTCATGTAATTAACATCAAACATTACAAAAATGATATCAAATAATCATATTAAATAAATTATCTTAATGAGACACACTTGATACACACACATGGGATCATTATAATGTACGTTAATCAATGTATTCCAACAAAAAATATACAATGGAATCATATTCATATGTGGCCCCAATACATAATTAACTTCCAATATTATGATATTAATATTAAAAATCAATAAGGGTTTCATCACTCAAATTTGTTTCTAAAACAAACTAAAAAACCATGAACATCATGGACATCCAATGTCTATCACCATCAAAGTTAATTAATGTCTAATTAGAAAATGAAAATATCTGTTTAAAAATTACCCTAAATAAAAATCTCTATATAGTTTTAGAATGAACCATGCAAGTGTAAGGCATTGGAAAAGCCATCGAAGAAAATAATGAAACAGTATGGTATGGACTGTACCACCACAATGCTAAAAAAATACTAATACATAGAATGAATTGAAATTTTACCTCAACAGAATTCAATGGATAACTATGATATAAAACTACACTTATTTATGAACCAATTTAGTGTCATGTAAAGAATGTTGGAATTGAGCCACCACTAAATACCTGATTAATTCATTGAGTAATTGATAAACAAATTATAGAGTTTAGTAGTTTTTAGGGATCCATGGAGGGATATTCTTTATGAAAATATTTCATTTAAGACCTCAAAGAAACCAAAAACATATTCCCCATATAAACACTATTTCATATGATTAAGAAGGAATGACACCCAAAGACCGATACCTGGTCTCCCAAGAAGAAGTTGATGTGGAGAAGTCACTACATCATGGACTAAGTAATCATGGCTTAGTATCCCCGATCACCATTCCATGATGAGTGCTTCAATAAATCCACTATTTAAAATCATTAACCTGGAATAACAAATTCTTATACTGTGTAGCATCAATTACATATGACTGTTTCTACAAAATTACCACTACAATAGTGGGGAGTAGCATTTTATGGCTAAAAATGTCACCAAAGACACATTGGGGCTTATAAATGTTTTCCAAATCCCACAACCCTTTTCATATTTGAATCAAATGATTTGATAAAATTATATATATTTTTTAATATATATATATATGAATGTATTAGAAATTCTAAATATTCTGAATTATATATTATCAGAATGTTTTTGAAATACTAAATAATTGAAAATACATTTTCATAAAAGTGGGATATCCATATAAAAATTCAGTTAGATTGATAGTTAATAAAACATTTATGGGTGTGAAAAAAATTTAAAATAACGATTAAATTTAAAAATAAGGATAATGTTTTTCAAGTGAAAAATTGGGGGAGATATTTTTTATCCAAATGGGATCAGGATGTTTCTTATTCAAGCTTATCATTTCCTAGGTTTTAGTTTTCTCAAAATGGGTAACACTGTTATGTCAAAGTATCCAATTCAAACAAAATTGATATTAAAATTTTATATTATATAACTCTATTGTAACATGAGTTTTTTAAATATTTTTTATGTATGCATTTTAAATTTTTGGAAAAACTACTTTTGATGAATCTATTTGAATATCATGATGATCATAATAAAACCAATAAAAAATTATATTATTATCAATGAAAGGTAATTCAATTTAGTAGTACTAAAAGATATCATCGAACAAAGATGGGGAAAATAGATTCTATCTGAAGATTATAAAAAATGGTGGATCAACAAGAATAAGATGACTATACCTCTTATGCAGTTACAACAACCAATGAAGATAATGGAATATAGATGTTGGATACTTGTCACGACCCGTCCTCGGGGCCCGTGCCGTGAGTACCCCAAGCCCGCCTTCCATAGGCCAGGGGCTGGCGACTAGCACCAAGGCGTAAATCCCAACAAAAAGGGAAGGAATTGCCTTTGAAAAGTAAACAAGCACCACAGAGTAAGAAAGCGGAAAAGTAAACACTATGTAAAAACTGTACAAGCTGTGATGAAAGAAAAAGGGGCCGGAAATACAAGCCCAACTGTAAAGTAAAACTAAAATGGAAAAACAGAAACTGAAAAGAAAAGCTGCAGCGTCGAGCCGTCCTCTGGAAGTCCCACCTGAAGGGTGGGTACAGATAGCCTCCACAACACCTCGGTCCAACCATCCGCTCCGAGTGCGTCACGCCCAGTGGTCCACCTCCAGGTACCGTCCTGCTCCGTATGCCTCCACCATGATCAGCGCTGTCCGTCGTCTGCAACCAACACAACGTAGTGTGGGCAAACCCCGTGAAGGGGTGAGTATAAGCTACTCAGTAGGGACCCCGAGACCCCCGAAGGTCTCCCGAAATCCACAAAGGATAATCCAAAAAGAAAAGATACAATCACGAAGTAACATCTGACACGGCTTAGGTAAATGACCATACATATACCTAAGTCATCAATTACCGTTCGGCTCCAACGTCCGAGCCCAAGCACAACCTAGTCCACACAGGAAAGAAAACGTATACCTACATAGGATAGCACAACACAATCCACAAAGGAGAGTAAACATTAAATCCACACAGGATAGCTCAACACAATCCACAAAGAAGAGTAAATAGTAAATCCACACAGGATAGCTCAACACAATCCACAAAGGAGAGTAATAGAAGATTCAGCTCACACACGTATACTTCTTCGGGTGACAATAAAGATGATCACTGATCCATCTAAGTCGTTGGACCCACAAAGGATCGATAGGTAACTAACCCTCGCAATGACCCACACAGGATCAGACCCACACAGGATCGGGCCCACATAGGACCTGTAGGCGCTGGCTCACACAGAACCGCTGAGCGCTGACCCACACAGGATCGGACCCACACAGGATCGGGCCAACACAGGACTGGGCCCACACATGACCTGTAGCACTGATCCATGTAGGATCGCTGAGTGCAGTAGTCATCGCAGTCCACTGAGGATCTTTGCACTGTCGTCATCACAGTCCACTGAGGATCTCTGCACGGTCGTCGTCGGAGTCCACGGAGGATCTCTGCACAGTCGTCGCTGTCGAGGAAGTAGTCGCAACCAGCTCTAGGGTTCCCGCACAAAGAAAGCTTGTTCGGGAGGGTCCGCTCCACGAGCCAAGAGGCTGATACATCAACTGACACAAAGTATGAAGTTGATAAATCCAAAAGTTCCGTATCGTCATCAGGAACTCAACGTCGGAGACGACGCATTAATCGGACGCCCGGTCTGAGAGTTATTGGCTTTTTCGTCCCAGGGGCCCGGTTGGTTTTTAAGGCAAAACCAACCCGACTGTACTCCACCTGCGTCCAAACCTCGAGCGGAGTGAGCCAAAAGATCCGTCTCACTTAGAGGAAAACAACAAAGCCGACGGCACATCAATCGGACGTTTGTAGCTCAAGATATGAGTGTTTCTGCTCCGAAGGCCCGGTTGGTTTCGTGTACGAACCAACCTGGCCGAAACCAAAGTATTCCGAAACATTCAGTGCAATATACCAAAACGACTTTCTCGATCCAAGGATCACGTTTCCGCTGACGACGCGTCGTTTGGAGGCTCGTAGCTCATGTTACGGGCATTTGAACGAAAACCATCCGAAGACGGGGGTCCGGGCCCGGGCCGACTCGGTCCGACCCCCCTAGGTCGGCCGAACCCGGTCCGACCCGGTCGGACCGATCTGGCTCGGCCAACCCGGCCCGGCTCGGCCGAGCGGCCGAGCAACCGACGCGGGGGGAGCCGCCGCCCCGCGTGACACCCCCGCGGCACCTGCGGGGTGTCGGCCAGACAGCCTGACGCGGCTGAAGCGGCGTCCCGAGTGACCCGGGGGGAGCCGCTGCCCCCGTGTGACATCCGCGGGACACCAGCGGGGTGTCTCCCGGGCACCGGACGCGGCTTCAGCCGCGTCTCGCGAGCACCGCCGCCACGGCCGGTGCTACGGCGGTCTCGTCCGGCGGTGCGCCGGGTGCCGGCGCCATAGTGCCAGCGACCCGCCCCACCGCCGTCTTCCGCGGTCCACTGGAGTCGCTCCGGTGGCCTGATTTTCTTCCCGTCTGCACCGCTGTCCCTCCCGGGATCCGTTCTTCACTGCAGGATCATCAAGCTGCTCTTGCGTCACGTTCCGTCATCGCCCGTCAAATCCTCACGATTACGAAGAACGGCGGAGGGTTTTCGGGCCATGTTCGTTTGGCCCGCACGCTCTGCGTTAGAGATAAACGACGGGAGAAACAAATTCAACATATGAATTCTACAATTTTAATAGAATAAAATTGTTCTTATTTTTCCGGTTCTTTACTTTTAAAAAGAAAAATAGCGATCACGGGAAAAGGAATAAACTCACAACAACCCCTACCTCGTTGGTCGTCGTCGTACGCACATCCTTCGCGGAATTGCTCGTCGTGGAGGGTGGAGATCGTCGCGTCGTCATGGAAAGGTGTCGCGTCGTCGCGGAACACGGCGTTGAGTCGGTGAACTCAACATACCATGAAACAACTGATTTAATTTAATTAAATCAATAAACCCGTGTTTTGGTAAAAACCACAAAGGAGAATTAAAAGAAGGTCCGAGACTCTTACCTCAAGCAGCCGATCGAAGATCCATCGCGGAGGAAGAGACGTCGCAGAAGAACTTTGCAGGAAGGGAACGTCGGCATCGCGTCGCGTCGATTTCCAGGTTCGGTGTTCTTCGTCGAAGGCCGGCGTTCTTCGTGTTCTTCGCGTTCTTCGCGTTCATCTCGATGAATGATAAAGGCATGAGGACTCTTCCAAACCTCTTAACCAGTAATCCTCCCAAAAGATTGTTTGGTCTTATTTTATTATTATGCCAACACACGAAAAAGGGGTAAGTAACGACTCATCAATTCGTTGAATTAATTCAACGGAAGAAACAACTCATTTAATTCACAAATATAACCGCCCAATTAAATGGTCTGTTAAGAAAAAAGAAAATGCGTCAGTTGACTTTCATAAAGACAGGTTTTGGCGGGTGCGTTACTTAGCGGAACGAAACGGTGGGGCTCGTGCGGGCCCCACCTCACAAATATCCTACAAAGGGGGTAGGATATTTCTGGATAGCATCATATCTGTTTTAACTCAGTTTAAGTGGCTTTCAATTGGCTTCAAGTGGCTTAAGTGAAATAAAATAAAGTTGTCGAAAAATTATTTTATTTCTTAGCTTTAAGACCAAAAATTTAAAACCACACCCGAGCAAACGCAACTCCGGAAGAGGCGTTTCTAAGTGAATACCGGTGCTGTGATTTCATCGGTGCCCTCAGAATTCGATTCCGGGCACCAGTTCAAATGTTAGAAAAACCCGCTCGTCCGTTCACTGAACGTACCCGAGCCAATCTTCGGAAAAGGATTCCGGGCACACCGGGCCTCGAAATCTGGTGCCATCAGAAACTCCGTTCTTGTAAAATTCCAAAAAAATTTAAGAAAAAAAATTTCCTTGAAATTTACGGGTCTTTACATTACTCCCACCACAGGGCTTTACGTCCCGGTAAAGATACATCAAAAACTAGGGAAACAACTGTGGGTACTGAGCATGCATCTGAGCCTCCCGCTCCCATGTGCTCTCCTGGAGGTTCCTGTGCTGCCATCTTATGCACACAAGAGGAATCGATCGCCCACGTAGGACCTGCTCCTGTCGATCCTCTATCTCCACCAGGACCTCCGCAAAAGTCGCCCCATCATCCACATCTAGCTCCCCATAGTCAATGATGTGCGTCGGGTCGTGCACGTATCTCCTCAGCTGAGATACGTGGAAGACGTCGTGCACCCGGTGCAACTGAGGTGGTAGAGCCAGGCGATAAGCTACCTTGCCAACCCTGCTGATGACCTGGAAAGGCCCGATGAAGCGTGGAGACAACTTGCCACCCCAGCCAAATCCCCGCAAACCACGTCGAGGTGAGACACGTAAGAAGACGTGGTCGCCATCCTCGAACTCTAGTGGCCTCCGCCTCCTATCAGCATATGACTTCTGCCGGATCTGAGCTGTCCTCATCCGCTCCTGGATGACCTGGACCTTCTCTGTCATGGCTCGGACCATCTCTGGTCCCACAAGTGCTGACTCCCCAGGGTCTGTCCAGCACAATGGAGATCTGCAGGGCCTACCGTACAATGCCTCGTACGGTGCCATCCCGATGGTGGAGTGGTAGCTGTTGTTTTACGCGAACTCCACCAAGGGTAGGTGGTCCTCCCAGCTGCGACCAAAGTCGAGGAAACATGCACGAAGCATGTCCTCGAGAGTCTGAATAGTTCTCTCCGGCTGACCATCCGTCTGAGGGTGAAAGGCGGTGCTCAGACGTAGTCGCATCCCAAACGCCTCCTGCAACCCCTTCCAAAGAAAGGAAGTAAAGCGATCGTCCCGATCGGAGACGATAGTCGATGGCACACCGTGAAGCCGTAAAATCTCTTGAACGTAGAGATGCCCCAAGCTCTCCACTGAGCCCTGCTCTCGGATGGGTAAGAAGTGTGCCGACTTGGTGAGTCGGTCAACAATCACCCAAATAGAGTCGTGTCCTCTGGAAGTGCGTGGAAGTCCAGTCATGAAGTCCATAGATATCCCGTCCCACTTCCACTCCGGGACCCCCAAGGGTTTTACCAAGCCTACTGGTACCTGATGCTCTACCTTCACCTGCTGGCAGGTGAGGCACCGTGAAACGAACTCTGCCATAACCTTCTTCATGCCCGGCCACCAGTACTGTCGTCTGAGGTCCTGGTACATCTTCTCCACTCCAGGATGTACCGCCAAAGGAGAAGTGTGAAACTCTCTCAGCACCTCCTCTCGTATAGCAACTGGAACCAATGTACGTCCTCTGAAAATGATGTAGTGCTCTTCTCCAATGGAGAAGCCATCAGGTGCCTGTCCCGAGGATAACTGCGCACGCCGTGTCTCACAGTTAGCGTCCCCACGCTGTGCCTCTCTGACCCGCTGCAGTAGTGGAGGGGTGACTGTGAGAGACTGAAGGAAGGCTGCTCCATCTCTATCCACGAAGGATATCTGCAAGGCGGCTAGCTGCTCTGTCGCCTCCTCAAGTAGCTGGATGCCCGTCCTCCTACTGAGGGCATCGGCTACCATGTTCCCCTTCCCAGGAGTATAGACTATCTCAAAGTCATAGTCCTGGAGGATCTCGAGCCATCGCCGCTGTCTGAGGTTCAGGTCCTTCTGCGAGAAGATGTACCTGAGACTCTGGTGGAAAGAAAAGATTGTAAAGCACTCGCCCATCAGATAGTGCCGCCATGTCTTCAGAGTGAAGACCACTGCTTCTAACTCCAGGTCATGGGTAGCGTAGTTCTACTCATGCGGCCTCAACTGACATGATCCATAGGCAATCGCGGCCGGTCCTGCATCAGGACACACCCGAGTCCGGTCCCTAATGCATCGCAGTAGACTACGAATCCAACTCCCTCCTCAGGCATCCTCAAGATAGGTGCGCTGGTCAATCTCTGCCTCAGCTCCGGAAAGCTCTGCTGACATCTGTCTGACCACACAAATGGTTTCCCCCTCTTCGTAAAAGCTGAGAGTGGCGCCGCAACTCTATAGAAGTCTAGCACGAATCTGTGATAGTATCTGGATAGGCCCAAGAAACTCCGCACCTCCGTCACGCTCCTGGGTGGCTCCCAAGCTAGCACTGCCTCGATCTTAGAAGGATCCTCAACAACTCCCACCTCAAAAATGACGTGCCCCAATAAGTGGACCTCATGTTACTAGAATTGGAACTTTAAGAGCTTTCCATAAATCTGGTGCTCTCGGAGTGTGTCTAGTACAACCTGTAAGTGGTAGGCCTGCTCCTCCTCCGTGGTCGAGTACACCAAAATGTCGTCGATGAAGACCACGACAAATCGATCGAGGTATGGCTGGAAGATTCTGTTCATGAGGCTCATGAATACTGTTGGAGCATTGGTTATGCCGAAAGGCATAACCAAGAACTCATAGTGGCCATACCGACTCCTGAAGGCTGTCTTCTGCACATCCTCGTCTCGAACTCTGAGCTGATGATAGCCTGATCTGAGGTTTATCTTCGAGAACCACCGTGCTCCCTTGAGCTGATCAAAGAGGTCATCAATCCTCGGTAGCGGATATTTGTTCCTCACTATCACCTGGTTCAGGAAACGATAGTCGACACACAGTCGCAAGCTCCCGTACGCCTTCTTGTCGAACAATATCGGGGAAGCCCAGGGTGAATCACCGGGTCGGATGAACCCCTTTCCCTACAAGTCCTCCAACTGTACCCCCAGCTCTCGAAGCTCGGCGGGGGCCATCCAATGTGCTGGAGTGGATATCGGGGTTGTCCCGGTGTATAGATCAATATAAAAGTCTACCTCTCTATGAGGAGGTAGCCCTATAACGTCATCGGGAAAGTCGTCCGCATACTGATCCACCACTGCAGGAAAACGTGGACTCCGCACGTCAACTGCTCCAAGGATGAGGCTAGCCAACTGATGAGTGATGGGATGTCCTCTCCTCTTCGGGAGTCCATCTTGTGCTGCAAAGGCTCCCTTCTCGCCGGTGAAGGTGAACCTGCTCCCGTCGATGCGTACACACCGCACCTTGCGCCTAAAATAGTCAATCTGAGCATGGACTGTAGATAACCAATCCATGCCCAAGATGACATCGTAAGGCCTCGACGCTGCTACCAGAAGATCCCAGCCGAAGCTCTCTCCTCCTAGAGTAATCTCACACTGCCGGCACCAGTGCGTAACCATCGAGTCTGCTCCCATAGGATTCTCTAGCCGTAAGGATCGAGCCAACGGCTCTGTCGGAATCTCCGAGCTCCGAACAAGGGCAGCGGCTATGAATGAGTTACTCACTCCTGTGTCTATAAGAACTGCATCAAGGGTGGAATAGACATAGATCGTACCTTGAATCATTTCTGGCGCGCCGTGGTTGTAGGCCTCTACTGCCTAGAGCTATGCCTGTCTCTGCCCGCCAGCTCCCTGTGGTCGGGGAGGACCTCCTGGTGGTGGTGGTGGCAGAGCCTCAAAGCGTCGCCCACCACCTGCTGCTCGGCTAACTCCTCTGCCTCGTCCGCCTCCTCCCTGCGGACCACCATAGTCGACCCTCTGCCTCTGCCTGGGTGGCCCCTCCACCGTCTGCTACCCCTCGGTACGGCGGGTCGGGCAGTCACGAGCCATGTGGCCCTGCCCGCCGCACTCGTAGCACTGCCTGCCTCTCGGAAGACTGGCTCCTTGCTGTGTGCCCCGCACATCTGAGCCAGAGTCCCGAGGTCGTCTGTCGGAAGGTCTGGTCTGCCTGGAACCCTGAGTCATCCATCGGCTACCCGCTGCCGAAGACTCTGCTACCTGCCGCCCTGCGGTAGGTCTCGCTGTGGACTCAGCCAGAAAGATCTCGATCAGAAGGGCTCGCTCTAGCACTCCTGCCTGGGTTGGGATGCTGAGGGAGATCAGCGATGCCCTGATCTCCTGTCTCAATCCCTGCTCGAAGGTCCGGGCCCAGAAGAAGGGGTCTCGTACCATGTCGGTTGAGTAGCGAGAAATATCAGTGAACCTCGCCGCGTACTGGGCGACCGACAAGCTGCCATGCCGCACCTGAAGAAGCTCATGAATGCGCACCGCACGGAGGGTGGCCGGGACGAACTCAGAGCGAAAGAGGCTCTCAAAGTCCGTCCAGATGAGGTAGGCCCCATCGTGAACCTAGAGAATCGGGCTCCACCATCGTCCCACTGCTGTGTGCAGTAGGCTCGCCGCGAGGATCACCATGAGGTCTGCTGGTGTCCTCACTAGCCTGAAAACTCGGACGACTGCCTCCAGCCAGTCCTCGGCTGCCTGGGGGTCCGTCTCCCCACGAAACCTGGGTGGTCGCTAGCGCTGGAAATCATGCAGAGCTCCGAGGTGTCGTTCATCGTCAGCTGCCAGTGCTGGAAGCATCGGGGGCTCGGCGGGTAAAGGTACCGCCGGTGCCTCTGCGGTCAACGGGCCCTGTACCGAGGCCTCGTCGCTCGGCGGGCTGTCGTCGCGCACTACTCTCGGAACCCTAGCTGGCTGCTATCGTCGGGACATCCTGAAAAGGAAACAAGTGCGCCACAGTCAGAACAGTATACCTGGTGAGCTGACACAAGTAATCACAAAGAAATCATGAAACACACATGCAATCAATGTTTTCGTGCATTAAGTCGGAAATCAGAAATCAGGGTCCTGGTGTATGGATACGTCGGCCGCCGCACCAACACTGGACTCCCTGGACTGATAACCACAGTCAATACACTAAACACTATCGCTTCACATAGAATAAAGATCAGAGTCTGCGGTAGAACCGACCACCTTTGATACCAATTTGTCACGACCCGTCCTCGGGGCCCGTGCTTGACTACCCCAAGCCCGCCTTCCATAGGCCAGGGCTGGCGACTAGCACCAAGGCGTAAATCTCAACAAAAAGGGAAGGCATTGCCTTTGAAAAGTAAACAAGCACCACAGAGTAAGTAAGCAGAAAAGTAAACACTAAGTAAAAACTGTACAAGCTGTGCTGAAAGAAAAAGGGGCCGGAAATACAAGCCCAACTGTAAAGTACAACTAAAAGGGAAAAACAACAACTGAAAAGAAAAGCTGTAGAGTCAAGCCGTCCTCTGGAAGTCCCACCTGAAGGGTGGGTACAGATAGCCTCCACAACACCTCGGTCCAATCGTCCACTCTGGGTGCGTCCCGCCCAGTGGTCCACCTCCTGGTACTGTCCTGCTCCGTACGCCTCCACCACGATCAGCGCTGTCCGTCGTCTGCAACCAACACAACGTAGTGCGGGCAAAGCCCGTGCAGGGGTGAGTATAAGGTACTCAGTAGGGACCCCGAGACCCCCGAAGGTCTCCCGAAATCCACATAGGATAATCCATAAAGGAAAGATACAATCACAAAGTAACATCTGACACGGCTTAGGTACATGCCCATACATATACCTAAGTCATCAATTCCCGTTAGTCTCCAACGTCCTAGCCCAAGCACAACCCAGTCCACACAGGAAAGGAAACGTATAGCCACAAAGGATAGCACAACACAATCCAAAAAGGAGAGTAAACAGTAAATACACACAGGATAGCTCAACACAATCCACAAAGGAGAGTAAACAGTAAATCCACACCGGATAGTTCAACACAATCCAGAAAGGAGAGTAACAGATGATTCAGCTCACACAGGTATACTTCTTCGGGTGATAATAAAGATGATCACTGATCCATCTAAATCGTCAGACCCACAAAGGATCGATAGGTAACTAACCCCCGCAATGACCCACACAGGATCGGACCCACATAGGATCGGGCCCACACAGGACCTGTAGGCGCTGGCTCGCACAGAACCGCTGAGCGCTGACCGACACAGGATCGGACCCACACAGGATCGGGCCCACATAGGACCGGACCCACACAGGACATGTTGCAGTGATCCACGTAGGATCGCTGAGTGTAGTAGTCATCACAGTCCACTGAGGATCTCTGCACTATCGTTGTCGCAGTCCACTGAGGATCTCTGCACGGTCGTCGTCCGAGTCCACGGAGGATCTCTTCATAGTCGTCACTGTCGAGGAAGCAGTCGCAGCCAGCTCTAGGGTTCCCGCACACAGCAAGCTCGTTCGGGAGGGTCCGCTCGACGAGCCGAGAGTCTGATACATCAACTGACACAATTTCCGAAGTTGATGTATCCAAAAGTTCCGTATCGTCAACAGGAACTCAACATCACAGACGGCGCGTCAATCGGACGCCCGGTCTGAGAGTTATTGGCCTTTTCGTCCCAGGGGCCCGGTTGGTTTTTAAGGCAAAACCAACCCGACTGTACTCCACCTGCGTCCAAACCTAGGGCGGAGTGAGCCAAAAGAACTGTCTCACTTAGAGGAAAACAACAAAGTCGACGACATGTCAAATCGGACGTCCGTAGCTCAAGATATGAGCGTTTCCCCTCCGAAGGCCCGGTTGGTTTCGTGTACGAACCAACTCGGCCAAACCAAAAGTATTCTGAAACCATGAGTGCGATATAGAGAAATGAACGTCTCGATCCAAGGATCGCGTTGCTGCTGACAGAGTGTATTTTGGAGGCTCCTAGCTCATGTTACGGGCATTTGAACGAAAACCGTCCCAAGACGGGGGGTCCGGGACCGGGCCAACCCGGCCCGACCCCCCCTGGGTCGGCCGAACCCGGTCCGACCCGGTCGGACCGGTCTGGCTCGACCAGCCCAGCCCGGCTCAGCCGAGCGGCCGCGCAGCCGACGCGGGGGGAGCCGCCGCCCCACGTGACACCCCCGCGGCACCCGCGGGGTGTCGGCCAGACAGCCGGATGCGGCTGAAGCCGCGTCTCGAGTGACGCGGGGGGAGCCGCCGCCCCCGCGTGAAACGCACGGGACACCCGCGGGACACCCGCAGGGTGACTCCTTGGCGCTAGACGCGGCTTCAACCGCATCCCACGAGCGCCGCCGCCGCGGCCGGTGCCGCGGCGGTCTCGTCCGGCGGCGCGCCGGGCGCCGCCGCGGGCCGCCGGAGTCGCTCCGGTGGCCCGATTTTCTCCCCGTCTGCACCGTTGTCCCTCCCGAGATCCGTTCATTAATGCGGGATCATCAATCTGCTCTTGCGTCATGTTCCATCGTCGCCCGTCAAATCCGCACGATCACGAAGAACGGCGGAGGGTTGTCGGGCCGTGTTCGTTTGGCCCGCTCCCTCCGCGTTAGAGATAAACGACGGGAGAAACAAATTCAACATATGAATTATACAATTTTAATGGAATAAAATTGTTCTTATTTTTCTGGTTCGTTACTTTTAAAAAGAAAAAGAACCATCACGGGAAAAGGAATAAACTCACAACAACCCCTACCTCATTTGTCGTCGTCGTACGCACGTCCTTCGCGGAATTGCTCGTCGTCGAGGGTGGAGATCGTCGCGTCGTAGTGGAAAGGCGTCGCATCATCGCGGAACACGGCGTTGAGTCGGCGAACTCAACGGACCATGAAACAACAGATTTAATTTAATTAAATCAATAAACCCGTGTTTTGGTAAAAACCAAAAAGAAGATTTAAAAGAATGTCTGAGACTCTTACCTCAAGCAGTCGATCGAAGATCCGTCGCGGAGGAAGAGACGTCGCAGAAGAACGTTGTAGGAAGGGAACGTCGGCGTCACGTCGCGTCAATTTCTGTGTTCGTTGTTCTTCTTCGGAGGCCGACGTTCTTCGTGTTCTTCGTGTTCTTCACGTTCTTGGCGAAGAAGGATAAAGGCACGAGGACTCTGTCAAACCTCTTAACCAGTAATCCTCCCAAAAGATTGGTTGGTCTTATTTTATTATTATGCCAACACACGAAAAAGGGGTAAGTAACGACTCATCAATTCATTGAATTAATTCAACGAAAGAAACAACTCATTTAATTCACGAATAAAACCGCCCAATTAAATGGTCTGTTAATAAAAAAGAAAACGCGTCAGTTGACTTTCATAAACATGGGTTTTCGCGGGTGCGTTACTTAGCGGAAAGAAACGGTGGGGCTCGTGCGGGCCCCACCTCACAAATATCCTACCAAGGGGGTAGGATATTTCTGGATAGCATCCTATCCGTTTTTACTCAGTTTAAGTGGCTTTCAAGTGGCTTCAAGTGGCTTAAGTGAAATAAAATAAAGTTGTCGAAAAATTATTTTATTTCATAATTTTAAGCCCAAAAATTAAAAACCACACCCGAGCATACGCAACTCAGGATGAGGCGTTTCTAAGTGAATACCGTCGTTGCGATTTCATCGGTGCCCTCAGAATTAGATTCCGGGCACCAGTTCAAAAGTTAGAAAAACCCCCTCGTCCGTTCACTGAACATACCCGAGCCAAACTTCGGAAAATGATTCCGGGAACACCGGGCCTCAGAATCATGTGCCGTCAGAAACTGCATTCTTGTAAAATTCCAAAGAAAATTAAGAGAAACAAAATTTCTTTGAAATTTACGGGTCTTTACAATACTAGATTATATTATTTATATAATTAGATTCATGGATTTGAGGTAGGAGATAAAAAATTATGAAACAAATATTTTACTAAATTTTTCATTTATCTTCAAAGATAGATTCTTCTCAATATAGTGAGATCACGTACAACACTACCGTCTCTGATGTTTTTTTTCTAAGATCGTTCATTATGAGGAATTTTGTTGTAAATTTTTTAATATTTATATATTATCATTTTTCTATATCATATCCTATGAATCAAGGGTGGTTGGGGATTGTGAGATATATTTATTCTAAATTATTTTTTTGAGGGATTATGAATAGAAATATATTTACTATTGATCATTATAAAAAATGGAGTATGTATGTTGAATACTGATATTCATAGATATGGGATTATATGGATATAATGATAGTGGAGTTTTAACCATATTTATCATGGAATTTCAAGGATAGGAAGAAATGTGATTTTATGGGACTTATAGGTTAAGGGATTTCTTATAGCCCCCAACCAAAGAGATTATATCAATTAACTGATATAAATAAAATATTTCATTATATACAATCCCAAAAAAAATAGGTTTAGAATTTTAGAGAATTAGGATAAAACATCAACTTACAAAACTCATGCATTTTTCGAATAATTTTATTTTTACATTATATTTTGTAGGTACAAAATTCATATGTATCCTTTAATATCACCTAAAAATTCACCATATAAGATACTCTTATTAACACACTCTAATATAAATAATGGCTTCAACATAAAGGGTATAATGTTTTCTTTTTATAATCTTTCCTTAAAATTTATATGGAAATATTTTACATAATTTCGGTTATAACTAACAGTGAAAGGAATTATGTATTTAACATGATGTTATTTTAATATGAACCCAATATCAAGTGTTTTTTGGTATATATTTTAAAATGATTTTGAAAAAAATAATGAATATTTTTAAAAAAATTAACGTACAATTATTTTTAAAAAAAACAGAAAAACATTATTTTATAACTTCTTTTACAGTGGTTATCACAAAATATATGTTATAACAAAATAAAAAATCCACACATCAAAACAGACATTTCATTTTTTGAGATTATTTTTCACTCAACCATTGATGCCACTGATGACCACC
Organism: Viscum album; assembly: GCA_963277665.1. Taxonomy (NCBI): domain Eukaryota; kingdom Viridiplantae; phylum Streptophyta; class Magnoliopsida; order Santalales; family Viscaceae; genus Viscum; species Viscum album. The sequence goes on along the minus strand of OY728142.1, from coordinate 832,266,347 downwards.
AAATGATTATGGATTTCAATGTTAGTATCATTTTGTCAATTTTAATAATCCTTTCATGGTAATTGTTCCTTCATATTTAAATATTTGTACTTTTTTCATGATACATGAAAATATTAAGTGTATTTAAACCCTATTTCAATTGTCCAAAACAGTGGTTCAATGATTTTTTTAACTTTTCAAGTTTTTTTGATAAAAAAATTCCGTATTGGTGTAGTTTTAATCATCCCACAAAATTTGAGGGAGTGCATCTACATTCAATATTATTTGTTCAGTATTAAACTTCGAATTTTGTATCTTATTTTTTAAACATTGAGGTTAAATACTTTCCTGGTTAGCTATAAATCAGATTTATATGTTCATTTGATCATGTTGATTTTATTAATAATTATGAATGTACATTTTAATAATTTTTTAAATTTTATTTTTTATGGAATTATGAAAATTATTTCCAATATATATATATATATATATAATACTTGAATCATTTATCCACGGTTTTTTCATTTTTGAATTTTACCAATTTTTAAAATTTTATATTGATATGAGATTCATAAATAAGATATAGATCCATATATGTAATAATACAATTTTTATTTTCAATATAATTTTACGAAATAATACATCAAATTATTTTTATTAATTTTAACCAAAATAAATATTAGATGATAAGGATAACCAATGTAATTTTTAATCTTCACAACAGTATGTTATGCTTATAATTTAAATTAATCTCCTCACACAAGATTTGCTAAATGTAAATTATAAGTAATCCCAAAATTCATGACTATTGAATCAAATTTTTAGATTTATGAATATTATTTTTATAGAATTTTGAAATTAGGAAAAATTTGTTTTCGACATGGTAATAGTTTTCTTCAATATTATATTGAAAAAAAATATTATGAAAAAAATTTGGGTTTAAATATGTTAGAAGATTCATATTTTTTAAATTATTTCATTATATATTACAGTGAAAATTAATTCTTATTTTATTTCCAACCAATTTTGAGTGATGATGAAAAATTTAATACGGTATAATTAATAAAATTATTAAGATAAAACAACTGTAGAAATTTCTTATCACTATTATTTTTAAAAGATTATTTATGTCATAGGAAAAAATATTCAATGATATGGAAGTAAGTGAATATCATCATTCCAATAATGATAAGATATATCCTAAAAATAGTAACTCTTGAGATTATTTTGAACAAATGGTATACATTTATTACTTTTAACCCATGTTATTTCTGTTTGGGGATTTCAATCATTGTGTTTTTCAATTTGAATCCTATTTTACTAAATAGTTCATTAGACCAAGATTGTTTACACCATAAAAGTTTCCAACAATGTTTCTAATTCAATTTTTAAATACATGATCAATTTAATTTATTCTACGATAACTAAAGAGGAATATTTATGTCTATTATGAAGGATCTTATTAGAATAGAACATGTTTTGTCTGGTATTCAATTTAAAAAATATGTCAAAATTTCAAATAAGTATCCATTCTTATTTAATAGGTTTACAAGACATTATTTATAGTTAATTATTTAAATAAAAGAAATACATCCTTTTTTTTATTTTCCAATTTATTTATTCAAATTATTGATATTTCCCACCATATCCTCGATCATATTATTTAATTTTTATGTTTAAAATTTATCTCTTTATATTTATATTTAAATTTTTATCTGTTTTGAAATATTAAACATGTTTATTTAGATAGTTTGTATTAAATGGAAAATAATTAAATAAATATATGATGATCTATTGATGAATATGAAAATAAAATTCAATATTTATTGAAATTTTCTAAAATAAATCCCAAAATCATTGTTTTGATTTTCATTCCAAGTGTGAAATGTTTAAATATGGGAAAGTTAAATTCTATATAAATCAATGATTATCTCATTTTTATAGTCATATCGATGTTTATACACATATTATATTTCATGGTGAATGAATGGAAAATTAAAAATAGAATGTTCACTAAAATTTTCATATTGAGGTAGGGGATCATATATAAGAATTAATACATGTTTTATTCATTTAAACAATTGAAAAATGAAAAATAATGTAAAAAAATTAAAAGATATTAATACAAAACATTATTCTCTGGTTTTACTAAATTTAGAGTGTTTTCTCTATTTTAGAGAATATTTAACATATTTTAATGAAATGTGTTCAGTGCTAAAATTTTAATTGTGTTGCTTAAATGATTAAAACTGAAACTTATAAAAGGAAACAGGATTTTATATTCCAATTATGTAAGTAATAAAATATTATACATTATCGGATGGGTGTATAAAAGGATACAGGGTTACCCCAATGATTGCGTGTTTCATTTTAAGGAACATGAATACTTATTTAAATTTCCAAAATATGGGACATTATGCATTAATATGGATGAAAAATTTCACTCTTCTTCATTCATAAGTACTAATATATATCCCACAACATATATCATTTTTGGAAATTCAATAAATTCCTTCAAATAATTCCAAAAATTATAATCTCATTTTTCTTCATTTATCAAAAAAAGACCTCCTACTAATCTAATATGTTACCTCCCAATAAATCCATGTTTGACTGGTCTGTTTAAAATTTTAATTATTATTATATGTTTAATATGGAATATATAAGATCAAATACACAAAGGTAACTTATGTCATTATCATGATTCACCATAATTGAGGATATTTGAAAAATAATTTTCTGGTTATTTATTCCTATTAGTAGTTTTAGAATGATACTATGAGCTGATAAAATGAATCTATATTAATGGATATGTAGCTAAAATTGTTCATGTATTATTTTTAGTAGTTTATAACATTTCTTGACATATATGTATGATGAAAAGGTAGGTTATGATAAGCCTTGTAATTTCTAGACAAATACATGTAGGAAAAAATATTGATCTGTATTTATTTCCATTGATTAATGACTTAAAACATTATTGAGATAGGGGTTTTATAGTCATTCATGCATACAATAAAAGAGTATTATATTTTTAATTTCATGATAAATTTCAATAAAACTAAATTTCATGAATATTGATTCATATCCAAATATGTAGTTATGGGAAAAAACAAACTCTAATTCCTGAAGAAGAAACCTCATATTTAAATTCAAAATAGAATAATGATAGTGTATATGTGACATTGCATATTTTTTTGAATTGATCTAGTTTATCATAGTTCATAAGACTTATAACAACCTATAAGAATATGATCACACACCCCAACCATTGTCTATAGGAAAATATTTTGAGGGGGTGAAAATATGGATATCACAATAGGGAAGAAATGGATTCCATGCAATCAAAAGCGAATATTGGAGAAGTATCCATAATTTTATAAACTTTATTATTGGATATTTTGAGAGATAAATCATATCTTTAATGTTATTCTTGTTTGGAAAATCATATGTGATAGTTGTTCTGGAACAATTTTACATATAAAAGGATAAAAATTTATAATTTCCTTCTATATTGGACTTTATATTAGGGGTAATACATTCGGTGGTAGTTCCTAATATGAAAGTAAATATAAAAATATTTACTTTCGTCTTGTCACAAATTATGCAAGAGTGAGAAGATGATTTTTTCGTAGGGTCTTGTAGTTATTAAATAACCCAGTTGATATTCCTCAATTATAAATAGGTTTCTGTCATGGATTTTTTAAGTTAATTTCTATGAATTTTCATGGTTGTCATATATTGATGAAGCAACGAATATTGGTTAGAGTATATGGTACATTGTTGAATCCTTTTAAATATATTATCATCTGGCTATATAATTTTTCAAATCATATTTTTGAAATGTCATTGTGACAAATTTGTTAGATTTTTTGGAGGATAAAACTTATATGATAATTTTTCCACAAGAAATGTATTTTTTACCTATGTATTTTGATATAATTGTTTATTTGACGAAGAAATGGGTGCATGATATAAGATTATGATGGCCTATTTATTAATATATGATGTATCCTTATGATAGATATATGAATTTTTTTGATGAAAATGTTAATTAACTTAATCAAATATAAACCTCTATTGTTTAAATATGTGTATCAGAATAGGTGATTGAGTTAGGTGATAATTTTTCATATTAATTAGAGAGTATTGGACTCCCTAAAACTCAACATATTATTGTTTATAGTGAATTTAGAGAGATTTGATGCTCAAATTTAAAACCCTTTCCATGTGAATTTGTGATGCATACACATTTAAACATTTCAAAAAAAATATAAGGGGTTCAACTATCCATATCATCATTTATTGGTGAATTAATGATTTGATATCAATAAAAAATCAATTATGAATAATGATTGAGTATAGAAATATATGTGTTTCATTGTTTAAAGAGAAATTCATCACAAATATATCTGTTTCAGAAACATTAAAATGGTTAGTTATGTATATAGTTTTGATATTAACGGGTAAACATGTTAAAAAGAAAATCAGGATAAAAATAGTAACATACATGATGTTTTATTAATGGTCATCATTTAAGAACTTCATTTTTTGTGTGGAAATGTTAAGAATTCAATTTACACATCAATGAAATGTTTTAGAGTTTATTAGTGTATATAAAAAATTGAATATACTAAATTTAAAGTAATAGTTTTATTTTTAACCAGGGTAATAGTAATAGTGGTGTGATATATTATTATTATGGGTTTACACTAGTTGATTTGAAATGATTTAATTGTAAAAGGGACCATTTATCATGGAGACCCATAGAAAAAAATTTATGTCATTAATACATAGAATGATCTGTATTTTTTTAATTTTTAAGGGAAAATAATTCATTTGGTTGTTGAGGATGATGATGATTTCATGGATTTATATGATGAATATTCATCGACATGATTCATAGAAGATAAAAATGAAAATAATGTGTAATATTTTAAACTATATGTGATGATTATAATGAAGCGATATATGATGACACTAAATTACTCTACTAATTATTCAGGTAAATATTTATAATTTATTTCTTTATTAAAATTTACGTGTGTAAAAAATAAAATTTTTATTAATTATTGGATTTTTAATTATTCATATTTAATTATTTATATGATATTTATGTTAAATTTTATATTCAAAAGTCATGGTCAAAAAAAATTAGATTGAAAAAACACACATACATTATTATGTTTTGGTCAAATTTGTCCATATAAAAACAGTTTCTGTAAATTTTATATTTATATTTAACATATTTTCTCTCATTTTAGATGAAATTATTATATTTAATTGTTTACCTTGAATTTTTTAAAGTTAATAATAATAACAACATTTTTTTATAAAACATATATACGTGTGACCGGATTTTTTTACTAACCTATTTTATTATTCATTTTTTATATATGAAATTTTATAATAATATGTAGGTACAATAGAATGTATTAAAATTTCTTGTTTAAATGATATATACATTAGAAGAGGAATATTTACAGATGTATATATATTTTTTCAAATTATTAAAAATTCAATAATATAATTATTTAATGAAAGAAAACTTTTAATTTACAATAAATAAGTGTAGGAGTACATATGCGTCACCTATAAAATATTTATCTCTTCAGATAATCGATAAATAAACCCCTATACCTAGTAAACATGGGATTAAATATTTTCCAAAATAATAAATTTCTTGTGGTGATTAGAGAAAAATAACAACAATCAGAATTATAATACTCCATCAAGTGAAAATGAAACACATTTTCTTTCTTATTTCATCACATAGTGAAATTAAAATACTATAATTTTAATTTCATATTATAAAATCATTTGAAATATATATTAAGAGTGGATACGTCGGACGATAATAATAAAATATCACAATTTATTTATTTTTATCTATTTTTTTAATATTTGAAATTTTCAAGGACTAATATTTAATTTATTGAATTACATATGGAATTAAATTTTGAATAAAAGATTGAATATAAGAATTTGTTTATATCTATATGGGTGGTGATCTGGAGATATTTTAAAAATAATTGAGAAATAATTATGTTTTTTAGTTGTTATAGAATTAAAACCAGTTCTTCGAATATGGGTTTTTGCCTAAGATACATTGAAGAAATTCTATTCATCCGACATGATGAAGCATATATGGTATGATAATTAATTTATATTATAAAAATTGTTGTATATTACCTATTTACTTATTATTTTATTACTATGTATCAGGGCCCCAAGTGACCTCATCTAGAGGTCTAATTTCATAAAATTTACCCTAATACATTCTCATGTGGAGGGAGTAATTTTTTACAGGATACAATTATTTTATAAAATATTGTAATAGATCTATATAGTAATAGTTTAATGGAGGCAATTTTCATCCCTCCACCACCCCCACTCACCAAGAACAAAATATTGTAGAGTTAATAATTTAAAATTTATAGTATTCTATAAAGAAATCACGAGAAGTATATGAATGATTTTATAAGGAATTTACTTTTTATTACATGAATATTTTTATTTTTTAAATAAATAGAAATAAGCCTAAATTATATTTTAATATTATAGGATGACATTTAGGAGTAAGATACACATGGAAATTTTATACTGAAGTGTTGGATGGAAATCATACCTAATACTTTACGATTTCAAGAAAACTTCAGTCGTGTAAGAGTTTATAAGATGGGTGTTAGTGTTATTATAAATTTTTCATCAATGGAATCAAGATACCCTGAAATATATAATTTATATATCGAGATATATGACTGGAAAAATTCCATGGGTGATTAAATTCAGTCATTTTTTCATGATATGTTTGAAAAATTGATGTAAAAATCATATCTTCCTTAGCCTACACAACATGAATAACCTAACAAGTATGCCTAGCCTACACAACATGCCAAGCCTACTAAGAATACCCAACCTACCTACTCATATCCTCCACCTCTTGGTTTAGACCACACCTTATATGGTATGTATTATGTTGGATATCACAATGTATGTTTTGTACCATTTTATTTTGTATGGAAGCTACCCAATAGAGTGAGTAGTATTTTTGAGTTCCCCATGTATGTTTTGTTTCATACAGAGTTGTGTATAATTTTTGGGATTCATTACATCACCAAACTATGAAGTTAGTTCCATTATGAATATAACATAATAATATTATTAAACCAACTATTTCACATCCATTTCCTTCCAAAGAAGTTACTAGTGTATCAGAAATTATGGGTTGATTTTGAATTATGTTAGCAGGACTTCTCCATTTTATTACATATGAGGTATGCATTGATTTTTTAGTATTGTTTTTATTTGATATAAAATTACGTATAATTTTTTACATAATTGAAATTATAATGGAATATGTAAAATCAAAATAATTTTTAGAAAGGAAATAAAATATCGAGGACCAAATTACATGATATTCTTATGAGATTTATTATGGGATTAAAATTTTATCTAATGTTTCTTATTCCTTCGATAATAATTATTAGTTTAAAATAATATATAATAAATATAGAAGTGACTATCCGTTGAGAATATTCAAAAAATATATTATTGATCTTGTTAGTTTTTTTATATTTTCATCTTGCATGTGTAGTTTTTATTTTCTATATAACTAAATTTAGGTTAGTAATTTTTTAATTAAATAATAATAATTTCATGTTAGTGTTTTTAGTTATAGTTTCATCATCAAAAAGGAATGGTGGATTTCAGTATTTATGTTTTAAAATTCATGTACATCATGATCTCAACTATGACAGTGAAATGAATATTTTTGTTTGTTATAATTATAATTATTATTCTTATATCATAATATATTATTTTTAATATTATAAAACACATTTTTATACATTTTGAATGATAATAAGTTTAATGTAAATAGAGAACATTGTCATGACCCGCCCTCGGGACCCGTGTCATGACTACCCCAAGCCCCCCTTCCCTAGGCCATGGGCTGGCGACTAGCACCAAAGGTGTAAATCCCGATATAAGGGAATGAATTGCCTTTATGTATGAAAACAAAACACGAAAGAGTATGCAAGCAGAAGTAAACAATAAGTAAACTGAGTACAAAATTAAGTGCTGGAAAGTAAATGGGCCAGTATACAAACCCAAACTAAAAGTAAATTACAACTGAAAAGAGTGTACAACAGCAGAAAAGTAAAGCATCAAGTCTGAGTCGTCCTCTGGAAGTCCCACGTAAAGGGTGGGTACAGATAGTCTCCTCTGCTCCTCGGCTCCAGGTATCGTCCAGCTCCATGAGCTCCTACCTCGATCAGCACTGTCCGTCGTTTTCATCCAACAAAATGTAGTGCGGGCATAGCCCGTACATGGGTGACTATATGCTACTCAGTAGGGATCCCGAGAACCCCGAAGGTCTCCCAGAATCCACGAAGGATAAACCAAAAATGAATGATCTAATCATGAAGTAACAACCAAATCTACTTAGGTATATGCCCATACATATACCTAAGTCATAAATTCCAGTTTGGCTCTAACATCGGAGCACAAGTTCGATCTAGTCCACACAGGAAAGCACAATCCAATCCACACCGGATAACACAACTGAATCCACACAGGATAGAAAAACAATCACATCAAAGATAATGATTGAATGTCAAAATTCGGCTCACGTAGGTATACTCTTCGTAATGTGATAGAGATGATCAGATGTAGCCACTGATTCATCTATGCTTTCGGACCCACATAGTATACAAGACTAGCTAAGCTATGGGACCCACAAAGGATACAAGACCAGCTACTCTACCGGACCCACGTAGGATATATGTACAGAGTCAAATACTACCAGACCCATGTAGGATACAAGAACAGTAGTCAAGAACCACCGGACCCACATAGGATACAAAAACAGCAGTAATCGCCGTCAAACCCACGGAGGATTCTAGTACGGTCGTCGTCGCTGCCAAACCCACAGAGGATCCCAGTACAGTCGCCATTGTTGTCGGAGTCGCAGCCAGCTCTAGGATTCCTGCACACAACATGCTTGATTATTAGAGGGTCTACCCCACGATCCAAGGGGATCAATACAACAACTAAAACGTAGTCTGATGTTTAGGTATCCCAAAGTTCTGTCTCGTCAAAAGGAACTCAACGCGACAGACATCGCGTCAATCAGACACCTGATCTGAGAGTTATTGGCTTTTTCGTCCTAGGGGCCCAGTTGGTTTTTAGGTCAAAACCAACCCAAATGTACTCCAACTTTGTACAAACCTTGAGAGGAATAACAAAAAAGAACCTTCTCACTATGAGAAGTCCAACAAAGTCGATGGCACGTCAATCATACGTGCGGAGCTCAAGTTATAAGAGTTTTCGTTCCGAGGGCCCGGTTGGTTTCGTGTTCGAACCAACCCAGCCAGACAAAAAGTTATCCAAAATCATAAGTGTCAGATACCGAAATGACTGTCTCAATCCAAGGATCGCTACTCAACTGACGGTGCATCAATCTCATGTCTTTAGCCCAATTTATGTGTGTTGGAACGAACCTGTCCGATTTTAGGGGGTTTGGGGCCGGTCTGACCCGACCCAATACCCCATGGGCCTACCCAAACTGGGTCGTCCCAAATCGAGTCCGGGTCTGGCCCAGATGGGCGTGGCCCGGCCTGGCCGGTGTAGCCTGGCCTGTCGCGGGGGTCCGACCCAGGGCTGGCGGCCCGACCCGGCACGGGCAGCACGGCCTGGCGTAGGCCGAGTGGATGCAGAAGGGGGGGGGGTGCGCTGCCCCCTTCATTTTGAAACGGTGGACCCCACGTTGGGGGGCCTCCCCTTTTCCAGACGCTGGGGGTTACAAACCCCCAGCACTTCTGATTTCGTCCGGTCGTGAAGGCCGGCCGGTGAGCCACCGCGGAACCCCCCCCCCCCCCCCCCCGCGAGTCCTGCCTTCCCTTGCGTCGGCGGCCGAATTTACGGAAGCCCTTCTCGGCACCGCCGCACCCTTAAGCCGTGGGATTTTTCCGACCAGCACGGCCCGACGGTGCCGCACCCCTCTGCCGTGGCACACCCTCGCCGCGACCCTTCAAGGTGCTCTGGCGCGACGCGACGGTGCCACACTCCTTCACCGTGTTTCTTTCTCGTTCCTGCGCAGTGTCGTCGCACCGTGCCGCCTCGTTCCAAACCATAACGAAGTACAACAACAATGGGGAGGAGGGTCAGCCGTTTTTGTGCGGTCTGGCCTCCTCTCATTAATTCTATAGCTAGAGGAAAAATATTTATCGATGAACGCCAAAGTAATCACGAACATAAAACAAACCCCTACATCGAAGATGTTGCCGAACATTGATCGTCGCAGGAAAACAATGTCGCGAGGTGAAGAATTTTATATGTTGACAGAGAATGTCCGAGGAGGAGCGGCATCTCCCTTCTTTTGACGTGGGAGGTAGTACGAAGGAAGGTGCATCATAATTCTTCGAGAAAGGCATCACACAATGGCTGCGGAGAGAAGAAAAATGACATGTCGATCAATTTTTGTGGTGAAGGCGTTCTTCGTCGAGGTATTGACATTCTCCATGTTCTCCAGCAAAGAATATGAAGATCCTCAAGACATTTCGTATTCTCTCCCCAGACTCCACACAACGAAACAACCAAAAATAAAATGAGACTTTGTCTTATTTTATTCACACATGCCATGATTTTTAAAATTCAAAAACTCAAACTCAAAATGAAATTAATTGAATAGCATTAATCAATCAATTTAATGTGAGAGTTGACATGCCATAATGTGGGTGAGTGGGTGAGTTAAATAATTAAATGCAATAGGGGGTTTAATGGGGTGTTAGGGAATTTGAAGTAGGTGGGTGCACTTTTGGGCCCCACCCCAATTCCCTCACATGGAAGTTAAACCACAAGGTAGAGAGGAATAATGTTGTGACACAACATTATTTCCCTTAATACATAAACCACTTAGTAATGAATTAAAAATAAAATTGTAAAACAATTATATTTTTATTCATCACATTTTTAACATCTCCTCCCAAACAAACACACCTTCGGAAAAGGTGTTCCTAAGCAATTACCGGTGCTGCGGTTTCATCGGTGCCTTTGGATTTCGATTCCGAGCACCGTTACAAAAGTTAGGAAAATGCGATCGTTCGTTCACTGAACGTACCCGAGCTAAACTTCAGAAATTGATTTCAGGCACACCGAGCCTCAGAATTAGGTGCCGTCCGAAACTACGTACTCGTAAAATCCCAAAAAAATTATGAAAAACATTTCCTTGACATTTATGGGTCTTTACATTACTCCCAAATCGGGGATTTACATCCCCGTAATGATAAATCACAAACTAGTATAAAAAATGATGGTAATGAGAACGCATCTGAGCTTCCCACTCCCAAGTGCTCTCATGGAGGTTCCCCTGCCGCCACCTGATTCGCACAAGAGGAATCAAACACCCATGTAGGACCCACTCCTGCTGATCCTTGATCTCCACCGGGACCTCCACAAAAGTCGCCCCATCATCAATGTCCATCTCCGCTTGGTCGATGACATGTGTCGGGTCGTGCACATATCTCTTCAACTAAGATACGTGGAAGACGTCATGCAACCTGGTGCAACTGAGGTGTTAGATCCAGGCGATAAGCCACCTCTCCTATCCTGCTGAGAACCTAGAATGGTTCAATGAATCACGAAGATAACTTGTTTCCCTAGGAAAATCACCTTAATCTATGTCAAGGTGAGAACCGCAAGAAAATGTGGTCACCATCCTCGAACTCTAGTGCTCTCCGCATCCTGTCCCCATAAGACTTATGTCGGCTCTGAGCTGTCCTCATCCACTCTTGGATGACCTGGGCCTTCTCTGTTGTGGTTTCGACCATCTCTGGTCCCACAAGTGCTGACTCCCCAGGGTCTGTCCAGCACAGAGGTGACCTACAAGGTCGTCCATACAATTCCATGTATGGTGCCATCTCGATGGTGGAGTGGTAGCTGTTGTTGTACGCAAACACCACCAAGGGTAGGTGATCCTCTGAGGTGCGACCAATTTAGAGGACACATGCATGGAGCATGTCCTCAAGAGTTTTAATGGTCTTCCCTTCAGACCATCTGTCTTAGGGTGAAAGGCGGTGCTCAGACATAGCTGCATCCCGAATTCCTCCTGCAACCCCTTCCAAATCCGGGAAGTAAAGCGAGCATCTCTATCAGAGATGATAGATGATGGCACACCATGAAGCTGTACAATATCGTAAACGTAGAGGCGTCCCAAGTTCCTTACTGAGCCTTAATATCTGATGGGTAAAAAGTGGGCTGACATGGTGATTCGGTCGACAATCACCCAAATTGAGTCATGACCTCTGGATGTGCGCATATTTCCAGTCACGAAATCCATAGATATACCATCCCACTTCCACTCCAGGACCTCAAAGGGCTGTACCAAGCCTACTGGTACCTGGTGCTCTACTTCACTTGCTGGTAGGTGAGGCATCGAGAAACGAACTCTGCCAAAACCTTCTTCATCCTCAGCCACCAGTACTGTCGTCTGAGATCCTGGTACATCTTCGCTACTCCTAGATGTACCGCCAAAGGGAAAGTGTGAAACTCTCTCGGCATCTCCTACTACAAAGCTGCTGGTACCATAGTACATCCTCTATAAAGGAAAATGTGCTCTCCTCCTATAGAGAATCCATCAGGTTCCTGTCCTATGGAAATATGTGCATGTCGTGTCTCACAGTCAACATCCCCACGACGTGCCTCTCTGACCAGATGAAGATGTGGAGGAGTGACAGTGAGTGACTGAAGAAAGGCTTCTCCATCTTTATCCACAAATGATATCTGAAAAGCATCTAGCTTCTCTGTCACCTCTCCAAGTAGCTGAATGCCCATCCTCCTACTGAGGGCATCAGCTACTACATTCCCCTTTCCAGGAGTATAGACTATCTCAAAGTCAATGTCCTAGAGGAACTCGAGCCATCGCCGCTATCTCAGGTTCAGGTCCTTGAGGAAGAAGATGTACATGAGACTCTGGTGGTCAGAAAAGACTGTAAAGTGCTCACCCATCGGATAGTGCTGCCAAATCATCAGAGAAAAAACCACTACTGATAACTCCAGGTCATGGGTAGCGTAGTTCTGCTCATGCTGCCTCAACTGTCATGATCCATAGGAGATCACTTCTTGCTCCTGCATCAGGACAAACCTGTGTTCGGTCCCTGATGCATCATAGTATACTACGTACCCTACTCCCTCCTCCGGTAGTCTCAGGATGGGTGCACTGGTCAATCTCTATCTCAGAATTCGGAAGTTCTGCTAACATATGTCTGACCACAGGAAGGGTTCCCCCTTCTTCGTCAAAGCAGTAAGTTGTGCTGCAACTCTGGAGAAGTCTGGCACAAATCTCTGGTAGTACCCAGCCAAACCCAAGAAACTCCGCACCTCCTTCATGCTCCTGGGTGGTTCCCAAACTAGAACTGCCTCGATCTTCGTAGGATCCACCACAACTCACGCCTCAGAGATGACGTGTCCCAAGAAGTGGACCTGACGTATCCAGAACTGACACTTCGAGAGTTTAACATAATGCTGGTGCTCTCAGAGTGTGTCCAGTACAACCCGCATGTGGTAGGCATGCTCCTCCTCAGTATTCAAGTATATCAATATATCGTAGATGAAGAATACGACAAATCGATATAGGTAAGGCTGAAAGATCATGGTCATGAAACTCAAAAACACTGCTGGAGCGTTGGTTATGCCGAAAGGCATAACTAAGAACTCATAGTGGCCATACCAACATCTGAAGGTCGTCTTCTTCACATCCTCATCCCGAACTCTGAGCTGATGGTAGATTAACATGAGGTTTATCTTCTAGAACCACCGTTCTCCCTTAAGCTGATCGAAGAGGTTGTCAATCCTCGGAAGCGGATAATTGTTCATCATGGTCACCTGGTTCAGGTAACAGTAATTGACACACAATCACAAGCTCCTGTCCACCTTCATGGCGAACAAAATTGGGGAAGCCCAGGGTGAAACACTGGGTCAAATGAATCCCTTTCCCAGCAAGTTCTCTAACTGTACCCGTAGCTCTTGAAGCTCAGCAGGAGCCATTCGATATGCTAGAGTAGATATCGGGGTTGTACTAGGGTACTGGTCAATGTAGAAGTCTACCTCTCTATGAGGAGGCAATTCTGGAACGTTGTCATGGAAAACATCCGCATACTGATCCACCACTACAAGAAAACTCAGACTCCGCACGTCAACTACTCATAGAATGAGGCTAGCCAACTGATGAGTGATCGGTTGTCCAATCCTCTGTGTGAGTCCATCCTGCACTGCAAAGGCTCCCTTCTCGCCGGTGAAGATGAACCTGCTCCCATCAGTGCGGACACACTGCACCTTGAGCCTAATACAGTTGATCTGAACATAGACTGTAGATAACCAATACATGCCCAAGATGACGTCGTATGGCCTCGACGCCTCTACAAGAAGATCCCAGCCAAAGCGTTCACCTCCTAGAGTAAGCTCACACTGACGGAACCAGTGCATAATAATCGATTCTGCTCCTGTAGGAGTCTCTAGTTGTAAGGATCGTGCCAACAGCTCTGTCAGAAGCTCCGAGCTCCGAACAAGGTTAGAAGCAATGAAAGAACGACTCGCTCCACTGTCTATAAGAACAGCATCACGGGTGGAGTAGAAAAAATAGTACCTCGAATCATCTCTGGTGTGTCGAGGTCGTAGGAACCCGCTGCCTGATGCTGAGCCTACCTCTACCCTCCAGCTCCTTGTGGTTGGGGTGGACCTCCTGGTGGTGGTGGTGGTAGAGCCTCAAATCGTCGCCCACCACCTGCTGCTCGGCTAGCTCCTCTGCCACATCCACCTACTCCCTGCGGACCGCCACGGTCGAACCTCTGCCTTTTCCTAGGTGGTCTCTCAACTATCTCTTGCTCCTCTGATTGGCGGGTCGGGTAGTCATGAGCCATGTGGCCCTGCCCGCCGCATGCATACCACTGACTGCTCCACGTAAGACTGGCCCTGCACCGTTTTCCCCACACCTCTAGCTAGTGTCCTGAGGTCGTCCGCCTGATTGTCTAGTCTTCTTTGACCCCTATGACATATGTCGACTGCTAGCTACAGAAGACTCAGCTACATGACACCCTGCGGTAGGTCTCCCTATTGGTGTAGGCTCAGCAAGAAAGATATCTACAAGAAGGGTCCGCTCCAGTACTCCTGCCTACCTCAGAATGCTTAGGGAGATCATCGATGCCCTGATCTCATGCCTCTGTCCCTGCTCGAAGGTCCAGACCCAGAGGAATGGGTCTTGTACCATGTCTATGGAATGGCACGAGAGATCGGTAAATCTCACCGAGTACTGGGCTACCGTCATGCTGCCCTGCCACAGATGTAGTCGCTCCTGAATGGGAACCGCATAGAGGGTGGCTGGAATGAACTCTATGTGGAAGATGATCTCAATGTCCATCCAAAGAAGAGATGTCTCTTCGAGCACCTCGAGCATCAGGCTCAACCATCTTTTTGTTGTCACGTGCATGAGACTCGCTGCAAGGATCACCATTAGGTCAGTTGGTGTCCCTACTAACATGAAAAGTCGAACTACAGCCTCCATCCAATCCTCGGCTGCCTGAAGGTCCATTTCCCCGCGGAACATGGGAAGCCTCTGATGCCGAAACACATGCATTTCACTAAGGCGACATGCACTCTCAAATGATAGGGCTGGTGGCATCGGTATCTCGGTGGGTAGAGGTAATACCGGTGCCTCTACTGTAATAGGGACCTACACCGAGGCCTCGTCGCTCGGTGGGCTATCGTCTTACACAATGCTCGGAACCCTAGCTGGCTGCCATCGTGGGGCCCTCCTGAAAAGAGACAGGTGTTCCATAGTCAATACAATATACATGGTGATCTGACACAATGTACTCACAAATAAAAATTTTGAAACACACATGCAATCAATGTTCTCGTGCACTGAGTCGGAAATCAGAAGTCAGGGTCCTTGTATATGGATATGTCAGCTGCCGCACCAACACTGGACTCCCTGGACTGATAACCACACTAAATATCGTTAACACTATTACATCAAATAGAAGAAAGATTATAGTCTTGAGTTCATTGGTAGAACCAAACTCCTCTGATACCAATTTTTTCACGACCTGTCCTTGGGACCTATGTCGTGACTACCCCAATCCCACCTTCTATAGGCCAGAGGCTGGTGACTAGAACCAAATGTCAATATCCCGATATAAGGGAAGGCATTTCCATTATGTAAGAAAACAAAACACCACAGTGTATGAGAGAAGAAGTAAACACTAATTAAATTGAGTACAAAAGTAAGTGCTAGAAAGTAAATGGGCCAGTATAGAAACCCAAAATGAAAGTAAAGTACAAATGAAAAGATAGTACAATGGAATAAAAGTAAAGCAGTAAGTCTGAGCCATCCTCCATTAATCCAACCTAAAGGGTGGGTACAGATTTTCTCCTTTACTCCTCGACTCCAGCCGTCCGCTCCGATCACATCTCGTCCAGTGATTCACCTCCAGGTACCGTCCAGCTCCACGAGCTTCTACCTTGATTTGTGTTTTCCGTAGTCTGCATCCAACACAATGTAGTTCGGGCATAGCCCGTGCAGGGGTTAGTATACACTACTCAGTAGGGATCCTGAGACCCCCCAAGGTCTCCCAGAATCCACGTATGATTAACCACAAAGGAATGATACAATCACGAAGTAACAACCAACTCTACTTAGGTATATGCATATATATATATATACCTAAGTCATAAATTCCAATTCATCTCCAACATTCGAGCCCATGTTCGATCTAGTCCACACAAGAAAGGACAAACCAATCCAAACAGGATGACACAACCCAATCCACAGAGGATAGCAAAACAATCATATCAATGATAATTATTGAAAGTCATGACTCAGCTCACACAGGTATATTATTCATAAGGTGATATAGATGATTATATATAGGCATTGATTCATCTAACCTATCGAACCCACATAGGATACAAGACCAGCTAAGCTGTCGGACCCACAAAGGATACAAGACCAGCTCCTCTGTCGGACCCAAGTAGGATACAAGTATAGAGTCAAATACTGTCGGACCCACGTAGGATACAAGAACAGTAGTCAAGTACTACCAGACCAACATAGGATTAAATAACAATAGTCATCGTCGTCAAACCCACGGAGGATTCCAGTACGGTCGTCGTCACAGCCGAACCCACAGAGGATCCTAGTATAATCGTCATCATCGCCGCAGTCGCAGGCAGCTCTATGGTTCCCGCACACAGCATGCTGGATTCTGGGAGGGTCAGCTCCAAAAGACAAGGGGGTCGATACATCAACTGAAACTTAGTCCGGAGTTGATGTATCTCAACGTTATGTCTCGTCAAAAGGAACTCAACGCGACTGACGACGCGTCAATTGGACGCCTGGTCTCAGAGTTATTGGCCTTTTCGTCCCAGGGGCCCGGTTGGTTTTTAAGTGAAACCCAACCTGATGGTACTACAACTGAATCCAAAGCATGATCTATGTATGCCAAAAGAATCTTCTCACTAAGTGGAATCCAACAAAGTCTGCGGTACGTCAATCTGACGTCCGGAGCTCAAGTTATAAGTGTTTCCGCTCCGAGGGCCCGGTTGGTTTCGTGTTCAAACTAACCCGGCCATACCCAAAGTTCTCCGAAACCTTGAGTATAATATACTGAAACGACTGTACTAATCCATGGATTGCTACGCAACTGACAGTGCTTCGATCGGATGTTCTTAGCCCACGTTATGGTCATTTGAACGAACCTGTCAGATTTTAGGGTGGTTTGGGGCCGGTCCGACCCGGCCCAATACCCCCTTGGTCAGCTCGAACCGGGTCGACCCGACCCGGGTTGGGGTCTGGCCCTGATGGGAGTGGCCCAGCCCGGCCCAGCCAGTGCAGCCCGGCCCGGCCGACACAGCCCGACCCATCCAGTGCGGCCTAGACCGTCGCGGGGGTCTGGCCCATCACGGGCGGCCTGACCCGGCATGGGCGGCCCGGCCCGGCACGGGCGGCCTGACCCGACACGGACGGTCCAGCCCAGTGCGGGAGGCTCGGAACTGACGGAGCGGTGCGGCTCAACGCTGGCCGAGCGGGGCGGCTCAGCGCTCGCTGAGGAGATGTGGAAAGGGGGTGTGTGCTACCCCCCTCGTTTTGAAACGGAGACCCCCACCTGGGGGGCCCGCCCCTTTGCCAGCCGCCGGGGGTTACAAACCCCTGGCCCTTCCGATTCCGGCCGGTCATGATGGATGGTCGGTGTGCCGTCGCAGGACCCCCCTCCCTGCATGTCCTACCTTCCCTTGCGCTGGTAGCCAGATTTCCGGCCGCCCTTCTCTGCACTGCTGCGACCATTATCCGACGGGCGCGGGGCGACGGTGTCGCGCCCCTCCATCATGGACCACCCCGGTCGTGGCCCTTCAAGGTGCTCTGGTGCGGCGCGACGGTGCCATACTACATCACCGCATTTTTCCTCATTCTCGCGCGGTGCCGTTGCACCATGCCTCCTCGTTCCAAACCATAACGATGTACAACTACAATGGGGAGGAGGGTCGGCCATGTTTGTGCATCCCGGCCTCCTCCCGTTACTTCGATATCAAGCGGCTAAATATTTATCGATGTACACAAAAATAATAACGAACATAAAACAATCCCCTACCTCGAAGAAGTTTCCGAACGATGATGGTCGCGGGAAAACGATGTCGCGAGATGAAGCTCCGTATTTGTTGATGGAGAACGTCCGAGGAGGAGCGACGTCTCCCTTCCTTTGATGTGGGAAGATGAATGAAAGAAGGCGTGTCATCGTTCTTCGGTAAAGGTGTCACACAGCAGCTGCGGATAGAAGAAGAACGGCACATCGATCACTCTTTGTGGTGACGGCGTTCTTCGTCGAGGTCTTTACGTTCTTCGCGTTCTCCAGTGAAGAAGATGAAGATCCTCAAGACATCGCATATTCTCTCCCCAGACTTCACACAATCAAACAACCAAAAATAAAATTAGACATTGTCTTAATTTATTCACACATGCCATGATTTTTAAAATTCAAAAACTCAAACTCATAATTAAATTAATTGAAGAGATTTAATCAATCAATTTAATGTGAGAGTAGACATGCCATATAGTGGGGGAGTCGGTGAGTTACATAATTAAATGAAATAGGGGGTTTAATGGGGTTTTGGGGAATTTGAAGGAGGTGGGGGCTCGTGTGGGCCCCACCCCAATTCCCTCACATAGAAGTTAAACCACAGGTTAGATTGGAATAAATTTGTGACACAACTTTATTTACCTTAACACTTAAACCAATTAGTAAAGAAATAAAAATAAAATTGTAAAACAATTATATTTTTTTCCTCACATTTTTAACATGTCCTCCTGAGAAAACGCACCTTCGGAAAATGTGTTCCTAAAAAATTACCGGCGCTGCGGTTTCATCGGCGCCCTTGGATTTCGATTCCAAGAACCAGTTCAGAAGTTAGGAAAACTCGCTCATTCGTTTACTGAACTTACCCGAGCTAAACTTTTGAAATTGATTTTGGGGAAACCAGGCCTTGGAATCAGGTGCCGTCAGAAACTGCGTACTCGTAATATCCCAAAAAAATTATGAAACAATTTTCCTTGAAATTTACTAGTCTTTACAAACATTCACATCTTAGTTGTTTGTTCCCAAAGTATTTTTCTTTTGTGATTATTATTCATGATGGTAAAATGTTGTTTGTTATTGTGAAATTTAGCATAAAAACTATAAAATATTTGTAATAAAAATAAAAATATTAGTATTAGTATTATTAGTATATTATTTCATCTGGTTTAGTAAAGATTAAAATATTACTTAATGAATGGTATGTAATTAAACTATATTTTATCCAAAACCCTAGTTCAATTAATATATGGTTATTTATATTCTACAGTGTTAATTCAGATGCATATAATCATTTAGAACAACATATTTTTCTCTTTATTTCTTATTTCTATCAATCCCTATCATGAATGAGAAACAAAAGATTAATTAGTTAATGATTTATGGATGATTGATCAACAAGAATGATGAATTACATTTGAATCACCTTGCTAGGACAAATTAATCAGCTAAAATCTCTAGGATAACAATGAAGCGCATTTGGATAATCACCCGATCGATTCTAAACATGGATCCTTATTGAAAAATGATGATAATACTAAAATGGGGTTTTAAATGATAAATATCAATATCCTTGACAGGATCCAAGTTAAGGTAACACATTTCAACAGATTTTAATTATACTAATTATAAATTTAACATTAAAGGATTCCTTTTTCAGGTTCTTTTAGACTCTATGTTAAAATAAATTTTAAAATTATGCCCATCACAAGAACTTTTGTAGTGCACAAAACCAACAACTTATATTAGAGTGATAAATTTTAAAATATATAATTTTTAATTGGATTTTTGATTAATGAAAAATACTGTTTGGATTTTTATTTGCTTTATTTACGATTTGAATTATCATTATATCAAAATATTAATAATATATGTTTACTTTCTTTGTTTTCTTATAGGTCTAATTACAGCTGAAGAACAACTAGATATTATATTAGGAAGTGTCAAAATTATGGCTGGTAAGATCGGGATACATGGTGTATATGAGGAGAACATGTTTTGAAACAAATTGCACTATATATGGATTTTTTGGGGGATACATTTCATTCTGAACACTAGCTACACACAATTCATTTATTGCACCCAATTTTCAGACCATCGTAATGTATAACTCGAGTTATTGAATTACACATTGTGTAGCTCGCATTCCCACCATGTAGTATACAGGGATTAGTATAATTTTTTTCATATATTTTCTTTCCATAAGAATGGTCAAACCACAAGATATTGAAAACTAGGATGAATAATGACATAAATGATACGTAACTGGCTTGTACATGACATTTTGTTCCTTATTTTCCAAATTCAAAATATAGGCTAATTTCCACTGTGATCACTACAAACACATGACATAATATATTTATTGTGTTTAGCAAATATATGCATGTCATGTAGTTTCCCCTGAAAACACACTATGTTCCTCAATTGGTTGTATAGAAATGTGGGATAATTGTTAAAAAGTGTGTAACTGGCTTGTACAAGTTTTATAGTCCATCCTAGATACACAATGAATCCATAGGCATGTAACCAAGGTACATAACAAGAGAGATAAATATCATGTAAATAATATGTCCATTAAATTTAGTCTCCTAAAAGGGGGATAGAATTAGATTAATTTTAATCGAAAATTAGAGCATGAAACTATTTTTCAGTTTAATGTAACGTTTAGTGTTTTACAAATTTTGTAATGGTTTTAAATAATTATAAATGATCAATTAAATTATTTTATAAATATTTTTTCATTTATTCTACCATTTGTTTCTCGTGCTTTCTATAAATATGGTATCTTCAAATGGATTCTAATTGTCAGTACGGTAAAAGATAAATTATCGAAAGATTGGTGGATTAATAAATAGAAATTTTTTTATATTAATAAAAACTAATGAAAATAATTGAATGTTATCCAGTTATTTTTTGTATTCAATGTATTTTTGGTCAATCATGATCATGATCATGACCCATTTAAGTACTGGTTTTTAAATTCCACTAATGTAACATTAATACATAGGTGGACAGGTGGAATGCTAAAACTCATACCTTGACCAGAAAATGAAGTTATTCTTATAGGGTAAAGGTTCTTTTATTTTCTAATAAATAAATGAATCATTAGAAAATGTCACTATTAAGTGATTTAATTAATTAATTATTTAGCTTTTATGCTATATTTATTTAATAGATTTAATATATTTATCAAATTAATAAATGTATTTATTTTTTAAAGCATAATTTAAATAAATGGATTCTACAAAAATGTTTTATCCAACACGGATGAGTAATTATGTAAAATAAGGTTAATATTGGAACAATATATATTGGTTTATGTAAGATATATATTATTCATAATAAAATAAAAATCCTCAAATAAATACTTTTCCATATTTTTCCCTCCATTAATTTATTTAGAATGAAAATCTACAGAACTGAAGGACTGACCAACCCTTGTTGGGACACATTCTTGTATAAGGGGGTTCTAGTGAAGGATTTGGTTTGAATTAACCATTTTACGTCAAGACATGTATCCTATTCTAGACTTGGTGTAATTTCAATTCATGTGTTGAGTAAATCCAATTATGTATTTCTTGATAGGGAAATCCACTTGATGGATCGTTGTGCTAGAATACAACTTTATTCAAATACATTCTTAACAAAATGTACTGAATTGACTTGACTAAACCATATTGGGGTTATGTGAAGGTGAATATGAATCATTCCCACTATAATTTCCAAAAAATTAGACATCTCTAATTTAATTGATAGGGATATTGAGTCTTGATAACAGAGTGATAGATTTAATAAAAGTTTAATTATTATTATTTGTCACATAATTAGTTGTCATGGGAAGTACTAATCATTTATTATAATTATATTCTAAAATTGGATGAAAACCCACAAAAATAGTCTTAAAATTCCTTAAAATAGTTTTGGTTTTAATAAATACAAATTTTGAGATATGTCACACTCATTAATGATTTCTTTTATTTTCAGAAGAAATATATTATGTGTTGGAATCCCCTATTTCAGTTATTTGAACAGAAAATAGTGATTACTGGTGATATATATTCTTAATAAATATATATAGGGGATTCTTCATATGTCCTTAATATTTTATTATCAAATATTTATAGACATTTTATTATAAAACATTAGTAAATGGATTAATTCACAATAACATCACAACATATTTCTCATGAGAATGTGAAAGAAAGGTATGAAATTAAAAATATTTTTAATGAACCATATTTCCATTAAATAGATGATGGAAATCAAGATACTAATCATAATTTTAATATGATATGGAATATTGATCAATAAGAATAAATAATATTCTAAATAGATAATATATATATATATATATTAATCTTATGTAGTTACCCTTATAACTAAGACTATCCTTAATTGTCCATTCCTAAATGAACAAAATTATTAGGTGCCTCCGGATTTTTTCCCATATATCACCAAGAAGATAAAGACTGATGGAAATCTATTTCTCCACCCCTAATGATGACAATATTTAATGAAGATACTAAAGATCTAATTTATAATATATTTCCAAAATATAATTTCTGTAATGCTTCCTAGTGTAAAAAATATTCAAAGGAGAAAGAATGAATAGATGAAATATTCTTATTTTGTCCATATAAAAGCAACTGGAAATGAAATTGCAATTAATTGATGAATAATATATATTTAGAATCATCAATTATATTCCCCAATTTTCTATAATCATATATGGTATTAAGTAAAATATTCGTAGACCATATATGTATTTAAATATAAGAAATGAGAAAGAATATAATTATTAAAGACTCAAAAAGAATGAGAAAGCATTATTCCAATGTTAACCAATGGGATATAACTATTTTTTTAAAGTGGATTGATTAAATTTTTTAATAAGTGTTACCAGTAAATTTATCTCAATTTTTATATTTTCATAATAAGACATCAAACAATTCTAGAATAAATTATGATATAGTACTATAATAGAAAACTAATAGTTCTGTAACTCCTGAATCAAAATAAACACAGCAAAGAATGATGAATATAAAATAAATAGGCTCTTATCTAATTATTCTATGATTAATCATTATAAAATACAATTGAAATTATTTTTCAATTTTTTATCAATTAAAGTTTTTTAGTCTCAATTGAGCTAATATATTGGATGTAGAAACACATTACTTATCATGTTTAAAAAAAGAAACCATTAAAAAAATGCACTTCAAAAAAATTGTAGTTAATTTAACATTTCCACATAAACCATTATAAACAAAATTTTTATATCATATACTCAATGAGATTACATTAATAAACATTATAAATGATTAGTGAGGTAAATGAGATAACTTGGAAACGATCAGGGAATCATGTGCTGGCTTTTATGATAACATATTATGCAAGGAATCATTGTTCATTTATATGGATTACTGTTTATCCATTAATAATTTAAATTATATAAAACAAAAAAATCATTGTAGAAAAAGGATGATCAATATTGAGTCTTATTTATATGGAAAAATCCCATTGCTTTTTCTAAGACATATTCTTCAAATAGAAGATAAACAAATAACCATGTTCCAATAATATTTTTTAATGTATATTATATCAATTATGATATGATAAGAATTTGTAAAGACAATAACATTAGTGTTTTCTGAATATCATTTTTTAAAATATGTTTTTGGATAAAAATTATCAAAAAACAAATGAGTATCTACGTTAATAATCTAATATCAACATAGGATATTAATTACTAGTCAAGATCAAATAAAATTACATTATTGGAACAATGTCTCATTGAATAATGTAGTAGAACAATTATGATATAAACCATTAAGGCTCTAGAAGAAAATAATTTGGCATGAAATAATTTATTCCGTAAAGATTAATGTGAGGACTAGATGTATAGAAAAAAATATATAAAAATTTATTACCAATGTTGTTGTTTTTGTTCAACATGGAAGGTGATACATGTATAATTTTTTTAGAATATCTATTCCTACAATGAAACAGTAACATGTAATATCATAAGGAAAAATTTACTTATATATTCACGTAATGAGATATATTTATCATGATTTAGGGACACTTAATTTTGAATGTTTCTAAGACTGATGTAACTAGCAAGTATTCCTGAGAAACTATACATGTATGTTTCATGTGAATGCCAATATATCATGATTTTATTATTTTAATGTTTAGTCTATTATAAAATATATTGTCTAATAATCACGAATAAGATAATTTTTAATTAATCTGGTGATAATCATTATTCGATAATCATTATACTAGGCTATTGATAGTCAAAGAGACTTCAATTTTTTAATCCAACAAATAGATGTCTATAAAAAATAAAAAAAAGAGGCCTTATAGTATATGTTTTATAGGAATAACAATAATGTGTCAATGAAACCAATAAATCAAAATAATATATGAAAATTAAATTAATTATTTTATGAATAATTCATGCTTAGTTAATAATGATATTAATTTAGAAACATATTAGTAAAATCGGTCTCTATCTAGTTGGTTGGATCCCTATAAGATTTATAGATAAATATAATGATAACATTAAAAAAAATTATACATTACCATGTTATTTATTCTATGGAATGATATTTACCCAAATATTAATTAGTGTTTCAACCATGTTCTAGGGAACAAAACTGATAAAATGGGTTAATGAGTTTTCTAAATCTGGTTTCACTTGACATATTACCATAATATCGAAAAATATATGTTTGTAACAATTAATGAATTAATTCTTGTTGGAATATTATCCTTCCATCATAGCATTCACATGCATAGGGAATTTTTTTTGAGATTAATATAATATCACAAGCTAATGTACTGTGAATTTATCTCATTTTCCATGATATATACATAGATTATATATTACTACTATATGATGGATAGTATATTAATTTCAAATAAAATAAGTATAACTTGATAGAATTAAAGTTAGAATAATCCACTATTACTTTTTTATTTTGAACATTATGAGTTCTTAGATTCTAATGAAGTGGGACTAAAAATGATCAAGTGAGTTGAATACTATACTTAATTTATCACAATTTTATCTAATGTCACAAAAATGCAATTTTTTTATAAATAAAATATTAATGGAAACTTTGTTTCTCTATATATATAATAAAAAGATCCGTTTTGTCTTCTGAAATAGCTTATGAAGTGGTATATAAATTTTTGGTTCTAATGTTTTGTTATACCAAATGAAATAAATTTTCCATTTTACGTTAAAATTTGACTATGGTAACTAGGATGTCAGGATTTTGTCAATGGATTTGATATTAGAAACTTAGTTATATCACTATATGAGGTATTTTAGTAGGAAATTAAGGTTTTAGTTAATAGTTTTAGGACCAATATATGTTGACTTCGACACCCTATCCATGGAAATATGATAGATCTATTAGTTGTAGCCATAGTCATTGGAGGAATTTTGTTTCATGTGATAACTAATTAGTAATTATTAATTGGATATATATCATGTCATATTTTATTGGAGTTAATTCCCTTGAATAAAATATAATAATTTTGATTACTTGTATTTTCAAGTTAGTGGATATTAATATAAATATATTATCCAATATTATTTTTTCTTCTACAAGGCATTGATATAATAATCACATACATTATATATCGCATTTATAAGGTCATATAAGTTCTCTAATATGTTGAGAAACATTAAAATACCTAGTTATTTTCAGAAATAAATTATTATGTTATGATAATGAAATATCATGGGACACAAAGAATATATAATGGCAGGTCATAGTACATGTGATTGGATGAATCTTCTTCTAATGATTTTAAAACTTATTAATCTCCTAGATGTGAGACTATAAAAAAATATTCATATAGTAATTCCAAAAGTGTTAGTTTCATTAGATAATATTTTCTATGAGAGTGTGTATTGGTCCTTATTCATTAAGATAACCATTAATGTATGTCATGAATTGGTCAAATATATTTAATAAAAAAACAATATATCCTTATTTTTAATTGAAATTAAGGTATGTTGGCTTATTCAAAAATGAAATGTAATTAACTGATAAGTTGAGGATGGAATTTTTCAATCCATATTTATGGATGTTGATATCTTGAATGATTTATTGAAATATAATTGTCACAAAAATTCCATCATCATGGGGTAATGCCATTTATTTCAGATAGTTAAAGTATGATGTGTCACTAATATAGGTTTCTAAGGAAAATTTTCATCCTCATTGACAATATATCGAGACAAAAGGATTATATTTAAAATCATATGTTTATATGTGGTTTTCCAAATTGAACAGTATTTTATTCTCTTGGGTTCCTTGATGAATTTCATGACAGTAAGCTTGCATTTTACGCATACCATCCTAATTCCCGTGAAAAAGAATCTCAAAGGACCACACATTCAGTATTTATATTGATCTATATTATATTATATTAGAATTTATTTAATGGAATAAAAATTATTCTCAATTATGTGGAATAATATTATTCTATATGTTCTATTTGAAGAAATAAATTAATATATATTCACCGTATAATGAATAAGATATATCTGTTTAATACATTTAATATTTAATACATATTTTATCAATGTTTTGTCTGTAAAAAATTTTATTTATGAATAAAATTTTTATTTGGGTGTCTAATAGATGATTAGTATTTCAAACAAACAAATAACATATTTGGTGATAAATATTGAATTACAAGCTTGTAAAATATTATTGGTTATTGTGCATATTGGCCTGAATTCAAAAAAATAGAATTAATAATAATAATAATATTATTATTTTATAGTTTGGGGTTTAATAAATATTATAGTATTATTCATGGTCTGGTACATAATTATGAAACATTTAACCTAAACCGTAGCACTATAAATAAATGGTTATGTCTATAGTGTATTGTTAATAGAGAAATAGAGAAACGATGTGAAAAAAATATTTCTCTCTGGAGTTCCACTTTCTCTCTCTACTATAAAGGAATATTAAACATAAGAGGGATTCCTTCAAGATATAAGGATGAGAATAAACGTTTTATGAAATTTAAATCTAACCAATATTTCATATTGATCAAAAATAAATTAAATAATTGTATATTTTAAATATGAACACTCTGATGCCACTTGTGGGTTCCGAGTGTAGAGTGGGAACCTATGGGGTTAATTCTATTAAAATTTAATTTATCATAGAGTTTCCCAATATCCCACTAGAGTAGATTTTCCCATTAAATATAAAATTAATTTATTAAATCTAAAATAATTGTGATTTACCTTGATTAAGAACCTTTCTCTTATGTAGATAATGATCATTTTAATTCCTTTTTTAGGATTAAATTTATTATGCTGAAATATTCCATGTATAAAATCCCAATAGAAATGATCCACACATTCTTTATTTATATCTAGATAATTCAAATTGATTTACAGGTGGGAGATCGAAAAAATATTATTTTCTCATTTGTGGAGGTCATTCATCCCCCAATATTGATAGAATCTCTATTGGATTTCATGTTCTTAAGAGAGAGAGAGAATCTACTATGCACATAATTTATTTATTTCTCATTTGAAAATACACTTTTGTAATGTAGATATATTTAAGGTGAAATGATTTATTTGAAAATATTATCTAATTATGTACCTTCCCTCAAATATTATTATAATTTCTATTAAACCTCATTCCAGAAAATAATAATAACAATAAAATTAAAATAATTTTTTATATTGTTTGATCTTACAAGTGCAATAAAAAATATTTTTTATAGCATGTAATTTATGAATTATCATTGGACATGTTTTTGGTCATGATTAAATAGTCATCATTTATTGAAAAATTGATAATATATTTTATGAAAAAATAAATATTTTTTCCAGAAAATTGAAAATAAACATTTCTTAAATATTGATTAAATTAAATATCTACATTTTATTAATAATTAATTGATTAAATGTTTCTTTAATTTATTTGACTAAAAAACATGAACTAAATTATTATATATCCTTGATTATAATTATAATTTCATCAATTAAATTTAAATAAAATTAATTCTAGATCAACATAAAAACATAGAGTTTCACACTCATGGAATCATGATTAATTTCATTTGGTTGGTATTCCTAGAGTCCATGATTTATATCTAGAAACATTTCATGTAACCCCAGTGAAATATATTCATGGCATGACATCAAATACAACATTTAAGAACTCATTGGGTATTATAATTTCATTATCTCAATATCTTAACATGTAAGATGCACAACTGTGTCACTAACTATATTCTTAATATTTCATTCATTGATTGTATGAAAAAAATTCATTACACCATTTCCATGGATTTTATGTAATGGTTACATTTCAATCAAGTGGTTGATATATCAATATCTATAATTATTTATTGGTTAAATATTTTCTCAAAATATCAAATAATATATTGTCATTCGTGAAATACCCCACATACCAAAATTCACACCAACATATTTCATGATAGTTTTTGTCAGTAAATATAAGTGTGTCATTCGTGAAAATCATTAATAGTAATCGTAATATCTAAGGGACAGTTCACATGATCTTAGATAATATTACATAATTAAACCAAAACCTCTGTAATTCGTACTAGAAGGTTTTTTCTCATAATCTCCCATCATATAGATTACGATATGTGAATTCCAAAGGAATAAGCTTCATCCACTTATATGTACTCTCGCTAGATAGTGTATGTACTATATGTCCCATTATAATATGTTAGGCTACAACAGAACTCCCATTATGAATGATATCATTTCATTTAATGGTTATCATCATAGAGGAGAACTATTATGACCTTATATATTTAAAAAATACTAAATGAATTTATCATATCATTTATATGTATAATAACAATCAAACTGTGATAAGATATTTATTTTAATATTGAATTTTTTGAATATTCATGTAATCAAAATTTTAATGTAATTGTTTCTGTGGAACAATCACCAACATAAAATTCATCACTACACATGTTATCATATGTTCTAAAATAATAAAAATATAATTAATATTATATTATTGTAGGGGATTTAATGATAGTGATTGCATTATTTATGGGATGACACTAACATAAAAATATTATAAAATATGAAAAAGCTCTATAAATTTACAGTTATGTATATTGTATATGGTTAATCAAAAAATTGATAATAGAGAATCATTACACACAATAGACTTTTCCCTCTCTACCAATATTTAGTTTCTACTCTTTATCTCTACATCTAAAAAATGAGAAATAAATTATATAATACTTAAAGATAAATTGCCAAGGGATCAACAGAAGAAATTCTAAACAAGTTATTATCCATGCAAGCACCATGAAATCAATTGGTGTCACTTGAAGATTAATAGAGCAAGTTTGGATCTCCACAAGTGTGATTTTACACTTAGAAGATCAAATCACAATAAAGTAAATTATACAAGTTTGTTTTAAAAGATCAACAACATCAATGAATAAAGAATCCTAAAATAAAGTATTTTTTTTACATTTGACCTAAATAAAATATTTATACATATAACATGGAAGATTCTCACTCGGGGATTCCGTAAACCAAATATTAAAAGAATTTGTAATATATCATCCACCACCTATGCTTCCAATATTATCAAAACATTCTACTATTGTCAAATATATATTGAACAAAGACACTAAATTAATTAAAAATATCCACAATCCCCTCTATAAAATGGGATATAAAACTACTAATTGTGTGTACGGTGGACTGACACTTCACAATGAAACATTATTTTTTTCTGTAACCACTTCTCAGAAAAGATATGATGATATATTTAATATATATAAATGATATTATTGACATAATTAAACTTCTTGAATTCTAATGTCACATATATCTTATCACATTAAATTCTATGGGAATAATGATAATGTCAATCACGTGTACGGTAATCTACCGCCTATCAAATTGATGTTATTTGTATTTCACAAACGTTTCATATTGAAGGTAATAAGGATTTATTTTATTTTTACATATTATATTATAGAAATATATATAATTATATAGATTAAATATATATTTTTATTTCTCACCTTATAGTCAATTTAATTAATGATATGTTCGTTTGTGTATACGACTAACTACCACCTCACAAAGCGAAGTGACTCATTGTTAGGATCAAATTACATGGATGGTATGCATATAAGAATTTAAATAAATAATTATATATTAATGATATTACTATAATTATAAAAATATAAAATAATATTTTACGTATTTCGATCATGTCCATTTTAAAATTGACATCTTACTCATGCATATATACGGTTTACTATCACATTTATTATAATGTTATTCATCTTAATTAATTGTAATTTGTTTTTAATTTTATGAGTATACATTATGTATAAAAATGATAATAATATAATTAATAAAATTATAGATATTATTAAAAAATAATATATTTTATCTTATTCAAGTTAACCAAGTGATTATGCACATATGATTCATTTATCTTTATAAAATCCGATATAAAGTTAATTGGTTATGTAATTGAATTTAACATTGAAAAATAATATAAAATAAATAATCAAATTGAAAACGTTTCTTAAAAATGTAAATAATTAGCATAATTTTATTTCATGTGAATATAAGTAATGCATGTCATGATTCATGCTTGGGATAAAAAATTTCATCTATATTTCAATTTTATTGAGCTATATTTATAAATATGATGTTATTAAATTTTTATTGGTCCATATAACGAACCATTACATATTAAAAATTAATAGTTCTTTATTCCTGATTATAAATATTTATATAAAATTATATTCTTTCATAGGATTTAATTATTCTAATGTTACCAAAGTGGTAAGGGATTATTTCTCATTCTCATTCTAATCGGGATTTCTTACGCCTGAATATATATTGAGTGAAATTATTTATTCATTTTCACATATAACCATTTCATGTAATTATACACTACAAATTCAGGATGTTTTTTAGTAATAGTACTGTTTTTAACTCTTTGGTACTTATAATAATTTCGAGAATGTTTTCAAAAAAATCAAATATCATTTCTCTCTTTAGTAGAAAATATATTTTCTTCCAAATATATGTTTGTAAAGAAAACTCCAAGAAAACTATGATTGTATAAATTAATTTTCACATTATATTATATTTTTTATAATTTATTTAAAATGAATTTTGTTTTAATTTTCTCAAAAATGTACATTTCTACTATTTTAACAAAAATGTTTATAGAATCATTGTTTTATAGCATTATCTTCATGAATTGAACCGTCTTCTATTATGAAACTCATTTCACTGAAAAATAAATTAATGTTTTTAATTTTTTTTTGTTAATGAATGTTTTTTACCAATATATATATATATATATATATAGTTTTTAAAAAAATATTCACCGTAAAAAAGGTTATTTTCCACAATAGTGTTTTTTTAAAAACATTATCCTATTTTTATTCATCAATGGTTGCAACAATTTATTTTATGAAATTCTTAATAATTAGTTATATATGTTTATAACATATATACCTAGAATATTCTACCTCAGAGTAATAGGGTAATACATTCCTTATGTTTATCACAGAAATACCACTATTAAGAAGCCTCTTCCAATTATGATATGATATTAGATTATGAAACCAAATTTATTTCTAGGTGTAATTATTTTGTTAGGACTTATAATAGAATTTCATAATGTGGATCATAAATATCATGATGTTTTTATGTTGGGAGCACCGATATAGTACTCTATTGCATTGGATAATGTCATAGTCTCAAGAAATTTTTGTTATGGGATTTAAGAGTAAACCAAATCCATAATGAGGAACTTTCTACCACGTGATATTATCTATGTAGTTATCTTTGACCAATGTTTAAGACATGTTATATATTTATTATTCATTTAATTTCTTACAGTGATATTTTGATAGAATTTTTTGTGTTTATATTCTATGTGATTACCCTTATACCTCATCTTTTATAATATCATATTCTATCTATGAATCAATGGTTATTATTATTTATAATGTTTATTTCTATTATTGAGCTTTCAATTTCACCAATTTATTCTATTTGTTCCTTATGATATGATATGTTTTCAATGTTTCTCAAATTTATTTGGTATACCACTATAAAAAATAAAAAAATAAGGAATCCATGTTTTGGTTTCATTTTTTGTATTATGATCCTTGACTTCTAAATACACTATCCATCATAAGCTCTAGAGTCTAATTAAAGGATTTATATATTAAAAATCATTTAATAATTATTGTAAATGGATTGGGTTTCTATAGTTAGTACCGGAAAAATGGTTTATTTTTCAATTTGAATCTACGATGAGAATACAGAGAACACTATGGATAATTATACGGATAATTCTATGTATTGCAAATTGTTCAAGAATATTGATGATTGATAGTGAATGTAGTTGTCATGAAATTAAATCCTACTATAAATACCACATATTGAGGTGGTTATTGTATATATTTACCTACGTAAAATAACTCTAATACAGTAATTTTGGGTTTGAGTGGAGCATTAGCATGTACACAAAAATGGGACTCACTCTGGACATACTCTGACACTATTTGGGGATATTCATTAGATATTCAAAAAATCCTTACACACAATTATGGAGGACATTAATGATTTTTTATGTTAAAAAACTAATATGAAAAATTACAATGGATATTCTTGATTTAATCTTTGATACACAATAGTCATAATATACTTATCTTTTTTCCCTTTTTTACGTTATAGTATGCTCATATTTCTTACTTCATTTAATTTTATTAATCTTGGGAATGTGAGTTATCATGTCAAAAAACAATGTGATGGGAAATATTATGATTTCATTAATGTGATCCCAAAAACTATTTGAATGTATGTTATATATCTTGTGATTATTCTAAATGATCTTTGATGAATAATAATTAACAAATCGAGAATTTTCCAATTTTAAAACACATGAAAGAAGATAAGGAATGCATCTCTTGGATGTTCAAGTATTAATGTTGAAAATTAAATGATGATTCAATTCCCTTTATGATGAATATTTGGGAAGAGGTACTATTTGAAATTTATTAATGGAAATGAAAGATAAATTATGTGTGTAAAAGGAGGGCTCAAGGTAGCTAATTTTGGATGAAAATTAAATTTTCTTGTTAAAAATAAACTGGTAAATAAATTTCAACATAAGGGACTATTGAAATTTAATTTTTTAATTATGGGGAACATTGTAATTATTTATTTTAATTCACTAATATTTGTATTAATTTATAAGGGACTATGTAATGAAAATATTTGAAGTGGAATTATTGTTGTTTTCGGTGTTGGAACTCAATAATCGTGTAGTTGGACTATTTTGTATCAACTGAATTTTGGGTATAAGAAACATGAAAAATTAAAGTATAGTTCAATCATAGGTTTTTATTAATGTATTTTAAAGAATTTGTTTAATGGTACAAGTGGCCAATAAAGTATAGTTAATTGAAGGGCCATATTATTTAAAAAATTAAACTATTTTGGAAAATATAATCATAAAGAAGAAATTTATATTTAGGTAATTGTAGTAAATTAAATTATTTTGATTTGTGGAAAATAATGAATTTAATAGAAAACATTTGATGTTAGAAAATTTTATATCATAGATAATGTAATTTTGAATATTTCAATAATATTGTTGATAAAATTACTTGATTATAATGAATTATGAATTTGTGTATCACTTAATATTTTCTATTGATATTGAAAATGGAAAACTCATAAGTTGAATGAAAACCAAACACATCTTGCATGGTTCTGGGGCTTGAACCCATATTTGAAGGTAAATAATGGTATATATATAAAACCACTAGACTATGTTATTTACTTATTAGTGTAACATTTTTAACAAAAAATATTTGGTTTTAAACCAATAGGTTTAACCAAAAACATTATTTGGAAATAATGATGTCATTTTTTAGTGTTATAAGTCAAAAGAGTATGGGATATCATTTGGGGATAAAAAAGACTTTCATGTTTAATTAATTGATGTTATTTAGGATATTGGGTTATTTATTTTTGTAATAATCTATTTTAAAACATTACTTTCGTTTTCAATACTAAAATATTAATATTCATTATGGGAATTATATTACATTGTTCTAACCATTTATGTTTTAATAAATATTGGAATAATATCTTTTTAAACAATTATGGATATGATACTCCATTAAAATTTTATTTTAATACTTTATGGTTATAAATTTAAATTGGATATTCATTCCTTAGATGAAGTGTGAGGTGGAAAGTGATTGAAGAAAACCCAGTAAAAGAAATTTTGTTTATGAAAAAAATACCACGAAATTATTTTTATCAGTGTTCTAGATCTTAAGTATAAATGCATCCCACTAATATAGGGAAGGTATTTTGAAAATAAAATATTTTCCTATAACCTTCATGTAATATTGTTTCATTATCTTTTAATTTATCAAATATACAGGGTTTTGTGGATCTTGAATTCCACATGATAATTAACATTATTTTGATCAATGATCATTACCCCTCTCTATAATTATTTAATCTATTCTTGCATGTCAATATATTCACATTCCTCCAACATTTACTATGGTGGAAACCTATTTATCTGATGACCTTCATATTTCACATTCCCTATTTTTAATACATCTTTTCATTAACCATTTTTATGATGTAGGGTTTTCTATAATGTAATTTTATAATGTAAACCCCTTGAATACTGAGCACATGTTCATGTTGCGATGACACAATTTAAATAAGGGGATATAATATAACACCCTAATATTTTACAAGAACGTTATTTTTTATTTAATATTTGACAAGCAACATTGAGTTTAAAAGTGTCAAGACATATTTTTAATTTTTTTTGAAATATTATCATTTTATCAGAACCCTTATATTTAATTGTATGAATATGATTAAAGACTTTATGAAATATATATTAAGGTTTTAATAAATAAAAATTTATTTATAATCTCTTAATAGATATTTTTTTAAATAAAAACATTTAATAAAAAATAATTTTTATTGTTTGATTTAAAAAGTATTATAATTAATTTTTAGAAAAATTATAAATAATATTTTTTAAAAAAATAATATTTTTTATATCCTCATATCTATATCAAATTGCGATAGAATATTAGTATTTTTCAGAAAAAAACTATTTTTTATTAAATAGTGAAACATACGGCTTTTTGTAAAAATGTCATTTTTTTTAATTTATTAAATACCATTATTTATTTTATTTTATTTTAAAATAACAATAGTATTGTTTATTCAAATTTTTTCCAATTAATTAAATTAAAATTTTCTTTATACGGTTTTTATAATTTTCTTTTTAGCTATAAATCACATTTAGCTAGAAAATGTTTTAATGTTCATAATGAATCTCCATTTTATGTATTTAAAAAAACCTAGAATGATGATTAATTTAAATGAATTTTTTATATTTTATATCATTATATATAAATTTAAATTAAATTAATTTTGATTTCTTTTTATATAGTTAAAATGAGATCATGCTTTTGTTAAAATATGCATTTCTTAAAAAAATATTTTTTTGAAATCTCTTCAGATTATAATTTAAATTAAATTCTACCACATCATTGAGTAAAATATATAAAATTTTATTCCATATTTTTATACTAAAAAAATTATATAATCTAATATTTTGAACAAAATTATTTACCAATTTAAATAGTGAAAGCTGTAAAAATTAATTACCATGGTTAATGTATAAATGGGTTTACTAAGGGGTTAAAAAAAGTGATAAGAGTTAAAAATTACCATAAACTGGTATAAATAAAATTTTTAAAAACTATTTAAACCATATTTATTCTAAGGATCAATAATGTTTCATTTCGGATCCTTGTAGAATGTGATAAACGTGAGTGTAATTTTTCTATTTTCAAAATTTCTAAGTGTCTCCTCCCCCCCACTTATAAAAGGCCACCACTCTTATCTCCTCATTACACATTATCAATAATTATCATCTAGTACCTAACCAAATAACTTTTGTTAATCCCCCTGACATACTTGAATCATTTTTTATCATAAATCCAACTTATGATGTTTTTGGTGCAAACCTAAAGAAGTTGTCTAAAGAGGTGGTGTCATTTTTATGAGAGAATTTTTTATACATCCCACAACTTAAATTAATATTAAAACATACTAATAAAATAATGACGGTATATTTTATATATTGACATGTTTTTATTTTATGTGAATGACCTGTATCCCTCTCCTCCTCCCTTGAATGGGAACAAAACCATTGATCACGTGTATGACACAGTACCACCTCATGAACCATGGTATTTTGTTTTCCAATACCACTTATCAAGACTGAATATAATGATTTATTTAATTTTTATTCATTATTTTTATGATATCATTAACATTTATGTTTAAAATATAACATACACCTTCTTACTTTCCACTCAGTAGAGAATATGATAGGATCGCTTGTGTGTACGGAGCAATAAACGATATGATTTGTTATTCACTTATTCTTTATAATTAAGGTAATAAAGATTAATTTTAATTTTATATATTATATTCATGATATATTAATCATTTTTAAATGTAAATATATAATATAATTTTATAAACCTATCATATTGGTGTCAGCATGACTAGTGTAAGGGTGAGGAACTGTAACACTAATCCAACTTCAAATAGGCTTGGAGCTATCTACTAGTGACAATTAGGCATATCCAATATGAGGAGGCATTAGCCTCATATATTTTTATATAAATAAGAATCTCCATATGAAATTAAAATTTTGAAATGTTAAAAATTGTAAAAATTAATTTATAAAATATATCCCATAACATAGTATGATAAAAAACGAAAGTCAAAAAGCACCAAACAAATTCCCACTAAAAAATAAAAATGTGCATTATTTAAAAATAAAAAGTGTATTATTATAAATTTTACACGTATAATGAAGTATATCTATGATATCACCATGATCCACCTACTCTCATTCCTCATAGGACAATATTGAATTGTATTTCATCTACATATGATATGTGAAGTGTGGGTCGAGCCAATATATGGGTGAGTCATGTATACTCAGTAGGAAAGCAATAATCACCAAACACAATCATAAAATGTGGGACAACAAATAAACATGATTATAAGTCAATCATTATAAGTGAGACAAATATAAAAAACACCTTGATATATATATTCTCAATGTAGAAAACTTGTCTCAATGGTATCAACCAAACCAATCACCAACCTATGATTCTACTCAAGGTTATCGAGTCATGATAAATTATGTGATAACTCATTCCACATGTCTTGATTAAACTAATATTGATAATATTATACCTCATGTTCTTTTTTCCACTTCATTTGGATAAAATTATGGGAGTACAAATATAGTGATTCTCATATAGGGATTCTCTCTTAGAGCCTCTAGGGGATATAACAACCCCACGAGATTAACACAGCTATATAGTGGATCAACACCGGAGTAAATTTTACATCTATTATATCAATCCTCCTAGGGAACATGATTGAAATAATAATATGTTTGTACATGGATAGGGTAACACACCTAGATCTTCTATGGGATACTACAACACTATCAGATTAACCCTTCAATATAGAGGATCATGCACGTGTTTCACATCTAAGTGATATTGAGAACCCTAACTATTCATAGCAATGAGACTAGTGATAAAATATATGCCTCATTAAAGATCCCATATCTAGTGTATTAAAGGGATATCTATATCCTCTATTATAGAACATATTCCGCACAATCCCACATTGGAGTGGATTGATGAAGTCTTCCTAGCACATGGGTACACACCCATGCCGATGTGGGAGAGAAAACATGCCCAATCGATACTGGTTATGTGTCTATGAAATAATTATCCCATATACATTACCTCATGTCATATCTTTGATTTAGTAAAAGGATATCATTTTGTTTTATGATGACATTTTTTCAGATTGACTATTCACATGCCCAAATCATTTCTTGGCAAGAGATATGATGAACGCCCAAGCCTCATCATCAACCCGTTGCTAAAAATAAAAAATACACTAATATATCAGAAAAATAAAACTGAATGGATAAATTCATGTCAACATTGTGACCCCCATCGAAAAAACCATAGGATATGATTTTTACCATTCCAAAATAGATCCCTAGTAGAAAAATGATTTTTTTCATAACATATATATTTGTATATCACTTCATGGGACTAATCGATGTGTCCAAATTAAATATCCATAATTGTTCTTTAATTGAAAACCTAAATACCCCAATAATGATATTGCAAATGCATATATGATCTGTCATCACATGAAGATGTTATTAATAATAAAGGATTCAACAACAATAATTATAATAAAAAATTTTTACAACAATATTATTATAAAACATTTTTTAATTGATTAATGAGTGGGGAATGACACACACATAGCCCCCCAATTCATGTTATACACATGCCTACACCTCTTTGTTACTCTTTATTTTCCCTTTTACAATGACAATATTTGTTATTTAATTATTTTTATCTCTAGTAATCATAAATAAAATAAATCTCACATCTAGTTTGGTTCGTACACGGAATTCCCATAATTCCCTCATGATATCGGAACCCCTTGTTTTCCCCTTATTATTATACTTCCATGTTTTTATTATTATTTATTTAAATAAAAATAAAAAACTATTTATTCTTACTCTAATTAATAATAACTATCTAATGGTATTATTAATAAAAATAATAATAACACATGTCTCATTTCCACGGCCGACTAAAGATCCAATTCAGAACATTATATAAAATAAAACAATATATTATATACATAAATAGAAACCACACATACTATGTTAGGGAAATCCTATTATCCAAACAAATATTGGGACCCCATCCCCACAAGCGTTTGGATTCCGACAACATGTTTCTTATAAACATCTATTATTTCACTTCTAAAGAGATCCACTAAATGGGGATCACAAACCACTAGTACTGAATCCAATGTTTGGTTCAATTCATCACTTCGACACATTTATCATGTCACCCAAATCCAAATCCAAACTCATGAATTTGTTCTATTATACCAAATAACTAATGCATAAAAATCGTTATACCTCGTTATCCTTGAGCCACCAATCAACCGATTACCGATAACAAATGTTATGTATAAAGGGAGGTAGGAAGAAAAAAAAATTGTATCATTTAATAAATTATATATTCATTTCACTATAATCATAATAATTATGAAAATATAAATTATAATACTATTAAAACTGAATAAGTAATAGAAATCAAATTTCTAAATATTAGAAGATAAATTTGTTATTGGACATCCCAAGTGAGATCGATCTATGAATTAATTAGAAATAGGTTTATTTGAGTTTATCATGAACATTAAAAGGTGATAAAACCACAAATCAAAATCCCTAACATGGGTTTGGATTGATCATTGACGAAAAAATAATTTTTATTTTTATCATTGGCGAGATCCATGAGCTATATTGGTGAAAAAGTTCATTGAGAAACTGATCGTGATCCTTGATATGTTTCTGTTCAACAAGATCTCCTCCAATAGGTCATCATCAATTTTAGGGTATTGTTTCTTATCATGTGACTTTTATATCATAATTTGTTTCAGAGAATTATTATATTTAGGAAATTAAAGAAATAAATTAATTTTATTAATTAATTCCCTCAAAAAAACCACCAACGACTCCTACATTAGAATGTCCAATTATGAACAATGATATATTAGTTCTAATGTAAACACCATGTTCCAGAATAAACCATTCTCTTAAATCTATTATTTGGGAAACTCTATGAGGTTAGTTTAATTATTTTACAAAAATATAAGGCATGTAATATGATATGTTTATAATATTTATTAATTTATACTAGGGTTACTAGGTCGGTGGATTTTTCATTTCCTCAGTGCCTAGCTTTAAAATTTTTCCTTAAAATATTCTAATTTATTACTTGGAAAAATCGAGTCTTAAAATACATTCTTAGCTTAACATCATTTTTATAAATTATAACATCATTTGTGTGTATTCCTGAGTATCACCTCGTGAAGCGATGTGATTCATTTTTAATTACCACATCAACTAGATGGTATATTTAAGGGTATATGAAGAAATAGTATGATATTATCTTATGTTATTGTGATAATTTTTTACAAATTTAATTACCCTTAAATTCTTTCCACCATGATCATTCCAAAATTGAAATGTTACATGTGCGCACGTTAAACCTAAAATATCCGTGATTCTAAATTAAATCATTTCATCTAACCATAATTCAATATTATTTTTATGATTATAATTATGGTTTAAAATTAATAATTATTTCATGATTTCTACTCTAGATATGATAAAATCATAATCTCTTTGAACATAGTTATGATACCAATTTGATTATGGATATATGATCAATTTACCTTTAAAATGTCATATGAGAAATAAATTTTTTATGTAATTGAAAATAAAATGTTAAAAACCAATGTAAAATTAATAGTAAACATGAAAATGGTTCCTGAGAAAGTAGATAATTAAAATATGATTATTATTATTGAATATAAAAAAACATAGATTTTGATTCGGGTAGAATTTAAGGGTTTTATTATAAATTTCCATTTCACTAGGACATATTTGATAATATTATCCTATTAACATTTATGTGGGCCAAATGAATGATTTATTATGTATTTAACATGAATACCTATTTCACAATGACATTAAATATTTCAATACAAATTTATTCATTCATAGGATGTTATGTGTAAGATCCAAGGTAAATATAGAATAATACCTTTTCATATTTATTAACATTTATAAAATAGTTAGTAATTTTACTTTAAAAGGGAAGTAATGTATGATATCATATAGGACACACAATAATGAGTTTTTTAAAAATCATATATTGCATACAACAGTGAGTTATAGAAATAAAATAAAATATTATTAATATTATTATTTTATGTTTTTGTTATGACAATGTGTATAGAATTGTGGGAATGAATGATATTAATTGAATTATGGAAATATGTATTACTCATGTTTATATAATGATTCATTTTTCAAAAAATTAATAAATAAATTAAATAACAACCAATTGAATATAAAGGATGTTTTTTCTGAAAAAAACTATTTAAATGAAAATAATTCTTTTTATAAAATAATAAAATCACTCATTCAGGATTTTATTAATTAAATATATGTTTAATAAAATAAATTATTATTTAAAATTCACCATATATTTTTTATATATAGGATGTAAGAAAAAAACCTATTTTCCAGATAGAATAAGTATTTTTTTAAAAAACTACAGCTTTCCACCTTTTGATTGAAAACACATTTTAAATATAGTTTTGGAACATTTTTCAATTAAATTTTATAAAATAATAATATTATTTATAATTGGGACATAAAAATTAAGTTAAGATATATAGTTTTATATTTTTCTTGATAACATTCATAATTTAAAGAATAATGAACAATACTGTATTTTAATTCAAACATGTTTTTTCATCTTATTTATTTATATAGATAGGTTATTTTTTTAATTGGTTTTAAATTGTAAATGGATTATCTTTTTATCATTTAATCGAATTTTTTTCAATGGATATAACTATAAAATTAATTTTGATATAAACATGTCAATATTTTTTATGGTTTTAAATTTTAAAAACACTTGTTTCCTCATTCCATTAATGAGATTAAAATGATATTAATTTTATTCTTTTTTTGGGAATTTAATTTCGAAATATATACATACATGGTTGTAATTAGTATGAAAATTTTTATCTAATAGGATCAAAAATGTTTTTTTGAACTATAATTTTATTATTTTATTTACCAATGTTAATGGGTAAATGAGGTAA
Source organism: Viscum album (assembly GCA_963277665.1). NCBI lineage: Eukaryota > Viridiplantae > Streptophyta > Magnoliopsida > Santalales > Viscaceae > Viscum > Viscum album. The sequence continues at coordinate 832,223,831 of OY728142.1, read as the reverse complement.
ATTTTTGATAAAATAATATTATAATAATACAAAAATACTCTAGAAAATGTATTGAAATTATTTTATGAGTTATTTACGACCAATATAATCATTGGGTGGAACTTTTGTCCTTTTTAATTAAACTGGGTGTGATTAATACATTTATAAACATTAATTTAATGTAATGGAAAAAACGTCACATACATTTTTCTTTTTTTAAAACCATTTTAATTTGGAGATATATAAGTGATATATTCTACTATAAATAATAATTATAAAGATCAAAATATTACCTATATAATATAATTTTGTTTAGAATTTTTATACATTAAACAATGCCATTTAATTATAAAACAATGATGATGTAGTGATTGTTTCATAGATGAAAGAATCAAATAAGTGATATTATAAATATTAAAATAAATAATATTTTACATAATGTATGTCATCCACTAAATTTATAGGTGACTATGACATGTTATAAGTTTATTAAAAGGTTTTATTAGAAGGTTTGTTTCTTTTGGTATTTCATTTATATTCAATTAAATGAATAGTGTAAAAATTGACATAGATGATATTTTATTAAAATAATAATGGATTGAATTATTTAAAAATTAAAAAAATTAAAAAAAATGGATATTATAAGGTTTAAAAGGAAATTATATGTCTAATTTTTTTGAAATTAACCCATGTAATTAAAATTTATTTCCACTTAATATATAAAATGTAGCCACCAAAATTTAAATTAAATGAAAATAATTAAGGGTAAACCAAAAACATATGTTTTAAAATAAAATCAATACATACCTAAAAATTATTAGATGAGATGATTTAGAACTATCCTTATATTATATTTTACATATTTCATGATTGAGTATTTTTCATTAAAAAATAATTTATATTAATATATTATTTTAAGACTTTCTTATGGTGCCCCTCCCCTCTCCTATAAATAGGTACCCACTCTCCTCTAATACTCAAACTTAGAATTAATTTAGATCAAACAAAATCCTATCAAACCACTTCATAAAATCCATAACCACTTTCTCGATGCCTTATATTATGCATAACACCCATTTTAGAGGTGTTAAGGTATTATTAAAAGGTGATCAACAGAAGAAGATGTATCAATTTTATGTGATTCTATTTATTTATTTTTCCACTTACTTTAAATATTCATATTCTAATATTTAAATAAAAACTATAGTATTCTAAATATACTGAGATTTTTATTGTTAATATCCCCACCTAAATCCATCACCAAATTTCATAAAATGGGGAATGAACATTTTGTTCATGTGTATTACATACTAACACCTCAGAATCTGATATAGTTCATTTTTCATTACCATCAATCTAGAATGGTTAAAATTTTTGAATAATTTTTATATATGATATTAATGGAATATTTTATAATTTAAATGAATATTTTTTAAATTATGTTCTTACTTAATATGCACATAAATATGATAATGTCGATTATGATTATGTGTGAACTATTACCTCCACGAAGTGATATAAATAGATTTTATTCACAAAATCACATGTATGATATATATAAGTATATTTAAATGATTTTTACGATGATAATAATATAATTAACATTTTATAAAGATAAATAAAAATTACCGTATTTCCATAATGATAAATGGAAAATGGAAAATGTTACCCATGAGTAAGTCTTAACTACCATCTCCATGATTATAATGTATTTCATTTTTCCAAACCATAATTAGTGGTTTGATTTAAAAAGTAAAATTAATGTATAAAATTAATGATTATTTCATGAATAATTTTCTGGATATTCCGTTCTTCTGAACACATGAATAATTTCCATCATAACTAGTTCGCTTTCGAGTCATATAATAAATATTTACCAATCATCCGATAAGAACTTAAATAATTATGTAATTATCATGAATTTTTTATATGTATTAAGAAAGTAATAATAAACCTGAAAATTATCTCATGCATGTAGAAATTTACCTATATTTATTATTTATGAATATAAAGACTGTATGTGACCATTCAGACTCATGATAAAGAACTTCGTCTCAATATCCTTTCCTTGAGGAATATTTAAATAATATAAACCACCTTATTTATATACTGTATAATAAAACACATTGAATTTTAATTTAATTTAATGTTTTTATAATTTAATATTCTTCTGTGAATATTTTTATTAAACAACAAAAATGAATGTTTTTTAACATTTGTGGTGACAACGACCTTTCCACTGTCGTGAACATTATTTTGATATTTGGCTTCTTCTACAAGTATTGATGTTTTTAAAAGAAAATTTAATACCACAATCCCTTTTTAGGTATTTTTTATTAAAAATGGTTTTGATAATGTATTTATTATATAAATAACTTGAAATGGTATCTTTTGTTTAAAATATGGTAATTTTATTTTTCCATTATGCTAGCTAATTTGTTATGATTATGTTATGGTTCTTGGACATTGATTATATATATGGTGGTTCCATGATAAACTATAGGTGGGTGATACTATGGTATATCTTCAACGCATTCAATAATGTGATGGATTTACACAATAACGTTTCTCCTAAGAGATTTAGGGAATATACTATGATGGGTATTCAACGCGCAACCGTGATGGTTACTCCCTTTGTAGTGGTGAAAGATATAATGTATGATTGATATAGATTCCACAAGTTTCCTTTTTGATTTATTATTGTAATGATGTTTTTAGGAATCTTTTTATTTCCTGAGTTATTTAAAATAATTTGTGTTTTATGGGTGAAAAGTATGATTTATTCAAAATCCTTTCATGTGTCTAAAATATTCGAAGACTAACTGTTTCATTGCTTATTTATACCCCATATTGATCTTTTTAAGACCATCCCTAGTTTTTGAAATGTTTTTCATAGGGTATAATGTTGGGTAAGAGTATAGAATAAATCATGATGATTTTTATGAATTTTTTAATCTATAAATAAAATCATGTTTTATTTGATGGAGTTTTATTTTTTGAAAACCAAAATAGTGTGTAGAAGTGTCTACTTTGTAATATTTGAGTTGATATTCAATATTTATGGACTAATTATATAAAACTATAAACATTAAAATATCCTTAATTTGAAAGAATGTAAATTATTTATTAAAACACAATATTAGGTAATGAATATGGTTGTGGCCTTATTGTTTGTATGAGATGATGGTTTAGACAACTTTACAGGTTATGGTGATATTTATGCGTGAGATACATGATATATATAACCACAATGGTAATCATAATTGAATAGTCATAGTGATTTTGTATAACAATAATGTGTTTTGGATAACATGAATATGTATATATTATTTTTTATCTTCTACATAAGATAATATAGTATGATTTTATGGATATATACTCACAATAACCATTTTCGTTTTAGTAAATGGTTGGATCCATCAGGAACCAAAGTTAAAATTAATGTGTAGGAAAATGTGGCGGTTCGATGAATACGAAACCGAATGAAATATGAGTTAGAATTATAACACTCATTTTTATTCGTACCCCACTATCATGAGTCATGATTAACCATTGGATCCTTGGTGAGTTTTCCAATTAATCATATATTAGATAAACAATTCCCTATAGATGTTTATGTAATAATGTTATTAAAGGGAAAAATGTTCATCAACATATGTGTTAAGGATTTGTAAGTAAACTCCTTGTAAAATGATGTAATGGTAAGATATTGTGTTATAGATATGGTAATGAATTTCATAAAGTAATTACATTCCCAGTAAAAGGAAAGAATTAAGTTGACTCAATAAAAGGGAAATATTTTCTCTCTATGTTATCAGTCGAATGTTTTAAATGTGGAGAGTATGGTCATTATGAAAGTAATTTTCCTATTAAAAAGGATTGTGAATGTGATTATCAACTCCATGATAATATATGTTTAGTAATATATAAATCAATTACAATTGAAGATTATAAAACTGAAAATGACATATGAAAGGTATGGAATATTTTCATAGCTCATGTTTTGACATTATAAAATCTTTGTACATGATTATTATTTTCATTTAAAAATTAGTACTAAGGAATTATATAGAAGAACATTTTTAAAGTATAACAAATAAAAATTAATGATTAAGAAAATTCTATATAAAAATGACTCAAGAGTAACGGTAGACTATAAGATGTTGGAATGTTTAAAAGTGTTAAATGTATTTTGATGATGGGATTACTTTGGAAGACATTTTTATAGTATGTGTAAACCTTATTTGTAATGTTGTAAAATTATATTATTTTATGAATTGGGAAACTCGCATGAAGGGTGAAAACTCATCATGTATGATAGGGATCTAGAAATTAAACACAAAAAAAATTGAGACAAGGCTTAATCGTCTACCACTGGCCAATGGTATGTCCCAAGTAAGTATGTCCTGTTATTTTTAGAAAAATATGTTGAGGTAATAACAATAATTTTCTTCTGGGAACTTCTGTTTTATCAAATGGATATCCTGGTCATAAGAAAATGATTTGGGTATTACATGATACATGTTATTTTAGAAGGAATTCACTATTTTGGGAACCCAGTATTCCTAAGGAAAATATAATAGTATAGTATTTTAATTGAGGTGTAATGGTTGAATTATATTTTTTATTTATATATGTTATTATTGTGGACATATGGTTATTTGGGTTATTTATGAAAATGAGTTACCTATCGTGGATAATATGTGAATTTAAAAACAAATATTTTTGGAATGCTACATTAAGATTGGTTTATGTTATTTGAAGTTAAATCTTATAACATACAATGGAATATTATTTCATTAAAATAGTTCAATTTTTTTAGGATTTAATATTATTTTTAATTTTATGATGGAATTTAATGGATAATTATTTGTTTAATGGTCTATGTTAGACATTGGGGGTTACATTTTAATTTTAAGGATAAATATCTATAATTCTTATTTTAATTTTTATTAAATTTCAGGAATTATATTAATTTTCTATCCTATAATTTATGTTTTGGTTGGTATTTCAAGAGAGGATGAATTGATAGTTAATCTTTTATATATTTTGTCATTTTATTGATATGGAATCTTCTGTTTCGGGCATGAAACATAATCCCTCTTAAATACTCATCATTTGGAGAAAAAAATGAGTTTTTGGGGGAATTTCATTAGTTGGTGAAACTCTACTTGTCAAGTATGTGTATTTCCTTATGATCTTATTCTTGGTAGTAAATAAATTTCACAAAATTATGAAAATTATTATAAAAAACATTTTCTATTTACTTTTCCTACTATGAAGGGAAATATTATTTAACCTATCACATGGTTTTTGTTTTTGGATTGTTATATTTTTTAGGATCATGTTTTTCTTCCCTATCCATCAAAACAAGAAGTTCGTTCATTCTTCAATATTCACGATTTTCTACATGGAACCCTAGTATGTTTTATCAGAGGTAATGATTATAATTCACATTATTTCAGTTACTGTGAAAAATGTATTGCATCTTCTTATGATGTTGTATTTCAAAGGAGTAATTTATAAAATTGAAAACTCTGTAACCAACCCAAAATTTTAATTTTCAAGGATACAATTTCTAAAAGGGGTTAAGGATGTAACATCCCTTGTATTTATAGAGTAATAATTATTCATATTTATTATTATATATGAGTTATGCAGTAATTTTTCTTTAAAAGGGATGCTTCGTCAAATAGAGTACTTGACATGCATCAATGGGTTTCTCATTAATCATATGTTTCACACAAGGCTATGTTATACCATTAAAAAATGTTTTATTATTAATATTTTTTTATGTTTTAGTTATCAAAAAGTGATTAGAATACATAGAATTATTATTTTTAACTGAATTGTGAAAATAAGATTTTCAATTGTTTATATAATGATTCATTGGTTATGAAATTAATTAGGAAATTAAATACCAACCAATTGAATATGCAAGATGAGTTTTTCTAAAAAAAATTAAATAAAAATAATTGAGTATATAAAATAATGAAATCAATCAGGATGGATTTTAATAATGAAATATATAGGAAATATATTTTTAATATATTCAATTTAATATTTAAAATTCATCTTATATGTTTTTTATAGTTGATATATGAAAAAATTCAACTTTCTGGATAAAATAAATGTTTTTCAAAGAAAATGTTATTTTGGAAACTTTTTTTATAGAACCCAATATTAATATAGTTTTTGACACTTTTATATTTTCAATTTACAAAATAAAAATTTTCTTTTTATGTGGGAAATAAAAATTTAGGTTCAACAAATTTTTGTAATTTTGTCCAATGACTTTTATATTTTAATGAATAGTGAAAAATGCTGCTTTTTAAATCAAAACTTCATTTTCAGATAAATTATTTATAAAGATAGTTTGGCATATTAATTTGTTATACAGGGTAATTGGATTGTATTTTAATTATATATTTCTCTTTTTGTCGTTGGATGTAACTATAAATTTAATTTGGATATAAACACATTTCAATCTTTTGATAGTTTTTACTTTCTAAAAAACATGTTTCGTCAATTCATCAACAAGATTAAAATTAAATTTAATCTAGAGAATTTAATGAATTTAATTTTAAAAATGGGAATAAATGGTTGTAATCAGTATGAAAATTTCTATCTAACTTGATCAAAATAATTTTGTTTTAATAATAACTTGATAATTTTATTTACCAAAGTTAAATGGTAAATCAATTAAATAACGGTTAAAACAATATTATAAAAATACAAAAATATCCTAAAACATGTAATAAAATTAATTTATTTGTTATTTTCTTCAAAGAAAATCCTTTGTCTGAATTGTTTTTCATTGGAAACCACATGGATGGGATTAAGACATTTATAACATGTAATTTAATTTAAAGGCAAAAATATCATAAAATTCTCCCTTATTATTTAAACAATTTTAATATGGGCTATATAAGTGATTTATTTGAATATAAATAGTCATTATAAATATAATAAGATTTACAACACCATGTTACTCTGTTTATTATTTTTTGACATTATAAAATTAAATTTAATTATAATATAACGATGATGTAATGATTAATTAATTAATAAAAAACCAAATAAATAATATTATAAATATTAAAATAAATATATTCGATGTATTTTTATGTTATCCACTAATTATCTATGCGACTAAGTTATATTATAAGTATACTAAATGTATTTTTTCATAGTTATCTTTCTTTTTGGATATTATTTAAATTTAAAGAAACGAATAGTGTAAAAATTCACATAATTGATATTATATATAAATAATTGGATTTTCATTTTATTTAAAAAATTTAAAAATTATTTTAAAATTAAAAAGTTGAAAAGATAATGTCTAAATTTTCATTAATTTTTCAATTATGTGAAATTTTCCCCATTAAGTAAAATTTATAGCCCCCTAATATTTAAATTTATTTTACCACAAGTAAAATTAGAAAAAAAATAATTAAGGGTAAACCAAAAAAATAAGGATTTAAATAAAATCCGTAAAAGTATAAAAATTATTTTATTAGAGGATTTACAACTATACTTATCATATATTTGATATATCTCATCTTGGATTCATTTGGAATAAAAAAGTAGTTTATATAAATTCAATGTTTTATGTGATTCCAAGGTTTCACATCCCCTCTCCTATAAAACACTACCCACTTTTCCTAATAATCACAAATAAAAACCCTTTTGGATCTTCCAAGATTGACATAATCCCTTCATAGAATCCCTCCACATTATCTTGATGCCTTAATGTAATTAGAACACTATTCTTAGAAGTGTTAAGGTGTTCTTCAAAGGTGATCAATTGAAGAAGAGGTTTTCTAACGACCCATACTTTACATACATTGTTATTACTTCATAATTGAAGCACACTTATTACAACATATAACAAAACCAGGAAAGAACCGTATAGGTATTGTGTCTTTAGGAACTGGGAAACATAAACAACTTTTTCATAAATCATCTACATTGTCTACCTTTTATTTTATCATATCTCGAGTCCCTTTTGGCATATCATTCGTAATATCCTTCATAATGACCTGGGGAAAATAAAACATACAAAAGGGTGAGGTCAAATGCTCAGTAAGGGTAAACAAATGAAATATCAATCACATCATATTGATAAGACCATATCATTTTGGAAATGTTAACCTGCAAAAGAGATCATAATTTCATAACATGGGATAAATCCTAGTAGTGAAATGTAATCCCAATAATCATAACATAAAACACAAAACTTTGTGGAATACACTCATAATGATAGAGAATCATTTTTTAGTAGTCAAGACTCATATCCAAGACTACCTTTGCGGAAAAAGTCCATTTCTGAACCAAGTTCACTCCTCGTTTCAGTCCTGTTTCACTGAACCGGTTTAACCTGCCATTCCAGCCATAACTATCACATGAGATATAAAACTTTACCCAATGCATTGGAGGGAGATATAGGTCCCACACATCTCCTAATGAAACCATTATTATGTGTGCCACAAAATCATAAATCATACATCATAGCATAACCCATGTAATAAAAAAGGGAATCTTAAACATCATGCCATCATAACATAATCCATATAAGATAAAAGGACATCATAAAAATAATTCCATCATAACATAATCAAATCAATGTAAAAATAGGGATAGAAACAGAACCCTATATTATCTTAGATGGAAAATAATTTTGATAAAACACTTGAACTCCATTCTTGAGGAAAATATCCTTTCTACTTCAAAAACATTTTTCCTTACTTAACAAGTCATTCAATTTTAAACTAAAAGAATTTGATTAAAAATAAACTTCAAAACTTGTAAAGGATGCTTCATGGAAATAATGTTCTATGAATCCATTCATTCCGTATATGTTAAAAAAACATTCTTCTCTTACTTTGGCCGTAAAAGTCAAAAAGTACCTTGTAAGAAGAATGACCAAAGATTCATTTCATATCTTCTTCTAAAAACTCACCGAAGGGTAAAATTGGACATAAAGAATTTTATAAGGATATAAATATTACATATTGAGGAAACATGGATTTGGATGATAAATACACCCCAGTAAATTCTGAAGTATAATCAATCTGGGATAAAAATTGAGATTTCGAGATTGTCCCATACCTTAGGTCTGATTTTCTTCGTAAGTGTCTGAACCTCCTGTATAATGATTTAAATAATGCCATTACCTTTTTATAGAATCATAATCATTGTTTTGATATCATATATGGTCATATTCTTAGCTTATTATTAGTAATATTTCATTGCTACTTGTTATTTGGGTGTTTATTACTTTTTCTTCTTATGCTTGTTTTTTCAAATAAATTATTCTTCTTCTCCTTAGGTTACAGATACCTCATTTAATGAATGGTATTACTGTACTATATATCATATTTATTCATTCAATTCATTTATATAATCATTATGCGATGAAGATCATGTAGAACGAGTCGCATCACATCAAGGAGAGGGTATTCCTTACGTACGAACGAGCGAGGATATCATTCCCATGATCGTGGAATTTTATTTGAGTGAATGTATAATATTTCAAAATCAATATCACTTTACAATAATCATATATTGTTGTTTTTTTACACCATTATACCCATCTAATTAAGGTGGTGGTGGAAAATAGATTACACCACGGCGTGGAGACGGTATTCTGTACGTACGCACGCATGGTGATTTCATTTTCCGTAGTATGTATAGATGGTGAAATATGGTTGTTTCATACATATAATAAAATACCAGTATATGAGTGATACCTATGTTATTACTTCATAATGAAACAAATAAAAAAGAAGATGTGGAAGAAGAAATAAAGTTGAAAGAATCGGTAACGGACATTACATCTTCTTTGAAGCTCCTCTTTGAGACCTCCTCTTAGGGCACTAAAATTGGTCTTTGAAGAAGACCAGGACCTCTAGTATGTTTCTAGGGAAGTGTAGAAGAGAATTTTTCAGGGGTTTGCTGAGCATTAAGGATCAATGTGGTGTGAGGAAGAGAGGGAGGTGGGGTCCTTTTATAATGGAGGAGAGGGGCACCTTTGAAAAAACTAAAAATATTCTTTTATTATAAAGTCATATTTTGTTTATAATAGCTCCAAATTGATTTATTTCTAAGCTAATGTTGGTATGGGTTGAAATACTCTCATCCAATATAATGTAGACAAGTTTAGGGTTATATTTTAACCTTATCATTTAGATTTAACTTTAAGTTAAATAATTTTACTTTTACCGTCTCTATTTGTTTTCTTACACTATATGGTTAATAAAATTATTATAATAAGACAAAATCACCCAAAGTTGATTGTTATTAATATATATAACCTTAGCTAAGTACTTTGGATGAACCTTAGGTTTTTTAGGAATAAAATAACAATTAATAATATAATATTTTTTTATAATCTTTTTTATGTCAATTTTGACACTATTTGGTAATTGATTTTTGTGAAAATCATAACAGAATATTAGTTAGAAAAAAGTTAATAAAATGAATACTAACATGTCATATTAACATAAAAAATTATTTTAATTCATAAAAATCCTCAAATTAAATTTATTTGGGTATTTATAACATCAATTATGTCAATATTTCATTAATAATATAATTACTGCATCATCATTGTGTCATAAATAAATTCAATTATATAAAGTATAAAAATTAAAAATAAATTACAATTATGTAGGAAATCATTTTATCTTTCTAATGAATATTTATAGTCGAATTTATCTAATGTATAACCCTATATTAGAAATGATTTTGTTATTAAACGTTGATTTTAACTATTTTAACCCTTTTTAAATAAATTAATAATAAATATCCTAATCTAATCCATCTAGGACTAAATGGTCATATTTCATTCCTAAGGTTGTTTTTGGTCGAATTACACTTATCCAATAGAATTAGGACATGGGTTAGGGTAATAACAATATCATTTTTCCCTTAATTACCCTATTTACTTTTAACCGTGGTAAAAAAAAGGAAAAAGTTACTATTCACCAAAAATTATTTTCATCTCATTGAACAACATTTTAGTCTTTTATATTAACCGTGTCTCTCTGATTTTCGAAATTCCACTCACAGAAGCGGTAAAATTATGTTTTATGTGAATTTGGAAATTCTCCTAGGAGGTGGGTAAAAGACGGTGAAAAGTTCAATAAATTTTTATATATCTAAAATTGTAATAAAATGACTCCAATGAATTGAATTGAACGTATACAGGTATTATGTATAAATTCTGACCTATAATAAATTTCAATAAAATATATAATTATTTAAATAAAAAGTTGCTTTTAAAATAGTAACCCAGTGTTTTTACTATTCATAAAAAATTTAATGTTTTCAGAAAAATACCAAAATTTCGCCCTAGGATAATTTCGATATTACTAATCCAAAAATGAAGTCTGTTTTGAAAAAAAAAATTAAAAAAATTAAAAAAGTGGGTATTACCTTTCATAACGGCTAGTTTTAATAATATTTTTATAGCATAACGTTGTTTAGTGAAACTCGGTATTGCGTACAACGCAAGCTATCGAGGGAGACCACAATTGCGTGTAAAGAAATCCATGCTAGTGTTCTGTGTAGTGAAAGATTCCATTGATGATTTATATAACATAAAAACAAAATATTTCTCATAAATGTCTCGAGTGTTACATTCTACCCCCCTTAAAATGAATTTCTCCCTCGAAATTCGTCACTTTGTAACAAAAATATGAGGATACCTCTCCCTCATCATATCCTCAAGCTCCCATGTAGCTTCTTCTAATTGGTTGTTACTCAATAAAACATTCACCAAGAAAGTGGTCTTGTTCCATAGGAATTTTTTGCTACGATCAATAATCTCTATAGGATGTTCTTTATAAGAAAGATCTTGTTCCAACGGTACAACTTCTAAGATGAGTACATGTTAAGGATCAGGTATGTACTTTCTCAGGAGAGATACATGGAACACATCGTGAACTTGAGAGAGATTCGGTGGAAGTGCCAATCGGTAAGCTACCTTCCCAACACGATCCGGTATTTCGAAAGGACTGATATATCTAGAGCTCAACTCTCCCTTCCTTCCAAATCTCATGACCCTCTTCCAGGGAGATATTCATTAGAATAATTTATCACCCACTTCAAACTCTAGGTCATTTCTTCGGTTGTTGGCATAACTTTTCTGTCGACTCTGAGCTTCTCTTATGTGTTGTTGAATAGATCTGACCTTTTCTGCCATCTCATCAACTAGACTAGGTACTAATAGCATTCTTTCCCCAACTTCATCCTAGCAAGTTATAGTTCTGCATTTATTTCCATAGAGAGCTTCATAAAGAGCCATCTGAATACTGGAGTGAAAGTAATTATTATAAGAAAATTCCACCACAAGTAGGTGTCGATCCTAACCACCTTTGAAATCCATAGAGCAAGCTCTCAACATATCTTCTAGAGTTTGAATTGTCCTCTCAGACTAACCGTCAGGATGATAAGCAGTGCTGAAACTCAACTCTGTATCCATTGTATGCTGAAGACTTCGCCAAAACATTGAGGTAAACCTCGGATCCCGATCAGATATAATAGAAAGTGGTACTCCATGCAATCTTACCACTTCCTTCACATATATCCTGGCAAGCTGATCCAGAGAGAAATCCTCTCTAATAGTGATGACGTGTTCTGACTTTGTAAGACGATCTACAATGACCCAGATAGCTCTATTGCCTTTGGATGTTTTAGGAAGTACAGTGACAAAGTCCATAGAGATGTTTTCCCCTTTCCATTTTGGTATGGGTAATGGTTGTAACATCCCCTTAGACTTCTGTCTCTCAGCTTTAACTTGCTGACAAACCAAGTATCGAGAGACATATTCAGTAATATCTCTTTTCATGCCATCCCACCAGAAGTACCCTTTCAGGTCCCCATACATCTTCATGCTTCCAGGATGAATAGAGAATAAAGAACTATGATCCTCATCCAACAACTCCTTCTTTAATTCAGGGATGGGAGGAACACAAACCCGATTCCTGAACTTTATTATCCCATCACAATAAAGGTTGAATTCAGGAATAGTTCTCTCCTTCTTTTGTAACTCTACATCTTATTTCTTGTGCCTCTTTAATCTTCACATGTATAGATTGTTGAACATTCTTTTGAGAAAGATACGATTTTACCCCTTCCATTATAATTCCAAGATCCATCCTTTGTAAATACATAAATATTGGATCTTTTTGTGATCCTCTGCATGGATAAGCTAGCATGGTCTTGTCAACTTAAAGCATCTATCACCTTGTTTGCTTTCCGAGGGTGGTAATGAAATAAGGTGTCGTAATCCTTAAACAGCTCCAACCATCTTCATTGGCGAATATTTAGCTCCTTTTGTGTGAAAATATACTTTAAACTTTTATGATCAGTATAAATATCACACCTTCCTCCATAAAGATAATGCCTCCAAATCATTAATTCAATGATTACCGCAGCTAACTCCAGATCATGAGTTGGGTAATTATGCTCATGGATTTTCAACTGTTGTGAGGCATAAGCTATCACCATATCATTTTGTATAAGAACACACCCCATCACCTTCTTGGATGCGCCGTTGTAGATCACAAACCTTTCTCCACTACAATGAATTGTAAGTATAGGTGCACTGTATAACCTTCTTTTCAACTCCTTGAAATTCTCTTCATATTCCTTCTTCTAAACAAACTGAACTACTTTCTGAGTCAACTTGGGGAGTGGATTAGATAATCGTGAAAAATATTTCACAAAACATTTATAATAACCAGCCAAACCAAGAGAACTTTGGATCTCAGTTACTGTTGTTGGTCTCGACCATTTTTTGATAACCTCTATTTTTGCTGGATCCATAGATATCCCCTCTTTTGAGATTATGTGATCCAAAAATGAAACCTTTTGAAGCCAAAATTCACACTTGGTAAATTTGTCATAAAGCTTCTCCTTTCTCATGGTCCTCAATATAAATCTCAAGTGATCTTCATTTTCTTCCTTTCTCTTTGAATAGACAAGAATATCATCAATAAATACTACCAAAAACTGATCAAGATAGTCTCTAAAGAATCTATAAATCATATCCATGAAGATAGCAGGGGCATTAGTAAGACCAAATGGCATCACTATAAATTCATAGTGTCCATACCTTATACGGAAAGCCATCATTGGTATATCCTCCCTTTTGACCCTTATTTTATGATACCCTGAACGAAGATCAATCTTGGGAAAGTATTGACCTCCGCATAGTTTTTCAAATAAGTCATCAATGCATGGGAGATGATATTTTTTCATTATATTGATCTTGTTATGTTCTCGATAATCAATGCAGTGTCTCAATGATCAATCTTTCTTCTTAACAAATAGAACTGGTGATCCCCAAGGAGACACACTAGGGCATATGAATCCATTATCAAGATTCTCTTGGATTTGCTTATTCAATTCCTGCAACTCAATTGGAGCCATTCTATAAGGTGTCTTTGAAATAGGCAAAGTACCCGGTACGAGTTCTATTGAAATCTCAACATCAGGATTTGGTGGACGACCCAACAATTCCTCCGGAAAGACATCATCAAACTCACATACAATGGGAATATTCTTAATCTTGAGTTTCACACCATCCATTTGAGATAAATAACATTCATTTAGTGGAATCAAGACCCATAATATGGAAGAAACTTCCACTGGAATGTTTTGTTCATCCTTGCATCGATATACAATCATAGATTGATCTGGAATATGAAATGCGACTTCCTTCATTTTCAATTGAAATGAGCTCCATATAGAGAAATCCAATCCATGCTAATAATCACATCAAATTCCACTATAGGAATGATCACAAGATTGTTAGGAAGCACTTTCCCACAAACTTCAATCAGAGAAGAATTACAAATTTTTGATGCGACTATTGTGCCATTAGGAGTTGTCACAGCAAACTCAACATCTAATTGATGAGGTAATATGGCGATACCCTTAGAAAATTTTTTAGAAATAAAAGAGTGGGTGGATCCAGAATCGAATAAAACATTTCCTACTTTAGAGTGGATGGTAATTGTACCTTTCACCACTTCGTTATCATACTCCACATCGCTGATAGAAATTGCATGTGACATTCAATTGTCTTTAGCCTTAAGAGTTTTTTGATGTCAATCATCATAAAAAACCCTTGGATTAGGGCATTGATTGTAATAATACCCCATTTCCTTTCACTTGTAACATTGAAGTGTAGGAGGTGCACTCTGTGTAGCCTTTTCTTTGTTCACATCACTAAAAATATTCTTCCCATCATTGCAGCATTCAAATGCCCGATGACCTTCCTTTCCACAATTGAAACATTTACTTGTCCCATTAAGACAACTCCCTCCATGTTTCATTCCACAGTTTGAGCATAAGGGAAAACTCATCTTATTTTTAATGTGCTCTTTAGATCATCCATTGAATTCCATTTTCCTCTTCTTATCAAACCCATATGACTGATGGGTTACTCCAATATCCATATCAACTTTGAGAGCACGTCGAATGATTTCCTAATAGATATTGAAGTCCCTTATGGATAACACCCTTCGAATACTTGGTTTTAAGCCACTAAAGAATCGATCAATCTTACTCTCAGGTTGGATAATAATACCAGAATCGTACCTTGCAAGTCTTTTAAAATTTTCTTCGTAGGTACCAACAGATTCACCATCCTTTTTCTCTAGTTCACGAAACTCCTTCTCCATATTTGTTCATAGAATACGAGGGAAGTACATATTGAAAACTAAGTTACTGAACTCGTCCCATTCAATGGACTCAATATCATCGCTTTGCCTCATATTCTTGATAAGATTCCACCATTGATCAGCATCACCTTCCAAACGATACACTACTAAGATGACTTTATCATGTTCATAACTTTGTAGAACTGAAAATATCTTTTCAGTAGTACTGATCCATTGATCAGAAACTAATGGATCAGTAGACCCACTGAATGAAGGTGGACGCTTCCTCATGAAGGATTAAACAGAATGTTGCTCCTTCCATTGCTCATTTGGAATTCCTGCATGATTCATAGAATGAGAAAGTTGTGTGAGCATGGATACAAGATTTTTCATTCCAACTCCTATAACATTTGGTTGCTCGGGGGGGGGGGGAAATCATTGCATTTACCATTGCATTCCACATTAACACGGTTCCTTCGGGTTCCAGCCATTGACTAAAACCAAGAAGAATAGTGTGAGTAACACTAATTATAATAGGAGAACCACATAATCAAGAATAAAAGTTCACACTTAAGGTCTTATCATAGGATGTTCATGGCCATTTCTAAAAAACAATGATTGTGTTCTATGCTTAGACATATCCTTAGGGTTCTTACTAAGGCTTTCACTTCTTATTTACCAAAGGATGACTATACCCTTCCTCTGATACCAACTATAACGTCTCATACTTTACATACATTGTTATTACAAAAAAATTGAAGCACACTTATTACAACATATAACAAAACCAGGAAAGGACCATATAGGTATAGTGTCTTTAGAAACTGGGAAACATAAACAACTGGTTCATAAGTCATCAGCACTGTCTCCCTTTTATTTTATCATATCCAGAGTCCCTTTTGGCATATATTACTTAATATCCTTCTTCCTGACCTGGGGAAAAGAAATCATACAAAATTGTGAGCCCAAAGTATCAGTAAGGGTAAACAAAAGAAATATCAATGACATTATATTCATAAGAACATATCTTTTTGGAAATCGTAACATGCAAAAGTGATCATAATTTCATAACAAGGGATAAATCATAGTAGTGAAATGTATTCCCAATAATCATAATATAAAACATGAAACATTCTGGCATACACACATAATCATAGAGAATCATTTCTTAGTAGTCAAGACTCATAGAGAAGACTATATTAGCGGACAAAGTCCATTTCTGAACCGAGTTCACTCCTCATTCCAGTCCTGTTTCGCTGAACTGGTTTAACCTGCGGTTCCAGCCATGTCTATCTCAGGAGATAAAAATCATTACCCAATGTATTGGAGGGAGATATAAGTCCCACCCATCTCAAAATGAAACCATTGTTATGCTTGCCACATAATCATAAATCATACATCATAGCATAACCCATTTAATAAAAATGATAATCTTAAACATCATGCCATCATAACATAATCCATATAAGATAAAAAGACATCATAAAAATAATTCCATCATACCATAATCAAATAAATGTAAAAATAGGGATAGAAACACAACCCTATATAATCTTAGATGGAAAATAAATTTGATAAAACACTTTAACTCCATTCTTGAGGAAAATATCCTTTCTACTTCAAAAACATTTTTCCTTTCTTAACATGTTATATAATATTAAACTAAAAGAATTTGATTAAAAATAAACTTTAAAACTTGTAAAGGAAGCTTCATGGAAATAATGTTCTATGAATCCATTCATGCTGTATAAGCTAAAAAACATTATTCTCGTACTTTGGCCGGAAAAGTCAAAAAGTACCTCGTATGAAAAATGACAAAAGATTCCTTTCATATCTTTTACTAAAAACTCACCGAATGGAAAAATTGGAATTTAAAAATTGTGTAAGGATATAAATATTACATATTGAGGAAACATGGATGCAAATGATAAATATTCCCCAGTCAATTCTGAAGTATACACAATCTCATATAAAAATTGAGATTACGAGATTGTCCCTCACCTTAGGTCCAATTTGCATCGTAAGTGCCCAAACCTCCTGTATAATGATTTAAATAATGTCATTTACTTATTCCAGAATCATAATAATTGTTATTATATCATATATGGTCATATTCTTAGCTTCTTATTAGTAATATTTCATTGCTACTTGTTATTCAGGTGTTTATTATTTTTTGTTCTTATGCGTGTTTTGTCAAATAAATTTTTATTATTCTCTTTAGGTTATACATACCTCATTTCCAGAATGGTATTAGCATACTATATATCATATTTATTCATTCAATTCATTTATATAATCATTATTCAATGAAGGTCATGTAGAACGAGTCACATCACATCTTGGAGACGGTATTCCATACGTACGCACGAGGGATGATATCATTCCCATGATCGTGGAACTGTATTGGAGTGTATGTATACTTTTTAAGAATCAATATCACTTTAAAATAATCATATATAGTTATTTTGTTACTCCATTATACCCATCCAAGTAAGGTGGTGGTGGAAAATAGATTACGCCACGACGTGGAGACGGTATTCCGTACGTACGCACGCGCGGTGATTTCGTTTTCAGTAGGATGGATAGATGGTTAAATAGGGTTGTTTCATACATATAATAACATACCAGTATTTGAGTGATACTGATGTTATTACTTCATAATGAAACAACTAAAGAAGAAGAAGTGGAAGGAGAAATAAAGTTGAAAAAATCAGTAACAGACATTACCTCTTCTTTGATGCGCCTCTTTGTGACCTCCTCTTAGGGTACTAAAATTGGTCGTTGAAGAATACCAGGACCTCTAGGATGTTTATATGGAAGTGAAGAAGATAATTTTTTAGGGGTTGACCGAGCATTATGGCTCAAAGTGGTGTGAGGAAGAGAGGGAGGATGTCCCCTTTTATAAGAGGGGAACCGTTGTAAAAACTAAAAATATTATTTTATTATAAAGTCATATTCAGTTTTAATAGCTCAAAATTGATTTCATTAGAAGCTAAGTTGTGGATGGGTCGAAATCCTTTCATCCAATAGAATTTATACAAGTTTAGGGTTCTATTTTAACCTAATCATTTAGATTTAACTTTAAGTTAAATAATTTTACTTTTATCATGTCTTTTTGTTATCTTACACTATAAGGTTAATAAACCTACAATAACAAGCCAAAAGAACACCAAGTTGTTTATTATTAATATATATAACCTTATCAAAGTCATTTGGCCGAACCATTGATTTTTAGGAATAAAATAACAATTACTAATATAATATTTATTTTAAAAACTATTTTATGTCAATTTTGACACTATTTGGTAATTGATTTTTGTGAAAATCATAACATAATGATTAGTTCAAAAAAAGTTAAACACATCAATAATAACATGCCATATTAAAATAAAAAAATTATTGGAACTCATAAAAAGTCTCAAATTGCATTTATTTGGGTTTTTATAACATCAATTATGTCAATATTTCATAAATAATATAATCATTGCATCATCATTATGTCATAAATAAATTAAATTATTTAAAGTATTAAAATTTAAAATAAAATAAAATTATGTAGGAATTATTTTTAGATTTTTAATTAATATATATTGTCAAATTTATCTTATGTATAACCCTATATTAAAAATGATTTAGTTATTAAACATTGATTTTAACTATTTTAACCCTTCATTAAATATATTAATAACAAATGTCCTAATCTAATCCATGTGGGCCTAAATGGTCATATTTTTTTCCTAAGGTTGTTTTTGGTCGAAATAAACTTATATTATAGAATTAGGATTTGTGCTAGGGTAATAATAATATCATTTTTACCCTAAATTACCCTATTTACTTTAAACTGTGGTAAAAAAATTAAAAATTTTCTATTAACCAAAAATTATTTTCATCTCATTGAACCAAATTTTAGTCCTTGATATTATCCAGGTCTCTTGAATTTTCTAAATTCCACTCACAGAAGCGGTAAAATTAATTTTTATGTGAATTTGGACATTCTCGTCGGAGGTGGGTAAAAGACGGTGAAAAGTTCAATAAAATTTTTATATATCTAAAATTATTAAAAAATGACTCCAATGAATTGAATTGAACTTATATAGGTATTATGTATCAATTTTGACCTAAAATAAATTTAAATAAAATAAATAATTATTTAAATAAAAACTTGGTTTGTAAATAATAACCCAATGTTTTCACTATTCATAAAAATTTGAATGTTTTCAGAAAAATACCAAAATTTTACCCTAGGCTAATTTCGATATTTCAAATCCAAAAATTAAGTCAGTTTTGAATAATAAAAATTACAAAATTTTAAAATGTGGGTATTACTATTCATAACAGCTAGTTTTAATAATATTTTAATAACATATCGTTGTTTAGTGAAACTCGGTATTGCGTACAACGCAAGCTATCGAGGAAAGCTGCAGTTGTGTGTAAATCAAGCCAAGATAGTGTTGTGTGTAGTGAAATATTTCATTGAGGATTTATATAACATAAAAACAAAATATTTCTCATAAAAGGCTTGGGTGTTACAGGTATTGTTTTTCAATTATTTCTATTTTATTTCTTCTTCCACTTACATTAAATCCTAATATTATAAGACTAAAAAATAACTTGAGTATACTCAATTTAATGAGACGTTATTATGATAATATCATCTCATAAATCCATATCCTAATATAATCAAATGGGAAATGAACATTTCGTTCATGTGTATGACAGACTATGGCCTCACGAACCGATATAGTTCATTTTTTATTATTGTCTATTAATACAAGTTATAATGATGTTATCAATTTTTATATAGGATTTTTGTGAAAAAATTACAATTTTAAAATAATATTATTCCAATTATGTTCTTACTTTCCATGAACATAGTGATGATAATGTCGTCTATGTGTAGTTGTCAACTATAACCTCCAATAAGTGATGTGAATAATTTTCATTCACCACATCACTTCAATTATATATATAACTATAATTGAATGATCATTTTTATTTTAATAATATATTGATAATTTTGGAAAGATAAAATAATAATTCTTTAATTTCCATAATGATCAATGAATAATGGAAAATGTTACTCATGCGTGCGTACGGCCTACCATCTCCATCAATATCACAGTGTTCATTTTTCATAACCATAAATAATGGTTCGATTTAAAAATTATTATTAAATTAAAAATGTGATTATTATGTATTTAATACTATAATGTAGATTATGGAATAATGACCACATGGAAAATTTACATAATAATAAGTTCATTTTCGACTCATGTACCGAATACCGAAAAAATGTCAGATATGAACTTAAATAATTATGTTATTTTTATAACATTGTAATAAGTGATATTAATGATATAATACAGTTGAAAAATTTTCACAAGAAATAATAAATTTACATAATTATATTATTTAAAAATATAATGATTGTATGTGATGAGTCCGACTCATTGTAAGTATCTTCGTCTCAATCTCCATTCATTGGACCATATCTTGATAATATACAACACCTTCATTTATAAGAGTGAATAATAATCCCATTTGAAATTTAATTATGTTCAATGGTTTTCTAATAGATTACTTTTCGATGAATTATTTTACTAAATCAATAAATAATTTTTTAGTATATGCAGTGAGAATGATCTTTCTTCCACTATGATCACTATTTTGGTATTTGGCTTCCCCTACAAGCCGTAATGTTTTTAAAAGAATAGTAAATACCATATTCCATTTTTGGTTATTTTGTTATTGAATTTGGTTTTTATAATAAAATTATAACAGAAATAACATTAAAATAAGTATTATGATTTCAATGCGTAAATGTTTTATTTCTTTTATGATTGTTAATTATTACGATTATGTTGTGGTTATTAGGAATTTCTTATATAATCAGTGGTTCCTTTATAAACTGGGGGTAGGTGAGCCTATGATAGATCTCCAATTCATTGGTTAATTAGATATAGTTAATTGATATGATTTCTCTTTAGATATTTATGTAATATAATGTCATGGTTATTTCAAATGTAACAATAAAGGTTCTTCCATATTTAGTTTTGAAAGCATCAATGTAAATTTGATATGGATGCTGCACAATTCCCTTATGATTTATGAATGATAAATTATTTTAGGAATATTATGATTTCTTGAGGTATGATAAAGAACCTATGTTCTATGGGTGAAAAATACGATTTTGTGATAATATTTTCATGAGTTTAATGTATTCTTGCACCAATGGTTTCATTCATTATTTATATCCATAATCGGTATTTTATACTCATATATAGCTTTTGAAATTTTTTTCATAGGGTATACAGATTAGAAAGAATAATGAAGAAATAATAATTACTTTTGAGATTATTTTTATCAAGAAAAACAAATAATGTTTTATTTTAAAGAGTTTTATTTAGTGAAAAAAAAATTGATCGTGAGTAAAGTTTCTACTTTATAATATTTGAGATGTAATGTAATAGTTATGGACTAATTTTGTAAAAATATAAACATTAAAATATCCTAAATGGGAAATTAATTAAAAATCATTCTTAAAACTCATGATTATTTTACACATAATTCTAGGGACTTGTATTATTATTCAAAAGATACCAATGTGATATGTGATTATGATTCAATCAAATTTATACAAGAATTGAATATTATTGAATTAAAATAGAAGGAAATTATATCATCACTATCGTATAATTTAATTTAATTTTCTTTCCCTTTTTTTACTTATGATGTTTTAATGAAATTGGATTATTTTTATCAATTTGAAAATTAAAATTATTAAAAAAATGTTTTTACAAAAATTTGACTTTTTTTCTCTCTTCAGTCAAAAATCATTTTAACTAAAAATAAATTTTATCTATAAATGTTTTGAAAAATTATTTTCTATGATGATATAAATGTTTTTTTAAAAATATTATATTTTATTTTAAAAATTAGGAGTCTTGTTATCATCTTTTAACCATAATCGTTGTATCTTTTTTAAAAAATATGTGAAAGGAATTTTTTTTAACATAGTAAACATAAATGGAACCTTACACCATATTGATCGATCATTACAGTGAAGGTAACATTATAATTTTTAATTATTATTTTAAAATTAATTAGATTTCATACTATTCTGGAAATTATTTGTATTTAAATGTTATAATAAAATTAAATGTGTTATTTTCCTCAAAACAATTTTTTAAATATCAATTTATAGTACTTTTATTGATCATTGAAAAAAACAATCATGTTATGAATTTATTATAAATAATTTATATTTTTCTATAACATATATATATAGCTTAGTATCATTTACTTTGATAGTGTAATATATGCATTTTGTTATTCCATTAAATGACATCATTAAAAAATTTCCTTCGATTATAATATGGGAACGATTAAGATACACATTTTATTTTGATGGGATACTCTAATTTTATGTATTTTGATTGAGTTACATTATATGGAAACATAAATCATAAACATGTGTTAAATTTTATTCCTAGATAGAACTCCTATGGATTGGGTAATTTTATATTCTCATGATACGTCATATATGAAATTACAGAGTAAACATAATTCTTGTGGGACTTTTTTTACCAACTGATATTTTGTATGCAGTTAAAATTGAATAATTTTTATTACATGATATATTTTTTTCCACATTTTCTATGATACCATGATTTTATGATACCATTTCCTTTTCTTATGATTCTATGAGATTTCAAATTTGCCTTATATTTTATGATATCTTATTATATACATGACTCAAGTGTTACGTTTTCTATAATGTTTATTCACCTAATTGGTATTTATAGCTCATCTCATTTTTAAATGTTTTCCCCAGGTAGTGATATGGATTCAGTAGAGCTCGAATGGGTTTCAGAGCTCACTATGGAAAATAAAGAAAAATTAATGATGTCCTTTTTAGTCTCCTTTTTGTATTATGATCTTTCTCTTCCAAAAAAAACAAGCCCTTACAATATTTAGGTTATAATTAATTGATGTATATGTAAATAATTATGAAATAATTTGTTTCAAATTATAGGGTCTGTATATGTATCTTTAAGAGGGTGAGAAATATCCCTTTTTATTAGTGAATAAAATGGAACATCTGTGAAATACCATTAATTCTCAATGATTGATTTAAACTATATATGGTTAAATTGGTCAAAAAGTAATAAATTATTGATTTTATGGTGATATTATGTCAATTAGTCCACTAATAATTAATTTCATATGATTTTTAATAAATTTCAATTAATTTATTCTTATAATTTTTTACATTTTTTTACCGTGGTAACTAGATTTCACCGATGTAGTTCATGACTTATTAAAATATAAAATATCCCATAATATATAATTTCTATGTGATGAATATTATTTTATTTTCTATTTAATATATTTCAATTTATAAATATTATAAAAATCAATTTCAATTAAAAATAAATAATTTATAGATTTTTAATATTTTTAAAGAAATATCTAATTGTTCAGCATGCTTCTGTAAAATTAATTAGTATTGATTTTAAATTACATTTATAATGATAAATTTTCATATTTTTTTATAAAAAATTATAATGATTTCTTTATTTATGATATATATAATTAATTTAAAAGAAAAATGCAACAAAATGTTAATAAAAATTAAATAAACAAAATATACACCAATATCATATTAATTAACTTAAATCCTTGAAATATTAATTTTACATATAAAAATAAAATTAAACATACACACTAATATAAAAATGTTTCGGTAAATATTAAATCATTTTTGATGGATTTGATCTCTAAACATTAAAAATTATAATTTTTTATTTAAGCTCATTAGAACAGTTTTTAGATTGAATGATTACTTCTCTTCCCAATATTCTAAACATGTGTTTTATATATTCAAAATTTAAATTTTTAAATTATTTATAGTAATTATTAAATATATACCTATTATATAAAAAAGTAATAGACAAATTTTATTTCATTCTTGTATAATGATAATTTAATAAAAGTTATAGTTTTAGAAAAAATCACTATGTTCCACTATTCATTATTAAATCAAATAATTTTGAGAATTATGATTATTTTACGTAAAATAAAATAGAAAATATAGTTTACACTTTGGGTATCTATCCTAATTATTTGGAAAATCAATCACTCACTACCTTTGTAACGAGATTAAGAGGGAACACGTTACATTTTCCACAGGCCCAAGGCACTTAGGCCCATTAAACTAATAGCCCTAAGCTAATATTGACATCATTGATCAATTAATGAAGTAAATTTATTTAAATAAAAACTATCAAAATTATTATTTTGTCATTGAAATTAAAATAACAATATAATAAGAAATTTATTTTATTGAATAAAATCCTTTTTAAACGTCAAGTGTTCTTAATGAAATTTTTAATTAATATATAATTGATTACAATATTTTTATTTAATTTAGGATTCTTTATTATTACATTAACTTAATAATGTTAATAAAATTTTTAAATATATTATCATTTCATAGTTAGAAGTTAATCAATCTATAAAATTAATTTGCAACAAATTGAATTCAAAAAATAATGGGGCATTAGATTCCATGGATAAATATGTTCAATATTTTATAGATCATATGTATTGATATATTCTGAAGGAAAGAATATATACCTTATCATATGTAAAGTTTAATGATGTTCTATTGCCTTGAATCAGGATAACTAATGTTTGGTTTACATACATCCTTTCCACATTGGGAAATATTAAATACCTCTATCACATGAGAATGCTGGTTTGTCTTATATTATAAGAGTGTTTGAATAGTAATTCAATACTCTATGTTTAGTTATTTTGTTTTTTGTTTTTTCTGTATGATTTTATATTTTCACTAAATTTCATATATAGATTTATAAAGACATAACTAAATATTTATTTTTTCTTTTGTGCATGCTTCATTGTTTTAGTTGAGTTTTTTACTCTAATATTGCGAGTTTTTCACAATTTTGAACTTCCAGTAAATGAAATATTAAATACAAGTAGAAAATTGTTCATTTTACTTAAACTAAAATTCACCCACTTTTTTAGTGTACTTACATATCTCCACCAGTAATATAGAAGGTTTTAAACAAAATAGAATAATTATATCATAATTTTCTGATGGTGGAATAGAAGATTTAAATAAAATTATTAAGTCAATTGTATTTAGGGATTATTCTATCTTATTTTACGCAATGGTAATTTTTTATTCCATTATTTTCCTCAAAATTTATTGAAAATAATATTAAGTTACAAATTTTTGTAGAATTTGATTTTAATTAATTCACGGAAAATTGTTACAATAAAATTCTAGGTTTCTACAAAAGAAATTTAATGAATGAATTGTTTTACAATTACATGAAAATATATTGGAAAAAACATATATATTATTCATTCATAAAAGGTAAACCACATAATATTATTTTCAAATATATCAAATATTTATAAACTATATGGAATCAGAAAATCATTTTATAGATTTATTTGGTCATATTAAAAAAACTAGAATGGGTGGAGAGAAATTTTTTTTAGTGTTATTTAAAATTTTGGAAGATATAGGTGGGTTTATATTTTCACATAAATTTTGAACATTATCTATGGTTACTATATATTATAAATTATTTCAAAATGAAATAATAAAATAAATCAGTTAGAATTTATCATGTTAGTGGATTAATGAATCTTGAATTTATACTAATCTATAAGTAAAGTGGTTATGTTTATAAATTTTTATCTATTAGAACAATAAAAAATGGTATTATTGAATGGAAACATAGTACAATGGAAGATATAGATATAACCATGTTAAATGAGTGGAATATAACAAAAAATATTTGTGTATAATCATTCATTACAATGTCACATACATCTAGCTGAATTTTAATAAAACTAATATTAAATGAAATCACCTTATGAGTTTTGGAGTGGAAGAAAAGAGGAAACATATATATTTTATAGTTTTCTACTTTAAATTGTTTTCCATAAATATAAAGGATTATTTATATAAATTCGATGAAAAAATATGACAAATTTATGTTCTCATTATATTCAAATGATAGTAAATTATATTTATTTTCTAAAAAATGGACAATGATTATAGAAGATTATATAAATTAAATGTTTTATGATTTTTTATATAATAAAATGAATCGTGTTTTAAATCTAATCAATGAAGTGTGTAATGAAAATAAATTTTTATAGTAATTACATCCAAAAAATAATACATGTGTTGATAGGGAGGTTTAAAATCCTTAGTTAATGTGTAGAACTCCAAATGATCATTCTATAGATTTTTATTTCATAATAATGAATCTATAGTAAAAGAAATTATATAATTAATTATTGTCCTCTAATTTATTTATTTCTATTTTTTTAATATATAGATGATGTATTACAATATTTAAACTATATATTATCCCTAGAATTAAAATTTAACTTGTTTTTTAGAAAATATTTATATAATTTGGTTGATCGATATAAGGAACCACAATTTATTTCCTACTGAATTGTTATATATGAAAACAATTGGAATCATTAAATATTATTAAAATTAGGCCACAATATTTCTCAATGTTATTTACTCGATTAATACTTTGATTATGAAGAAACTTTTTCACACATTGAAGGATAAAATTCTATGATAATATTTTTAGCTTATTATTATTATCATAGACAATTTTTTTTTTCAAATTGATGTTAAATTTTATTTTGAAATTATTATATTTTATAAGGGGTATATATTTTTCGACCAAATAATTTCGAATAATCGTTAAAAATATCTACAGATCCCATTGAATGAAATAATCTCCTAGAGCATCATATAAATGATTTTAAAATTCTCATTACAAAAAAAATTAAAGGATGTATTGATCATATATTATTCATTATAATGAACAATAACGAGTTTATGATATTTCAAATTTTTGTTAATAATATCATTTTATGATCATAAGATGATAATAACATTGAATTGTATTTAGATTTTATGTCAACAAAATTATATATTATTATGATGGGAGATCTTAAATTCATTACTGGCAATCATATTTCTCAAAGTAAGATGATGAATTTTAAAATATATATAAATATTATTAGTAACTAGTAAAATGATTTTTCATAGATTCATATAAAAGTTAATATAAACATATAAGTACAAAATATATATTTTATAAGGGTAAAATAATAAATTTAGTGGATTATTTTTTATACTAATTATATAAAGAATATTTCAATTTACATAATATATATAGAATGTATTATTTATTGTATGTATGTGTGCTAAATTTCAAATTCATCAAAAAGAAAAAAATTAAAATTTTTGAGACGGGTTATAAAATATTTCAAAGGTTCAATAAACCTTGGATTAACTTATCTTCATATAACAATAATTTATTTGGATATACATTTTGAATTTGATTTTGGATGATGAAAAATTTAGAGAAAGTGTATGTTTGGTATGTGTCACTATATGAGAAATATTTATATTATATGGAATTATAATAAATAGATTGGTGTTTCTTTATCATCCTATAAATATAGAATGTTGTCACAAGATAATTATTCTTACAATCATAATGTATAACCAATACAAAAGTGATTTTGGAATTATTTTTTATAAAATATCCATTTATTATGATAATAACTGTGATATTTCTATTTATAAAAATACCTTGTAGGATTCATGAACTAAACACATTTTAGGATTTTTTTCAAAGATATACAACTAATAATTATGAAATATGTTTTAAGATTATATTATTTGAAAATAACCTTTTTGATATATATTTTAAACCTTTGAATTTATATAGGTTGGAGAAAAATAACATTAAAATTGTTAAGATGAAACTAAATTTCAGGTTAATTTAATTTATTTTTTTACTAATTTTTTGGTAAATTATTCTCACTATATAGATTTTAATGAATATAATTTTGTAAAATAACAATGTGAACTGTTTTCATTCAATTTTTCACTAGTTTGTATTTATATCAATTTTCACATAACTATCACATAAATTACTTAAATTATGTTTTATATTTCATCACTTATATAAATAATACCTTTTATGGTTTAATAATTTAGATAATTAAGAAATATATATCATTATAATCATTATATTGATACATAGTGTCTATTTTTTCAACAAAACATATTTTTTTTATAAATAAACACATTCTTCTATCAAGGTTACTCCCATTAATAGAAGTTTAAAATTTTTGTCATCATACTATTCCTTATGACATATAACAAAAATTAATCTATTATGATAATTAAATTATTAGTAAGGTATATAAAAAATCTTTTTAGTATGTTTATATTCCTAAAAATCCATAATAATGTTTTCCTTTATCATAATAACCATTTCAGATTAAATATCTTCTTAATTTTCTTTCAAAACAAATTAATTAATCATTATATTTCATAAATCATTTAATTTAAATTCATATCTGAAAAATAATAATCATAAGGGTTTATTGTGAAATATTAAAACTCAAGAATACTATTCCATTAATAATAATTCATTTACCTTTTTTGAAAAAGGTCTTAATATTCCCTTAAAAATATCGGCTCATTTTTTTAGCTTTTGAATCATTATATTTCCATTATAAATAACTGAATTAATAACAAATAGGTATCATGGGGGTGTTATCCTTATATTAATCCTCAATATAACCCATACAACAGAATCTCTAATCGATATAATTCCCATGTCACTTAATAGTCACCTATCATTATTATTTACCATCTATTTACCATATCCATTTGAGACCTATAACAAGATCATCAATCATAAAAGTTATATCATCTTAATCTATCATTCATATAACATTTCAATGCTTCATATCATAAATAGTAAACGTATATATTTCACATTAAACAAAAAACTCATTTTAATTGGAATTCAAAATTATAACCAATAACACATTCAATTATCTGATAAAATGATAAGAAAAGTATGTTTCTTTGAATATATTTTTAAAACTAAAAAAACCTATATGATTGGGAGTATAAAATTAAATAAAAATTAATGATAAGATATATAAAAATACATATAATTAATAACATTTAAGATGATAGAATGGTTGGTTATTCTATATATGTTAATAACATTGTTTCTATAATTTTGTTAAAAAACAAAAATAACACAAAGTGAAAATGATAAAATGTTTCATTTTTAATCCCTTAAAAAAAGTAAAAAAATATTTTATCTTTTTATTTAACCATATTTGAATAATAAATAATAGAATTATTGAATAATTTTAAATATCATTATTATATAATACATTGATATGAAAAAAATATAGTAAAACAATATTCATAAAAAAAGACTCTCACCTTGAGTCTCGACTTGTTTTTTTATATAGCAACCTTATAGAGTAATAAAAATATATTAGTCTTCAAAATACTTTTTAAAAATTTCTTATGATAATTGAATTATAATTATTTCTTATATTTCATTTGTTATATTGTTTTATTTTGTTACGAAGAGGTCGAAGTTCATGTACGACATTTTGAGGACATTCTATTTATATTTCCCAAAACATTTTCAAAGGTTGACTAATGTGAAAGGGACCGTGCCTCCATATCCTCCATAATCATAATCAGGAAAAATTTATTGTGTTTATAAATTAAAATTTTATAATGATCCATAAATCGTGGATATGTAAAATTAAATACACTATACCATCTAAGTGGTAATCTGTACATATATTTGATTGAAAATTTAAATATTATACTACATAAAAAAATAATTGTTGTATAAAATAAATAAATTTTTAAGATTCATTAATATATTATATATGTCATATTTATTAATTTTTTTTCTCCTTATTATCAACCATGTGATGTGGTAATGACAAAAGAATCAAATAACTTCAATGAGATTGTATTTAACACATATACATGATTAGTGTTATCACATTCAAACATAAATCAATGATAAATGGTACAAAATATATTATCATTCGATATTTATAATAATTTTATAAACATATTAACTAATAATTAATTCTATATTTATGAAAATATGTATCAGTCGGTGGTGGAAATGATACACATTGCATCTTGGGGGTGGTACTCCCCACGTACCCACAATTGATTGTTTCATTTCCAATTGGATGGAAAAGTTGGAGAAAAGTTTTACTCCATCCAAAAAATAAAATTTTAATATAAATTTTATATGAGTTATAATTTTTTATAGTGTTTTGAAAATATTTGACAGATGATGAATATGAAAAAATGTTTAAATAGTTTGTTTAAGAATAATACTTATTCCTCGAATATCTCTATTTGTAATAAACATTGATCCATAAATGATCAGTCTTTTGTGAATACCAATAACTATATTACATTGGGAGGATAGTTTAGAAGGGATTTTGGATGTGTCATTGACAAGAATGGGGTATAAAAATTAATCATTAAGATAGTATAAGAGTTTTCATTTTACTAGTGATGTTAATGGAAATTTTGAAAATAATTTCATGTTTTATATGTAATATTTGTCTCTATCATTGTCAATTGGCATTCAATTGGGTGATAAAGGTTTTCCATTGTGAATATTTACTAAGAAAAAAAATGAAACTAAAAATATTATTTAATTTAAAAGAATATATTGTAAATAGTAAATTATATTTTAAAGATTCAATTTTTAGGACTTGTAGAAATTAATTTCAATATATATGTACAAAAAATTATGAATTATTTTTTAAAAAAAATATCCTTTTAAGGATAATAATGATTTTATTCAAAAATAAAAAAATATTCATCCTTATGGAATTATTTTTATTATATTTAGGAGAAATGGATTTAT
Organism: Viscum album; assembly: GCA_963277665.1. Lineage (NCBI taxonomy): Eukaryota > Viridiplantae > Streptophyta > Magnoliopsida > Santalales > Viscaceae > Viscum > Viscum album. The sequence continues at coordinate 832,192,366 of OY728142.1, read as the reverse complement.
CCAATTTTAAAAAAAATCCAAAATCAAACAACACTCTTTTAATTTCATGAACAAATGTTAATTTTTATAAAAATCAATATTTTCTCTACCCATTCAAAAATCATTCATTTTTTAAAAGTACAAAAAATTTACCCTAGTATAATTTCTAATTGCGGAATACAAAAATGAAGTTTATTTTTATTAATTTAGTATTATCAAATATAGAAAATACATTTTTTTAATAAAACCACATATTCCATGGAATAGATTCCATCTTGAATAAATCCATTTATTTTACAACTGCTAAATAATATAAAATTTTCATATTGTATATGAATTCATAAAAAATATTTATAAAATTTAATAAAAAAATTAAATTAAATTTTTATTACTATTACCTTGGATTAAAAATTATTCCCCTTTTAAGAAACATATCCTCATAATTTAATGGTTTTCATAAACATGTTAATGTATTATCTCCTTATAACTTTTAATAATTACCAATTTCGTTTTTTAATTGTGTGGTTTATTCACTAATATTTTACATGAAGAATTTCCCAATTTCATAACACATTCTCTTGACGTTCAAGAGCTTGATTTTGTATTTCTAAAAAAGGTTCATTATCCCCTACTTATACCACATCCAGGTTCAAAACATGACATTCCTCAAATTGATATGTCCTTATCAATTATAATGATTGTAATCATTTATTTACAATAATATTAATGTTTATAACACCACGTATTCTACTAATCGGAAATTCTATATAGTTTTATATGGTTTAAGGAACCATGGGATCAACATTCGTTTTTTTTAAATTGAAATAGAACATTCCACGTAGTTGTTCTAAAAAGTATTAATCAGATAAAAAAACTAAATTACTTTACTCCTATTATCATAATTACACTTTTTTCTACTCTAGGATTCATAATGTGGTTATGAATAATTTATACCTTGTAAACTATCTCTTCCACCAATTTTGGAACCTATAATTTTCTCCGACTAACGTCATTTTATCTTGCAAGATTTTAAGAAAACTCATTGTATAAATACTAAATATGTCCCATCTGAATATTGGAATAAAACATAAAATTATAAAAAAACTATATGTATACGTTGATCCCAACCTCAATGTAAATATAAGGATCAATATTGATTCATATACACTATATTACAATTTATACACTTTTATTGTCAATTAGATTGAGGATGGAAAGCTATACATAAATAAATTTCAGTGATCATTGACATTAAATGTCCTTTAAAAAAAATTATTTGAATGTGGAATCATGACTATATACAATAAAAAGTGTAAAATCATTTATCATTAAAGTTGTATTAAAATATATTTTTAAAAATTTGTTCTAAATGGAAAATATCTCAAATGAGAAGATAATCCATAAATTTAGTCATAAGATAAAAATAAACCAAATCAAATTATCTCATTGAGATTTATTTTTATAATCCATAATGATCTCAATATATATGTTCTCCCATTTCTATTCTATTTCTATAAAAGTTTAAATTATCCCCTTCATTATATGTTGTTCAGCATTAATGTACTAATAAGTAAAAATTTTCATTATTCAATTAGCTATATCCTTCTTTATACAATACAAAAAAAATATCCATGAAGGTGTCAATACTTATATCTTATTCTATTATGAAAATAATAAAAAGATATATTAAATTCACATATGAATTCCTTCTTCTATTGGGAATCAAATATAACCCATAACCAATTTCCGCACATGATAAAACGTTCATCATCAATATTAAAATCAGCCAATATTCCATTTCTTTCCAACTGTAATCATTATTTAAATCCATGATATTTCTTCTAAGTCTCCATAATTATTAATAACAAATATGACACCACAAATACCATAGCCACAAAATGATTTCCAACATTCAATATTTCTATGAAAAAATTCACTAAATCATTAAATACAGTATCATTTTACAAATATTCCATAGTTAATAATGCATTATCTTCTTTTCTCAAGGAATTACCTAAAAAAATTCTTTATATGAATGATACTAAAATTTAAAATATTACTCCATAATTAGTTTTAGAAATATTCTCAAAATGGAAATTAAATAATTTGAGTGAATATAAACTATAATCATTCTAGTTTAGTAAATATTTCACATTTCTCCCCATATAGATGATTTTACCACATTAACAAAGAAAAAACATCCAGAACAACCTCAAGATCAATTTTAGGATTACTCTTCTCATTAAGATTCCATTAATGAACTAAATAAGGAATAAATCAATCAGTTTTCATCAATAAACCACCAAGGCCTTTCATGTAATAATGAATATTTAAAATAAATTCCCCAACTACAGATGGAAAGGACAACACAATATTATTAAATCATCTTCTTCTCAATTTATTAAATAATTTATCAGATTCCATCATCAAGATAAACATTTTTTGAGTTATCTTCATTATTAAACTAAATATTTAAGAATAATTTTCAATAGACCTTTAGTAGTAAACCACTTACCCATGAAAAAATTAAATCTTCATGGTAGTTTTAGGTCATGGAATAATTTTTACTACTTTTTTAAATTTAAGGACAATTATAAATTCTATAACTAGAAACAATATATCCCTAAAAACAACCATTCAAAAAAAATCACAATTATTATTTTATCCATACAACATATATTCATTTATATTGGGAAAAAATACATAAATGGTTTTCACGATCTTCATTGATTTTATAATTTAAAACATTTTATAAGTATATAACTACTATTACTATATCGAAATACTAATGGAAAACTATTTAAATTATATATACAAAAATTGTGGGTCCTTTTCATAACCCAAAAACACAACCATAAATAGATAATGCCTACACAATATCCTGATGTTAATATTTATAATTTCCCATATAATATACTCACATTTCATTCATTTATTTTAATTTTAATATTATAAATTTCACCTTTCACTTTTGTATTTTATCTAATATTTGATGTTTATAGGATGATTTTTAGTATCAATGGCATGGTAAACGATATCTGAATAGTGGTTTGAGGACCATCCTTCGGGTAGATACAAAAAAGGTATTATTTAGTATGGGAAACAACAATCCAAATAGTGGGTTTAATCTAAGTCTACTACATTTAAGATCCAACCAATCATCTTGTGAAAATTGGATAACCAGAGAATTTTTGAAAATCCCACAACCAAGCCGGTGCATTTAATTCATTAGTGAATTTCATACACCCCATGGGTTTTAATTCCACGTGTTTTGTCACATAATTTTATAGTCCAATATGAAACCCTTATACCAATTCTAAATATTATATCTCTCCACATGCATCATGGATCTATAATTTTTTTCAAAATCCATCTCTAACCATCGACTAGTCAGAGGAATATTGAAATTATATATTTTTTTGATACATGAAAAATAATTCTACTTATTTGATATATTATCATTGATTTATCATGGACCTATGGCTTCTATGAAGATATAGTTATGACATATACCAATATTCAAAGGTTTTTAATGATATATTTCATTGATTTTATTTTGGGATTGGATCGGGATCTACCAAGGAATAAAGATGTTAATCACGTGTGTGTTTTGGGAAAATTATCCTAGACCGATTATAGATGATGTAAAGATGATTGAATATTAATCTATTGATATTTCCTTTTATTAATGGTGGTTTTTTTATCATTTCAATTAAAACCAGCCTTTTACAGAGCTCGATCTCTCCAGAACAATGTATTTTTTAGGTAATTGTGAAAGATTAATCAGCATTATATATTCATATTCTTCTTCAAGAAATGTCCCATTAATTAATTAATGATGGACTAGTGACCATTTTTAGAATTGATTACCTCTCCTAGAATTAATAATTAGTTCATGATCTGTTCTTTAAATGACAATAGATCCAATGATTTGTTGCCCCTTCCTTTCACGCACCACATATTTTGTTCTATTGATGCACTCTTATTTAATGTAATTCAAGAAATTCCCTTCTTTACTTGGAACTAAATTTAGTTTCTATTATAACCCTCTTGATGAAAAATGGGAAGCATATTAAGTCACCCTTGACATGTGAGATTATTATTCATGGTGTGTTATGTGGTTCAATCTTTGATCCATCTTGAACGTCGTATTTATTCATCAAATAACATTAGGTAGAATGTTCCATACAATTTGTGGTTTTTTTCACATATGTTTTGGGTATGGTAATTGTTTTTTCCAACATTGAGGACCATTACTAGTTGTGATTGTATGTTGGTGGATGTGTGTATCTCGTGATACCGGATTATGATGCTTGATTCTATGCATGTTTCTAGAGTATCTTTCTAACATGTTTGATGATGGATATATATTTCTTTATGATTAATACATTTTCTCATAATGATAATATATGATTTACTTACATTTTATAACATGTTATTTATATTACCATGCCTTTGGAGGTTTTATTATTGGCTCTCAATGTATGTGTACTACTATGACATAGTTATCCCTTACATTGTGAGTGTTAATAACTTGTAATGATAGAAATGATAGTCCTAATAACATGGTAGGGATATAATTATTCCTTGTGATTCCATGCGATCAATCAGGTCCCAATCGATTCCATGTTGAATGTTTACAGGATACCTAGTGGATACTAAGTAGCATGAGAACTCTATGCATAGTAGATGTTTATTTAATACTTTTACATGATTCCTATTTGATTTCAGGTAGTGTGTTCAAATAATGATGATAGGATATCAAAAAAACATGTTACCTGAAATCTGTGTCATCTTCACTACTATTGATATCCTTGTTATGCATTTTGGAATGGAGTGAATGGAAATATAATTGAATCTCATGGTGGCTTTCATAGAATACAGTTTCTTATCATATGTGTACTTGTACATTAATGTTTATTTGGTATCAGGTTATACTCATGTTATAACTATGAACATGTGTTTAGGATTCATTGGTGGGTGGCTACTTGGTTTTATTACTCACACCCAGTATTGTAATTTCTATGTACATTAATATTTTTAGGTAGGGATCCATTAAAGGAAATGGGTCTTATGTTGTGTAGTTGTGTTATAGTGTATGGATTTGTTGGTGATACTTGGATATAAACCAAAGGAATCTATACTATAATCTATTTAACTTAACTATGTGTACTTTTACTCTACTTTGGATTTGTACTCTGGTTTCCCACTAAATTTGTGTTTGAAATGTGATCCATTTGATATTATTTTTCATTCAAAATGTATAGTCTACATTGTCAAAAAAATAACCAATTAGTAATTTTATATGATATTATGGGTATATATTCCATGCTAATGTAATTTAGACCCTCACTACTAGTTGGTCACATCATTCAAAAATGGAGGCATACATGAGTTCATGTGACTCTCTGGCTCAGAATCAGTTGTTCGAGTTACGGTGATAAAAATGGTATTGGATCAGCGCATTCTTATTTTCCATTTGACAAACATAGTATATTTTAGAAAGGATATATGTTTTGTGGTACATGGGTAGGGTAGTTTTCTAGTGCAATGATACCTCAGGTCAAATACACCTACATGTTAACAATGATTGGATTACTAGTATAGTTCCATGGAATTTGGGTGCATTCTTGAATTATGACTATACACATAAGATAATATTCCATATATATATGTTTTTAGTGTTTATTACTGGTTAATTATTATTGATTTTTTGATTTTCTCTATGTTCAAGATATACTTGTATTTCCTGATTTTTGATATATCTACTTTTCTTCACTCATTTGATGTAGAATTCATGGAATAAATGCTATTATTTATTCTATATATATATGATTATGACTAATGAGTATATGTAGAAAACAATATTAGTTCTAGGAGTGGTATAAATCAATTTATTGATATCCTCCATGGAGAACAATTGTGTGATATCATAAACACCCTAAGATCTTTCGTAATGGATTTAGAAATATTAAAATTTATTTCATCATTACATAAAATTGTCGTCTCAATGTAATAATATGAGAATACGAGGAATGTTATCTAGAATACACCATCTTGAGTGAATTTTCTTACTACACCACCAAATGTATAGGAAAATAAATCTGAGTATTCTATGTCACAAACACTATTGTACTGCGATCATGGTCTAATAAACTTGAAGACTTTCCCTTTGTGCATACCTAAGATGTATGAGTTTGAAATTAGGCTCAATTTCTCTTATCCATTAAACTACAGAATTATCCATTCCTTCGGGTTACTAGATGCCCTTATGATACTGACAAATGTTTTTAAATCATTGAGTTATAATTTTATGAAGTCGTTACCTTAACAGATCGACATGATAAGCTACTAGATTTTATTCTAACGTGGATTATGATTCGTTTATCTTAGTATATGATATTTAGTGGTGTAACTCTCCATTCATGTTAACTTCTGAGTTACATTACCTTGATACAATGTTTTACTTGAAATTGAACCATCATTATTGTTTCTCATAGTTTCGTACAATCTTTTCTGATTGTGAATATCTATGGGAATTCGTGATTCTAGAGATGATGAGGTTCAATATGATTCTCAATGTACACTAGATGAAAATCATTATAGATCGCATAAATTTCTATCACATATGGCTCTTTTTTCCCTTTCCCAAGGGATATAAGTTTGTGATGACTATTGAATGAAACCTGTTTGTATGTAGTGTATTTCTAAAATTGTGTTTTATTGAGATGATCACAGTGTTGATTATAGGATTGGAAAATATTACATGATTATTAGAAATTCACTTGGGTTTTGATCCAATTATATACCCCTATTAGGATGTACATATATATATATATATTTATAGTAATTCCCCTAGTGGAAGAGTTGATTTTCAAAAAGAAATCTTCCCAACTATACAACCCATGAGGACACCCCTTATCAAATGGTGTTATTTGAGTTGAATGGGTCCATGTTACATCATGAGGAATTGGAATAGAGAAGATCTATTTAGATGATTACAATACCATGTGTTTCACATAGATTGTTCTCTAATAAAGAATGTAGTATTTATCTACTTCTTATAGATTACTAGAAGATAAACATGGTTTCTGAGAAGATTATGATTAATTTATAAAAGAACAATGATTCCTTTAAACAGTTACAAGGATTCCAATGGTTCTCGAATATTGATCTTACATCAGGTTTCACCAGTCATGGTTTAGGGAGAAGTAAATCTATAAGATTGAGTTTCAGAATAGTTATGTGTTATATAATTACTTGGTTATGTCGGTTTAAATAATGAATATGTCAACAAAATTGTGTATCTCATAATGATTTTCATCCAACCATATCATGAAATTTTCAATGTAGTATTAATTGATGAAATACTTATCTAATCTCTAACCCTAGAGTTGTATCCCAAAAATTTGAAGATTGTCCAATGTATTCTTCATGAACATCGAATTTATTCAAATCTTTCGAAGTGTAACTTCTTGATATATGATGTGAGGTTCTTGAGACATATGGTTTCATAGACAAGTATTTCCATGGATCTATAGAGAGTGAAGGATGGGACGTACTAGGTACATCTATGTAACATGTTTGATATCAAGAGATTTCTGATATTTGGGTGATGTTATAAGTGTTATATTTAGAAATTCTAACATCTTTCAACAACTAGTATCTCATTGGAAAAGATGTGAGTGAAGGTCTATTTTTCAAACCTGTGTATAGGGGATTTTTATGTGATTAATTGTAGGATAATAATAACTCTATTGTTGGGTATTTAGGATCCTAGCATTAGTTATGTTTTGTATTGAGATGGATCAGTCGTTGGTTTGATATTTTTTTTTGATGAAGATAGAGTATGAATTGGTTTTTTGATTGTTTCAATTGTGACCCCATGGAATGAAAAATATTTACCATGATATGGATCTAAAAATTTTGGTCAATTATTTGTATTGTTGGTGACATTTTCTATTCAGTGAGAGTTTTTCCATATACAATTAACACAAAATCTGTCACATTGTCTTCACACAACATGACTATAACATGAAGCAAAGTTTCCAGATAAAGTATGTAATAATGATAAAATATTACCTAGAATAATTACAATGTAAGTGAAATTTTTTTTAATTTTCACTTAGTTGTAATGAAATAGTATATTAGAGTCCTGGTCAGTGGATTTCTTGAGGATCTATGACACTTAGTGAACTTGTAGGCTGATTTGTGGTTGGATGATTCTGAATATCATGGATCGATAATCTCTTCATCATTTCTTATCACATCCACATTAGTAGATCATATAATAGTAGGTCATGAATCAAACCCAGAGTGTTTTTTATTTAGGAATAGAAACTAGGTGTTGAACTAAAACATGGGTAGTCAGTGGAAAATGAAAAGGTTGTCTTTTTGAATGAGAGATATGAATTCATTAATTCCATTAGGGAAGAGGTAAGGTTAGATTATATACCTCTATGAGGGATCGGAATATTATAAAGACAATGACATACTAATATTTCCTGAGATAGTACAATTTTATAGGGAAGAAGAGTCTAATTTTGGGATTTGTTTCTTGATTCCATACCAATCATAGGATTAAGGATGATCATCTGCATCTTTGTGTATTTATCATTACACTTCTAGCTCCCTTGTGTAAGTGAGCAGATTTCACAATTGACTTTTTTATCAGTGGCCAAAGTCCCAGAGGATATGTGATATTATATTGGTTATTTATCATCAAATAATGATATTTTCACAATTATTAATGATCCATGAGACTTGTATAGTTTATGATCTTGGAAATATATATGCATGTGAGATAGTATACATGCATGGATTTATCTAGTGAATTATGTTTCTGAAAAAGATGATTTTTTTACATCATCGTTTTGGTAGGGATTTTAGAATCACAAATATTATTATACGAGATTGTGAATGATATACCATCCCCATAAATGCCAATAGTCTGAGTGGATGATCTGTATACTGGAGTAAATTCATTGATCTTGCATCCTATATTCCGATAAATCATGGAATGATCATTTTACCATGGGTGACATCACAAATAACAACTATTACTAGGACATACATCTGATTTGAACTTATGACTCCCATTATTAGAGTTCATTTTTTCACCACATTTTCTTCACAACGATATTGAGGTTTTGGTTTTTGGACCCAGTTTTGTACCGGAGACCTACAAAAGATTGAACCTTATATATAATAGGTTGAACAAAGCTCATAGAATAAATGCATATTATACTGACTATTGTATGAGACCTATGTAGCTTTTTTATATGTAGTTAGTTCTTTCTAATTGTTATTCTTTGTTTATAACACAGAAATTTGAAAAAAATAATGGAATCTACTATCAAAATTTTTTGGAGACATTGATTTCACATTGATAGTAGGCATAGTTTCATACCTCCAAGATAAAAGTTTTCATTATGATGGTATCAATGATTTTTTCTATGTTTCTCATCTCCAGTGGTACATAAAGAACCCCACACAGATCATTGGCTATGAGATTTTTGATATGAACCTAGACACATTGTGCATATTGTTCCTAGTAATGATTGTTGAAAAGGGAGTTAATTTCCAATGAGGAAAAATGGTCCCACTATTCTTGATCCAATAGAATCATGGATAGATTAAATATGACACTTTTGATTTAGTGGATAATGGTTGGGCACTGTGGACTGATTTGTTTGTTCATAACCATTGAGGGTACCTACCAAGGAAGATAATTTAATAGAGGGTATAATTGTAATATCATCACTTTGATTGATGTATGTGATGTTCATGATAATATATTTCTCTTTTATTTTTTGTTATTCACTTGTATAGGTTATTAGGATGACTTTTTTTAGTGGAAATGGTCCAAGAACTAAAGGAAAGAATGTTGATTGGATTCTCACCCTTATGATGGAAGGAACAAGAAATACAATAATGTTTCAGTTAGTCTTCTATGTTCAATTAATCCCACCGGCCAGTTGGTGGTACAAATTGAACCCTAGTAGTTCAATGAACCCCACCATCTAGAGGACACAAAAAGTCCATGGATGAATTTAATTAACCCAATATATTTTAATTCCATACATTTTTTCACTTATTGTTTTTGTAAAATATGAACCCTTTGGCCCTATTATGAATTTTATAGTTCTCCACTCACATCACGTCTCTCCCATATTTTATATCCTCTCCTCAAAAAAAATTTTCATAACCAATGATGATAGAGTTGTATGATTTTTTACATACATTCCAAATAAATCTCAAAAATTGATATATTAGAATGACTATATGGTGTCACCATGGTTTTTATTATGATCTGATGTTGAATTCTCCCTATCTTTATAGATATTTGGAAGATCTTGTCTGTTGAAAACTTGCCTTCATTGAATCAAGATCCACCAATGAATACATGAATTTGTCAGGTATATATTCTTATATAAGCTTCCTTAAAATTTCCTTGATAGAGGATTGATGTTATAACATTAATATATTAGAGTTTCATTGGAAGAATGGTGGTGTTTTTAGTGTGTTAATGATGACCTCCCTTGAACAGAGCATATATATCCCAATAATAGTGGATTTTTCTAGGTATGTTCCTGAAATTAAAAATATTGATTTCATATTCTTAATAAAGATATTTTCTATTTATATATTGTTGATAGTCTAATAGACATTGGTATTTATAAGGTTCTCTTCTATAATTGGTGAAGAATTCATGTTAAATTACTTATTATACAATGAATCTCAAGAATTCGTGTCTGTTCCATCAATATAAACATGAATTGGATCTATTGATGTAATTTTAAGGTTTTTGATTATAAAACCACCCATAATTACATGTAATTATAAAGTCTCTATTCTAATCTTCATCCTCTCAAACTTTACCTAGGGCTTGGCTCCCTTGATGTGTGATCTATTTCTACAGGATGGGAAATGTCACTCATTCTTCGATCCCTAATGAACATTTTAGTTATTCATCAAAAACAAGAGGGAAGGAAGTTCCTCACCATTTAGGGATCTTGTATACACACGTTTTTTTAGAATGATTGTCGTGTTATCATATAATGATGATCATTATCGATTGTGATTGGATGTGGGTGTGTGTGTCTGTAGCTTGTGAGCCTTAATTTTTATCCCTAATTCCAAGAGTGTGGATTGAGTACCTTGTTACCATATTTGATGATGATCACATATTATATTGATATTGATAATTTTCTCATCATGATATGTTATATTTTTCATGTATTCTCCAAATTTTTTTTTCTATTATAATTGCTTAGGAGTTTTTTTCCTTGGTTCTCAAAATTAGTGGACCATCGAGGCATAGATATTTCATAAAAGGGAAGTTAACAATATGTGAAATGATAATAATTATGGTCCTTGTTATAGGTTAGGGATATGATATTTTCTCATGCTTTTATTTGAACCACTTGATTCATAGTGGATGATAACTGGCATGACTACTAAATTTCGAGTGGATTCTTAGTATAATGGGCACACAATGCTTAATGGACGATGAAAATTATATCTCAATGGATAACTAGAGGATAACAAGTTGTGAGTTCACATGATTATTAGATAATGTTGAGAAAGTGGTTACTAGTTTTTTGGTCAGAACATGACTATTTATTATATATTTGGTTAACCTTATAGTATAGTGTTGAAGTAGGTGTGGATGGGGCTCATTGTGGTTTTTTTAGCACATGGATTCTTGAAATATATATTTATATTCTTCCATGCGCATTTATTATTAAAATTTAATTCTAAAATTATACATATGGACACTTATTATTGATTCATTAGTGTTTTTTCACTAGTTTTATTGCTCACACCCTATACGATAATTTCTGTGTGTGTTGAAATTTCTTATATTGTGATCTACCAAGGGTAAGAGGCCCTTTGGTGGATTATTTAGCTATGATGCCTAGATTTTGTGGTGGTACATAGTCATATACCAAATAAATCCACATGGATTCTTAGTATATTTAAATGATCTCAATTTTTCATTTATTTACCTTGGAGCTATGGGTACACATTTATTTCATTCATAACATTTGTACCATTAAATAATATTTTTATTCCACATTTTATTCTATGAGTTGATAAATTTTTATTTACATTATTTTTGGAATGATATGATACTGAGGCTATTCTATCCCCATATATGGAATTCCAACCCTATTTAATAGTCTGTAGCCTCTCTAGTATAGGGAGGCATTCATGAATTCATTTTACTCTCTCAATTAGACCCATTGGTTTGGGTTAGAGAATCTTGTCCCCTTCCAACTCATTTAGCTAATATTATAATGATCTTAAGTTATTTTTTTGAAATTATTTTTCTCTCAGTAGCTGAGCAACCAATTTCTTGATATTTTGCAAAGGATACTGGTTCATAACAAAAATTTCATTATGTTCTATATGAATGTTGAAAATATTCATTATAGTGTCATTATTAATATCAAAATAATATGGTCACTCCAAGGTAATGTTCTAGGGTAGATCATACGGTTATCAAGAAACTCCAATAAATACAGTTTTAAATATATCTACTCAACTGAATTCATTTGATAAAGATGTTTTGAAATTGGTTTAGTATCAAAACCTAATACAATAGTGAATTCAACCTATCAATACATAATAAAACACACACAAAAACATTATGAAATATATCCATTTATTTAACTATAGTTGGTACTTCCATAATTTGAAAGGATTCTTTCTATTTCTAACAAAATATTAATTAAATCCTATATTTAACCAGTTTCACAGCATATTGATGTGTTATTATAAGTAATAACTCATTGTTATAAAAAAATAAAAAATTATTTTTATTAATAAATGATTCTTATTTAGAAATTTATTATATCTTATTATAATAAACTAAAGGAAAACAAAAACAAAAAATTATATCAAATTCCTCTATGTGTAAGACTATAATATTTTTTTTGGAAAATCCATTATACATATAATGAATGAAGTTTACAAAAATTATATGTTTGGTTAATATTTTAACGATGATTTTTAACAAGATATTATTCTTCTTTTATTGATGGGATATTTATATTTTACTACTAAATTTCCAAGAAATAAAAGAACTTTTTTATCATGAATCAAATAACGAATTCTCATTCATAGATTTGGCTAGAAATATACATATCACCACCTAATTAGATAGAACAATAATAGTAAATTAAACTTCCAAAAACATTTTCATTTGGTTAAGTTGGTCACAATAATCCATACATTTCTTTTGTAAACTCATTTACTTAATGAATCATCTCATTACAAATAAAACTTTTCAGTACCTTCATTTAATTATTTTTTTTAACTTTACCATCATTGTTTTGATTATTGTCAGGAGCCTAGTGTTCTAGTAATGTACAACAATATCACTTCCAAAATATCATAATTCATTCCATTGAATACTTTTCAACATATATCATGAGATGATAATTGAATTTTTATACCTTTAGGATTCATCATTTAATTCTCCCCATTTCTTACAAAAAAATATTAGTTCTTATATTATTATTTTAATCGTCCACAGAATCCTTATCAAATTTCTCTGGTCATTGCATAATTTCCTCATATCTTATTTTCTCACAAGTGACCAAATCCATTAATAAACATGGATTCAATGTTTATAACAATCAATAATTTTTTATATAATTTTATAGTGTCATGTCCCGTTCACAAAAAATATAACCCTTCTCGGTTTGGAAATATTTGAGAGAGATAATGACAACAATTTCCATCATCTAGTATGTTTGGGTATGGTGTTTTTAATTGAGGGTATAAAATTTAAAATATGGAAGGAATTTACCACATTAGAAAAATAGGATAGGGAGATCGAATCAACATTCACCAAGAAATTTTTTTGCATAATATAAATGTTATCCAAAACAATCCCAAAATTTATGAATATGTTTAAAATGTACAGATAAAATCAAAAAATAAAATACCATATGATAAGACCCCTGAAAATGATTCAATATAAGCTCTAATATACAAGAATTAGCTCTTGTAATTCCCTATAAAATAATTATAGAAACCTAAATATTATTTTAAATATACAAATGGTGGGAATAAAATGTATACATAGTAGGATCATAGCATAGTTCGCTATTAAAAATTGGAAATGGATATTCTAATTCACCATTGAATAAATAAAATAGCATGTGCCTATATAAGTCAACAATCCAATACCAACCTCACTCAAGCATGCTCTCTTAATAACACATTCTATGTGTTGACATTATATCATAATTATATAAAGAAAAGACACCATACAAATATTATGCCACATTTTTATTCTCACATTCCCCAATGTCAAACATTATTTAGTCCCATCCCTTCCATGTATATCACATATACAACCATCCTACTGTAAGGTCTAGCATCTGGTGCGAGCATAATCATCATCACATCACAACCACGTCACATCAAAACCCCAATATTAACATGGCAATTATGGTATAATAAATATGAAGTTCATTAAACGTTTTCCCTACTCCAACCATGAATGACCTACACCACATATCACATCCATATCACTACATGGTAATATTCACACCAACAAAGATTAGCAGTTTTTAATGTCCAACACTAACATATATCATGACAACTTGATATAGAAGAGAGGGGAAGGGGGTATCCAGAAATCTAATTCAAAATAAAATTGTATGTTGGGGAAAACAACTAGAATCTAAAACACTAAATCATTGGTCATGTTATGAAACTCATGTGATGTGAGTAAAAAAATTTCATAACCACATGAATGATAGAAAGGAAAAAATACAAATGTATGGGTAAAGATAAAACACTCTAGCATAATCCACTCCACTCTTACTTAACCCCACAACATCTATATCAATCACTTCAAATAATAAATTAATTTCAATCCACAACCACCATACATAACCACACATATCAATATAAAAATATATGTTCCACTATTTATTGTATTTAATAGTTTCACCAATCAATCCTTTACTAAGACATTTAATTCACATTAACACACCTCATTCATTTAATTAATTCCAACTCATGCATATTCATTTACCAACCCATGTAATTTC
Source organism: Viscum album (assembly GCA_963277665.1). NCBI lineage: Eukaryota > Viridiplantae > Streptophyta > Magnoliopsida > Santalales > Viscaceae > Viscum > Viscum album. The sequence goes on along the minus strand of OY728142.1, from coordinate 832,177,313 downwards.
AGTTTCATTATTTCAAATACCTTCCAGGTATTGTTATGAAATCAATCTACACATGCCATAAAAAATCTCATCTATCTCACATCAACCATCACCATAGTCCAATGTAACGTAATCAAAAATTCCATAATAACGAAACATCATAACCACCACACATACTACCACATCACATCTATTTCAAAATAATAGTTTCTTTGATTCCGAACAAATTTCACACACAAGCATGTCACCATTGTCCCTACACCTTACCCTACAACAGACACGGTCACACAACAAACACTACCACAAAAAATAACACACCTCTTCTTCAACATTTACCACAAAATCATATTAGAGAGATTGTATTAAGTAACATCTTCATTATAATGGAAATCAAAGCACAACCCCCGATTTTACAAGGGTATCCAATTCATTGACCCTTTATAGGTGATTCTCTATTTTATTTATGGTGATTTCAAATAAGAAACGTAGTAAGGTATTATGAATTATCACAATTACAGTACAATAAATTCTATCAAATTCATTATCTTATACAATATAAATAATAATTTATAATCAAAAAGTTAATATGAGAAAATAACTTAGCAGTTTTCAATTCAGAACATTTTATTTCTAGTTCATGTTTTGCTGATTAATTTCCATCTTTTGATTACCATTACCGTCCTCTCAAGGGATGAAGAATTCATTTAATAAACACATATGCATGTAAAAAGAGAGAAAAAGGACCCCTTACCTCAAATAATCATTAAAGACCACATAAAACAATAGGATGAAGGAGAATTTACCAGAATACTATAACCAAAAAAGGGATTCCACAAATCAACCTAGAACACACCAAAGGGTCACCAAAACACAGTCCCAACAGTCGCATAACATGAATAGAACCTATAAAGGGAATTCCTAAATAGGTATCATTGAAATTGAAGAAAAAATGGGATTAACACATTATGGATTTCCCAGGATTTTCCTTTGGAAATAAAATATAAAAATAGTAGGAAATGAGTTGGATGATACTCCTATATCTCTTATTATTCACCCAATTTTGAGGAAAATTATAGGGGAATGAAAGAAACAAGGATAGATCAAAAATTTATAATTTCAATAGACCTAAACATATTCAGGATGTAAAACAACAGTTC